>CAKXYN010000004.1:29695000-30945000 GCA_935064755.1 Tragelaphus eurycerus | reverse complement strand
TACTGGGTTTGTTCAGGAAGATATAACTTTATGAAAAATTGTCTCTCTCTCTCTTTTTTTTTTTTTTTTTTGCTAGAGTCGGACATGACTGAAGTGACTTAGCAGCAGCAGCAGCAGGGGTATATAGTACTTTGAGTTGAAATACTGTAATACTCAGACAAATCTTAATAACTTTAAAAATGTTCTCCTTCCCTCAGTGTTGAGTATAACAGGTCTTAAATTCTTGTGCAGTATATGCTGATTTTTGCATTTCTTTCTTCTACACATTGTTTAATAAGATCACTGATTATATTCACTTCTTGCTCATTAATTCCTTAGCTTGTACTTTTGCTAATTGCTTTTCAATGATGATGAAAGTGCTGAATGAGTTCCAAATAAATTTATCACGTCCTAAGAAATATTAATAGGAGAGCATATTTCTTTCTGTATCAATCTCTCTATTGCAAAATTGAAAATGAATTTGGTGGTGAATTGGTGGGGAATACTGCACTCTCTCTGAAGCAAAATAGATGTTAATCAAGGAAACAGACCCTTGTTAATGTTGTAAATAGTTAATTACCTGTACTCTCTGGTGAGGTGCCATGTAATATAAAAGGTTCTCAAGAGAAAAAATGTCAGGAATATGTTTTATGTCAAATGATACTACCCAGCAATGCCCTGGAATAGGGTATGTGGTATTTTTGGCTAAACTTCTATTTTGGAGTTTCTTCCTTCCCAAAGCACATGACAGGAGACTCTGGGAAAGAAGCACTGGTCTCTAGTGGGATATGCTATGCTAAGTCACTTCAGTCGTGTCCAACTCTGTGCGACCCCATAGACAGCAGCCCACCAGGCTCCCTCATCCCTGGGATTCTCCAGGCAAGAACACTGGAGTGGGTTGCCATTTCCTTCTCCAATGCATGAAAGTGAAAAGTGAAATTGAAGTCGCTCAGTCATGTCTAACTCTTAGCAACCCCATGGATTGCAGCCTAACAGGCTCCTCCATCCATGGGATTTTCCAGGCAAGAGTACTGGAGTGGGGTGCCATTGCCTTCTCCACTAGTGGGATATAGGGAAGAACAAAAATTTTCTCTGATAGTTGAGGTCTATTGTGAATAGGGACTTTTGGATGCTGTAATATCCTGTGTCTTTTGACCAAAGAACATGTAGACTTGTTCCTTCCTATTGATTTTAGGGAAATGAGATCCAGCATGTGCTGGACACAGTCCTCTTCAGAGGCAGAAGTCTGGACTAGATGAACTTTCAAGGTCCTTCCTGACTTTTTGATCAAATGCCATGACCTAAAACTCGGTGTCCAATTCTAAGACAAGAAATTAAATATTTATAGATAAGGTTTTAATCTAATCTTGTTTCCTTTCATATTTCATTCTCAGCAGTTGATCTGAAAAAGCTTAAAGCTTCTATTCAAAATTTTATGAATCCCTAGGCTCACCAGCTTGTTAATTGGATGGTGTATTACTACAAAGGAAGTGAGAAATGCCTGGCATAATTGTGTAACATTTGTTTTCTCTGCTCTGTGGGAATTCTCAGGGGTTTCATTAGCAGATGGTTACTGAAAGCAGGCATCCTAGAGTCTGGATTGGTGAATATCGTTCTTCTTAATTATTCAGCAAGTACCCTGCACAGATCAGATCTAAAATACAGTCATTAAATTCAGAGCATCCTAGAGAATAAATCACCTGATCTAGAATTAGTTTAGTTTTTTTTTTTTTTTCTTCAATAAAGTAGCGCTAGGGCAACACACTCCAGTATTCTTGCCTGGAAAATTCTATGGACAGAGGAGCCTGGTAGGATACAGTCCATGGGATCACAAAGAGTCGGACGTGACTAAGCACATACACACAGACACACACACACAGGGCTGCATTACACTGATTCATTAAAGGCACTGACTGTTATTTACTTGTGAGTCATGATTAGTTCAGATTTATAAATTGGATCCTTTTCAAAAGCCAATCTAGCTGCCTCTATATACTTAGCGAATATACTAAAAAGTTAAATTGAGAGTTATGTCAAAAACCAACTTTCAGAAACAGATTCTTCTGCTAGGGCTGAAGTGACGATTGACTAAATAAACAAAATAAAGCAACAAATACGTGGTAGTTATTATGGTAAGTATGTTGGTAATATTCCTAATCCTGGAATTCACCTAAATTGATGGGATTTTTCTAGATCTCAAGTCCTACCCCAACTCGATCGAGATCATTATGCCTCTAGTTACTTTCTAATTCTAACTCTTTACACACAAGAAAAGGATATACTAATTGTATACACAGTATCAGTTATGTGGATGTTGAAACTTGGCAGATATATAAGAGCTTATTATTCTTTTGTACATTTTGTATTTTTTTAAATTTCCTATAATAAGCAAAGAAAAAAAGATTTAAAATTTATAATAGTTGTGTCATGGTTATATAAAGTGGAAAATAATAAAAGGAGTAAAGCATAGTAAATATTTCCTGTAAATGTTGAATATCTAATCTAGGACTCGGCTGTCATGCTAGATAATGACAACTCTATAACTCCTATTCCTGGAGCTTTATCACATTGGTGGTAAAGTTGATGTGGATTTCCAATTGGCATAACACACTGCATCCCCAAGTTTCTGGGCTCAAGGGATCCTGCCCTCACAGCCCTCACTCTAGCAAACAGCTGTACTACTACCAGTTTTTATCTAGATTAATCTAACTGCACCAACTCAGCTACTTGAAACAAAACAGCAATCAATTTGATGATGTGTCTTTAAATTATTTTTTTCTTCTCCCCTTCCTCATTCCACTTGCCATAGACTCCCCCAACTCATTTTCTCTGAAATTAACTCCCTAAGAAAGGGTAGTAGCTAAGATTTGCTTCAGACACTTCAGTTGCAAATTTAATGCAGATGGAGGTACAACAGAAAAGTTAATATTAAAATGTCTTTTGGCATCTTGGACTGATAACTTGGCAATAGGGATACTTTATCACACAGTGGTGGAAACAAAAATGACAAATATGGAAAATATTGTTTCATTAGGAAGTAAGGATGTTGTTTCAAAGTGTTATGGTAATATAGTACAAAAACTATTTTAAAGAAAACTATCTAGTAGCATTTTTCACAATATGATACTGAACACAGACCACATTCTGGGCCATAAAAACACCTTAACAAATTTAAAAGAAGACAAATCATAGAATATATGCTTTTAGAGGACAAAAGAATTAAACTAATATGTACTTTCCGATAATATTAGAATTGCTCTAGAAATAAATAATAGAAAGTTAGCTGGCAAAATTCCAAAATAAAGAGCACAATTTTAATAATACATGGGTCAAGTAATGAATCTTAAAGTGAGTGAAAAAATATTTGAACTTTATGAAAATACAACTTTCTAAAAATTGTGGTATGCGGTGAAAGCAGTTCTTAGAAGAACATTTGTAGAATTGAATGCATATATTAGAAAAGAATAAAAATATAAAATCAATAATTGAAACTCCAATCATAGGAAAGTGGGAAAAGAAAAGTAAGTGAAATCCAAAGTAAGCAAAGAAAAGAAATCATAAGCATGAGAGGAGATCAATGAAATTGAAAACAGAGAAAATCCATGAAACCAACAGCTTATTTTTTGAGCATATCAATAAAATCAGTAGGCCTCTAAAAAGGATAAGAAAACACACACACAAGAGACAACACAGATTATCAATATCAGAAATGAAAGAGGGGGCATCACTACAGAATCTATGGAAATTAAAAGGACAATAAAGTAATACTATATGCAGAGTACATCATGCGAAATAACAGGCTAGATGAAGCACAAGCTGGAATCAAGATCGCCAGCAGAAATATCAATAATTTAAGATATGCAGGTGACACCATTCTTATGGCAGAAAGTGAAGAAGAACTAAAGAGACTCTTATGAAAGTGAAAGAGGAGAGTGAAAAGTTGCCTTAAAATTCAACATTCAGAAAACTAAGATCATGGCATCCCTTGCCATCACTTCATGGCAAATACATGGGGAAACAATGGAATCAGTGACAGACTTTATTTGGGGGGGGGGCTCCAAAATCACTGCAGATGGTGACTGCAGCCATGAAATTAAAAGATGCTTGCTCCTTGGAAGAAAAGCTATGACCAACTCAGACAGCATATAAAAATCAGGGACATTACATTGCCAACAAAGGTCCATCTATTCAAAGCAGTGGTTTTTTCATTAGTCATGTATGGACGTGAGATCTGGACTATAAAGGAAGCTGAACACTGAAGAATTGATGCTTTTGAACTGTGGTATTGGAGAAGACTCTTGAGAGTCCCTTGGACTGCAAGGAGATCTAACCAGTCCATTCTAAAGGAAACCAGTCCTGAATATTCATTGGAAGGACTGATGCTGAAGCTGAAACCAATACTCTGGCCACCTGATGGGAAGAACCGCCTCACTGGAAAAGACCTTGATGCTGGGAAAGTTTGAAGGTGGGAGAAGAAGGGGACAACAGAGGATGAGATGGTTGGATGGCATTACCAAAGCTATGGACATGAGTTTGAATAGACTTTGGGAATTGGTGATGGACAGAGAAGCCTGGTGTGCTGCAGTCCATGGGGTCACAAAGAGCTGGACACAACTGAGTGACTAAACTGAACTGAACTGAGTAAACATCTCTGTCCCCACAAATTTTATAACTAGATAATCTGTCAAAACAAAAGAAGAAATAAATTATTTAAACAGGCTTATAGCTATTAAAGAAAATGAATTAATAATATTTTAAAGTAAAAAATAAAGTAAAGTAAAAGTGGTATTTTTTCACTGGGTGAAAAATGGTTTCATTGGGGAATTCTATCAAATATTTAGGGAACAAATTATATCAATCTTCTAGAATTCTATTCAGAAGATAGGAACAGAGAGAATTCTTTCTTAACTCACTTTATGAGTCCAGCATTACCCTAATCCCAAACTAGAGAAAGACATCACAATAAAAGAAAACTAAAAACAAGTATTTATCTTGTATATAGATGCAAAAATAGAATATTAGCAAATCAAATCCAACAACGTGTAAAATGAATTATACGCCATGAACAAGTGGGATTTATCCCAGGTATTCAAGGCAGTTCAACATGCAGAAATCTACTCTATCACATCAACAGGATAATAAGAAAAATCATATGATCATATAAACAAGTGCAGAAAAAGTATCTAATACCAGCACTCATTCATAACACAAATTCTAAGTGAACTAGAAATAGAGAGGAACTCCCTCAACTGGATAAAGAATATCTACATAAAACCTACAGCTAACATCATACTTTTCATTATGGGGGACTGGAATGCCAAAGTAGGAAGTCAAGAAACACCTGGAGTAACAGGCAAATTTGGCCTTGGAGTACAGAATGAAGCAGGGCAAAGGATAATACAGTTTTTCTAGAGAATGCACAGGTCATAGCAATACCCTCTTCCAACAACACAAGAGAAGACTCTACACATGGACATCACCAGATGCCCAACACCTAAATGAGATTGATTATATTCTTTGCAGCCAAAGATGGAGAAGCACTATACAGTAGGCAAAAACAAGACTGAGAGCTGACTGCGGCTCAGATCATGAACTCCTTATTGCCAAATTCAGACTTAAATGGAAGAGAGTAGGGAAAACCACTAGACCATCCAGGTATGACCTAAATCAAATCCCTTACGATTATACAGTGGAAGTGAGAAATAGATTTAAGGGACTAGATCTGATAGACAGAGTGCCTGATGAACTATGGAATGAGGTTCATGACATTGTACAGGAGACAGTGATCAAGATCATCCCCAAGTAAAAGAAATGCAAAAAGGCAAAATGGCTATCTGAGGAGGCCTTACAAAAAGGCCTGCTTCATTCTGCCCTGCTTCATTCGGTACTCCAAGGCCAAATTTGCTTGAGAAAAGAAGAGACATGAAAAGCAAATGAGAAAAGGACAGATATACCCATTTGAATGTAGAGTTCTGAAGAATAGCAAAGAGAGATAAGAAAGCCTTCCTCAGTGATCAGTGCAAAGAAATACAGGAAAACAATAGAATGGGAAAGACTAGAGATCTCTTCAAGAAAATTAGAGATAACAAGGGAACATTTCATGCAAAGAGGGGCTCAAAAAAGGACAGAAATGGTATGGATCTAACCGAAGCAGAAGATGTTAAGAAGAGGTGCAAGAATACACAGAAGAACTGTACAAAAAAGATCTTCATGACCCAGATAATCATGATGGTGTGATCACTAATCTAGAACCAGACATCCTGTAATGTGGCCTTAGGAAGCATTACTACCAACAAAGCTAGTGGAGGTGGTGGAATTTCAGTAAAGCTATTTCAAATCCTAAAAGATGATGCTGTGAAAGTGCTGCACTCAATATGCCAGCAAATTTGGAAAACTCAGCAGTGGCCGCAGGACTGGAAAAGGACAGTTTTCATTCTAATTCCAAAGAAAGGCAATGCCAAAGAATGCTCAAACTATCACACAATTGCCCTCACCTCACACGTAGTAAAGTAATGTTCAAAATTCTCCAAACCAGGCTTCAGCAATACATGAACCATGAAATTTTGGATGTTCATGCTGGTTTTAGAAAAGGCAGAGGAACCAGAGATCAAGCTGCCAACATCTGCTGGATCATCAAAAAAGCAAGAGAGTTCCAGAAAAACATCTACTTCTGCTTTATTGACTATGCCAAAGCCTTTGACTGTGTGGATCAGAATAAACTGTGGAAAATTCCAAAAGTGATGGGAATACCAGACCACCTGACCTGCCTCTGGAGAAATGAGTATGCAGGTCAGGAAGCAACAGTTAGAACTGAACATGGACCAACAGACTGGTTCCAAATAGGAAAAGGAGTATGGCAAGGCTGTATATTGTCACCCTCCTTATTTAACTTATATGCAGAAGACATCATGAGAAAGGCTGGGCTGGATGAAGCACAAGGTGGAATCAAAAGCATCACGAAAAATATCAGTAACCTCAGATATGCATATGACACCACCCTCATGGCAGAAACTGAGGAATAAAGAGCCTCTTGATGAAAGTGAAAGAGGAAAGTGAAAAAGTTGGCTTAAAGCTCAACATTCAGAAAACGAAGATCATGGCATCCGGTCCCATCACTTCATGGAAAATAGATGGGGAAACAGTGGACACAGTGGCTGACTTTATTTTGGGGGTCTCCAAAGTCATGTAAATGGTGATTGCAGCCATGAAATTAAAAGATGCTTACCCCTTGGAAGGAATGTTATGGCCAACCAGACAGCATATTAAAAAGCAGAGACATTACTTTGCCAACAAAAGTCCATCTAGTCAAGGCTATGTTTTTTTTCCAATAGTCATGTACGGATGTGAGAGTTGGACTATAAAGAAAGCTGAGCACCAAAGAATTGATGCTTTTGAACTGTGTTGTTGGAGAAGACTCTTGAGAGTCCCTTGTACTGCAAGGATACCCAACCAGTGTATCATAAAGAAGATCAGTCCTGAGTGTTCTTTGGAAGGACTGATGTTGAAGCTGAAATTCCAATACTTTGGCCACCTGATGTGAAGAGGTGATTCATTTGAAAAGACCCTGATGCTGGGAAAGATTGAGGGCAGGAGGAGAAAGGGATGACAGAGAATGAGATGGTTGAATGGCATCACTGACTCAGTGGAGCTGAGTTTGGGTAAACTCCGGGAGTTGGTGATGGACAGGGAGGCCTGGAGTGCTGTGGTCCATGGGGTTGTAAAGATTCGGACACAAGTGAGTGACTGAACTGAACTGAACTGAACTGAACATCATACTCAGTTGTACGATGAGAAACTCAAAGTTCCTTTGCTAAGATCAGGAATAAGCAAGAATTTATTCTTTCACCACTTCTTTTCAACATTCTTTCTGAATATTAGGATATTCTATATCCTAATATAGCTAGGGCTAGTGCAGAAAAGCAAGAAAAGGAAATAAACAGTATAGAGATTGGGAATGAAGAAATAAAACTGCCTTTGTTTGCAGATGGCATGATGACATGTAGAAATCTGAAAGATAAGACAAAAAAATCCTAGAACTAATAAATGATCATAACAAGTTTTCAGGATACAGATGAATCACTTCCTATATACCAGCAACAAATACATGGAAATGGAATTGAAAAACAAGATACAGGGGAGGAGCTAAGATGGCAGAGGAATAGGATGGGGAGAACACTTTCTCCTCCACAAATTCATCAAAAGAACATTGGAACGCCGAGTAAATTCCACAAAACAACTTCTGAATGCCGGCAGAAGAAATCAGGCACCCAGAAAGACAACCTGTTGTCTTCGAAAGGAGATTACAAGCCCTGCAGTAATTCCCCCAGCAGAGAAGCAGTGTAGATGCCTGCATCCGCCATTAGCAAGTGGGGGCTGAGCAGGGAGGTGCGGCGTGGGCTGCATTGCTTAGAGTAAGATCTGGCCTGAATATCCCGAGCGCTACCTGAGAGAAATAATTTGGGCTAGCAAACCAAACTGTGGGATATCTACCACGCGAAAAGCCAGCCCTAACCTAAGACACTGCCAGGCCCCGCGCACGTAACAAAGGACTGTACAGAGATAGCTGGCTGCAAACTGTTCCCCTCCGGCGACAGGCAGCCGGAGCAGGAGGGAAGCAATCACAGCCCAAGAGAGACATTATCTACAAAACTGTAAGCAGGCTTCTTTGCTAACTAAGGCTTCTTGGGGTTCTGGATGGTCAACATTTACCTGAGAAGGTGCGCCAGTGGCACACCCAGAAAACCGAGCTGCAGGGAGGTGATAAGTCGCAGCAGCTGCGCTCACTAAACACTTCATCACCTGCGCTGCTTGGACCTGGGAAGGACACAGAACGCAGGCCCAACCGAGTCTGTGCTTCTGAGGAATATCCTAGGGCCTGAACCTGAGCGGCTTAGACCTGGGAGGTACAAGCAACCCAGGGCCTGCCGCGGATGATTCCCTGTGGAGCAACCTACAGCCTGAGCAGAGTGGGCAGGGAGGCTACACGCACCGTGAGCATGGGCAGGCCCAGTGTGGCTGAGGCACTGTGAGCACACGCCAGTGTTATTTATTTTCAGCGTCCCTCCCTCCCCACGGCACGACTGAACAAGTGAGCCTTAAAAAAAAAAAAAAAAGATGTCCACCACCTCCCCCTCTGTTTCAGGGCAGAAATCAGATACTGAAGAGACCAGCAAACAGAAGAAGCTATAACAGAGGGAACCGCCTTGGAAGCGACAGGCAATAAACTAAAACCACGTGGAGCTCATCAAATGCCTCCATGCTGCTGCTGCTGCTGCTAAGTCACTTCAGTCGTGTCCGACTCTGTGCGACCCCATAGACGGAAGCTCACCAGGCTGCCCTGTCCCTGGGATTCTCCAGGCAAGAACACTGGAGTGGGTTGCCATTTCCTTCTCGAATGCATGAAAGTGAAAAGTGAAAGTGAAGTCGCTCAGTCGTGTCCGACTCCTAGCGACCCCATGGACTGGAGCCTACCAGGCTCCCCCATTCATGGGATTTTCCAGGCAAAAGTACTGGGGTGGGGTGCCATTGCCTTCCCCAAAATGCCTCCATACCTACACTGAAACCAAGCACCACACAAGGGCCAACAAGTTCCAGGGAAAGATATACCAAGCAAATTCTCCAGCAACACAGGAACACAGCCCTGAGCTCCAATATACAGGCTGCCCAAAGTCACCCCAAAACCATAGACATTTCATAACTCATTACTGGACACTTCATTGCACTCCAGAGAGAAGAAATCCAGCTACACCCACCAGAACACCAATACAAGCTTCCCTAACCAAGAAACCTTGACAAGCCACCTGTACAAACCCACACACAGTGAGGAAATGCCACAATAAAGAGAACTCCATAAACTGCCAGAATACAGTAAGGACACCCCAAACTCAGTAATTTAAACAAGATGAAGAAACAGAGGAATAACCAGCAGATAAAGGAACAGAATAAATGCCCACCAAATCAAACAAAAGAGAAAGAGATAGGGAATCTACCTGATAAAGAATTCCAAATAATGATAGTGAAATTAATCCAAAATCTTGAAATCAAAATGGAATCACAGATAAATAGCTTGGAAACAAGAATTGAGAAGATGCAAGAAAGGTTTAACAAGGACCTAGAAGAAATAAAAAAAGAGTCAATATATAATGAATAATGCAATAAATGAGACCAAAAACAAATAGATCAAAAACAAATCTGGAGGCAACAAATAGTAGAATAACAGAGGCAGAAGATAGGATTAGCGAACTGGAAGATAGAATGGTAGAAATAAATGAATCAGAGGAGAAAAAAGAAAAACGAATTAAAAGAAATGAGGACAATCTCAGAGACCTCCAGGACAATATTAAACACTACAACATTCAAATCATAGGAGTCCCAGAAGAAGAAGACAAAAAGAAAGACCATGAGAAAATACTTGAGGAGATAATAGTTGAAAACTTCCCTAAAATGGGGAAGGAAATAATCACTCAAGTCCAAGAAACCCAGAGAGTCTCAAACAGGATAAATCCAAGGCAAAACACCCCAAGACACATATTAATCAAATTAACAAAGATCAAATACAAAGAACAAATATTAAAAGCAGCAAGGGAAAAACAACAAGTAACACACAAGGGAATTCCCATAAGGATAACAGCTGATCTCTCAATAGAAACTCTCCAAGCCAGGAGGGTATGGCAAGACATACTTAAAGGGATGAAAGAAAATAACCTACAGCCCAGATTATTGTAGCCAGCAAGGATCTCATTCAAATATGAAGGAGAAATCAAAAGCTTTACAGACAAGCAAAAGCTGAGAAAATTCAGCACCACCAAACCAGCTCTCCAACAAATACTAAAGGACATTCTCTAGACAGGAAACACAAAAAGGATGTATAAACTCAAACCCAAAACAATAAAGTAAATGGCAATGGGATCATATTTATCAATAATTACCTTAAACATTAATGGGCTGAATGCTCCAACCATTGGAGAGGGCAATGGCAACCCACTCCAGTGGTAGTTGCTAGTGAGACTGGTAGGCTCCAGTCCATGGGGTCGCTAAGAGTCGGACACGACTGAGTGACTTCACTTTCACTTTTCACTTTAATGCATTGGAGAAGGAAATGGCAACCCACTCCAGTGTTCCTGCCTGGAGAATCCCAGGGATGGGGGAGCCTGATGGGCTGCCGTCTATGGGGTCGCAGAGTCGGACACGACTGAAGTGACTTAGCAGCAGCAAAAGACAAAGACTGGCCGAATGGATACAAAAACAAGACCCCTACATATGTTGTCTACAAGAGACCCACCTCAAAAGAGGGGACACATACAGACTGAAAGTGAAGGGCTGGAAAAAGATTTTCCATGCAAATAGGGACCAAAAGAAAGCAGGAGTAGCAATACTCATATCAGATAAAATAGACTTTAAAACAAAGGCTGTGAAAAGAGACAAAGAAGGTCACTACATAATGATCAAAGGATCAATCCAAGAAGAAGATATAACAATTACAAATGTATATGCACCCAACATAGGAGCACCACAATATGTAAGACAAATACTAACAAGTATGAAAGGAGAAATTAACAATAACACAATAATAGTGGGAGACTTTAATACCCCACTCACACCTATCCAGTTGATCCTGGATAGATCAACTAAACAGGAAATTTACAAGGAAACACAAACTTTAGATGATACAATAGATCAGTTAGACCTAATTGATATCTATAGGACATTTCATCCCAAAACAATGAATTTCACCTTTTTCTCAAGCGCACACGGAGTCTTCTCCAGGATAGATCACATCCTGGGCCATAAATCTAGCCTTGGTAAATTCAGAAAAATTGAAATCATTCCAAGCATCTTTTCTGATCATAATGCAGTAAGATTAGATCTCAATTACGGGAGAAAAACTATTAAAAATTCCAACATATGGAGGCTGAACAACATGCTGCTGAATAACCAACAAATCACAGAAGAAATCAAAAAAGAAATCAAAATTTGCATAGAAATGAATGAAAATGAAAATACAACAACCCAAAACCTGTGGGACACTGTAAAAGCAGTCCTAAGGGGAAAATCATAGCAATACAGGTATACCTCAAGAAACAAGGAAAAAGTCAAATAAATAATCTAACTCTACACCTAAAGCAACTAGAAAAGGAAGAAATGAAGAACCCCAGGGTTAGTAGAAGGAAAGAAATCTTAAAAATTAGGGCAGAAATAAATGCAAAAGAAACAAAAGAGACTATAGCAAAAATCAACAAAGCCAAAAGCTGGTTCTTTGAGTTCAATGCCCAACACACAGGAAGTAGCCAATAAATGGCAGTTTCAGTATTATATAAAAAAGATTCTGTCCTAAAAAAATTAAAAAAAGAAATTAACACAACATTATCTATTAAGTATACTTCAATTAAAAAGTAGAAGAGCACATCAAACATCCAGGAAGTCATTCCCCTCCCTCCTGCCATTTTCTCTCTCCTCTCCCCCTTCTCTCTTCTCCTTTTCCTGCTTTTTCTCCACTTTCCTCCTTCCTCTGTCTTTCTTGCTCATCTTCTCTGTCCCCTTCTCATTTCTTCTCTCTTCTCTTACCCCATCTCTTCTCTCTCCCCAGCCATCTCCCCTCTTTATCATAAAAAAAAGAAAAACAAGATACACTTACATTAACACATCCAAAGATTGAAATTTTTACATATAAATATAATAAAACATTTTAAGATTTATATGAAGAAAACTACAAAACTCTGATAAAAGAAATAAAAGAACAGTTAAATAAATCAAGAGAGAATTTGCGTTCACAAACAGTAAGATTCAATATAGTCAAGATGTCAGTTCTTCCTTAATTGATCTACAGATTCAACACTCCTCTAGTCAAGACCTCTTCAAGTTATTTTGTGGATATCAACACATTTATTCTAAAGTTTACATAATTTATAGGGAAAGGCCAAAGTTCCAGAATAGTTGGCACAATTTTAAAAGAAAAAGAACAAGTTGCAAGGTTTTTTACAAAGTTATAGTAATTAAGACAATGTGATATTGGGAAAAGAATAGATGAATAGATGAATGGAACAGAACAGAGAGCTCAGAAATAGACCAATATAAATATAGGTAACCGATTTTTGACAGAGGAACAAAGACAATACAGTGGAACCTTTCAAAAAACAGTGCTGGAATAAATGAGAATTCACAGGCAAAAATGTGAATCTATATACAGACCTCACATCATTTACAAAAATTAACTCAGAACAGAGAACTAAATGTAAGCACAAAACTATAAAACTCCTAGAAGATAACATAGAGGAAAGCCTAGATGACACTGGGAATGATAATGACCTTTTAGATACAGCATCAAAGGTGGGATTCATGGAAGAAATAACAGATAAGCTGAACTTCATTAAAATAAAAAACTTCTACTCTTTGAAAGATACTGCTAAGAAACTTCTACTCTTTGAAAGATACTGCTAAGAAACTTCTACTCTTTGAAAGAAACTGCCAAGAAACAAGAAGATAAGCCATAAACTGGAAGATAACATTTCCAAAAGATACATCTGAAAAAGAAATCTTAGCCTTGACAGAAAACAGCAAAATTCTGTAAAGCATTTATCCTTCAATAAAAAATTAATTAATTAAAAACAATTCAACAACGAGAAAACAAATGACTTGATTTAAAGATAGACAAAAGACATTAATGGATACCTCACCAAAGAATATATACAGATTATACACAGATAGCAATAAGCATTCAAAAGTTGTTTCACATCACGTCAAATGGAAAATGCAAATAGAAACAATGAGATACCACTGCCGATGGCCAAAATACAGACCACTGACAACATCAAATGCTGGTGAGGATGTGGAGCGATACAAATTCTCATTCACTGCTGATAGAAATACAAAACAGTACAGCCACTTTGGAAGACAGTTGGCAATATCCTATAAAAATAAACATATTCTTATCATGACAATCAAACAATAACATTCCTAAGTATTTACCCAAATGAGTTGAAAACTTGTGTCCACAGAAGAATGTGCACATAAATGTTTATGGCAGCTTTGTTCATAATTTTCAAAACTTGGAAGCAAGCAAGATGTCCTTCCACAGGTGATTGGATAAACCGCAGTATATCCAAACAATGAATGTATTCAGCTCTAAAAGGAGTAAGTTATTAAGTCACGAAAAGATGTGGATGAATCTTACATGTATGTTGTTGCTGAGCTGCCCAGGTGTGTCTGACTCTTTGTGACCCCATGGACTGCAGCCTCCCATGGAGGATAGGCCTCCCTATCCCTCACCATCTCCCGAAGTTTGCCCAAGTTCTATTACTAAGTAACAGAAGCCAGTCAGGAAAAGTTTCATAGTATGATTTCAAATATATGACATATTCTAGAAAAGGCAAAACAATGGAGTACAAAGATCAATGGATACCAGAGGGTTCAAGGGAGGAAGGGATGAATAAGTGAAACTACTGGGGCTGAGGAGCAGTGAAAGTATTCTGTATAATACTACATTGGAGGATGTGTGCCATTATACACTTGTCATAACCCGTAGGATGTACAACACAAAGACTGTGTCCTAAACTATGGATTTGGAGTGATAATGATGTATCAATATAGTATCGTTACTGCTCTAATGATGATAGTAGTTCCATCAATTGCAGCAAGTTTTATAATTCTTTTGCAGGATGTTCAAAGTGAGAGAGGCCATGATTATTTGTGTAGTGGCAGAGGGTATATGTTAACTCTGTACATTCAGATCAATTTTTCTTTAAAAGTAAAACTTCTCTAAAATATAAATTCTATTTAAAATGAAAAAAAAGTTAAAAATGTGTTGTCTGTTAGTCGCTCATTCGTGTCCAGCTCTTTGCGAACCCATGGACTGTAGCAGGCCAGGCTCCTCTGTCCATGGGCTTCTCAAGGCAAGAATACTGGAGTGGGTTGCTGCTGCCTTCTCCAGAAATATATATGATCCTCATCTAAACACATTACTTAAAATGATTCTTAGACAGACCAAACATTGAGAACAACCTACCTATATTTTAGGATGAATTCTCAAAAGAAATTTTATGTCAACCTTTTCAAAATATAAGACGCCAAGAATGCAAATCAATCTCTCAATCGTTCCTTTTTAAAAGAGCAAAAGAGGTGTAATTTACATGTCCACAGGCCATTGCTACCTAAATTTTGGCTCTGTCACCAAGAGATAAGCTGATATACTAAACCCCTACCCCAACCTGGCTGTGATATGCACAGAAAAATATATGTATGAACTAACTAATAGACACTGCCTCCTATTTGGAGACCATTTATAAAATTTCAGCTGTGCTACTTGGGAAAAAGAATCCACACCTGTGGGAGCTGGAGTTTCAATTCCATGTCTGTAAAAATCTCAATAGGATCACTTTATTCTATATATGCCAACTACACTGGTTACCTCATGGGAGAATATCTCATAAATACCTAACAATCTTTCAACAGTACATAAATTTAAATTATTTTAGTTTCTGGCATTCCTTATGTTAGAATTCAATCTGCCATAACCATGTTCTTATTGTATTGAAAGATGGTAATTTGGAGTTGTCTTTCAAAATTTGCAAAGTAAAATGTGGTTTTTAAGATACAGCTAATTTTGTAGAATGAATCCCTTCCAAAGACTTACATGGATTTGAAATTTTCTGATTTAATTTTTGTCTCTCCGTTTCCCAAGTGCCAACACATACCACTGGAGGGAAAATTCATCCCACTATGTAAAAGGGGTTCCATTGTGAAGCTGCACGCATCATGACAAATTTATACATTTGGACCTAGTTTTAGATTAACAAGTTCCATTTAGGTCAAGGAAAACTTTGCAATGTGTGCTCCTGATATATGTAGGAGGAACAGAGATGGTTTAGGGCAAAAGAATATGACATCCAACCAAGCTGTGTTTGCTATGCTATGCTAAGTCACTTCAGTCGTGTCCGACTCTGTGTGACCCCATAGATGGCAGCCCACCAGGCTTCCCCGTCCCTGGGATTCTCCAGGCAAGAACACTGGAGTGGGTTGCCATTTCCTTCTCCAATGCATGAAAATGAAAAGAGAAAGTGAAGTCGCTCAGTCATGTCCGACTCTTAGCGACCCCATGGACTGCAGCCTACCAGGCTCCTCCGTCCGTGGGATTTTCCAGGCAAGAGTACAGGAGTAGGGTGCCATTGCCTTCTCCGAAGCTGTGTTTAGGGAGCTCCTAAACTTATCTGTCATGCCTGATAGAACGTTCACATAAAAGAGATGTACTCTCAAGGTGAACATGTCATAAGGAAGGCTCAGGATACTTTTTCTAATATAAAATCAGCTGTGGGAAGTATTTACTTGACAGCTCACCCCAAGAGACTAATTCACAAGATGCAGAATGAATGATATGTGAAAACTAACTTTACTATTTTTACTAAGCCTTGGCAAAAGAACAAAGGAGAGCAATATATGGATATATCAAGCCAGGAGAAAAGTTAAAAGTTATACTGAAGGAGTATATGTGTTTACATATGCAAGTATGCACAATGTGTCCATATACTTTGCTATTCATATATACATTTGTTGTTATTTGGGGATTCCCCAATGGCTCAGATGGTAGAGAATCTGCCTGCAATGCAGGAGACCTGGGTTCAATCCCTGGGTCAGAAGGACCCCCTGGAGGAGGAAATGGCAATCTACTCCAGGATTCTTGCATGGAGAGTTCCATGGGCAGAGAAGCCTGGCAGCTACAGTCCATGAGGTTGCAAAAAGTCAGACATGACTGAGCAACTAACATTCTTGTTTAGTCGCTAAGTCATGTCTGACTCTTTTGTGGCTCCATGGACTGTAGCCTGCCAGGTTTCCCTATCCATAGGATTTCCTAGGCAAGAATACTGAAGTGGGTTGTCAATTCCTTCTCCAGGGATCAGACCCATGTCTCCAGCTTGGTAGGTGGAGTCTTTAACACTGAGTAATCTGGGAAGCCCTTATACATACATACACATGCATTACTTTATATATATATATAACATACCATATATTATTAAATCTATAATCATATAAAGTATATATTAAATTGAATAAGGCAGAGAGAAGATCTAAATTAAAAAAAACAATCTTTCAATACAGGGAGGCTGAAGGAGCAGATAGTTCACAAAAACAACAACAACAAAAATAAAACTGAATGGCTAATAAATATTTGAGAAGACTCTTAAATTCATTAGCAATTAAAAATTCAAATAAAAATGAGAATCGTTTTCCTGATAATATTGGCGAAAATAAAACAATTGTGGGAGCAAGTTTCAGTGAAATCTCAGGGAAGTTGAAATTCCTAAAAATGCTACTGGGTGTATAACCGGACTCAACTACTATAGAAAACAAGTTTGGAAAGAACTGGTATCTATACCCTCTGCACAGAAATTGTACTTATAAACATCCTGGAGGAAACTTAACTGGTGTTATAGTGAAGGTTCATTTTTGCAGAGTTATTTTTAATAGTGAGGATTGTAAATAATCTAAATTCTATCTTCAGAGAGACAAAATAAATTTAAGTACTTTTCTACACTAGACTTTTGATCCAGATCTATTTAACTATTTTAATATGTGTCAGAACAATGTTGAGTGAACAAAATTGCATAATATGTACACTATAATACCAATATATGCAGATTTAAAAAACTATACAAAAAAATACTCCCTGTATTTATATATTTTCCTATAAATAGCATGGAGAGATACATATATATAGTATAAGAAGTGAAAGTGAAGTTGCTCAGTTGTGTCCGACTCTTTGAGACCCCATGGACTGTAACCTACGAGGTTCCTCCATCCATGGAATTTTCCAGGCAAGAGTACTGGAGTGGGTTGCCATTTCCTTCTCTAGGGAGTCTTCCCAACCCAGGAATTGAACCTGAGTCTCCAGCAATGCAAGCAGATGATTTTACCAACTGAGCCACTTGAAATATATACACATTCATGGTAGTGGATGACTCTGGGTAGATGGAGGAAAAGGATGAGAATATTACCTGTCTGGGAGACAAAGACTTTTTGATGATTGTCATCCTGGCAGTAATGAGGTGATATATTATTTTTCTTTTCACTTTCATTTCTCTAAGAGTAATAGATGTAGAGCATCTTTTCCATTTAAAGACCTAAATGTAAGAACTGAAATCATTAAACTGCTAAAAGAGAACACAGGTGGAACACCCTGACATAAATTGCACATGGAATTTTTTTCACTCTTTTTCACATGGTAAAAGGAGTAAGATGGATAAGGAAGTTGTGGTACATAACAAAATGGAATATTACTCAGCTAAATAAAGGAACACATTTGAGTCAGTTCTAATGAGGTGGATGAAACTGGATGCTGGTATAGTGTAAAGTAACTCAGAAAGAGAAACAAATACTGTATATTAATGCGGTGATAAGTGGTAGCTGCGTGGTGCTGTAGCAATGAGTTCCCGAGAAGAGACACCCCACGTCCAAGGTAAGAGAAACCCCAGTAAGACAGAGGGTGATGAGAGAGGGTATCAGAAGGCAGACAGACTGAAATCACAACCACAGAAAACTAACCAGTCTAATCACATGGACCACATTTTTGTCTAACTCACTGAAACTAAGCCATGCCGAGTAAGGCCACCAAAGACGGATGGGTCATGGTGGAGAGTTCTGACAAAATGTGGTCCACTGGAGAAAGGAATGGCAAACCACATCAGTATTCTTGTCTCAAGAACCCCATGAACAGTATGTAAAGGCAAAAAGATAGGTCACTGAAAGATGAACTCCCCAGGTTGGTACATGCCCAATATGCTACTGGAGATCAGTGGAGAAATAACTCCAGAAAGAAGAGATAAAGCCAAAGCAAAAACAACACCCAGATGTGGAAGTGACTGGTGATAGAAGCAAGGTGTGATACCATTCAGTTCAGTTCAGTCACTCAGTTGTGTCTTGACTCTTTGTGACCCCATGAATCACAGAACACCAGGCTTCCCTGTCCATCATGGACCTAACATTCCAGGATCCTATGCAATATTGCTTTTTAGTATCAGACCATAAATAGCAATATTTCATAGGAATCTGGAATGTTAAGTCCATGAATAAAGGCAAATTGGAAGTGATCAAACAGGAGATGGCAAGAGTGAACATCAACTTTCTAGAAATCAGCAAACTAAAATGGACTGGAATGGGTGAATTTAACTCAGATGACCATTATATCTACTACTGTGGGCCAGAATCCCTTTGAAAATGGAGTAGCCATCATAGTCAACAAAAGAGTCTGAAATGCAGTACTTGGATGCAATCTCAAAAATGACCGAATGATCTCTGTTCATTTCCAAGGCAAACCATTCAACATCACGGTAATCCAAATCTACACCCAGACCAGTAATGTTGAAGAAGCTGAAGTTGAATGGTGCTATGAAGACCTACAAGACCTTTTGGAACTGACACTCCCAAAAGATGTCCTTTTCAATATGGAATGCAAAAGTAGGAAGTCAAGAAACACCTGGAGTAACTGTAAAATTTGGCCTTGGAGTAAGGAATGAAGCAGGGCAAAGGCTAATAGAGTTCTGGCAAAAGAATGTACAGGTCATAGCAAACAATACAAGAGAAGAATCTACACATGGACATCACCAGGTGGCCACCACCTAAATCAGATTGATTACATTCTTTGCAGCCAAAGATGGAGAAGATCTATACAGTAGGGGAAAAAAAAGACCAGGAGCTAACTGTGGCTCAGATCATGAGCTCCTTATTGCCAAATTCAGACTTAAATCGAAGAAAGTAGGGAAAACCACTAGACCATTCAGGTATGACCTAAATCAAATCCCTTACGATTATACAGTGGAAGTGAGAAATAGATTTAAGGGACTAGATCTGATAAACAGAGTGCCTGATGAACTATGGACGGAGGTTCATGACAATGTACAGGAGACAGGGATCAAGACCATCCCCAAGAAAAAGAAATGCAAAAAGACAAAGTGGCTGTCTGAGGAGGCCTTACAAATAGCTATGAAAAGAAGAGAAGTGAAAAGCAAAGAGAAAAGGAGAAATATACCCATTTGAATGCAGAGTTCCAAAGAAGATCAAGGAGAGATAAGAAAGCCTTCCTCAGTGATCAGTGCAAAGAAATACAGGAAAACAATGGAATGGGAAAGACTAGAGATCTCTTCAAGAAAATTAGATATACCAAAGGAATATTTTACACAAAGATGGGCTCAATAAAGGACAGAAAGTGTATGGACCTAACAGAAGCAGAAGATATTAAGAAGAGGTGGCATTAATAAACAAAAGAACTATACAAAAAAGATCTTCATGACCCAGATAATCATGATAGTGTGATCACTCACCTAGAGCCAGACATCCTGGAATGTGAAGTCAAGTTGGCTTTAGGAAGCATCAGAACAAAGCTACAAAGCTAGTGGAGGTGATGGAATTCCAGTTGAGCTATTTCAAATCCTGAAAGATGATGCTGTGAAACTGCTGCACTCAATACACCAGCAAATTTGGAAAACTCAGCAGTGGCCACAGGACTGGAAAAGGTCAGTTTTCCTTCCAATCCCAAAGAAAGGCAATGCCAAAGAATGCTCAGACTAGCACACAATTGCACTCACCTCACGTGTTAGTAAAGTAATGCTCAAAATTCTCCAAGCCAGGCTTCAGTAATACGTGAACCTTGTACTTGCAGATGCTCAAGCTGCTTTGAAAAAAGGCAGAGGAACCAGAGATCAAATTGGCAACATCCGCTGAATCACTGAAAAAACAAGAGAGTTTCAGAAAACCATCTATTTCTGCCTTACTGACTATGGCAAAGCCTTTGACTGTGTGGATCACAATAACCTATGGAAAATTCTTCGAGAGATGGGAATACCAAAACACCTGACCTCTTGAGAAATCTGTATGCAGATCAGGAAGCAATGGTTGGAACTGGACATGGAACAACAGACTGATTTCAAATAGAAAAAGGAGTATGTCAAGGCTGTATATTGTCACCCTGCTTATTTAACTTATATGCAGAGTAGATCATGATAAACACTGGGCTGGCTGAAGCACAAGATGGAATCAAAATTGCTGGGAGAAATATCAGTAACCCAGATATGCAGATGACACCACCCTTATGGCAGAAAGTGAAGAAGAAGTAAAGAACCTCTTAATGAAAGTGAAAGGGCAGCGTGCAAAGTTGGCTTAAAGCTCAACATTCAGAAAACTAAGATCATGGCATCTGGTCCCATCACTTCATGGCAAATATATGCGGAAACAGTGGAAACAGTGGCTGACTACTTTTTTGGGCTCCAAAATCACACAGATGATGACTGCAGCCATGAAATTAAAAGATGCTTACTCCTTGGAAAGAAAGTTATAACCAACCTATACAGCATATTAAGAAGCTGATACATTAGTTTGCCAACAAATGTCAGTCTAGTCAAGGCTATGGTTTTTCCAGTAGTCATGTATGGATATGAAATTTGGACTTAAAGAAAGCTGAGCACCAAAGAATTGATGCTTTTGAACTGTGGTGTTGGAGAAGACTCTTGAGAGTCCCTTGGACAGCAAGGAGATCCAACCAGCCCATTCTAAAGGAGATCAATCCTGAGTGTTCTTTGGAAGTACTAATGTTGAAGCTCAAGCTCCAATACTTTGGCCATGTGATATGAAGAGCTGACTCATTTGCAAAGACCCTGATCCTGGGAATGACTGAAGGAGGGAGGAGAAGGGGATGACAGAGGAGTGGATGGTTGGATGGCATCACTGACTTGATGGACATGAGTTTGGGTTAACTCCGGGAGTTGGTGATGGACAGGGAGGCCCGGCATGCTGTGGTCCATGGGGTCGTGAAGAGTTGGACACAACTAAGTGACTGAACTAAATTGAACTGAATGAATATATATTGAATTTAGAAAGACAGTAATGACAATCCTATATGCAAGGCAGGAAAAGAGAACAGATGTAAAGAACAGATTTTTGGACTCTGTGGAAGAAGGCAAGGGTAGGATGATTTAAGAGATTAGCACTGAAACATGTATATTCAGTTCAATTCAGTCACTCTGTCAAGTCTGACTCTTTGTGACCCCATGAATCACAGCACACCAGGCCTCCCTGTCCTTCCCCAACCCCTGGAGTTTACTCAGACTCATGTCTATCGAGTCAGTGATGCCATCCAGCCATCTCATCCTCTGTCGTCCCCTTCTCCTCCTGCCCCCAATCCTTCCCAGCATCAGAGTTTTCCAATGAGTCAACTCTTTGCATAAGGTGGCCAAAGTATTGGAGTTTCAGCTTTAGCATCATTCCTTCCAAAGAAATCCCAGGGCTGATCTCCTTCACAATAGACTGGTTGGATCTCCTTGCAGTCCAAGGGACTCTCAAGAGTCTTTTCCAACACCACAGTTCAAAAGCATCAATTCTTCGGTGCTCAGCTTTCTTTCTAGTCCAACTCTCACATCCATACATGACTACTGGAAAAACCATAACCTTTACTAGATGGACCTTTGTTGGCGAAATAATGTCTCTGCTTTTGAATATGCTATCTAGGTTGGTCAAAACTTTCCTTCCAAGGAATAAGTGTCTTTTAATTTCATGGCTGCAGTCACCATCTGCAGTGATTTTGGAGCCCCAAAATATAGTCTGACACTGTTTCCACTGTTTCCCCATGTATATTACCATATGTAAAATAGATGACCAGAGCAAGTTCGATGTATGAAGCAGGGTACTCAAAGCTGGTGCTCTAGGACAACACTGAAGGATGGGGTGAGGGGGGAGGAGAGAGGAGTTGTTCACGATTGGGGGACACATGTGCACCCATGGCTGATTCATATCAGTGTATGGCACAAAACATCATAATGTATAAAGTAATTATATTCCAATTAAAATAAATTAGTTAATTTATAAAAAGGTCTCTCTGGGGACTTTTTTAAAAATCTGAGCACTAGTCACTTACCAAAGACCTTGCCTCCTAATACTGTCACATTTGTGGTTAGGATTTCAACATAAGAATTTGTGGGGAGGAGGGGAGTCATAAGCATTCAGTCCATTGTTTGTTTGTTCATTTATTTATACTTTATTTACAATATCCTGGGCTTCCCAGGTGGCCTAGTGGTAAAGACCTCACCTACCAATACAGGAGACATAAGAGATGTGGGTTTGCTCTCTGGGTCAGGAAGATCCCCTGGAGGAGGGCATGGCAACCCACTCCATTATTCTTGTCTGGAGCATCCCATGGAGAGAATAACCTGGCAGGCTACAGTCCACAGGGTCACAAAGAGTTAGACATGGCTGAGGCGATTTAGCACACAAGCATACAATGTGCTATTGTCAATTGTTATTAAACATTAGAAAAATCTGAATTTCCTTCTTATCTTTATATATAGAAAGTTTAAGTAATATCATCCCAATCATGCCAATGGATCATCTCTCACTGTACTTTGGAGACAACCGGACTGCTGCTGCTAAGTCTCTTCAGTTGTGTCTGACTCTGTGTGACCCCATAGATGGCAGCCCACCAGCCTCCCCTGTCCCTGGGATTCTCCAGGCAAGAACACTGGAGTGGGTTGCCATTCCCTTCTCCAATGTATGAAAGTGAAAAATGAAAGTGAAGTCGCTCAGTCGTGTCCAACTCTTTGCGACCCATGGACTGCAGCCTACCAGGCTCCTCCGTACATGGGATTTCCAGGCAAGAGTACAACTGGACTACAGAACTATAAAGTATAAGTTTATTTTGGTTCATTATGGTTTCTAATCTGGCTCTATGGAAATTGTCTGATATTCCTTTTCTCTTCTGATTTCTATATCTACTGATAGTTAGGACTTACTGCTCTGTACCAAAGCTGAGGTTTTTAGCTGCTAGTTTGCCCATCTTTGCACTAATCCCTGACATATAACCTGTGGCATAACCAAACACTTTCCTGTGCCAAACAGCCCACCTTACTTACATACCTAAATCCTACTAAACCTTCATCCATCCGTGGGCTGACTTCCTTGACTTCCCACCTCCTTTCTATAGGAATTCTGGTCATGGTGTTTAGTAAACTGTGATTCTGAACCATATTATCTTGTGTTGACTTTCATTTTTTTGTAGTAGTTAAAGTCACAGTGTGTGCATTCTTTGGAAGCTCCTTTAAGCAGTATTACTTCAGTGGAGCTCCTCCAGCATACAGGCCACTGTTTTGCTTAGTATTGACCTAATGACACATACAGATTAGGTGGGCACCCCTTAAAACTTTCTTGAAAGAATGAATGAACCTTAAATTATATGTTTTAGGGAACATTTTAAAAATATGAATGGGTGAATTTCTTAAATGCATTTTCAGATTTACTACAACATGAGTTTTAGCGTTTGGGCTTCTTTAAGCTGTAGGTAAGAATAACAGGAAAATTAGCAATATATTCACTAGTGAAATGTGTCTGGCTCCCAAGCAAACAGAGTCCAAAAAACTGAAATCTTGGGTTTAGCTCAGATGAACTGATTCTTTACAACTTCCCAAACCCTGAATTCCTGAATCCGGCAGGAACTTTTCAGACTACAGATGACTTCTAGCTATTCCAGGACCCTTCAGGACCTCTGTGGTGATATGTATGTGCCCATGCCCAAGAGTGTGCCAAAGTTAAAGCTATATGAAAAAAGCATGTTTTCTGATGCAGAGTTTCAGAATAGTTATTCCTACAAGAAATATAGCAAGAAAAGAGCACCCAGTTTTCTCAACGCTCAGTGCCAAGACTGACATGTGAGTTTTTTCCAGTGTGGATGGAGTAAATAAACAGCTGTGAATTCAACTGTCCCTGAGAAAATGAAACTAAAAGACAACTATGTAGACTGCTAAGACCAAATCTTCAACTAAATTTCAGGAGAAGAGCCAGGGATGAGTTTATATATTTTTAATGGATTAAAATATAGATTTTTGGAATATTTGTGAGTTTTATCCTCTTTACAGTTTATTTGGTTTTAGTTAGCAGTACTTTTGCCTGGAAAATCCCATGGACAGAGGATCCTGTTAGGCTCCAGTCCATGGGGTCGCTATGAGTCGGAAACGACTGAGCGACTTCACTTTCACTTTTCACTTTCATGCATTGGAGAAGGAAATGGCAACCCACTCCAGTATTCTTGCCTGGAGAATCCCAGGGACGGGGGGAGCCTGGTGAGCTTCTGTCTATGGGGTCGCACAGAGTCGGACACGACTGAAGCGACTTAGCAGCAGCAGCAGCACTTTCTTGAACATATTGCAAATGCATTTAATGAAACTTTTCTGTGTGTGACCTTTTTTTCCTAAAAATTTGTCAGAAAGAAGCATTCTTCTGAATAAACTGATTGTGATTATATGTGCAGTGGGCCCTCTACAGCCTCAGATGAGTAATCAATGGATACAGATGACTGGCTGTCCCAGAACCAATCCCTCCACCTTGGATACCAAGGGAAAATTGTAATCTTATGGGAATGAAGAAAAATGTGTCATCTTGACAATGTCACTAAATGAATTTTCCCAATTACATTTAACACAATTTTATTCTTGTTCATCACTGCTGTAGATAATGAATAAAAATATACATTTTGTATGTTTTTCTTTCCACCATTTATTTATTTGCTTTGCCACCATTTAGTTAGTTCTTTAGTTAGTTAGT
This sequence comes from Tragelaphus eurycerus, assembly GCA_935064755.1. Taxonomy (NCBI): domain Eukaryota; kingdom Metazoa; phylum Chordata; class Mammalia; order Artiodactyla; family Bovidae; genus Tragelaphus; species Tragelaphus eurycerus. The sequence continues at coordinate 30,919,455 of CAKXYN010000004.1, read as the reverse complement.
TAGTTTACCCCCTGAAGTAACTGAGAATCGGAGTCTTCAGGCAGGGGAATGCGGTGGTGAGGGGAAAGACACACCATGCCAGTGGATTGCCCCAGGAGATGCTGCTCTGACCCTAACTTAGAGACTGAAGGGTGGAAAAGTAGGAGCCAAGCACTTTGAAGATAAAGCTAAGAACCTTGTCACACAGCGCTGCCTTTCTATATTTCATCCTCCTCAATCCCTTTATCTACTTATTTATTTCACACAGAAATCATTAGGAAGTCAAACCCCAAACTTTCATATCACAGTTCTGTGCCTACTGCTTCAGAAAATTCATCCCCTCACACTGGGCAGGATTACTGTATTTAATAGCCATGCTCACACTGGAATCTGTCTCACCCCCCACTGTCTCAAGATAGACTGTGCTGACATATAAGAATAGTAAGTGAGTAAACATGTCATTTTCTCAATCAGCTTTCCCCTGAGGGAATCTGGAGTTTGGCAACACATGGGATATTTACCAGATCTATAGGCTTTTGCCTATACTTCATCAGGATAAGAGGTAATTTTTCTTTTCACACTTTGCACTTTGTCCAACAGAAACCAGGCATGAATCCATATGCTCAAAAAAAAAAAAAATTACTGTGTCTGAAATATAACTGTATAAATGCAGAATGTCCTCATATATGTGTGGTCAGTTTCAACACTATAGTTAGGATACTTTTGATTCTACTGTTTATACTAGCCTAGATATTCTACTGTATATCTCTAGCCTTGAATTCTTATAAGAATACCAAAAAAGAATAAGATCATAGACTCCTGTGCAGTATGCTGCCACATTATCGACATGTATGAAAGAACTTTATTACACCAAACTTGGCTTCGGTCAATTCATTTCTTCAGTCGTCTCCAACTGTTTGCGACCCCATGGACTGGAGCATGCCAGGCTTCCCTGTCCATCGCTAACTCCCAGAATTTACTCAAACTTATGTCCATTGAGTCGGTGATGCCATCTAATCATCTCATGCTCTGTCGTCCCCTTCTCCTCCTGCCCTCAATCTTTCCCAGCATCAGGGTCTTTTCAAATGAGTCAGTTCTTCACATCAGGTGGCCAAAGTATTGGCGTTTCAGCTTCAACATCAGTCCTTCCAATGAATGTTCAGGACTGATTTCCTTTAGGATTGACTGGTTGGATCTCCTTGCAGCCCAAGGGACTCTCAAGAGTCTTCTCCAATACCCCAGTTGAAAAGCATCAATTCTTTGGCGCTCAACTTTCTTTATACTCCAACTTTCACATCCATACATGACTACTGGAAAAACCATAGCTTTGACTAGACGGACCTTTGCTAGTGATGTCTCTGTTTTTTAATATGCTATCTATAAGTTCACTAGTAATGATTTGAATATTTTACATGATAGAGCTTCCTGCCCCCTAGGGCTTCTCTTGGGAAAGAATTTTTAAAGGTGGGCATTTTTGAGATGATAGACATCTTGAAGAAGGGAAACAGGACATACTGGCATTTTCCACATCTGCTGTGTTTGCCTAACATCAACCCAGGCTGACTAAACAGAGTATTCTATCCTGCTGGTCACACTAAGTAGTTCATGGATAGATAACTAAATTAAAACAAGCAAAGAAGACACATTCACAATCTGGCACTTTTGCCAGACCTATGGGAAATAGACTCTCCCCTTTAAGATATCAGCCAAGAGGTACTGGTGGTCCACTCATCACCAACCGAGAGAGAATCTAGCCTAGAAGAAAGGGCACAGGAAAGAAAATCAGAGCTAAAAATAAAAGGGGACATACTTCTTACATCATTTGATTATCTGGAAGAGCCATGTCAGAAGTAAAATAGACAATAGGTGTTTTCATTTACATTATATAATAAAATCCCCTTTCACTAAAGCAATATTTATGTGAGCTTCCATCACCTGCAACCAAGACCTGATACACACATCACCTAATATCTCCAGAGATCAAAGAGGGCCACCCAAAGGTTCCAGACTGCCAGGGAGCCTGGAGTTTGGTCATAACTGAAGATTATCGTCAGTGAGCTTTCCCAGGAATGCTGCTGCTGCTGCTGCTAAGTCGCTTTAGTCGTGTCCGACTCTGTGACTCCATAGACTGCAGCCCACCAGGCTCCTCTGTCCATGGGAATTTCCAGGCAAGAGTACTGGAGTAGGGTGCCATTGCCTTCTCCTTCCCAGGAGTAGCTTCCTTCTAACCCACTCTATCAAAGTTCCTCCTGTTGGGAGCGGGGGTGGCATGGAAAATGGGGGAAAAGTATCCATAAATGATCACATGTCAGGTATCAGTGGAGTATTTGAGACTCTCCTAAATCATCATACACAGAAAAGTTAGAAGAATAAAAGAATATGTATATTAATAGTGAAAAAAATGACCTGACACTCAATTCCAAATGAATCATCTTCCTACCAGGTGGTATGAGAAAATACAAACGCATTTCTTACTTATAGTGACAACTAATACTTACTGAGAGCTTATCATGTGTCAGAAATTGTCCAAATTCATTTAATCCTCATATAAATCCTTAGAGGTAGGTGTGATTATTATCCTCGACTTGTAGATGAACAAATTAGGGGCTTAAGTAACTTGCTTAATGTTATGCAAGTAGTAAGCCATGAGTTGAATTCAGTATGGCACCTGAGCATAAATATGTTCTATGCTGCTATACTAAAATTAATTATTGAAAACGTAAGAGAGATCCAAGTCAATTGAAGAAAAGGAATGAGTCTCAAAAATAGAAATACTTAAAATACACACAAAAGAAATACTTAAATTATTATAACAAATCTATGTCAATCAACAATACATGCAGAAAAAAAGACCTATTGAATGATAATATTTTGAATTGTAATAGAATCTTCTCCTTTTAAAAAAGATTCAATTGGAAGCCCCTCTAAAAAAGGTATTTTCAAATTCACTAACTTTTATAAGTCTAATTTAGATATAGCAATTGGCTTTAGCCTTATAAAGGGGAAATCTTATATAAATGACATTATAACTCTGCTTGGTGAGGTATTACATTTTGACCACTGGACTGAGGCTCCTAATAGAAAATAAAAATCAAAGCATTTGCAGTTAAAACCATGAAAGGGAAAGTACAGCTCAAATTTTACATGTGTGTTATTATTTTTTATTTGTAGAAATTAATTCTACCCACTATATCATACAATATTTTTGAACTGCTAGTAGCATAAGCAACTCTTTTTCTTTTCTCATTTTTCTTCTCCTTTTTTATTTCTCAGTTGCATTCAGTTTTTCTACAGACTTCGCCCTTAAAATTTGTTTCCTTGCTGAAAATGACCTAATGGTGGGTTCCTAGAAAGAAGCAATCTGGTCCTTATTGTTTATTATGGACTAAGAATTTTCTTTATGCTTCTTATGTGAAGCGTCATTCAATCTTTGCACTGACCCTATCAAAGGATGATTCTCATTTTTTAGATGAAGAAACTGTAGTTCATGGGAGCAAAGTAGTATGTTGAAGTGACCCGGCACTGATGCTCCAAACTATATGTAAGATTAAATGGGGAAGATCCATGTAGTACTATTAGCATAAAGCACAGCGCATCGTCCGTCCCCAGTTGTTCAGGCATGTCTGACTCTTTGTGACCCTATGGACCCTAGCCCACCAGGCTCTTCTGTCCGTGGGACTTCCCAGACAAGAATGCTGTAGTGGGTTGCCATGCCTTCCTCCAGGGGATCTTCCTTACTCAGGGATCAAACGTGCATCTCTTGTGTCTCCTGCATTGGCAGGTGGATTGTCAGCACAGCACATAGTAAGTCTTTAATGACGGCATCCACGTAGACATTCTGCCTTCAATAGATTCCAGTTTCAGGATTGTCATTCTGACATTGGCACAGTCTCATAGGCCAAAGTTATAACTTGTCAAGCCTCTGCTCAAAACCCTTTAATGTCTTTCTGTTTCTACTCAGACTAAAATCCAGTGTCTTCATCATGGCCTACCAGGCTTTACAAAATACAACTTTTTTTCCTAGCACTATTCCCCCACTTCTCTCTAAACACATCAAGTTTCTTTGCTTCTCTTCCTTAATGTGTCAAAGTGACCCCATTTCAAGTCTTCAGCACTCAAGTTTTCTCCATGGGTCTGGCATCCACCTTAACTCCTTATCTCAACCTATTCAGGACTCTCATCAAATGTCACCTCATCACATAGGCCTTTTCTGGCCATTTTATCTAATGTTATTATTCTCTGCTCCCTTATCTTACTTTATGTTTCTCTATATCATTTGTAATACTCAACATATTAGATGAACTTATTTGCTTTTATGTGTATATCAGCCTCTCCCACCAGAATGTAAATATCATGAGAGACAAGACTTTGTTTTGTTTACTGCTGAATCTCCAACATCTAGTACATGGTCTGGCACAAAATACTGCTCAGTGCAACTATGTTGAATGAACAAAGGCACGCAGCACATGGCTTCCCATCTATTAACATGTACACCCTATATATAGTTAGAAGCAGATGACCAAGTTCTACCCAGAATATATAAATGGAATGATCTGCAAACATCCATGTCTCTCCACTGCTTCTTTCATTCTACAGACTGGAAATTGGAAATCATGTATAAGTCATCTCTGATTGCACAGATTGTGAAAATGCAATGATAGAGAGAGTCAAGTCCACGAATGGCCTCAAAAAGCAGGGTCACTTACCCACCCTGGACCATCAGGCTTCCTTGCATTTGGGAATCTCATTTTACCAAAGCTTATCTAGTATCCTACGTGGAGACTAAACCAAGGGAACTTCCTTTAGCATGGAGAAGAGAAGAATAATTTTAGACTTTTGAGAAAATCAAAATACTAAGACTGGATGACTGATGTGTTCTGTCAGGATAGGAAGCTGAGAGAATGGAAAATGACCCTGAGGTTTTCAGCTTTGGGAGAGGGGATGAGGGTAATCTCATTAATCAAGTAAGAGATGTTGATGAGCGAGGAGGTTGAGGCGACGACTCATGTTACGAATATGTTAAGATGAAGCTGCCTCTGTGACATCAGGGTGAAGATTTCCAATAAATTTTCCATTCCTTGCTTCAACTAGAATAGCTACAAGTGGATCTGTGATTTATACATTGGCCTTCAATGTAAGATTTCATGGTTCTGTGCCTAAAAATAACTGCATAGCTCACAGGAAAGGTGAAAAGCTCTCTCATGCAGACAAAATGCATATCTTGTATTTTTTAGAGCAGACACTCATTAGTTTACCACATAATTTGAATAAAGGTGCACATTTTAAGAACTGCAAGCATTCTGAACTATTATTTATTGCCTGTCACTCTGATTCCAAGAAGTACACATTTTCCCCAAAAAGTTTTTAAAATTAGCATCTCCTCTTTTTTAAACTTTCACTAGAAAAATATCTCAATACATCTTTTACCATTAAACTATGTCTAAATACATTTTCTTAAAGTAATAGCTTTTCTTTAAGATAATCTCTCCTAATACAAAGATAGGGAAATACTTCATGCTCCACAATTTTTAACCATGAATTTTTGCAGTTGCATGCAGATGCAAATGCATATGTATGCATGCACACACACACAAAGACACACAACACACACACACATATCTCATAATATCCCTCGAAATGAGGTCAGTAGTATCAGGGACTTCAACCTGAATGGAAAATCTTTATTTATTTATTTTGCAGGGGAAAATGGACAAAGGAAAGGATCAATGAGGGTGGGAGGGAAATGGGAAGAAAGAAGGGGAGTGATGGTGGGGAGGAGTATGTGTAATTTCTTAACCAATGGCTTTCTGTTTTTAATCACAAAGAACACTTAAAAAAATCATGTTGAATTCATCCTATATTAGGAGATTTGTTCTCGAAATGAAAAGTTCAGGAAACAAAAAGTCCAGTTTGGGTGTCCTCATCTTTAGGCACATCTTGGTATTTTGTATTGGTAGGTCTATCTTTACCACAATATATTATTTAGGACAGGATCACATTTGACACCTCTTCCTCCCTACTACCCAAAGTGGTACCAAACCCATAAAATAGTCAATAAGGAAAATCTTTAAAGTATTATTAATGAGAGAATAAAGACCTTTGGGGGAAAAATGCTTTTACAGCTTTTGAAAATGATATAATTCAACATAATGTAGCCAAGTTAATTGTGACCCACTAGGCAAGGAACTTAATTAGTCAGACTGTGGGTTAATGATCAAGTCTTTTGTCTGCTGTCACTCTCCAGTAAAGGGCAAAAGGGATGAGATGATGAGAGGAGAGAAGAAAGCAACATGGAGAAGGCAGTCGTCCCAAAGGAGATGTCCTTGGGCCACCAAATAATCACAGCTGGAAAGAGAATATCTATTTCACATCTGGGAAATAGGTCATTTACAGCTAAGTCACACTGCATTCTCCGTGAATAGGGGATAGCTTCTCACTCCAAAAACTGAACACAGGAATGTCTTAAAGTTCTTCAGGGATGCTTTAGAATCCAGTTTCAGTGTTGCAAAGAAAGGGGTAGTTGTGAAAGACAATATGGCATGCTTCTTTTATTATTGCGCATGTTATATCTTCCAGTAAAAATGAAATTGGATAACGGGTAAGGATTTAAGGTTATTTGCCAAAAAAATTCAAAAGAATGCCACCCCAACATGGTTCGTTATTCTCAAGACCTAAAGCCTGTTTTGTTTTTTTTTTTTTTAATGTTACCATAAAGCACAAATGAATTTGGCCATGCCTGACATATCATAAGTAGTGCCCAGAGGAGAAATTTCTTCTATATCATTTTGTTCCATCTGTAAATTGTTTCATGTACTCCTTCAAATGTAGAAATCTTTGCATTCATCATTTCTATGGCATATCCTATCTGACCTCCTAGCCTATATTATATTCCCCTGGAAAACTAACTCATTAAGAAATGCTAGGTTTGGGATTTGAAATTTTAAAAATCCAACTTAACAAGGCAAGTAGTTTCTTCTTTCAAGTATAATTATGAAGTGTTTAAATGTATTTGGAATTAAGAACATTCAAAGAGGTTTTTCTCTATTTCATAATTATATGAGAATAGATATGTAATTTTATATACATCCTTCATGTTGTAAGAAATACAATGACTAAAGTTTTAGACAAATCTTCATTTTAAAATAAAATACAGAACAATAATGAAAATTAAAAATTTTTTTATGTGCAGCAGGCTTATTTCAAACTTTACCATCAATCAGTCAGTACTTTTTAGTTGAGGATTTCACAATCAACATATAGACAAATGTGAGTGGTAAATTCAGACTGATAAACTAAACATAGATTCCAGCTGGATAAATGTATCAAGGCTTAGTTACTCAAGTGTTATGGTGGAAGTCAGCATACTCATGATACATGGTAGATATTTTCCATTATCAAACTGAGTATAAGAATTCAGGTACTCCCCAAAGGGCCACATACCAGTGGACAAGCATATTTGTGAGTTAAAGTTATCTCAGAACTGCTGGTTGCTCAGTGGTTTTTCTGTGTATCTATCTACATATATAAGGTGGCAGTATTTATGTATACAAGTTAATCTGAATATGTTGATGACCAGTTCTCTTGGACAAGTTTCCTTATCTATCTTTGGGATTACAAAATATACAATATGACTACAGAGCAGAGTGGCTTCCCAGGTAACTCAGTGGTAAAGAATTCACCTACAATGAAGGAAATGCAGGTTTGATCCCTAAGTCAGGAAGATCTCCAGGAGAAGGAAATGGCAACTCACTCCAGTGTTCTTGCCAGGCAAATCCCATGGACAGAGGAGACTTGTAGGCTACAGTCCAGGTGGTCAAAAAAGGGTCAGACACAAGTTAGAGATTAAACAACAATGGAGCAGAGTACATACATTTTAATATGAACCAATTCTCATTTCCAAGGGAACATTTCATGCAAAGATGGGCACAATAAAGGATGCAAATAGTATGGACATAACAAAAGCAGAAGATATTAAGAAGAGGTGACAAGAATACACAGAAAAACTATACCAAAAGTGTCTTAATGACCTGGATAAACATGATAGTGTCATCACTCACCTAGAGCCAGACATCCTGGAGTGTGAAGTCAAGTGGGCCTTAGGAAGTATTACTATGAACAAAGCTAGTGGAGGTGACAGAATTCCAGATAAGCTATTTAAAATCCTAAAAGATACCACTGCTAAAGTGCTACGCTCAATATGCCAGCAAATTTGTAAAACTTAGCAGTGACCACAGGTTTGGAAAAGGTCAGTATTCATCCCAATCCTAAAGAAGGACAATGCCAAGAAATGTTCAAACTACCACACAATTGCATTTATTTCACATGCTAGCAAGTTAATGCTCAAACTCCTTCAAGCTAGGCTTTAACAGTGAACTAAGAACTTCCAGATGTTCAAGATGGATTTAAAAAAGGCAGAGAAACCAGAGATCAAATTGTCAACATCTACTAGATCATAGATAAACAAGGGATTTCCATAAAAACATCTACTTCTGTTTCATTGACTATGCTAAAGCCTTCGACTCTGGGTCACAACAAACTGGAAAATTCTTCACAAGATGGGAATACCAGACCACCTGATCTGCCTCCTGAGAAACCTGTAGTAGGTTAAGATGCAGCAATTAGAACTGGACATGGAACAATATGCTGGTTCAAAATTGAGAAAGTGAAAGTCGCTCAGTCATGTCTGACTCTTTGAAACCCCATGGACTATACACTCCATGGAATTCTCCAGGCTGGAATGCTGGAGTGGGTAGCTTCTCCCTTCTCCAGGGTATCTTCCCAACCCAGGGATTAAACCCAAGTCTCCCACATTGCAGGCAGATTTTTTTACCAGCTGAGCCACCAGGGTAGATCAAAATTGGAAAAGAGTATGTTTAGGCTGCATATACCACCCTTATGGCAGAAAGTGAAGAGGAACTAAAAACCTCTTGATGAAAGTGAATGTGGAGAGTGAAAAAGTTGGCTTAAAAGCTCAACATTCAGAAAACGAAGATCATGGCATCTGGTCCCATCACTTCATGGGAAATAGATGGGGAAACAGTGGAAAGAGTGTCAGACTTTATTTCTGGGGGCTGCAAAATCACTGCAGATGGGACTGCAGCCATGAAATTAAAAGACGCTTGCTTCTTAGAAGAAAAGCTATGACATTTATAGACCGTATTAAAAGCAGAGACATCACTTTGCCAACAAAGGTTCATCTAATCAAAGCTATGGTTTTTCCAGTAGTCATGTACAGATGTGAAAGTTGGACTATAAAGAAGGCTGAGCACCGAAGAACTGATGCTTTCAAAACGTGATATTGGAGAAGACTCTTGAGCATCCTTTGGACAGCAAGAAGATCAAACCAGTCAATCTTAAAAAAAAATCAGCCATGAATATGCATTGGGAGGACTGATGCTGAAGCTCAAGCTCCAATACTTCAGCCACCTGATGCAAAGAGCCAACTCACTGAAAAAGACCCTGATGCTGGGAAAGATTGAAAGCAAGGCGGGAGAAGAAGGGGACAACAGAGGATGAGATGGTATCACTATTTCAATGGACATGAGTTTGAGCAAACTCCAGGAGACTGTGAAGAACAGGGAAGCCTGGTGTGCTGCAGTCCATGGAGTCGCAAGAGTCAGACATGACTGAGCGAGGGAACAATTCTCATTTATCACTTGCAGCCTCTTCAGGCTGACAAAGCATCCTACAAGGACTTACCTGAGCTAAAATTTGCAGCATTATAACATAGATGAGGTAGGAGATGCTCTGCAAGTTGTGATAGTGGAGCTCTTTGATTAGCCTGAAAAACAACCTTGTAAGAATGCAGCATGTATAAGCTACTACATGGACAGTTTTGTATGACGGAACAATATGAATTTAGGAACCAGGTCCAAATCTTGAGTCACCCACTTACATAGCTCTATGACTTAGGGAAACTTTCTTAAGTTTCTGAGGCTCAGTTTTTTCATACAGTGTGGGTTATAATAATATTTCCCACTCACTGTTGTTGTGGGTTGAAATTATTTAAAATAGTTAGAAAGCCTAGCAAAAGATAAAATATACCAAAAATGTGTTCTTTTTCTTTCCATTTCCTTACTTACATTAAGGTGAAATTATTACCTGTGTTCTAAAACTATTGAGTATCTGACTGTGGAGAAAAAACTAAAAAAAATGATATTAACTTCAATTGACAACTTTCTTTAGGAGGTTGCTATATGCCAAGCACTAACCTGAATAATAAAGATGTCCTTTTCATTTTAGGGGACTGGAATGCAAAAGTAGGAAGTCAAGAAACACCTGAAATAACAGGCAAATTTGGCCTTGGAATACAAAATGAAACAGGGCAAAGACTAATAGAGTTTTGCCAAGAAAATGCACTGGTCATAGCAAACACCCTCTTCCAACAACACAAGAGAAGACTCTACACATGGACATCACCAGATGGTCAACACCGAAATCAGATTGATTATAGTTTTTGCAGCCAAAGATGGAGAAGCTCTATACAGTCAGCAAAAACAAGACCAGGAACGGACTGTGGCTCGAAGTCCTTATTGCCAAATTCACACTGAAATTGAAGAAAGGAGGGAAAACCACTACACCATTCAGGTATGATCTAAACCAAATTACTTATGATTATACAGTGGAAGTGAGAAATAGATTTAAGGGCCTAGATCTCATAGATAGAGTGCCTGATAAACTATGGACAGAGGTTTGTGACATTGTACAGGAGACAGGGATCAAGACCATCCCCATAGAAAAGAAATGCAAAAAAGCAAAATGGCTGTCTGGGAATGCCTTACAAATAGCTATGAAAAGAAGAGAAGTGAAAAGTAAAGGAGAAAAGGAAAGATATAAGCATCTGAATGCAGAGTTCCAAAGAATAGCAAGAAGAGATAAGAAAGCCTTCCTCAGGGATCAATGCAAAGAAATAGAGGAAAACAACAGATTGGGAAAGACTAGCGATCTATTCAAGAAAATTAGAGATACAAAGGGAACATTTCATGCGACATGTCCATGATAAAGGACAGAAATGGTATGGACCTAACAGAAGCAGAAGATATTCAGAAGAGGTGGCAAGAATACACAGAAGAACTGTACAAAAAAGATCTTCATGACCCAGATAATCACGATGGTGTGATCACTGACCTAGAACCAGACATCCTGGAATGTGAAGTCAAGTGGGCCTTAGAAGGCATCACTATGAACAAAGTTAGTGGAGGTGATGGAATTCCAGTTGAGCTATTCCAAATACTGAAAGATGATGCTGTGAAAGTGCTGCACTCAATATGCCAGCAAACTTGGAAAACTCAGCAGTGGCCACAGGACTGGAAAAGGACAGTTTTCATTCCAATCCCAAAGAAAGGCAATGCCAAAGAATGCTCAAACTACCGCACAATTCTACTCATCTCACACGCTAGTAAAGTAATGTTCAAAATTCTCCAAGCCAGGCTTAAGCAATATGTGAACCATGAAGTTCCAGATGTTCAAGCTGGTTTTAAAAAGGCAGAAGAATCAGAGACCAAATTGCCAACATCCGCTGGATCATCAAAAAAGCAAGAGAGTTCCAGAAAAACATCTATTTCTGCTTTATTGACTATGCCAAAGCCTTTGACTGTGTGGATCACAATAAACTGTGGAAAATTCTGAAAGAGATGGGAATACCAGACCACTTGACCTGCCTCTTGAGAAATGTGTATACCAGTCAGGAAGCAACAGTTAGAAGTGGACATGGAACAACAGACTGGTTTCAAATAGGAAAAGGAGTATGTCAAGGCTGTATATTGTCACCCTGTTTATATAACTTATATGCATCATGAGAAATGCTGGACCGGAAGAAACACAAGCTGGAATCAAGACTGCTGGGGGAAATATCAATAACCTCAGATATGCAGATGACACCACTCTTATGGCAGAAAGTGAAGAAGAACTAAAAAGTCTCTTGATGAAGGTGAAAGAGGAGAGTGAAAAAGTTGGCTTAAAGCTCAACATTCAGAAAACAAAGATCATGGCATCCAGTCCCATCACTTCATGGGAAATAGATGGGGAAACAGTGGAAACAGTGTCAGACTTTATTTTGGGGGGCTCCAAAATCACTGTAGATGGTGACTGCGGCCATGAAGTTAAAAGACGCTTACTCCTTGGAAGAAAAGTTATGACCAACCTAGACAGCATATTGAAAAACAGAGACATTACTTTGTCAACAAAGGTTCACCTAGTCAAGGCTATGGTTTTTCCTGTGGTCATGTATGGATGTGAGAGCTGGACTGTGAAGAAGACTGAGCGCCAAACAACGGATGCTTTTGAACTGTGGTATTGGAGAAGACTCTGGAGAGTCCCTTGGACTTCAAGGAGATCCAACCAGTCCATTCTGAAGGAGATCAGCCCTGGGATTTCTTTGGAAGAAACTCCAAAGAAGTTGCAACTCCAGTACTTTGGCCATCTCATGTGAAGAGTTGACTCATTGAAAAAGACTCTGATGCTGGGAGGGATTGGGGGCAGGAGGAGAAGGGGATGACAGAGGATGAGATGGCTGGATGGCATCACTGACTCGATGGATGTGAGTCTGAGTGAACTCCGGGAGTTAATGATGGATAGGGAGGCCTGGCGTGCTGTGATTCATGGAGTCGTGAAGAGTCGGACACGACTGAACTGAACTGAATCTGAATAATAACCTAAACATGAAATCTCTCATGTAGCCTTCACAAAACATAAGAGGTAGGTACTTTTGTTGTCCTGACATTTTACAAATAAAATTTGAATTGCTTAGCTTTGCTGTAGTAACAACCCAATGCATTTTTGTTGTTGTTTACAATTGCTTTTGAAGCTCGACTCCTTGTGTTTTCTCCTTCTAACAAAAGGCTGACACTCAGAGAGAGAAAAAAAGAGAAAAAGGAACCTGAACCACTCAATTGCTCTTGAAGCTTCTGCTTGAACTCCCATGCTCATGAACTTGCACGGCAAAGCAAATTTTATGGTCTATTTTGACAATAAGGCAGAGAAACTTACATTTCAGAGACAACTGGAGTGAGAAAAACTAGGGCTTTCAAGACATAGAAGCACACCTTCAACCTTAATCTTAATATTGTAGAGTCGATAATTACCTATTTTGCTTCCTCTCAGGAAATAATTTTTGATTATGTCTTTATTCACTTTGATTCAGGAACTATTTGAAGCTAAAATTCAAACTGTCTTGTTTTCACAGAATTATGCACTATTTAGCTGCAGTTATCTCTGACATGTTGTTGTTTAGTCGTGTCTGACTCTTTGTGACCCCGTGGACTGTAGCCCAGCAGGTTCCTCTGTCCATGGAAATCTCTAGTCAAGAATACTGGGCTGGGTTGCCATTTCCTTCTCCAGGGAATCTTCCTAACCCAGGGACTGAACCCACATCTCCTGCATGCACCATTGCCCTAATAAATACACTGACAATTTCGAACTGCAACTAGTAGTCAAACACCTTGATTTGGATAAAGGTTGCACTCTGGCTCTGTATTCCACACAAATCCTGTATTCACTACCTTACAACAAATTGAAGAAGACAGCCTACCATAGAGAGGGCTTGAGATGTGTAGTTCCAGAACGAGGGTAATTTGCATTTCAACACAACCCTTTCATTTCATGGCTTAGCAGGAATCCAAGTCCCAGTGTCTCATTTGTATAATTGTGTAAAATTTTGTAGCTTTAAATAAAATAATGCATTTTGCTATGGCAACAATTTCTAATAAGAACCTTTTAACCACATATTTTAAAATAACCACATATATTTTTCCTACTTAGTAAACTTACAATTTGAGTTCTTTTCTCAACGATAAAGACAGTAAATGTAAACCATTTTTCCCTTTCACTCAAAAACCATGGACTGAGTACAAATGTGCCTGAGACAGCTGCTGGGGAGAAAGGGCTAGGCAAACTAGCTCCTGGCCCTTGTGGATCTTTCAGTGTAGAGGTGGAACTTACAGGCAGAACTATTTCCCAGTATAATGGAAGATGCAATTGTGAGGCATAACTAAGTTTCTTTATTTAGTTTCTTACCTTGGGAATATTCATTTTCCTGAAGGAGTCTAAACTTCACAGCTCAGATCTGAACTATAAACTTTTATACTAAATCCCAAAGTCTTCATGAGCTTTCCTATTTTTTGAAGTTCTTCACTTGACATCAAACAGTGCCCAATCAATTAATAGATACTCAGAAAACTCCAATATTTATTTACATTCATATAATCCAGAGAGTCTAGCCACATTGTTTTTGCCATAATTATTTTTGGTCACTATTCTAAGGTTTTGTCTCCTCAAAGCCTGAAACAGATAACATTCAATCCTTTATATTCATTCACTCATTTATTAATTTTACCATTTATGTATTAAACAAATAGTAGACTGTATCTTGTATGCCAGGGACTGTGCCAGACATTGGACATAAAATAATTTACAATATACAGAAGTTCCCTGACCTTGAGGAACTTATATTCCACTGAAGAAAACATCCTTTGAAAAAAATGACAGATTATTCTATGGGCTTGGGAGAAAAAAAATCCAGACTTGTGTGATAGAAAATAAATCATGGCAGGATTGTGGTAATAATTACATAGGATATGCAAAGGAAAGCCTTTCTAGGGAGAAGGCATTTTTCAGTTGAAACCCAGAGATGAGAACGAACCATTCACGTGAAGAATCTTCCACATGGGTAAACTGACAGATACAGTAAATTCAAGATGGGAAATAGCTTGGCTTTTCTGGCAACTTGCAGATGACCAGAGCTACTGGTTAGAATAAGCTAAGGAAGAGAAGCATGAGATGAGTTGAGAAGTAGCAAGGGATGGTGATGTAAGACCACACAGGCCATGGAGAGGAGTTTGGGTGGTATGGATATTGAGATGTTCTAAGCCTTGAAGACATACAATTACTTATATGATCATGTAGACGATAGCTAAATTTATATGCACTAACCAAGTACCAAGATTTGTTCTAAACCCTTTTACTTATGTTATTAACTCATTTAATCCTCTTAACAGCCTTTTGAAGTAGGTATTTTTATCATTCCATTTTGAGGAGAAGAAAATTAAATTATTGTGAGATTAAGAATGTTGCCCAAGATTCCAAGCTAATAAATATCAGAACTGAGATTCAAATCCTGGTAACCTAGCTCCAGAATCTGGGTTCTGTATCTTACTGTGTTGTATAAATTGTATTTTTTCCCCAAACTCAAAATCAGGGATGTTGAGCAAACATATTCTACCCTGGCTCAGTGGGAACAGCATTACAGCTCTTTTTTAGTATAGCTACTAAATAACAGAACTTTACCGTGTAAGGAGACACCAAAAATTATTGTGGTGTTCATAAACAGACTCTAAGATAAACAGCTCATCTACAATTGCACCACTATTACACAACCATTGTAAAAATTAGTGGGAATTTGGTGGGACAAACATAAATAAATTAAACAATGAATATCAGTACATATTTTACCATTCTAATGCACATCAACTTCAGTTCAGTCACTCAGTCATGTCCAACTCTTTGCAACCCCATGAATCGCAGCATGCCAGGCCTCCCTGTCCATCACCAACTCCCGGAGTTCACTCACTCACGTCCATTGAGTCAGTGATGCCATCCAGCCATCTCATCCTCTGTCATCCCCTTCTCCTCCCGCCTCCAATCCCTCCCAGCTTCAGAGTCTTTTCCAGTGAGTCAACTCTTCGCATGAGGTGGCCAAAGTACTGGAGTTTCATCTTCTTTGGAGTTCCTTCCAAAGAAATCCCAGGGATGATCTCCTTCAGAATGGACTGGTTGGATTTCCTTGCAGTCCAAGGGACTCTCAAGAGTCTTCTCCAACACCACAGTTCAAAAGAATCAATTCTTTGGTGCTCAGCCTTCTTCACAGTCCAACTCTCAACTTAGTGCTATTTAAAATACATAGCAGTTTATTGATTTTCATAAGAAAATTGAAATATATACTGGTATTCATCATAATCACATGAGATCTTTTTAATAAGAGAGTACTTATTTGAAATAAATTAAGTGGGAAAAAAGCAATCTAAAGACAACTGCAGAAATCACCTAGTTCCGTGTCATTCATAAGCCTTGGATATGAAATGACTTCTTAAGTATTTAATGGATAGATTGCTGTGGGTGGCAGGGACATAGTAGGCTCTTTGGTATGCTGTATTAAAGGAGCATTTGTCTGATTCGTTTAGAAAATTTGCTGTTACCTGTGTACATTGATGACACTCGTGGTGCAATAGTGAGGATGGATTTTGTTGATTAATGTTCCAGTGCCCCAAGGCCTGTGGTGGTCTGCAGAACAGTGGCCTGCTAGCAAAGATGTAGAGTATTTTGCAGTTCCCAAGTAAATGCTCGGAGAAGGCAGTGGCACCCCACTCCAGTACTCTTGCCTGGAAAATCCCATGGACAGAGGAACCTGGAAGGCTGCAGTCCATGGGGTCGCTGAGGGTCGGACACGACTGAGCGACTTCCCTTTTCCCTATTTGAAATAGGGGAAACAGTCAGATTTCTCTTGAATATTGTGGTGTATAAGTTTACATTTTCAGATCCTAAAATGATGACGAAAATCCTGAAATTGGTTAGATATATTAAACAAATGCTAGGGAAAATGCAAGCAAAAAATTTTTTACTTGATTTTCTTCTAAGATATACACAATCATAATAAGGAAAATGGTTGCTACAGGAACAAAAGATACTGTGGTATCTGAGACAAAAATTTTAATAAAGTTAACTGTCAGGATATTATGACAAATTTCAGAACATATAAGACAACTTCCAATCCTAAAAATACAACAATAGATGAAACACTGCCTAGACAGATCTTGTACATTTACTGAATCATAAACATTAACTGAACACTTACTCTAAACCAGGTGGCTTTGCAAAATGCATAAGTTCCTGTCCTTACAGAGCATATATTCTAGCCAGAAGAGCCAGCCAAATATAAATCAAATAACAAAATCCAAAAGACGACCAAGATAAATACCGTTGTTAGTTAGTTCATAAATACAAAAATCAACACAAACTTGGCTAGTAAAGAAATCAAATCCACCTACTTAGGCACTTTAGGAATAAAAAACTTCATGGGTCCTAATTTGGTGGCAGCTTAAACATGCAGTCAATATAAACAATTTGTCTGCAACTCAATTCAAAAAGCAGATGGTACATGAAAGATGCATTCATCTGCTGCAATTCAAACCCTACCTTCATTATCATTCAGTGTCTACAGGCACCTCTTTCAACAGGAGGACAGACTGGGTATCTGTCAGCCTGAACTAATACTTTCCCAGTCCTCAAGAGACTTACATAAATGACGTGAAAAACAGAAAAAATTAACAGCTGTGTAAAAATACATAACTGAAAAGTGACCAAGGAGAAAAAAAGATGAACATATTTGACACAGGCATTTTCAAAATAGGCTAAAGAAAGTGGGAACACTTTGGAAGGGAATCTGTAGGAATTTGGAGTTCCTATTCTTGGCAGTTTGCTTCCAAATCCATTTTACTTGCTTTTGCTCTGCTCTGCATCACAGCTCAACTGATCTTTGTAGGCTGTGTCTTCCTTAATTGTTTATTAGGTGCCTTGATCAGTATTACACAATGGGAAGAAATAGCAGAAGATCAGAGAGTTAGCAGGAGGAAAGGAGAAGCCAGAGTATGTCTCTCTTTGTTTATAGAGGTATTTTTCAGCTGCTGGATGCTCCCCTGACTTTAGCTCCTCTTAGACAGGTCCATCATAATTCCAGCTTTCACCAGGTGACCCCAGCCCCTGGAATGTAGTAACACTGCCTCTTTGCTTAGATCTCTGTTCTAGAAATGGTAAGCTTATCCTGACTTGTGTCTGTGTTGTCTCAATGCCTTGATTGGCTCTCCAGCTTTGCTATGACCTGTATCCAATGCTCTATATTAAATTTCATCTATTTTAAAGATGTATCAGATCAGATCAGTCGCTCAGTCATGTCTGACTCTTTGTGACCCCATGAATCGCAGCACGCCAGGCCTCCCTGTCCGTGCTCCCTCCCGGAGATCACTCAGACTCATGTCCATCGAGTCAGTGATGCCATCCAGCCATCTCATCCTCTGTCGTCCCCTTCTCCTCTTGCCCCCAATTCCTCCCAGCATCAGAGTCTTCTCCAATGAGTCAACTCTTTGCATGAGGTGGCCAAAGTACTGGAGTTTCAGCTTGCATCATTCCTTCCAAAGAAATCGCAGGCCTGATCTCCTTCAAAATAGACTGGTTGGATCTTCTTGCAGTCCAAGGGACTCTCAAGAGTCTTCTCCAACACCACAGTTCAAAAGCATCAATTCCTCGGCACTCAGCCTTCTTCACAGTCCAACTCTCACATCCATACATGACCACAGGAAAAACCATAGCCTTGACTAGACCAACCTTTGTTGGCAAAGTAATGTCTCTGCTTTTCAATATGCTATCTAGGTTGGTCATAACTTTCCTTCCAAGGAGTAAGCGTCTTTTAATTTCATGGCTGCAGTCATCATCTGTAGTGATTTTGGAGCCCAGAAAAATAAAGTCTGACACTGTTTCCACTGTTTCCCCATCTATTTCCCATGAAGTGATGGGACCAGATGCCATGATCTTTGTTTTCTGAATGTTGAGCTTTAAGCCAACTTTTTCACTCTCCACTTTCACTTTCTTCAAGAGGCTTTTAGGTTCCTCTTCACTTTCTGCCATGGATGGAGGAGTCTGGTGGGCTGCAGTCCATGGGGTCACTAAGAATCGGACACAACTGAGCGACTTCACTTCACTTCACTTCACTTTCTGCCATAAGGGTGGTGTCATCTGCATATCTCAGGTTATTGATATTTCTCCCGGCAATCTTGATTCCAACTTGTGTTTCTTCCAGTCCAGCATTTCTCATGATGTACTCTGCATATAAGTTAAATAAACAGGGTGACAATATACAGCCTTGACGAACTCCTTTTCCTATTTGGAACCAGTCTGTTGTTCCATGTCCACTTCTAACTGTTGCTTCCTGACCTGCATACAGATTTCTCAAGAGGCATATCAGGTGGTCTGGTATCCCCATCTCTTTCAGAATTTTCCACAGTTTATTGTGATCTACACAGTCAAAGGCTTTGGCATAGTCAATAAAACAGAAATAGATGTTTTTCTGGAACTCTCTTGCTTTTTCCATGATCCAGCAGATGTTGGCAATTTGATCTCTGGTTCCTCTGCTTTTTCTAAAACCAGCTTGAACATCAGGAAGTTCACGGTTCACGTAAAGATGTATAGGTTTGCTTTTTTCCTAACTTGGATTGAAGCAAAAAGAATACGAATAATGTAGAAGAAATCACACATTTTTCAAGTACTTAGTTTAAATCCCAGTATGTAATTTGGGCTGTCTAAACTTGGGAAAGAAATGAGAACAGTATATGCCTCAGGTTCTCATTAATTGTTCCCTTCCCTTCATTTAAAATTGTACAAAATGAAAATAATACTACTTACATTCTTGTGTTATTGTGGGGATAATATGAAGGCATGCACAGGAAGTTCTTAGCATTGTGCCTGATAGTAGATTCTTAGTAAATGATACTTTATTTCCCTCCATGACTTCCTCTTTCCTGAAGCCAACAACACCACATTTATACTTCTTATACAGTGAGTCTTACTATGTATAGGGTTCTTAGCTAAGACCTTTGAGTGTGTGTGTGGTAGTTTTTTAGTCACTAACTCATGTCTGACTGTTTGCAACCTCACGGACTGCACCACAGCAGACTCCTCTGTCCTCTACTATCTCCTGGAATTTTCTCAAATTCATGCCATTGAGTCAGTGATGCCATCTAACCATCTCATCCTCTGCCTCCCCATTCTCCTTTTGCCTTCAATCTTTCCCCCCAAATCAGGGTCTTTTCCAATGAGCAGGCTCTTCACATGAAGTGGCCAAAGTATTCGAGCTTCAGCTTCAGAATCAGTTCTTCCAATGAATATTCAGGATTTATTTCTTTTAGGATTGACTGGGTTAATCTCCTTGCAGTTCAAGGGACTCTCAAGAGTCTCTTGCAGCACCATAATTTGAAAGCATCAATTCTTCATTGCTCATTCTTCTTTACAGTTATGAGGTATGTGTTAAATTAAATTAAATATTTTTATTTAATCGTTACAATAAATCTTAGCAGTTAGTTTCCATTATTAGTTTCTTTTTTTTTTTTTTAGGTAAGAAAAATAAGGCTTAAAATTTTCATGGAAATATCTGAAGTTATATAGTTTGTATTAGCAAGTGGTAGAGCCAGAGTTTAAATTTATGTCTGCATGACTCTAGTCTGTGGGTTTTACTCTGCTATATGACTTCCCATCACTGCAAAGATAAATCATATTTGGTAGGCAGACACTCTGAATCCAGGGAAAACACATGACCCCCACTTCTCATACTCCCAATTGCCCTCCCCTTTTGGATCTAAGCTATTGCGTAGGATAACCTATGAAATTCGAAACTATGCTTTAAGCAAAACTGAATAATTTTAGAGTAGAAGATATTGTATTCTATGACTTTGGAATGGTAATGTTTTAAACCAATCAGAACATTATGAAGAGTCTATGGCACGCAATACTTAAAATATATATATGTAGTAAGTAATCATAAAGCATCTAAAAATGAATGTGTATGAAGTATATAGTTCAGTTCACTCGCTCAGTCATGTCTGATTCTTTGCGACTCCATGAATCGCAGCATGCCAGGACTCCCTGTCCATCACCAACTCCCAGAGTCTACCCAAACCCATGTCCATAGAGTCGGTGATGCCATGCAGCCATCTCATCTTTTGTCGTCCCCTTCTCCTCCTGCCCCCAACCCTTCCCAGCATTAGGGTCTTTTCCAATGAGTCAACTCTTCGCATCAGGTGGCCAAAGAATTGGAGTTTCAGCTTCAACATCAGTCCTTCCAATGAACTCCCAGGACTGATATCCTTTAGGATGGACTGGTTGGATCTTCTTGCAGTCCAAGGGACTCTCAAGATTCTTCTGCAACACCACAATTCAAAAGCATCAATTCTTTGGCACTCAGCTTTCTTCACAGTCCAACTCTCACATCCATACATGACCACAGGAAAAACCATAGCCTTGAGTAAATGGACCTTTGTTGGTACAATAATGTTTCTGCTTTTAAATATGCTGTCTAGGTTGGTCATAACTTTCCTTCCAAGGAGTAAGAGTCTTTTAATTTCATGGCTGCAATCACCATCTGCAGTGATTTTGGAGCCCAAAAAAAATAAAGTCTGACGCTGTTTCCACTGTTTCCCCATCTATTTCCCATGCAGTGATGGGACCAGATGCCATGATCTTAGTTTTCTGAATGTTGATCTTTAAGCCAACTTTTTCATCCTCCTCCTTCATTTTCATCAAGAGGCGTTTTAGTTCCTCTCGTCTGCATATCTGAGGTTATTGATATTTCTTCCGACAATCTTGATTCCAGCTTGTTCTTCAGCCAGCCCAGTGTTTCTCATGATGTACTCTGCACATAAGTTAAATAAACAGGGTGACAATATACATCCTTGATGTACTCCTTTTCCTATATGGAACCAGTCTGTTGTTCCATGTCCACTTCTAACTGTTGCTTCCTGACCTGCATACAGGTTTCTCAAGAGACAGGTCAGATGGTTTGGTATTCCCATCTCTTTCAGAATTTTCCACAGTTTATTCTAATTCACACAGTCAAAGGCTTTGACATAGTCAATAAAGAAGAAATAGATGTTTTTCTGGAACTCTCTTGCTTTTTTAATGATCCAGAAAATGTTGGCAATTTGATCTCTAGTTCCTCTGCCTTTTCTAAAACCAGCTTGAACATCTGGAAGTTCATGATTCATGTATTGCTGAAGCCTGGCTTGGAGAATTGTGAGCATTACTTTACTAGTGTGTGAGATGAGTACAATTGTGAGATAGTTCGAGCTTTCTTTGGCATTGCCTTTCTTTGGGATTGGAATGAAAACTGACCTTTTCCAGTCCTGTGGCCACTGCTGAGTTTTCCAAATTTGCTGGCATATTGAGTGCAGCACTTTCACAGCATCATCTTTTAGGATTTGAAATAGCTCAACTGGAATTCCATCACCTCCACTAGCTTTGTTCATAGTGATGCTTTCTAAGGCCCAGCTGACTTCACATTCCAGGATGTCTGGCTCTAGGTCAGTGATCACACCATCGTGATTATCTGGGTCATGAAGATCTTTTTTGTACAGTTCTTCTGTGTATTCTTGCCACCTCTTCTTAATATCTTCTGCTTCTGTTAGGTCCATACGATTTCTGTCCTTTATCATGGACATGTTGCATGAAATGTTCCTTGGTATCTCTAATTTTCTTGAAGAGATCTCTGGTCTTTCCCAGTCTGTTGTTTTCCTCTATTTCTTTGCATTGATCAGTGAGGAAAGCTTTTTTATCTCTCCTTGCTATTCTTTGGAACTCTGCATTCCAATGGGAATATCTTTCTTAGTACTAATATACAAAAAATGTAGCATAAAGGTAGGCACAAATTTTAACACAGGCAGGCAAATAGTGCATTTATTTTTGAGATTTTAAGATTATAGACACCCTTTTAAATATAAGACCTAATGTGTCTGAATTATATATATAATTATTACACACATGTAAATTATATATATATATATACACACACAATAATTAAAGAAAAGATCACAGAACAGTTTACTAAGGCTAGTTACAAAATTGAGTTCATGAAGATTCTACTTTAAGGAAGTGTTGAACGTGTACATTATTGACATTTATCATGTTTTCTTTCTGTATAAGAAAGCAAATAGAAACTTTAGAATGAAAAAGATATCACAAAATATGCCATCAAAAGAAATATCATTGACTTAAACATGTATCTACCTCAGTTTTTAAATAAAAAGCTTTAAATAACTGATATAGCAAAAATTCATCATGGAAAAATTTTCTTCTTAATTACCATTTTTAGTATTTTTTCTATGATTGGCACAAAAATAATAAGCAGGGTGACTCCTTCCTTATTTAATGTATTAAAAACAAGTATTTCCAAACCGGGGCTCTGTGACAACCTAGAGGTGTGGAATGGGGTGGGAGGTGAGAGGAAGGATCAAGAAGGAGAAACATATATATACCTATGATGTTGATATATGGCAGAAACCAATACAATATTTTACAATAATTATTCTTCACTTAAAAATAGATAAATTTTAATAAACAAGTATTTCCTTATGACAACAAATTACTGCAAGAAAAACCTCTTTAAGAATTTGTTCATGAAAGACTTGAATCAGCAGTATTAATCAGAAGACACATCTATTATGTTGCAAGAACAAGAAACACCAGAAAAATAAAGTTGAAACTGAATGTGTGGATCACTGACCTAAGAAGAAGATCTGTGAAGAAAGAGATAAAATAAGAAGGGGAAAGTTGCAAATACCTTCAACCACAGAAAGGAGAGAATCAAAAATGTACTGGGTCTTCAGCCTCTGCTTAGGATGTAGCTAGACAGTGTGAAATAATATTACTCCAAACTTAGACCAGGAAAATTTGGATCACCTAACAACTCACAACTGTCACTGAACCCATAAGAGTGCTGAGGTTTCAGAACTATCAATTACCTGAAAATCTAAGAAGAGATAGATGCTTTCAGAGAGAGGGGGATATGATTACTTGCTTACATGGGACAGATACTGGGTGACACACGAGCAGGTAATAAAAATTAGGTTCAATTTAAAAAAA
The DNA here is from genome assembly GCA_935064755.1 of Tragelaphus eurycerus. Classification (NCBI taxonomy): domain Eukaryota; kingdom Metazoa; phylum Chordata; class Mammalia; order Artiodactyla; family Bovidae; genus Tragelaphus; species Tragelaphus eurycerus. The sequence continues at coordinate 30,895,803 of CAKXYN010000004.1, read as the reverse complement.
ATTAATTTCTACATGTCAAGCAATGCCTAGTGTGAGATTGTAGAACAAGCACAGATAAAGAAATTAGCAACTTCTAGGAGCTTCTACAAGGACCTCACTGAATGCTCACCAGTAAGATTCAAGTAGGGTGAGAGATCTGAGAAAACATCCTCCTGGGGCATTCTGGGGAGGCTGGAAACAGCTGTTGTGAAGAAGGATTCTTCTTCCCTCTCCTCCCTTAAGCCTCTGGGGGAAGAGCAGCATACTGCTGCCCTCAGCGCATGGGTGGAGAGCTGATAGATCTAGGGGAAGAGAGGAGACCATAACCATCTAGGAGTAGAAAAATGTACTGGGTCTAGACCATCAGATCCTCTACTCCACAAGGAGGCAGAGAATCTAATAATTAAGTAGGCTGAGACCTTAGCATCTGTCAAGACTGAAAATCCAAGACAAGAGATAGGGTTCCCCCTCCCACCACCCTCACCAGATGTCTACTGCTGGGGAAGGGAAAGAATGTTGGAAAGAAAGGGGAAGTTGTTATTAACACATAAGACAGGGAGTCCAGCCTGGTGCTCTGTGATGACCTAGAGGGGTGAGATGAGGGAACGGGAGGGAGGTTCAAGAGGGAAGGGATATATATACATATATATATAATTATGATTGATTCTCATTGTTGTACTGCAGAAATCAACACAAAATTGTAAAAAAAAATTTCAAACAATTAAAAAAAAAAAAAAAAAAAAGCTTCAAAGCTCAGGTTTACTGTGACTTTTTCTGAGCCTCTCCTTGCTTTTGTTCTTGCTTTGAACCCAAATTAGATATACCAAAATAATGCCTATGGCCTTTCCCCACACTTTATTTATTAAAAGTCATATTTGTTCATTGTTTAAATTGAATGTGAACCTCAGCAAGATTCTAGCTTAACTTTTACCCAGCTAAATGCTCATAAAAAAATTCACAGGGCAATGTTTCCAATTTGGGTTTTAGTTGATTTCATGTTGAGTCCAGTTCCAATCCTGAACCTGAACTAGGGAGGTCATTTGCCTCTCTCTTAGCCCTGGGGCCCACTCTTCCATACTCTTTCTGCACCACTGGAGAGGGAGTCTACAAACTACATTCCCTGAGATCTGCCATTAGCTGATTTCCTATTAGAGCTATGTTCTGCCATTAGGAACACTTGTGAGAGATGAAAGATTGAAAGTAAAGATTTCTGCTTCTGATTCCAATAGTTTGGCACTTGATGGCAGTTGATGGGAATTGTGATGTCTTCAGCAAAGATAAGATGATTTTAGATTCAACAACCTGGACAGAAATAGCACCTTTTCAGAAATTCAAGCCCTGGTAGAAGCAACATCTGCTCAGTAAATCCAGAACTATCCATGATAGTGTATCCAAGCTTCAGGCTCGTAGACTCCAGTCCACAGTTAGAATCAGCTTTCTATTTCACACTGTCAGCATTTTTCTTCTGCAACACTTTTCCTTTTTCACAATCTCAGTTCTCAAATATCTTTGCAGCCAATTCCTTATATTCAATTGCCTATGACTGAAACTCCTAGAGTGTTTTTTTTTTATTCCTGTTGACATTTCCTGGTATATGTATGTTTTAATTCATAGATCCTTTTTAAACTTTTTATTTTATATTAACAATATTGTGACAGGTTCAAGTGTACAGCAAAGTGATTCAGTTATACATATACATGTTTCTATTCTTCTTCAAATTCTTTCCCCATTTAGATCATTACCTGATATCAAGGAGAGTTCCATGTGCTATAAGAGGTCCTTGTTGGTTATCTAATTTTAATTATAGCAGTGTATACATGCCAGTCCCATGTACCTACCTATGATATAGGTTATATGCAGAATCTAAAACAAATAATACAACTGAACTTATTTATAAAACAGAAACAGACTCATAGACTTTGAGAATGAACTTATGGTTATGGGGATTGGGGGGACAGTTAGGGAGTTTGGGATTGACATGTAATTCGTAGACATTTAAAATAATGAACAGTGAAGCAAAATTTGGACAGAGTGCCAAGATTCACCTGCCAGCAGAGGCAAAGAGCTTTGTAGCTGAAATATATTATATGACAAAGAAAAGTTCTGATTACTTTTATGCAAGGTTAAATCTGAACTGAAAAAAACAAGTGTTGATTTAATGATGCCATTTACTAAACTACTGACGTTCTCTTACTGATCTGTCAACAGTAAAATTTGGCTACCTCTTAATGGAATGGACATTTCCACCATGTATTTGAAGGAAGATATAGGAACTTCCCAGGTGGTGCAAGTGGTAAAGAACCCAACTGCCAATGCAGAAGATATAAGAGATGCAGTTTCGATCCCTGGGTTGGGAAGATCCCCTGGGGAAGGGAATGGCAACCCACTCTAGTATCCTTGCCAGGAGAGCCCCATGGACCGAGAAGCCTGGCAGGCTATAGTCCATAGGGTCGTAAAGAGTCAGACGTGACTAAAGCGACTTAGCATGCACACATGCTCTCACTTATATCTGGGTCTTTGCACATATGACTTTAATCTCTTCCTTCATCTCCACCTATGACACAGAGATTAATACATGCTTCATCCAGGAAGACTTCTGACCCACATTTCCCCCTCTAACTATGTTGTCTGCTTATGTTATGAGCTCTCCTGGTGTACTCTATTTCCCTAACAGAGCATTTAATTAGTTCATTGTTGCTGCTTAATTTACTGTCATCTCAGGCAAGTTTCATTGAAGGCAAGGAAAATCCTTCAGTTTCCTACCATCCTATAGCCAAACTCACCATTGCTTCTTTAAATATGGCCCATCTAAGTGTTCCAAAATGATAGTTTAATAATGGGGTTACTTCAAATATTAAACCACACTGCCTCCTATCTTCAACAGTATAGGAAACACAAAAACCATAAAAGATATGTTTCTAAGTTCTGAAAAACTGACAATTGCTTGTGAGGTTGAGGCATACAGAAAGTGAACTGAAAAATAGCTGTCAGGTAAGCTGTATGAGGACATCAGATCAGATCAGATCAGATCAGATCAGTCGCTCAGTCGTGTCCGACTCTTTGCGACCCCATGAACTGCAGCACGCCAGGCCTCCCTATCCATCACCAGCTCCCGGAGGTCACTCAGACTCACATTCATCGAGTCAGTGATGCCATCCAGCCATCTCATCCTCTGTCGTCCCCTTCTCCTCCTGCCCCCAATCCCTCCCAGCATCAGAGTCTTCTCCAATGAGTCAACTCTTCACATGAGGTGGCCAAAATACTGGAGTTTCAGCTTGCATCATTCCTTCCAAAGAAATCCCAGGGCTGATCTCCTTCAGAATGGACCAGTTGGATCTCCTTGCAGTCCAAGGGACTCTCAAGAGTCTTCTCCAACACCACAGTTCAAAAGCATCAATTCTTCAGCGCTCAGCCTTCTTCACAGTCCAGCTCTGACATCCATCCATGACCACAGGAAAGACCATAGCCTTGACTAGGCGAACCTTTGTTGGCAAAGTGATGTCTCTGCTTTTGAATATGCTATCTAGGTTGGTCATAACTTTTCTTCCAAGAAGTAAGCATCTTTTAATTTCATGGCTGCAGTCACCATCTGCAGTGATTTTGGAGCCCAGAAAAATAAAGTCTGACACTGTTTTCACTGTTTTTCCATCTATTTCCCATGTAGTGATGGGACCAGATGCCATGATCTTCGTTTTCTGAATGTTGAGCTTTAATGTACCTGCAAATCATGGTCCTTTACTGACCCCAGAACCTTCCATCATGCGTAAGCTTCCCTGACTTCCTTTTTACAGACAGATGTAAGCATAGGATGCCAGATTTCATTTGAAGGGGATTATGAGCAGTTTTATCTTTATTCCATTAAACACACAATGTCCCCAAGAGAAGTTTGTGAAAATATGCCAGAGATATTTTGTCATAATTGACATTTCCTAAGTGGTAAATTTCTACTTTCACATACAAAGTGACTAATTACATATTTTCCTTCATTATTAATTTGTCCTTTTCCAAGTTGATACTTGTTGCCGCAACTGCACTTTGGTCTGGCTATGATTTACAGAAGTTTATGTTTGACTTTTTTTCATAAAATATATTAAAAATGGTCAGAAAGCTTTCTAAACATAAAGCAAGAGTGCACAATGTCTTTCTTAAACAATCTTTATATCCATTTCTGGCAAGAACATTTGCCAGAAGCTGTTCTAAAAATCCAACCCTTACTAGATGTAGTAAAAGTATAAATATAGACTGATTTGGAAATTGACACATGATTTTTACATAATTGCAGCTAGATGAAATTGAAGCTTTAGAGATTTGAAATTCCAATCAATCTGATTTGAAATAAATGTAAATTCTACAATATGTGAATAAATTGCACACTTTCAAAATGATAAATGTCAGTTATTGAATTCAACTAAGCAATATCAACTAATAAACTTTGAACACATTGCAAAGGGAGAAAATTGCATTTGATTACCTATCAGCAAATCCTAAAGGGTAAAGTTTTTTTAAAGGTTATTGAAATAAATTGTGCAGCATAAGTTATTAGAGATGGGAACATATTTCTTACTTGAGTACTTAGTTACTCTGACTTCCTGTTCATGTTAAACTAAATTCCAGCTCACAGTTGCAATGTACTAAATTCTACCTCCACAAAATTTATATGACAGGCCTATCACTTTTGATGAGAGTTGTCTTCTATAGAAATGAGCCTTTCTACCAGACTTGGACGTTACTTGTAAAAATTTACATTAAAGTTAGATACTTGCTACTGTGTATTTTTCAAACAAATTTATATTTATTAGAGAAGTTTACTTTGACATAATAAAAAATAAACACTGGGAAATTATTTAGTTAGAACGTTCTTCCTTGAGATGAATACTGCTTGGTTGCAAACACTGCTCAATAACACAAGGTATTTACTTTGCATTATCCTGGTTTTTGGATTGTTGAACAAAAAGATTTGGAACTGTAGCTCTGGTGTGACTAAATGAATAAATACAAATGAGAATTTAATGCACTTGGTCACAAGCATTACTCAATGAATATTTCTCAAATTTCCATTCATATAAGTCTTGGTTTAAGATTTCTACTGGATACAGATTAAACTAAATACAATCCTTAAAGAATGTATAGTCTGGAATATTAGACTGGTATGCAAACAGCAGTACAGAACAAACCAATGTCCTATCAATAAAGGACAGAACATACAACCACCGTTAAGGGACATAAAGATGTAGCCATAGGAGAACTCGGTAGATAGAAAGAAAATTTTTAGCTGAGGAATGAAGGGAAAAGTCTATTTTGGATTGAATTGTATCCTTGAAAACATTATGTCCAAGTAGCTGTGAATATGATCTAATTTGGAAATTTTGTCTTTTCAAATATGATTAAATAAGGGATCTCTGGATGACATAATTTGGGAGTAAGGGTAGGCCCCAATTCAATGACTGGTCAACTTACAAGAGAAAAGAAAGAGAAGGTGAATCTGTGGCTGGGAAATCAGGGATCCAGGTTTTTTTGCCCTGGTTCTGCACTAATTTGTATTTTCTTAATTCATCACACCTTCATTGAGCTCCTGTTCTGTAGCTGTCCTGAGCTGGGCACTGGGGTTGCCCAACCCAGGCCAGTCCTCGCAGAACTAGTTGTTCACTGGAGAAGACAGACTTTAAAGTATTATTGTAAATAAATGGGTAGTTTTTAAAATTGTAATTCATACTTTAACTGTAATTTTTCTGGCATTGTGATTAGTGCCCTAAAGAACGAGGACTTTTGTGAAGGTGTTTGGAAAAAAAAAAAAAAACAAAAAAAGAACCACAAAGGAGAAGCCAATGTGAAGATAAAGGCAGATATCAGAATAATGCCATCACAAATCAAAGAAGCCTGGAACCCCAGAAACTGGAAGAAACAAGTAAGTATTCTCTAAAGAGCCTTCAGAGAGAATATGGTCCTGCCAATGCCTTAATTATGGATTCTGGCCTCCAAAATGCTAAGGAAGTCAATTTCCGTTATTTTAAGCTTCCAAACCTTGTAGTAATGTGTTATAGCCCTAGAAAAATAACACCACTACAGACATGGTATTTGAATCATGAAGGGTGGACAAAGTCTTTCATATTGGAGGATGCATTTCATGCAGAAGGAGAATTTCTTGCAGAAAGAGTATTTGAGTAAAGACCTGAGGTTGAAAATGCTGTGAGTGAAGAGGAAGTATGTTTTTCAAAATACTAGAATGATAAACAAATGATGTGGGGAAGAAGAAACCACAAGGGAACAGGAGTTCTATGTCTCTGTGAAGGCTAGAGGAGAGGACTCTTGCTTGCCTCTTCCAGCTTCTGGGTGTTCAGGCTTCCATGTTTGTGGTGGCATAATTCTAATCTCTGCCTTCATCTTCACATGTTCTTGTCCCCTGTGATTTATGTCTCAAATCTCTCTCTCTTTTCTATTATAAGGACACCAGTTATTGGATTAGGGGCTTCCCTGTGTGGCTCAGTGGTAAAGAATCCCCCTGCAATGAAGGAGACACGGGTTCAATCTCTGGGTCAGGAAGATCCCCTGGAGAAGGGAATGGCAACCCACTCTAGGATTCTTGTCTGGGAAAACCCATGGACAGATGAGCCTGGCAGGCTACAGTCCATGGTGTCACAATAGCCCACTCTACCTCCAGAGAATGGGGGTTGTGAGGTAGGGAGAGAGAAGAGGAAGTGTGAGAACAAAAAGTTGAAAGCCAGTATGGAAACCATTGGAGAAGGAGATAGAATAGAGTGATGAAAAATAATATCTTTGGTAGAGATTCTGAGGAACATGAGACCTAAAGAAAGTCTCTCTGAAGAACAGACATTCCAGAGTGAATATTTTTGAGAGAGAAGAGCTAGGAATTACACTTACAAGCATCAGTGCAGTGCAGTTCAGTTGCTCAGTCGTGTCTGACTCTTTGCAACCTCATGAATCGCAGTACGCCAGGCCTCCCTGTCCATCACCAACTCCTGGAGTTCAGTCAAACTCATGTCCACTGAGTCGGTGATGCCATCCAGCCATCTCATCCTCTGTTGTCCCCTTCTCCTCCTGCCCCCAATCCCTCCCAGCATCAGTCTTTTCCAATGAGTCAACTCTTCGCATGTGGTGGCCAAAGTACTGGAATTTCAGCTTTAGCATCAGTCCTTCCAATGAACACCCAGGACTGATCTCCTTCAGAATGGACTGGTTGGATCTCCTTGCAGTCCAAGGGACTCTCAAGAGTCTTCTCCAACACCACAGTTCAAAAGCATCAATTCTTCGGTGCTCAGCTTTCTTCACAGTCTAACTCTCATATCCACACATGACCACTGGAAAAACCACAGCCTTGACTAGACAGACCTTTGTTGGCAAAGTAATGTCTCTGCTTTTGAATATGCTATCTAGGTTGGTCATAACTTTCCTTCCAAGGAGTACTGCTAAGTCACTTCAGTCGTGTCCGACTCTGCGTGACCCCATAGATGTCAGCCCACCAGGCTCTCCTGCCCCTGGGATTCCCCAGGCAAGAAAACTGGAGTGGGTTGCCATTTCCTTCTCCAATGCATGAAAGCGAAAAGTGAAAGTGAAGTCGCTCAGTCCTGTCCGACTCTTAGTGACCCCATGGACTGCAGCCCACCAGGCTCCTCCATCCATGGGATTTTCCAGGCAAGAGTACTGGAGTGGGGTGCCATTGCCTTCTCCAAGGAGTAAGCGTCTTTTAATTTCATGGCTGCAGTCACCATCTGCAGTGATTTTGGAGCCCAAAAAAATAAACTCTGACAAGCATAGGTACTCTAATAATGTGAGAAATATATTTTTCTCATTTGAAATTTATAAAATTTTGAAATCAGGAAATGTGATATCTCCAGCCTTGTTCTTGCTAAAGATTGATTTGGTTATTCAGTGTCTTTGTTACTCTAAATTAATTTTTTCATTGCTTACTCTATTTCTGTAAAGAATGTCATTGGGATTTTGATGGAAATTGCACTGAATCTGTACATCATTTGGGATAGTATGGAGATCTGAACAAAATTAATCCTTCCAATCCATGAACCCAGGATGTTTTTCCATATTCTGTCTTTTTAATTTTCTTCATCAACATTTTATACTTTTTACTGTACAAGTCTTTTATCTCTTTGGGTAACTTTATTCCTAAGTATTTTGTTATTTCTGTTGCTATTGTGAATGGGAATACTATCTTTAATTTTTAAAACAAATACTTTATTGTTTGTATATAGAAAAATATATATATGTGCTGATGCATGAATGACAAAAACATGTTAAATGTTATATTTATATATAATATACATATTGTATATATATTACAAAACATTATTCAGTCTTAAAAAAAAAATCTACCATTTTATGAAGCTCCCTACCTAAAAGGGAAGGAAAGAAATGCATCCTTCCATTTGACAGCAGAGACGAACCTAGAGGATATTATGCTAAGGAAAATAAGCCAAACACAGAAAGACAAATACTGAGTGATCTCATTTATATGTGGAATCTAAAATAGTCAAATTCACAGAAGCAAAAAATAAAAATAAAAAGATGGCAGCCAGAGGCTGAGGCAAGGGGAAAATGAGGAGATATTAGCTGAAGGGTAAAAGTTTCAATTACTCAAGGTGAATAAATTCTGTAGATGTAATGCAAAACAATGTGACTATAGTTAACAATACTGTATTGCATACTTGAAATTTGCTTAAAGGGTATATCCAAAGTGTTTTCACCACACACAGATATATACAGGCAAGAAAATGATAACTGTGTGAGAAAACAAATATGTTAATCAAATTAATTGAGGTTATAATTTCACAACATATATCAAAACAGTAATTTGTTTATTGTATCATATACACAATATTTGTTTCCAATTATACCTCAATAAAACTAGAAGAATGTCTTTACAGAATTTTAAAGTTTTTATAAATGGAACTCTTTTACCAAGAATTGATTTCCTGATCAATTCCCTTTCTGCTTAGAAAGGGAATTTTTTTTTTTTTTTTTTTTTTCTTCTCTGCTCACCTGAATTTGTTTTCCTGTTAAAATCCATGTGGATTTGTTTGAATTGTTTCATATCTACAAGAAAGAAAAATCTATTACTTATCTTCCCAATAATATTATTTTAGAGATAAATTTGCTTATTTTATTTTAAATTACTTTTTCTAAGACTTTAATAATCTTTTATAGAAATGAATTTTTAAATTATTAATTGGAAAATAATTGTTATATATGTAATACAATTCAATAATAAATCACTTTGCCTCTACTACATTGATTTTTAAGCACAGATTTTTGAGGATCACAAAATACTTTTATATATATTATTTCATTTGTTCTTTATATCAATCACTGTTGTGCTAATAAGCTGATTCTTAAAAAATAAGTTCTGATTCATAATGTGTGACAGCTCTGTGGCATAAATACTCCACTAGGGAAAATTTCAGCCTACCAATGATTTAAAAGTGGTTTATAAAGTTCATAAATATTTAACAATCAGCTCTTTCCAATCAGTCAGCTCCAGGACATTCCTGGATGTTGGGACTCATATTCCCCACTCTTTCAAAGAGAAACAGGATACAAGAGAAATAATAACTTTTCAAAATAACACAGCTAGGATGTCAAGGAAGGACATACCTTTCCATACAATGTGCTCTTTTCATACCATAACTCTTTATTCATGACAATGCAAGTTTTCAGTAAAGACATTACAGTGGGTTTCTTGCTTATTCATAAAATAATTTGAGGCACATACAGATTAAAACATAGTTTAAAAAAATAAAATGTATTTATAGATAAAACAAAATGATTGTAGATTTTTCTGGCAGTCCAGGGGTTACAACTCCATGCTTCCACCACAAAGGGCTTGGGTTTGATCTTTGGTCAGGAATGTCACATGGTGTAGCCAAAAAAAAAAAAAAAAGGCCCATGTCCATAAAATGATTGTTTTTAAATGAAGCAAGAGAGCCAACAGCAAAGATTTCAGCTTTTCATATGGGCCAAAGTCATTTTTTAGAATTAAAAAAAAAATATTACGGGAATTTATCATGAGAACTGCGGTTTGGAGGACACTGAATGAGAGCAAAGAACAGCCCTTTAGCCATGGTTTTATGAAATATAAAAGCCAAATGTCTTTCTCATAGATATTTAAAGGCAGATCATCTTACATTTACTCATAACTTCGTGGAAGCATTTATGTAAAGATGGAGTAGATCAACAGGAAAAAATATTTTTAAATAGCTCAGAGATGTAGCCCTTCTTTTTTTTTTTTTAACTTAGGTCTCAAGTGACATGTCTTCAAAATGATTTTTATACAAAACAAATTGACCATCCAGCCCTCTTACAGACCTATTAGGCCACTTTTCTGTATTTCTCAATAAAATGATAGGGAAATGCTTTAATAAAAGATATAAGAAGTCCAGAATCACTTTATATTTGAAAGGAGAGGAATGTATGGTTGTTTGGAAGACAATCAATTCTGAAATAAGAATCAGAATTTCTCATAAGGAAAGAATATTATTTTATTTTCTGGAATAAGCTTGCAAGATTATCCTTCCTACATACCACCCCAAACAAAAATCGCCATGCTATTACTCATTCATTCATTTATGCATCCATTCACAAATAATCTGTGACCACCAAGAACCATGTTGGAAGCTGATGACGAATTTTTATTCTAACAGTAATATGCTTGAAAGAGGGAAATGTTTTTCACTTGAGACTACAATGTTTTAAAATTGAGAACTTTATCTGATGGGATTACAATTTAAATAAATGTTTCAATCAATTTTTACCAAATAAACTTAGAACAGAACTTGAATACAGTGTTGCTCCTAATGTTTTCTCATCAATTTATTCCAGAGGAGACCAGGATCCTACCACCTGACAAATCAGTATGTATTTGGAGTCTGTTAGGTTAGATATTTTTGCACCTACCACTTTCACAAGTCAGAATGGCAGTGAGGGTGAGGGCAGCTCCTTGGCTGTGGCATTCATTTGGTCTGCTTGGCTTTTCTCTCTGGAGCCACACTAACAAAGACCAGACTTTATTACAGAAGAGAATTAGCCCCTCTAGTAGAAGCCCTTGGCTACCCTATCCTAAGAATGTCAACCTTATCACCTGTTGCCCAGGAACCAAAATGCTTTGCAACTAAGACAACTTGAACAATAATGGCTTCTACTAGAGGGGCTAATTCTCTTCTGCAATTAAGTCCGGTCTTTGAGTGTGTTCCTGAATCTCCTGTTGCCTTTGAGTTCCAGCAGTTTTGATTAATAACACATCCAGATTGTATTAAGATTACCTGCTGTAATCAGGATTACTTTGCAAGTGCACTGAAGTTTCAACTGATAGAAAATTCATCAACTAATTGCATATCATCTAAAAAATTAAATGTGGTTTGTTCCCCCAAAATGAAAAGATCAAATGTATGTATAATTATTAAAAATAATATCAAAGCAAACCAAATCAAATCAGTCTATAGGAAGTTGATTTAAACACACTCCTAATAAGGTTCAGCACTTTTTAAAATCAAATCAATGCTATGCCTAAAGCACTTTTTAGTGGTGATTCCAATACCTTACTAAACAGTTATGACAAGCTCTCTTAAGGGTCAGGGAGGCCTGGCGTGCTTCTGTCCATGGGGTTGCAAAGGGTCGGACATGACCTAGTGACTGAACAACAACAATAGCAGGGAGACCTCTTTAAGCTCAAACTGCCATTATGGGGAGTTACCAGTCCAAGGGTAGAGATTGGGGAATACTTCTAATGTGCTGAAACTTTAGCAAGAAGATTTGGGAGATAAACTTTCTGACCCAGAAATCAAAATTGTGATCATTCTGTACATAAGATCATTGACTGAGTTTTCCATTAGTTTTCTCTGCTTTCAGCATGATGCTTTCAATTCAAATAGATAAGCCTAACCATGATCTCCATTAAGTTTCCAATTCTGTGGAGATTTCCTTGAATTTATTGGTGCATATTCTTGGAGTGATATCTTAACAGTACAAAAGTGTGGCAAAGTTTGTTAAGGACTGTAAATATCTGGAGGGCAGAATCTCTTTCTTATATTACATAGTGGATGCTGTTGATGTCACACCAAAATAGCTTTTACAAGCCAGTGCACCTAGCCCCTTACCCATTAAAAGCTAACTCATAACTGCCCCCATTTCTTTTCCAACAAAGAACCTCAGGCAAAAGGAGTTCTCCACACACACACAGGGCTGAGCTCAGTCCAGGACTGACTGAGTAAGGCTGCAAAGAGTCTACCCATCTTGCTTCAAGGTCAGACAGAGTCTAAAGAACAAGTTGTTGTCAAGACCTTCCCTCAGATGAGACCAAAGCTGGGCCAAACTGAAACGACTTCCAGGCTTAACTTTCCTTCTCTGCTCTATCCTCACACTTCATTTCCTTCCCCTAAGAACACTTGAACAAGAATTGCTGTTTCAGGCTCTGCTCCTAGATGTTAACTTGGCATATAGAAAGTTTTTGAGAAATATTTATTGAGCTGAAATCCAAAGTACAGCAATTACAAAAAATGACTAATCTTAAAAATTCATCTAAAAACAGATGCATATAAACATATACTTATATGTATAAACATATATTATGGTTATCTGAAGATTATTTTATAGATAATCTGACTTACATTAAAATTAACTATGCTTAATGATCTTGCCATAGTTAATTGAAGTAATTTGTCTAAACACAATGGGTGAAATAATTCTTTTTTTCAACAAGGGAAATCAGTGTACTATACATTCCCAGGAGGCATAAAGTTTGATGCCTGCTTAAGCATACTCTTTATACCTTCTAAAACATTTACTCTATAAGGAGTAATCAATACTTTAATTCATAATAAAATGATGAATTAATTTTATTGTATTTTAAAAAATCATTATAATAAATTGAAACAAAAAAGAAATAAAACATAATTGGGTTCTGTGCAAATCATTAATTTTTATCAAATGAAAGGACAGCTCAGTTTTATTACTGAACTTGATTATGAATAAGATGTCAGAAGAATAACACATTCTAAAATTTAATCATGCTCAAATCCTCCATAACTTTTGATAGTGAAAATGGTAAAGAACAGACAGCCTTGAAGAATTAAGATTGACTTCTTTAATATGACTATCCCTTGTTTAATTATCTTCCTAGATGAAAGTTATTACTGCAGTGTGAGTACCATGTTAAGCAATTTCATTAAACAGCTCTATGCCGACGACAAAAGCACAGAAGGTGATAAGAAACTGTTCTTCTCATTTCTGAACGTTCTTTCAGTATTTAGTCTTAATATAACATTTAGCACTGGATTATGTATATCGGTTTTTTGTGTAAGTGAATAAAAAAAGCTCCCCATACCAGAGAGTTTGTCTTATGCCTCTGGTTATTCACTACTTGATCTTTTATAAACAAGCTCAGATGAGAAACTAAACCATTTTGTCTAGATGCTTACACACCATTGATCGTCTATATTTTCATCTATAAAATGGGCATGATAGAAACTATGTCTCCATCCAGAGTTACTGTGTATGGTATAATTAAAACTCACTGTAAACACTGAAGTGAAATACAAATGTAAAATACTACACTTCATCACTTCCTCTTCACTTTGCCATTCCAGTTCAGCCACTCAGTCGTGTCTGACTCTTTGCAACCCCATGAACTGCAACACACCAGGCCTCCCTGTCCATCACCAACTCCCAGAGTCTACCCAAACCAATGTCCATTGAATCAGTGATGCCATCCAAACATCTTATCCTCTGTTGTCCCTTTCTCCTCCTGCCCTCAATCTTCCCCAGCATCAGAGTCTCTTCAAATGAGTCAGCTCTTCGCATAAGGTGGCCAAAGTATCAGAGTTTCAGCTTCAATATCACTCCTTCCAATGAACACCCAGGACTGATTTCCTTTAGGATGGACTGGTTGGATCTCCTTGTAGTCTAAGGGACTCTTAAGAGTCTTCTCCAACACCACAGTTCAAAAGCATCAATTCTTCTGTGTTCAGCTTTCTTCACAGTCCAACTCTCACATCCATACACAACCACTGGAAAAACCATCAGATCAGATCAGTCACTCAGTCGTGTCCGACTCTCTGTGACCCCATGAACTGCAGCATGCCAGGCCTCCCTGTCCATCACCAACTCCTGGAGGTCACTCAGACTCACATCCATCGAGTCAGTGATGCCATCCAGCCATCTCATCCTCTGTCGTCCCCTTCTCCTGCCCCCAATCCCTCCCAGCATCAGCGTCTTCTCCAATGAGTCAACTCTTCACATGAGGTGGCCAAAATACTGGAGTTTCAGCTTTAGCATCATTCCTTCCAAAGAAATCCCAGGGCTGATCTCCTTCAGAATGGACTGGTTGGATCTCCTTGCAGTCCAAGAGACTCTCAAGAGTCTTCTCCAACACCACAGTTCAAAAGCATCAATTCTTCGGCGCTCAGCCTTCTTCACAGTCCAGCTCTGACATCCATACATGACCACAGGAAAGACCATAGCCTTTACTAGACAAACCTTTGTTGGCAAAGTAATGTCTCTGCTTTTAAATATGCTATCTAGGTTGGTCATAACTTTCCTTCCAAGGAGTAAGTGTCTTTTAATTTCATGGCTGCAGTCACCATCTGCAGTGATTTTGGAGCCCAGAAAAATAAAGTCTGACACTGTTTCCACTGTTTCTCCATCTATTTTCCATTTAGTGATGGGACCAGATGCCACTTTAAGCCAACCTTTTCACTCTCCACTTTCACTTTCATCAAGAGGCTTTTTAGCCCCTCTTTACTTTCTGCCATAAGGGTGGTATCATCTGCATATCTGAGGTTATTGATATTTTTCCCGGCAATCTTGATTCCAACTTGTGTTTCTTCCAGTCCAGCATTTCTCATGATGTACTCTGCATAGAAGTTAAATAAACATGGTGACAATATACAGCCTTGACGTACTCCTTTTCCTATTTGGAACCAGTCTGTTGTTCCATGGCCAGTTCTAACTGTTGCTTCCTGACCTGCATACAGATTTCTCAAGAGGCAGATCAGGTGGTCTGGTATTCCCATCTCTTTCAGAATTTTCCACAGTTTATTGTGATCTACACAGTCAAAGGCTTTGGCATAGTCAATAAAGCAAAAATAGATGTTTTTCTGGAACTCTCTTGCTTTTTCCATGATCCAGCGGATGTTGGCAATTTGATCTCTGGTTCCTCTGCCTTTTCTAAATCCAGCTTGAACATCAGGAAGTTCATGGTTCACATATTGCTGAAGCCTGGCTTGGAGAATGTTGAGCATTACTTTACTAGCATGTGAGATGAGTGCAATTGTGCGGTAGTTTGAACATTTTTTGGCATTGCCTTTCTTTGGGATTGGGATGAAAACTGACCTTTTCCAATCTTGTGGCCAGATTTGCTGGCATATTGAGTGCAGCACTTTCACAGCATCATCTTTCAGGATTTGGAATAGCTCCACTGGAATTCCATCACCTCCACTAACTTTGTTCGTAGTGATGCGTTCTAAGGCCCACTTGACTTCACATTCCAGGGTGTCTGGATCTAGGTCAGTGATCACACCATCATGATTATCTGGGTCGTGAAGATCTTTTTTGTACAGTTCTTCTGTGTATTCTGAAGGAGCTCAATCCTGGAATTTCTTTAGAAGGAATGATGCTAAAGCTGAAACTCCAATACTTTGGCCACCTCATGCGAAGAGTTGACTCATTGGAGAAGACTCTGATGCTGGGAGGGATTGAGGGCAGGAGGAGAAGGGGACGACAGAGGATGAGATGGCTGGATGGCATCACTGACTCGATGGATGCGAGTCTGAGTGACCTCTGGGAGCTGGTGATGGACAGGGAGGCCTGGCGTGCTGTGGTTCATGGGGTCACAAAGAGTCGGACACAACTGAGCGACTGATCTGATCTGATCTGATCTGTGTATTCTTGCCACCTCTTCTTAATATCTTCTGCTTCTGTTAGGTCCATACCATTTCTGTCCTCTATCGAGCCCTTCTTTGCATGAAATGTTCCTTTGGTATCTCTGATTTTCTTGAAGAGATCCCTAGTCTTTCCCATTCTGTTGTTTTCCTCTATTTCTTTGCATTGATCGCTGAAGAAGGCTTTCTTATCTCTTCTTGCTATTCTTTGGAACTCTGCATTCAGATGTTTATATCTTTCTTTTTCTCCTTTGTTTTTCGCTTCTCTTCTTTTCATAGCTATTTGTAAGGCCTCCCCAGACAGCCATTTTGCTTTTTTGCATTTCTTTTCCATGGGGATGGTCTTGACTAGACGGACCTTTGTTGGCAAAGTAATGTCTCTGCTTTTTAATATGCTGTCTAGGTTTGTCATAACTTTTCTTCCAAGGAGTAAGCGTCTTTTAATTTCATGGCTTCAGTCACCATCTGCAGTGATTTTGGAGCCCTCCAAAAAAATAAAGTCTGACACTGTTTCTACTGTTTCCTCATCTATTTGCCATGAAGTGATGGGACCAGATGCCATGATCTTAGTTTTCTGAATGTTGAGCTTTAAGCCAAATTTTTCACTCTTCTCTTTCACTTTCATCAAGAGGCTCTTTATTTCTTCTTCACTTACTGCCTCAAGCGTGGTGGCATCTTTCCCATTAGCATTACCAAATAGTCTCTTTGGAAGGAGATTTATATCTTCTGGGATTCTCTCATTTTTTTGCTTACACATTTCAAACTAGACTGTTTTCACAGAGTTTCCTAAACAAACATGTGCTTTTGGAAGCCAATATATAATTTATTGTATTACCATGACATTTTTATTTTAACTCCAAGAAATAAAAAAAAAAAAAAAATAGAGGTGTTCAGTTCTGCAAAGAAATTACCCAAATGCTAACATTACCAGGCAACCGCTATCCAGAGTTTTGTGATAACTTATTCCTTTTGTTGCTGTTCAGTCTCTAAGTCATGTCTGACTGTTTGCAACCCCATGGACTGCAGTATGCCAGGGTTCCCTGTCCATTATCTCCCAAAGTTTGCTCAAATTCAGGTCCCTTGAATTGGCGATACAATCCAACGACCTTATCCTCTGTCATCCACTTCTCCTCTTGCCTTCAATCTTTCCCAGCATCAGGGTATTTTCCAATGAGTTAGCTCTTCGCATCAGATGGCAAAACTATTGAAGCTTCAGCTTCAGCTTCATCATCAGTTCTCCAATGAATATTCAGGACTGACTTACTTTAGGATTGACTGATTTGATCTCCTTGCAGTCCAAGGGACTCTCAAGAGTCTTCTCCACCACCACAATTTGAAGGCATCAATTCGTCAGCATTCAGCCTTCTTTATGGTGCAACTCTCACGACTACAAGAAAAACCAGAGCTCTGACTATATGGATCTTTGCCAGCAAAATGATGTCTTTGCTTTTTAATACACTGTCTAGGTTTGTCATATCTTTCCTTCCAAGGATCAAGTGCCTTTTAATTGAATCATCACCGTTAAGTAAATACTTTACCATCTGTATATTCATTCCAAAGTAATATTCATTTTTAAACCTGTAAATGGATTATATACTGTGTATATTCTTTTAATTTTTGGCTCATCCTAGTGCTGAGATTTACCCTTGTGCTCTAGTTTTCTTTTTACCTTATTTTCATTTAAGTGTAACCATACCATAATTTGTTTATTCATTTACTGTTAATGTATATTTGGGCTGTTTTCAGTATTTAACTTCTATGAGTAATGATTCTATAAACATTCTGTTTATATATCTTGGTATAAGTATGCAACAGTTTATTTAGGGTTTATATGTAGGAGTTGTAGTTGCTGGTATCACAGAAAATTTATGTCTTCAGTTTTACTAGACAATGAAAAATTGGTTCCTAAACTGATTGTCCCAGCGTACAATATTATCAGCACATAGTTCCATATCAGCACTTGAATTATCTTTACAACTTTTTCATTGTTGCCAATTCAGTGTGTATGTGAAGTATCATTTCATTGTGTTTTTAATTCACACAAACCCAAGTCCCTTATAAGATTTAAGATCTAATAGGTGGTATCTTTTCTGAGTGAAAAACTCACACCTTTTGCCTGTTGAATTGTACAGTAAATTATATAAGTAGCTATATTAAACATTATTGCTTTGCTTTCTGTTTAAGGGGAGGGAACTTATCCTTTACCTATTAAGTGTGATATAGCTGTGACTTTTATTGTTTGGTTTGGTTCAATTTGGTTTGCTTTTTCTTAGATGTTTATCAAGGTTGAAGAAGTTCCCTAGTATTCCTAATCTGATCAGAGTTTTTATTACGAATGGGTGTTGGAATGTGTCCAACAGCTGTTTTGTATTTTTGAAAGAATAATAATGTGATTTTTGATCTTGAATTCATTAACATTGTCCATTTCATTAAGTTTTAATTATTAAAGCAATCTTGCATTCCTGAGATAAATTCCAGTGTTCAATTCTCTTTATATGTTACTAGAGTTGATTTAGTAATATTTTGTTAAGGTATTTGGGCTTCCCTTGTGGCTCAGCTGGTAAAGAATCTGCCTGCAACGCAGGAGATGTGGATTCAATCCCTGGGTTGAAGATCCCCTGGAGAAGGGAACGGCTACCCACTCCAGTATTCTGGCCTGGAGAATTCCATGGACTGTATAGTCCATGTAGTCGCAAAGAGCTGGACACAACTGAGTGACTTCCACTTTCACTTAAAGTATTTACATCTATGTTCATAAGGCATATTGGTATTGGTTTATAGTTTTGTTTTCTACTGTCTTTGGTTTTGTTACCAGTGCATTGCTAGCCTGAAAGAATGAGGTGAGAAATGTTTCTTCCTCCTATATTTGCTGAAAGAGTTTATAAAACAATGGTGTTATTTCTTCAAATATTTCTTAGAATTCACCATCGATTTCAACTGGGCTTAGACCTTCTTTGTGGGAAGAATTGAAGCCTCAGTTCTTTTAAGTCTATTTATATTTTTTCCATTTTTCTTGAATCAATATTGACAACTTGCATTTTTCCATTTTATCTAAGATATCTAATCTGTTGACAAAATTGTTTATAACATCTTATTCCCTTGTGACCCTTTTAATTTCAGCAGGGATGGTAGGAATGTTTTCTCTTTGATCTCTAATTTGGTAACTTGTGGCTTGCTTCTTTTCTTCTTCGTTAATATGATTAAAGATTTGTCAATTTTATTAAACTTTCCAAAGAACATTTAGCTTCATTGATTTTTGTATGATTTTGTGTTTTCCCTCTCATTCATGTATTTCTCTTCTAATCATTATTCTTTCCTTCCTCCTGATTGCTTTGGATTTCTTTCTCTTTTTCTAATTTCTTAAGGTGGAAGTTTATGTTTGAGTATTTTCTTCTTTTCTTAAATGTGCTGAAATATATAAACTTCTCTCTAGTTGATGTTCTAGCTATGCCCTATAAATTTGGATATGTTGTGTTATCATTTTCATTGAGTTCAAATTATTTTCCAATTTCCCTTCATTAACCCATCTGGAAATATTTGGTCTTAAGGCTTATCTTGTCAGAACTGAAATAGCCACTTGAGCTCTCTTTTGGTTACTGTTTATATGATCTTTTTTTAATTCTTTTACTTTCAATCTATTTATTGCTTTGAACCTAGACCTCATGTCTTGTATAAATCATAGGGCTGGATTTCAAAAATATCATGACCATCTCTGCCATTCTGTTGGGATATCAAAAGCATTCATATTTAATATAACTATTGATACAGTTAAATCTGTAATTTATATTTTACCATGCCATATGACTACAGTCCTTTCTCTTTCCTCCTTACTCCATTCTTTTGTGTTAAATAGATATCTTTAGTGTTCTACTTAAATTCACTTTTTAAAAAGCTCTATTTTGTGAGTTACAGCTAAGTGTTCATAACAGAGGTTGAAATATGAATCTTAATTATCACAGTCTATTTGTAATTAATCCTAACTATATTTAATAAAATTTAGAACTTTGCTGCAAAAAAACACTTATATGTGGGCTTCTCCTGTGGCTCAGATGGTAAAGAATCTGCCTGCAATGTGAGAGACCTGGGTTCAGTCCCTGGGTTGGGAAGATCCCCTGGAGGAGGGTATCATAACCCACTCCAGTATTCTTGCCTGGGGGAATCAGTAGGGGCAGAGGAGCCTGGCAGGCAATAGTCATGAGGTGGCAAAGAGTCAGACACAACTGAGCAATTAAGCACAGCACACTTGTATGTATGTTATAAATCCAAAAATAGAATTTTATAATTGTTACTTTATACAATCTTATTTTTTGAGGTTAAAATAAAAAAATAATGCAAAATATTTTATAGTTTTTTTTTAATATTAGCACAAATATTTGCCATTTCTGTTAAATATTTTCTGCCTCTGGAACTGAGTCACTCTTTGGAATCTTTTCCTTGAAGTCTGAGGATTTCCTTTAGTAATTCCTATGACACAAGTCTACTAGTCATAAATTTTTTCAGTTTTTATTTACAGTTCCTTGCTGCTGCTGCTAAGTTGCTTCATTAGTGTCTGACTCTGTGGGACCCCATAGACGGCAGCCCACCAGGCTCCTCCGCCCATGGGACCCTCCAGGCAAGAGTACTGGAGTGGGGTGCCATTGCCTTCTCCTTAGCACTTTTGAAAAGCTGTGTCTTGGTGTCTTTCATCAGGGTTAAGAAAATTCTCAATTATAATTCTACTTTGGTGTCCTCAGTTAAATAAAATAGTATTTTTATTTCTCACCAAAATGGTATGTTTTAAAATGTAATGTTGTTTCTTATACCTGGTCAATGTACTATGTGCTTTTCAGATTTTTAAGAACATACTTTTACTACTAGATTGGAAATTTATTGAATAAGGTGGGGTACCTATGGAACATATATTACTTTATCCTTTGTCAACTAAACTATGATGTACAAGGATTAAGAAGTATAACAAAATAAAATCTCAAACTGGAGAAAACCATACATGTTCAGAGAATTGAAAAAGACCTCAAATCACTAAGAGTACTATCTAAAGAGAGAAACACATTAAATAAGGGCGGAATATGATAAGGGTGGGGCATAATACATGAATAATAAACATAGCTCTTTTACATTTCTTTAAAGTCATGAGCTTTATTTTCTATATTATTGAAGTAACTTTAAAAATAAAATCTATCATCATACTGTAACATCACAAAATCCATCACCAGGCAGCTTTTTATTCCCTTTTCTTTATCTTACTAATAAAGAATACTTTGTTAAAGGTCAGATTCTACAGCTTTTGAAAGAAGGTGTTTGTCATAGCAAACACCTTCTTCCAACAACACAAGAGAAGTCTCTACACATGGACATCACCAGATGGTCAATACCAAAATCAGACTGACTATATTTTTTGCAGCCAAAGATGGAGAAGCTCTATACAGTCAGCAAAAACAAGACCGGGAGATGACCATGGCTCAGATCATGAACTCATTGCCAAATTCAAACTTAATTTGAAGAAAGTAGGGAAAACCACTAGACCATTCAGGTATGACCTATATCAAATCCCTTACAGTGGAAGTGACAAATAGATTCAAGGGATTAGATCTGATAGACAGAGTGCCTGAAGAACTATGGACAGAAGTTGGTGACATTGGAGAGGAGGCAGTGATCAAGACCATCTCCAAGAAAAAGAAATGCAAAAAGACAAAATGGTTGTTAGAGGAGGCCTTACAAATAGCTGAGAAAAGAAGAGAAGCTAAAGGTAAAGGAGAAAAGGAAAGATATGCCCATTTGAATGCAGAGTTCCAAAGAATAGCAAGGGGAGATAAGAAAGCCTTGCTCAGTGATCAGTGCAAAGAAATACAGGAAAATAATAGAATGGAAAAGACTAGAGATCTCTTCAATAAAATTAGATATACCAAGGGACTATTTCATGCAAAGATGGGCACAATAAAGTATACCGTATGGACCTAACAGAAGCAGAAGATATTAAGAAGAGGTGGCAGAATACACAGAAGAACTGTACAAAAAAGATCTTCATGACTCAGATAACCACAAAGGTGTGATCACTCACCTAGAGCCAGACATTCTGGAATACAAACTCAAGTGGGCCTTAGGAAGCATCACAATGAACAAAGCTAGTAGAGGTGATGGAATTCCAGGTACACTATTTCAAATTCTCAAAGATGATGCTGTGAAAGTGCTGCACTCAATATGTCAGCAAATTTGAAAACTCAGCAGTGCCCAAAGAAAGGCAATGCCAAATAATGTTCAAACTATTGCACAATTGCACTCATCTCACATGCTAGCAAAGTAATGCTCAAAATCCAAGCCAGGCTTTAAAAGTATATGAACCATGAACTTCCAGATGTTCGAGTTGGATTTAGAAAAGGAAGAGGAACCAGAGACCCAATTGCCAACATCTGCTGGATCACTGAAAAAGCAAGAGAGTTCCAAAAAAACATCTATTTCTGCTTTATTGTCTACACCAAAGCCTTTCACTGTTTAGATCATAACAATTTATGGTAAATTCTGAAAGAGATGGGAATACCAGACAACCTGACCTGCCTTCTGAGAAATCTGTATGCAGTTCAAGAAGCAACAGTTAGAACTGGACATGGAACAACAGACTGGTTCCAAATCAGGAAAGGAATACATCAAGGCTGTATATTGTCACCCTGCTTATTTGACTTATATGCAGAGTACATCAGGTGAAATGCAGGGCTGGATGGAGCACAAGCTGGAATCAAGATTGCTGGGAGAAATATCAGTAACCTCAAATATGTGGATGACACCACCCTTATGGCAGAAAGTGAAGAACTGAAGAGCCTCTTGATGAAAGTGAAAGAGAAGACTGAAAAAGTTGATTTAAAACTCAACATTCAGAAAACTAAGATCATGGCATCTGGTCCCATAACTTCATGGTAAATAGATGGGGAAACAGCAAAAACAGTGGCAGACTTTATTTGGGGGGGGCTCCAAAATCACTGCAGTTGGTGACTGCAGCCATGCAATTAAAAGACGCTTACTCCTTGGAAGCAAAGCTTTACAAAACTAGACAGCATATTAAAAAGCACAGACATGACTTTGCAACAAAGGTCCGTCTAGTCAAAGCTATGATTTTTCCCGTAGTCATGTATGGATGTGAGAGTTGGACTATAAAGAATGCTGAGTGCTGAAGAATTGATGCTTTTGAACTGTGATGTTGGAGAAGACTCTTGAGAGTCCCTTGGACTACAAAGTGATCCAACCAGTCTATCCTAAAGGAAATCAGTCTTGAATATTCATTTGAAGGACTGATGCTGAAGCTGAAACTCCAATACTTTAGCCACCTGATGTGAAGAACTCACTGGAAAAGATCCTGATGCTGGGAAAGACTGAAGGTGGGAGTAGAAGGGGATGACAGGAGATGAGATGTTTGGATGGCATCACTGACTCAGTGGACATGAGTTTGAGTAAGCTCCAGGAGTTGATGATGGACATGGAAGCCTGGCATGCTGCAGTCCATGGAGTTGCAAAGAGTAGGGCATGACTAGTGACTGAACTGAACTGAAATGTCCTTTATTGTGGCTGCATACACTTATCTCCATAAAGCTTGCCGGACCAAGTACATCAATATTCATTAAGGAAATTACTTCCAGTACAGAGGGGTCCAGCAAAATCTTTCTGGTGATTCATGTGCATTATGATTCTAAGTTACAAAGAAAGATAATCTGGATTTAAGGAATAATGTAAAAAAATTTTTATCCTCTCTGGGACCTGGCCTACTTGTCTTATCTACTTGAGTTTCTGCAGATGTCCTATTCATTGCAGTACATGCACCTTCCTGTGTGCCTTTAATCATGGCATTCTCCTTGACTGGAATGCCCTCTTTACTTATTACCATTCATGAAAATGCTCTCTGTTCAAGGCCTACTCAAGTCCCATCCTTCCAGTGAAGCTTTCTGCAATCCATCCCATGCCAATCATTACTCTGATTCTGCTGCTGCTGTTGCTGCTAAGTCACTTCAGTCATGTCCGACTCTCTGCGACCCCGTAGATGACAGCCCACTAGGCTCCGCTGTCCTTGGGATTCTCCAGGCAAGAACACTGGAGTGGGTTGTCATTTCCTTCTCCAATGCATGAAAGTGAAAAGTGAAAGTGAAGTCGCTCAGTCATGTCTGACTCTTAGCGACCCCATGGACTGCAGCCTACCAGGCTCCTCTGTCCATGGGAGTTTCCAGGCAAGAGTACTGGAGTGGGGTGCCATGGCCTTCTCTGACTCTGATTCTACTCATACTCAACTCCAATTGCATTTGCTACTACATCAATATCTTGAGTTTGATAATACTTTGTTTTCTAACACTTTTATATATTTGCTTTTTCTACTTTCATTATGATAATATATTAATATAAATACTTTACAGATTAGAAAGAACATTTACAGCTCTTTCTTCATCTAGTTCTCAGTACACAGTGGTAGAAAACTTTAAGATCCTAATACCCGAAATAAAAGTTTTAGCGTTTTAGAATATGCATTTGGGTTATTTTATTCTCAGTTTCCTTAACTATAAAGTGGAGACATACAATGAATTTTCAACTGTCTTGTAAAGATTAAATGTGAATTCATAGCCTCAATACTGTGGTCACTTGAATGCAAAGAACTGGCTCATTGGAAAAGACCTGATGCTGGGAAAGATTGAAGACAGGGGGAGAAGGGGATGACAGAGGATGAGATGGTAGGATGGCATCACCAACTCAATGCACTTGAGTTTGAGCAACCCCCAGGAAATAGTGAAGGACACATAAGCGTGGCAAGCTGCAGTCTATGGGATCACAAAGAGTCAGACAAGACTGAGTGACTGAACAACAACTATAGTTTAAAGGCCTAGAAATGCCTGGCTCCTAGGAAGCACTCAATATACATTAATTTCTTTCTTTCTGTCCTTTCAACAATTCTGAGAAAGTTATTACCAAAACACATTATCACAGACGATGCTAAAAGCATTCCAAAGCAATTTCTATATCCCTGTTAGCTATTATTAGTGGTAACAAATTTTACACAGGAAGAAACTATGACTCAGAGGACTGAAGTGGTTGCACAAGATATGAAACTTTGGTAACTCCAAATGTGGTGTCTTCTCAAGCTCAATATATTTATCAGTCTCTACTGAAAGTACTTAATGACTGAATGATTAAAGTTTGATCATTAGATTGCAGCAACACAGTCACATCCCAGACTCTACTTCTAAATCTAGGTCTCTTACGATGTCTACCACAGCTGCAGTTACTTCCTCCACTGAAGTCTTGAATCCCTAAAGCTATCCCTGAGGATTGGGATGGGCGGGTCATGGTGGAGAGATATGACAGGGTGTGGTCCGCTGGAGAAGGGAATGGCAAACCACTTCAGTATTCTTGCCTTGAGAACCCCATGAACAGTATGAAAAGACAAAATGATAGGATACTGAAAGAGAAACTCCCCAGGTCAGTAGGGGCCCAATATGCTACTGGAGATCAGTGGAGAAATAACTCCAGAAAGAATGAAAGGATGGAGCCAAAACAAAAAGAATACCCAGCTGTGGATGTGTCTGGTGATAGAAGCAAAGTCCGATGCTGTAAAGAGCAATATTGCATAGGAACCTGGAATGTCAGGTCCATGAATCAAGGCAAATTGGAAGTGGTCAAACAAGAGATGGCAAGAGTGAATGTTGACATTCTAGGAATTAGCGAACTAAAATGGACTGGAATGGGTGAATTTAACTCGGATGACCATTATATCTACTACTGTGGGCAGGAATCCCTCAGAAGAAATGGAGTGGCCATCATGGTCAACAAAAGAGTCCGAAATGCAGTACTTGGATGCAATCTCAAAAACGATAGAATGATCTCTGTTCGTTTCCAAGGCAAACCATTCAATGTCGCAGTAATCCAAGTCTATGCCCCAACCAGTAACGCCGAAGAAGCTGAAGTTGAAAGGTTCTATGAAGACCTACAAGACCTTTTAGAACTAACACCCAAAAAAGATGTCCTTTTCATTATAGGGGACTGGAATGCAAAAGTAGGAAGTTAAGAAACACCTGAAGTAACAGGCAAATTTGGCCTTGGAATATGGAATGAAGCAGGGCAAAGACTAATAGAGTTTTGCCAAGAAAATGCACTGGTCATAGCAAATACCCTCTTCCAACAACACAAGAGAAGACTCTATACATGGACATCACCAGATGGTCAACACCGAAATCAGATCGATTATATTCTTTGCAGCCAAAGACGGAGAAGCTCTATCCAATCAGCAAAAACAAGACCAGGAGCTGACTGTGGCTCGGACCATGAACTCCTTATTGCCAAATTCCGACTGAAATTGAAGAGAGTAGAGAAAACTACTGGACCATTCAGGTATGACCTAAATCAAATCCCTTATGATTATACAGTGGAAGTGAGAAATAGATTTAAGGGCCTAGATCTGATAGATAGAGTGCCTGATGAACTATGGAATGAGGTTCGTGACATTGTACAGGAGACAGGGATCAAGACCATCCCCATGAAAAAGAAATGCAAAAAAGCAAAATGGCTGTCTGGGGAGGCCTTACAAATAGCTGTGAAAAGAAGAGAAGCGAAAAGCAAAGGAGAAAAGGAAAGATATAAACATCTAAATGCAGAGTTCCAAAGAATAGCAAGAAGAGATAAGAAAGCCTTCTTCAGTGATCAATGCAAAGAAATAGAGGAAAACAACAGAATGGGAAAGACTAAAGATCTCTTCAAGAAAATCAGAGATACTAAAGGAACATTTCATGCAAAGATGGGCACAATAAAGGACAGAGATGGTGTGGACCTAACAGAAGCAGAAGATATTAAGAAGAGGCGGAAAGAATACACAGAAGAACTGTACAAAAAAGAGCTTCAAGACCCAGATAATCATGATGGTGTGATCACTGACCTAGAGCCAGACATCTTGGAATGTGAAGTCAAATGGGCCTTAGAAAGCATCACTACGAACAAAGCTAGTGGAGGTGATGGAATTCCAGTGGAGCTATTCCAAATCCTGAATGATGATGCTGTGAAAGTGCTACACTCAATATGCCAGCAAATTTGGAAGACTCAGCAGTGGCCACAAGATTGGAAAAGGTCAGTTTTCATCCCAATCCCAAAGAAAGGCAATGCCAAGGAGTGCTCAAACTACCGCACAATTGCACTCATCTCACACGCTAGTAAAGTAATGCTCAAAATTCTCCAAGCCAGGCTTCAGCAATATGTGAACCGTGAACTTCCTGATGTTCAAGCTGGTTTTAGAAAAGGCAGAGGAACCAGAGATCAAATTGCCAACATCCGCTGGATCATGGAAAAAGCAAGAGAGTTCCAGAAAAACATCTATTTCTGCTTTATTGACTATGCCAAAGCCTTTGACTGTGTGGATCACAATAAACTGTGGAAAATTCTGAAAGAGATGGGAATACCAGACCACCTGATCTGCCTCTTAAGAAATCTGTATGCAGGTCAGGAAGCAACAGTTAGAACTGGTCATGGAACAACAGACTGGTTCCAAATAGGAAAAGGAGTATGTCAAGGCTGCATATTGTCACCATGTTTATTTAACTTCTATGCAGAGTACATCATGAGAAATGCTGGACTGGAAGAAACACAAGTTGGAATCAAGATTGCTGGGAGAAATATCAATAACCTCAGATATGCAGATGACACCACCCTTATGGCAGAAAGTGAAGAGGGGCTAAAAAGCCTCTTGATGAAAGTGAAAGTGGAGAGTGAAAAGGTTGGCTTAAAGCTCAACATTCAGAAAACGAAGATCATGGCATCTGGTCCCATCACTGCATGGGAAATAGATGGGGAAACAGTGGAAACAGTGTCAGACTTTGTTTTTCTGGGCTCCAAAATCACTGCAGATGGTGACTGCAGCCATGAAATTAAAAGATGCTTACTCCTTGGAAGGAAAGTTATGACCAACCTAGATAGCATATTCAAAAGCAGAGACATTACTTTACCAACAAAGGTTCGCCTAGTCAAGGCTATGGTCTTTCCTGTGGTCATGTATGGATGTGAGAGCTGGACTGTGAAGAAGACTGAGCGCCAAACAACGGATGCTTTTGAACTGTGGTGTTGGAGAAGACTCTTGAGAGTCTCTTGGACTGCAAGAAGATCCAACCAGTCCATTCTGAAGGAGATCAATCCTGGAATTTCTTTAGAAGGAATGATGCTAAAGCTGAAACTCCAGTATTTTGGCCACCTCATGCGAAGAGTTGACTCATTGGAGAAGACTCTGATGCTGGGAGGGATTGAGGGCAGGAGGAGAAGGGGACGACAGAGGATGAGATGGCTGGATGGCATCACTGACTCGATGGATGCGAGTCTGAGTGACCTCCGGGAGCTGGTGATGGACAGGGAGGCCTGGCGTGCTGCGGTTCATGGGGTCACAGAGTCGGACACGACTGAGCGACTGTTCTGATCTGATCTATCCCAAACTCTTGATAATGTTGATATCTTAACCTCTTTCTGTGAATTATGAATGCTCTTAATGGCATCTAGAATGGTGGATCCTTTTCAGAGATTTTTCAATTGAATGCGCCCAGTTCCATCTGAGGAAACTATAGCCTTATGAAATG
Organism: Tragelaphus eurycerus; assembly: GCA_935064755.1. Taxonomy (NCBI): domain Eukaryota; kingdom Metazoa; phylum Chordata; class Mammalia; order Artiodactyla; family Bovidae; genus Tragelaphus; species Tragelaphus eurycerus. The sequence continues at coordinate 30,867,350 of CAKXYN010000004.1, read as the reverse complement.
TATTCTTAAATAACAAGACTTGAAAAATCAAAGTGATTTCTTGATCCATGGCCTGCAGAGTGACTGTTGAGTTACGAGGCATGAAAAAACATTAATCTTATTGAACATCTCCACCAGAGCACTTGGGTGACCAGATGCATTGTCAGTGAGCAGTAACATTTTGAAAGGAATCATTTTTTTCTGATGACAAATAGATGGGGAAACAATGGAAGCAGTGACAGACTTTATTTTCTTGGGCTCAAAAATCACTGCAGATGGTAACCAGCCATGAAATAAAAGACACTTGCTCCTTAGAAGAAAAGCTATGACAAACATAGTGTATTAAAAAGCAGAGATACCACTTTGCTGACACAAGTCTGCATAGTCAAAGCGATGGTTTTTCTAGCAGTTATGGATGGATGGGAGAGTTGGACCATAAAGAAGGCTGAGCGCTGAAGAATTGATGCTTCCAAACTATAGTGATGGAGAAGAGTCTTGAGAATCCCTTGGACTGCAAGGAGATCAAACCAGTCAATCCTAAAGGAAATCAACCCTGAATATTCATTGGATGGACTGATGCTGAAACTCCAATACTTTGGCCACCTGATGCAAAGAGCTGACTCATTGGGAAAAGACCCTGGTGCTGGGAAAAATTGAAGGCAGGAGGAAAAGGGGATGACAGAGGATGAGATTGTTGCATGGCATTACCGAGTCAATGAACACGAGTTTGAGCAAACCCCAGGAGTTGGTGAAGGACAGGGAAGCCTGATGTGCTGCAGTTCACAGGGTTGCAAAGAGTCACACACAACTGAGCAGCTGAAAAACAACAACAATTTTTTTCTGAGCAGCACATTTCAACAGAGGGCTTCAAATATTTAGCGAACCATGTTGCAAACAGATGTAACATCTTTTAGGCTTTGTTGTTCTATTTATTTCAGTTAGAGAGCACCAGCAGAGTAAATTGAGCGTAATTCTTATGGGCCCTAGGGTTTGGGGAATGGTGCACGAACAGGGGAATGTGGTTTTCTGTCTTCTCACACTGCTGCCTCATGCCCTGTGTGTCACCACATTCAGGTCACTGGCATGAATGACTATTTTTTTCAGTGTTTAATTCTCTTCTATATACTTTTTTACAATTAGAATTCTTTAAACTTTTTAAAAATTGAGATATAGCATATTTAATTTTATTTTTTCTAAATAACACTACAATTTTCCCAACATAATTTATTTTTTTAATTAAATTTTATTTTGCTTAACTTTACAATATTGTATTGCTTTTGCCATACATCAAGATGGATCCGCCACAAGTATACATGTGTTCCCCATCCCGAACCCTCCTCCTTCCTCCCTCCCCATACCATCCCCCTGGGTCGTCCCAGTGCACCAGCCCCAGGCATCCGTTATCAGGCATCGTACCTGGACTGGCGACTCGTTTCAGATATCAGATCAGATCAGTCGCTCAGTCGTGTCCGAATCTTCACGAACCCATGAACCACAGCACACCAGGCCTCCCTGTCCATCACCAGCTCCTGGGGGTCACTCAGACTCACACCCATCAAGTCAGTGATGCCATCCAGCCATCTCATCCTCTGTCATCCCCTTCTCCTCCTGCCCTCAATCCCTCCCAGCATCAGAGTCTTCTCCAATGAGTCAACTCTTCGCATGAGGTGGCCAAAATACTGGAGTTTCAGCTTTAGCATCATTCCTTCCAAAGAAATTCCAGGATTGATCTCCTTCAGAATGGACTGGTTGGATCTTCTTGCAGTCCAAGGGACTCTCAAGAGTCTTCTCCAACACCACAGTTCAAAAGCATCAATTCTTCGGCGCTCAGCCTTCTTCACAGTCCAGCTCTCACATCCATACATGACCACAGGAAAGACCATAGCCTTGACTAGGCGAACCTTTGTTGGCAAAGTAATGTCTCTGCTTTTGAATATGCTATCTAGGTTGGCCATAACTTTCCTTCCAAGGAGCAAGCGTCTTTCAATTTCATGGCTGCAGTCACCATCTGCAGTGATTTTGGAGCCCAGAAAAACAAAGTCTGACACTGTTTCCACTGTTTCCCCATCTATTTCCCATGCAGTGATGGGACCGGATGCCATGATCTTCGTTTTCTGAATGTTGAGCTTTAAGCCAACCTTTTCACTCTCCTCTTTCACTTTCATCAAGAGGCTTTTTAGCCCCTCTTCACTTTCTGCCATAAGAGTGGTGTCATCTGCATATCTGAGGTTATTGATATTTCTCCCGGCAATCTTGATTCCAACTTGTGTTTCTTCCAGTCCAGTATTTCTCATGATGTACTCTGCATATAAGTTAAGTAAACATGGTGACAATATACAGCCTTGACATACTCCTTTTCCTATTTGGAACCAGTCTGTTGTTCCTACCAAATCATCCCACCCTCTCCCGTTCCCAGAGTCCAAAAGTCTGTTCTATACATCAGTGTCTCTTTTGCTGATACTCCCCAAAGCAATTTATAGATTCAATGCAATTCCCATCAAGCTACCAACGGTGTTCTTCACAGAGCTAGAACAAATAATTTCTCAATTTGTATGGAAATACAAAAAACCTCGAATAGCCAAAGCTATCTTGAGAAAGAAGAATGGAACTGGAGGAATCAACCTGCCTGACTTCAGGCTCTACTACAAAGCCACAGTCATCAGGACAGTATGATACTGGCACAAAGACAAAAATATAGATCAATGGAACAAAATAGAAAGCCCAGAGATAAATCCACGCACATATGGACACCTTATCTTTGACAAAGGAGGCAAGAATATACAATGGAGTAAAGACAATCTCTTTAACAAGTGGTGCTGGGAAAACTAGTCAACCACTTGTAAAAGAATGAAACTAAAACACTTTCTAACACCATACACAAAAATAAACTCAAAATGGATTAAAGATCTAAATGTAAGACCAGAAACTATAAAACTCCTAGAGGAAAACATAGGCAAAACACTCTCTGACATAATTTATTTTTAAAAGCCCACCTTTTCCTAGTGATTTGATACTCCATCTTTCTGATATCCTAGTATTCTGAATGCAATTGGGTTAATTTGCATACTTTCTGTCCTATTTCATCTACCAATCTGTCCATTCTTATACAAGTACATACTGTTTTAATTATAGAGGCTTTGTAGTTGTTTTACTATCTGCAGAGTTCATTTCTAACCATTACAATGCTATATGAGATGGTATGCAACAGACTGAAAGCTCAACTCTTAGGAAGAATGAATATTATAATTTGTCAATTTTTATCAATAAGGTGTTTTTAGTACTTTGTATTTATCAAAGTGAAATTGAGCAGGACTCTGTTTACCACCCCTACATAAATCCTTTCCAAGTCCCTCATTTCTTTTTTTGTAAAAGGCTTCAGCCTCCTAGACTTTCTCTAAGTTTCAAGGGGCAGATTCAAACAATTACCAATTAGGTAAATAAGAGAATGCAGAAACAAAGAAAAAGCAGTCAATAAATAACAGTGCAGAGATGGAGCAGGGTCCTGGTTTCTCCTTAAGGAATACACATAACAGTTTATCTTTGGGTTATTTTTCAGGAATTGTGGCCCCCACCCTGGTGGAGGATGATCAATTCAGTCTGAACACAAGATTCCTGGAACACCACCCTGTTACCTCACCACCAACCAAACAGAAGAAAGTCACACTGTAGCCCTCACCCTAAATTTTGCCAGTAAAAACCTTTCCCTGAAAGCTATTTGGGAGTTCAGGTTTTTGAGCTTGAGCCACCAATTTTCCTTGTGTAGCCTTGCAATAAACCTTTCTCTGTTCCAAACTCTGATATTTCAATTTGTTTGCTTTCATTGTACTTCAGGCAGAGGAACTTGGGTTTGACAAAAGACTTTATTATTTGACCTTTATTATTATCAACACTCTAAAACAGAACTTGAAAGACAACTCTTTGCCACTTATAGTTTAAAAAGACAGTTCTGAAGGAAGGATACTAAAGATGGCATAAAATAAAATTAATTTTTTATGGTAAGGCAAGAAAAATGTAAACACAAAATCTTCTCTGCCCTTTGGCCACCTCTCGCCCCATACTGTGTGTTGCGTATGTGTATTGTACACTGCCCAGACTGCCTCTGCCCAGATAGGCAGATGTACTTGCTCAACTACAGAGTAACATTCTCCGAGCACCAGGAAGATGAGTTCTTAAAAGAGTTCTAATGCACTTCCCTGATAGCTCAGTTGGCAAAGAATCCACTTGCAATGAAGGAGACCCCAGTTCGATTCCTGGGTCAGAAAGATCCACTAGAAAAGAAATAGGCTACCCACTCTAGTATTCTTGGGCTTCCCTTGTGGCTCAGCTGATAAAGAATCTGCCCACAATGTGGGAGACCTGGGTTGGATCCCTGGGTTGGGAAGATCCCCCAGAGAAGGAAATGGCTACCCACTCCAGTATTCTGGCCTGGAGAATTCCATGGACTATATAGTCCATGGGGTCCCAAAGAGCTGGACACAACTGAGCGACTTTCACTTTCACTTGACCTTATAAGGGATCAGGATAACCCATCACTTTGTACTTGCACACCTGGGTTATTTAAATTGCTAACAATAATCATTTAATGTACAGCTCTCTGTCTTGAAAAAATTATATAACTGTGCTTTGACTTCTAATGGGTAAAAAAGTTTTGGGAGGCCTCTGAGATGCTGTTCCCAGGTTACAATCTTCAATTTGGCTTAAGTAAAATTTTCCATTTCTTTCTTAGATCAACTGATTAATTTTTATCTACACTGAGGGATATAAAAAGGAGCTTTTTCACAATTTGCTATCATATGTCCAAATTGCAAGTAAAAATCCAAAGACAGGTCTTAACAGTTGTTAAAATTTTAGAACAAAACTAGTTCCTAGTTAATGCAGATAATGGTATACCTCCAGAAATAAATAGGCAAAGTTTGGGGGTGGAAATCCAATTGGAAAGAATTGTTGTGGGTTGGTTTTCCATTTGTATAGTTATCATAAGGTTTTGGTTACTTTTCTAATTTTTCACCTGGGTCATATGCCTATTTACAGTAGTTGAGGGAGTCCAACAGAGACCATGGGGTAGGTGAGATGCTGAAAGAGGGCTTCACCTTCATTCTCCTTACCCTACACATTTATCCAGAGCACTAAAACTGGAGGTTTGAAAGTTTAGGACCTAGGAATCAAGTGAAACAGGGCTGGGGCAATAGGTAATATATCATTACAATACTGCTATTGTTTTCAGTTACAACGGGGACTATACACTATTCAATTTGGTCACTTCAAGACATTTTGCCACTCCAGCTGTATTCTCTTATTAGGCTGTAAACTCTTAAAGGCTATGTTCATTAGGATACTTTGGATTGCCACTGACAGAAAGTCAACTCAAACTAGCTTAAGCTAAAAAGGAATTTATTGCCAAATATCCCTGGAAATCCTAGGAGAGGGCACTTTAACAATGTAATTCTCCATTTGAATTCATTTTGCATGAAGTCGAGTTGGCAGGCAAGAGGGCTGTAGGCAACTCTGGGTTCATATTATCTTAGTTTAACAATCACAGAAGAAAAAGTGTCTTAATTTGTCTCTCCATGTGAATCACTGAAAAAGACTGTCTGACCTTGCTTGGTTCACATGCGCATCCTTGGCTCTAACCATGGTCATAGGCCAGCTCTGCATCCTAAACAGTGATTTCCTCAAGGAGAAAAGGCTATCGGAAACAAACAACAGGTCTACTTCAAAAGCTGCATCGAAGTCTGAGTCATCTTTGTATCGCCCACAGGCCTTTGACCTACCAGATTTTCAGTCAATGGATGCCACGGGAGCAAAGCAAATTTATTACTGATGATTTTATCTAATATGGACAGAAGTTGAAATAATTTGCTAGGAAGAAAGAAGTAAAGTGGAGACAGAGAAGACTGGCAGGTCAGAGAGCAGATGTGAAAAGAAGGGGAAAATTTACAAAAAGTAGGAAATAAGGTGAAACTTTGCTTTGCTTTGTTTTATATTTTTGTGGAAAGAGTTCCAGCAAAGATATGGTAGCTTTCTTCATGAAAAAATGATTTTAAAAGGTGTGCATGCTTATTGGTATCACTTTTAGAGATCCTGTACAAAATGCCAGGGAGTTTATCCAATTCCTTTCATGACTTGGATGTTGTTAGATGTGGCATGTCTGTTACATTGTTATGTAACCATTGATATTTTGATGGGCAATCCCTGTAGGTATTGTGAGCATCTGCTAACTATAATCACTGGTGCTTTACATATGAAAATCCTGAAGATAATTAAATTGGAATGCCAATGCTCTATTATGAGCTAGAATTGGTAGCCAAGGCTCTCACCACCAATTCCCTCACCCAATGCTAGAATTGTACCATTCCTGTCAAAAGAAACAGAAATCAACACTGAGGATGTAACACACAGATGGCAGCTGTACCTTTTTCAAATATTTTTAGTCTCATATCCTCTAGAGATCGAACACAAGGCACATACACAATGCACTCACACACATATATCCACAAAAACAAATCATCAATAAGCAATGGAGAATTGATTGCTGATTTGGAGATTAAAAGGGGTAAGTCACATACACCCTCCAGGTGGCTCAGTTGTAAAGAATCCACCTGCCAATGCAGGAGACACAAGAGACACAGGTTCAACCCCTGGGTCGGGAAGACCCCCATATAGGAAATGGCAACCCACTGCAGTATTCTTGCCTGGAAAATCACATGGACAGAGGAGCCTGGCACGCTATACAGTCCAAGGGGTCACAAAGAGTCAGACACGACTGAGCATACACACACATACACACTGCTGCTGCTGCTGCTGCTGCTAAGTCACGTCAGTCATGTCCGACTCTGTGCGATCCCATAGACGGCAGCCCACCAGGCTCCTCCATCCCTGAGATTCTCCAGGCAAGAACACTGGAGTGGGTTGCCATTTCCTTCTCCAATGTATGAAAGTGAAAAGTGAAAGTGAAGTCGCTCAGTGGCGTCCGACTTAGCAACCCCATGGACTGCAGCCTACCAGGCTCCTCTGTCCATGGGATTCTCCAGGCAAGAGTACTGGAGTGGGTTGCCATACTGAATTTAAAATGGATACCCAGCATGGATCTACTCTATAGCACAGGGAATTTGCTCAATATTATGTAATGATCTAAATGGGAAAAAATTTGAAAAAGAATAGATACATGTATAACTGAATCACTTTGCTGAATACCTGAAACTGTTGTTAATCAACACAAAATAAAAAGTTAAATAAAAGGGGATGTAAGTCACATTGCAAAATATTTAACATGCTACCAATTTGGCTGGTACCCTTCTTTATCTCTGTCTCATTTTTGTTTTCCTTCTTTAACATCACAGATTACTATATTTTGCTAAAGAGCTCTTATCCCCTGAAGCCTGAGCCCTATCCCTTACATACCCTATGGCTTCTGTCTTCCACTCAACAGACTTATCAAAAATATCTTAGCAAAACTGAGACTTCTGCTACAAAAGATTACAGTACCCAAGCCAAAGGAACACAACTTTTATGAATAATAATAATAAAAATAACATCTTACATTTACTGAATGAACCACATTTATAGACATTATTTTTTGACCTAGGTCCACAGCAGTGAAAACGCAGAGTCCTAACAACTGGACCATCAGAAAATTGCTAAGACTTTACTTAATTTATTTTTTGGTTGCACCACATGGCATAAGGGATATCTTAGTTCTCTGACCAGGGATCAAAATCCATGCCCCTTGCATTGGAAGAACAGAGTCTTAACCACTGGACCACCAAGGAAGACCCTGTGCCAAGTACTTTACAGGCTTATTATATTTGATTCTTCAGCTATCCTTAAGAGGTTGGTATTGTTGGTAATAAGTAAATGAGCTAATATTTGTAAAGAGTGGTTTGACCTTATTTATCTTTGTCATTGGAGAAGACTGTGATGCTGGGAGGGATTGAGGGCAAGAGGAGAAGGGGACGACAGAGGATGAGATGGCTGGATGGCATCACTGACTCGATGAATGTGAGTCTGAGTGACCTCCGAGAGCTGGTGACGGAAAGGGAGGCCTGGCGTGCTGCGGTTCATGGGGTCGCAAAGAGTCGGACACGACTGAGCGACTGATCTGATCTGATCTGATCTTTGTCATTAAGAGATTGAATCTTTTACCATTTATTTACCTTAAGAAAAATATCTTGGGAACCCAAATGAAATGTATGGGGGAACTCATTGCTGTTATTCAGTTGCTCAGTCCTGTCTGACTCTTTGACTTAGGTACACTCTACTGGGGAATAAATAAGTGAGAGCTGGATCCTTAGGCTTCTAGACTCAAGCTTATCTTATTCTTCTATAGGGGCTAAGCTGTTGATGCTATGCACTCAAGTTGAGAGAGAGGAATAAAAATTCACCTGGTTGGTAGTGTTTTATCTTTGTGACACACAGGAAATGGCAGAGCTGCAGTTTAAAGTATATTTTATCCTGCATTGAACCTGGATTGGCCATTTGTTTCTTACATGATATTATACATGTTTTAATGCCATTCTCCCAAATCATCCCCGCTCCCTCTCCCACAGAGTCCAAAAGACTGTTCTATACATCTGTGTCTGTTTTGCTGTCTTGCAAAATTCATAAAAAATAAATAAATAAAGTACATTTTAATCTAAATACAATGTCCTAGGTCTCTGCCCAAAATGAAATGCTTTTTGGTACATTTGGTATACATAATCTAAAAACTGACATTAGAAATCTTCATTTAAAATCAAGTATGAGCTTCCCTTTTCATACTGTTCATGACTCAATAGATATGCTGCTGCTAAGTCGCTTCAGTCGTGTCCGACTCTGTGCGACCCCATAGACGGCAGCCCACCAGGCTCCGCCGTCCCTGGGATTCTCCTGGCAAGAAGACTGGAGGTTGCCATTGCCTTCTCCATTGTGTGAAAGTGAAAAGTGAAAGTGAAGTCGCTCAGTCGCGTCTGACTCATAGCGACCCCATGGACTGCAACCTACCAGGCTCCTCCATCCCTGGGATTTTCTAGGCAAGAGTACTGGAGTGGCTTGCCATTGCCTTTTCTCACTTTAATGATTAGATGAGCTTAATTTGTGAGAAATGCAAATAACTACTTTCCATTAAAAGAGACATTGGAGCAAGTTATATGTCCTACTGCTGCTGCTGCTGCTGCTAAGTCGTTTCAGTCGTGTCCAACTCTGTGCGACCCCATAGACAGCAGCCCACCAGGCTCCCCTGTCCCTGGGATTCTCCAGGCAAGAACACCGGAGTGGGTTGCCATTTCCTTCTCCAATGCACGAAAGTGAAAGTGAAGTCTCTCAGTCGTGTCCTACTCTCAGCGACCTCATGGACTGCAGCCTGCCAGGCTCCTCTGTCCATGGGATTTTCCAGGCAAGAGTACCAGAGTGGGGTGCCATTGAGTTTGAGCAAACTCCAGAAGATGGTGGAGGACAGGGAAGTCTGGTGTGCTGCAGTCCATGGGGTTGCAAAGAGTCAGATAAAACTGAGCGACTGAATAACAACAGCAATGAATTTCCCATGCATTTCATTTGGAGTCCCAAGATATTTTGGTTAAGGTGAATAAATGGTAAAAGATTCAATCTCTTAATGACAAAGATAAATAAGGTCAAATCAGTTTTTACAAATATTATCTCATTTATTTATTACTGTGTGTGTGTGCATGCTAAGTCATTTCAAATGTGTCCAACCCTTGATGACCCTATGAACTGTATAGCCCACCAGACTCCTCTGTCCACGCAATACTCCAGACAAGAATATTAGAGCTAGTTGCCATGCCCTCCTCCAGAGGATCTTCCCCACTCAGGGATCGAATCCACATCTCCTGTGTTGCAGGTGGATTCTTTACCACTGAGCCACCAGGGAAGCCCATAACCATAGACCTGTAAAGAAGGTAGTTGTATAGTGCATTCTGCTGCTGCTGCTGCTAAGTCACTTCAGTCGTGTCTGACTCTGTGCGACCCCATAGATGTCAGCCCACCAGGCTCCCCCGCCCCTGGGATTCTCCAGGCAAGAACACTGGAGTGGGTTGCAATTTCCTTCTCCAATGCAGGAAAGTGAAAAGTGAAAGTGAAGTCTCTCAGTCGTGTCTCTTAGCAACACCACGGACTGCAGCCCACCAGGCTCCTCCATTCATGGGATTCCCCAGGCAAGAATAGTGGAGTGGGATGCCATTGCCTTCTCCCATAGTGCATTCTACTGGGGAATAAATAAGTGAGAGCTGAATCCTTTGACTCCTAGACTCAAGCTTATCTTATTCTGCCATAGGGGATAAGCTGTTGATGTTATCCACGTAAGTTGAAACAGAGGCACAAAAATTCACCTGGAGATTTCCCTCACAGATACCTGTTAAGACATCTAAAAGGATTATTTGACTACCTCAAGTGGATCAGAAAAACCTGGGAGAGCAAGGACTGGAGGATGAATCAATACAAAGAAGCAATTCTTGGGAGCTATGAGGGACAGAACAGCCAATCTCTATTCTTTTAGCATGTTTAAGTGTCCTATTTTAAATCTCTTGTCTCCTATATACATTATGTGAGTGAGGAGGAGACCCAAATTCCCTGAGAACAACCAACTAGTTTTCTGATCTATTTCCAAACTTGGATTACTTTTCTCTAGTATTATTCCATTGACTTCCTTCCTTTTCTTTCTTCTTCTTCTTCTTTTTTTTTTTTTTTGCTCCAACACAACTAAAATGGTTATTATTGCATCACAGCTCAGATCTGTGGGACCTAAGTATTTTGTGCAATCCTATCACTACAGTTCTAGACAACTCTATTATTTGAGATAATAGATGTGTTTAGAATTTTGAACACATCTTAAAGCTTTCTGAGCAACATCAATTTTTAATGTAACTCTAATACTTCTTCTTTGCCTAATATCATTACCAAATAAAAATTAAGTCTCTGAGGCCTCAAACTACTTGGTAAAACATCAACTAGTTGCTTTTAGTGTTCTGGGTAGCAGAGCGTATGATCAAGTGTAGGTAGAGATCAAACTTAATTTCAGGAAAAACATAAAAAGATGGGTTAGGTAATACTGAGCAGTAAAGTAGTAGCATTGCCACACATTATGAGTCAAAAGCTTAAGTTCAAATCCAGGCTGAGTATGTAATAGCTATCTGATCTCACTAAATTGCTAAAGTTCTTTCATGCTTAATTTTTTAATCTGTAATGGAAATAACAGTAGAATCTATTTTCAAAAGTCTTTTGAGGATTAAATCAACTAACACCTATGAGACATTTAGAACAATATCCAATATACATTAAGAGCACAATTAAAGAAATTAGGTATTCCAACATTTATGTTTATAGTGGATTGGATCAGAGATGAAAAGGAATTCCTACAGAGAAGGTAACTGTCACTCAATCCAAGGAGAATGTCATTGAGACATTCTCCTGATCAGATCAGATCAGTCGCTCAGTTGTGTCCGACTCTTTGCGACCCCATGAACCGCAGCACGCCAGGCCTCCCTGTCCATCACCAACTCCCGGAGGTCACTCAGACTCGCATCCATCGAGTCAGTGATGCCATCCAGCCATCTCATCCTCTGTCGTCCCCTTCTCCTCCTGCCCTCAATCCCTCCCAGCATCAGAGTCTTCTCCAATGAGTCAACTCTTCGCATGAGGTGGCCAAAATACTGGAGTTTCAGCTTTAGCATCATTCCTTCCAAAGAAATTCCAGGATTGATCTCCTTCAGAATGGACTGGTTGGATCTTCTTGCAGTCCAAGGGACTCTCAAGAGTCTTCTCCAACACCACAGTTCAAAAGCATCAATTCTTCGGCGCTCAGCCTTCTTCACAGTCCAGCTCTCACATCCATACATGACCACAGGAAAGACCATAGCCTTGACTAGGCGAACATTGTTGGTAAAGTAATGTCTCTGCTTTTGAATATGCTATCTAGGTTGGTCATAACTTTCCTTCCAAGGAGCAAGCGTCTTTTAATTTCATGGCTGCAGTCACCATCTGCAGTGATTTTGGAGCCCAGAAAAACAAAGTCTGACACTGTTTCCACTGTTTCCCCATCTATTTCCCATGCAGTGATGGGACCAGATGCCATGATCTTCGTTTTCTGAATGTTGAGCTTTAAGCCAACCTTTTCACTCTCCACTTTCACTTTCATCAAGAGGCTTTTTAGCCCCTCTTCACTTTCTGCCATAAGAGTGGTGTCATCTGCATATCTGAGGTTATTGATATTTCTCCCAGCAATCTTGATTCCAACTTGTGTTTCTTCCAGTCCAGCATTTCTCATGATGTACTCTGCATATAAGTTGAATAAACATGGTGACAATATGCAGCCTTGACATACTCCTTTTCCTATTTGGAACCAGTCTGTTGTTCCATGACCAGTTCTAACTGTTGCTTCCTGACCTGCATACAGATTTCTCAAGAGGCAGATCAGGTGATCTGGTATTCCCATCTCTTTCATAATTTTCCGTAGTTTATTGTGATCCACACAGTCAAAGGCTTTGGCATAGTCAAGAAAGCAGAAATAGATGTTTTTCTGGAACTCTCTTGCTTTTTCCATGATCCAGTGGATGTTGGCAATTTGATCTCTGGTTCCTCTGCCTTTTCTAAAACCAGCTTGAACATCAGGAAGTTCACGGTTCACATATTGCTGAAGCCTGGCTTGGAGAATTTTGAGCATTACTTTACTAGCATGTGAGATGAGTGCAATTGTTCGGTAGTTTGAGCACTCCTTGGCATTGCCTTTCTTTGGGATTGGGATGAAAACTGACCTTTTCCAATCTTGTGGCCACTGCTGAGTTTTCCAAATTTGCTGGCATATTGAGTGCAGCACTTTCACAGCATCATCATTCAGGACTTGGAATAGCTCAACTGGAATTCCATCACCTCCACTAGCTTTGTTCGTAGTGATGCTTTCTAAGGCCCATTTGACTTCACATTCCAAGATGTCTGGCTCTAGGTCAGTGATCACATCATCATGATTATCTAGGTCTTGAAGCTCTTTTTTGTACAGTTCTTCTGTGTATTCTTGCCACCTCTTCTTAATATCTTCTGCTTCTGTTAGGTCCACACCATCTCTGTCCTTTATCGTGCCCATCTTTGCATGAAATGTTCCTTTGGTATCTCTGATTTTCTTGAAGAGATCCCTAGTCTTTCCCATTCTGTTGTTTTCCTCTATTTCTTTGCATTGATCACTGAAGAAGGCTTTCTTATCTCTTCTTGCTATTCTTTGGAACTCTGCATTCAGATGTTTATATCTTTCCTTTTCTCCTTTGCTTTTCGCTTCTCTTCTTTTCATAGCTATTTGTAAGGCCTCCCCAGACAGCCATTTTGCTTTTTTGCATTTCTTTTTCATGGGGATGGTCTTGATCCCTGTCTCCTGTACAATGTCACGAACCTCATTCCATAGTTCATCAGGCACTCTATCTATCAGATCTAGGCCCTTAAATCTATTTCTCACTTCCACTGTATAATCATAAGGGATTTGATTTAGGTCATACCTGAATGGTCTAGTAGTTTTCTCTACTTTCTTCAATTTCAGTCTGAATTTGGCAATAAGGAGTTCATGGTCCAAGCCACAGTCAGCTCCTGGTCTTGTTTTTGCTGATTGTGTAGAGCTTCTCCATCTTTGGCTGCAAAGAATATAATCGATCTGATTTCGGTGTTGACCATCTGGTGATGTCCATGTATAGAGTCTTCTCTTGTGTTGTTGGAAGAGGGTATTTGCTATGACCAGTGCATTTTCTTGGCAAAACTCTATTAGTCTTTGCCCTGCTTCATTCCGTATTCCAAGGCCAAATTTGCCTGTTACTCCAGGTGACTTCCTTTTTCTCCTGAGGCAGATCCAGAAAATTCTTATGTAGAGCTGGAGCATTAAAGAGTTAGGAGAGATAGGAAGCAACTTTTCCTCAGCAAGTAGAGAATGTTAAGGGCCCTGTTTGCAGAAGAAAAGACAAGAGAAAAAACTTCCTCTGGATAACCCAAATTCACCCTACATATCCATTGATTCTTGTGATCCCTGAAAAAAGTTACATAAAACTCAATATAAAGAGGGTTCTTTAAAACTCCAAAAAGGAGGTAAATTATTTACCTTACTTTTCCCTAGAAGCTGGCTGGCATAAAATACGTACTTATATGATTTCTTCCCTATATTAAGTTCTGAGGAACTGAGCAGGAGCTCCTCACTGTTTTACATGCCCTGTCCCAGTACTTCTCACAGTTGGCACAATTCAAACATGGTTATTTTATTACTGCCAATACCCTTCACTCAACTGAAAGTGTCAGGAGAGCAGAATCCCAGTCTGGATTTGTTTGCCATTTTATTCCCAGATCCCACCATGGTTGTCTGACACTTAACTGATATTCAGTAGATATTCACTGAATTAATTAATGAACTAATAAAAAAAGAATATATAATTATTTCTCATCTTTGATCTCCCAAAGAAATTATTAGTCTGGCAAGTGTGCGTATCAAAGAATATAGAAATCAGAATGTTCCCCAAATAAAATAATATATTAATATCATATCAAGATCTTAGTTTCTTGAGAAATTGGACTGTCTTGCTACCCTAAGCCCATTTTCCTGCATGGCAACCATCTATGCAAGGAGAGTAACTGCCATCCTTTTTCAACAAAAAGTCACATACTCTCCACTTCCCCTAAGGTCCTGTCTACTTCTCATTGTCTCATCTACATCAAGGCTAAGTTTCTGTTTAATATAAAAAAATAAAAATTATACTCCTGAAATATTAGAATCATTATACCAAATATTTCATTTATTTGTATACATATTCTCTATAGATATTTAAATTTTTAACCTTGGATTTATATGAAAAGAAAACCTTATGAGTCAGACATGTTCTAGCTAGACTACATAAGATTTAACATAAGAAATTTAGGGGAAAGTTTCCAGTTTTAGGCTTCAGTTCGGTTCCATCGCTCAGTCCTGTCCGACTCTGCGACCCCATGAACTGCAGCACGCCAAGCCTCCCTGTGGAGGCCACCCAAACCCATGTCCATTGTGTCGGTGATGCCATCCAACCATCTCATCCTCTGTCGTCCCCTTCTCCTCCTGCCCTCAATTGTTCCCAGCATCAGGGTCTTTTCAAATGAGTCAGCTCTCTGCAACTGGTGGCCAAAGTATTGGAGTTTCAGCTTCAACATCAGTCCCTCAATGAACACCCACAACTGAGCTCCATTAGGATGGACTGGATGGACCTTCTTGCAGTCCAAGGGACTCTCAAGAGTCTTCTCCAACACCACAGTTCAAAAGCATCAATTCTTCTGTGCTCAGCTTTCTTTATAGTCCAAATGTCACACCCATACATGACCACTGGAAAAACCATAGTCTTGACTAGATGGACCTTTGTTGGCAAAGTAATGTCTCTGCTTTTTAATATGCTGTCTAGGTTCGTCATAACTTTCCATCAAAGGAATAAGCCTCTGTTAATTTCATGGCTGCAATCGCCATCTGCAGTGATTTTGGAGGCCAGAAAAATAAAGTCTGACACTGTTTCCACTCTTTCCCCATCTATTTCCCATGAAATGATGGGACCAGATGCCATGATCTTTGTTTTCTGAATGTTGAGCTTTAAGCCAACTTTTTCACTCTCCTCTTTCACTTTCATCAAGAGGCTTTTTAGTTCTTTTTCACTTTCTGCCATAAAGGTGGTGTCATCTGCATATCTGAAGTTATTGATCTTTCTCCCAGCAATCTTGATTCCAGCTTGTGCTTCCTCCAGCCCAGCACTTCTCATGATGTACTCTGCAGATAAGTTAAATAAGCAGGGTGACAATATACAGCCTTGACGTACTCCTTTTCCTATTTGGAACCAGTCTGTTGTTCCATGTCCAGTTCTAACTGTTGCTTCCTAACCTGCATACAGGTTTCTCAAGAGGCAGGTCAGGTGGTCTGGTAGTCCCATCTCTTTCAGAATTTTCCACAGTTTATTGTGATCCACACAGTCAAAGGCTTTGGTATAGTCAGTAAAGCAGAAATAGATGTTTTTATGGAACTCTCTTGTTTTTTCAATGATCCAATGGATGTTGGCAATTTGATCTCTGATTCCTCTGTCTTCTCTAAAACCAGCTTGAACATCTGGAAGTTCACAGTTCATGTATTGTTGAAGCCTGACTTGGAGAATTTTGAGCATTACTTTATTACGTATTACATATTATTATAGTGTATGTGATGTGAGAGCTGGACTGTGAGGAAGGCTGAGCACCGAAGAATTGATGCTTGTGAACTGTGGTATTGGAGAAGACTCTTGAGAGTCCCTTGGACTGCAAGGAGATCCAACCGGTCCATTCTGAAGGAGATCAGCCCTGGGATTTCTTTGGAAGGAATGATGCTAAAGCTGAAATTCCAGTATTTTGGCCACCTCATGCGAAGAGTTGACTCATTGAAAAAGACTCTGATGCTGGGAGGGATTGGGGGCAGGAGGAGAAGGGGACGACAGAGGATGAGATGGCTGGATGGCATCACTGACTCAATGGATATGAGTCTGAGTGTCCTCCAGGATTTGGTGATGGACAGGGAGGCCTGGTGTGCTGTGATTCATCAGGTTGCAAAGAGTCGGACACGACTGAGCGACTGATCTTATCTGATCTGATAGTGTATGTATGACCACATTGTATATTTGCCACAAATTTGATGAAGAAAAAAGTTACTATTATTGACTATCTGCTATGTATAATGTGCAGTAAATAAGGAAGTTGAATAACTCATAGTTCCTGATCTCAAGAAATTTATATTTCAGATATATTTCAAACTATGATGTAAAACAGCAATGTAACAAAGCATGTAGAAGATATTCCAGTTTTACCTGTTGAGCATCCTGGAAGACATAAGAGATATAATAATTCTGAAATTACAAATATTTTATCAACAGAAATGCTTATCTTTTATATGAGCACAAGCAAATAGAAGTTAGGTCTGCCTTATCTAGTGCTGGTCCTGAATAATATTCGTTTTAGGAGTGTGCATTTCAGAAAAATCAATTTAGAAATCAAACACTAGAGTATGTGAACAGTAATGATATGTTATATATTACCAAGGCTTTGCAACTTAATTTGCTAAAATGAAATTATAATATTGCTATAGATATTCATAATAATAATTTTCATTTAATAAACTGTTTCCCCCTTTTCATTCAGTCCTTAGCTTGATATGTTTTGATTGGTACACTACTTGGGTTCATATTCCCTTCTGGGGAAGTACGATGTTGAATGACTCAACAAGGAAAGAGAAACAGATGGTATCAGTGGTATTGAAAGCTATTTGCCAAAGTCATAAATTTTATATTACCAAGATCTGGAAGGTAGATTAATGAGTAATTACTCTGCTGTTTTAAAGTTCCCAGAGGCTGGGTTGAAATGAGTTGGACTAAGTACTCCCAGTGAAAATTAAATTTTATCAGGACATTCTTCCCATTTATAAATAAAAATAAATGCATTACACCTTACTAAGCATCTTCTGAGACCAAATCCTTGTGATAAATGCCAAAGAGAGAACATCACGTACTCTAGAGGATCCAGGTTTTAAAAGAAACTCTGTTAACCACACTTCCTTATCTATAAAATAAAGCAGCATAATACATGATCCCTAAGGTCATGTAGTTTCAAAGTTCTTCCAACTCTTGCCTCAATTTCAATCTATATTTCTGAGAAAGGAATAAAAGAGAATAACAAAAATCAATTTTAAACAGATATGTAGACTATCAGAAGAGGAAAAGATCATTTTATTAAAGATAAACAAGGATAAAAGTTTAGACTCCAGTCAAGTCATAAAAACAAGGAGCTTGGATGTGAAAAGGATTGGGGAAAAAACTGGCTTAATTTTGTAGAGGATCCATGTTGGAGCTATCCTGAGAACTTTGGTTAAACACAGATTTCCCCTACTCTGTGAGTAGAGACCCTATGAAACCATTCGTAAGCTGCTGCTGCTGCTGTCACTTCAGTCGTGTCCGACTCTGTGTGACCCCATAGATGACAGCCCACTAGGCTTCCCCGTCCCTGGGATTCTCCAGGCAAGAACACTGGAGTGGGTTGCCATTTCCTTCTCCAGTACATGAAAGTGAAAAGTCAAAGTGAAGTTGCTCAGTCGCGTCTGACTCTTAGCAACCCCATGGACTGCAGCCTACCAGGCTCCTCTGTCCATGGGATTTTCCAGGCAAGAGTACTGGAGTGGGGTGCCATTGCCTTCTCTGTTTATAAGCTGAAATGGCATAAAATGAAGAAGTAATTACCTTAAGACACATTTTGCTAACAGATGCACAAAATAAATGGAGATAAAGCACAGATGCTCACAGGTACAGTTCAAAACTATGACAGCTTGACACTGAGATTCTGAGAATTGTTCCTGGGGAAGAATCTTGGCAGTTCCTACTCTCACTGCTTGAGATGTGTGCTCCTGTGTAATTGACAGCTACTAAAAACGCTAAACACTAGTTTCACTTTCTACCTTTCTTTCATAAAAGCCTAAATCCTCTTAGGTTTTCCTTCAATTAGCAAACCCAGGTACTAATTCAGGCCTTTTGTAAAAGTAAAGTAGTGTAAAACAAATGTTCAAAAAGCAGGGAATACCTGTGATACAGAATTAATTTAGATATATAACTGTGAAGCTGGGCATCAAACTAATAGATAATAAATTATTGGGGAAAGAGTGACATCAAGAAAGTTGTGTTTGAATAACCAAGCACTCTGGAACTTTGAAAAGTTAGTTGCAAGTTTGTACCCTTAAACAACATCTCTTCAGTTCTTCCCCCCACCAGATCCTTACTCTGTTTTATGAATTCAGCTCTTTTAGATTCTACACATAAGTTACATCATACAGTATTTGTCTTTCTTTGACTTATCTCACTTAACGTAATACCCTCAAGATCTTTCTATGTTGTCAAAAGTGGCAGCATTTCCTTCTTTCTCATAGATGTACATACAGCCAGCCCTCAGTATCCAAAGGTGATTGGTTCCAGGACCTGTTGCTGATACAAAATCTATTGTACTCTAGTCCCAGAGATTCAACAAACCACAATTGTAAACATTTTGGGTTGGCCAAAATGTTAGTTTGGGTTTTTCCATATTTACTGGAAAAAAATTTGTGTATAAGTAGACCCTCACAATTGAAACCTGTGCTGTTTCAGGCTCAATTGGATACCAGGGCATAATGGTTATGATCAAGAGTACTATATTATAAAATTCAGAGTTGCTAAAAGACTAGATCTTACTTGGTTTCACCACAAAAAAAGAAATGATAATTATGTCAACTGGCAGAGGCTAACACAGTGGTAATCATATTTTAATATATGAACATTCAAATCAATACACTGTACACCTTAAACCTACACAGTGTTAGATGTCAATTATATCTCAATAAAAATAATGAAAATTTAAGTTCACTGAAAAAGAGCACTTAATAGTAATGTGAATAAATAATGGTACAAGGATAAGTAAATAACTTTTTCACCTTAGGTTTGAGTTAGCAAATTCTTAAATCATGTAGGGACAGTGAAGAATTAAAAGAATCATCAAAACAGAAAATATGGAGAGTATAAAAATATATTTTGAATTTTAAAGGAAAAGACAAAGAGATTTTATTAAAATAGATAAGAAAAATATTTAAAAGGACAAATTTGTTAAGTTTAAAGTGACTGCAGATTATCCCAGTCAAAATGTCCTATAAGTCAAATTGTAAATTAATAAGACAGACAAGTTAAGACCATAGACTGAGAAGGAAGATAGGAATGAGTTAAGTTCTCTATACCTCCCTGTGTGTTAGTGGGTAATTTTTACTATGGACATAAGTGGATTACAATAAGAGTTGAAGGTATTTATGATGAAGAAATAGTGTATGAGTGATAGAGGAGAACATGGATGAGAGTTAGCAGAAGGGGCGAGTGTAGAACAAGAACTGTGTGGATCCAATGGCCAAGCTTTTAAAGATGCTCAGGGGATGAAAAAGAGTACAAAAAAACAAGCACATAAGACAGATGAGAGGAGTACTAAATGAGCAAAATTATTTGGGAACATATGGTTATATGAAGGCAAAGGGTAGAATTAATCTAGAAGGAAGATCCAAGAATGAAAATGATATTACAGAGATGAGGAAGAAAAGAACCCACTCAACATGGCTAAAATATTATGGACATTCTGACATAATTGTGGGACAAGAGCTTGCATATTCTAAAAAATGTAGTGAATCACAGAGAAATGGAAACTACCGATTATATATCTATAGCATTGATTTAAGGAGGTCAGGTCAATAGTTAAAGCTTAGAATCTTGGACGTTACTAACATTTGTACTGGTGTCACATTGCTTTTATTGTGGTAATCTAGGCTTAAGAAAGTTGGTGGTACTTTTAAGATTGTATAACTTGTGCCAAATGGTATACTTGATGTTATAAAATTTTGTGCTAAAGGGGAGAAAGGAATAAGGAAAACTAACTGTTTTCATGGGCTTACTCTGTTTTTTGGATGGTACTAACATCATTCACTTTAAGGCACCACTATCCTGGAAAAGGAAATGGCAACTCACTCCATTATCCTTGCCTGGAAAATTCCATGGACAGAGGAGCCTGATGGGCTATTGTCCATGGGGATGCAAAGAGTCAGACACAACTGTGAGACTGAGCACAAAAGCACCCCAGGGGTAAGTGAGAACTCCTAAGCCAGGCTGCCAGGATTTCAAAACTGGCTCTACAACTTTCCAGACATAAGAGTTTGATGTAGTACCTTAGTCTCCTCATCTATAAAATCAGAGTAATAACATTGCTTGCTTTACAGGATGTTCTAAATTCCAAGCTATTTGCTCACATTAACAAACTAAAGTGTCTGAAGCATACTTCTTTCTTCTCTGTATACTAAACACCCTTTGTGTTGATATTTTTATAACAAGACTTTCTACTTCTGTATAAAAAGTACATATACAGTGTATAATGTACATTTTAGTTCTTAACATTTTTTATAGGTTCTAATATGTGTGACCTGGCATGCTGTGATTCATGGGGTCGCAAAGAGTCGGACACGACTGAGCGACTGAACTGAACCGAATATGTATGACCAATATAACCATTGTTTTAAAATACACCAATTAAACACATCTTATTAGAAAAAAAAATCCGGTAAATGACTTAATACATGTTGAGCAATTAGCAAAGCATGTTGCACAGAGTAAGCTTTCAATTAATGTTATTTTAATCAGATAGTTCATTTATTTCTCATAGTAATCCTTAGGCAATAAGTGCCTCAATGTATCCTATCATATAAAGATCATGCAAAGTACACTTGGTTATAGATTTTCAAACTACTCCCCAAATTTAAGTCATTAGATTGGTTAGTCTGAACATTGGCTGAAATAAATCTAAATACACCATGATAATCACTATATACATTATAATTTTGAATCACATTAGTCAGAGTCTTCTAATATAGGTTGTTAATAGTGGTAATAAATACAACTTGGGTTTTAAATAATTATCTGAAATGTAGACAAATGTGAAATACATACATATATATATATATATATATATATATATATATATATCTTATTGCTCAAATAAACAAACCTTTATTGTTCATTTATTTATAATTTTTGTAACCTTAATTGCCTTGAAAGTATATGGGTTCAGTTGACTGGAGGTCCATTTATAAAGGTGAGTATCTTTTTGGACTGAGGAAGGATGTTAAATTAGTTCAATTCTTCCTAATAAAAAGAAGATATTGTATTTGATTCTCTTGAAGAAGACAGGAAGTGAGGACTAAATGATAGGAGAAAGGAAAAACAAATAAACCAGAGAGAATGAAATGAGTTTGCAGTCTTTCATTCTGCAATGTGATCCTCTCCATGATCCTAATACATTATTAACTTCTATTTTAATTTGTGTAGTTTTAATTAAGATTTGTATTATGACCAACCTAGACAGCATATTTAAAAAGCAGAGACATTACTTTGCCAACAAAGGTCTGTCTAGTCAAGGCTATGGTTTTTCCAGTGGTTATGTATGGATGTGAGAGTTGGACTATAAAGAAAGCTGAGCGCGGAAGAATTGGTGCTTTGAACTGTGGTGTTTGAGAAGACTCCTGAGAGTCCCTTGGACTGCAAGGAGGTCTATCCAGTCCATCCTAAAGGAGATCAGTCCTGGGTGTTCATTGGAAGGACTGATGTTGAAGCTGAAACTCCAATACTTTGGCCACTTGATGCGAAGAGCTGAGGCTGGGAAAGCTTGAGGGCATGAGGAGAAGGGGACAACAGAGGATGAGATGGTTGGATGGCATCACTGACTCGATAGACATGGGTTTGGGTGGACTCCAGGAGTTGGTGATGGACAGGGAGGCCTGGCATGCTGCAGTTTATGGGATCACAAAGAGTTGGACATGACTGAGCGATTGAACTAAACTGAACTGAGGCAAAATTGATTCTGGGTAATTTACAAAGAAAAAGATATTCTTGAAACATAGTTTGGTAATTTACAGAATCTCTGGGAAGTCTGAAGAAACTGGCTAAGAAAACAGGCAAGAAAGGAATGGAAATCGAATACAGAACCACAGCTAAATCACACCACAGAATCCGACCTGTTGATCATTGACTGCTTCCTCAGACTACCAAAGGCAGCCTCGTGCATTGGCTGTCACCACCAGTTAAGGACACTGGACACTGATGCTCGCACTGCTCGGCATTTAGCTGGCTGGTGCTACCACCAGTAGTAAAGTAAATGAGCTCCCCACTGCCTCTGCTACTTTGTGCCACTGGCTCATGGACACACACACCTGAATGGAAATACCTACATTTTATGGTCTTCCCAAGTGGCGTCGTGCTAAGAAATCCACCTGCCAATCCAGGGGATTCAGAAGACACAGGTTCAGTCCCAGATTAGGAGGATATCCTAGAGGAGCAAATGGCAACCTGACCCAGTATTGTTGCCTAGAGAATTTCCATGGACAGAGGAGCCTGGTAGGCTATATTTCAGGGGGTCACAAAGAGTTACACATCTGAGCAACTGAGCGTGCACTCACCTATACTTTATACTGCCCATGCTTGAACTACCAGAAATGCTAGGCAAGTTAGTAGATGGGAATTAAGCTCTTCATCAAAGGAAAGAGATCATATCCTGGGCATATATAGAAATTTCTATTGGACTTTTCTGACACTGAGTTACTTTATTGAAGATACTTGCCAAGTAAATGGAGAAGGCAATGGCACCCCACTCCAGTACTCTTGCCTGGAAAATCCCATGGACGGAGGAGCCTGGTAGGCTGCAGTACATGGGGTTGCTAGGAGCCGGACACGACTAAGCGACTTCACTTTCACTTTTCACTTTCACACATTGGAGAATACAATGGCAACCCACTCCAGTATTCTCGCCTGGAACCCTGGGATGGGGAGCCTGGTGGGCTGCCGCCTATGGGGTTGCACAGAGTCGGACACAACTGAAGCAACTTAGCAGCAGCAGCAGCTGCCAAGTAAATGCTGATGTAAGCTAAACACAGTTTGCCAGAGACAAATGTGGCCATCAAAATAGACACATTGCTGGGAATCTAAAGAAATATTTGAAAAGACTCTGATGTACCCAGGTGGCAGGATCAAGGGTTCAAGGTAATTCACTAGATAACAAGGAATAGAGGAGCCTCACTGATATTTGGTATACATACAGAGAGAAGCCATGGGTTTCATGAACAAGCTGGAATCTGTCAGGTGCAAGCGTGGGTTTGTTTCCCTTTGACTTTTGTGCGAATCTCAAGATGTCATGGTTTTCCCACTCACACTCAAGTAGTAATATATCTAATCCAATCTAATACCAAATTTTCACACTCTTATCCAATATAAAATGTTCTTATTTACTCAGCTTAAACCTGCCTTGGATCTAGAATCCTGCAGTGACGGAGGATTATGGAGGGTTTCTCCCCAATTTCTTCACTCTACCTCCTTCCCCTCGGTGGCTACTAATGTAGGCTCACCAGTATTGGAATAGGAGAAAATGGAGAAATAATAGTCATAAAATACTCTGCAACCCCATGGACTGTAGTCCACCAGGCTCCTCTGTCCATGGGATTCTCCAGGCAAGAATACTGGAGTGGGTTGCCATGCCCTTCTCCAGGGGGATCTTCCCAACCCAGCGACTGAAACCAGGTCTCTTGCATTTGAGGGCTCTGAGTTATAATCTCACAGTACTGCCCTCTGGGTGTAACAGATCTTAAATCCCATTTGTTTCTTATAAAGCATCTTACTGTGGGTCCCTTAGGGATAACTGTCTTCAATGACAGTGTGGGACTAGGTGTGTCTGATTCTTTTAGTGCTTTCTGGACACTTGAGTGGTTGCTTCATTCCTTGGGGAAAAAAGCCTCATCGGGCAAGGTTCTAGTCAAGACAGCTTTCAGTTGGTTTGCTTTTATGGGCTCTGCATATAACTCACTTCCCTGCTGTCCAAGGTGATGCAGCTGGTTTATGAGCCACAGTCTCACATATTTAGACTTTTCTAGGTCTGAAGCAGGTACCAGACCCTATATATGACAAGCTGAAGGTATTCATTTTCTTATGTCAGTTTCCTTAGAGCAAAGCTTCAGATGGAGATATGAGAACATTTAATTTTTGAAGCAGTCTTTCAGAAGAAAGGGAGGGAGAGAAGCAGGATAGTGTAAGAAAAGACATGGCTTTAGGGGCTTCCCTCGTGGCCCTCTGGTTAAGAATCTGCTTGCCAATGCAGAGGACACAGGTTCAGTGCCTGCTTGTGGAAGATCGCACATGCTACTGCAGGGCAGCTAAAACTGTGCACCAAAACTAGAGCCTGCACGCTAGAGCCCATGCTTCTCAACAAGAGAAGTCATGGCAATGAGAGGCCCATGCTTGGCAATTAGAGAGTGCAACTAGAGAAAGCCATCATGTAGCAACAAAGACCCAGCCCAGCCAAAAATAAAATAAAGAAATCTTTAGAACAAATTTTGGTTTTAACTGATCCCATGAGGGTCTCTTATGCTGGGAGGGATTGGGGGCAGGAGGAGAAGGGGACGACAAAGGATGAGATGGCTGGATGGCATCACTGACTCAATGGACGTGAGTCTGAATGAACTCTGGGAGTTGGTGATGGACAGGGAGGCCTGGTGTGCTGCGATTCATGGGGTCACAAAGAGTCGGACATGACTGAGCGACTGAACTGAACTGAACTGATGAGGGTCCCTGGAGAAAGAACATAATTTTCCCAATGTAAACAGGAGTACACACATTGGTTGCAAGCAGTTTCAGCCAGGGCTGAGCATGTGAGCCCAGTTAAGAGGCTCTGGGCAGGATGCTCATGCATCCACTACTCCTGCTAAGCCTTTACTAAGCTTCTCTCACTAGACTTGCAGTGTTGGGAAGGTACTGTCTTCTCTCTCCCCATGTGGAAGGGCTGGGAATACAATGCATACGTCTCTCCAAAATTCTTATTTTTATCTTGAATGTTCTAATAAATCTATAGTTTTCTGTTGGCTTAGCCTTGAGGTGGTTGATGAGTCAATACTGATAGAGCTCATCTCACACCATCCTAGCTTGGCCTACTTTGCTATTTAAGTAACTTGTCATGAGATCTGGAATAATTGGAATCTATTTTATTGTTCTTGGCTTTGGCTGAAATTCTAAAAAAAAATAAATGAACTTACATTTATCCTCCTCTTAACAATCCAACTTCTCAGAAACAAGGAATGGGAAAATCTGTTACTCTTGGCATCAAAGGGAGGCTTAGAGATTGTCTATGGCCCAAGAAATTCTGGACATTTCCAGTAGACTTTCTTTGTTACATAAACCAGGTAGAATTTTTGACATCTGCATTTTTTTAGTATTTCTGGAGTTATGTGAAGCAGTTAATTTTGGTTGGAAATAACTCATATTATTCTGTAACAATTCAGAATTTTCTTTTGAAAGACTTATCATTCCTTTGAAGTTTCTGTGGCAATTGAGTCACATTGTGGTCTCAATGGGACTACAATATTATGATTCCCAGCACAGCTGCTGCTGCTAAGTTGCTTCAGTCACGTCTGACTCTGTGCGACCCCATAAATGGCAGCCCACCAGGCTCCCCCGTCCCTGGGATTCTCCAGGCAAGAACACTGGAGTGGGTTGCCATTTCCTTCTCCAATGCATGAAAGTGAAAAAATAAAGTGAAGTTGCTCAGTCGTGTCCGACTCCTAGCGACCCCATGAACTGCAGCCCACCAAGACCCTCCATCCATGGGATTTTCCAGGCAAGAGTACTGGAGTGGGGTGCCATTGCCTTCAGTCCCAGCACAGGAGCAGGCATAATTATCACTTAATAACAATAAACACTATAGAATTTCTCCTTTTCCTACCACTGTCTTCCTGATACCATCCAAGTATAAAAATCTTGCTTAAATTTTTCTTTACAGCTGTTGATCAGGAATCACAAAGGATGCTTTTGCACAATGCTGCACAGTAACCCTCAGGACTCTATGTGCCAGTGTTAGCAATAAAATGGAATGAGCAATAACTCTGACCACAGCATGTGTAAAAGAGGAGCAATAGCTTTTCTACAGAAAGTCATTTGAAGCAATTTCCATTTTAAAGGAAGTTATCAAAGGATAATTTGCTGATGCATATTTAATAGCATTAATCTGTTTTACTTTTTAGTTCTTTGTAGTTGACAGTCGATAGGTAATGCATTACAGAGTATTCCCAGTTTGTAAAAAACGTATATTGGTTTTTGATGAAAATATGGCAGGCAGAAATAATGCCTTAAAACTAAAATCATTCATAAACGAATACCCAGATATCTCCAGAAAGGAGTGCAATTTGTTGAGCATGTGCATAAACAAAAACAAAGTTGTAATTAGAAGATGGATAATTCCTGGAGATCTAATGAACAGCATAGTGATTATAATCACCAATACTACATTAAAAAATTTAAAGTTGCTAAGAGACTAGATTTTAAATGCTCTTACAACAAAGAAATAATAATACGTGACATGATAGAGGTGTTAGAGTTACAGTGATAATTGTATTGCAACATACAAACATATTAAATCAATACTTTACAGAAACACAATTTTATGTGTCAATTATATACAAATTAAAAAAGAATTATTGCCAAAATCTGGGATTTTCATATGTATACATATTTTTGCATTATTAGTAAAAATTGGATTTTCCTAAAAATCATTAACTTTTATAACTCCATTATAGATTTTTATCAATTTTTAAATAAATAAGTGCATAAACAATCTGTAATTAAAATCTCTGTGTAATTGCACAACAATAAATTTTAGTTATGAGAAAAATTGATATAAAGAGCTTTCTAATTAAAAACTAGCTACATGAAAATGTTTTCCTCAAGTTTTCTTTTGACTCTATAAGACAAGCAAAGACTCATTTAGACAACTGCTGTTTTATTTCAGAACATACAAGAAATCTATAGCAGCTAGATATTGGCAATTAAAAATTATTCAATGAAGGACAACTCTGGAGGAAAACAGAGAGCAATAGAAAAAAATTTTGTGAGGAACTTAAAGTAAAGCTACATATTGTCTTCTAGTTAGTAGTAATAAATAAACATCATTCCTCTTTTATGGTTAAGAATCGTTAACAAGATCATTGAGTACTACAGGAACTAAAAAGGCTTTCTAAGTAAAATTTCATTACAATAAGTGAATTATTTCCCACAAGTTTAAAACTCAGATCAGATCAGTCGCTCAGTAGTGTCCGACTCTTTGCAACCCCATGAATCGCAGCATGCCAGGCCTCCCTGTCCATCACCAACTCCCGGAGGTCACTCAGACTCACGTCCCTCGAGTCAGTGATGCCATCCAGCCATCTCATCCTCTGTCATCCCCTTCTCCTCTTGGACCCCATCCCTCCCAGCATCAGACTCTTTTCCAATGAGTCAACTCTTCCCATGAGGTGGCCAAAATACTGGAGTTTCAGCTTTAGCATCATTCCTTCCAAAGAAATCCCAGAGCTGGTCTCCTTCAGAATGGACTGGTTGGATCTCCTTGTAGTCCAAGGGACTCTCAAGAGTCTTCTCCAACACCACAGTTCAAAAGCAGTTCTTCCGCGCTCAGCCTTCTTCACAGTCCAGCTCTCACATCCATACATGACAACAGGAAAAACCATAGCCTTGACTAGACGAACCTTTGTTGGCAAAGTAATGTCTCTGCTTTTGAATATGCCATCTAGGTTGGTCATAACTTTCCTTCCAAGGAGTAAGCGTTTTTTAATTTCATGGCTGCGGTCATCATCTGCAGTGATTTTGGAGCCCAGAAAAATAAAGTCTGACACTGTTTCCCCATCTATTTCCCATGAAGTGATGGGACCGGATGCCACGATCTTCATTTTCTGAATGTTGAGCTTTAAGCCAACCTTTTCACTCTCCACTTTCACTTTCATCAAGAGGCTTTTTAGTTCCTCTTCACTTTCTGCCATAAGGGTGGTGTCATCTGCATATCTGAGGTTATAGATATTTCTCCCGGCAATCTTGATTCCAGCTTATGTTTCCTCCAGTCCAGCGTTTCTCATGATGTACTCTGCATGTAAGTTAAATAAACAGGGTGACAATATACAGCCTTGACGTACTCCTTTTCCTATTTGGAACCAGTCGTTTGTTCCATGACCAGTTCTAACTGTTGCTTCCTGACCTGCATACAAATTTCTCAAGAGGCAGATCAGGTGGTCTGGTATTCTCATCTCTTTCAGAATTATCCACAGTTTATTGTGATCCACACAGTCAAAGGCTTTGGCATAGTCAATAAAGCAGAAATAGATGTTTTTCTGGAACTCTCTTGCTTTTCCATGATCCAGCAGATATTGGCAATTTGAACTCTGGTTCCTCTGCCTTTTCTCAAACCAGCTTGAACATCAGGAAATTCACGGTTCACGTATTGCTGAAGTCTGGCTTGGAGAATTTTGAGCATTACTTTACTAGCATGTGAGTTGAGTGCAATTGTGCGGTAGTGTGATCATTCTTTGGCATTTCCTTTCTTTGGGGTTGGAATGAAAACTGACCTTTTCCAGTCCTGTGGCCACTGCTGAGTTTTCCAAATTTGCTGGCATATTGAGTGCAGCACTTTCACAGCATCATCTTCCAGGATTTGGAATAGCTCAACTGGAATTCCATCACCTCCACTAGCTTTGTTCATAGTGATGCTTTCTAAGGCCCACTTGACTTCACATTCCAGGATGTCTGGCTCTAGGTCAGTGATCACACCATCATGATTATCTGGGTCATGAAGCTCTTTTTTGTACATTTCTTCTGTGTATTCTTGCCATCTCTTCTTAATATCTTCTGCTTCTTTAGGTCCATACTATTTCTGTCTTTTATCAAGCCCATCTTTGCATGAAATGTTCCTTTGGTATCTCTGATTTTCTTGAAGAGGTCTCTAGTCTTTCCCATTCTATTGTTTTTCTCTATTGCTTTGCATTGATCGCTGAAGAAGGCTTTCTTATCTATTCTTGCTATTCTTTGGAACTCTGCATTCAGATGTTTATATCTTTCCTTTTCTGCTTTGCTTTTCGCTTCTCTTCTTTTCTTTTCTTTTTTTTTTTACTTTCATAGAAAAATTTATTCTATGCAGTGACAGAAGGATTTAATTTCTTTATTCTGACTTGGATGTAATATTTGTCTTTTATGAGAACTTCTTTTCACAGCTATTTGTAAGGCCTCCCCAGACAGCCATTTTGCTTTTTTGCATTTCTTTTCCATGGGGATGGTCTTGATCCCTATCTCCTGTGAAATGTCACAAACCTCAGTCCATAGTTCATCAGGCTCTCTATCTATCAGATCTAGGCCCTTAAATCTATTTCTCACTTCTACTGTATAATCATAAGGGATTTGACTTAGGTCATACCTGAATGGTCTAGTAGTTTTCCCTACTTTCTTCAATTTCAGTCTGAATTTGGCAATAAGGAGTTCATGGTCTGAGCCACAGTCAACTCCTTGCTTTTGCTGACTGTACAGAGCTTCTCCATCTTTGGCTGCAAAGAATACTACCTTTGTCAAAACTTACACTTAATTTCTAAACTCTTTATTGAGCCTGGGAGGGACACCAAGTATATGCTTAACATCTTTGAATTAGCATTAAGACTGAGCCTCAGGACTGATATAATAAAGAGTGCTGTGGTGATGGAAGTAAAGATATAGATATCCTTGTAATCTTTCTAACTTTCATTGGCTCTTTCGTAGACAAGATAAAATCTAGCATTTTTCAGCGTCAGACCTCAGTTACCAGGCTCAGCAAGAGACAAAGAGTGATAAGGGAGAAATTTAAAATATTTGTGTCAACAATTTGTATTTATGTTTTCTAAAGGAGAAAGATGCCAGGCTGGTAAAAATGATTAACAATTCCTAACATACTTCAAGTCTGCAAGGGATTATGAAGGCCTATGCATGGGGACAGCAAGGTGGAAGAGAACAATACATCAACAGATGACAAATAAGAATTGCCAAAAATCTCTTAATCAGGAACTCAAGGCCTAACACCTATAGCAAAAAGGACATTTTCCCTAGCAGTTTACACCCAACATGTCTGAAATATAATCTATCTTTTCCATCAGGAATACTCTTGAATTCCCTGCCTATTCAAGAGTATGTCCACCTACTCAGGCACTAGAATCAGTCACTTGTCACCATTATTTATTATTCTAACTCCCTTTATGCCACTGTTACTCAGCCACACTACCTTGACATTTAACTGACTGCTATTTCTTGACATAGGGCCCATCTTTCCATTCCTCTTGCTGCTATTTTACTTAGACCATTATCACAAAAGACATAAAAGATGAAGCATCTGGTTTTGAGACAAGTTTCCTAACCTTGCTGAACACTGTTTTCTTCATATTTTGCCTGTGAAAAGTACATAAGATAACCACATAACAAATAGACAAAATTCCACTATTCTTCCTCAGATGACTCTCTAATCCTCACAATAAATACATATATCATATTTTGGTCCACAAAGACATTTATGATTCTCAATTTCATAACTTTCCGTTTAAAACTTGTTTTTGTTAACATAGGCCAACTTATTTTTTTCTAGAAGCAACTGTGTATTTACTCATTTAATCACTTCAACACGAGTGAAATTCACACGTTTCACTGAATGAGGATGAGGATGAGATGGTTGGATGGCATCATTGACTCAATGGACATGAGTTTGAGCAAACTCCAGGAGATATGGCAGGGCAGGGAAGCCTGGTGTACTGCAGTCCATGGGGTTGCAAAGAGTTGGATACAATTGAGTGACTGAACAAAAGCAACGTAGTTACTTAAAAATTTCTATCTGTTCCTAAATTTTGCTAAGTTACAAATTCCTTCAGGATTCTTTCCCTTGGCACCACACATCCATTCAGTATTTGTATACTTAATCATAGCCCTGAGTTCATAGAATTATATATTCAATTATTTGTCTCAAAGGTCTTATCTTAGTGGTTTTCAAGCCTGCCCAATGTAACAGACACAAGAATAAAAATGATGTGACTTGAATTGATTCATTTGAATAAATGTAGATATTCTGTGTATGACACTAAAAATTGGGGGATAAAATTGAAAGTCATGGCATTAAAAGTGAAGAAAGCATGAGGGGGAAACAGATGGTTATATTGATGACATGAAAAGACAGAATTTTGGTTTATAAACCAAGATATATTATAGTAAAATGATGGACAGACCCTTGGCAAGAATCTAAGAGGTCTTCTGGAGAACTGGAAGTACTGTTTGATATATAATCTTGGAAAGAAGTTCAAGCTAAAATTTAAAGGAAAGAGAAAAACTGACTCAGGGAAATTCTAGGGAAACTAAGACTAGGTCCATTGTTGTAAACACTATAAATAATTGCCTGGAGAAAATAATAGCTATAATGTTACTTTATGTGGCTATGGATTCAGAAATAGGTATAAAACGTTGTTTATGCTTGAAATTAATTCCTGGTATTGATTTTGGACATTCTAGTCATTCATTAAATTAGACTAGACCTAGATATTTCTATTACAGCTATATCAGATTATTAGAATAGCTGATGCTCTGTAAACATAATTTTATAGATGTAAGAGAATATAGATTTTTAGTAATAAAAAGCAAGGTGCTGTGCTTATCCTACAGTTAAAAAAAAAAAAAAAAACTACAGCTGAGAAGCAGAGATGGACAGAAAGAGCAGACATGTTGTGGCTACTGAAGAAGTTGGGGGAAATCTCGACATACAGACCTCTACCCCTTTTGGGGGGATTGAGTCCAGAAAAGTAGCAAGGATTCAAAATTTTCCTAGTGCTTGTCTGGCTCAAGGATAAAAGATATGCATATGACAGTCTAAGCAAATGGGCTTGGGACAGAGTAATAAAGGACATGTTTTATGAGCAGGATTCATGGAAATTTGAAATACTTTCTTCCATCAGAGTGATGGTGCTTCAGAAAATCCAGGGGGAACTGAAGGTCATGTGCAATTGAGATAAAGAGAATGCAGCTTTGATATTCATGAACCACATACCCTACAGAAAGAAAATATATTATTGAGCATCAGTATGGAGTCTTTGTAACACTTAAGACCCTCAAAAGGTAGGGAAACTGATGAGGATGATGAATTGGTTGAGATAAAGTTTTTGCCTATTGGTAGAAGGGGAGTTTATGATTAAAATTTAGTGCAGTTAAAGAATAAAGTATTGAGGGAGGGAAGATATGGGAGTTTGGGATTAGCATTATATATCAGATGGATAGACAACAAGTTTCTACTGTATAACACAGAGAACTATATTCAATACCCTGTGATTAACTATAATGGAAAACAATTTGAAAAAGACTATATATATGCATAACTGAGTCACTTTCAGTTCAGTTCTGTTCAGTTGCTCAGTCATGTCTGAGCAACCCCATGGACTGCTGCTGCACGCCAGGCCCCCCTGTCCATCACCAACTCCCAGAGTTTACCAAACTCATGTCCATTGAATTGGTGATGCCATCCAAACATCTCACTCTTTGTCGTCCCCTTCTCCTCCCGCCTTCAATCCTTCCCAGCATCAGGGTCTTTTCGATTGAGTCGGCTCTTCACATCAGATGGCCAAAATTTTGGAGTTTCAGCTCCAAAATCAGTCCTTCCAATGAACAATCAGGACTGATCTCCTTTAGGATGGACTGGTTGGATCTCCTTGCAGTCCAAGGGACTCTCAAAAGACTTTTCCAAACCACAGTTTAAAAGCATCAATTCTTCACTGATCATCTTTCATTATAGTCCAACTCTCACATCCATATGTGACCACTGGAAAAACCATAGCCTAGGAAAAACCTAGAGGGACCTTTGTTGGCAAAGTAATGTCTCTGCTTTTTAATATGCTGTCTAGGTTGTTCATAACTTTCCTTCCAAAGAGTAAGCATCTTTTAATTTCATGGTTGCAGTCATCACCTGCACAGATTTTCAAGCCCCCAAAAATAAAGTCTGACACTGTTTCCACTCTTTCCCCATCTATTTGCCATGAAGTGATGGGGCCGGATGCCATGCCATGAGTGTTGAGCTTTAAGCTAACTTTTTCACTCTCTTCTTCAAAGGCTCTTTAGTTCTTCTTCACTTTCTGCCATAAGGGTGGTGTCATCTGCATATCTAAGGTTATTGATCTTTCTCCCAGCAATCTTGATTTCAGCTTGTGCTTCCTCCAGCCCAGTGTTTCTCATCATGTACTCTGCATATGAGTTAAATAAACAAGGTGACAATATACAGCCTTGACGTACTCCTTTTTCTATTTGGAACCAGTCTGTTGTTCCATATCCAGTCCTAACTGTTGCTTCTTGACCTGCATACAGACTTCTCAGGAGGCAGATCAGGTGGTCTGGTATTCCCATCTCTTTCAGAATTTTCCACAGTTTATTGTGATCCACACAATCAAAGGTTTTGGCATAGTCAATAAAGCAGAAATAGATGTTTTTCTGGAACTCTCTTGCTTTTCTGATGATCCAGAGGATATTGGCAATTTGATCTCTGGTTCTTCTGCCTTTTCTAAAACCCAGCTTGAACATCTGGAAGTTCACATCTGGCTTGGAGAATTGTGAGCATTATTTTACCAGCGTGTTTGAGATGAGTGCAATTGGGCGGTAGTTTGAACATTCTTTGGCATTACCTTTCTTTGGGATTGGAATGAAAACTGACCTTTTCCAGTCCTGTGGCCACTGCTGAGTGTTCCAAATTTGCTGGCATATTGAGTCCAGCACTTTTACAACATCATCTTTTAGGATTTGAAATAGCTCAACTTGCCATCACCTCTTCTAGCTTTATTCATAGTGATGGTTCCTAAGGCCCACTTGAGTTCACATTTCCAGGCCCTAGGTGGTTGATTACACCATCATGATTATCTGAATCATGAAGATCTTTTTTGTACAGTTCTGTGTATTTTTGCCACCTCTTTTTAATACCTTCTGCTTCTGTTAGGTCCATACCATTTCTGTCCTTTATTGAGCCCATCTTTGCACAAAATGTTCCCTTGAAAGTGAAAGTGAAGTCACTCAGTCATGTCCGACTCTTTGAGACCCCATGGACTGTAGCCTACCAGGCTCCTCAGTCCATGGAATTTTCCAGGCAAGAATACTTGCCATTTCCTTTTCCAGGGGATCTTTCCAACCCAGGGATTGAACCCAGATCTCCTGCATTGCAGGCAGACACTTTACTGTCTGAGCCACCAGGGAAGTCCCAATCTTTGCATGAAATCTTCCTTTGGTATCTCTAATTTTCTTGAAGTGATCTCTAGTCTTTCCCATTCTATTGTTTTCCTCTATTTCTTTGCACTGATCACTGAGGAAGGCTTTCTTATCTCTCCTTGCTATTCTTTGGAACTCTACATTCAAATGGGTAAGTCTTTCCTTTTCTCCTTTGCTTTTCATTTCTTTTCTTTTCACAGCTATTTGTAAGGCCTCCTCAGACAGCCTCATCAGACAGAGTCACTTTTCTTCTTTTTTTTTTTTTTTTTGGTTAATTTATTTATTGCAGGGGAAAATGGACAAAGGAAAGGATCAATGAGGGTGGGAGGGAAATGGGAAGGAAGAAGGGGAGTGATGGTGGGGAGGAGTATATGTAATTTCTTAACTAATGGCTTTCTGTTTTTAATCACAAAGAACAATTTAAAAAAATCATGTTGAATTCATCCTATATTAGGAGGTTTGATCTGGAAATGAAAAGTTCAGGAAACTAAAAGTCCAGTTTGGGTGTCCTCATCTTAGGCACATCTTGGTATTTTGTATTGGTAGGTCTATCTTTACCACAATATATTATTTAGGACAGGATCACATTTGTCACTTCTTCCTCCCTACTACCCAAAGTGGTACCAGACCCATAAAATAGTCAATAAACATTTACAGAGTGAACAAATAAGTCCATTTTTTTTTAAACTCTCCTGAGTGAACTGAATTTTTGAGGCTCATAAGTGAATATGTCTTCTTCTTTACTTTGTCTATTACAGCCAGATTGTATGAGTGGGGTATTAAAGTCTCCCACTATTATTGTATTGTTGCATATTTCTTCTATCATACTAATTAATGTTTGTCTTAGATATATCAATGCTCCGATGTTGGGTGCATATATATTTATAATTGTTATAAGTTCTTTTTGGATTGTTCCTTTAAGTCGTTATGTATAACCTTGATGGTCTCCTTTTCAGGATCTTTAAAGTCAATTTTATTTGATATGAGTATTGCTACTCCTGTTTTCTTTTGGTCCATATTTGCATAGAAAATCTTTTTCCAGCCCTTCATTTTCAGTCAGTATATATCCCCTATTTTAAGGTGGTTCTCTTGTAGACAACATATATAGGGGTCAAGTTTTTGTATCCATTTAACCAGTTTTAGTGTTCTTGCCTGGAGAATCCCAGGGACAGGGGGAGCCTGGTGAGCGTCCATCTATGGGGTTGCACAGAGTCGGACACGACTGAAGCGACTTAGCAGCAGTAGCAGCAGTCTTTTGGTTGTCTCTTGTAGACAAGGTATGTAGGGGTCTTGTTTTTGTATCGATTTGGCCAGTCTTTGTCAGTTGATTAGGGCATTCAGCCCATTAATGTTTAAAGCAATTATTGATGAATAGGATTTACTTTATTGTTTTGGGTTCAAATTTATACACCATTTTAGTGATTCCTAAAGAGAATGTCCTTTAGTTTTTGTTGGAGAAATGGTTTAGTGGTGCTAAATTCTCTCAAATTTTGCTTATCTGTGAAGCTTTTGATTTCTCCTTCATATTTGAATGAGATCCTTGCTGGATACAATAATCTGGACTGTAAGTTATTTTCTTTCATCACTTTAATTATGTCTTGCCATTCCCTCCTGGCTTGGAGAGTTTCTGTTGAAAGATCAGCTGTTATCCTTATGGGAATTCCCTTGTGAGTTATTTGATGTTTTTCCCTTGCTGCTTTTAATATTTGTTCTTTATATTTAATCCTTGTTAACTTGATTAATATGTGTCTTGGGGTGTTTCGCCTTGGGTTTATCCTGTTAGGGACTCTCTGAATTTCTTGAACTTGAGTGGTTATTTCCTTCTCCATTTTAGGGAAGTTTTCAACTATTATCTCCTCAAGTATATCCTCATGATCTTTCTTTTTATCTTCTTCTTCTGGAACTCCTATGATTCGAATGTTGTAGCGTTTATTGTTATCCAGGAGGTCTCTGAGATTGTCCTCATTTCTTTTGATTCATTTTTCTTTTTTCTCCTCTGATTCATTTATTTCTAGGATTCTATCTTCTAATTCACTAATCCTATCTTCTGCCTCTGTTATTCTACTATTTGTTGCCTCCACGGTGTTTTGGATCTCATTTATTGCATTATTCATTATGAGTTGACTCTTTTTTATTTCTTCTAGGTCCTTGTTAAACCTTTCTTGCATCTTCTCAATCCTTGTCTCCAGACTCTTTAACTGTGATTCCATTTTGATTTCAAGATTTTGGATTAATTTCACTATCA
The DNA here is from genome assembly GCA_935064755.1 of Tragelaphus eurycerus. Classification (NCBI taxonomy): domain Eukaryota; kingdom Metazoa; phylum Chordata; class Mammalia; order Artiodactyla; family Bovidae; genus Tragelaphus; species Tragelaphus eurycerus. The sequence continues at coordinate 30,830,513 of CAKXYN010000004.1, read as the reverse complement.
TTATTCGGAATACTTTATCAGGTAGATTCCCTATCTCTTCCTCTTTGGTTTGGTTTGGTGGGCATCTATCCTGTTCCTTTAGCTGCTGGGTATTCTTTTGTCTCTTCATCTTGTTAAAATTGCCAAGTTTAGAGTGTCCTTACTATATTCTCATAGTTTGTTGAATTCTCTTTATTGAGACGGTTTACTGGTCTTTTCAATATCTGATCTCTGCCCTGTTACAGAGGGGGTGGAGATGAACACACAAATCTAAGCCGGCAAGGTTCAGGCACTCAGATAATCCTCAGAAGCACAGATTCGGTTGAGTCTACATTTTATGCCCTTCCCAGGTCCGAGTAGCGCAGGTGATGAAGTGTTTAGCGAGCGCAGCGACTTATCACCTCCCCGCCGCTCAGTTTTCTGGGTATACAACTGGTGCACTTTCTCAGGCAGATGTTGACCATCCAGAGCCCCAAGAAGTGAGTAAGCACAGAAACCTGCCTACAGTTCTGTAGACAGTGTCTCTCTAGGGCTGTGATTGCTCACCTCCGGCCCTGGCTGCCTGTCACCGGAGTAGGATGGCCTGCAGCCGGCCATCTCTGTGCAGTTCTTTGTTCCGTACGTAGTCCTGGTGGTGTCTTAAGTTAGGGCTGGCTTTTTTTTTTTTTTTTTTTTTTTTTTTAATGTGTTTCTTTTTTTTTTAATTTTATTTTGCTTAACTTTGCAATATTGTATTGCTTTGCCATTCATCAAAATGAATCCGCCACAAGTATACATGTGTTCCCCATCCTGAACCCTCCTCCCTCTTTTGATGTAGTAGATAACCGACAGTCTGGTTATTTCAGTCAGATAGCGCTCGGGATAGCCAGGCCAAATCCTTTCTCAAAGCAATGCAGGCCACGCCACTCCTCCTAGCCCAGCCCCCGCTTGCTTATAGCAAATGCTGGTGTCTGCACCGCTTCTCCACAAAAGGAGTTACCGCAGTGCTCGTAATCTCCTTTTGAAGACAATGAATTGTCTTTCTAAGTGTCTGATGTCCTCTGCCAGCATTCAGAAGTTGTTTTGTAGAATTTATTCAACATTCAAATGTTCTTTTAATGGATTTGTGGAGGAGAAAGTATTCTCCCCGTCCTACTCGTCCACCATCTTAGCTCCTCCCCCCAGAGTCACTTTTCTGTAGAGCAAAAATCAATATAACATTGCAAACCAACTATATACTTAAATAAAACTAGAAAAAAAGAATATTACACTTTTGGGACTTCCTTGGTGGCTCAGTGTTAAAGAATCTACCTGCCAATGCAGGAGCCACAGGTGATTTGGGAGGATTCCACATGCCATAGAGCAATTAAGCCCATAGCCCACAACTATGGAGCCTGTGCTCTGCAAGAGGAGAAGCCACCACAAAGAGAAGCTTGCACACAGCAAACAGAGAGTAACCCCTGCTCACTGCAATTAGAGAAAAGCCCTGGCCACAACGAAGACCCAGCACAGCCAAAAATAAATAATTAAATAAAAAATATGACCTTTTTTTTTTTTTTTAAACCCACTAGAGTTATACATTCTATACTAAAGGAATGGAAGGAAAAAAAACACAGCAAAATAGAGCTTAAAAAAGAAAAGATTCAAAGAAATGTGATGGTTATCTTCAAATATTTGAAGGACTTCAAAATGTATTTTCTCCTGGGTGAAGTTTCAGGAGACAGATGATATTTTCAGTAAGGGAAGTTATAGAGTTACATATTCTTGGTAAATTAAATTAACAACCCAATCCTACTGGTGAGTCTTTCAGCAAGGAAATGAACTCAGTATTGATGGATTAAGCTCTGCCACTAGGGCCTGGAACAGAATCAGTATCAAGTGCTATAGAAGCAGCTCTTCAGTTTGGTGGGACAACAGTCCATGTTCTTTCTAATGTGCTACCAGAATGGCATACATTTTCACAGTAAATCAAAGCCTCAGCACATAAAGTAGAGAGTTGATCTGAATAGGAACCTAAAAGACTGTCAAAATAACAAGAGCTTTAACCTGTATCTTAATAGAATTCAAACCAAAAAAAGACTTTCAGAAATATATAAAAACCCTTAACAACTTTGTAAGTTTTGTTTAAACAATTGTGCCTTTTATGTTTTGTAGAAGCATTTAGCCAATTCTGAGACTAATCAATGATAAGATGCTGCCAAGGGTGATACTGGTTCTGTCACACATCTACAGCAATAAGACTTACAATTGTGTGAATGCATTCGTATGGAAAAATAATGATAAGAGGCATTCAATGTTACACTGGAAAAAAGTTTTGTTAAAAAAGACCATGTCATTCTTGTCATGCTTTTCTGTGATAAAGACATGCAAGTGACAGAGTTGTAACTGAAAAATTATTTCTTTTGCATCTTATCTGCTCTTGACAATGGATGATTAATACCTGGATAACCTCAAGTTATTTAATGAAAGAGTTTTTATATGATTTTTAAATTTGAGTTGCTAATTCAGTAGTTGCAGGGAACATTTTATGAGATATCTGATAGAAATGTTTTAAAACCCAGAGATATTCACAGGTAATATTCAATTATCCATAACTATGTCTCTAGTCATTATTTTACTTTCTATCCTTTCTGACACTGGCTTGAGTAATCATCAAAATAATTACTTCTATCACATTAGAGGCCAGGCATCATCACCTGAAGACTATTGATATAGAACTAGATTGATATATTCTATTGATATAGAATATAGCATCAATATTAGATCAAATAGTAGGAAACCAACATCTTCAAGGAAAATAATTCATTACAAAAACACAAGTTAACAAGTATAAATAGGGATGAGGATGCTAACAATCTTCATTTACCATATTTTAATATATTAAAGTTTATGATAACAAAGTTAATTTTTATATATAATTACTTTGGTAAATGCAAAGAAGATATAATGCAAAAAGTGTTAAGTACTTCTACAGGTCAGTCATTTTTAGAATTTAAAACTAAAGCTCAGAGTGAATCCCAGGGACAGTGGAGCCTGGTGGACTGCTGTCTATGGGGTTGCACAGTCGGACACGACTGACGTGACTTAGCAGCAGCACAGTACAGTTAATACAGTTATATTTCAAGTAAAAGCAACACTTGAAAAAATAAATTTAGCTGCATCACTATTTTATCTTTTATATTAAATGATTCTCATTCACTTGGTAGTGATGATAGGGGTGCCATGTGGGAAAGTAGAAATATACAAGATCTTTTGAGGCTCACACAACAGTGATTTTATCAACCCAGAGTAAGTCCATACTTAAGGGTAGAGAAGTGGAATGAACCCTCTGATAAATCAACCTAAAAAATACTGTTGCAAGGACTGTGGATACAGGAATGGTGGAGAATTGGGGCCATTCTTGCGCTTCACCCCCTCAAATGGAGCATGCATGCTGTAAAGAACCACCTGAAGATTTTGGCCTTTATCTTTTAAAATGTCAAAAGTTCAGAGCTGGCACGTGATTGATGAAAAAGAATAAAATCAGGGCTAAAGAAAGAGGAAGAAAGATGACTCCAGAGGGAGAAAGCTACACTATCTTGTTTGTGGTGACAAGTAGTCATGTTTTCTGTGAGACATATGTAAACCCCTCAGAGTTATATGGAAAGATCTCCTTCAGGTTAGTCTATTATGAAGTGGATTGCAGAAAAATAAGAGCAGAAGGGAAAATATAAGTAGCCAGATAGCAGAAAACTATAGTGAGAGTAATCTAATAGTTGTATTTTAGAGGAAAAACAAAAAAAAATTTTTAATCCCTAATATAGAAAAAAAGCATTGATCACGGTCACCCACAGAGCACATCATACTAGATTACAACTCTAGTAGTTAAGTACAATTTCCTGACTCTATGGGTCTTGTGTTCCTTAGTTTCAACCCTATAATATCTGAGGCAACAAAATGATTGGGGATGAGGAATAAAATAGAAGAGCAAGGGCAAGTGCTAAAGAAGAGAACATAACAGTGAGTAGCTATGTGAGTAGCTAGAATATCACCTTTCTGACCACCTCTTCCACCACTGCCCTGGTCCAGGGGATTAACTCTTAGGACTAATTGTGCTCACACCCTCCCTGCCCATTACAGTCTATTCTTGACAAGAGCCATTGAGATTCTGTTCAAAATTAACTCAAACCATGTATTCTTCTGTTTAGACTCCCTTTCCATTAGAGCAAAAATCAAGACCATAGAATGGGACTTCCCTGGAGGCTTAGTGTTAGAGAATCCACCTGCCAATGCAGTAGACACAGTTTCAATTCCTGGTCCAGGAAGATCCCACTTGCCTCGGAGTAGTTAAGTCCATGAGCCACGACTATCAAGCTTGTGCTCTAGAGCTCAGGAGCTGCAACTGTTAAGCTCATGTGCCACAACTACTGAAGCCCCCACACCCTAAAGCCAATGCTCCACAACAAGAGAGGCCACCACAATGGGAAGCCCATGCACCGCAATGAAGAGTAGACCCTGCTCACTACAACTTGAGAAAAGCTCATGCAGCTCAACAGAGCTCTAATAAATAAATAAGTCTTTAAAAAACATAAAATGGCTTACAGGCTTGGAACCAACATGAAAGTGTGCTGCTCAGATGTCCTTTAGAAAATTAATGTGACATCCAGCTGCTCAGAGTATAGTTAGCTTTGAGCTTCGAGCTGCAGGACCTCCGTATCTGCTGCAGCATTTGAGGCCACATCCCTCCCAAGTAGTCCCCAGTCAATGACGTTCATATAATGGGGAGCTAGGCCTGGCTATTCCTGATGAATGCAAGACTCTCCTTACAAGCTATCTTAGGTTTGAAACAATGGTCTGGCTGAGAATATGTCAAATATGAATCACAGTGAGGTCATCCCTGCCCAGTTCTCTCTCCTTTCCTCAGACTTTCAGATATTAGATTCACACTGCAGTCTGAGGGCTTTCCCTAACAAATTCTGTCCCCTTTATGTACTTTTTAAATTGAAATATGTTCGATTTATAATATTATATTGGTTTTGGACATACAGTATAGATTCAGTATTTTTGCAGTTTAAACTTCATTAAAAGTTATTACAAGATAACAGATAAAACCCCTGTGTTGTACAATATATCCTGTTGCTTATCTATTTTATATATAGTACTTTGTATCTCTTAATCCTGTACCCTTAATGGGCCCCTCCACCTTTCCTCTCCCCAGTCGTAACCACTAGCTTGTTTTCTACATCTGTGAATCCATTTTGACATATATATATATACATATATATATATATACATATATATATTAATTTGTATTACACTTTAATTTTCACAGATAAGTGATATAATACAGTGTCTGTCCTTCTCTAATTTCCATCACTTCGTGGCAAATAAATAGGGAAACAATGGAAACAGTGAGAGACTTTATTTTGGGGGCCCCAAAATCACTGCAGAAAGTGACTGCAGCCGTGAAATTAAAAGACGCTTGCTCCTTGGAAGAAAAGCTATGACCAAACCAGACAGCATATTAAAAAGCTTAGACATTACTTGTCAGCAAAGGTCCATCTAGTCAAAGTTATGGTTTTTCCAGTAGTCATGTATGGATGTGAGAGTTGGAGTATAAAGAAAGCTGAGCGTCAAAGAATTGACGCTTTTGAACTGTGGTGTTGGAGAAGACTCTTGAGAGTCCCTTAGACTGAAAGGAGATCAAACCAGTCAATCCTAAAGGAAATCAGTCCTTTAGGACTGATTATTGTCTTACAGTCCTTCATTGGAAGGACTGATGCTGAAGCTGAAGTTCCAATACTTTGGCAACCTGATGCGAAGAACTGACTCATTGGAAAAGACCCTGATGCTGGGAAAGATTGAAGGCAGGAGGAGAAGGGGATGACAGAGGATGAGATGTTTGGATGTCATCACTGACTCAATGGACATGAGTTTGAGTAAACTTCGAGTATTGGTGATGGACAGGGAAGTCTGGCGTGCTGCAGTCCACGGGGTCACAGTTGGACACTATGGAGTGACTGGACTGAATTCAACTTTAGTAAGCAAAAAATTCTCTGGATCCACCCACATTGCTGTAAACAACAGAATTTCATTCTCTTTTATGCCTGATTAATAGTCCATTGGTGGAGATGGAAATGGCAACCCACTCCAGTATTCTTGCCTGGAAAATCCCATGGGCAGAGGAGCCTGGTGGACTGAAGTCCATGGGGTCCTGAAGAGCCAGACACGACTGAGTGACTTCACTTTCATGTTTCACTTTCATGCATTGTAGAAGGAAATGGCAACCCACTCCAGTGTTCTTGCCTGGAGAATCCCAGGGATGGCGGAGCCTGGTGGGACACAGAGTAGGACACGACTGAAGCAATTTAACAGTAGCAGTAGCAATAGTCCATTGTGTGTACATGTATACATATACACATGCAATCTCTTTATCCATTTGTCTGTTATAGACATGCGGGTTTTTTCAATATTTTGGCTATTGTACATAGTGCTTCTATAAGCACTGGAGTGCATTATCTTTTTAAATTAGTGTTTTTAATTTTTTCCAATTATATACCCAGGAGTGGAATTGCTGGGGTCACAGAGTACTTCTATTTTTAGTTTTTTGAGGAACTTCCACACTGTTTGCCATAGTGGCTGCACCAATTTACATTCCCACTAATAGTGTTCAAGGGTTCCCTTTTCTATACATCTTCTTCAGCATTTATTATTTGTAGACTTCTTGATGATAGCCATTCTGATCAGTGTGAAGTGATAGTTCATTGTGGTTTAGATTTCTATTTCTGTAATAATTAATGATGTTGAGCATCTTTTCATGTGCCTATTAGCCAACTAAGGGCTTCCCTGATAGTTCAATTGGTAAAGATTCCGCATGCAAGGCAGGTGACCCTGGTTTGATTCATGGGTCAGGATGATCTGCTAGAGAAGGGATAGGCTACCCACTCCAGTATTCCTGGGCATCACTTGTGGCTCAGCTGGTAAAGAATCCATGTGCAATGTGGGAGACATGGCTTTGGTCTCTGAGTTGGGAAGATCCCCTGGAGAAGTGAATGGCTCCAGTACTCTGGCCTGGAGCTAACTGAATGTTTTCTTTGGAAAAAATGTCTGCTCAGGCTCTCTACCCAATTGTAACTGGCTTATTTGGGTTTTTGTGTTTTTTTTTTTAATATTAATTTGTATGAACTGTTTATATATTTCAGATATTTACCCCTTGTTGTTCATATCACTTGCAAATATTTTCTCCTATTGTGTAGGTTGTCCTTTTGTTTTATTGATGGCTTCTTTTGCTCTATAAAAATTTTAAGTTTAATTAGGTCTCATTTATTTATTTTTGCTTTTAATTCTAATAAATGAATTCAGCAACATTTCAGGATACAAAATTGAGATATAGAAATCTGTTGCTTTTCTACAGTCTAATAATGAGGTGTCAGAAATAGAAAGCAAAAAACAATTCCATTTAAAATCACATCAAAAAGAATGAAATACCTAGGAATAAACTTAACCAAAATGGTTAAATATTTTGAAAACTATAAAATATTGATGAAGTAAATTGACGATGACACAAAAAAATGGAAAGATATCCCATGCTCTTGGATTGGAAGAATTAATATCGTTAAAATAGTCATACTACCCAAAACAATCCATCTCTGTAACCTATTTAGGGCTTCCCAGAAGCAGCTAGGGGTAAAGAACTCGTGTGATAATGCAGGAGATACAGAGATGCAGGTTTGATCTCTGGGTCAGGAAAATCCCCTGGAGTAGAAAATGGCACCCCACTCCAGTATTGTTATGCTTCCCTGGTGGCTCAGATGGTAACAAATCTGCCTGCAATGAAAGAGACCCATGTTCAATCCCTGGGTTGGGAAGATCCCCTGGAGAAGAGAATGGTTACCTACTGCAGTGTTCTTGCCAAGAGAACTGCATGGACAGAGAAGCTTGTTGGGCTACAGTCCATGGGGTTGCAAAGAGTTGGACATGACTGAATGACTAACACTTTCACTTTCACTTTTCTTTCTGTCAAAATGCCCATAACAGTTTCCATTGAACTAGATTAAAAAAAAAAAAAAATCCTAAAAGTCATATAGGACCACAAGATCCCAAGTTACCAAAGCAATATTAATATAAAAGAACACCTCTCCACATTAAGATAAGGACAACTCTCCTCATCACTCACTCTGCTTTTCTTCACTGGCTTCCTCACCTTCGAATGTGCTGAGCCCACTCTCTGTTTCCTCTGTCCAGAGGTGCTCTCAACCCATTTATTAGCATGGGCTACTCTTTAACATTATTCAAGACTTTATCAAATATCTATTTCTCCACAAGGACTACTAGACCAACATATTTATTTCTGCAACCTGACTTCCTCCCACCACCATGCTTAGTACTTATGTAATCTCTTATCTTGCTCAGCTTTCTCCAGTTTCTGTAACACATAAGATGAATTTAAGCTCTTAATGGGTAGGGTCTCTATTTGGATAAATGAAATATCTCTAACAATATGGGCTACCCATGAAACTATTTATTTTATGTTAAATTTCCTCTGCTATGCTACAGCTGCAGCCTACCTATTGGAAAAAAAGAAAGTGAAGCTGCTCAGTCATGTCTGACTCTGCGACCCCATGACCCTGGAGGAGCCTACCAGGCTCCTCCATCCATGGGATTTTCCAGGCAAGAATACTGGAATGGGCTGCCATTTCCTTCTCCAGGAGATCTTCCTGACCCAGGGGTTTAACCAGGGTCTCCCGCATTGTAGGCAGACATTTTACTGTCTGAGCCACCAAGGAAGTTCTGTTGCAGACGAGCTGAAAATGGGGAAGGGAAGAGCTTTGAACTGAATAAAAGGAAGAAACTTTGATGGCAAAGTATTTTTAATATATGGAATTGAGATCTAATTTATCTGAATGTGACAGGAAGACTATGCGGTTACTAAGGTATTGTCAGGAATGTATCAGGGAGAATCAACAGGACAGGAATGCAAAGTGGGGGAGGGGGGAAATAGCTGCTTTCTGCTTATAGAAATTCAGTTAATTCAATAAATTATTTCATACACAAAGCAATTACATTCTAATCAGATCTTTGATACACCTGAGGAAATAAAAGGAAATACAAAAACAAAGAAACTATAGAGTCAGAAGAGTTGAATCCAAGTTCAGTCAGAAATGACTAGTTGAGCAACCTAAAGTGATTTGCTTTCTCTCTGACAGTCACATTTCTCATATGCAAAATGGTGATAGTTACACTTAATTCACAAAGGTTTTGTGTGACCCTAATTTACTCAATTTAGGTAAATGTAAATGTAACCTAGGAATTATAAAAATTGCAATATGGCCATAATTTGAATTCCAACAAAAATGTTGATCTTTCCATCATCATTCTTGGCAAATATTTTGGTTGATTCATATTGACAACAGGACAACTTATTAAAAATTCTGACAAGTATATAGAAAAGGGAAAAGAAATAGAACAGTTTCCTTTATTAGCAGTTTATTTTCCTTCTGTATCTCCCTCTACATTTTTTGCAAGTGACCCCTATCTACTTTAGAGATGACAATGGAGAATTAGAAGTATGAGAATGAATCAAAACTCAAAACTCATGTATACATACATGCAGAACTATTGAAGGGCAAAAGATCTATTTTTTCCCAAAAGGGATATGATTGAAAAAACAAATTGATTTAGAGATATGTTACTTTGAAGACATGAACAAGGAAAGTGGGCTCCAAGAATTCACAATTTATCATGACTATTTAAAAGATGTTTTAATTGAACGGTAAACTCCAAATTAAGGTGAGACTTGTTCAGCCAATGATAATCATTTGAAGAGGAATAGACACTTCAGTATGTTTGAAGGGTAGCTATGATTCTTTGTTCTGACTCACACTTTGAATATTGGGTAGTTCTGAGTAGATGATAAAGCATTAATAGTACAAAAAAGAAGAAATGTCTGTTTTCAGTAATTTTTTTTTTTGGCTCTCCTGTTACCTTAGTAATAATCTTGCAAGGTGTTTAAATCCTGTTCATTTCTAAACACAATTTTATACTCATTATAAAAAAGACAAACTATTTCACACATGAATTCTTTTCAATATCTACTTCCCTAAACCCAAGGCAAAGAAATGCAAGGAAAAAGAAAAATTGCTCATTGATGTCAGATGATTCAGCTAGTTAGAGTCTATGTCTTTGACCAGCTCTTTTCCTGGATTAACCAGTTGTTAATGGACACAACTAGTAGAAGTTAACATAAATTACTGGCAGTGATAAATTATCTGGAACCAAATCATTTTTAAACCAAGAGTCCATGCATTATTAACACAACAGTGGACCAGTCTAACAGCACACTTACCAATGCTGGAAAACAACTGAATTGTCAGGAATGCCAAAATATTCTGAGTTAGATCAAAATCTTTGAGCACAAATAAGGACAACGGTAATAAGGGCAATAACAAACAGTCAAGAGGTATTCCACTGTAGTTAAAGTTGTCATGAGTATATATATACATAATATTTAAAAACATTCTTCACAGAAAAATAGAACTTTTATCTATCAATAGTTCTGTGTGAATTTTATGGAGCATTTCAATTTAATTCAATCTTATAGTCCTAAAGAGCAACTGAAGGAGATGCATCATCGTATGCAATCATATTCTCGATACTTCATTCTTTTGAGGTATATCTCAAGTCCTACTCCATCCATTCTTATTTATTTCAGCCAATTGGTCAACTCCTGCTGCAGAGAGGACATGACTCTTTATTTCAGGATAAATGAATAGTGATATAAATCACTTGCTTTCTGAAAACGTATGGCACTTGGGTCTCAGCTACCTTGTGAAGAGTAAGAACATGGAACTTGGAAAGGGGATCTAACTCTTCGCTGGAGATAACAGGTCGAATAAGCAGCCCTGAGGAAATGATAGCAGTGATGGATAAACATGAATTAGAGTAAGGCAAGCAACAGGCTGGGATGAACCTGGAAGGAAAGAGCTGGCGGGGAGGAGATGATCTTCAGTGTGCTCCAATCTGTGCTAAGTTTAGAGCTCTACCCTCTCTGGATTTCTGCTGTTTCCCTCAAGCTAACACAAACAGTTGTAGCTTCCCAGTGCTGCCAAACTGTTGCATGCTTTTTTGTAAACCATACTGCCGATTCTCTATTCTCCATCAGTTTCATCCAGTGTCCAGCACAGAGCTGTGCACAAAGAATGTTCTCAATAACCAATGTGTTAAGTGAAAATGAAACTTCAAATTAGGAATCTTTAAAAGATCACATATCACTTTCAAAAAAAAAAAAAAAACACTGTGAAGACATATTTAACCTATGTCTTTATATAGATTTATCCCAGCAGGTATTTGACTGAATTCTCCATTTCCCTTCCTTTCCTATTACTGAGTCCATGATGCTAATTTCTTAAATAAAGTTTAACAGAGATCAATGCTAAACTGCCTCTGTTGTTTCCTCAAGCAAGAAAAGGGTAACTTGGCTTAGGGATAAAATTGACCATTTTTAATCCCTAAATTGTTAGTCCATGTTGAATGCAGAAATTTTATTTTCTAAAGTTATTTAGAGAAACTTTTAAGAGAAAAGGTGCTACTAAGGTATGTTAGCATCAATCATGTATTTTTCTGGCATAAATACTAAACCTGGAAAAGTAGGTATAAAAAGTAGATATATCTTCAGACACAATTTTTGGCTTTATTGAAAATCTCTGTCTGACATTTAGCCTTTTTCAAAGCAATTACAATAATAAAATAATATGTTCATTAAGAATGCATTCCTTTTAAAATTTTATTTGAAGAAGGAAAATAAAGGATTTTAAACAAAGAACCCAGTACATACTATTTTAAATTAGAATAAACAGTTTAAAGATGGGTGGCCACCTGACCAAAGTTTTCAATATTATGCCAAAACATGAAAGCATGCTGTAATTCTAAAAATGCAGAATTGCTGACTTAAGTGACATGCAAAGAGACTTGCTGTTATAGTTTGGCCTTCAATAACATTCATTTCTCTGAAACTCATAATTAGGTCGAATAAACCATTATCATTGACCTTGAGGTTGGTTAAGGAAGTACAGATTTAGAAAAAAAATTAACACAGGAGGTTACTCTTGGAGCTAAAAATGTGAGGAAAAAAACCCTTACATTTATATTGAAAAATGAATGCATCTACCCACTATGAGAAACTCTCCCTTTCCAGGCAATCTCCTCGGGGCCAGATTCATCACTGGTAAAATCAGGTCACTTCTAACTTTTCAGAATGTGAAAATTCTATGAGTAATGAATCTACATCCTTCCCAATTATATGACTTTGTACTAAGACCCTACTTTGGTTAAGAATGAAGGGAAAGAAGCACATATAGAATCCTTCCTTTTCTCCTTTCTCTCTGCTCCCCTGCTCCAGGGCTCTGGCAATATGTTGGCTGACAGCCTTCTTTGAATTAGCAGTGGTCTAGCTTACAACCTTGTCTCTATTTACTCAAATGTGGAGGACTATGCGGGTACAGCAGACTATGAATCCACATCCTGAGCAGTTGACATGAATGTGTATGGTAGGACTGCTTACTCACTAACCACAGTTAGAGAAGCTCAACAGAGCACTCAGGTATGATGAAGTCAGTTTCTAGAAGGCATCACACCAGTTTCCGCTGGGTGTTTAAACACTTTGTTTACCTCAGTACAGAGAATCAGAAACTTTGGGTTGTTTTTTCCCCAGTGTAGACTAAGATTTCTTAATTTGTACTAGAGTTATGTCTGAGCAAGTATTTTCCAGGAAAAACCAAATGACCAAAATAGGAGCTATTGATAAAATCTACAGTTTTGATTCTTACTTTCTTAACCTGCCTAAGTTGCTCCCAAAAAAACTGTCAGTTGTACAAAATAATGAACATTTTGCTTTCCTAGACCCCTCTTTGAGACTTCCATTTTATCCGATTACTCAGTCCTCAAGGACATCACTCTAATTCTCAGAACAGGTGTTGCAACACAACAAGTAAAAAATCCATAGCATATGATAATCAGTTATTCTTCATGTTGTACCAACACAAATAAGCTGTTTAAATTCACTTTGTAGTGGCTTCTGTTGTTAGCAGATTTAATACCTGATTGTCAGATCAGGATTTCTAAATCCTTTCATCCAGGAAATACTAGGACCATAGTTTAGTTAAATTTTGTGTCTGATAAATTCTTATCCTCAGATCCAGGTTTCCCTTGGGGAGGTTATCATCTTTTTACCCTCTCTTAGCTTATCCTTTTCCAGTTAAAAAAAGGCAGAAGCACATTCTGATTACTTTAAGTCAGGGAGACATATTTTAAGTACCCATGGAAAAGCAAGGAAAATCATACACCCTGGAAATGCATTACTGCTCAGGAATTAGTAGTTTCCCCAGGTGTCTAAGAGCTGCTGTGGTATCCATGATGAAGAACATGACTCAAAGACACAGAGTAGGTCTTACCATTATAAGGCTTAATCATTGCATCTGCTGGCTTATGCACCATTTCCAATCATTAGAATTGGATTGGAAATTCTATATTTCACAGTCATGCTCCCAAAAGAGAGGATTGGATTGAACTCTGACAACTGCCCAGATTTCTCATTGGGAAGGTTTCCCTGCTGGCTCAGTTGGTAAAGAATTGCTTACAATACAGGAGGCCCAGGTTCAATCCCTGGGTAGGGAAGGTACCCTGGAGAAGAAAATTGGCAGCCCACTCCAGTATTCTTATCATCTCCTCAAGTCCATTGCTATTTATGTATGGCCATTCATGGGCATAAATCTACTCTGGCCTCAAGCAATCCCTGTCAGGAAGGGTCACACTGTAAGATTTCCTCAGAAAGAAATATGGGAGTTGTAAGCACTGTGAACTTGTATAATAAATTCTTTTTGAATGCATCTTAGTGTGAAGAGCCTTTCAAGCACTGTGAATGATATGAGGTCCTAGCCTAGCTTTAACTAATACATTAGCCTGCCAGTTTCATGGATGTCAGCAGAAGACACAAGATTTCTGAGTCAGAGACTATGGCAGTTTATTATTCACAGCAATAGCAGTAGCCAGAGAATTGTCATCTTGCACCTTTTTGCCAAGATGCAGTTTCTGCAGGGCAATAGAAAGAAGGCAAGGAGACATCTACACTGAAGGAATCCTGAGCTTGGGAACCTGAATCTTTTACATGGACAAGAAGTTTGCCTGAAGTGTTCCCCAAAGGGATATTATCTTTATTATACTTACTTTAATGTGAGTGTTTTTGTCTCCCCAGATATTAAACATTGAAATTATAACATCAAATATGATTGTACAGAAAGATGAGGGCTTTAGGAGGTGCTTAGTTCATGAGGGTGGAGTCTTCATGAATAATAATAATATTCTTCTAACAGATCCCACAGAGCTCCCTTCCATGGTGAGGATTCATAAGAAGTCTGCAGCTGGGAAGAGGGCCCTCATGTGACCATGCTGGCAACCTCATTTAAGAATTCCAGCCTCCAGAACTGTGAGAAGCAAATGTCTATTATTTATAAGCCACTTCATTTTCATCTTTGCGTGCTCAATTGTGTCTGACTCTTTATGATCCCAGGAACTATAGCCTGCCAGACTCCTCTGTCCAAAGAATATTCTAAGCAAAATACTGGAGTGATTGCCATTCCCTCCTCCAGGAGATCTTCCCAACCCAGAATCAAACTGGTATATTTTTGTGGCAGCCCAAATGGACTAAGGTAATTCTGGATAGTAAACAAACCTGAACTTCACTGCAAAGAGAGAGAGCATCTCTGTCTTCCAAGGCTGTCCACCAGACAAATATCAAAAAAGGATATTTCAGGCAAAAGACAGCCAGTACCCCTGCTTGCAAGACATGAAAAATGTAGGAGAATTGTCTCCCAGAAGAAGATCCTAGCTCAAAGGATTTATGTGAAGAGATATAATTAAATAGAAATAATACTGTCAACAAGAAATATATAAGTTGTATAAGAAAACTGAAAACACCAATTGTGAACTACTTTATTCATCATAGTCACTGTAGAAATCCATCTATGCTCTCTTCCCATACTAGGACTAAGGTAGAAGACAGATGGACACCAGATTGAACAGCCAGCATTTGTCCCCTGTAGACAGATACTCCAAAAAGAAGACCAAGAGAAGTGCTGAGCCCCGGCCAGAAAAGAGATAAAAGGCCACATATTTCTTATTCTTGAAGTCAAGAAGATCTTGTCAACCACACATGTGTGTGGAAAAGCAGTAGATGATGCCACCTACCCGTAGTCCTCTTTACTAGAATCCATTTTGGCTAAGAGATGCAAACATACACATGGGAGGACTCTGAAATATACCAAATATGGACTTAGAACCAGGCCAATTAAGTTGATTGGCCAAAGGAAATCCAGAAGAAATGCCCCATATAAGTAATTCAAACTACCATGAGGTTGCAACCCTCACTGAGCCTATCCATGTGCCTGTCCACACATATTCTTTTTCACCCTAATAAGCACGTTATTTATTTCACTACTTTCCATCTCTATGTGGAAATTCATTGCTACATAGTTGATGGGCCAGTGCCTTCTCACTGACCACTGGTCTCTGGCAATCTAATGGCTAGGATTCAGTGCTCATTGCTGTGGCCTGACTTCATCTCTGGCTGGGAGCTGAAAACTTGCTTCAAGCTGTGGTCAGTTACCTGGAGCCAGACATCCTGGAGTGCAAAGTCAAGAGGGCCTTAGGAAGCACAGTTATTAATAAAGCTAGTGGATGCAATGGAATTCCAGTAGAGCTATTCAAAATCCAAAAGTATGATGCCATCCAGGTGTTGCATTCAACACGTCAGCAAATCTGGAAGGCCCATCAATGGCTACAGGACTGGAAAAGGTCAGTCTTCATCCCAATTCCCAGGCAAGGTAGTAGTAAAAAAGTACTAAAAAATGTGTTAACTATTGGACTATTTCACTCATCTCCTATGCTAGTAAGGTCATGCTTAAAATCTTGCATGCTAAGCTTCAGCATTATGGAAATCAAGAACTTCCAGATGTCCAAGCTGAGTTTAGAAAAGGGAGAGGAACCAGAGATCAAATTGCTAACATTCACTGGATCATGGAGAAAGCTAGAAAATTCCAGAAAAACATCTACCTGTTTCATCAACTACACCAAAGCCTTTGGCTATGTGGATCATAACAAACTATGGAGTGCTCTTAAAGAGATGGGAATACCAGACCATCTTACCTGTCGCCTGAGAAACCTGATGTGGGTAAAGAAGCAACAGTCAGAACCCTATATGGAACAACTGACTGGTTCAAGATTGAGAAAGGAATATGACAGGGCTGTCTGCTGTCACCCTTTTTGTTTAACTTATACACTAGGAACATCATGAGAAATAGTGGGCTGGATGAGTTAATAACCTGGAATCAAGACAGGTGGGAGAAATATCAACAGTCTCAGATATGCGGATGATACCACTCTAATGGCAGAAAAGTGAAGAGGAACAAAAGAGCCTCTTGATGAGGGTGAAGGAGGACAGTGAAAGACCTGGCTTAAAACTAAACATTAAAAAATCTCAGATCATGGCCTCCAGCCCCATTACTTCATGGCAAATAGAAGGGGAAAATGTGAAAGTAGTGACAGATTTCCTCTTCTTGGGCTCTAAAATCACTGTGATAGGGACTGAAGCCATGAACTCAGAAGATGATTGCTTCTTGGCAGGAGAGCTATGACAAACCTGGACAGTGTGTTGAAAAGCAGAGACACTACTCTGCTGGAAAAGGTCCATATATTCAAGGCTATAGTCTTCCCTGTGGTCACGTACAGTTTTGAGAATTGGACCATAAAGAAGGCAGAAAAACAGAAAAAAAAAAAAAAAAATAGAATGCCTATCAATATTTACCTTTATAGAAATCCAAGGTGGCACTAGTGGTAAAGAATCTGCCCCCCAGTGCAGGATACACAAAAGATGCAGGTTCAATCCCCGGTCAGAAAGATCTCCTGGAGTAGGAAATGGAATCCATTCTAGTATTCTTGCCTGGGAAATCCCATGGTCAGAGGAGCCAGGCATGCTACAGTCCATCAGGTAGTGAAAAGTCAGACACAGCTGACTGTGTGCACATGGACACACACCCATACACACACACACACACACACACACACACAGAAATGATTTGTGTCATGAAAAGATATTGCATATTATTATGAAACTATTGTGGGCTTCTCTGGTAGCTCAAACAGTAAAGAATCCATCTGCAATGTGGGAGACTCCAGTTCAATCCTTGTATTCACATGAAGAATGGAAGATCCCCTGGAGAAAGGGATGGCTACTCACTCCAGTTTCTTGCTAGAAGAATTCCATGGACAGAGCAGCTTGGCAGGCTATAGTCCATGGAGTCACAGAGTTGGACAAAACTGAGCAACTAACACTTTCATGAAACTATTATAAAAAAGAGGTAGCACTATAGCTATTGACCTTGAATATACTGTAAATAAAAAAAGAAAAATATGAGAATAATTTGAAAAGTACAATTACATTTTGGAAAAACAGCAATAAAGTGCCTCAAGAATGAAAAACTGTCACCCCTAATGTGTTTAAGTCACTGTTTTTTGTTTGTTGCTTTTAGAAGAAGGTATGTTTTATTCAAATAATCAACAAAAGAGGCCAAAATGCAGTACTTGGATGCAATCTCAAAAATGACAGAATGATCTCTGTTTGTTTCTAAGGCAAACCATTCAATATCACAGTAATCCAAGTTTATGCCCCAAACAGTATTGTTGAAGAAGCTGAAGTTGAACAGTTCTGTGAAGACCTACAAGATCTTCTACAACTAACACTCAAAAAAGATGTCCTTTTCATTATAGGGGACTGGAATGCAAAAGTAGAAAGTCAAAAGATACCTAGAGTAACAGAAAAATTGGCCTTGGAATACAAATTGAAGCAGGGCAAAGGCTAACAGAGTTTTGTCAAGAGAATGCACTGGTCATAGCAAACACCCTCTTCTAGCAACACAAGAGAAGTCTCTGCACATGGACATGACCAGATGGCCAATGCCAAAATCAGACTGATTATATTTTTTGCAGCTGAAGAAGGAGAAGCTCTATATAGTAGGGAAAAATAAGACTGCGAGTTGACTGTAGCTCAGATCATGAACTCCTTATTGCCAAATTCAGACTTAAATTGAAGAAAGTAGGGAAAACCACTAGACCATTCAGGTATGACCTAAATCAAATCCCTTATGATTATACAGTGGAAGTGACAAATCGATTCATGGGACTAGATCTGATAGAGTGCCTGATGAACTATGGACAGAGGTTTGTGACACTGCACAGGAAACTGTGATCAATATCACCCCCAAGAAAAAGAAATGCAAGAAGGCAAAACGGCTGTCTGAGGAGGTCTTACAGATAGCTGAGAAGAGAAGAGAAGTAAAAGGCAAAAGAGAAAAGGAAAGATGCATGCGTTTGAATGCAGAGTTCCAAAGAAGAGCAAGGAGAGATAAGAAAGCCTTCCTCAGTGATCAGTGCAAAGAAATACAAGAAAACAATAGAATGGGAAAAACTAGAGATCATTTCAAGAAAACTAGAGATACCAATAGAATATGTCATGCAAGATGGGCTCAATAAAGGACAAAAATGGTATGGACCTAACAGAAGCAGAAGATATTAAGAAGAGGTGGCAAGAACACACAGAAGAACTGTACAAAAAATGTCTTCATGACCCAGATAACCACAATGGTGTGATCAATCACCTAGAGCCAGACATCCTGGAGTGTAAAGTCAAGTGGGCCTTAGGAAGCATCGCTAGTGGAGGTGATGGAATTCCACTTGAGCTATTTCAAATTCTTAAAGATGATGCTGTGAAAGTGCTGCACTCAATATGCCAGCAAATTTGGAAAAGTCAGCAGTGGCCACAGGACTTGAAAAAGTCAATTTTCATTTTAATCCCCAAAAAAAGCAATACCAAAGAGTGTTCAAATTACCGCCCAATTGCTCTCATCTCACACACGCTAGCAAAGTAATTCTCAAAATTCTCCAAGTTGGGCTTCAACAGTACATGAACCATGAATTTCCAGATGTCCAAGCTGGTTTTAGAAAAGGCAGAGGAACTAGAGATCAAATTGCAAGATCTTCAAAAAAGCAACAGAGTTCCAGGAAAACATCTACTTCTGCTTCATTGACTATGCCAAAGCCTTTGACTGTGTAGATCACAACAAACTGTGGAAAATTCTTCAAGAGATGAGAATATCAGACCACCTGTCCTGTCTCCTGAGAAATCTGTATGCAGGTGAAAAAGCAATAGTTAGAACTGGACATGGAACAACAGACTTTCTGAATTGGGAAAGCAGTACGTCAAGGCTGTATGTTGTCATCCTGCTTATTTAATTTATATGCAGAATACATCATATGAAATGCCGGGCTGGATGAAGCACAAGCTGGGATCAGATTGCCCGGAGAAATATCAATAACCTCAGATACCCAGATGACACTACCCTTATGGCAGAAAGCAAAGAAGAACTAAAGCTTCTTGATGAAAGTGGAAGAGGAGAGTAAAAAAGTTGGGTTAAAACTCAATACTCAGAAAACTAAGATCATGGCACCTGGTCCTGTCACTTCACGGCAAATAGTTGGGAAAGAAAGGCAACAGTGACAGAGTTTACTTTGGGGGGCTCCAAAATCACTGCAGATGGTGACTGCAGCCATGAAATTAAAATACGCTTGCTTCTTTAAAGAAAAGCTATGACCGAACCTAGACAGCATATTAAAAAGCAGAGATACTACTTTGCCAGCAAAGTCCATCTAGTCAAAGCTATTGTTTTTCCAATAGTCATGTATGGATGTGAGAGTTGGACTATAAAGAAAGCTGAGCACCAAAGAATTGATGCTTTTGAACTGTGGTGTTGGAAGGGACTCCTGAGAGTCCCTTGGACTGCAAAGAGATCCAACCAGTCCCTCCTAAAGGAAATCAGTCCTGAATATTCATTGGACGAACTGATCCTGAAGTTGAAACTCTGATACTCTGCCACCTGATGCAAAGAACTGACTCATTGGAAAAGACCCTGATACTTGGGAAGATTGAAGGCATGAGAATTAAGGAACGACAGAGGATAAGATGGTTGGATGGCATCATTGATGCAATGGACATGAGTTTGAGTAGGCTCTGGGAGTTGGTAATGGACAGGGAAGTCTAACGTGCTGCAGTCCATGGCATTGCAAAGAGTCGTACACGCCTGTGAGACTGAACTGAACTCACGTTTTATTCTTTACAGCCCTAAGAAGGCAATAGCACCCCACTCCAGTACTCTTGCCTGGAAAAGCCCATGGACAGAGGAGCCTGGTAGGCTGCAGTCCATGGGGTCACTAAGAGTCGGACACGACTGAATGCTCTTTTCATTTTCATGCATTGGAGAAGGAAATGGCAACCCACTCCAGTGTTCTTGCCTGGAGAATCCCAGGGACGGGGGAGCCTGATGGGCTGCCATCTATGGGGTCACACAGAGTTGGACACGACTGAAGTGACTTAGCATAGCATGTTGTGATCCTAACAGAAAATTTGGGGACTACATTAAAAAATACAAGAGAAACAAAACCATCTCATACTTTTGTTTCAGTTGCAAAATTAATCCAGATTATGAATGTGTTACTAACGAATAAATGTAAAACATCTCTAGTATGAGAAAGAAGCATTTCATATTTTTAGCTTTATTTTTAATATTTATTTTTAGCTGAGTTCATATTCTTGCCTTTAGAAATCAAGGATCTAATTTTTATCCTTGAGTTCTTAAAAAGAGTTAAAAATATCATCACCTTTGATTTTTGCTAGACTTCAGACTTTTGGTGGTTTGTTTAATGTGCTACATTGAAATATATTTTACTAAGAATATAATGCAAGTTTCTGATAAATTCAAATAATACAAAAGATACAAAATGAAAAGGAAATGCCATTAAACTTGCGTTTCTTCCTATCATACTCGAAATTGTAAACTTTTATGTACTGTTCCTCGGAGAAGGCAATGGCAACCCACTCCAGTACTCTTGCCTGGAAAATCCCATGGATGGAGGAGCCTGGAAGGCTGCAGTCCATGGGGTCGCTAAGAGTCAGACACGACTAAGTGACTTCACTTTCACTTTTCCCTTTCATACATCGGAGAAGGAAATGGCAACCCACTCCAGTGTTCTTGCCTGGAGACTCCCAGGGATGGGGGAGCCTGGTGGGCTGCCGTCTACGGGGTCCCACAGTTGGACACGACTGATGCGACTTAGCAGCAGCAGCAGCACGTATTGTTCCTAAAAATTGACATGTCTCCAAGATATACACACACACACACAATACACACCTTTATTATGCAAAGGACTGTTTTAAAATCCTAAGATTCGTCGTGTACAAGTAAAATACTTTGACCTCTTACAATTTTCATGGGAAAATACTTATTCCTTTCATGGAAAATAAGCAAATAAATATTCAGTATAATATGAAGTGGTGTGTTATTTATTCTAAAGAAAAAGAAGACAAGGTTTGATGGCAGAGAGTGACTTGGGTGTGGAGATCCCTGGGGTATTTAATACAGCCAGGGCCAGTTTGCAGAGGAAAATTTGAGAAAGTGTATGAAAATTATGATGGAGCATTATATGTGTATGTTATATCAACTTAGCTTTTTAACTGATAATATATCTTGAAGATATTTTCATCTGCATACTGTTATTGTTGTCATTAGCCACGCCCAACTCTTTTGTGACTTGATGGGCTGTAGCACACCATGCTCCTCTATCCACAGGATTTTCCAGACAAGAATACTAGAATGGGTTGCCATTTCCTTCTCCAGGGGAACTTCCTAACCCAGAGATCAAACTCATGTTTCCTGCATAGGCAGGTGGGTTCTTTACTACTGAGCTACCAGGGAAGCTTTTTCATTTGCATATAAATTTCAAACATATCACAGACTTTCATTTCATAGTAAAAGGACCAATGTTTCGACATTAGTGAATTTAATATGTCATGAGATATAAGTTTATAAAAACAATTCATGTCATCTAGCCTAATTTCCTTATTTGAGGAACGAAGACACTGAAACACAGATATGTTCAATGACTTAGCTGAGGACATACAGGTGGAATATGTAGGGTGACTCTCAACTGTGGGTTTTCACATAATTTCACAGATTATTAGCATCATTCAAAACTAGTTCAACTTCAAAATACCATATTTCTTCTTTAAATAAATAATACAAGTCATAATCATTTGGGGTGAAGATGATCAATTGTTTTTCAGAGCAATGTTTGGCATTGTCTTTATCCATATGTCAGTGCATTTTAGCTAAGCTATGAAAATAATTGTTCATTCTATCAAGAATAGATCCCAGCAATGGACAGGATCCCAAAATTCTATTGTTGGTGCTACATTATTAAAAATACTTTTATATACTTAACATGTACGTATTGTATATGTACATGTATGTGTATGTCTATGCATGTATATATAAATACATATTGTAAGTATATGTAAAATAAGTAATTCTATTTAAAAGATCTATGTCCACATTGTAGTTCCAAGTAGGCTAGTTGCCATGGTAAGTATTCTTCCAGATGGGTGAGCTGAACATTTAATCTCATTTTGGTTAAAATAGATAAATTTTTAAATATATTACTAAATTTTAGTAAGTTCATGACCTAAATTACTGACTACTAGACCTAGGTGTTATACTAACATTTAAGGATATTTTTGGTTGCTTTGAGAAAAGACCACAATAAATGTATATAACTTTATCAAGTAAATAATTTGGCAGTTCCTTTGAAAACATAAGGAAATAGAAAAGTTATAAAATGTAACAGTTCTAAGAAATATCAAGGCACAAAAACTTCTTTACACTGTACATTATTCCTCCCATAAAAGATTTCATAAAGTTTTGTGTCTGTGTTAAAATGTAAACAAAAACCTGGAGATTGTTAAGGAAACTGAAACCAAGATTTTAAAAGAAGAGTGATTTTAAACCCCGGAAAACTGCATTTGAAAATTTAAAATGAACCTGAGTGTGAAAGTGTTTTTTTTCTCTAGCTTTTCAAATAAATTAATGGGAGCAAAATAGTGTTAAGGTCTAATGCACAAAGAGATTAAGAATGAATCGATTTTTAATCAAACATGAATGACTTCACCAGTAGCATAATTAAAATTTCACCTAATCTTTTAGGGAGCCCTGATAGGTGTTCTTTCAAAGGAATGATGCTGAAGCTGAAACTCCAGTACTTTGGCCACCTGATGCGAAGAGTTGACTCATTGGAAAAGACCCTAATTCTGGGAGGGATTGGGGGCAGTAGGAGAAGGGGACGACAGAGGATGAGATGGCTGGATGGCATCACCAACTTGATGGACATGAGTTTGAGTAAACTCCGGGAGTTGGTGATGGACAGGGAGGCCTGGTATGCTGCAATTCATGGGGTCATAAAGAGTCGGACAGGACTGAGTGACTGAACGGAACTGAATTGGTGTTAAAGGCAAACATCTACTTAGATGATTTTGGTGTTCACCTAATTTGAGACTAAATAATTTAGCCATTTGAGTTCACCCAGCTTCATCATTTCCCCACCTTTTATCCTCTTTAAGTACATTTCCTCTCCAGGTATTTTGACCATCAATTAATGGCAGTAATCCCAGGAATAAAATTGCATACCACAAATAGTTTCAAGATACAAACTGCTATACATAACAAATAAGCATGGGTAGGTGTTTGTGGTTTAAATTACCTGCAACAAAGGTAGCTTGTGTTGTAGCTTCTGTCAACCACCTAAAATGAAAAGAAACTGCTCATATTTCTTTTCAAACCTTGGCAATCTAAACATTTTTCACTCAGTAATGATTAAAATAAAGGGATTCCCTGGTGGCTCAGACGGTAAAGTATCTGTCCGCAATGCAGGAGACCCAGGTTCGATCCCTGGGTCAGGAAGATCCCCTGGAGAAGGAAATGGCAACCCACTCCAGTATTCTTGCCTAGAAAATTCCATGGGTGGAGGAGCCCTGTGGGCTGCAGTCCATGAGTCGCAAAGAGTCAGACACGACTGATTAAAATGAAGATGAAGACTGAATTAAGTGGCAGAAAATCACAAATCAAAAGCTTAAAATCATTTTCCAAGATAAAAATTTCTCCATGATGATGCAGAAGCTTTTTATTACCATTGGAAAGCTAAAAATGTTCAAATAAATTCGATAAAGAGAAAATAAAATTTAGAAAAAGAGACTTGTAAGTGCAATTTAAAAAGCAGAAATGAGGGAATAAAATGTATCACAAATTCATAAGAAGGGAAAACAATATACAAAAGAACTTACAAATTGGGTCTTTATAAATATGAACAAAAATGATGCTAATATCTTATATTTATATATGCTGCTGCTGCTAAGTTGCTTCAGTTATGTCCGATTCTGTGCGACCCCATAGATGGCAGCCCACCAGGCTCCCCCTGTCCCTGGGATTCTCCAGGCAAGAACACTGGAGTGGGTTGCCATTTCCTTCTCCAGTGCATGAAAGTAAAAAGTGAAAGTGAAGTCGCTCAGTTGTGTTCCACTCTTAGCGACCCCATGGACTGCAGCCTACCAGGCTCCTCCATCCATGGGATCTCCCAGGCAAGAGAACTGGAGTGGGGTGCCATTGCCTTCTCCTATATTTATATATAATTTATATTAATTTATATAACTCTTCCTTTTTATTCAAACTTTAAATAATAGATGTATGGGAATTTATTTATTTAAAAGAAGATTGAGTGTCTACTAGCTTCAATCCCTGTCTCAAGTTTTTTAGAGGATTCATCGATTAAACTAATATTGTGCTAACATTATTCAAAAGTTTGGATGTAGTTATGAGTATAATGAAAAGTCATCAGTGGAACAAATGTGGAAAGTAAAAAGGTGAGGAACCTAGTGAAAAGGTGGTAACTTTTTAGGAATTTGCTTCTTCACTTATCAGTAAGCCTTTTCTTTCTACCCCAACCCCTAGGTTGAAATGTAAATGTAAATATCATCTTCCTGTTTTCAAGAAGTTTCAAGTACATGCATCATACGTATGGGGGTGGGGGTGGGGCAACAACAGCCATTAAAAATCCTTAAAGAAAAGAGCAAAAGTAGAATTTTGAGTCATATTATAAATCTGATTGATGAGATTTACTTATATAATAGGAAAGGAAGATAAATGAAAGTATCAGTTCTCTATCGAGATGATTGGAAGATAACCAAGCTAGGACATACGAGAAGGAGCCCAATGAGGGAATAGAACACAAGGTAGGACCCTCTTAAAGATCCAAGTAAAGCCATCTTAGAGGTGAAGTATAAATTCAGTCATCAACGTGGTAAAAGCATTATGGGGATAGGAACTGACTGGAAAACAGGAACAACTAACTTCCACTGAGTGTCTTCTAAGACACAGGCCTGGAGTTTTGCCTAGCTGGTCTTACTATTTGTCACAACAGTCAGGGAAGGCAATTGTCACATCAGAACTCACGGAGATATCATTTCAACTCCCCCAAAATATATAGATGGACAATTCCATATATTCATTTAATGTAATACAATAGGAAAGTTCATCCAATCCTTATGGAATATTTTGGAAGACAGATTAATAAACCAAGTCCAGAAATTACTATATAGATGTAACTCCTATCATTAAAATATAACTCCTACATTAAAATTCAGAGCCTTTAATGCCAATGGTTAATTTGTGAGTTGAAATCCCAGGACAAATAGTATGAGGGAAAATGAAGCAAGACAGGGAAAGATGGAAAGTAATACAAGGTGATGAGTTACTAAAATGGTAACTGCTTCAAGAGAAGTTGAGGATGGACAAAAACTGTTGTTTGACAGCTGTATCCCGCATGCTCATGTGGGATAATTCTGAAAAGGTTCTATGCTATGCTATGCTACAGAACAAAACGTGCATTAAAACAGTGCAGGGGATGCAGGAAGGGACAGAATTTGTCCATTTATTCCTTCCTATTTTGTTTTCATTGGTCAAAGTTGCCCTACCAGAAAATCAACTCTTCCTCACTTGAAGTTGCAACACTGAACCAGGGACAGTTGTTTGGAAGCTAAATACCTTGCTCTGTAACCATCACTTCTCAAGCCCAAAAGTGGCTAGAAGGATCAGGAGATTCAGGAATATGACAAATCAACATAGCATATTGATCTTGGCAGCAACTAAGAGGTTCATAAATGCTAAAAATACACATGAAGGTAAAAGAACTTGAAGAGGTGAGGGAAAAAATGTCCAAAACAATACCTTAGAGAATTACTGGTATATGTATAGTAGCAAGAGATAATTCAAAATTAGAGAAAAAAGTTACATAATGCTCATTTTATGATAAATTAAAAATATATTGTGGTACATTGAGACTGTAGAATAAAAAGCACTATGAACTTAGTGACATAACCACACATATCAACATGGGTGAATTATGAATGCTAAATGAAAAAACCAAGTCAGAGATAAATATATGCAGCAATATTCCAACTATATAGTTTAGACATAGGAAAAAATGATACAGCACATTAGATAGAGATGCCCATATATATGGTAAATTAACAGAAAACTAAGGGTAGTGATTTCCACTGAGGTGCAAGAATAAATGACTCGGGTGGGACTTTGAAGGCCCATTAATAATTGATTTTTTAAGTGGGTAGAGGATATATAGGTATTCATTCTACTTGTCTTACAATTATACAGACACTTTTTTTGCATGTAATATATATTTAACAATTTAAATAAAACTTTGGCTTCTTTAAAATAGTTACCAATTGGATGCAGTTCCTTCTTTTTCTACCAATAAAGAACTATGAGATGAATGGGAAACTCAGTCCTGAAAATCATCATATAAAGAAAGGCTGTCCCCCAACTAGGAACACTCCAATTATAGGAGTAAGATATAAATTTCAGTCTTATAGTTTTGAGGGATTATTGATTCATCAGCTAGCATTATCCAAATACATGTGCATATGTGAGGTGTGTGTGTTTATGATACATATACATAGTATGACAGAATATATGAGCTATGAAGGATAATTATAAAATGAGCAATCATGATCCAATACCCAGCTTAAGAATTGGAACATTCACATTTTTGAAAATCCTGTGTAAACATGTATATCAAAGATGATAAGGAAAAAATGACACTAAAGAATTCATTTCTGAAATTTGGATTTTATTTTTTTTTATTGAAGGATAATTGCTTTACAGAATTTTGTTGTTTTCTGTCAAACCTCAACGTGAATCAGCCATAGGTATGCATATATCCCCTCTCTTTTGAACCTCCCTCCCATGTCCCTCCCCATCCCACCCTTCTAGGTTGATACAGAGCCCCTGTTTGAGTTTCCTGAGCCACACAGCAAATTCCCATTGGCTATCTATTTTACATATGGTAATGTAGGTTTCCATATTACTCTTTCCATACATCTCACCCTCTCCTCCCCTCTCCCCATGTCCATAAGTCTATTCTCTATGTCTGTTTCTCCATTGCTGCCCTGTAAATAAGTTCTTCAGTACCATTTTTCTAGATTTGGATCCTGATCAGGACTTTACATTTCCTGATTTTGCTACCTGGATTTGTCTTTGCCCAGGTTTGTCCATAGGTACCTCTGTCTTACCTCTTTCAAGCCTTGTTCATAATTTATCTTTTAGTGGTCTTCCCTGGTCATGATACTTAAAATTTCACAAAAGAGATTTAAAAATCCACACCCCCCCCAATTGCTATGAATATTCTTTTTATTTTTATCTGTACCACTATACCTTCTAACTTACTTGGTAATTTGCTTTATTTTAGTTCATTTATCATTGGTTTTCCCCTATCATGGTGGCTCAGACAGTAAAGCATTTGCCTGCAATGAGGGAGACCTGGGTTCCATCTCTGGGTCGGGAAGATCCCCTAGAGAAGGAAATGGCAACCCACTCCAGTACTCTTGCCTGGAAAATCCCATGGACAGAAGAGCCTGGTAGGCTATAGTCCATGGGGTTTCAAAGAGTCAGACACAATTGAGTGACTTCACTTTTCCCCTGCTAGTATATTAGATCCATGAATGCAGAGGATTTTGTCTGCTTTGTATACTTTTTATCCATAATACATAAAGCAGTACCTGAGTAAGTCCATATGTATTTATAGAATGAATGAATGAATGAGTGAGTGACTAGAAGATTGTGCTATCAACTCAGCCCAATAAACTACAATATTTGCTAGGACACAATTCAAGGAGTCAGCCTTTGAACAAGTGATCATTCTTCTATAAGCATACCCTACCTTTTTTTAATTTTGTGAACTGGTTCAAATTTGTATGTATCTAAATATATCTAACCAAGTAAAGTTATGCTTATATTTAGACTATTTTAGTCTAGCCAAAGTGTTCTCTTCTGTATAATTTCTTTAACTGAATTTCAGGGAAAGATCTATATGCTTAGACTACCAATTCCTAGATATTCCCTATACATCATAATCTCATTTGAGGAGTTTATCTCTAAGGGCAGGATTCTCTTTAATGGATAGATAACCACACTTAGATAACCCTTGGACTGCAAAGAGATCAAACCAATCAATATTAAAGGAAATCAGTCCTGAATATTCATTGGAAGAACTGATGCTGAAGCTGAAACTCCAATACTTTGGCCACCTGATGTGAAGAAGTGACTCATTGCAAAAGACCCTGATGCTGGGTAAGATTGAAGGCAGAAGGAGAAGGGGATGAAAGAGGATGAGATGGTTGGATGACATCCCCAAATCGATGGACATGAGTTTGAGCAAGCTCCAGGAGTTGATGAAGGACAGGGAAGCCTGGCATGCTGCAGCCCATGGGGTCTCAAAGAGTTGGACACAACTGAGTTACTGAGCTGACCTGAACTGAACCACACTTAGATCATGGATCATGTGTTAGAGCCTAAAGATTTTACCTCCTATCTTGAAGGTTAAATGGTAATTTTTTCCAAGATAATCAATTAACATGTATTGATAGTTCACAGAATGTAATACAATCTAGATGTCTCAAGTGGAATTCTTATAAACTAGTATACTTTTATGGTTACAAGATACAGAACAGGTATAGGTTTGAATCGAGGAGGTCTTTCCTACAATATGGGTAAGGATGTACAGTCTTAACCTCTAAATCAAAGGACTTTCAGAAATCAGCCTTTATTTTTACCAGCTGTTTACAAAAGTTTCTTTATCTCAGAGTCATGTTTCCTCACCATATCTGAGTCAACTATTTATTAGCCCCAATCTCTTTGTGAACAACTATCAATTCAAGGTTGCTACCTCTGGCATTTGTATAATTTTTATGAGATACAACTAAACCAAATAAAATGGATCTTATAGTTTCCTGTTTGAATGCAAAATATATATAATACAAATTTTAATGAGTTTTATAAAAGAAAAATACAGATTATTTAGTGTAATAAATGTAATAGATTGCAGATTTAAGCTGATAGCTGGAAAGAGCAGAAATTACTCAAAGAGTAGATGAAGGAGTACTCCTGGTGGTAAGGTTACTATGTACCAAGGCCCTGTAGCACGACTGGGTTAGATGTGATCAAGAACCTGAACATTAGAAAGCCTTTTTGATGGAAGCTCATTAGTTAAGATTCAAAATCACAAATGTTTTAGTAACTAATACAAAGTCTCAACAACTTAACATAATGAAAATATATTTCTTGCTGCTGTACAAAGCCAATCAGATTGCTTTTCTGGGTGTTTTTTCTTCCAGTGGTGATTCAGGCACACAGATTCTTTCCACTTCAGAACTCTTCTCCTCCAAGGAAGAGAGTGGATCACATCGGAAACATGGGTCTTGCAAATGAGGTACATCCTTTTCATTCACATTCCATTGATTAAAAACTGCTCATTTGTTCCCAACTTAGGACCAAAAAAGTAAATGAGAAATAGAAATCTCCTTTTATGTTCAGAAAGGATATATATCCACACAGTCCTCGAAGGATAAGAGAGATAAAACTTGAGACCAGAAAGCTAAGTGGAACCCCACATGATACAGCATTTTATACTCCACTAAGATTGAATTATATCTAAAAATTAGGAAGTCAGTGGATGACTTTAAACAACAGAGGGATATAATTTAACTTACATTTTCACAAGATCATTCTAATTATGAATGTGGCTATCAGGAAAGGAATTGGGTATGCTGGTCTAAAGCTCAAAAAAGAGAAGGCAATTTAGGCAAGAAAATTTGGAATTTGATGTCTTATTGGAAGTAACTAAACTAAAATGGGTATGAGTTCTCCACAGAGGGAGGAAAAACCCAGATATTCCCCTCAAAAAAGGTGATTCAGATAGTATCATTTTTTATTTAATGCTTGTTTTCAATACAGGTTAAAGGCCAATGACATATCTCCAACTTTCAGACCAGTGATTATTATTATATTGAATATTCAAAAAGGGGACAGGAAGGAGGGCATGTGGATGGGGCACTTGATTTTCCTTTGAGTGCTGATACAGCACAAGTAGCTTTATTGTACCTACTTCTTGGACTAATTTTGGAAAGAACAGAAATAACCTACATTTTATTTCTAGAACATTTTTTAATGTGTGAAAAGATTTAAATATATGGATGAGTCAAAGGATAAGTTGCTGTGAGTCACTGAAGAGTAAAGAATAGAAATGCCAGTTTCAATCTCTAGTAACTGACAGTTTTGATAAACATTTATAAAACAAGACTATCTGTACCATAACATGAAGCAGGATGAAAATGCAATGAAGAGTTCTCCCTTCACTGAAAGTTCCTGAATATAAGAGCTTAATGATTGATAAAGGAGGGTCATTGCCAGGGCATCGCAAGTGGGAACAAAAAGGCATTAGAGTCAAGTTATTCTGGATCAGTTATATTTTCCAGAGGAAGCAATTGCTTACAGGTAAAAATCTGGTTTCAATGATCATTAGGGTTCATTTATATATTTCAATTAATGGTTATTTGGTAATAACATCAAGAGAAGGTATGAACTCATTCTTTCTACTCTTGGTCCACTACTATAGCTACCATTCGGTTCAGTTCAGTGTAGTTCAGTCACTCAGTCGTGTCCAACTCTTTGAGACCCCATGAATCACAGCATGCCAGCACTCCCTGTCCATCATCAACTCCCGAAGTTGACTCAAACTCATGTCTATCGAGTCGGTGATGCCATCCAGCCATCTCATCCTTGGTCGTCCCCTTCTCCTCCTGCCCCCAATTCCTCCCAGCATCAGAGTCTTTTCCAATGAGTCAACTCTTCGCATGAGGTGGCCAAAGTATTGGAGTTTCAGCTTTAGCATCAGTCCTTCCAAAGAACACCCAGGACTGATCTCCTTTAGAATGGAATGGTTGGATCTCCTTGCAGTCCAAGGGACTCTCAAGAGTCTTCTCCAATACCACAGTTCAAAAGCATCAGTTCTTCCGCGCTCAGCTTTCTTCACATTAGATATTCTTATTTTCATTTGTATGGCCATGCATTCATTTCGTAATTTCTACTGACAGATGGACTTGCTGACTCTGCAGTATACCCCATAACTAAATTCACATAGAACTTGTTATCTAATTTCTAATTTTCTCTTTAAGGCTGTGTAACCACAGCCTTCCTAAGATTCTCTCAAGTGGAGACATATATTTCTAAAAGTTTTTATCTTCTCTACTTTTTATAATTATGCAGTTCGATTTCTTCAATACTAGGATATTACTTGATCTGCATTTTCACGATACTTCTTTAAAAAAATTCTAGAGTCAGGTCTTTTGACTTACAAACTTTCTTCTAAGAATACATCTCTATTTAGCATGGTCCCAGTTTTCCAGCAACTAGACCAAAGACAGAGAATAAGAAACTAGTTGGTAGTTTACATCATTTTAATACATTTTCTCTTTCATAATATGTAGAAATATTAAGTCACTATAATGTATACCTGAAACTATTACTTTAAGTCAATTAAACTTTAATAAAATATTTTTCTCTCAATCCAAAAAGAGTTTTTTCAAAACCAATGAGGTTCAGAATGTGCTCAAATGACAGAGTCGTTAGAGATTTTCTTCTAACCTACTTTACAGCTTCTCTCATCATTCCTACTGGTTTGCCTACACATTAATTATTTTTAGGCTTATTCTATTCTGGAAAGTTAGTGACAGTGAACAAATGCAATATATATATATATATATATTTTTTTTTTTTTTTCTAATCACTTAGCATGTGGTTTAGAGAATTATTAGAAATAAACAGAAAATAATCCTTTATTTCATGCACGTAATACCTGAGCCCCAATCTAAAATTTATAGTTATATACTCATCACAAATCTAAGTCATCATCATTGGAAACTGAAAATTGATAACTTCTGTAGAAACTTCAAGAGGTCCTCTTTGCCCCTGTACTTTAAGAATGTTTCTCTCTGGAGTGGGAGGACCACAGAATGATTATAAAATAAATTGACAATAAATGAAATGGAGAGTCAATTGTTTCAAAGGGAAAAAAAGCAAAAGAAAAAAAGTTGCCCATCAGGGAGGGGATTGGGAGTATCCCAAAAATACAAAGGAAAAGATTTACATTGTTTAAATTGTTTCCAGAAAGACTAGTCTGTGGATTCTGAGAAGGAAATGGCACCCCACTCCAGTACTCTTGCCTGGAAAATCCCATGGACAGAGGAGCCTGGTAGGCTGCAGTCCATGGGGTCGCTAAGAGTCAAACGTGACTGAGCAACTTCACTTTCACACTTCACTTTCATGCATTGGAGAAGGAAATGGCAACCCACTCCAGTGTTCTTGCCTGGAGAATCCCAGGGACGGGAGTGCCTGGTGGGCTGCCGTCTCTGGGGTCGCACAGATTTTGACACGACTGAAGCGACTTAGCAGTCTTTGGATTAGTCAGCACAATTGAAGGGAATGGCAGATAACAGTCAACAAGGAGAAGCACAGGAAGAAATGAAAGAGTAAAAAGGCCAAGCAATTGTCTTTATGTCCTGTTGAGAAAGGTTAGATCTTTACTGTGGACATCAATGTTCTTGTCCCTAAGGGATTCCTTTCCTTATGCAATAAGAAATATACTTTTTGCAACAAGGAAAAGATACAACTTCTTGAAGTCTACAATATGATTTCAGTGTGTTTAAAAGACATCCTTTCTTCAGGATAAATTTGACATCTTTAATACCTGACTAACTTGTATGCAGTCCAGGTCTGGAGCTATAAGGATATTCAATAGGCAGTAAATTCTAAAGTAGAAAAAAAAAAAAAAATGGAGCATGAGAAATGTCATGTTAGGTCCTTTGCACACACTTTCCTTTATATTGAAATCCTCTCCATATGCACATCCAGCCCCTTTCTCCCATCTTAGGTTTTGGGTTAAATTTCATCTTTTTAAGGATACTTCTTTGGTCTGTCTTAGTCCCTGGTTTCTACAATATACTGCAATTTATAATTATCACATACATGTCTCTTTTTACTGATTTATTGAAGCTTTTTCCATAAAGAAAAGCTTTGTGATAACAGCAGCCATTTCTGTGTTTTTTACCTGATGACTCCAGGACCTATAACCTTGTAAACACTAAGTAAATATTTGTTCAGTCAATCGATGGATTAATCATGGATAAATTAATATTTGCCATTAGTGCCAAAAACAAAAACTTCTAGAGAAAAAGTAATCAAAGGGCTTATCCCTGGCATGCAGGAAGCTTAAATTCAGTTTCCCAAAGCAGTCTGTTCTAGGAAAGAGTTAATAGAAATAAAAATTTAAAGAGATGTGTTTTCTCTATTGATCACAGAAACACCCTTCTTTAGGACTGCTTTTGGGATCTACAAGTTAGTTACTAATATATAACAAAGTATTTCCACTGTTAACTATGCAGTGCCCACTTTACTGACTTAACGCAAATATCTGGGCTTCTTTGATAGGCACCCTTACCATTTAAATGCTCAATCCCACACTTCAAGTCTAGCATCCAATTAAAATGCATGGGGGAAGTTCACACTTTGGTATCTGCCTACATAGCTATCTATTTATGTAGCAAAAGCTGTCAACATGACAAGAAGAGACAGAATTTTTTTCCCTTG
This sequence comes from Tragelaphus eurycerus, assembly GCA_935064755.1. Classification (NCBI taxonomy): domain Eukaryota; kingdom Metazoa; phylum Chordata; class Mammalia; order Artiodactyla; family Bovidae; genus Tragelaphus; species Tragelaphus eurycerus. Next base: position 30,796,596 of record CAKXYN010000004.1, on the reverse strand, counting down.
CTCAGGAAGTACACTAACAACATTCATTAACAAAAGAAATCAGAGCAAATTCAATCTATGTACTTGTATCCATCCCAAGGTATATGAAGATGAGGACACTTTTAAATTGCTTCAGGTATAACTACAGGTGGATTCCCTGGCTAGATTACATTCTAACTTTCTATTTCATAGTTCCTTGTACCTTTGTTTTCTTCCCTACCCACCCTGAGGCTTGTACACACTGATGATGCAGTAAGGACAGTGAAGATTTAGGTAGCCCAAATTTGGTCTCTCTCCTCCCCTTCCTCCCTCCCTCCCTCTCCATATTCATGCATGCATACGTATATACATTTTTTTGTAACCGTTGAGAGATGGTCTCATCCATCATAGGCCTTTACTCTTATGTACTTAATATGTATACTACACTTTCCAATTAAAGAATAATGGTTTCTTTTATACATTTGAATCTACACATATAGCATTAAGTATCTGCTAAGAATTAGAGTGACTGATGGTGTTTCAATTAGGACACGGACCAGGAAATTTTGAATAAGTCAAGCATAATCAAACAATTTAACTAAGCTTGGTGTCAGGTAGTATTTTGATGACAAACCACCCCAAAAGCTGGTGACATACAACAACAAACATTTATTCCTCACTCACAGGCCTGTAGCTCTGTTCCATGTATAGTCATTCTGGACCAAGGCTGAAGGGACAATAGCCACGTGGGACCATGTCCTTCCCATTAAAGTATTCTGGAGCTTCCTGAGGAACAAGTAGAAGTATTTGGTGCCTTCTAAAGTATAGGCTTATAACTGGCACACTGCCACCTCTGCTCACATTCCTTTGACCAATTAATAATGCCAAGTCCAAAAACAAAGGGGCAGGGAAATACACTTTTTTGAAGAATACGTGGTGAAAACAAGTGACCATTTGCTAAACCATATAATCCACTGCACTCTACTATCTTGTTCAAATTTATGTATGTGCCTGCTGCTGCTGCTGCTAAGTCACTTCAGTCGTGTCTGACTCTGTGCGACCCCACAGACAGAAGCCGACCAGGCTCCCCCGTCCCTGGGATTCTCCAGGCAAGAACACTGGAGTGGGTTGCCATTTCCTTCTCCAATGCATGAAAGTGAAAACTGAAAGGGAAGTCTCTCAGTCGTGTCCAACTCTTAGCGACCCCATGGACTACAGCCTATCAGGCTCCTCCATCCATGGGATTTTCCAGGCAAGAGTACTAGGGTGGGGTGCCATTGCCTTCTCCCATGTATGTGCCTACCTCATGAAAAATATGACTCCCAAAAGAAGACATGTCAAATGTCACAGCCACTCATGGCATCAGACATTCAGTCCAGAATGCTGTGTGAGATATATATATATATAATATGATAAGTATATCTATATCTATGATATATATATGATAAAGTGAAAGTGAAGTCGCTCAGTCGTGTCCAACTCTTTGCGACCCCATGGACTGTAGCCCACCAGGCTTCTCCATCCATGAAATTTTCCAGGCATGAGTACTGGAGTGGGTTGCCATTTCTGTCTCCAGGGGATCTTCCCAACCCAGGGATTGAAGCCGGGTCTCTCGCACTGCAGGCAGAGGCTTTACCATCTGAGCCACCAGGGAATCTCCTATATATATGATAGATATACCTATACATCTTCTGGGCATGGAGGAGGGGGGAGTTGGTTTCCAGCTGAATCCAAATTCAGTTCTTCTTGATCCAGAGACATAGGAACTAAAGAAGCAAGCTATATGCCCAACATCCAATGTGAAAAATATAGATGATAACATTTCCATCCAAAAACCAAGAGATTTCCCAGCACACGGCAATCACCTCTCTCCAAAACTTCTTAAACAATGCTGGAAAACGCTGCAAGTTTGTTTTACTCTGAGGAGGGTCGTATTCTTTCATTGCTGCTGCTGCTGCTGCTGCTAAGTCACTTCAGTCGTGTCTGACTCTGTGTGACCCCATAGACGGCAGCCCATCAGGCTCCCCCGTCCCTGGGATTCTCCAGGCAAGAACACTGAAGTGGGTTGCCATTTCCTTCTCCAATGCATGAAAGTGAAAAGTGAAAGTGAAGTCGCTCAGTTGTATTCAACTCCTAGTGACCCCATGGACTGCAACCTACCAGGCTCCTCCGTCCATGGGATTTTCCAAGCAAGAGTACTGGAGTGGGGTGCCATTGCCTTCTCTGGGCTCCAGTTATTCTGCCTGGAATAGTGTCACATTGCTACTCAGTTCTCAGCTCTGCTCTCTGCAAGGTCTTTCCTTTTTCACCATTTTGGACGTCTACTTCTGAAAAGCACAAGGGAGACGTATGCTTTTCTGTGGGAACAAGAGATTCTTTTGCATGTCAAATACATCTCTGATGCTTTGTGTTTAGGATGGCAATATAGCTCTCCCAAACACTTGTGTCTCAATCATGTCTCCACATATTTAATTCTACTCAATTATACGTGCCCAATTCTACCCCACATTTGTTTTCTTGACATGTCTCTTTCTGTAGATTCAATTATGGGTACTTTGGATCCATGGGGCTTTTGCAGGACTATATCCTAAAGTTTTCTGGAAGCCTTTTTGACAGTTCAAAGAATCTGCTAAATATCCTCTTAAACTCTTCCCAGGTCCTAACAAAGGCTGCATCAGTTATAGCTTGGATTTGGTCATTAAACTGAAGCTATGCCATAACGGCACTACTCTGGATTTGTTGAGAAGTGGTGCCATTTACAATACTGCAATTTCTGAATTATTTATATTAGTTCTAAATTCTGCTTACAAACACTTTGTTTCTCCCGAGCTTATTTCTGTATTAATTGCCTTGTCAAATATAGTTGGTTGCAACCAGCTCCCATTTTCATCATTTTATCTCTGCAACACTTAAAGTTACAAGATGATTCACTCTATATACTTTCTTCTAAGCCAGAGTATGGTAGAGTTTTACCAAAAATGTTGCCACTAACTAAAACAGCTCCCCATTTTTCCATGTCCAATGAAAATCCCTAACCACTCACTACTTGTTCCTAAAGCTTCCTAAACACACACTTCAGGTTTTAGCAATTTATCAGCATCCAATAGTAGGTATTGTTGTATCAGACCATATGTCATACTAGTTATCTAATTCTCTGTAATAAATTACAACTCTTAAAATAATACACATTTATTATCTCATAATTTAGCTTGATTCGCTGCTTCAAGTTCTCACATGAAGTTACAATCAAAATGCTGGGGTAGGCTCTCATCTCAGTCTCAGTTAGGGAATAGGCCACCTGCCCACTCATGTAGTTGTTAGTAACACTCATTTTCCTGTAGTTGTGGAATTCATAGTAACTGGCTTCTTCAAAGACAATGATGTAGAGACTCCAGCAAGAGAGGTACTACAAGTTCATACAAATATAATCATATACATCCCATTACCTTTATCACATTTTGTAGAAACAAGTCACAGATCCTGCCCACTCTTAGGCAAAGGGATCATACAAGGATGTGAACACAGGAGCTGAGGATCATGGAGGCAGGGAATCAGTTGGTCACTTGGCACCACATCTCTCTTCTAAACGGCCAACTAGACCCTCAGAATCTAATAACTTTTGCTTATGACTTTGGGTTAGAGTTTGCCAGGGAGAGGAACTTAAGTGATTTGGACAATAGCAGTGAAACAAAAGCCAATATCCATGGAAGACAGTGGCACCCAGACATAGAGACTTTACAGTGCTCCTCAGATGCTCTCGTGTTAAAGTTACGCAGCTTCTCAGATTTCCCCGTAAATTCTGTCTGTTCCACACACTCTAGTGCTTCTCACCAAAGTCATTAATTACATTAATTACAGAGAGTTTTTCTGATTCTCTGTCTTTTCCAGACCTTTTTTACCCCAGCTTCTCCCTAATCCATTCAAACCTTAATGCCTATATTAAATATCTTTTTCCCATAATAGTTGTGGTGGTCCTATTTTCTTGACCAAACATATATAGATACACATGTACAGCAGACTCAAAATTTCCAAACCTGTCTTACAACTAAACTATCTTGGGATTATTTTTAAAGGTCTATATTTCAAACTAGAATCTTCAGAGAGTGGGATCTAGAATCTGGATCATCACAACAATTTCCAAAGTAATTTTGATACAAAATCAATTTGAGGAGCCCAATGAAGCAGCATTAAGCTGTAAATCTGGAGATCCGGACCAGAGTCTCAGCTCTTACATCACTTAACATGTTGACACTAGATAAATTACCTAATATCACTATATTTCTGCATATCATACACAACATTTCCTTGTACATCAAAGAATACTAGATTATTTCTAAGGTTCTTTTGTTCTGAAATTTGATTCTGAGATTCTATTCAAACACAAACATTGTTATCTGGGTTTTAATCCAAGCTCCATAACTTACTAGATCTGTGTCCTTGAGATTATATCAATCCTATAGGCTACAGTTTCTTCATCTATAAAACAAGGATGGTAATAGTGCCTACCTCAATGGGTAGTTATGAGTATTAAATTCATTAAATCATATGATACCTGTAAAATATTTAAAAGAGGGTCTGGAATATGGTAATCACTATATGGTGGTGGTGGTGGTTTAGTCGCTAAGTCATGTCCAACTCTTGCAACCCCATGGACTGTATATGAGTGCTTATTAAATAAAATTTAAATGTAGCTTTAGTGTGCTTTGTTGCTCAGCCATGTCCGACTCTTTGAAACACCATGGACTGTAGCCTGCCAGACTCCTCTGTTCATGGAGATTCTCCAGGCAAGAATACTGGAGTGCTTTGCCATGCCCCCTATTCCAGAGGATCTTCCCAACCAAGGGATGGAACTCAAGTCTCTGGCATTTCAGGCCAAGATTCTTTACTGACTGAGCCACCAGGGAAGCCTAGAGAATGTGGCTTAGAGAATAACAAATATTACTACTAGTGTGAATATTCTAGGCTAATATTGCAGGCAATATGGACAGAAAATAAATATTTTAAAAGTGCAACTCAAAAGTTGATAGGAAAGATGGAGATAGAAGAACTATAAGAGAATGTAATAGGGTCAATATCTAGGGTTACTTAGGAGCCCTGAAAATGATAAACTAATTTTGCTTGAAAGCAATAGGGATAGACTCTCTGAGGAGTTGAACTGGTTACAAGAACACTGCCTGAGGATAAAGTAGTACTCCAACAGTAATTATATGTTCACATAGAAAAAATATACTATCAAAAATATTTTTTCTCAAGTAATATACAGGCTGTCAACATAGATATTTGACCCCCAATAGGTGAAAGATAACTGGCTCAGAGGGTAACGCGTCTGCCTGCAATGCAGGACATCTAGGTTCGATCCCTGGGTTGGAAAGATCCCCTGAAGAAGGAAATGGCAAACCACTCTGGTACTCTTGCCTGGATAATCCCATGGATGGAGAAGCCTGGTAGGCTACAGTCCATGGGGTCACAGAGTCAGACACGACTGAGCGACTTCACTTTCACTTTTCATTTTTTCAACATTGTTGAGTTAGAAATGTGATTGGTAAGAGTTTTCTGAACACTCAACTTTGATGGCTTAAATGGATATGGGAATATCAGCTTAGTTCTGATAAAGGGGCTCAATGGCATCTATAAGGGATTGAAGGCAAGGAATCTTCATGTGGCCACACAGTCTACCTAGTGCATGATACTAGGGGCTGCTAGTGACATCAACTGCAAAATAAGGTTCATCCTCTACTCTCTCATCTCAGGTTCCTTCTGTCCCATTGCTGCTGCTGCTGCTGCTGCTGCTGCTAAGTCACTTCAGTCGTGTCCGACTCTGTGCGACCCCATAGACGGAAGCTCACCAGGCTCCCCCGTCCCTGGGATTCTCCAGGCAAGAATACTGGAGTGGGCTGCCATTTCCTTCTCCAATGCATGAAAGTGAAAAGTGAAAGTGAAGTTGCTCAGTCGTGTCCGACTCTTAGCGATCCCATGGACTGGAGCCTACCAGGATCCTCCGTCCATAGGATTTTCCAGGCAAAAGTACTGAGGTGGGGTGCCATTGCCTTCCCCCGATTACTATCCTTAAAATGCAAGGATTGATTCTTATATCATCATATGGTTGCTGCATCTCCAGACCACATATCTACCTTCCAGACAACAGAAGTAGGGAAAGATAAACGGGGTAAAAATGATTTTTCCTAATAAGCCTTTAGCTTTTATTCAGAAGTGATGCCCTCCCCTGGGGCATCTTTCCAGACATCTCATTACCCAGAGCTATGGCACAACTTAGCTGAAACTATGGGGGGAAAATTGAGCAGGTAGCTTTCCAGAAGAAGAAAGCCACAGAGAAAGAGGATGTGATTGCACATAGACATCTATTGATGTGACACATTCTGGGGTCATTCTGAGGGACTCATGCAATGTTTTAAGCTTCATGACTTCCACATAGTATACAGTAATGAGAGGCGGTGACCTTCCACCTTCTTATTTCCTTTCTTTCCACTCTCTGCCTGCATTTATGCAGCAGCCATGCTGGACTTGTTTCTTAGGCATATCATGTTCTTCTTAAGATCTTTGCCTCACTCTTCCTTTTGCCTGAGCCCCTGTTTCCTCCCCATATTTCTCCTTTCCTAATTATTACTCCTTCCCACTACTCAAGTCTTAAATGTCAAAGAATTCTCACAAATGCCTTGGACAGGTTACTTCTACATCCAACCGCACTGTATGCCCAGCAGACGTTAAATTTGGTTTCATATCTGTCTTCTGCTCTAACTCATAAACTTCATACAGGCAGAAATCTGTATTTGCTTACCTATCAGGGTGGATGGCCAATAATGTAATTTTTTTTTTTTACTTACTTGGTCAGTTATTTAATCAAAGAGATGGCAAAATTTTAAGACTTACTGCATGTTTTAACTTTCCCTAAAATCAAAAATTTAATGTTCCTATGCACCACAGGAAATACTTCAAAATAAACTGACTTCTCAATACTGTAGAAATTTAGATGATAAAAATATGCTAATAACTTAAAGGAACCACTGTTGAAAGTGTGTTTATGTGAGATCATAATTTCCAGGCCCATTTATATAGCAACTTTGTCTAAGAGACGTCAATTTAATCACAACTTTTACCCTTAAATCTTTTCCTTGTGGCCATTTAAGAAGAATTTTTATAATGCCACTTATCTTTTTAAAAAATACTAAATTAAATTAAAAATTTACTTTCAGGATTTCATGCTTGTTTTCAAATTCAGTATCTTGGCCTAGTGCATTCATTGCACACTCCATTCCAGTCTCTAAGACAATTGATATTTTTTTCTTTTTATTAAATGTACGTTATCTCTCTAGTGCATATGTGCTAAGTCACTTCAGTTGTGTCCAGTGCTTTCCAACCCCATGGATTGTAGCCTGCCAGGCTTCTCTGTCCATGAGATTCTTCAGGCAAGAATGCTGGAGTGGGTTTCCATTCCTTTCTCCAGGAATCTTCCTGACCCAAGGAATGAACCTGCATCTCTTAAGTCTCCTGCACTGGCAGGCAGGTTCTTTACCACTACCGCCACCTGGGAAGCCCTATCTCTCTACCACATACCAGATATTTCATTTCTGTTCATTAAAAAAAAAAAAAAAAAAGTATTTCCACAGACTGAAAATGCACATGGTAACCTTAGAATTAGGTCAACTAAAAATGAATTCTTCATTTCATAACGGAGAAATTAAATCACTGTACGTACCCACGAAAAAATGAATATCAATATGTTGATAATCTTATTATAGTGCACTTTATTAACTGAAACTTTTGTGATACTTCATTAATAGTATATATAACATGATGGAAGATGGGGGATAAAACTTCAAACTTCTACTCTAAAATCAAAATGATTTATATTTTCAACAATTACAATCTATTGTTGGTTCTCAAAAGCTCTCTCTTTTTTTCTTTTTTTTTTTTTACTAATTCGTTGGTTGTTGTTTCCTTATGGTCTCCTCTGTCTTCAACGTAATCAAAATGGTTAGTCTACTATATGGAAATTTTTTTTCCATGGGGAAATCTGCTTTGTGACTCCATTCTACTTTTCTGAGTTTACACAATATCCTTTATATCTTCATTGCCACAGATGTTGTCTTTGTTGTAATGCAATTAAACATGAAACAATTAAATGATGCGTAAAGAACATCAATGTCAGATTATACTCTCAAACTCATTAGCAGACGGCACAATGATTACCCCAAGAGAGTATATTTTTGAGGCAGCAAAACAGTCAATGTACTTTCCACTTACTTCCTCTCTCTTTTTAGAAGCAAACAGGATAGCACTTTATTTGCTTCAGTAGTCATGTTTCTAGAAACTAAAGGAAGAGAATCTCATCTATGCCAAGTTATGGTCAAACTCATTTTCTAAATTTAGAAGAATCTTGAAATTGATGGTACATCAAGCTGTGAAAATGAGTCAAGTGATAAAGGAAAGCATACAATTAGGCTTGTTTCTTGTTGGCCTGGACACTAGGGAATGGAGACACATAATCATTCGTTTTGAACATCATGAGACATACAGGTAAACATCTTTGCATTCTACTCAAGATTACATCAGAAAAAAAGTAAAGTTTTTAAAAAGTAATTAAAATTAAGTAAAAGCAAGATATTTAGGAGTTTGGAATATGAAATTTTCTTAGCAATTTTTCCACTGGGATACACATTTAGTTTCAGTTAAAATGAGAATCAACAAATTCAACTTGGTTTGCATTCTAAATTCAGTATAATGCACTTACAATGAAATTCTGGCTTCCCAAGCACCTGCTGAGCCCTATTACAACTTCTGATTAGAATATATACTAATGTGCCATATGACTCTTCACTTATTGTTGTTAAGCTTCTCTTTGAACATTTAAATGGTGTATCTTATTTTTGGTTAGTGATTTGATTGATTATTTTCACATTAGAATTTTAAGTTTATAAGATTTTTGGTCAAACTCTCAAATTCTATTTAAAAAATGAGGTAAAATTTTAAAATAACTCGGGTATATAGGATCTGAGATTACATATTCAGATGTTCTGCTCAAAACTAAAAAAACATTTACATGTAACTATTTGATATTTGGAGAAGGAAATGGCACCCCACTCCAGTACTCTTGCCTGGAAAGTCCCATGGATGGAGGAGCCTGGTAGGCTGCAGTCCATGGGGTCACTAGGAGTCAGATGCGACTGAGTGACTTCACTTTCACTTTTCACTTTCATGCATTGGAGAAGAAAATGGCAACCCACTCCAGTGTTCTTGCTGGAGAATCCCAGGGACGGGGGAGCCTGGTGGGCTGCCGTCTCTGGGGTCGCACAGAGTCAGACACGACTGAAGCGACTTAGCAGCAGCAGCAGCAGCATTTGATATTTGGTCTTGTATTAGGCAGGGTTCTCCAGAGACACAGGACCAGTAGGATATATATAGATACATAGAAGGAGAGACTGCCTGAAATGATTAAGGAAGCTGAGAAGTTCCATGATCTGTCATCTGCTCCTTGGAGGCCCAGGGAAGCCAGTTGTATAGTTCCAGTCCAAAACCATGGCCTGAGAGTCAGGAGCACAAAAGTCCTAGGGCAGAAGAAGATGGATATTCCAACTCAAGAGAAAGCAAATGTGCCCTTCTTACACCTTTATTGTTCTATTCAAGCCCTTAATGGATTGAATGATGCCCACCAGCACTAGTGAAGGCATATTCTTTACTTAATCCACTTCTTCAAATATTAATGTTTTCTAGACACACCCTCATAGACACACCTATGATGATGTTTTACCAGCTATCTGGGCATCCCTTAGCCCAGTCAAGTTGACAGATAAAACTAACCATCAAATTTTCCATTCCTCTCATAACCAGCATCAATTGCAATCAATAGTGTAGTTAATCTTTTCAAAGTTTTATTTAACTCCTTTTCTGTCTTAGAGTTGCATCTAAATTTCTTAAAATATGTGGGTAAGCTAGGAAATCCGAAGAGGCATTTGGTCCCTGGCCATCGGTTGTGTTTGTGGATGTTTCCTGAGATGGATACTTTATCCTTTTGTCTCTGTTTATTGATCAGTCTCTATCATTCTAAGTTTTCTTCATACTTAGTGATCTGGAAATCTCTTCAGGCTTTGGCTCATCTCTTAAACAACATGCTCTGCTGTTATGAGAATAACAATAAAGAAAACTTTTTGATTCAAAAGAGTTGAGAACATTTATAGAACAATGTCTTTAAATATAAAAAGGAGATAGAAAATAATATATAAGTAGGGAAGGGGTTAGTCTTAGGTGTAATGATAGTAAAACTGATCCATAAAAACAAAAGAGAAGGTGGACGTAAAGAGGTAGATGTGTTCATGGGAACTTGTGTAAGTCCTTTTCTAATTGTTTTTTCTTTTCAGTGAAATGAGAAGGAAATGGATTCATCAACTGACCACGAAAGTAGTTGAGGTGGTGGTTTGTAGAGCAGATGTTAGATATTAGAAAAGAGAGAAGGAATAAAACTTTGTCTAAAAGAATAGAAAGTGAATGGACTACAAATTTCAGGTAATAGTCGAGTATGTGTTTTCTCAGCCCTCTTCAGCTTCAGAGACAGAGGATTGAGTGGTCTGAGAGTTGGGTTTTACCAATATTGGTTTAGCCAATCATATACTAGGAAGCAAGAAAAATGGTGAAGATTTTACCGTATTTACAAGCAAATAACTTATCCTGTCAAAATTTTATATTTTAGTACTGGTGGGAGCCTCAGGGCTTCTGGATTCCAGTTTCAGATAATAATTACTCACAGACTAAGTCAGTTCCCCATACTCCAAGTTCTCACACAACAACAGGACTAAGAACTAAGATACTACCTGCATATGCAGTCCATTTACATCACAGGGGTCAAAATTATGACACTCAGAATTTACAGAGAGAATTCTGGCATAATAATCCATATTCTCCTTCAGGGAAAAAAAAAAAAGACTTTTACTCTGGAATGTAAACAAATGTTCTCTGGAGATGAGAGATGCATCTTAACCTGGAACATAATTAATTGCCTTTGGGGAGATACATTTTCTGAATTCCTCCTAAGAAATAAACTATTGCTAGGTCTTAAGATACTTTGCTATTCAATCACCCTTGAGAAAACCATGTCAGTGATTGCTCAGAAGTCTCCATACATGCAGAAATGCAAAAACATTCATGGAGAAATATTTCCCAACAACTACACACCGACATTCCAAAATCAGAGTCGAGCTTTTAGTATAAAAAACTAAAAGTTTTTTATATTTTGGTAAATAAATCAATTTCTATGACAACTAGAATTTATATTAAAATTTTATTTTTTCAATATAAATTTATTTATTTTAATTGGAGGCTAATTACTTTACAATATTGTATTGGTTTTGCCATACATCAACGTGAATCCACCACGGATGTACACATGTTCCCCATCCTGAACTCTCCTCCCACCTCCCTCCCCATACCATCCCTCTGGGTCATCCCAGTGCACCAGCCCCAAGCATCCTGTATCATGCATTGAATCTGGACTGGCGATTCATTTCATATATGATATTATACATGTTTAAATGCCATTCTCCCTAATCATCCCACCCTCTCCCTTTCCCACAGAGTCCAAAAGACTGCTCTATACATCTGTGTCTCTTTTGCTGGCTCGCTTACAGGGTTACCGTTACCATCTTTCTAAATTCCATATATATGTGTTAGTATACTCCAGTGTTCTTGCCTGGAGAATCCCAGGGATGGGGGAGCCTGGTGGGATGCTGTCTATGCGGTCGCACAGAGTCAGACACGACTGAAGTGACTTAGCAGCAGCAGCAGCAGCATACTCTATTGGTGTTTTTCTTTCTGGCTTACTTCACTCTGTATAATAGGCTCCGGTTCCATCCACCTCATTAGAACTGATTCAAATGTATTCTTTTCAGTGTCTCAGTAATACTCCATTGTGTATATGTACCACAGCTTTCTTATCCATTCATCTGCTGATGGACATCTAGGTTGCTTCCATGTCCTGGCTATTATAAACAGTGCTGCAATGAACACTGGGGTACACGTGTCTCTTTCAATTTTGATTTCCTCAGTGTGTATGCCCAGCAGTGGGATTGCTGGGTCATATGGCAGTTCTATTTCCAGTTTTTTAAGAAATCGCCACACTGTTCTCCATAGTGGCTGTACTAGTTTGCATTCCCACCAACAGTGTAAGAGGGTTCCCTTTTCTCCACATCCTCTCCAGCATTTATTGCTTGTAGACTTTTGAATCGGGGAAGGCAATGGCACCCCACCCCAGTACTTTTGCCTGGAAAATCCCATGGACGGAGGAGCCTGGTAGGCTCCAGTCCATGGGGTCGCTAAGAGTCGGACACGACTGAGCGACTTCACTTTCACTTTTCACTTTCATGCATTGGAGAAGGAAATGGCAACCCACTCCAGTATTCTTGCCTGGAGAATCCCAGGGACAGGGGAGCCTGGTGAGCTTCCGTCTATGGGGTCGCACAGAGTCGGACACGACTGAAGCGACTTAGCAGCAGACTTTTGGATGGCAACCATTCTGACTGTCGTGAAATGGTACCTCACTGTGGTTTTGATTTGCATTTCTCTGATAATGAGTGATGTTGAGCATCTTTTCATGTGTTTGTTAGCCATCTGCATGTCTTCTTTGGAGAAATGTCTATTTAGTTCTTTGGCCCATTTATTGATTGGGTCGTTTATTTTTATGGAATTGAGCTGCAGGAGTTGCTTGTATATTTTTGAGATTAGCTGTTTGTCAGTTGCTTCATTTGCTATTATTTTCTCCCATTCTGAAGGCTGTTTTTTCACCTTGCTTATAGTTTCCTTTGTTGTGCAGAAGCTTTTAATTAGCTCCCATTTGTTTATTTTTGCTTTTATTTCCAATATTCTGAGAGGTGGGTCATAGAGGATCCTGCTGTGACTTATGTCGGAGAGTGTTTTGCCTATGTTCTCCTCTAGTTTTATATAGTTTCTAGTCTTACATTTAGATCTTTAATCCATTTTGAGTTTATTTTTGTGTATGGTATTAGAAAGTGTTCTAGTTTCATTCTTTTACAAGTGGTTGACCAGTTTTCCCAGCACCACTTGTTAAAGAGATTGTCTTTACTCCATTGTATATTCTTGCCTCCTTTGTCGAAGATAAGGTGTCCATATGTGCATGGATTTATCTCTGGGCTTTCTATTTTGTTCCATTGATCTATATTTCTGTCTTTGTGCCAGTACCATGCTGTCTTGATGACTGTGGCTTTGTAGTAGAGCCTGAAGTCAGGCAGATTGATTCCTTCAGTTCCATTCTTCTTTCCCAAGATTACTTTTTAAATGTTCTTATACGACATTATTTGCAACATTTTAAAATTTCCATTATTTTTAAAAATATTACATTTTATGGTGAAGTACTTTTAGATAAGTCACACATGTTTTCTGGAACTCAGTGTCATCAGTGACAATAAAGAGTAGATTTAATTGCATGACTACTAATTGCATACTGATTACAAATTCAAAATTTTCTATTTTAAGCAAACTATACGCTATCTGGTCTAGGAATAGAAGACCTTTCACAGTACATTTTTTTAAAAAAAGATAGTGACAAAAACAAATATATATTTAATTATTTTAAAATGCTTATTATGGTATGCCTAGGTATGGTTTTCTTTATATTTACACTGATTAAAATTTATAATACACCTTAAATCTGTTACCTGAGATTTTTCTTCTTTATTGAAGCATAGTTGATTTGCAATATTGTGTTGTGTGTAGTTAGGTATGCAGCAAAGTGATTCAGTTTTATATATATATACATTTTTTCAGATTACTTTCCATTATAGGTAAAATTAAAAGATATTGAATATAGTTTCCTGTGCTTTCCAGTAAATCTTTATTATTTATCCATTTTATATATATTCTTGTGTATTTGTTAAGCCCATACTCATAATTTATTCCTTCCCATGAGATTTTTCTTAATTAAAACAGATTAGTTCTCCTCATTCTAAATTACAGCCTCCATCATTTTGTCTCCATTGCTCTTTCTTGGGCTCCAATTACACATATTTATATCCATTTGTCTCATATTTCCAAGTCTGAGTTTTCTTTCCTTTTTTACCTTATGCTTCAGTCTATTATGTGACTTGTTTTGTAAGTCACTAGTTGCAAAACTTCTACTGAGGTATTAAGTGATTATATTTTAAAGTTCTAAAACTTCCCTTTGGTATTTTCATATATCCTTTTTGTTCTATCTTGAAATTCTTCATCTAGGCATTTATTTTCTCATATATGTTGATCTGTTTATGAATCTTTGTATATTTACACCTATGAATCTACTCCCCATGTCTTTTTTGTTCTCTTGTTCCTGTCTCTTGCCATGTCCAATTTTATTGTGTGCTGTACATTACATGCAAAAAAATTTGTGGCTCTGGATGACATTATTTTCTGTTAATGATGATTTACTGTTCATTTGGCAGAGCATTAAATGCAGGAGGAAATCACTTCCACCCCAAATTAAAATGATTCCCAAATTTGGTTTTAATCTTTATGAAGGCTCTTTTTTGGTTTGTTCTTAATCATGTAGCTTAGCTAATGAACATCTCAGTTGAAAGCTTAGGATGCTTACAAGTGTCTGCTTTACTTAGAGGATATTAAGCTACAAAATTTATCTCTCCGAACCATATGAGATTTTTAAATCTTAGTTCATCTTCTCGGTTATGTAGTTTTTGCTCTCTGCTTGACTTCTTGACTTTTGCCTCACTCTTACTTAAGAATCAGAAAATGCCTCTATGGCAAAAGCAGTTCAAATGTGAGGTTTCATTACTTCTCTTCTCCTTACATCCCTTCTCTCTGAAAATTTGTCCTGCTCTAAGTCTTAGCTACCTTTTTCAATCCTGAAAAACCCTGAATTTTGGTGTTTTTAGGCCCTTAAGAATGCTGATGGAGAAGGCAATGGCACCCCACTCCAGTACTCTTGCCTGGAAAATCCCATGGATGGAGAAGCCTGGTGGGCTGCAGTCCATGGGATTGCTAGGAGTCGGACACGACTGAGCGACTTCATTTTCACTTTCATGCATTGGAGAAGGAAACGACAACCCACTCCAGTGCTCTTGCCTGGAGAATCCCAGGGACAAGGGAGACTGGTGGGCTGCCGTCTATGGGGTTGCACAGAGTCGGACACGACTGATGTGACCTAGCAGCAGCAGCAAGAATGCCGAAAACTCTTCTCAGATTCTTAGACTTTAGCTGCCCCTTTTTGATCATCTGATTATTCTTTCTTGAGACTTCAAATAGGCAAACTGCTTGCAAAGCACATTAATTCAAAATGTCAGACTCCCCTCAATGCTTTTTTCCTTCTCTCCAAAATCTTAAGTTCATGTGCTCACTTCAGCAGCACATATACAAAATCTTAGGTTTTTTCACACTGGGCTATCTTGGCACCACTCTAATTCTCTCAAATACATTTTATATTGTACTCAGATTTTCTAGTTGCTCATTTCAGAAATGTTCTGATCCAAGTTAATGAGGAATATTATTTCACATAAATATTTTAAACATAATCTTTAAAAGTAGTTGATACTTTAAAAACGTCTACTTGATTATATTACTTCTATTCATACAGTATTTATTCTTTATTTTTATAGGAAAATTACTTGTCTTGACAGTATATTGTTCTACATATAAATGAAAAGGCAAATGTGGGATCAGAAATTATTTTCTCCCTATGCATTTGAATTCACTCATAATGATGACTTACTAATGTAAAGTAAGAAAATCAGAGATACCAAAGGAACATTTCATGCAAAGATGGGCTCGATAAAGGACAGAAATGGTATGGACCTAACAGAAGCAGAAGATATTAAGAAGAGGTGGCAAGAATACACAGAAGAACTGTACAAAAAAGAGCTTCACGACCCAGATAATCATGATGGTGTGATCACTGACCTAGAGCCAGACATCCTGGAATGTGAAGTCAAGTGGGCCTTAGAAAGCATCACTAGGAACAAAGCTAGTGGAGGTGATGGAATTCCAGTGGAGCTATTCCAAATCCTGAAAGATGATGCTGTGAAAGTGCTGCACTCAATATGCCAGCAAATCTGGAAAACACAGCAGTGGCCACAAGATTGGAAAAGGTCAGTTTTCATTCCAATCCCAAAGAAAGGCAATGCCAAAGAATACTCAAACTACTGCACAATTGCACTCATCTCACATGCTAGTAAAGTAATGCTCAAAATTCTCCAAGCCAGGCTTCAGCAATATGTGAACCGTAAACTTCCTGATGTTCAAGCTGGTTTTTGGAAAGACAGAGGAACTAGAGATCAAATTGCCAACATCCACTGGATCATGGAAAAAGCAAGAGAGTTCCAGAAAAACATCTATTTCTGCTTTATTGACTATGCCAAAGCCTTTGACTGTGTAGATCACAATAAACTGTGGAAAGTTCTGGAAGAGATGGGAATACCAGACCACCTGATCTGCCTCTTGAGAAATCTGTATGCAGGTCAGGAAGCAACAGTTAGAACTGGTCATGGAACAACAGACTGGTTCCAACTAGGAAAAGGAGTACGTTAAGGCTGTATATTGTCACCATGTTTATTTAACTTATATGCAGAGTACATCATGAGAAATGCTGGACTGGAAGAAACACAAGTTGGAATCAAGATTGCTGGGAGAAATATCAATAACCTCATATATGCAAATGACACCACCCTTATGGCAGAAAGTGAAGAGGGGCTAAAAAGCCTCTTGATGAAAGTGAAAGTGGAGAGTGAAAAGGTTGGCTTAAAGCTCAACATTCAGAACACGAAGATCATGGCATCTGGTCCCATCACTACATGGGAAATAGATGGGGAAACAGTGGAAACAGTGTCAGACTTTGTTTTTCTGGGCTCCAAAATCACTGCAGATGGTGACTGCAGCCATGAAATTAAAAGACGCTTGCTCCTTGGAAGGAAAGTTATGACCAACCTAGATAGCATATTCAAAAGCAGAGACATTACTTTGCCAACAAAGATTCGTCTAGTCAAGGCTATGGTCTTTCCTGTGGTCATGTATGGATGTGAGAGCTGGACTGTGAAGAAGGCTGAGCGCCGAAGAATTGATGCTTTTGAACTGTGGTGTTGGAGAAGACTCTTGAGAGTCCCTTGGACTGCAAGAAGATCCAACCAGTCCATTCTGAAGGAGATCAGCCCTGGGATTTCTTTGGAAGGAATGATGCTAAAGCTGAAACTCCAGTATTTTGGCCACCTCATTTGAAGAGTTGACTCATTGGAGAAGACTCTGATGCTGGGAGGGATTGAGGGCAGGAGGAGCAGGGGATGACAGAGGATGAGATGGCTGGATGGCATCACTGACTCAATGGGTGTGAGTCTGGGTGACCTCCGGGAGTTGGTGATACACAGGCAGGCCTGGCGTGCTGCAGTTCATGGGGTCGCGAAGAGTCGGACACAACTGAGCGACTGATCTGATCTCTGATCTGAACATTTATTACTTATTATAAACCAAGAACTATCCTAAATTTTTATATGCTTTACTTAAATTTTCACAACACTATAATTTCCTTTTATTATGCCAACTGAATAGATGAGGAAACTTAGGTATAACTTGTCAAATAATATATGTCAGTACTAGAATAGAATAAGAAGCAGGTAAGAGTAAGTTTTGTCTGTAGGCATAGTAAATTAAAATAAAGTACAGCCTAACGATGTTTACTGGAAAGATTGTTAATTGAACAAACTTTAAATTCCACAAAAATGAGTTTCTAACAGTGACATTTCAAGCCTCAACAGATAAACAGAGGAAGATATTTGGGCAATTCACAAAAACTGACTGAGTCCCTACTCTGTTTCAAAACACAGAAGAGAAGTGGATCTCAGTTTGGCCTGGAGCAGACCCTGGGGTTTCTAAGGGACACTGACTCCTATCTTCCATCTTCCAATGATCACATTCAGTGTGTGTGCCCACAGCTTAAGTTAAATATTTGAAGTAAAAATGTCTAACTTACAAGATGATAGGGAAGAGACTTTATAATAGGAGGGTAGATGGAAATTAGTGGGAAACTTTTGAATTTGGTAGCTCCCAGCACTGAAATTTCAGCAGGCACCAGCCTCTCAACTTCCCAAACTCTGCTTGTATTAACACAGTGTATTTCATGCCTTTCTCTTTTTAATACCTTGTATATATAAGTAAGAAGCCAAAGTATTATCCGCAGATGTGATGATTGCTTGTACAGAAAACCAAAGAATCTCTAAAAATGAATTGTTAGAAATAATAAGAAAATTCAACAAGGTTGCTAAATCTACAGCAATATGAAAGGTTAATAGTATTCCTACACACCAGTAATAACTAATTTTAAAATGTAATGTTTAAAAATGTATAATTAATTATGGCAACAAAAATTATAACAATCTAAAGAATGAATCTAGCAAAAGATATAAACGGATGAAATGAAAATATTCCAGCACAAGAAGAATGCCTAGATAAAAGAAATACTGTATTAATGAACAGGAAAACTCAATATTGTAAGAATGGCCTTTTCTCCTTGACATCTAACTACATATTTAACACAATGAGCCAAAGTCCCAGTTTTTAACAGAATTTGAAAAGGCAGTCTTAAAGTGCTACATTAACTTGAAGGAATGTATCAGTCAATTTTGAAGAAGAAAGAATATATGTCTTCTCAAGTATCAATCTATAATAATTTATTTATCATGGTATTGCTACAGGAAATCCTTAGAAACACTAGTGGAACAGAATAGAAAACTTAGAAATGGTCAGTGGGAGCTGGGTAGTTGACAGAGATGTATTATTTGTCAATGGGAAAAGTATGCACAGTTCAATAAATTATGCTGGAACAATTGGTCATCTATATGGAAAATGATCAAAGTGGATGTAAACCTCACACCACATACCTTTGTAATTTACAGAAAATTGGAAGACCTAACATCTAAAGAGAAAAGCAAACATTTATAACTTATTAGGAAATAAGTTATTCAACAAGGCTCGAAAAATACAAGCTAAAACAAAAGATTTATAAATATGACTATATTAAAATTAAATTTTTAATTAAAAAGCAATCAAAGTTAAAAATACAAGCCACAGACTTGAAAATGGATTTTCATTGTATAGAATAAATGAAAAGCTAGCATTCAGAGTATGTAAAGCATTACTATATAGATAAGAAAAACAGCTCTATACAAAAGATGGGCAGAGATATGAACAGTAGTAAGTTCTCAGATGACTAAAAATAAATATTCAATAAACACTTGAAAAATATTAAATTCACTATTGAAAATATAAATTAACACAATGCGATACTGGTAAGATTTTACAGGTCCATTATATGTCATAAGAATATACATATATACCTATATATACATACATCTACACATACACATATACATATATATGTAATCCTTTGTGTATATACATATGCACAAACACATACATACACACACATGTATATATTTAAATCTATGTTCTCTCACAGACTTTTAAATACACATAAAACTAGTGCTTAATTTAGAAATTAAGTCAAATATGTGAAAAACCTAACAGCTCTATATATCAATTAAGAAAGATGATAAATATTTCACAGAAATAATATGCATCAACTTCAAGGTACTGAATCTCTAGCAAAATAAAACAAACAAAAAAAGAATATAGCTGATTTTTAGCTTATCTGTAAGGTTTCATTTTGTCATTTTAAAATAAATATATTAGAAGTAAAAATATTAGAGAAAGTTAAAATATTAGAGAAAAATCCATTATTCTTTGTATTTTATCATGTTTGAAATATTTCATACATGAAAATATATTATTAAAACCGTGAAGTGCAAACCACTTTTTTTTTGAAAATTATTTTATTTTTATTTATTTTTTTTAATTTTATTTTGCTTAACTTTACAATAGCAGCAAACCACTTTTAAGAAACTGAAGATACATTAAATGCCTTATCTTAGGGGAAAAATGAAAAAAATTAATAAATTATATGTGTCTATAATTTTTAAATGAATAAACATTTTATATTTTATAAAATAATTCAAATAATTTAATATAATATTGTCATTTATAGCACTGATGCAAAGAGCTGACTCATTTGAAAAGAACCTGATGTTGGGAAAGATTGAGGGCAGGAGGAGAAGGGGACGACAGAGGATGAGATAATTGGATGGCATCACCGACTCAATGGACATGAGTCTGGGTAAATTCTGGCAGCTGGTGATGGACAGGGAGGCCTGGAGTACTGCGGTTCATGGGGTCACAAAGAGTCGGACACAACTGAGCGATTGAACTGAACTGGACTGATAACAGAGTACAAAAATTTCCCAAAACATAAAAATCCTCCCATGCCTTAAATTAGAAATGTGACTATACTTGTTTGAATTCAGGGCATCCAAGAGTATTCTAAGTTGAATTTGTGGAGACTTGGAAAGCGTTTTGACAGTCCCTAGTAATGTAATGTCTTTGGGAGGGAGACAATCTAGCCTCCCTAATAGGTATTTGGCTCTGACTTTATCCCTAATCTCCTTCCTTTTAAAGCCCAGCCTTATTTTTTCCAACAGGGAGGCCGTAGCCCTGCATTAATTTGCATGGTTGATGTAGCCTCTAATCAATGTCTGCCAAACAATCTATGACAAGTTATTAACAAAGAATCCAGGAAATTAATTACCATAGTTTAATTCTGGAAATTGCCTTTAATTTGGTCAGTACTTTCCATTTCTAATCAAATTAATTGCTTGAAAACTGATTAATGGGAAGATCCAGCAGGCAGTTAATTAACATCAAAGCAAAAGAATTCTTGAGTCCTATGAAAATTATTCAGGTACACAAAAGAAAGTTCTGGTAAACAGCCAATGGAAACTATAGCTATTCTTTAAATTCAGCATTTATTGAGCTGACCCAATATTATGGATTCTATATTCTAATTGAAGAAATATTCAGTGATGCTGACTAAGTGCTACATATAATATCATGGTTATTTAATTAATATCTTTTATTTGATTATGCATAACTCAAACTTAGATACCAATTAATTCATAATTCAACAGCAAAAACTTCTAAAGTGCTTCAAATCATTAAATTCTTTCAAAGTGTGTCATCACTGTACATTAACTATTTAAAACCATCTTTTACTGCGAAACTTGGGGGATAATTATTAAAAAATTTAATTGATCAAAAAAGAATTAAATTTATCATTGAACAGCAGACTGGTTCCAAATAGGAAAAGGAGTACATCAAGGCTGCATATTGTCACCATGTTTATTTAACTTATATGCAGAGTACATCATGAGAAATGCTGGACTGGAAGAAACACAAGTTGGAATCAAGATTGCTGGGAGAAATATCAATAACCTCAGATATGCAGATGACACCACTCTTATGGCAGAAAGTGAAGAGGGGCTAAAAAGCCTCTTGATGAAAGTGAAAGTGGAGAGTGAAAAGGTTGGCTTAAAGCTCAACATTCAGAAAACGAAGATCATGGCATCTGGTCCCATCACTGCATGGGAAATAGATGGGGAAACAGTGGAAACAGTGTCAGACTTTATTTTTCTGGGCTCCAAAATCACTGCAGATGGTGACTGCAGTCATGAAATTAAAAGACGCTTGCTCCTTGGAAGGAAAGTTATGACCAACCTAGATAGCATATTCAAAAGCAGAGACATTACTTTACCAACAAAGGTTCGCCTAGTCAAGGCTATGGTCTTTCCTGTGGTCATGTATGGATGTGAGAGCTGGACTGTGAAGAAGGCTGAGCGCCGAAGAATTGATGCTTTTGAACTGTGGTGTTGGAGAAGACTCTTGAGAGTCCCTTGGACTGCAAGAAGATCCAACCAGTCCATTCTGAAGGAGATCAATCCTGGAATTTCTTTAGAAGGAATGATGCTAAAGCTGAAACTCCAATATTTTGGCCACCTCATGCGAAGAGTTAACTCATTGGAGAAGACTCTGATGCTGGGAGGGATTGAGGGCAGGAGGAGAAGGGGACGACAGAGGATGAGATGGCTGGATGGCATCACTGACTCGATGGATGCGAGTCTGAGTGACCTCCGGGAGCTGGTGATGGACAGGGAGGCCTGGCGTGCTGCGGTTCATGGGGTCGCAAAGAGTCGGACATGACTGAGCGACTGATCTGATCTGATCTGATCTGATTGAACAGCAACTAAGTTGGTCAAAATGTTAATTACTATGAGTGGTTAATCATTCTATTATTACTTGGTATTCTAGCACTGGTGCTGTTTTTGAGGATACCATTAAATAATAAGACTAATAAAAGGTTAGCAATAGTATCTTTAGAAATTATACATCTGAAGGGTTTAATGGCTTCAATCCTTCTGGGAATAGGGTCTAAAGGATTAGCCCGACGGTTTTATTCATATAAGAAGTATGTACAGTTTTTACAAGAATGTTTACTGAAGTGGCATGATGGAGGCTGATGGAGATTATGGAGAAGCTTTATCATTTCCATCTCTTCTTCCAATCTCCCCACTCTTCTCTCTTTGATTCTACCATATCAGATTCATAATAGTGCTTCCATTTTAGGTAGTAAAAATATATTTTCATATATAGCATATATGACCCATTTTTTTTCCTTTTAAGTTGCTCAAAGATATAAAACCATTTGTATTAGTATTTGATAATATTTTCATCAGGCATTGGGGCAAAGGAGACTGGAAACAACAGTACAGAGTTGAGTTGTGGGGAGCTGGTGACAAGAGAGTGGGAATTCAGGGGAATTAGCAGGGGAACCTTAAGTGAGGACAGACTAGCCAGTCAACTGTGTGACATGCTTGGAGGATTCACTGATTCTTCAATCTGAAAATTTTCTTTCCAAAGCTCATTTTTATAGATAAAACAACAGCTAAAAAGTAAATATCTCAATAAACAAAATAGAGTCACTTTTCATCATTAAAACTTTTGGATACAATTTTTTAATCTGGTATTTTATTGTGTGTGTGCTTAGTTGCTCAGTCATATCTGACTATTTGTGACTTCATGGACTATAGCCCTCCAGGCTCCTTTGTTCATGCAGATTCTCCAGGTAAGAATACTGGAGTGTGTTGCCATTTCCTTCTCCAGGGCATCTTCCCAACCCAGGGAGTGAACCCAGGTCTTCCGTATTGCAGGTGGATTCTTTACTGTCTGAGCCACCAGGGTGTATTAGTTATTCTTTGCTTCATGAGAAATTACTTTAAGATTAGTGACTGGAATAACAAACATTTATTATCTCATCATTTCTGTGGGTCAGGAATTTGAGGACATCTTTGTTGGGTGGTTCTGGCTTAGAGTCACTCATGAGGTTATGGTCAAGATGTCAGTTGGGCTGCAGTCAGTGAAGACTTGACTGGAGCTGAAAGATCCATTTCCAAGTTGGAGGACACACAGGGCCATTACGAAGGAGTCTCTGCTTCTTGCCATATGAGCCTCTACACAGGGCTTCTTGAGTTTCTTCAAGACATGGCAGTTGGATTCCCTCAGAGTGAATGATCTCTGAAAGAGAAGAAAAGACCACGTGCTAGATTGCTTCATGTCTGACTCTGTGTAACCCTATGCACTGTAGCCCACAAGACTCCTCTGTCAATGGGATTCTCCAAGCAAGAGTACTGGAATGGGTTGCCATGCCCTCCTCCAGGGGATCTTCTAGATTCAGGGATTGAACCTTGGTTCCTGCAGCTCCTGCATTGCAGGTGGATTCTTTAGCACTGAGCCACTAGGGAAGACCCAGAAAAGACCATAATGCAAATAAATTTTGATGAAAACAATGTATGAAAGGATAGGTCCAAAATAACATTTTCAAATTTTTGATCATTGCTACATAAATAGTATATAAACAGGTATAAACAGTATATAAAATATCATGTAAATAGACATTTATCAAGGAAAACAGAAATCTGTGCTTGAATAAGTTTGAAAACAAAAAGTTTGTTTAACTAAGAAACAAATTAAAACAACTTTTCCTAACAGAGATTTCATGCATTTTATGAATTCCCAAAGGAGAAATATATTTTATAGCTATCATTAATTAAAAATATTTGGAGTTCTTTTGATAATGTTCAGTAATTAGAAGTAAGAGATACACATTTCTTCCTTACTGCTTTAATACCAAGAGGATCATTACAAGAACTGCAAGCTTTTGACAAAAGTCTACCAAACATTCAGATGTTTATTTGCAAATTGACCCAGTGAGTTATCATAGCTTCGACAACCATCAAATCAGCTCTATCAACAGAGCTTCATAAAGTAGGAGGACACAGAATTACAGCTTTTAACTTTGAGCTCTGGAGTAAAGGGCTAGTTGAGTTTGGAAGATTTTTATTCATGAATGAAAAATTATTACCAGCATGCTGCTGACTCACTTCAGTCATGTCCGACTCTGTGCAACCCCATAGACAGCAGTCCACCAAGATGCCTGGTCCCTGGGATTCTCCAGGCAAGAACGTTGGAGTGGGTTGCCATTTCCTTCTCCAATGCATGAAAGTGAAGAGTGAAAGTCAAGTTGCTCAGTCATGTCCGACCCTCAGCAACCCCATGGGCTGCAGCCTTCCAGGCTCCTCATCCATGGGATTTTCCAGGCAAGAGTACTGGAGTGGGGTGCCATTGCCTTCTCCGATTACCAGCATATCTAATGCTAATTGCAAACCACCACTGGAGTATGGGTTCCTGAGCAGAGAAGGTCCATACTGACTAATCACCTCCAGAGGTTGAGCTAAAATTAGTTGACACACATATACATTACATTTCTGGTTAAAATAAATTGCCACTAGGGTAACAGAAATAACATTTTCCAGCATTTTACCACATTCTTCTTTTTCTTTTATTTTCTTGGGCTCCAAAATCACTGCAGATGGTGATTGCAGCCATGAAATTAAAAGATGCTTGCTCCTTGGAAAAAAAGCTATGACCAACCTAGAAAACATATTAAAAAGCAGAGACATTACTTTGCCAACAAAGGTCCATCTAGTCAAAGCTATGGTTTTTCCAGTAGTCATGTATGGGTGTTATAGCTGGACCATAAAAAAAGCTGAGCACTGAAGAATTGATGCTTTTGAACTGTGGTGTTGGAGAATACTCTTTAGAGTCCCTTGGACTGCAAGGAGATCCTACCAGTTAATCCTAAAGAAAATCAGTCCTGAATATTCATTGGAAAAGACTGATGCTGAAGCTGAAACTCTAATACTTTGGCTACCTGATATGAAGAACTGACTCATTGGAAAAGACCCTGATGATGGGAAAGAATGAAGGCAGGAGGAGAAGGGAATGACAGAGGATGAGATGGTTGGATGGCATCGCATCACTGACTCTATGGACATGAGTTTGAGCAAGCTCCAGGAGTTGTGATGGACAGGAAAGCCTGATGTGCTGCAGTCCATGGGGTCGCAAAGAGTCGGACACAACTGAGTGACTGAAATGAAGTGATTTGTGGAACTAGCAGTTTTAGAAAAGATATGAAAAAATCTCTGCAACCTGCATCTCACTGTCCCAGTGAAGAAGCTCTAATGATTTCCAGGAAAAAGAAGGTGTTATTCATCAGGACACATCACTGATGGAAGGCTAATTAAAATCTTAAGGCCCATGCCTGGGAAAGGGACACAACAATGTCCTGAAATACACAGAGGATAATTAATTAAATCACTGACCTTATTAATTATAAAATGACAGGCTGCAGACAATCTAGTAATTTTAATTCCATTCTGATCCTATATTCAAAATGGTTAAATATACAGGGCCATGTTTATAGCTGAGCAAAATGTATGTGATAAAATATATTTATGGAAAGACAAGATAGGAAGTGAATTAATTCCAAATAATGCCATATACAATAGGAAAAGTAATGGAAGTGCAGTCTGTTTAGTGTTTCCTGTAAACTGGGCTTCCCAGGTGATGCAGAAAGAATCTGGTAAAGAATCTGCCTGCAAATGCAGGAGGCACGGGTTTGATCCCTGCTCAGGAAGATACTTTGGAGTATGAAACAGCAACCTACTTCAGTATTCTTGCCTGGAAAATTGGATGGACAGTGCAGCCTGGCAGGCTATAGTCCAGAGGGGCACAAAGAATTGAACACTACTGAGCCTACATGTGGAGAAGGCAATGGCATCCCACTCCAGTACTCTTGCCTGGAAAATCCAATGGATGCAGGAGCGTGGTAGGCTGCAGTCCATGGGGTCGCTAAGAGTCAGACATGACTGAGCAACTTCACTTTCACTCTTCACTTTCATGCATTGGAGAAGGAAATGGCAACCCACTCCAGTGTTCTTGCCTGGAGAATCCCAGGGACGGGGTAGCCTGGTGGGCTGCCATCTAGGGGTCACACAGAGTCGGACACAACTGAAGCGACTTAGCAGCAGCAGCAGCAGAGCCTACATGAATGAATGAACATGAACATATGCTGAGTATTTTACATTAGTAATCTACTACTTTACATATGTAACCTACTCATTCTCACAATAACCTTGTATTGATGGAACTATTACTATTCATGTTTTACAGATGAAGATGGAAAGGAGGTAATTGTTCAAGGACAAAATGCTGGGACTGTAAACCAAGTCTGTCTTACTCTACAGCTCATGCTGAAATTCTATCTACATTGCCTGTACATAAACGTTGCCTCAGAGACCAACTGCTGGCAGTAAACCAAAAAGCAGAAATACAGAATGTTGTTTGGGAGAGCTTACTTAAATCAATGTCTGTTTTTAAAAGTAAGACAATAAAGAGCACAGGATCTTAGTCCACAATGAAGCAGAATTAGAGGCACATTTCACAAAGTTATGTGAAATTCAATTTCCATTCTATTCAGTGGAAAAAAATGTTTCTATTCTCTCCTCCACACAACCCCTTACCAGCATGAAATATTTGGAATAAACAAATATTCTTAGGTGATTCTCAAGAAAAAAATGTTTATAAAAACAGAAACAACTTTGAATTGGTAACTCACACTAATAACTATTTTTCACTATTAGTATAAATTTCAATTCAATAACCTTTTATTGTGTATATTCAATGTACTTACACTAAGTGCTGTGGGAACATAAAAAGCATGTAATTTTTCATCATTGCTTTCAAAAAAACTATAATTTCAAGAGAGAAGCAAGACATGTAATGTTAAACTGTTGAATCATAATTATGGGCATTATATGAGTAAGTGACCAAATGAAAAGTATAGACCAGAATTCTTCTAACTGTATTTCAGGAGATATTTTAAAAGAGTTCTTTTTTTTTTAATGTTCTGATACTAAATAAAATTTAAAACCACAAAATATATACACTTTGAATACTATCTTTGCAAATTATTTCATCATGAATATTATCTAACAATTATTATACACAGGCAATAAAAACACTAAGTGCGTTAGATGCATTATCTCATTTCATTTTTCAAATAATTCCAAGAAAAGATTTGTTATTATCCTCATTTTATAACTGAGAAGGATGGGGTTTGGAAAGTTAGCATAATGACTGCAGATGATATGCTTAAAATTATATATGGAGCAAAACTGCTAGACCCCAAACTATGGGTTCTAACCTGAAGAAGGAGTATGTCTCTGAGGTCGTGAATATTTTATGTAAAATAGGCTACTTCTCATTTCTTATACCATCAACCTATTTTCCTTCTATAAAGGAAATTTGCATTTCAAAATTTTCATTACTTGTTTACTCATCTATTTTCTGTCTACTTGAAGGAACATAACTACAACAATCTTTTTCACCAATATATCTAATGCTAATCTAATTCCTGTCACATCATTGGCAAGCAATATTTAATAGAAGCAAAGAAAAAGGGAAGGCAGGAACTACCAAAGCAAATATTGCAGTAGACAAATTTCAGCAGGCAAGGAAGACCTTTAATTCAAGATTACTGTGATAAGGAAGAAAGTCCAGAATACAGTGTGACCTCAACTCCATGAAAGAAAACAAAGGGTTGGATAGGTTTAAGAGCTAAGATGACAAAGGCCATCTGTGATTGCTGACTGGTGTTAACCAAGGGAAAAGTAAACTTTCTCTCATCTTCATGACAGCAGGTAGTTTTGCAATTTGGAGCAAGTTACCCACAGAAGTTAAGCTCTTTCCCTCTTACAGAATTTGGCAGAGAGGAGGGTGGCCTTTCCTGATGAATGCATTTCAAAGGAATGATTCCCAGATCCTTGAGAAAGACATCCCTTGAACAAACCTGGAAAGAGGTCTTAGAAAAAATTACATCTCAAGGGGCAGAGAATTAATTTCTAATGGTAAGTTTTTAAGTAAAGGCGCTAAGAAAATGAAGGTCAGGCACCAAGAGTCAGGAAAAAAGCTGTCTAAATTTTCGTTAAGATGAGGGGAACTTTGAGGCCTTTTGGTGAGAAGGAAGAAGAAGGTAGAAGAGAAGGGAAAAAAGACAACATGGTGGTCATGAAACTGTGCTCCTCAGACCTCCTTTCAAGATAACCTGCTGCAAAGAAAATGGTTGGCTGAAAGCCTCCAACTGCTGTACCTTCAGATCTGCTTGCAGTGTTTACATAGAGGTTAATGCTCTCCCAGCTGTTTCCAGCCAATGACTGAGCAAGGCAGGAATATGGAGCTGGGCTATCTTACCCAATACGAGATTCCTCTAACAGGGAGATTTTGCTCTGGGGTCTCCATATGCCTCGTCAAGATTTTCCCACACTGGGGAATTAAGATCCTGCAAGCTGAATTGCATGACCAAAAAACAGGGGGAAAATCTGTTCCTTTTCTAGTTTATTCTTCACAGATGTTTTTCCTAATAAATTTCTAGTACATCTAATTTTGTCTTCTCGGAAGAGCGAAACTAACAACAAGGGAAAGGAATAGAGAGAGGCAGGAGGGAGGGGAAGACAAGGCAAAAGAAGAAAACACCAGAAGGCAAAGGAGAATAATAAGAAAGGAAAAAAAGAAATACGCAAGAGAGAGAAAAAGAGAAACAGAGGCAAATAGTTCACATACTCACCAATCTCATTTGCAATTCTAGAATTTGAAAGTTGAATTTTATATTTTCCTTGACCTGAACTGTCATTACTAGCAGAGATGCTTTAAAGAAAGCAAACACCATACATATGAGGATAGTCCTCTGGATGTTTCTTTACGGCAGTCATAGGGATAATAAAAGTTTGACACAGTGGGTAACTTACCTGTACTAGAAGAAATGTCTACTGTATGGCCCAGCTTTATCCTACAAAGAAAAAGAACTTGTAAAATATTTCTATACTTCAAAGTCCTAGTCTTGAGGTAGGAAATAGATGGGATCCAGGTTGGATGTTTACAATCAGCCAGTCTCATATTTACATTTCCTGAGACAAGAGACAGGCAGGCTCTAGTTGAAGAATTTTTACAATCAGTGTCCTGTTTACTCTCCAAAATGGAAGTAACAACAGAAACAAGGCAAATAGCCAGTCTATGTCTCTTATAATTGTCTCAAGGTGAGAATTGTGGCAAGGACAAAGACAGGCAAAATCCCATCTGAGTAAAGGATTAAGAGATCTCTGCTCTCTTCTTAGGACAAGGGAGACACTACACATGTACAGAAAGATTCCTTGGAATCAAAAGTCAGAGAATAACTCCATGCTATAAGGAGCCTTCACTTTGAGATCCATCTTGGTTGTGGGGTGCCTCTGCACTCCAGGGGAGAGTCCTGAGACAAATTAACTAGGTAAGGACAAAGGCTGGAGGAAAAACAAAAACTGACTCCCTTATAAAGAATTTGGGCTTCCCTTGTGGTTCAGCTGGTAAAGAATCTGCCTGCAATGCAGGAGAACTGGGTTTGATCCCTGGTTTGGGATGATCCTCTGAAGAAAGGAAAGGCCACCCATTCCAGTATTCTGGCCTGGAGGATTCCATGGACCGTATAGTCTGTGGGTTCACAAAGAGTTGGACACGACTTAGAGACTTTCACTATTCACTATAAAGGATTTAAACTTCTCAAAGGCAAAAGTCTCTCTTCTCTCTCTGAGTTTGCCCTTGTGCCTTTGCTTCTCTTTTCAACAAATTTCTTTACTTTTTCCTTACCCTCGGCCTCCTTACCTTTATTCATTATTGGTTAGGCAGGCAAGGGACTAGGGACTATAGTGCTAACTGCGGGCCCTGTGGTCCAGTGGTTAGGATTCCTAGTCCAGGAAACTAAGACTTGCTTCCAGCTACCACTCGCTGCTGCTTGTTGCAAGCTGCCATTTACTGCTGCACATGTCTTAAGTCAGTCTCACAATTATTTTTTGGGCTGTGAGAAAGGATAAAACTTCCTATCTCCCTATGTAAGTTTCACCTCACTTTTCAACCCAATAATGGACAGATGGAAATATCAACTTCCTTCAGGGGAAGCCTTATTTGAAGTATGTGTGACTGGGCCACCCGACCTTAACCAGTGCACCACACTGACCAAATGGCTAATATATAGGCTGTGGACTGAGCACCAGTATAGAAGATCAGGAAGCCCATGCAAGGCCTTTATGTTTTTTCACAACTTTTTTCTGCAGTAGAAGGTACAAAGAACATTCATCCTGGGGAGATGCTGCCACAGAATCACTTGTGACCAAATCAATGCATAAAAAATACCTCTCTAAAGTACAAACAATGGTTTTCAGGGTGAATTCAGCCAAAACCAGTATTTGGAAGAAATAAATAATATTGTATCTACTGCTGTAAACACAATCTGCCAAAAGGTCACCAGTTTTCATTATTTAACTACTTCACTTACAGCAGGTCACTTTTCTCATTCTTATATTTTTGGTAAAGAAACTCAGAGCCTACCTGGCAAACCAGATTCAGCCTTGCTCCAGCTCTTGGTTCGCTCCCAAATCTTTGTGATTCTCTGAGCAGCCTATTTTATTTTTAACAGCTCTCAGTAGTGGCTGCTGCTGCTGCTGCTAAGTCACTTCAGTCGTGTCTGACTCTGTGCGACTCCATAGACGGCAGCCCACCAGGCTCCCACGTCCCTGGGATTCTCCAGGCAAGAACACTGGAGTGGGTTGCCAGTTCCTTCTCCAATGCATGAAAGTGAAAAGTGAAAGTGAAGTCGCTCAGTCTTGTCCAACTCCTAGCGACCCCATGGACTGAAGCCTACCAGGCTCCTCTGTTCATGGGATTTTCCAGGCAAGAGTACTGGAGTGGGTTGCCATGTAGTGGAGGAGCTGTCCAACCCAGTCAGTTCCCATAGAGGAGGATTTCAGTCAGGACCTAGATACAACAGGCTTGGAAGTCACCCTCTCAGGCAGCAGCTGTTAAACAATGCAAATATTTGGTGAGATGGAGCCAGGTGGAGCCAGGTGTTCTTGAGGAGAGAGATGTTCCCTGGTCGACAGTTGCAAAACTTACCGCTCCAGCTGACCATAGACGGTCTTTGCAGGGATATACCGGCAAGCCCTAAAAGCTGAGAGCTTAAAGATGGCGGCCCAAGTCAGGATTCCCCCAGAACACTGGAAGCTTCCAGACCCCGCCCAACCGGAAGTCAGCCCCTCAGGTTAAGCTTCAGGCCCAGCAAGCGGACTTCTTTCCAAGGAAGGCTGGGAGTGTTGCCCTGGCTGTCTGTGCTGTGCCCTGGAGCATACCAAGGACTGTCTCTCCAGTCATTTCCTTCCCATAGGACCCAAGAACACAAACCAGGCGAGCAATGGGCATCTCCTCAGTGGCAGCCAGAAACACTGGAAGTTCCTCTACAGGAGATGCTGGTGCTCTTGGTAGTAGAAGGAGAGCAGAAGATGGTGCCGGCTGACTGCAAGGAGGCAGAGAGGGAGAGCTACGAAAACACTTGCCAAAAAAAGAAGGGGGAGAAAGGAAGAAAAGAAAAACGTGTTAAAAAAAAAAAAAAAAAAAAAGATGGCACCCTCCTGCTCCAGCAAGGCAGAGAGCCCGAGCAAGAGCAGGGAGGTGGTGCCCACCAGCCTGTCCCTGGACTGCGCCCCAGCTGACCTTTCCCCTCAGAACCGAACTTTAAAATTAGCATATGAGCCACTTTCACAGAAAATCTGAATGCTTCTCAAAGAGCTGCTTCTGTGGAGACCTTGAGGCAGGTAAGTCTGCTTCTGATTTGTAAGAAACCTTTGTATTCCATCAGAGCCCCAAGAGTCTCGGACAATAGCTCTTTGGATTTTTACAGCCAGATGTTATGGGGTCTTGGCTCTCAAGCACAGGTTTTAAAATTTGAGGTGCCTAATGTGGGATACAGATCCTTCGCTCTTCTTGAAGAGATGCTGGATTTTGAGTTTCCTCGGGAATGTGGGTCTGAGCGCCACAGTGCGGTTTCTGTCAAGATCTCTGCCTCTCCTCCGTCTTCTGTGTGGTTTCTGTTTCACTTGCAGGATGTGAAGAGGTTTTTAAGGTTTTTGAGAGAAAAATTTCCATATACAGCTGTAGATTCCCTGTGTCCCTGGAAGGAGATGAGTTCTGTATCATCCTATGTCACTGTCTCAAATGCTTTTTTTTTTTCTTTAATTTTAAAAGTTTTATTTTGAAGATCACTTTAAAAACAAATTTAAAAATAATATGAGAAAATATTGCTTGGAGCACATTCGTTAAATAAATATGGTGATTAGATCAATAAGGGAAATATGTTTTTTCCTGCAATTTTAGAAATAAGTTCAGTTGTCCTGAAGGTTCTTCAGTTCAGTTGCTCAGTCATCTCTTACTCTTTGTGACTCCCTGAACCGCAGCACTCCAGGCCTCCCTGTTCATCACTATTTCCTGGAGTCCACCCGAACCCATGTCCATTGAGTCGGTGATGCCATCCAACCATCTCATCCTCTGTCCTCTCCTTCTCCTCCCGCCCTCAATCTTTCCCAGCATCAAGGTCTTTTCAAATGAATCAGCTCTTCCCATCAGGTGGCCAAAGTATTGGAATTTCAGCTTCAACATCAGTCCTTCCAATGAACACCCAGGACTGATTTCCTTTAGGATGGACTGGTTGGATCTCCTTGCAGTCCAAGGGACTCTCAAGAGTCTTCTCCAACACCACAGTTCAAAAGCATCAATTCTTTGGTGCTCAGTTTTTTTTCTGGTTCAAATCTCACATCCATACATAACCACTGGGAAAACCATAGCCATGTCTAGATGGACCTTTGGTGGCAAAGTAATGTCTCTGCTTTTGAACATGCTGTCTAGGTTGGTCATAACTTTCCTTCCAAGGAGTAAGTGTCTTTTAATTTCATGGCTGCAATCACCATCTGCAGTGATTTTGGAGCCCCCAAAAATAAAGTCGGCCACCATTTCCACTGTTTTCCCATCTATTTGCCATGAAGTGATGGGACCGGATGCCATGATCATAGTTTTCTGAATGTTGAACTTTAAGCTAACTTTCTTATACTTTCAAAAAAGGAAGGGGGTGGGGGGAGACAGTTAAAACTACAACTTACTTATGTAAATCCACAATACATACCAAATTTATCTGCTCTTCCCAAAGTCAGTTTTGAGCTTCTTACTATGCTGTGTTTTTTGTTTTTTGTTTTTAAATAAATGATGCTAGAAATTCAGTAGGATTTACTGGTCTGTCTTTTGCATGTACAGCCAGAACCTGAAACAAGATAGGTACAATTGTCTGATCCAAATAGGAATGAGTTAGCAAAGACTGGAGATCCATTTTCTGTTTTGTGACTTTTCTGCATTAATCTTCTTGTTTTATACTGTCCCTCCTCTCTCTTTATTTTTGTCTGACTTTACCATGGAAAAGGATCTGAGGTGTGAGACAAAACATTTGGGTATCACTGCTCTAAAGCATCATGTCTCTGCCTCCATAGGTAAGCATCATCATTCATTTTAATCAGTTTCTTCAAAAGCCATAGAGAGAGTTTCTTTGTTTTCTTCTTCTTTTTTTAAAAAATCTTTTGAAACTTAATGGAAGTTTTGATGAATTTTTTAAACATAAATATTACCTTTTCTAGAGGTCAAATAATGCCTTCAACCTTAGAGTCAAAACACTGCTAGCAACTTTTGAATAGCATTTCACAAATACAAAAATACCAATCTAACTGGTATCTTTGATAAAAAGAGAATGTCAAAATGAAGCCCCAAAGTGAGAAACCAGGATCTGGAGCCATCAACAAACATAAACTCAGATGGCACATTAAGAAAACCAGAGCAGCAGTACCATCCATCACTGTGCAGGTGGCAAAGTCCTATATACTCTTTGAAGGCTAAGAACATAAAATTACAAAGGAGCAAAAACTGAAACCAAGGTAGGTAAAACATAATACTGTGCAAAAAAAGAGAAAATGCTCAGGAAAGAGCAATGAACTCTCTGGGAAAAAATAATGAAATGGGATAATAGGAGATGAAGAATGAGATGTATAATGTAACACAAGCATTTGAGATGTAAAAGTAAAAATTAAGATTTGTTGATGCATTGTACGAACATTTTTTAGAGCCCACCGCATTCCAGGCACTATTTTAGGATCCTGGGATATATCCACAAGACAGTGAACGAACTCTGCCACCAGGGGAGGCAGGTCAGGGAAGCAAACAGTTAAAGAGGAGGAGAAAGGGCCTGTGATATGCCTTCATAGTAAGAATATGGACTACACATTCAGAAGAGATTTTAGGAAACTTTTATAAAAGACTGAAGCCTGAAGTGTCCATGCTTCACAATATCTTATGAGTTTACCAATTTTAAAACAGTTCCAGTTCCAGTTCAGTCGCTCAGTCCTGTCCGACTCTTTGCGACCCCATAAATTGCAGCACGCCAGGACTCCCTGTCCATCACCAACTCCTGGAGGTTACTCAAACTCATGTCCAACAAATCGGTGATGCCATCCAGCCATCTCATCCTCTGTAGTCCCCTTTTCTTCCACCCTCAATCTCTCCCAGCATCAGGGTCTTTTCCAATGAGTCAACACTTCGCATGAGGTGGCCAAAGTACTGGAGTTTCAGCTTTAGTATCAGCCTGTCCAATGAACACCCAGGACTGATCTTCTTTAGAATGGACTTGTTGGATCTCCTTGCAGTCCAAGGAACTCTCAAGAGTCTTCTCCAACACCACAGTTCAAAAGCATCAATTCTTCGGTTCTCAGCTTTCTTCACAGTCCAACTCTCACATACATACGTGAACATTGGAATACTATAGCCTTGACTAGATGGACCTTTGTTGGCAAAGTAATGTCTCTGCTTTTGAATATGCTATCTAGGTTGGTCATAACTTTCCTTCCAAGGAGTAAGCGTCTTTTAATTTCATGCCTGCAATCACCATCTGCAGTGATGTTGGAGCCCTGAAAAATAAAATCTGACACTGTTTCCACTGTTTCCCCCTCTATTTGCCATGAATTGATGGGACCAGATGTCATGATCTTCATTTTCTGAATGTTGAGCTTTAAGCCAACTTTTTCACTCTCTTCTTTCACTTTCATCAAGAGGCTTTTCAGTTCCTCTTCACTTTCTGCCATAAGGGTGGTGTCACTGCATATCTGAGGTTATTGACATTTCTCTTGGCAATCTTGATTCCAGCTTGTGCTTCTTCCAGCCCAGCATTTCTCATGATGTAATCTGCATATAAGTTAAATAAGCAGGGTGACAATATACAGCCTTGATGTACTCCCTTTCCAAGTTGGAACCAGTCTGTTGTTCCATGTCCAGTTCTAACTGTTGCTTCCTGACCTGCATACAGGTTTCTCAAGAGGCATGTCAGGTGGTCTGGTATTCCCATCTCTTTCAGAATTGTCCACAGTTTATTGTGATCCACACAGTCAAAGGCTTTGGCATAGTCAATAAAGCAGAAATAGATGTTTTTCTCTAACTCTCTTGCTTTTTCCATGATCCAGCGGATGTTGGCAATTTGATCTCTGGTTCCTCTGCCTTTTCTAAAGCCAGCTTGAACATCAGGAAGTTCACAGTTCATGTATTGCTGAAGCCTGTCTTGGAGAATTTTGAGCACAACATTCAGAAAACGAAGATCATGGCATCTGGTCCCATCACTGCATGGGAAATAGATGGGGAAACAGTGGAAACAGTGTCAGACTTTGTTTTTCTGGGCTCCAAGATCACTGCAGATGGTGACTGCAGCCATGAAATTAAAAGACGCTTACTCCGTGGAAGGAAAGTTATGACCAACCTAGATGGCATATTCAAAAGCAGAGACATTACTTTACCAACAAAGGTTCGCCTAGTCAAGGCTATGGTCTTTCCTGTGGTCATGTATGGATGTGAGAGCTGGACTGTGAAGAAGGCTGAGCGCCGAAGAATTGATGCTTTTGAACTGTGGTGTTGGAGAAGACTCTTGAGAGTCCCTTGGACTGCAAGAAGATCCAACCAGTCCATTCTGAAGGAGATCAATCCTGGAATTTCTTTGGAAGGAATGATGCTAAAGCTGAAACTCCAGTATTTTGGCCACCTCATGCGAAGAGTTGACTCATTGGAGAAGACTCTGATGCTGGGAGGGATTGAGGGCAGGAGGAGAAGGGGACGACAGAGGATGAGATGGCTGGATGGCATTACTGACTCGATGGATGCGAGTCTGAGTGACCTCCGGAAGCTGGTGATGGACAGGGAGGCCTGGCGTGCTGCGGTTCATGGGGTCGCAAAGAGTCGGACACGACTGAGCGACTGATCTGATCTGATCTGATCTTACTAGCATGTGAGATGAGTACAATTGTGTGGTAGTTTGAGCGTTCTTTGGCATTGCCTTTCTTTGGGATTGGAATGAAAACTGACCTTTTCTAGTCCTGTGGCCACTGCTGAGTTTTCCAAATTGGCTAACATATTGAGTGCAGCACTTTCACAGCATCATCTTTCAGGATTTGGAATAGTTCAACTGGAATTCCATCACCTCCACTAGCTTTGTTCGTAATGATGCCTTGCCTTATAAGGCCCACTTGACTTAACATTCCAGGATGTCTGGCTCTAGGTGAATGATCACACCATCGTGATTATCTGGGTTGTGAAGATCTTTTTTGTACAGTTCTTCTGTGTATTCTTGCAACCTCTTCTTAATATCCTCTGCTTCTGTTAGGTCTATACCATTTCTGTCCTTTATTGAGCCCATCATTGCATGAGATGTTCCTTTGGTATCTCTAATTTTCTTGAAGAGATCTCCAGTCTTTCCCATTCTTTTGTTTTCCTCTATTTCTTTGCATTGATCCCTGAGGAAGGCTTTCTTATATCTCCTTGCTATTCTTTGGAACTCTGCATTCAAATGCTTATATCTTTCCTTTTCTCCTTTGCTTTTCACTTCTCTTCTTTTCAGAGCTATTTGTAAGGTCTCTTCATATAGCCATTTAGCTTTTTTGCATTTCTTTTCCATGGGGATGGTCTTGATCCCTGTCTTCTATACAATGTCATGAGCCTCCATCTATAGTTCATCAGGCACTCTATCTATCAGATCTAGTCCTTTAAATCTATTTCTCACTTACACTGTATAATCATAAGGGATTTAAGTCATACCTGAATGATCTAGTGGTTTTCCCTACTTTCTTCATTTTCAATCTGAATTTGGCATAAGGACTTCATGATCTGAGCCACAGTCAGCTCCCAGTCTTGTTTTTGCTGACTGTATACACCTTCTCCATCTTTGGCTGCAAAGAATATAACCAATCTGATTTCGGTGTCGACCATCTGGTGATGTCCATGTGTAGAGTCTTCTCTTGTGTTTTTGGAAGAGGGTGTTTGCTATGACAAGTGCATTCTCTTGGCAAAACTCTATTAGCCTTTGCCCTGATTCATTCTGTACTCCAAGGCCAGATTTGACTGTTATTCCAGGTATTTCTTAACTTCCTACTTTTGCATTCCAGTCCCCTATAATGAAAAGGACATCTTTTTTGGGTGTTAGTTCTAAAAGTTCTTGTAGGTCTTCATAGAACTGTTCAACTTCAGCTTCTTCAGTGTTACTGATTGGGGCATAGGCTTGGATTACTGTGATATTGAATGGTTTGCCTTGGAAATGAACAGAGATCATTCTGTCGTTTTTGAGATTGCATCCAAGTACTGCATTTCGGACTCTCTTGTTGACCATGATAGCTACTCCATTTCTTCTAAGGGATTCCTGCCCAAAGTAGTAGACATAATGGCCATCTGAGTTAAATTCACCCATTCTAGTCCATTTGCTGCTGCTGCTAAGTCACTTCAGTCGTGTCTGACTCTGTGTGACCCCATAGACGGCAGCCCACCAGGCTCCCCCGTCCCTGGGATTCTCCAGGCAAGAACACTGGAGTGGGTTGCCACTTCCTTCTCCAATGCATGAAAGTGAAAAATGAAAGTGAAGTCGCTCAGTCGTGTCCGACTCTTCACGACCCCATGGACCGCAGCCCACCAGGCTCCTCCATCCATGGGATTCTCCAGGCAAGAGTACTTTTAGGTTCACTGATTCCTAGAATGTCGACATTCACTCTTGCCATCTCCTGTTTGACCACTTCTAATTTGCCTTGATTCATGGACCTAACATTCCAGGTTCCTATGCAATATTGCTCTTTACAGCATCGGACCTTGCTTCTATCACCAGTCACATCTACAACTGGTTATTGTTTATGCTTTGGCTCCATCCCTTCATTCTTTCTGGAGCTATTTCTCCACTGATCTCCAGTAGCATATTGGGCACCTACTGACCTGGGGAGTTTCTCTTTCAGTATCCTGTCATTTTGCCTGTTCATACTGTTCATGGGGTTCTCAAGGCAAGAATAATGAAGTGGTTTGCCATTCCCTTCTCCAGTGGACCACATTCTGTCAGACCTTTCCACCATGACCTGTCCATCTTGGGTGGCCCCACATGGCATGGCTTAGTTTCATTGAGTTAGACAAGGATGTGATCTGTGTGATCAGATGGGCTGGTTTTCTATGAGTATGGTTTCAGTGTGTTTGCCTTCTGATGCCTTCTCGCAACACCTACCGTCTTACTTGGGTTTCTTGTACCTTGGTCGTGGGGTATCTCTTCATGGCTGCTCCAGCAAAACAGAGTACAAGTCCTATATAGTGAAATGTTTAAATACGTTTTTAAAGAGTCTAATTGTTTTTGAAATATGTATCTACCTTATGGGCCTCTGAAGTAGGATAAATAAATTGATAATTAGCAAACAAATGTTTTGTTAATAATCACTGTAGTTTGGCAAAAGTTGTCATGTTGTCATTGTTTCCAGATGGGAGTACTCTCATTCTCTTCATGTCTTCTTGTTATCATTAAGTTCTGAGAGTAATCTTGCTCTAGATACCTAAGCATCACTAGCATTAGATATCCAGATTGGATTTAAGACTTACTGCCTGATGTGAAACTTGCAAGCACACACACACAGAGTGGACACACACACTGGGCAATGCATTTTGCAAAATTCTGTGTTAGCCAGGATTATATCTGCATGGGTTTGCTGTATTTTACACCCTCAGTTTCATTTCCCTCCTTCCACTTATAAAGTCATGTCCAATTCTGGCACATCATGGATAGTCCATCACTCAGAGCAGGAAGATAACAAAGCAGCAGTACTTCTGAGGTTGTTCAGCTCAGAAGGTAATTAAATTTGCTTGCTCTAGTTTGCAATAATTGTTTGAAGAAGTGGAGCTCTGCTACAAATCATTTTGGCAGCTACCATTAACACAGGCTGTGAAATGGATATTACATAGACTGATGTGTCTGTCATTGCAATGCCAGCTAAGGAAAATGAGGGGAGGTCTCTTTGGGGGAAAAGTATGCCCTGCATTGCGCTCTGTGCTGTTGCACTATTATTGCTGCTGGTTTCCCATTCTTGTGTAAGTTTGTTTTCTTTCATCCTTTCTTTCCAATTCTGGGTCCTAATTCCAATGTAAAAATGTTTTAGCTGTGTTATCCTAGGACAGTGGCCTTACCTCTCTCAGCCTCAGATCTTTCATCTGTAGAATGGGCATTATGATACTGCCTACCTAGTACACGCCTTTTTTTAAATAAGGTTGACTGATGGAATGCAAATAAATGACTTATTCACAGTGCATTCAGTCCACCATTCAACAATGATTTATTTGATGTTAGGTCGCACAGAGTTGGACACGACTGAAGCAACTTAGCAGCAGCAGCAGCAGCATGTCCAGAACACTGCATAGAGTAAATGTTTAATAAATGATAGTTATTTTATCACTATTTAATACATCATATTTTTACATATACCAGGAACTATGCTAGAACTGAAAAGGAACCAAAAATGAACAGAACCGTATCTCTAATTCTCCTTCAAAAGTAGTAGCCATGTTGATATATATAACCACAAACACACACACAAATATCCCTTCTCTAATCATGAAGTATATAAGGCAGGAAGAGGTTGAAAATATGCCCAGGTTTCTACAGCAAATAGCTGAGGTTTTACTAAAAGCAAGCTCAGTGCTATTTCTTTTGGACTTGAGCAAATAGAGTGTTCCATAATATTACAGGAAAAAATGTGAACAATTCTAAATAAAATTACCTAAGACTTTTCAAAACCCACAAGAGCATTATTAGGGCTATGTGAGAGAAACAACCATAGAAGAGAATGTCAATCTGAAAAATGACATGTCTTCTGTAGGCTGGTAAATTGTTTATTGCAAATGCAAACTATCCCCAGTGGATTCGTGAGTCATTAAAAATAATTAAATCAGTATCTGACCAGTTACCAGATGGACTTCCCAGTTATGTTTGATTCTGCAACCATACATTTGCCCATAGAAGAAATAGCCCTGTTCTTCATAGTAGAAATAAACTCTGTCAAACCTTACCATTTATGTTCCTTTATTAGAATCTGTATCTGTGCAAGTTATGAAGTCACTCTGTACATATTTTGAAGGAATTCTCTCATCCCTGTTACCTGCTCCCTGCCCACCCCCCCAACAAAGTTATCACTACTGTGTCAGTTGAGGATTGTGTGAATGGTGATTTTATTTGCAGATGTAAGGAATGAGGAGAGGTGTCATCACACTTCAGCAAAAGAAGGGCAAGTAGACATGTAGGAGAAAGGTAGAATGGATTGATAATAATAATATACCACAGTAATATTGATGGCTATCATTTACTGCATGCTTATTCATTCCTGTGGACCATATTACACATTTTACAAGGATGTTAGTCCTCACAAAGAAATCCTGTCTAATATTAGTGTTTTATTACAGCTAAGAAAACTGTGGCTTCCCCATTGCCACACAGCAAAAAGGTAGTAGAATTTCAAATCAAAGTGAAAGTCGCTCAATGGTGTCTGACTGTTTGCGACCCCATGGACTGTCCAGGGAATTCTACAGACCAGAATACTGGAGTGGGTAGCCTTCCCCTTTTCCAGAGGATCTTCCCTACCCAGGGATCAAACCTAGGTTTCCCGCATTGCAGGTGGATTCTTTAACAACTGAAGGGAAGCCCTTCAATTCAAACCTATCTCCAAAGTCTGGATTCTAAAGTGTTGTGCTATAAATCTTGTGAAGCTAAATCTTCTTGTAAAATTAAAATTTGTCTTTGTTCATCCAACTTGGGCATTCAGTAGCCTGGGGATACCCAAGGGTGTGCATGGCTGCAAATGGAAGTGGAGTGTGCAGCAGAGATGGTGGTGGTGGTTTAGTCGCTAAGTCATGTCCGACTCTTGCAACTCCATGGACTGTAGCCTGCAGGCTTCTCTGCCCATGGGATTCTCCAGGCAAGAATACTGGAGTGGGTTACCATTTCTTTCTCCAGGGGATCGTCCCAACCCAGGAATCAAACCTGGGTCCCCTGCATTGCAGGCAGATTCTTTACCAACTGAACTATGAGGGAAGCATGCAGCAGAGATAGTCTGAGGTAGTAGATCATAAAACAGATGTGCTGCTTGGAGCCTACTCCATCTACACAGACCATGGCTTCGGAAAAAACGATGTGTTGAACACTGTGGGCTTATCTTAAAGTCCCATCAGATAATCAAACATACCCTCAATAGAGGAAGTAAAATTCACTTAAATAGGAACTTGCTCCAAATACATTTTGCTTATTCTCTTTCTTATTAACGCAAGTCCATGTGCCAAATACACAGTGAGGCCCAACAAACTAAAACATCAGAATTTGGAGCAGAGTAAGGTTTATTGCAAAGCCATGCAAGGAGAGAGGTGGCTCATGCCCTGAAAAGCCTGGAGCTTCCCAAAGGGTTTTGGCAAAGTGTATATAAAGGGCAGGTGAAGGGTGGTTCACAGGGTACATGATAGACTTGTGCACAATTCTCTGACTGGCTGATGAAGCAGCAGAGGGGTATCACAGGGGTTAACTTTATCAGTCCAAGTGGCCTGGGGCCCTGTGCTCATGATCATCATCAAGTAGTTCTTCCATTTGGTGGGGGCTTTTTGTATCTTCAAAACAACTCAGGAACTTTGCATCAAATACTATTATCTAGGTACTTCAGACAAGAGCTAAAGCAAAGGATATGGAGGAAGGCCTGTCCTGGTCCCATAGGGTCCCGCTGTTATACTCTATAGCCTCAATCTTTAGAATTACTTTGACAGCTATCTGAAATTGACTACATTTCTTATGACAGTTGCTTTAAGCCACAGTCCCTATGTTTACCAGCCTTTGTGTTATTTCTTTTCTTTTTGTAAATTAGAGAAGTTTCTAGGTCACCTGTTCCTTGGAAATAATTCTACACAGGTTGTAAATATTAATAGTTACTTGAACTTTAGCACCTTCTGCCTCAGAGTGTACTGCAAAAAAAAAAAAAAGTAAATTAAATCATCTTTCACTCAGCTAGAAGAAAATTAGAGCATAATGTGTAAACTACATGTATTTTATTTCATTTATTTTAAAACTATTTTCTTCTAACTGAAAATAATATTAACAGTTATTAATACTGTATATTAGCACTAAGTAGAGTTTATTTTGCCTACATTTAACAGTTCCTTCAGAGACAGTTGTAAATGCATGTTTCTCTTTTGTTCTAAACAATTCAGTGAAGTTTGAAGGTGACAGGATTTTGATTGGTTGGAAATATCCATCACCCTTCTTGCTCAGCTTAACAGAAAGAAAGGCATCTCTGAAAGGAACAATGTTGTGGGTACTGTGCCCTAGTGATGCAGAAACATCACTGAAATTTAGGTGCATGGCTCAGTTCTTTTTTTTTCTGAACAGTACAAAAGTAAAACTTTTCCTTTTTTTCCAAAGATTGACGTTAACCAATAAAGACATACATCTTCACTAATAACATTACTATCATAGAATATCTATAGAGAGACCCATTCTCAGCAATATCCTTCACAAATAGGCAAATTTGCCTGTCTGTAGTGGATATGCTTAAATTCTGGAGAATCAGAGACATTTGAAGCCATTAGAACTTTAAATTTAAAGCAACATCTACTCAATAGTTATGTTGCTGGTTTTCTCAGCTTTCAAAATAATCTCAGGAATGCAACACCCAATAGTTACGAAAATGAACACACAGAACTTTCTGCTTTCTAGCCCATTGTTTAGGTCTAGATTAGCCTTTGTTATTCAGAAATGTGATCAAGAAGAAGGAGAGCTGGAGACTAGCCTGCACTCCCCATGGAGTCAAGTCTAGTGAGGTGGGTTCTGTTTTGAAGTGCAGTGTGCTCTGCTTAGGTTGGCAGTAACCAGATCAGCAGGCCAGCAGTGGGATCGTGTGGTTAGTCAAAGGGAAAGATTTTTTTTTTTTTTAATAATATAGTAAGTGTAAAAGTTCAGAGAAAACACACAGTAGCTGTATCTATACCTTGGAGTGAATTCTTAGTTGGAAACTTGAATGTTTGATGTGCAGAGAAATTTTAAGGTGTTTGCTAAACATTTAGAATGTATTATAACTACCCCACTCCTTCTCAGCTTGGTTTTCTTGAGACATCAAATAGAGATTTAAAATATTTTTTAATATTTTTTCTCTCACACTGCTGTTTCTGTGAATGAGACATCTTGCTGTATTATATTTATAATATTTCATTATATTTATATAATTTCATTATATTTAGGTTGCAGTAGTAGATTTTATTGGAGAAGGTGATGGCACTCCACTCCAGTATTCTTGCCTGGAAAATCCATGGACAGAGGAGCCTGGTAGGCTGCAGTTCATGGGGTCACTAAGAGTCAGACAAGACTGGGCGACTTCACTTTCACTTTTCACTTTCATGCATTGGAGAAGGAAATGGCAACCCACTCCAGTGTTCTTGCCTGGAGAATCCCAGGGATGGGAGTGCCTGGTGGGCTGCCATCTATGGGGTCACACAGAGTCGGACACGACTGAAGCGACTTAGCAGCAGCAGCAGCAGCAGCAGCAGCAGTAGCTTTTAAGACAGTGGTTTCCAACAGTCCCTTCAGCTCCTTCTACCCCTCTAAAAACAAAATAGTAACAAATACTACCTTTAAAAATAGAATTTACATGTGATTATTTCTTTTCTTTTTACATTCAAAGCTTTAATGATTTATTATACAAAGAGCTACCGGGA
This sequence comes from Tragelaphus eurycerus, assembly GCA_935064755.1. Classification (NCBI taxonomy): domain Eukaryota; kingdom Metazoa; phylum Chordata; class Mammalia; order Artiodactyla; family Bovidae; genus Tragelaphus; species Tragelaphus eurycerus. Next base: position 30,752,397 of record CAKXYN010000004.1, on the reverse strand, counting down.
ATTGATAGGAAAACTATTGAGATTTAATAGGTAGATAGAAAAGAATTTCATAAAATATGGACATTATAAACAAATATGAATAATACTTTTAGTGCTGAATTTTTAAAAATATTTCTTTACAGGACATAATATATATTGGCATACATTGTATATTTGTGTGTGTGTGTGTGCTTCAGAAGTTATGCTCATATTGATGTTTGGTTTCTTAGCATCATTGGTCCTTACCCTTTCTACATTCTGCTCTTATTTGGGCAGCACAGAGGTTTCTTTCACCAGATCCTTCCCTCCCTGCCCCAGTGTGACAGGAAGTAAGCCCTTGACTCAAGCTGGACCATTCAAATTTATTCCTGAGAATTTGACTCTTGAATGTAATGACCGGAGGAGAGAATGAATAAAAAATGCTGTTTATTCTTTATGACATTGACTACTGAGTAATTCATGCTTTTGAAACCTACAGCTGCCAGTCTATCTTCAGCCTTACCTAGACCCTCTCTCAATATACATCTAACAAATTCTTCAGTTAAACTAGCCAGAGTCTATTTTTACTACCTGTTTGCAAATTATCATAACTACACCTATATGTATGAGTAGCATTTTAAAACTCACTTTTCTTCTGAGTCATCTGATTCATTGTGTAAACAGCTTTGATACTTAAATGTCATGAACCATTGTTTCACATATATGTTATCATAGCAAACAGCTAATTAAAGTATAGTAGTCATAATAGAGTCAATCTGAAAGTGAATAAATACAGTTGATTGATGTGTTGGCAACTTCCTCATTGCCAGCCTGTTCCAGAGTCATAAATTTTATTTATTGCTTCATCAAGAACTTTGCAAGGATAGAATCCAAGTAAAAGACCTGCTGCTAACTGCTAAGTCGCTTCAGTCGTGTCCGACTCTGTGCGACCCCATAGAAGGAAGCCTACCAGGCTCCCCCGTCCCTGGGATTCTCCAGGCAAGAACAGTGGAGTGGGTTGCCATTTCCTTCCCCAATGCATGAAAGTGAAAAATGAAAGTGAAGTCGCTCAGTCGTGTCCGACTCTTAGCGACCCCATGGACTGGAGCCTACCAGGATCCTCCGTCCATGGGATTTTCCAGGCAAAAGTACTGGGGTGGGGTGCCATCGCCTTCCCCGAGTAAAAGACCTAGCCGACCACCAACTACTTAGGTACACATGCAAGGACATGACCCTAGTCTTCCATCTTTGCCAAACAAAGCGTAATCCACGGACCAGCATCAGCATCACCTTGGCACTTGTGCTAGAAATGCACACTCTCAGACCCTACTTGCAACCTACTGACATAAATCTGCATTTAAAAACCATTCCATAGGACATTGCAGCACTATTTATAATATCCAGGACATGGAGGCAACCTAGGTGTCCATCAGCAGATGAATGGATAAGAAAGCTGTGGTACATATACACAATGGAGTATTACTCAGACATTGAAAAGAATACATTTGAATCAGTTCTAATGAGGTGGATGAAACTGGAGCCTATTATACAGAGTGAAGTAAGCCAGAAAGAAAAACACCAATACAGTATACTAACGCATGTATATGGAATTTAGAAAGATGGTAACGATAACCCTGTATGCGAGACAGCAAAAAAGACACAGATGTATAGAACAGTCTTTTGGACTCTGTTGGGGGTGGAGGATGATTTGGGAGAATGGCATTGAAACATGTATAATATCAAATAAGAAACAAATCGCCAGTCCAGGTTTGATGCGGGATACAGGATGCTTGGGGCTGGTGCACTGGGATGACCCAGAGGGATGGTACGGGGAGGGAGGTGGGAGGGGGGTTCAGGATTGGGAACACGTGTACACCCATGGCGGATTCATGTTGATGTATGGCAAAACCAATGCAATATTGTAAAGTAATTAGCCTCTAATTAAAATAAATAAATTTAAATTTAAAAAATAAATAAAGTCTAAAAATATTCTATCCTATCTCACATTTTGCACTTATCACTTTATCATTTACTGTTTAAGTCTCTATAATAGCAGACTGCCTCTATTTAGGTGCTTTTCAAAGCACTTTAACAGTCATTTTCATAGCAATCTTGGGAGACATGGATGGATAACATTGCTACCCATTCTAGAAAGGTAAGAACTGAAGCCTAGAGAAGCTGACTGGTAAGGCTGCCTCTAGAGTGGTACAGTCAGTATTAGCACACAGGAGTCTTCAATTAAAGAGTCATGGTTGGCTCTAGAATGATTATCATGTTCATTAATCTTCTAAGAAGGAACTGTTTCAAGTACATCTCCTTTAGATTTATAAAGGAGGTATATAGGTTATAAAGCTCCTCCTGTAATGACAGGAAGACAGAATGAATAAAATAAACAATTCTGTTTACTCATTGTAATGAATGATTACATTCATTGTAATCATTGTACACATTGTGTGTATTGTACAAATTGTTTTGTAAAAACAAAATTTAAGTATTGTACAAAAATGTACACATTGTTTGTTGCTTTAGTCATGTCCGACTCTGTGCAACCCCGTCAGATCAGATCAGAGATCAGTGGCTCAGTCGTGTCCGACTCTTTGCAACCCCATGAACTGCAGCACGCCAGGCCTCCCTGTCTATCACCAACTCCCCGAGGTCACTGAGACTCACATCCATCCAGTCAGTGATGCCATGCAGCCATCTCATCCTCTGTCGTCCCCTTCTCCTCTTGCCCCCAATCCTTCGCAGCAACAGAGTCTTCTCCAATGAGTCAACTCTTCACATGAGTTGGCCAAAGTACTGGAGTTTCAGCTTTAGCATCATTCCTTCCAAAGAAATCCCAGGGCTGATCTTCAGAATGGACTGGTTGGATCTTCTTGCAGTCCAAGGGACTCTCAAGAGTCTTCTCCAACACCACAGTTCAAAAGTATCAATTCTTCAGCACTCAGCCTTCTTCACAGTCCAGCTCTCACATCCATACATGATCACATGAAAAACCATAGCCTTGACTAGACGAACCTTTGTTGGCAAAGTAATGTCTCTGCTTTTGAATATGCTATCTAGGTTGGTCATAACTTTCCTTCCAAGGAGTAAGCGTCTTTTAATTTCATGGCTGCAGTCACCATCTGCAGTGATTTTGGAGCCCCCCAAAATAAAGTCTGACACTGTTTCTACTGTTTCCCCATCTATTTCCCATGAAGTGATGGGACCAGATACCATGATCTTTGTTTTCTGAATGTTGAGCTTTAAGCCAACTTTTTCACTCTCCTCTTTCACTTTCATCAAGAGGCTTTTGAGTTCCTCTTCACTTTCTGCCATAAGGATGGTGTCATCTGCATATCTGAGGTTATTGATATTTCTCCCGGCAATCTTAATTTCAACTTGTGTTTCTTCCAGTCCAGCATTTCTCATGATGTACTCTGCATATAAGTTAAATATACAGGGTAACAATATACAGCCTTGATGTACTCCTTTTCCTATTTGGAACCAGTCTGTTGTTCCATGTCCAGTTCTAACTGTTGCATCCTGACCTGCATACAAATTTCTCAAGAGGCAGATCAGGTGGTCTGGTATTCCCATCTCTTTCAGAATTTTCCACAGTTGATTGTGATCCACACAGTCAAAGGCTTTGGCATAGTCTAAAAGCAGAAATAGATGTTTTTCTGGAACTCTCTTGCTTTTTCCATGATCCAGCGGATGTTGGCAATTTGATCTCTGGTTCCTCTGCCTTTTCTAAAACCAGCTTGCACATCAGGAAGTTCACGGTTCACAAATTGCTGAAGCCTGGCTTGGAGAATTTTGAGCAATACTTTACTAGCGTGTGAGATGAGTGCTATTGTGCAGTAGTTTGAGCATTCTTTGGCATTGCCTTTCTTTGGGATTGGAATGAAAACTGACCTTTTCCAGTCCTGTGGCCACTGCTGAATTTTCCAAATTTGCTGGCATATTGAGTGCAGCACTTTCACAGCATCATCTTTCAGGATTTGGAATAGCTCAACTGGAATTCCATCACCTCCACTAGCTTTGTTCGTAGTGATGCTTTCTAAGGCCCACTTGACTTCACATTCCAGGATGTCTGGTTCTAGGTCAGTGATCACAGCATCGTGATTATCTGGGTCGTGAAGATCTTTTTTGTACAGTTCTTCTGTGTATTCTTGCCACCTCTTCTTAATATCTTCTGCTTCTGTTAGGTCCATACCATTTCTGTCCTTTATCGAGCCCATCTTTGCATGAAATGTTCTTTTGGTATCTCTGATTTTCTTGAAGAGATCCCTAGTCTTTCCCATTCTGTTGTTTTCCTCTATTTCTTTGCATTGATCCCTGAGGAAGGCTTTCTTATCTCTCCTTGCTATTCTTTGGAACTCTGCATTCAGATGTCTATATCTTTCCTTTTCTCCTTTGCTTTTTCACTTTTCTTCTTTTCACAGCTATTTGTAAGGCCTCCCCAGACAGTCATTTAGCTTTTTTGCATTTCTTTTCCATGGGGATGGTCTTGATCCCTGTCTCCTGTACAATGTCACGAACCTCATTCCATAGTTCATCAGGCACTCTCTCTATCAGATCTAGGCCCTTAAATCTATTTTTCACTTTCACTGTATAATCATAAGAGATTTGATTTAGGTCATACCTGAATGGTCTAGTGGTTTTCCCTACTTTCTTCAATTTCAGTCTGAATTTGGCAATAAGGAGTTCATGATCTGAGCCACAGTCAGCTCCCGGCCTTGTTTTTGCTGACTGTGTAGAGCTTTTCCATCTTTGGCTGCAAAAAATATAATCATTCTGATTTCCGTGTTGACCATCTGGTGATGTCCATGTATAGAGTCTTCTCTTGTGTTGTTGGAAGAGGGTGTTTGTTATGACTAGTGCATTTTCTTGACAAAATTCTATTAGTCTTTGCCCTGCTTCATTGCATATTCCAAGGCCAAATTTGCCTGTTACTCCAGGTGTCTCTTGACTTCCTCCTTTTGCATTCCAGTCCCCTATAATGAAAAAGACATCTTTTTTGGGTGTTAGTTCTAAAAGGTCTTGTAGGTCTTCACAGAACCATTCAACTTCAGCTTCTTCAGCGCTACTCATTAGGGCATAGACTTGGATTACTGTGACATTGAATGGTTTGCCTTGGAAACGAACAGAGATCATTCTGTCATTTTTGAGATTGCATCCAAGTACTGCATTTCGGACTCTTTTGTTGACCATGATGGCTACTCCATTTCTTCTGAGGGATTCCTGCCCACAATAGTAGATATAATGGTCATCTGAGTTAAATTCACCCATTCCAGTCCATTTGAGTTCGCTGATTCCTAGAATGTTGACATTCACTCTGGCCATCTCTTGTTTGACCACTTCCAATTTGCTTTGATTCATGGATCTGACATTCCACATTCCTATGCAATATTGCTCTTTATAGCATCGGACCTTGCTTCTATCACCAGACACATCCACAGCTGGGTGTTCTTTTTGCTTTGGCTCCATTCCTTCATTCTTTCTGGAGTTATTTCTCCACTGCTCTCCAGTAGCATATTGGGCCCCTACTGACCTGGGGAGTTTCTCTTTCAGTATCCTATCATTTTGTCTTTTCATACTGTTCATGGGGTTCTCAAGGCCAAGAATACTAAAGTGGTTTGCCATTCCCTTCTCCAGGGGACCACATCCTGTCAGATCTCTCCACCATGACTCGCCCATCCTGGGTTGCCCCATGGGCATGGCTTAGTTTCACTGAGTTAGATAAGGCTGTGGTCTTAGTGTGATTAGATTGACTATAGATGGCAGCCCACCAGACTTCTCATCCCTGGGATTCTCCAAGCAAGAACACTTTAGTGGGTTGCCATTTCCTTCTCCAATGCATGAAATTGAAAAGTGAAAATGAAGTCACTCACTCGTGTCCAATTCCCAGGGACCCCATGGACTGCAGCCTACCAGGCTTCTCCGTTTATGGGATTTTCTAGGCAAAAGTACTAGAGTGGGGTGCCATTGCCTTCTCCACACATTGTTTGCATGTACATACAAACATTACAGTGTTTGTATGTACAATGTTGTATGTAAAGGTTTTTTCAGCCCACCAATGGGTCAGGATCTTATTGTTTCAAAACTCAGCTATTTCACCTGTGGACCATTTTATTTATTAAATAATCTGTTTTGAATTATACTTCTCATATCTTTCCATCTAGAAAAAAGAATATTTTAATCTTTTCCACTTCAAGTATTGAAAAAGAAATTTTTATTTTAGTCTTTTCTTGTTCTGAGAAAATTATTTCAACTATTCCTCAATGACATATTATCTAATTCCTTATCTTGATAATCTCTATTAAGACGTTCAAGGTATTTGGGGTTCTTATTAAAAACATTACAAATAATCTAATGTGGTTTGACCACCATAATGTACAGTGGAATAATTACTTCCATTATCCAGACAATCTATATTATTAAGGTTGTCTAAAGTTCAATTGGAGAAGGCAATGGCACCCCTCTCCAGTACTCTTGCCTGGAAAATCCCATGGATGGAGGAGCCTGGTGGGCTGCAGTCCATGGGGTCGCTAGGAGTCAGACACGACTGAGTGACTTCACTTTCACTTTTCACTTTCATGCATTGGAGAAGGAAACAGCAACCCACTCCAGTGCTCTTGCCTGGAGAATCCCAGGGACAAGGGAGCCTGGTGGGCTGCCGTCTATGGGGTCGCACAGAGTCGGACACAACTGAAGCGACTTAGCAGCAGCAGCAAAGTTCATTCAGCTTTGGTGATATGCATGTAATATTCTTGTTTTATACTGCAATTGTGTCTTCATGTTCATATAAGCTTTTCTCTTGTCTTGGTTTACCCCATTCTATCTCTAAATTAATATTTTTAAGTAAATTATCTTTTAATTAATTTTTGTTGGGCTATAGTTGCTTTGCAATGTTGTGTTCACTGAATAGCGAAATGAACCAGCCATGCATATATATATATTCCTTCTATTTTGGACTTCCTTTCCTGTCAGGTCACCTCTGCGCATTAAGTAGAGTGCCCTTGCTCTACAGTATGTTTTCATTAGTTATCTGTTTTACTGTTGTTTAGTCACTAAGTCATGTCCAACTCTTTTGTGACCCCATGGACTGTAGCCTGCCAGGCTCCTCTGTCCACGGGCTTTCTCAGGAAAGAATACTGGAGTGTGTTGCCATTTCCTTCTCCAGGGGATATCCCTGACCCATGTCTCAATAAAACCCATGTCTCTTGCATTAACAGGCAGATTCTTTACTGATGAGCCATCAGCGAAGCCTGGTATCTATTTTATGCATAGTATCAATAGTATATATGTGCCAATCCCAATCTCCCAATCCCTGCCACCTTCCCCCTTCTTCTTGGTACCCATATATTTGTTCTCTATAACTGTCTCTGTTTTTCATTTGCAAATAGAGTCATCTATACCATTTTTCTAGATTTCACATATGTGTTAATATATAATTTTTTTCTCTTTCTGACTTATTTTACTCTGTATGACAGTCTCTAGGTCCATCCACATCATTGCAAATTACACAGTCTCATTCTGAATTATTATTTTTTGTTGTTATTGTTTGTGGAGGTTTGATTTTTTTTTTTTTTTTTGATACAGAGCATTAATTTTTGTTCAATGATGTCTTTTTGGTTGTAGTTCATCATTTCAGACTCAGAAAGTCATTTGAAACCTTGGTTTCACTGTAAAGGCTGGACCATGGGGCAGATTCTTCCACTCTGAAACAATCAAAGCCAATCCTTTCCCTGCTTCAGTCTCCCAAATAGTCCAGGCCCAAATAAATCTCTAAGTGTTAGTTGGTCATATCTGATTCTTTATGACCCCATGGTTGCAAGGTGTCTCTTGTCAAGCCTGTAGCCCACCAGGTTTCTCTGCTCATGGAATTCTCCAAGCCAGAATAATGGAATGGGTTACCATTTCTTTCTCCAGGGAATCTTCCCGACCCAGGAATCGAACCCGGGTCTCCTATGTTGCAGGCAGATTCTTTACCATCTGAGCCACCAGAGAAGCCCAGATAAATCTCTACAGATCTCCATAATATAGGCCATCATCATCCCCTATAAACTATAGCCCTCCTAAACACTATTGAGGTTTCAAGAGGCAAATTAATCATCCTCCTCTTTGAATTCTGAATCATTTGAGTAAAAGATATCAGATTCAGAGAAACAACAAAGTACAAACTTTATTGCTCACAAAAAAATTGGGGACTGTAATTTAAAGCAGAGGCCAATATTGACTTTTGATGCCCATGCCACTCTCTTCTCCTTCATAGAAGGTGACCTGTCCTAACATATGGGAGGCAGGAGGAGAGAGAACACACTCAGCCTGTAGGCAGGCAACTTGGAAACAGAACCAATGTGAAAGTAGTTTGATCAGATAGAACCCATCTCCCTAATCTCAGTCATCAGATCAATCACTCCACTTCTAGTGGGGAGAACCACTAAGGAGGGGAGATTCAGGAATGTTCTCTCAGTATATTCTCTGTTGGGTTGGGAAATGGAAGAAACAAAATGATATGTCCCACCTAAGAAGAAGCCCCTGGAGTAGGTCATTGATCCTGCCAAGCAGGTTGTTTGCAGTCTCATCATGAGATTTGTTCATTTCTCCCTCTAATCCTTTGCAAATACCACCACTTGATTAGAATCCTTCCTGCTTCTCCACTAAGACAAATCTCTCTGTGGCTTTGTTTACTTACAGGGATTGCATTATTTGAGTCATTGAATGTTGAAACACCTAAAAATCAAATTTGTTTTAAAGGCCAACACACCAGATTTAAATAACTGCCATCCATGAGATGGAATAAAGCTCTTAGGTATCCGGTGATGAAAGTCTTTATGTGAGTGAAACTCAGATTTAAAGACCCTTATGATTCCCTATTTAGTCTCCCTGTAAGAAATTAACACTCTGCCAAAGTATCAGTGTATATATTAACCAATGATGTATATACTTTAAAAAAATTGTGAGTAAAGATATGTTACATTTAAAATTGTTCAGGAATAAAATTCTATGTAGATATGTGTTATTGACTAAGCTAAATGGTTAGACTTAGCAAAACTTAGCTTTGAGTTTTTGTTTTACTTATTGTTCAGTTGCTAAGTTGTATCTGACTCTTTGCAACCTCCTGGACTAAAAATCCATTCAATTTTAGAAGAGGGGGTCAGTAAATATTTTTTGTGAAAGGCCTGATATTGACTGTTTAGTCTTTGAGGTTCACTTAGCTGCTGTTGGAACTACTCAGCTCTGTTGTTGGAAAGTGAAAACAGCCCTGGACAATGCACTTTTGAGATTGTATGCTCCTTAAATGATCATCTGCATTAGCTTTTATCCAGATTGATTTACCGAACTCTGCCTCTTACTAAACATGTTTAAGTATATCTACTACAGATCTTTTCAACCTCTGGAAGTTTCACATTATTTATGCTTAGAAAAAGTTGTTTTGTTTTTTTTTTTTTCAAAAGGCAACATTTTCTTCTTTACCCCTGGATTATTAAAAAAAGGTTTAGTTATTTTGGGTGAAAAAAGAAACATAACAAAATATACAAACCAAGTTTATGCTTAGTCCACAGCTGAGTCTGACAGCCTACACATTTAAACAATAAAGGGAGCATTAGGTGTTTAATGGGTTTTCCAAGTGGCTCAGTGGTAAAGAATCTGCCTGCCAATGCAGGAGACCTAGGTTCGATCCCTGGGTCAGAAGATACCCTGGAGAAGGGAATGGCAACCCACTCCAGTATTCTTTCCTGAGAAATTCCATGGATAGAGGAGCCTGGCAGCCTACAGTTCATGGGGTCACAAAAGAGTCAGAAAGACATGAGTTAGTGACTAAACAACAACAACAAGGTACTTGGTAGACATTAAGTAAATGAAAATCCTCTGGGTGAGTTCTTTCCTTAGGAAAAGCCTGGAATTGTGAAGCTCTGTATCAAGTAAGAGAACCCTGTAGTTTCCACTCTCAAGACTTATGAAGCATATGCTTTATATGCTTAGTTTTTATTTCAAAGTGCCTCTTCTATAGATGATAAATGAAACAAGTAAAATGGGAAAAAAGTGAATAAAGCATTAGTTGTTATTAATGTGTAAATAATATTATCACTACATTTGTAGTTCTGTTAGTGTTTAATACCACAATACTATAAAGTATGATAATACTGTATTATTTCCTATTGAGTTATATTTGATATTGTTAAAATGAATAATTATGAACATATTAATGAATTATTATTCAAAGACAGGCCTAAAGACATGTACACACACTCTTGCACACTCTTGGACACACAATACTAATTTAGATTTAATTATCAGAAAGAAACTTTTGTTAGAAAATAGAAATCCTAATCTGTATTTGAAGGTAAAAAGAAAACTGTTGTTTTAGACATGGACATTTTCTCACCACAGTCAAGTTTAAATACTGATTTTTCTTCTTTTCTTCAATTTCTCACTCAAAGAAACATGTGTGGAGGGAAGAAACAGTCATGTCTAAAAAGGCTAGATTGGTCTTTCCATTTTCCTTCAGAGATTTTTATCAAACCATCCATTAATTGATGTCATCTGTTACTTTCAAATAGCAATTGATAGTTATTATATTAAGGAACTTGTCAGGATGATTAAGAATGATATCCTCTGCAGTTATTGACAATGGTAGACTGTGTTAGTTTAGCTAACATATTAGCTCTGCAAAGACCTTTTGCTAATTAGAATATTCTTGTTCACTGTGGGGAGTGAAGAAGGGGAAATGATGCTAAGCCTAAGCAAGCTCTTTGTGGAAAGCAGGACACACAGGAGCTCCAAGCTTGAAGACAAAGAGGTGGTTGCCTTGGTGGCTACAGGTTTGAAGGGCTTCCAAGTAAAGGTTAGAAAGGCCTTCTCAATTTGTGGCCCATATGCAATCTACATCAGAATCACTAAGATTAATTATTTAAAATGCAGATTTCTGGTTCCACTTCAGAATGGCTTAATGAATATATCTAGAATTGCAGCCCAGAAATCTGGCCTTATTTGCAATCATCTCTAGATGGATTTCATGTGCATGAAGGTTTGAAAAGCACCAAATAAGTGGCTCATGCTGCAGAATGTTCTACTGCTTCATACACTATTAGATATTTCAAATACTGACTCAATTTGGGTCTTAGGGAGGTCTTGTGCTTGTTTGAAAGGCAGATTCTTCAAGCCTATTTGTACAAAAGCAAGGATTCTTTATTACCTTGGAGCTGTTGGCTGTGGCAGATCAAGAATCCTCTGAATTATACATAAAGTGTTGAGTGTTTCTGTATTTATCTGGGGTGGAGATGTTTAACCTTTATCAAATTTTCAAAAGCTCCCTAACTCTCTCCCAAATTTCTGGATCACTGGACTAAAGGAATCAAACTCATTTAATTGCAATTGATTTATTCTATTGGAGACTTCATTTACTATGGTCAGGACAGCAAGTCATTTTCTTGATGACAAGAAGAATTAGCCCTTAAAATGTCTTTCAGCTTATTTTATTGTAAGTTTTTCACTTCCTAAATTATCACCTGTTTCTGAAGTAAAATGCCATGCACATTTATCATCAATCTAGCATCAGGAGTCTGGATCTGATCATTCCATCAATTGAATCAAAATTCATATCACGGATGGGAAATAGCTAAACTTCTGCCCACAAAATGCACCGTCTGCTTCCTATTCTCTATCACAGATTTTGCTTCCATAAAAAGAAAGAAGCTTTTATAGCTGAGATTACCTGTAATTTTATTCTGTCACTGTTTCACCAGAAATATTGTAAGTCTCCATTGTTGTGTGGTAGTCTTTGCACAAAAAAGTTATAACAAGGGAAGAAATGAAGCTAAGTGAAAGTGAATAAAGATGCAACCTATTTATAACATTGTGATTCTAGGTTAGTGATAAAAAGTTTCATTTATGTCCGGTTAATAATGTTTGCCAACAAAGGTCCGTCTAGTCAATGCTATGGTTTTTCCAGTGGTCGTGTGTGGATATGAGAGTTGGGCTATAAAGAAAGCTGAGCACCAAAGAATTGTTGCTTTGGAACTGTGGTGCTGGAGAAGACTCTTGAGAGTCCCTTGGACTGCAAGGAGATCCAACCCATCCATCCTAAAGGAAATCAGTCCTGAGTGCTCATTGGAAGGACTGATGTTGAAGCTGAAATGCCAATACCTGATGCAAAGAACTGACTCATTTGAAAAGACCCTAATTCTGGGAAAGATTGAAGGCGGAAGGAGAAGGGGACGACAGAGGATGAGATGGTTGGATGGCATCACCAACTCAATGGACATGAGTTTGAGGAGACTCCGGGAGTTGGTGATGGACAGGGAGGCCTGGCATGTTATAGTTCATGGGGTCGCAAATAGTCAGACACAACTGAGTGACTGAACTGAACTGAGTAATGTTGTGTCAGGAAAGACAGCCTTGTAGACAAAGAAAAAGAGTTCTCTATAATGTGAATTTTACAAAAGGAAAAATCGTTAGTGTATGCCTAAGCTTAAAGCCCCTGGAGAAGAAAATGGCAACCCACTCCAGTATTCTTGCCTAGAGAATCCCATAGACAGAGAGTCCTGGCAGGCTATAGTCCATGGGGGTCACAAAGAGTTAGACATGACTTACCAACTAACAAGCTGAAAGCAAATAAGTGTTCTTATTGTGCAAACCAATGTTCTCTGATTAGATTAAATTAGATTAGATTAACTTAAATTTTGGCCAATATCAATAGTAGAAATAGTAAGTCTAGATAGGAAAGAAGTGCTTAATTCTCTTTGAATACAAAGGAGATGAAAAATTTGGCCCAAGCAAACCATCTCAGAGCAAAATCCTTGGTCCATGAATACAGCAGAAATGCCTAAGCTCTAATGTTGGTATTCCACCTATATTTGCCACCTTCTAGCTCATATTCCTAGTTGCTAGCAATGTCTGTGACACATAGGGATCATACAATAAATACTTCTTCAACAGGTATATAAATAAAAGATGATCACTAAAGAAGATTCTAGTTATAGTAGGGTAAATATATGAACTATATGAAAAAAATTTTCAATGGCCTAATACAGTATACTTTATTCTTAGCTCCTAGAAAATTCAGTGTATAACAGTGTCATGTCCTATACCATGCAGCAGTTCAGAGATCAGTATAAATTCCAGACTCTTCTTCCCTGTAAGTGTGCATCTAGCCAGAAGGAGAAAGAGAGAGAATAGGGAAAAATGTGAGAGATTTAAATGGGCCACTTCCGGACATGACAGACATCATGCCCACCTATATTTCACCACCAGATGTCCATCACATGGTCCCACTTAACTACAAAGGAGGCTGGGAAGAGTGGGCAGCCTGTGTATTCAGGGAGGAGAGGGGAAGGAGTGGAAGCGATCGGTTTTAGTTAATAATTAGCTTGTCTTTGCTCTATCAGAATTAGGGCAAGCCATTTCCTTAGGTAGAACCTACATTATCATAACTACCAACTCATAGCCAACTTTAAGCTTACTTATCTACATTATGTTCTCTCCAATGGATTTTTTTTCACCAGCTATTATCCTAAGTAGTTGCTGTTATTGTTTAGTCCTAAGTGGTAAGGTAAAGCTAATTGTAATCCTGGGTGAGCAAGATGCTTACTTGTCTAACAGTACAAAAGAGACTCTTCTAAGAGTTGTTACAACTTACTAAATGCCTCTTGCCATTTTTAACTGCTTAACCAAAAAGCTATTTATTTTTGAAACATTCTTTAGTATGATTCCCATTATAGTTCTGAAGTTTTTCCTAAAGACTCCTAGGTTTTCTAATGTAAGCTATCCTAACTCTCCTCTCCTTCCCATAAGCATTAATTAAGCAATGGATCATTTTTTTCACACTGTTTTGACATGCATAAACTGTGAAAAGCATAGTGAACTAATGGAGTTATCTGCTTCAATCTCATGCATTCACCTCTCTGACCCTGTGGGACCATTTCTTAATGAGACCATCAGCTGTACATACTGATAAGATTAGGATTTATGCAGTTATCTCTCAAGTCTCAGCTACTCATTAACAAACTGCATCTTCAGCAGTTAAAAGAATTAACCATTTAGCTAAGGAGAGCTTTCCTTGCTTTATCCATTTTTATCTCTTAATGTTTAATGTATCATAATAATATGCCTCATATTCACTTTCATTGTTTTATGAGCAAAGTTTTCAATGTTTAAAAAGAGATGCTAAAATTTATTTTTTTCATTAACTATAAAGTCTTTCTTATTTACCTCTCACCCCCTCCCTCCACTCCATTTTTCTACATTTCTCCAGTATATGTGCACTGTTACAGTAAAAAAGTAGCTAACCATAATGCTTGCTAACAAATCTAAAGACACATTTCATCTTTCTTAAATTCATGTATTTGAGAGTATATGTATCAATATTACTCACAAAAAAATGGTAGAGGAGGGGCTAGCATTTTCTTTTATATCACAGAAAAGTGCTACTCATAGAGAGTATTTAGTAACTAAAATCTCAAAAAAGGATCTTGTCACTGAGAGCTTTATCTATAGGAACTACCATTATAAGATATTTTATTTCTGAAATATGTTATCTACATAACACAGTTTTGAAAAATGCCTGATCTCTTCCATTCTCACTTGCTTTAGTCATTGTCTTTACTTCTATATGCTATCTGGTTCCTAGGAACATTTTGAGTTTCATACATTATTGGGTCAAAAAAGGATGGTAAATTTTTATTGTTCCACAAAACCCATACCTTGACAAATGCCTTATATATTAATATTGTAAAATGCTACAGATTATGATGAGAATCTTCTAAGGTCTTCTTTAAAAATTGTAACAGAATAGAAATTTTTGTATCTCACCGCTTTTATTTCTTCTCTCCTTATGTGTGATGAAAGTGGAATCTTCTAGTACAAACTTATATTGATAGTTTCCTATGAAAGGAAGTAAACACTGGTAAATAAAAACTTGTCTTATAGATGTCCCATTCTACAGAATCAACTATTATAGGAGATTGTGATGATTATTGTCCAAAGAGATCCACTATTGGCATTCTAAGACAAATCCAGCAGGAAGGACAATCTTCAGAAGGAGCTAAGACTCCAGGGATCAGAGAACTTCAGAAAAGGTACTAGAAATAAGAGACTGTAGGAGGCCAGATGATAAAGAAACTCCAGAAAATCAAGTATCCACCCAAGGTGACTGTAATATTACCACCAAAAGAGCAAAAATTCATTTTGTATCAACCACTGAAAATTTTTATGTGTTTCTAACAATCACAGCCTGGTGGGCTGCCATCTATAGGGTCACATAGAGTCAGACATGACTGAAAGCGACTTAGCAGCAGCAGCAGCACAGTTTTATTTATTTATTTTTTAAATTTTATTTTGCTTAACTTTACAATATTGTGTTGCTTTTGCCATACATCAAGATGAATCCGACACAAGTATACATGTGTTCCCCATCCTGAACCCTCCTCCCTCCTCCCTCCCCATACCATCCCTCTGGGTCGTCCCAGTGCACCAGCCCCAGGCATCCGGTATCAGGCATCGTACCTGGATTGGCGACTCACTTCAAATATGATATTATACATATTTCAATGCTATTCTCCCAAATCATCCCACCCTCTCCCGTTCCCAGAGTCCAAAAGGCTGTTCTACACATCAGTATCTCTTTTGCTGTCTCGTAAACAGGGTTATTGTTACCATCTTTCTAAATTCCATATATATGTGTTAGTATACTGTATTTGTGTTTTTCTTTCTGGCTTACTTCACTCTGTATAATAGGCTCCAGTCCATCCGCAGATGAATGGATAAGAAAGCTGTGGTACATATACACAATAGACTATTACTCAGCCATTAAAAAGAATACATTTGAATCAGCACAGTTTTATTTTTATTTTTGACAGTAAATTCTGTCTACCCACCCTTCCAGGTACTGTGCAATAGGTAAATAAATAATGTTATTTCCAATGACCACTAACAAAATTTGTTACTGGTATATATGTAAATTGAACAGAATGTAGTCATGTATTTAACAAAATCAATTATTCAAGAAAGTGTTTGGGCATTTCCTAGAGGAACTTAGAATTCCTAATGGGATAATCAGTTTTTATCTTCCAGTGACCCTGTGAGTAAACAGATTTAAGATGCTTTATACATCTGCTACCCTTGCCTCTTGCTAGAAGCAGTTTCCCCTACAAAGGGTTCTTTTGTAGTACCCTTATACATGCTCATAAAATCTTCCAGAAAGCAACAGTGTGAATTCAAAAGAACAGCTACTGCTTCTTCTTGGGAACAACATCAACACTTCCCTTAAGCCCTTTCAAGATGACGCTCTTAAGATGCAGAGAATAATTTTAGTGGCTTCTTGCATCAGCCTCTTCAATATGTCCTGTTTTGCACCTTACTCATAATCAACAGAAGAAGGAAATGGCAACCCACTCCAGTGTTCTTGCCTGGAGAATCCCAGGGACGGGGGAGTCTGGTGGGCTTCCGTCTATGGGGTCACACAGAGTCGGGCACGACTGAAGCGACTTAGCAGTAGCAGCATAATCAACAGACTGGGCACACACACACACACTGAAAGGGAAAAAAAAAAAAAGAAAGGTAAGGTTTTGGTTCATTCTGTCCTCTTAACTTGCCCTTTAGATCAATGCTGGCAAAATGGTCAATTGACTCTGATCTCTGAATGATATTGCAAGGAAATTATCTCTTTAGACTCTATTCATAAGTAAATGCATCTCTCAGTGCTTAAATAAAATGAAGAATTAATTCCTCCAAAAGTTTTGCCTAACAAGAAAAATATATAACTAGTAACTTTTCATTAACCTTATAAAATAGTACATTTCAATCAATTGTTAAGTCACCATCTAGAAAGAATCTTAGTTGAAAGATGCATATGACTGACAATAGGTGGGAAAAAAAAAACATTTCTCTTTTCACTAAATATTGTTGTTCAGTAGCTAAGTCATGCCTGACTCTTTGCAGTTCCATGAAGCACAGCATGCCAGGCTTCCCTGTCCTCCACTGTTTCTATTTGTGCTAAATAGTTTGCCTATTTATGTTATGTACTAAGTTAAAATTACACACAAATGCCACTAGTTGAAAATAATTTTTGTTATTTTGAAATATATAATTGTAATTATAGTATTTGATTTAAAAATGGGCTACTTAGCTTCATATACTAAATTGTAGATTAAAATAATAATTTCAATTTCAAATTATTTCCACATTCCATTGTACAAAGTAAGAATAGTCAGGGACTACAAATTAACTAGTTGTAATAGAATTCTACTATGCTGGTGGATTATAGTTCATGAAACAAAAATAGAAAAAAGAAGAAAAGGCAGTGAATTCCACATCATACACAACATCACAAAAGTACCATTTACACATTTAAGCTAAAGCAATAGAAAAATTCAGATTTCAGAATACGGTAAAAATATGACTCAAATAATTTGAAATCTCAGGATCATCCAGTGTAGTAGGTGGAATATCTTAAGGTCAAAATAGATGTTTGTACTTAATTTTAGAATCAAATGCTACATAATCTTATAGAAAGCAATTATTCTACTGAGTTCATCCAAATTAGTCAAATGTTGTAAATATGCCATTCTTTGGCTGACTGTGTTGAATGCACATATTTCTAAAGAAGAGAAATCTAACATCAATAATCTAAGCTTTCTTATTAGGAAACTATAGAAAGAAAGAGTGATATAAGCTTAAAACAAAGCAAAGAAAATTATATAAATTATAGCAGCCATCAATGAAATTGAAAACAAAAAATTTTAATTAATAAAAATGAAAGCTTCTTTGGAAAAAATTGTTAAAACTGACAAACTTCTAGAAAGGCTAAGATGAAAGAGAAAATATAGTTTATTAATACCAGAAATGGAGCAGAGATCATCACTATTGATCCATTGACATTAAAAGGATAAATAAAGGATTATGAATAACTCTGAAGCTCCAGTTACTTTGGCCAGCTGATGCAAAGAGCTGGCTCATTAGTAAAGACCCTGATGCTTGGAAAGATTGAAGGCAAGAAGAGAAGAGGATGACAGAAGATGGGATTGTTAGCTGCCATCACCGACTCAATGGACATAAGTTTGAGCAAGCTCTGGGAGATGGTGAAGGACAGGGAAGCCTGGTGTGCTGCAGTCCGTGGAGTTGCAAAGAATAGGACATGAATGAGTGACTAAACAACAACAATGAATAACTCTTTATCACAAATTTGATACCTTGAATAAATGGACCAATTCCTTGAAGTGAAGTGAAGTGAAGTCGCTCAGTTGTGTCCGACTCTTTGCGACCCCATAGACTGTAGCCTATCAGGCTCCTCTGTCCATGGGATTTTCCAGGCAATAGTACTGGAGTGGGTTGCCATTTCCTTCTCCAGGGGATCTTCCCAACCCAGGGCTCGAACCCAGGTCTCCCGCATTGTAGACAGACGCTTTACCGTCTGAGCCACGAGGGAA
Organism: Tragelaphus eurycerus; assembly: GCA_935064755.1. Classification (NCBI taxonomy): domain Eukaryota; kingdom Metazoa; phylum Chordata; class Mammalia; order Artiodactyla; family Bovidae; genus Tragelaphus; species Tragelaphus eurycerus. The sequence goes on along the minus strand of CAKXYN010000004.1, from coordinate 30,734,023 downwards.
GTCTTAAATGGACCAATTCCGTGAAAGACGAGTCAATAATATTCATATAAGAGAAAAATATCTGAATAGATCTGTATCTCCAAAGAAATTGAATCAATAATTTCCAAAGAAGAAAGCACCATCCCAATGATTTCTTTATTGAATTCCACCAAAGATTTAAGGAAGAAATTATACAAATTCCCTACAATCTCTTCCAGAAGGTGGAAGCAGAGGGAGAACTTACTAACTCATTCAATGAGACCAGCATTACCATAATACCAGATAGAGACATTACAAGAAAGGAAAAAATCAAGACCAAAATCTCTCATGAGCATAGATGAAAAACTTCAGAATGAAGTATTGGCAGATTTAATCCAACACTATGTAAAAGGAATAATACACCATGAACAAGTGGAATTTATTCCCGATAGGCAAGGCTGGTTAAACATTTGAAAATTAATCATTATAATTCATCACATCAACAGGTTATAGAAGAAAAGCACATGATTTTGTCATTGATGCAGAAAAATTGTTAATATCCAAAATCAGTGATTAGAAAAAAGATCTCTTAGCATACCGGGAATAAAGGGTAACTTTGTGAACATGACAGGAAGCATCTATCGAAGACCTACAGCTAATACTGCATTTCATATTGAAAACCCAAGTGCTTTCTTCCTATGATCAGAAACAAAGCCCCTTCTCTACTCCTATTGAATTTGGTATTGGAAGTCCTAGATAATGCAAGGAAACAAGAAAAGCAAAATGTATAGAAAGTTGAAAAATGTTAATAAAACTGTCTTTTTTACACAGTTAATATGATTGTCTACGTAGAAAACCCCAAAGAATTAGCAGTAGCAACAACAAAAAAAGACCTATTGGAGCGAGTTTGGGTGAACTCTTGGGAGTTGGTGATGGACAGGGAAGCCTGGCGTGCTGGGATTCATGGGGTCACAAAGAGTCGGACACGACTGAGTGACTGAACTGAACTGAACTGAAACAATTAAAGCAAAGTTAGAGAATATAAGGCAATTTCCTAGATAACATCAATGAACAACTGAAATTCGACATTAAATATACAACACTATTTACATTAAGACAAAAAGTGAAATAGATATCTTAGGCATAAATATAAGAAAGTATGTACAGAATATGTGAAGAAAATCACAAAAATTTCATAAGAGAAAAAATAGTCAAAAATAGAGATCCATGTTCATGCATTGGATGACTTGATTTTATTAAGATGTCAATTCTTCCCAATTTGATCTATAAATTTAATGCAGTCCCAAATCAGAACATCAGCACATTATTTTGTGAATGTCAACAAAGTGATTCTAAGGTTTATATGGAAAAACAAAAGACCAAGAATAGATAACACAATAATGAAGAAGAATAAAGTCAGAGGATTGATGCTCATCAACTTCAAGATTTACTATAAAGTTACAGTAAGTGGTATTGATTAAAGAATAGACACATCAATGGAACAGAATTTAGAGCCTATAAATAGGCCCACATAAGCATACACAAATGATCCTTGACAAAGGACCAAAAACATTTTCTGAAGATAGAATCATCTTTACAACAAATGGTTCTGAAATGATTACATATCCATATGCAAAAGAAGCTGCATACAGACTTTCCATTTCACAAAAATTAATTCAAATGGATCGTAGACTTAATATAAAAGGCAAAACTACAAACTTTCTAGATGATAATATAGGTGAATATCTAGATGACCTTTATTTTGGCAGTGACTTTATAATATCAAAAGATATCTCATAATTCATGAAAGGAAAAACCAATAAGATGGACTTTATACAATTAAAATGTCTGCTCTGTGAAAGATGCTCTTAAACGAATGAAAAGATAAGGCATGGGTTTGAAGAAAATATTTGCAAAACTCTTATGTACATGTATAACCTAACAACAAGAAAAAAAAAAAAATACACCAAGAAAATAATCAAAATTCTGAACAGATACCTTACCAAAGACGATATATAGATGGCAAATAAGCATATAAACAAATAATCAGCATTGTATGTCATTAGGATATTGCAACTTAAAACAGCAATAAGATAACATTACCTACCTGTTAGAATGATTACAACCTAAAAATCTGCCAATACCAAATGTTGATGAAGATGTAGAGCAGCAGGAAATCTCATTCATTGCTGATGGGAATGAAGAATTGTATAGCCAGTTTGAAAGATGATTTGGAATGTCTTAGAAAGTTAAACATAGTCTTACCATTTCATCCAGCAGTCACACTTGTGTTTTCACAATTGAATCAAAAACTTATGTACATACAAAAACTTGCATACATATGTTTATAGCAGCTTTATTCATAACCTGCAAAACCTAGAAACAACGAAGAAGGCCTTCAGTAGTAATGAATAATCTGTTTATACATACAATGGAATGTTACTCAGTACTAAAAAGAAATGAGCTATTTAGCCATAAAAAGACATAGAGTAACATTAAATGTATACTCTTAAGTGAAAAAAACTACATATTGTGTAATCCCAACTGTATGACATTCTAGAAAAGGTAAAACTATGGGAGTAGTAAAAGGATCCGTGGTTGTGTGCATGCTCAGTCGCTTCAGTTGTGTCCAGTTCTTTGTGACCCTGTGGGCTGTAGCCCACCAGGCTCCTCTGTCCATGGGAGTCTCCAGGCAAGAACAATCTAGTGAGTTGTCATGTCCTTCTCCAGGATATCTTCCCAACCCAGGGATCTAACCCATGTCCTTTGTGTCTCCTGCATTTCAGGCAGATTCTTTACCCATTAAATCCTAGGAAGCCCAGATTAGTGGTTTCTAGAGGTTAAACCAGTAGGGCAGAGGGAAGAAAATGTGGAGTACTGGGGACTTAAAGTCAGTGAAACTATTCTGTTTGATACTGTAATGATATTAGATGACATATGCATTTGTCAGAAAACATAGAACTATATAAGATCGTGGATTTTAGTTAATAACAGTTATCAGTATTGATTAGTTAATTGTAACAAATATACCACAGTAATGCAAGGTGTTAATAATAGGAAAAACTGTATGCACGAGACTGGTATATGGCAATGTACCCTATTACTTGCTCAGTTTTTCTGTAAATCAAGTATGAAATAAGTGCTACATGCAAAGCTGACAAAAGAAAGTTACATTGATTATATAACCAATTCTCAAAATATGATGAAAAACTATTTAATTTAAAAATAGACAAAGGTTATACATAGCCAATTCATAGAATGGGAACTCCAGAGAACTAACAAGTATATAAAGATGCCAAATTTTGCTAGTATTAAAGAGTAATGCAAATTAAAAGAACAATGAAGTAACTCTTATATCCTTTAGATGAGCAAAATTTTTTTAAATCTGAAAGTATCAAGTTTTAAGGTTGTAAGACAATGAAAACTACAGTATTAACATTTATAAATAAAAACAAAAACAAAAAAACATTAAACATTTATTTAATGGATATAAAAAACATTTAATAAAAAAATGATTTCTAGAGGAGGAAAGAGAAAAAAAAAAAAAAAAAAAAAGAAGTGAAAATTAAAATATAACTAAGGTGTGAAACAACTACACTGAATCTAAAAAAAAGTGACTAAATCCCAGGCCTTGCTGCTATTCTCAACTCTTCTTCACACCTCTCTCTATATCGCCAAACCTCCCCCCTCTTCATCATTGAGTGGAGGTACTAGCGCGCTGCATCTCCTCATCCACAGGACAAAAAAAACCAAAATAAAAAATCCTATAATCTCTCTTAAAAACTGAAAAAGAATCAAACTTAAATCACTAACTCCTTAAAGCTCTTCAAAAAATCCACACTTTCCCACTTACAGGAGATATTTTCCCTATGTTTTTCGTTTGTGTTGGGGTTTACCTGATGAATATATCTGAATGGCGAAGTCTTTTAATCGAGACTATGTCCTGTTCAGTGCGTGGAATGTCTATGTCCCGCTGTTTCGTGGTCAGGAGGTGACTTTGAAAGCGATCGTGTCGTGAGAAAGAGAATTGCCCTGTGTCGGGCTTGGAAGAATGAAAGCAAGTGGGGTTGAGGGATCGGACAACATGGACGATCAGTCTTTATTGTGCTTTTTTACTTGTCGTGACTTACGACTCTTGTTATCTCTAGGCCTGGTTTTACTAGCTACAGGTTTCTGCTCCTTGGTGTAGCCACACAGACTCGCTGGAGTCTTAGGTTGTAAACATTCTTGAGGAAGGCGGGACAGAGAGCTACAGGGGGCCTCAAGCTGAAATCACATAGCGGGCAGGGGCCTCAAGCTGAATCACTGCGAGGCAGCCCCCAGGACGTCCCTTATCAGGTCAGTCCCCCGCAGCTCCCTCTTCTTTATTTTTTAGCTCCACTATTTCTATGTGCAGGTTTTTTCACTGCTCTACTGAGGTTCTGTGGCTAATCGGGTCGCTCTATGTATGACGATTGGAATTATTTTTTATTCAGGGTAGCTTTAGGCCGTCTTCTTTTCGTTTCTTGGTGCAGTTTATTTATCTTATTTTTTGTTATTTTTTTTTTCTTTTTTTTATTTCTGCTGTGTTTTTTTTTATTTTTTGTTCTCTACTTTGTTACTTGTGGATGTCTTACCGATTGAGCAGGGAAGAGCGGACAGCAGTGCAAATGAAGATTCTAACATATTAATCCCTCTTTTTGGGCGCGAGGGGCGGTATAATCTGTGTAAGTTCTAGGCAGTTTCTTTTCGTATTTTTACTGGCAGCTGAAATCAGGCTGCCTTACAACTATTACTTGTTGTCATTGGATCCCTCTAATACAGTTAGTAAGTGTACATCATCATTTAACTGGTATTCTTTTACGGATTTTCTCCTCCTACTAAGCATAAAGGAAAGGGAGACAAGCTCTCGGGTACCGGCGACCCAGATTTCCTATGTCTCCATACTTGGTTCCAGTGACATTTTTCTCTAATTTATATAGTGTGGGACCACTGGCTCCAAAGCGGCCATAGCTTCCAAATCTCTGTCTGGAATGTCCCTTCTGATCTAAGTCCCAATTCGGAGGATGTAACCCTCGACATTCGGGGCAATGCTAGGCTCTTGTGGACCCCAGTCCCAGAGTTGAGTGGTGTTGAGGTTGTAAACTGTAGCATTGGTCGAACGACATCGAGTCCATGGAGCGCTATTCCCAGAGGAGTCGCTAGGTTATAGCTACAAAGGGAACATCTCGTGGCCCCGTACTGTTGTGCACTGTAGTTGCTGTTCCTGTGAAGTTGTTTATTCCGGGGAAGCTTGTCCGAAGATATGACACGATGGGGGCCACGGTGATGCAATTAGGGATGGTCTGGCTGTAAGAAAAACACATGGGATATTCCGTAGTCAGTCCATAGTAAGACATGTTAGCTTTTTGAGGTGTTATGTGGCTGTCAGAGGGTCCTCCTAGTAAGATAGTATCATTAACATATACAGGGATGACTTCCCGCTCCCATTTAACCGGTTGGATAAGTGGAGGATCTGGAACATAAGTCAATAAACAGATGAACTACTGCTATGGATTTGTTGTAACAGCATGAGTAGTATCATAATAATATTAGTAGGGGAAATGTTAGCCTGCGCATGTGCTGTATTCTAAGCTCTCTGTATCAGCGCTTCCACTTGCTGAGGAGTGGGCAAATTGTCGTCCTCATTGCGCAGCGTCAGGCGTTGCATCTGCCAGGTTAGTGTTCTGCGTTGTTGTGCGTACCAACCTCTCCGGCAACCAGCGCGGCGCTTCGGCATCCTGTGGAAACACACATACATGACCTCTACCCCAAATTAAAATGGGGTCAGGGCCATGCCACTGGCCTGTAAGGGGATCTTTCCATTTCACTAAGGGTTTTTTCTCATTGATCTCCTTTCCCCAAAATCGTTGAGCAGCAGACAAGCCCTTTGCATTTAGAGACAAGAAATTCAGAGTAAAAAGTGCATGATTCAACAGGTTAGGAGGTGAAACTTGGTAACAGTCAGCTGGATTCCCCCGTTTTAACTTTAAAAGTTGATGTTTGATGCGTTGATGAGCACGCTCAAAATGCCCTGTCCTTGTGGATTATAAGGAATGCAGTCTTATGCTGGATACGGAAGCGAGCACAAAAATCTGAAAAATTTACTAGTGTAACCGGGACATTATCAGTTTTGATCACTTTAATTCCCATAATAAAAAAAGTAAAGAAATACGTATACTTTTTCGGGATTCACCTGAAAGTAATGAAAGGACAAAAAATTTGAGAAAGTGTCAATAGTAACATGTAAATATTAAGTTTTCAAATTCAAAATATGGGTAACATCCATTTGCCAGAGATCGTTGGGGCGCAGACCACGGGGGTTGACTCATAATGAGGTACAACAAAAAATTGAGGACACGAAGGGCACGCCTTTATTATCTCTCTAGCGGCTTCTCTAGAAATCTGAAATTGTAAACGCAATGAGTGACTGTTTTGGTGATGTAATGCATGAGAAGCCCGTGCCTGTTCAATAGAGGAAGGAATGTTAGATTGTGAAAGAAAGACTCGGGTTAGCAGATCAGCTGTTTGATTGCCTTCAGTTAGGGGTCCGGGTAAAGATGTATGTGCCCGTATGTGTCCAAAATAACATGGATGATTTCGTTTATGAATTGTAGCCTGTATGGAAGAGAATAAGTTAAAGACCGTAGGCGAATCATTATGAATGGCAGGAACAGTTTTAATACAGGAGAGAGCACGAACAATATACTGGCTGTCAGTAAACAAGTTAAAAGGAGCATCAGATACTGTCTTTAAAGCTTGATCAACAGCAAACAATTCCACGATCTGTGCAGAAGAATAGGATGTGTCTGTAAAATAAGCAGCGTTATTAATAATCAAAGCAGCTCTACCACTGGAGGAACCATCTGTAAATATGTTAGTAGCATTGGAGATCGGCTGTTGTCGTACCACCTTTGGAAAAATAAATTGATGAAGTTTAGCAAACTGTAAAAGTTTATGAGAAGGGTAGTGATGTAAAAGTGACCAGGAAAATTTGCCAAGGCAAGTGCCCAGTTGTCTGAAAATTTAAATAACCATTCCTGCTGTTCCAAAGCAAAGGGAAACAAATAAAATGAGGTTTTTTCCAAAATATTAATAGACTCTTTAGAATAATTTTAGCTACAATTCATGGTAGGGGGCAAAATTTTTGAAGGAACAGAAGCTAAATAAATCCAACGTAGTGGATCATTCTGAAACAGAACACCTGTAGGGGAATGCGGAGAAGGCAGTATATACAAACCCCAAGGTTTAGAGTAATCACAGTAGGTGGTTTGTTGATCAGAATAGCAACTTCTACCTGGGATAAGGCTGAGCGAGCCTCAGGGGTTAATTGTCGTGGAGATGTCGGATCAGGATCTCCCTTTAAAATGTTAAAAAAGGCTTTAAAACGTCTGTCGGGAGTTTTAAATAAGGGCGAATCTAATTTACATCCCCCAGCAATTTCTGAAAATCATTTAAGGTACGGAGATGAGTAGTTCGCAGTGCAAGTTTTTGTGTGGCAAAAGTTCGAGGATATAATTGAAAACTAAATAAAATAAGGATGATGTACTGACCTTATCTCTGGATATTAATCTGGTTTTGTAGCTGAGATCTCAAAAAAAAATATTTTAGTAACAAAATTATCTGTAGTAACAATATTCAATTTCTTGTGATAGTTAGCCGCCTCCTCATCGAGGAAAGACTCTTCATCAGGAGATATTCATTTCCGATTTTGGCTGAGATTCTGTTAAGAGAGCATTTTGATTGTATTTTTTAAAAGGGAGGTTGCTTTAAGGGAGTTTTTCAGGGACAGTATATTCGTGTTCCCCCGCGGGGGCACTTTAGACTCTCTGTTGTTGGTCGTTATCTTTTAACAGCGAACTGAAGCTAATTTCTTCTGGTCAAATTAAACATCTCTAATAGTGACCATAAAAGTTTTAAGAACCTTTTCTGACCAAAAGGGTGTAGTGGTTTTTAATCTGTTCCCCCACCTTTTTCCAGGTAGTTAGATTTACAGTGCCTTCCTTGGAACCATACCCTCTTCCACGATAAAAAAATAACTTAACTTAAGACTGTCACTCCCCTGTGGTGCAGCTTACATACAAATATAAAAAATAACTTTGATTCCCCATTATTTATACTCTCAACTTAACTACTACTCCTCATTAAAATCTTTGACTTCAATAACGTATACTCCTTACGAGATACGTATGGCTCCGTACACACTCGAGCCCCACGTTGGGCGCCACCTGCCCGGCCAGCGCTGCGAAACCCCCAGGAACCCTGCTGTCGAGGAGCTTAAAAAGAATGAAACAAGATGGGGTTGAGAGGATCGGACAAACTGACCGATCCATCTTATTCATTTATACCTTAGTACTACTTCATACAACTCTTCTTATCTCTAGCCTGGTTTTACATTACAACATTTTCTCCTTTTAACACCTAGTCATTGTAAAAAACATTCTTAGGAAGGCGGGAAAACTGGGGGCCCGAAAGGGGGCGCTGAAAGCAGCTATTATTTTGTTTACTCTATTAGAGAGACACTAGGAAATGTTCAAAAGGGAGCTGCTGCTGCTGCTCCTGTCCATGTTGTGTCGACTCTGTGCGACCCTGCCGCGCCACTGATCTGCCATCGCTGGTTCTCGGCGCCTGGTGGGTTGCCTTTTTTCGTGCTGGTGGTGGTGGTTGCTAGTCTCTCGCTGCCCTGGACTGCGCCCGGCTCCTCGTGGGTGGGGTCTGGGTGGGGTGCCTTCCTCCGTGGGTCTTTGGGGGCGGGTGGATTTCCCCTTCTGTTCGTTGTTGTCGCTCGTGGTGTCGCTCTTGCCCCTGTCGCGCACGCCGGCCTCGCTGTTTCCCACTGCCGGGTTCTGTTCCCTCGGTCGTGTGCATCGCCATTTCTCCTCTGTCTCCCTTCTCCTCCTCCCCTCCTCCTGTCTTTGGTCCCTTCGTGGCGGGGTCTCTCTCTCGCTGTCTCTCACTGTTCTGGGTCTTTCGGGGTCGGGCGGGGGGGGGGGTTTCTCTCGCTCTCTTCCTTCTGTGGTCGGTTCCGGGTTGTGGGTCGTCTCGGCTCTGCTCCGTTGGTCCCCTTCTGTCTTTCTCTTCTCCTTTTTCCCTCGGGGATCCTCTTGCGATTCTCTCGGGGTCGGGGTGTGCCGAGTGCGGCGCGTGGGGTCCGGGGTGTGTCTGTTGCGGAGGGGCTCGCCCTACCTGTCTGGCGCGTCTCCCCTGGGTCGGTCTCGGCGGCGTCTCGGGTTCTTCTTCCTCGGCCTGCTTTCTCGTCTCTCTCTTCTGGGACTCTCGCTCCCTCCATCTCTCCCTCGTCTTCTCCTCCTTCCTCTCACACTACTGCCTTGCGCGCCTGCGTTCTCTCTCAGCTCAGGGGCTTCCGCGATCTCGGGACAGATGGGAGGATCTTGTGGCAGGAACATTTCAGGGGGGATCGATGGACAGAAATGGTTGGACTACAGAAGCAGAAGATTTGGGGTGGCAGTACCGAGACTGTCGGCTTCACCCCAGATTCATGATGCTGTGATCACTCACTAGGCCAGAATTCTGGATGTGGTCAGTGGGCTGGCATCACTCGAACAGCTAGTGGAGGGGATGGATTCCAGTTGGCTATTCATCTGAGATGTGCTGTGGTGCTGCACTCATTGCAGCCATTGCTCAGCAGTGGTCACGGACTGGAGGTCAGTTTTCCATCCCAGAGACGGCTCAACTCCACACTCACTCATCTCCGCTAGTTTGCTCATGCTCGCGGGCTTCAGCATATGTGAACGTGAACTTCCTGATGTGCAGCTGGTTGGGCAGAGGAACCAGAGATCAAATTGGCAACATCTGCTGGATCATGGAAAAAGCAAGAGAATTCCAGAAAAACATCTATTTCTGCTTTATTGACTATGCCAAAGCCTTTGACTGTGTGGAACACAATAAACTATGGAAAATTCTGAAAGAGATGGGAATACCAGACCACCTGATCTGCCTCTTAAGAAATCTGTATGCAGGTCAGGAAGCAACAGTTAGAACTGGTCATGGAACAACAGACTGGTTCCAAATAGGAAAAGGAGTACGTCAAGGCTGCATATTGTCACCATGTTTATTTAACTTATATGCAGAGTACATCATGAGAAGTGCTGGGCTGGAAGAAACACAAGTTGGAATCAAGATTGCTGGGAGAAATATCAATAACCTCAGATATGCAGATGACACGACCCTTATGGCAGAAAGTGAAGAGGGGCTAAAAAGCCTCTTGATGAAAGTGAAAGTGGAGAGTGAAAAGGTTGGCTTAAAGCTCAACATTCAGAAAACGAAGATCATGGCATCTGGTCCCATCACCCCCCTCTCCCCCCCCCCCCTCCCCCCCCCCCCCCTCCCCCTCCCCCCCTCCTCTCCCCCCCCCCGCCCCGGCCTCTCCGGCGCCTCTCCCATCACTGCATGGGAAATAGATGGGGAAACAGTGGAAACAGTGTCAGACTTTACTTTTCTGGGCTCCAAAATCACTGCAGATGGTGACTGCAGCCATGAAATTAAAAGACGCTTACTCCTTGGAAGGAAAGTTATGACCAACCTAGATAGCATATTCAAAAGCAGAGACATCACTTTGCCAACAAAGGTTCGCCTAGTCAAGGCTATGGTCTTTCCAGTGGTCATGTATGGATGTGAGAGCTGGACTGTGAAGAAGGCTGAGCACCGAAGAATTGATGCTTTTGAACTGTGGTGTTGGAGAAGACTCTTGAGAGTCCCTTGGACTGCAAGGAGATCCAACCAGTCCATTCTGAAGGAGATCAGCCCTGGGATTTCTTTGGAAGGAATGATGCTAAAGCTGAAACTCCAGTACTTTGGCCACCTCATGTGAAGAGTTGACTCATTGGAAAAGAGTCTGATGCTGGGAGGGATTGGGTGCAAGAGGAGAAGGGGATGACAGAGGATGAATGGTTGGGTGGCATCACTGACTTGATGGACATGAGTCTCAGTGACCTGCGTCAGTTGGTGATGGACAGGGAGGCCTGGCGTGCTGCAATTCATGGGGTCGTAAAGAGTCAGACACGACTAAGCGACTGATCTCATCTGATCTGATCTAATGTAGGTTGGTCATAACTTTCCTTCCAAGGAGTAAGTATCTTTTAATTTCATGGCTGCAGTCACCATCTGCAGTGATTTTGGAGCCCAGAAAAATAAATCGGACACTGTTTCCACTGTTTCTCCTTCTATTTCCCATGAAGTAATGGGACCAGATGCCATGATCTTCGTTTTCTGAATGTTGAGCTTTAATCCAACCTTTTCACTCTCCTCTTTCACTTTCATCAAGAGGCTTTTTTAGATCCTCTTCACTTTCTGCCATAAGGGTGGTGTCATCTGCATATCTGAGGTTATTGATATTTCTCCAGCAATCCTGATTCCATCTTGTGCTTCTTCCAGTCCAGCGTTTCTCATGATGTACTCTGCATCTAAGTTAAATAAGCAGGGTGACAATATACAGCCTTGACAGACTCCTTTTCCTATTTGGAACCAGTGTGTTGTTCCATGTCCAGTTCTAACTGTTGCTTCCTGACCTGCATACAGGTTTCTCAAGAGGCAGATCAGGTGGTCTGGTATTCCCATCTTTTTAAGAATTTTCCGCAGTTGATTGTGATCCACACAGTCAAAGGCTTTGGCATAGTCTAAAAGCAAAAATAGATGTTTTTCTGGAACTCTCTTGCTTTTTCCATGATCCAGCAGATGTTGGCAATTTGATCTCTGGCTCCTCTGCCTTTTCTAAAACCAGCTTGAACATCAGAAAGTTCACGGTTCAAGTATTGCTGAAGCCTGGCTTGGAGAATTTTGAGCATTACTTTACTAGCATGTGAGATGAGTGCAATTGTGCGGTAGTTTGAGCATTCGTTGGCATTTCCTTTCTTTGGAATTGGAATGAAAACTGACCTTTTCCAGTCCTGTGGCCACTGCTGAGTTTTCCAAATTGGCTGGCATATTGAGTGCAGCACTTTCACAGCATCATCTTTCAGGATTTGGAATAGCTCAACTGGAATCCCATCACCTCCACTAGCTTTGTTGATAGTGATGCTTTCTAAGGCCCACTTGACTTCACATTCCAGGATTTCTGGCTCTAGGTGAGTGATCACAGCATCATGATTATCTGGGTTGTGAAGCTATTTTTTGTACATTTCTTCTGTGTATTCTTGCCACCTCTTCTTAATATCTTCTGCTTCTGTTAGGTCCATACCATTTCTGTCCTTTATCGAGCCCATCTTTGCATGAAATCTTCCCTTGCTATCTCTAATTTTCTTCAAGAGATCCCTATTTTTTCCCATTCTGTTGTTTTCCTCTATTTCTTTGTATTGATCGCTGAAGAAGGCTTTCTTATCTCTTCTTGCTATTCTTATTTCTTATCTCTTTCTTGCTATTCTTTGGAACTCCGCATTCAGATGCTTATATCTTTCCTTTTCTCCTTTGCTTTTGCTTCTCTTCTTTTCACAGCTATTTGTAAGGCTTCCCCAGACAGCCATTTTCCTTCTTTGCATTTCTTTTCCATGGAGGTGGTCTTGATCCCTGTCTCCTGTACAATGTCAGGAACCTCAGTCCATAGTTCATCAGGCACTCTCTCTATCAGATCTAGTCCTTTAAATCTATTTCTCACTTCCACTGTATAATCATAAGGGATTTGATTTAGGTCATACCTGAATGGTCTGCATTCACATGCTTATATCTTTCCTTTTCTCCTTTGCTTTTTGCTTCTCTTCTTTTCACAGCTATTTGTAAGGCCTCCTCAGACAGCCATTTTGCTTTTTTGCATTTCTTTTCCATGGGGATAGTCTTGATCCCTGTCTCCTGTACAATGTCACGAACTTCATTCCATAGTTCATCAGGCACTCTATCTATCAGATCTAGGCCCTTAAATCTATTTCTCACTTCCACTGTATAATCATAAGGGATTTGATTTAGGTCATACCTGAATGGTCTAGTGGTTTTCCATACTTTCTTCCATTTAACTCTAAATTTGGCAATAAGGAGTTCATGGTCTGAGCCACAGACAGCTCCTGGTCTTATTTTTGCTGTCTGTACAGAGCTTCTACATCTTTGGCTGCAAAGAATATAATCATTCTGATTTCGGTGTTGACCATCTTTGACGTTCATGTATAGAGTCTTCTCTTGTGTTGTTGGAAGAGGGTGGTTGTTATGACTAGTGCGTTTTCTTGGCAAAACTCTATTAGTCTTTGCCCTGCTTCATTCCGTATTCCAAGGCCAAATTTGCCTGTTACTCCAGGTGTTTCTTGACTTCTTCCTTTTGCATTCCAGTCCCCTATAATGAAAAGGACATCTTTTGGGGGTGTTAGTTCTAACAGGTCTTGTAGGTCTTCATAGATGCCTTCTTCAGCGATCAATGCAAAGAAATAGAGGAAAACAACAGAATGGGAAAGACTAGGGATCTCTTCAAGAAAATCAGAGATACCAAAGGAACATTTCATGAAAAGATGGGCTCGATAAAGGACAGAAATGGTATGGACCTAACAGAAGCAGAGGATATTAAGAAGAGGTGGCAAGACTACACAGAAGAAATGTACAAAAAATAGCTTCACAACCCAGATAATCATGATGCTGTGATCACTCACCTAGAGCCAGACATCCTGGAATGTGAAGTCAAGTGGGCCTTAGAAGGCATCACTATCAACAAAGCTAGTGGAGGTGATGGGATTCCAGTTGAGCTATTCCAAATCCTGAAAGATGATGCTGTGAAAGTGCTACACTCAATATGCCAGCCAATTTGGAAAACTCAGCAGTGGCCACAGGACTGGAAAAGGTCAGTTTTCACTCCAATCCCAAAGAAAGGCAATACCAAAGAATGCTCAAACTACCGCACAATTGCACTCATCTCACACGCTAGTAAAGTATTGCTCAAAGTTCTCCAAGCCAGGCTTTAGCAATTTGTGAACTGTGAACTTTCTTATGTTCAAGCTGGTTTTAGAAAAGGCAGAGGAACCAGAGATCAAATTGCCAACATCTGCTGGATCATGGAAAAAGCAAGAGAGTTCCAGAAAAATATCTATTTCTGCTTTATTGACTATGCCAAAGCCTTTGACTGTGTGGATCAAAATCAACTGTGGAAAATTCTGAGAGAGATGGGAATACCAGACCACCTGATTTGCCTCTCGAGAAATTTGTATGCAGGTCAGGAAGCAACAGTTAGAACTGGTCATGGAACAACAGACTGGTTCCAAATAGGAAAAGGAGTCAAGGCTGTATATTGTCACCCTGCTTATTTAACTTAGATGCAGAGTACATCATGAGAAACGCTGGACTGGAAGAAACATAGGTTGGAATCAGGATTGCTGGGAGAAATATCAATAACCTCAGATATGCAGATGACACCACCCTTATGGCAGAAAGTAAAGAGGAACTAAAAAGCCTCTTGATGAAAGTGAAAGTGGAGAGTGAAAAGTTTGGCTTAAAGCTCAACATTCAGAAAACGAAGAACATGGCATCTGGTCCCATCACTTCATGGCAAATAGATGGGGAAACAGTGGAAACAGTGTCAGACTTTATTTTTCTGGGCTCCAAAATCACTACAGATGGTGACTGCAGCCATGAAATTAAAAGACGCTTACTCCTTGGAAGAAAAGTTATGACCAACCTAGGTCACGTATTCAAAAGCAGAGACATTACTTTGCCAACAAAGGTTCACCTAGTCAAGGCTATGGTTTTTCCTGTGGTCATGTATGGATGTGAAAACTGGACTGTGAAGAAGGCTGAGCACCGAAAAATTGATGCTTTTGAACTGTGGTGTTGGAGAAGACTCTTGAGAGTCCCTTGGACTGCAAGGAGATCCAACCAGTCCATTCTGAAGGAAATAAGGCCTGGGATTTCTTTGGAAGGAATGATGCTAAAGCTGAAACTCCAATAATTTGGCCACTTCATGTGAAGAGTTGATTCATTGGAAAAGACTGACGCTGGGAGGGATTGAGGACAAGAGGAGAAGGGGACGACAGAGGATGAGATGGCTGGATGGCATCACTGACTCCATGGATGTGAGTCTCAATGAGCTCCGGGTGTTGGTGATGGATAGGGAGTCCTGGCATGCTGCGATTCATGGGGTTGCAAAGTCAGACATGACTGAGTGACTGATCTGATCTGATCTGATCTGAATGGTCTAGAAGCTCTATACAGTCAACAAAAACAAGACCAGGAGCTGACTGTGGCTCAGATCATGAACTCCTTATTTCCAAATTCTGACTTAAATGAAAGAAAGTAGGGAAAACCACTAGACCATTCAGGTATGACCTTAATCAAATACCTTATGATTATACAGGGGAAGTGAGAAATAAATTTACGGTCCTAGATCTGATAGAGTGCCTGATGAACTATGGACTGAGGTTCATGACATTGTACTGGAGACAGGGATCAAGACCATCCCCATGGAAAAGAAATGCAAAAAAGCAAAATGGCTGTCTGAATTTCCCCTTACATCCAAGCAATTCTCCCAAACCAACTAGGTGTCCTTCAGTTCAACTTAATTCTTACACCCTCTACCTTGGAGATAGTGTCAGATCCTGCAGGTTAGTGGCTCAGTCTTAACAAGAGTGCACCCCCCCCCTCCACACACACACACAAACATATACACAAACACATAGTTCAGGCACCAATTGACTAACCGTCTATAAGATTGGCCTTCCAACAACCCATTCCTCAGGTTTGAGTAATTTACTAGAGTGATTCACAGAACGCAGTCATTTTGCTTACTAGATTATCCACTGACTATAAGAGATTGTAACTCAGAAAGAGCTTCATGGAAAAGATGCATGGGGGCAAGGTTTGGGTTAGGCCATGCTCCTCAAATCTCTAGTTTTAAACAACATGAAAGCTCTCTGAACTCCATCCTTTTGGAATTAATAGAGGCTTCATTAAGTAGACATGATTGATTAAATCATTGGCCACTGATGACTGAATTCTATCTCCAGCCCCTGTCTGCTCCTTGGAGGTCAAGGGGATAGGCCTAGAAGTTCTAACCCTCTAATCACCTGGTTGGCTCCTGCACTGGCAATGAGCCCTCAACCTCAGGTGGTGTCCAAAATTCACCTCATTCACATGACAAAAGACGTTTATCATTCTCATCATTCAGGAAATTTCAAGGGTTGTAGGAGCTCTGTGCCAGAAAAAGGACAAAGACCAAACATATATTTCTTACTATGAATCGCAGTATCACAATACCAAATAGTTTACCATTTTGAAACTGATTCTGAAAATTTCGTATTTTTCCATCAAATATAAAAGTTAGTTGTTGAGTACCATTATTTATATGTCAAGCACAATATTATGATGTGCATAGCATTATCTTGAGTTTACACGTAAGAAATTTGAGGCCTAAACAAGTATTTAAAACTTACCCAAGATCACAACTTACTAGCAGATTGAGGATTAGTTATAGTGTTAGTCGCTCAATTGTGTCTGACTCTCTGTCACCCCATGGACTGTAGCTTGCCAGGCTCCTCTCTCCATGATTCTCCAGGCAGGAATACTGGAGTGGGTAGCCATTCCCTTCTCCAGCCGATCTTTCCGACCCAAGGACCAAACTTGTGCCTCCTGCATTGCAAGCTAATTCTTTACTGTCTGAGCCACCAGGGAAGCCCGGCTTAAGGATTACACAATTGCAAATTGGGAGCTCTTTCAACTACATAAAATATATTTCATCATCAAGTGTTATTATCTGAATTTATTCTTTATGAACATTCCGTAGGATTTAGTCTGTCAATGCCAGAAGAGCAATGCTGTATGAGTAGAAGTTTGCCAGGAGCACCAAGATTATTCACATTTGGATGCGTGGGTAGGAGAATCCAAGCAACATCTGTTGCCCCGCCATGGTCCAGTGCACAGAACTATAAAAATGCAAAATGTTCTTTTTTTTTTAAATGAACAGCGAGTCCCAAAGGAATCACTAAAGGAAGAAGGCAGACTTTAAACTGAACCACAGAATCATTTCAAAGCTAATTAGAAGCTACAAATGTGGAAAAGAAAATTTCAATGCAATTATTTAGAGCAAGGAAAAAATGAATTATCAGACTGTGTTCTATCCACAGTCAAACTATATTATCCAACCCAGCACTACCCACCCTTTTATTTGACTGTTTGACTAGCATAGCCTTTACTGCACTCATGAAGTAATGTAAAGAAAAGGGTATAACTCTCCTCTCTAATCATTGTAACATGCCCTGTTAGACTAGGCAATAATTACATGAAGAATTGTGTCCAAAAGCTGAAACAGGTGGTGAAACTGTAATGGAGGCCTTGCCCATGGGCAGTGGGAGCCTATGGAGTTAGAAGAGCCTCGTCTGACTCGTCTTACAGTTGGTGCAGTGGTAAAGAATCCACCTGCTATATGCAGGAGATATAGGTTCAATTTCTGGGTCAGGAAGATCCCCAGGAGAAGGAAATAACAACCCACTTCAATATTCTTGCCTGAGAAATTTCCTGGACAGAGGAGTCCCAGCTGGCTACAGTCCGTGAGGTCACAAAGAATTGCTCACAACTGAGTGACAACAGCGACAAGAAAGCAGGCCTCACAGGTGTGGGCTGACCCTCCTTCTGATGAAATGTGCTACTCCCTTGGGTGGTAAACGTCCCAAACTAGGCCAATCAGCTTCCCTTTCACCTCTGATCAATGGGTCGGAAGTATTTGAGCAAAAGGTGTTCAGACAGCCCATTTGTATTAGAAAATGAAGCCAACAGAGAGAGAAACAGAAACTCAAGCTATCTTAATATCATGTTTCTTTTTTTCTTAGTCTTCTCTAAAACCAACAGCTATATATCTGTCCTTACCAAGGTTTATAAATATGAGCAATAAATATTCCATTTCATTATACCAGGATAGAGGATTCACCCAGGAGTACATCATATTATGACTCTTCACCCCATTCCTAAGACTGCTCCCCAACTCCCTGACCCACCCCCATTTCAGCTCCATTCTCCTAGTGGACAGAATAACAATTTCAAATCCTTACAGATTCTAAGGGCTTCCCAGGTGGGGCAGTTGGTAAAGAATCTGCCTGCCAATGAAGGAAACACAAGAGACTTGGGTTTGATTCCTGGTTCAGGAAGATCCCCTAGAGGAAGAAATGGCCACCCACTCCAGTATTCTTGCCCAGAGATTTCCACGGACGGATGAGTCTGGAGGGCCTGAGTCCGTGTGCTTCCAGAGGGTCAGACACAACTGAGCATGCACACATAGACAAAATCACACTAGCATCTCTTCTCAGTCCCGCCACCACAGCCCTAGAATGTGGACCCATGCAAAGGGGAAGTGAAAATAGGAGGTTGGAACATTTCTGGGATCACAAGCCTTTGCTCACAGCCCACAGTTTTATGTTCCATCTGTGACAGCTGATTGCTCACCACCACACTGCTTGAGATTATGTCCAAAGCCACCTTAAGTAGGCATCTATGAAAAACAGCATAGGAATGCTGAGGCCTTTGGAAACCATAGAATCTCTTCTTCAGTAATTTTGTTTCTACTACTGATGGAAGAAAACAGTCATTAGTTCGTCCTCCCTCTCAGTCCTGTATACATAACTCAGAAACAGCTAAGCTAAATTCAGCCCACATTATCTACTTGGAGTAGAGAGGAAGAGGGTTTTTCTTTGAAGTAAATAAGTAATTACATTAGATGTTTTGCACTAAATTATAGACTACTGGCTGAAATATGCAAATTTAAATAAACAAAATTATTATTACATATTAATGTATACCCAAGAATGGCAAAATGGAGTTGCTCAGATTTTTTCACGATTATCCAGAGGGCTAACACAACACATTTATCCAGAGGTCAGCCTTCTGGCAGTGTTGGCTCTTTGTAGATAAGACGGGTAACTGGCTTGAACAGTGAAGTAATATTTATCACTAAGCGTTTTACAGACAATTCTGTTCTTCTCAGGTGTTTTTAGGACCTACTCGGTGCTTGATACGGGGAGAGAATGTTTAATGGGATTGTAGCAGAGCCTGTAGTTGCTAACTACAGGATCCTTCCAGCCCTTTCTCCTAACATTTAGTTGATCACGTTGCTGCCCATAAGAAAACTGCATTTCCCAGACTTCTCTGTTGCTTAGGATGGCCAGGTTACTGAATTCTGGCCAACGCAATGTGAGAGAGGTATGATTTGAAACTTCAGAAAAAGTTCTAAAAAAGAGCCATACATTTCTCCATTTCCTTCTTCCTGTTAAAAATTATAGAAAAGAAGTGGCTGGAGTTAGGAAGTGCCATTAAGGCCAAAGAGCTTCACGACCCAGATAATCATGATGCTATGATCACTCACTTAGAGCCAGACATCCTGGAATGTGAAGTCAAGTGGGCCTTAGAAAGCATCACTACGAACAAAGCTAGTGGAGGTGATGGAATTCCAGTTGAGCTATTCCAGATCCTGAAAGATGATGCTGTGAAAGTGCTACACTCAATATGCCAGCAAATTTGGAAAACTCAGCAGTGGCCACAAGATTGGAAAAGGTCAGTTTTCATCCCAATCCCAAAGAAAGGCAATGCCAAAGAGTGCTCAAACTACCGCACAATTGCACTCATCTCACATTAGTAAAGTAATGCTCAAAATTCTCCAAGCCAGGCTTCAGCAATATGTGAACCGTGAACTTCCTGATGTTCAGGCTGGATTTAGAAAAGGCAGAGGAACCAGAGATCAAATTGCCAACATCTGCTGGATCATGGAAAAAGCAAGAGAGTTCCAGAAAAACATCTATTTCTGCTTTATTGACTATGCCAAAGCTTTTGACTGTGTAGATCACAATAAACTATGGAAAATTCTGAAACAGACGGGAATACCAGACCACCTGATCTGCCTCTTAAGAAATCTGTATGCAGGTCAGGAAGCAACAGTTAGAACTGGTCATGGAACAACAGACTGGTTCCAAATAGGAAAAGGAGTCCGTCAAGGCTGCATATTGTCACCATGTTTATTTAACTTATATGCAGAGTACATCATGAGAAATGCCAGACTGGAAGAAACAGAAGTTGGAATCAAGATTGCTGGGAGAAATAGCAATAACCTCAGATATGCAGATGACACCACTCTTATGGCAGAAAGTGAAGAGGGGCTAAAAAGCCTCTTGATGAGAGTGAAAGTGGAGAGTGAAAAGGTTGGCTTAAAGCTCAACATTCAGAAAACGAAGATCATTGCATCTGGTCCCATCACTACATGGGAAATAGCTGGAGAAACAGTGGAAACAGTGTCAGACTTTATTTTTCTGGGCTCCAAAATCACTGCAGATGGTGACTGCAGCCATGAAATTAAAAGATACTTACTCCTTGGAAGGAAAGTTATGAGCAACCTAGATAGCATATTCAAAAGCAGAGACATTACTTTACCAACAAAGGTTCGCCTAGTCAAGGCTATGGTCTTTCCTGTGGTCATGTATGGATGTGAGAGCTGGACTGTGAAGAAGGCTGAGCGCCGAAGAATTGATGCTTTTGAACTGTGGTGTTGGAGAAGACTCTTGAGAGTCCCTTGGACTGCAAGGAGATCCAACCAGTCCATTCTGAAGGAGATCAATCCTGGAATTTCTTTGGAAGGAATGATGCTAAAGCTGAAACTCCAGTATTTTGGCCACCTCATGCAAAGAGTTGACTCATTGGAGAAGACTCTGATGCTGGGAGGGATTGAGGGCAGAAGGAGAAGGGGACGACAGAGGATGAGATGGCTGAATGGCATCCCTGACTCGATGGATGTGAGTCTGAGTGACCTCCGGGAGCTGGTGATGGACAGAGAGGCCTGGCATGCTGCGGTTCATGGGGTCGCGAAGAGTCGGACGCGACTGAGCAACTGATCCGATCTGATCTGATCTGAACATGCTAAAGGAGGAAGCAAATCTACAGCATTAGGCTTCATGGGACAGATGGATTCTATCAAAATTATTCAACCCTGCCATTATAATGATGAAAGTGAAACAGGAGAGTAAAAAGTTGGCATAACTTTTGGCATAAAACTCAACATTCAGAAAACTAAGATCATGGCATCTGGTCCAATCATTTCATGGCAAATAGATGGGGAAACAATGAAAAGAGTGAGAAAATTTATTTTGGGGGGCTCCAAAATCATTGCAGATGGTAACTTCAGCCATGAAATTAAGACGCTTCCTCCTTTTACGACCAACCTAGACAGTATATTAAAAAGCGGAGACATTACTTTGCCAATGAAGGTCAGTCTAGTCAAAGATATGGTTTTTCCAATAGTCATGTATAGATGTGAGAGTTGGACTATAAAGAAAGCTGAGCACCAAATAATTGATGCTTTTGAACTGTGTTGTTGGAGAAGACTCTTGAGAGTCCCTTGGACTGCAAAGAGATCCAACCAGTCCATCCTAAAGGAAATCAGTCCTGAATATTCATTGGAAGGACTGATGCTGAAGCTGAAACTCCATTACTTTGGCCACCTGATACGAGGAACTAACTTATTTGAAAAGACCCTGATGCTGGGAAAGATTGAACGTGGGAGGAGAAGGGGGTGATAGTGGATGAGATGGTTGGATGTCATCACTGACTCAATGGACATGAGTTTGAGCAAGCTCCAGGAGTTGATGACGGACTGGAAAGACTGGCATTCTGCAGTCTATGGAGTCGCAAAGGGTTGTACATGACTGAGCAACTGAACTGAACTGATAGTGAGAAAGCAGACATAGACATTGCCTGAAAGAAGGGATGTATCCCAATAGAACTTTATTTCCAAAACAAATAGCCACCATATTGACAGTAGTTTACCAACTCAATAAAAAGAGAGTAAAATGGGGAAATGGAAGGAGTTTTCCAATGGAAAAAATGCCAAATAGCCCTTTGACCTCCTATCCTCCACATAAGCCATATACAAAAAAAATCCATTTCTACCTTTTTAAAGCAACTTTCTTTGGGAATGTTTCTCTACTCCATAGAGTGGAAACTAAACCTAAGCATTACAAAAATAGGATTCCTGCATCAAAGTTTTAGAATTTTGTGGGTTGATCTGGCAGTTAAAATCTGAATTTCTATATAGAATGGAAATTATGATAATGAAATCAAAGAATAGAGGAGAGGTGTCAAATCTAGATGATAAATAGGCAGGATTAGGAAAGGATTTTTAGAGCAAGAGACAGTGAACATGAGTTTCAAAGATGATAAGAAGCTCTTCAGATGATGAATGTGGAAGAGAGTATTATATAAAGTTGTAGTAGGATGTACAAATGCCCCCATGTGACAGAGCAGAAAAACCAAGTCAGGAGGACATTTATGTGCCAAATCAAAGAATAACATCTTTATTCTACATGTACTGTCTCAAAAAGGAGTGTCTTAGTGGAAGTAATTCTATCAGGTTTACATTTTAAGGTTAGTTTGGCGCAGGTGTGAGGGTGGTAAGAGATGGGGAAGATAGTATGGCGATATCAGTTGTAAAATTTTGTAATAATCTACAGAAATGAGAGTGAGCCCAATTTAGGTGACATTAATGGACCTGGATTGCATCCAAGTACTGCATTTCGGACTCTTTTGTTGACCATGATGGCCACTCCATTTCTTCTGAGGGATTCCTGCCCACAGTAGTAGATATAATGGTCATCCGAGTTAAATTCACCTATTCCAGTCCATTTTAGTTCGCTAATTCCTAGAATGTCAACATTCACTCTTGCCATCTCTTGTTTGACCACTTCCAATTTTTTGCAGTACTTGGATGAAATCTCAAAAATGACAGAATGATTTCTGTTCGTTTCCAAGGCAAACCATTCAATGTCACAGTAATCCAAATCTATGCCCCAACCAGTAACGCCGAAGAAGCTGAAGTTGAAAGGTTCTATGAAGACCTACAAGACCTTTTAGAACTAACACCCAAAAAAGATGTCCTTTTCATTATAGGGGACTGGAATGCAAAAGGAGGAAGTCAAGAAACACCTGGAGTAACATGCAAATTTGGCCTTGGAATCCGGAATGAAGCAGGGCAAAGACTCATAGAGTTTTGCCAAGAAAATGCACTGGTCATAGCAAATACCCTCTTCCAACAACACAAGAGAAGACTCTATACATGGACATCACCAGATGGTCAACACCGAAATCAGATCGATTATATTCTTTGCAGCCAAAGATGGAGAAGCTCTATACAATCAGCAAAAACAAGACCAGGAGCTGACTGTGGCTCGGACCATGAACTCCTTATTGCCAAATTCAGACTGAAATTGAAGAAAGTAGGGAAAACTACTAGACCATTCAGGTATGACCTAAATCAAATCCCTTATGATTATACAGTGGAAGTGAGAAATAGATTTAAGGGCCTAGATCTGATAGATAGAGTGCCTGATGAACTATGGAATGAGGTTCGTGACATTGTACAGGAGACAGGGATCAAGACCATCCCCATGGAAAAGAAATGCAAAAAAGCAAAATGGCTGTCTGGGGAGGCCTTACAAATAGCTGTGAAAAGAAGAGAAGCGAAAAGCAAAGGAGAAAAGGAAAGATATAAACATCTAAATGCAGAGTTCCAAAGAATAGCAAGAAGAGATAAGAAAGCCTTCTTCAGTGATCAATGCAAAGAAATAGAGGAAAACAACAGAATGGGAAAGACTAGGGATCTCTTCAAGAAAATCAGAGATACCAAAGGAACATTTCATGCAAAGATGGGCACGATAAAGGACAGAGATGGTGTGGACCTAACAGAAGCAAAAGATCTTAAGAAGAGGTGGCAAGAATACACAGAAGAACTGTACAAAAAAGAGCTTCAAGACCTAGGTAATCATGATGATGTGATCACTGACCTAGAGCCAGACATCTTGGAATGTGAAGTCAAATGGGCCTTAGAAAGCATCACTACGAACAAAGCTAGTGGAGGTGATGGAATTCCAGTGGAGCTATTCCAAGTCCTGAATGATGATGCTGTGAAAGTGCTGCACTCAATATGCCAGCAAATTTGGAAAACTCAGCAGTGGCCACAAGATTGGAAAAGGTCATTTTTCATCCCAATCCCAAAGAAAGGCAATGCCAAGGCGTGCTCAAACTACCGAACAATTGCACTCATCTCACACGCTAGTAAAGTAATGCTCAAAATTCTCCAAGCCAGGCTTCAGCAATATGTGAACCGTGAACTTCCTGATGTTCAAGCTGGATTTAGAAAAGGCAGAGGAACCAGAGATCAAATTGCCAACATCCGCTGGATCATGGACAAAGCAAGAGAGTTCCAGAAAAACATCTATTTCTGCTTTATTGACTATGCCAAAGCCTTTGACTGTGTGGATCACAATAAACTATGGAAAATTCTGAAAGAGATGGGAATACCAGACCACCTGATCTGCCTCTTAAGAAATCTGTATGCAGGTCAGGAAGCAACAGTTAGAACTGGTCATGGAACAACAGACTGGTTCCAAATAGGAAAAGGAGTCCGTCAAGGCTGCATATTGTCACCATGTTTATTTAACTTATATGCAGAGTACATCATGAGAAATGCTGGACTGGAAGAAACACAAATTGGAATCAAGATTGCTGGGAGAAATATCAATAACCTCAGATATGCAGATGACACCACTCTTATGGCAGAAAGTGAAGAGGGGCTAAAAAGCCTCTTGATGAAAGTGAAAGTGGAGAGTGAAAAGGTTGGCTTAAAGCTCAACATTCAGAAAACGAAGATCATGGCATCTGGTCCCATCACTGCATGGGAAATAGATGGGGAAACAGTGGAAACAGTGTCAGACTTTGTTTTTCTGGGCTCCAAAATCACTGCAGATGGTGACTGCAGCCATGAAATTAAAAGACGCTTACTCCTTGGAAGGAAAGTTATGACCAACCTAGATAGCATATTCAAAAGCAGAGACATTACTTTACCAACAAAGGTTCGCCTAGTCAAGGCTATGGTCTTTCCTGTGGTCATGTATGGATGTGAGAGCTGGACTGTGAAGAAGGCTGAGCGCCGAAGAATTGATGCTTTTGAACTGTGGTGTTGGAGAAGACTCTTGAGAGTCCCTTGGACTGCAAGAAGATCCAACCAGTCCATTCTGAAGGAGATCAATCCTGGAATTTCTTTAGAAGGAATGATGCTAAAGCTGAAACTCCAGTATTTTGGCCACCTCATGCGAAGAGTTGACTCATTGGAGAAGACTCTGATGCTGGGAGGGATTGAGGGCAGGAGGAGAAGGGGACGACAGAGGATGAGATGGCTGGATGGCATCCCTGACTCGATGGATGCGAGTCTGAGTGACCTCCGGGAGCTGGTGATGGACAGGGAGGCCTGGCGTGCTGCGGTTCATGGGGTCGCAAAGAGTCGGACACGACTGAGCGACTGATCTGATCTGATCTGATCTGAATGGACCTGGAAAGATGGTTTCAACTTGCAATTCAGAAGATAAATTTTCCAATATGGGGATAGATTGCACTGAAGAGGAGGATAGTAAATATCAGAAGTTCCTTGTTCATCCTTCTAAATTTTAGCCCTTTTTCCATAATACCAAAAATGCAAAACTTTATAAATTAATGGTTTACCTAGTGTTGCGGTCCCATAGAAGATCAGAAGTGACAAACCGGAAAGGGTATTAGAAGGGCTTTTAAAGGCTGCTAACCCAACAGAAGTAGAGACACATGAGGGTCTGCTGTTGAGAGTAGAATCAGCAGTCATTGTGGATTAGGAAACTGACAGGAGGTCATAATTACGATCTTGGGACATTCCCACAAATGCTAAAAATGTCTTCAGTTACCATTTGCTTAAGCAGGCAAGAAACTAACCTCTACATTTTTTTAAATATACCAAAATAAATATGTTTAAATGTTCAAAAGGGTGATACTTCAAGGGGCAGTGATCATTTAATTGGAAATTTTACTTGTACAGTACATTTTATCCTCCAGAGAAGTCAACTAAATGAGGCATACATCTATTAATAGTCTTTTGCTAATTTAAATTTTGAGTTCTCTAGCTGTTAATTGATTATTTTTAATTTTTCCCACTTTTCCTATTAAATTGTAGGACTTTGGGGAATCATGAAATGAATTAATTATACTGAAGTCCTTAGAAGTGCAGGCCCTATAAGAACCTTTAGAGGTCAACAGCTCAAAGGTCCTCCCTGCTGCTGCCATTACTCTTCTTCCTCTGAATACTTGCTACTTATTCTTTAGTCACCGCTCTGGTTTTACTCTTTTCAGATGGAAATAAACCCATTGTGCTAATGCCTCACGTTGCCATTTGCCACTCACATAATAGTTACTCTAAGGAGCCAGTTGAAGGCAGGAAGAGAAGGGGATGACAGAGGATGAGATGGTTGGATTGCATCACTGACTCGATAGACATGAGTTTTAGCAGGCTCCGGGAGTTGGTGATGGACAGGGAAGCCTGACATGCTGCAGTCCATGGGGTCAAAAAGAGCAGGACAAGAAGACTGAGCAACTGACCTAAACTGAATGAGCCAGTGTCTTCTTCAAGAGCCTGAGTTCCTTCAGGGTAGGACGATGTTTAATTGTCCCTGAAAGTCTGGTGTGGCACAGTGCTTGGCACAAAACAGGTTCTTAGTAGACAGGTTTAGAGACTAAAGGCATGGATTAAACCCTGCCTTTGCCTTCAGCTATAATTTTCTGTCAAACCATCAGTGAAAAATTAGAATGCAGCCTATTTTGAAAGAATGTGATATCATCATAGTTATGCTTTATTAATTAGAACTGCTGAAAGCCTGCTACTTGAATGATTAAAACATTAATCACGTTAGCTTCCTCAAAACCTTCAAACTCCAAAGGTCTGGTCCCAGAGTAGTTTCTTATTAGAAAATTTGGGAAACCTTTGTGACCTATAAACTATGAAAAAACATATATCTTAATTTCTATTTTTTCCCCCAGTTTTGCCCTCTGTCCTTGGTTTGCTTTTGTTTGGACAGATATTAACTCACCAATCATTTCCATTAAGGTATGTCTTAGAAATATTCAAGTGGTATAAATGACTCAACTTTTCCTCAAAAATAGAATTCTTGTATTCTGCAACCTACTCCATTTTTTAGTGAGGACACAACCAAGAAAAAAAAAGTATATGCTCACCTTAGTTTTTTCTTCACCTTCAAAAGAGTCTGTTCAGAAGTATACAAAAATTGCATAGCTGAGCTGATATTGCTGGTCTAGTTAGCAATTCCATTTGTCCTGTCTGAAATCCATACTGACAGAAGTGCTCCTTGGAGGGATGGGAAAGGCAACATTTTGTAGAAGGTGAGTGTTCAAATATAGGAGTCTCTCAGTAGGGGGATGCCAGTGCTTTTTCCCTGAACACAGGACACTGTGGATGGCTGATGAATAGTCCACAATAATGCACACTCCAATGTCCCCAAATTCTCCTAACATCTTCTACCTTAGTTTTGCTGAGGGCATGCTCTGGCCATGCTTTTTATTATTTTTTCATAGATTCTGATCCTAATGCTTCAGTTTTGATTTGTTTTTGTTTATTTTTGTTCTGGACCTAACAAAAGATAAAATTGAGTAGCATCTGTGCAGCTCCTACCTAAAAGTATTATACTCTGAAAAGATAAAGAAAAACATATTTATGTCCCTTCCTCGAGGTAAATTGTTCACTATCAAGAATGATGAAAATAGCATTGGAGGCAGTTTCTCATTTTCTCTACTTATTTTAAAAAGACATTGTTCTCTGTCCAATGGAGTCAACTTAGAGAGGTCTAAACTTAGCCAAATTAGCTATTTCTTTAAAAGACAATTAGCAGTTTATATAGCCTGATTGCAATAGGTTCTTGCACAAAGAAGTGTCATTTTTCCAAGTGCTAAGCATTCATTTTCTTGCAAGTTTTTAAGTCTTCTGGTTCCAGTAGTATAGGAACCAGTGTTGTATTCTCGAAAGATGTGCTGCATGGCACCTGTAGGTTCATCTTGAAGTAGTAAAAATGATGCTTGATTATTTCCATTACTGATGGAGCTAGTTATTTCTTTAAAAGATGACAAAACTTTTATGAAAACCATTACTTCCTTAAATATTTCCTCTTGAATAATCTGTCTCTTTTTGCATTTCTGGAAATCAGAGCATCTGTACTGCACATTCTCATTGTCTTACCTGTATTTCTTAACTTATTATTTTGAAACTTCTTGTCTTTAGGAGAGGAATTCTGAGTAACTTGTTCAGTTATGTCTTCCAGTTCAGGATTTCTTGTTTCAGATTTACATAATAAACTATGAAATACATCCATAAAATTTTTAACTTTAGTGATCATATTTTGTTTTTCTAAAAGTATGTATTCAGTTCAGTTCAATTCAGCTACTCAGGTGTGTCCGACTCTTTGCAACCCTATGGACTCAGCACTCCAGGCCTCCCTGTCCATCACTAACTCCCAGACTTTACTCAAACTCATGTCCATTGAGTCAGTGATGCCATCCAACCATCTCATCCTCTGTCGTCCCCTTCTTCTCCCACCTTCAATCTTTGCCAGCATCAGAGTGTTTTCCAGTGAGTCAGTTCTTCGCATCAGGTGGCCAAAGTATTGGAGTTTCAGCTTCAGCATCAGTCCTTCCAATGAATATTCAGGACTGATTTCCTTTTTTTATTTATTGTTTCAGGCACTTTATTTTATTGTAATAGCTATCCATGTCAGTGCAAAAATGTCACATTTCATTCATTTTACATAAAATAATGGAATAATAGAAACATTCACTCATTTTGTGTCTCTGCTGTCTCCAAATCTTGCTGTTAACACACACAGGGCTGTAGATATCATGCTTTCTTTCAATTGGCATTCAACAGCTCCTTATCCACCTCCGGACTGGTTGGATCTCCTTGCTGTCCAAGGGACTCCCAAGAGTCTTCTCCACCACCACAGTTCAAAAGCATCAGTTCTTCAGTGCTCAGCTTTCTTTATAGTCCAACTCTCACATCTGTACATGACTAATGGAAAAACCATAGCTTGGACTAGACCAAACTTTGTTGGCAAAGTAATGTCTCTGCTTTTTAATATGCTGTCTAGGTTGGTCATAAAAGGAGGGAGCATCTTTTAATTTCATGGCTGCAGTGATTTTGGAGCCCCCTAAAATAAATTTTCTCACTCTTTCCATTGTTTCCCCATCTATTTGCCATGAAGTGATGGGACCAGATGCCATGATCTTAGTTTTCTGAATTTTGAGTTTTAAGCCAACTTTTTCACTCTTCTTTCACTTTCATCAAGAGACTCTTTAGTTCTTCTTTACTTTCTGCCATAAGGGTGGTATCATCTGCATATCTGAGGTTATTGATATTTGTTCCAGAAATCTTGATTCTAGCTTGTGCTTCATCCAGCCCAGAGTTTCTCATGATATACTCTGCATATAAGTAATTTTTAAAAATCCTCTCTTGATACAGAGCCCCTGTTTGAGTTTCCTGCAAACAATACAGCAAATTCCCTTGGCTATCTGTCTTATATACGGTAATGTATATTTCCATGTTTCCATACATCTCACCCTCTCACCCACTCCTCCCCTCTCCCCATATCAATCTAGAGAGGTGGGAGGGGGAGGGAGATGAGAGGGAGGTTCAATGAGGGAGGGCTTCAGCAATATGTGAACCATTAACTTCCTGATGTTCAAGCTGGTTTTAGAAAAGGCAGAGGAATCAGAGATCAAATTGCCAACATCCACTGGATCATGGGAAAAGCAAGAGAATTCCAGAAAAAACATCTATTTCTGCTTTACTGACTATGCCAAAGCCTTTGACTGTGTGGATCACAATAAAGTGTGGAAAATTCTGAAAGAGATGGGAATACCAGACCACCTGATCTGCCTCTTGAGAAATTTGTATGCAGGTCAGGAAGCAACAGTTAGAACTGGACATGGAACAACAGACTGGTTCCAAATAAGAAAAGGAGTACGTCAAGGCATATTGTTACCCTGTTTATTTAACTTATATGCAGAGTACATCATGAGAAACGCTGGACTGGAAGAAACACAAGCTGGAATCAAGATTGCCGGGAGAAATATCAATAACCTCAGATATGCAGATGACACCACCCTTTTGGCAGAAAGTGAAGAGGAACTAAAAAGCCTCTTGATGAAAGTGAAAGTGGAGAGTGAAAAAGTTGGCTTAAAGCTCAACATTCAGAACACGAAGATCATGGCCATCTGGTCCCATCACTTCATGGGAAATAGATGGAGAAACAGTGGAAACAGTGTGAGACATTATTTTTCTGGGCTCCAAAATCACTGCAGATGGTGACTGCAGCCATGAAATTGAAAGACACTTACTCCTTGGAAGGAAAGTTATGACCAACCTAGATCACATCTTCAAAAGCAGAGACATTACTTTGCCAATAAAGGTTCATCTAGTCAGGCTATGGTCTTTCCTGTGGTCATGTATGGATGTGAGAGTTGGACTGTGAAGAAGGCTGAGTGCAGAAGAATTGATGCTTTTGAACTGTGGTGTTGGAGAAGACTCTTGAGAGTCCCTTGGACTGCAAGGAGATCCAATCAGTCCATTCTGAAGGAGATCAGCCCTGGGATTTCTTTGGAAGGAATGATGCTAAAGCTGAAACTCCAGTACTTTGGCCACCTCATGTGAAGAGTTGACTCTTTGGAAAAGACTCTGATGCTAGGAGGGATTGGGGGCAAGAGGAGAAGGGGATGACAGAGGATGAGATGGCTGGATGGCATCACTGACTCAATGGACATGAGTCTCAGTGAATTCCGGGAGTTGGTGATGGACAGGGAGGCCGGGCATGCTGTGATTCATGGGGTCGCAAAGAGTCAGACACGACTGAGTGACTGATCTGATCTGAGCTGATGGCTGATTCATGTTGAGGTTTGACAGAAAACAGCAAAATTCTGTAAAGCACTTATCCTTCAATAAAAAATTAATTTAAAAATCCTTTTTTCTTTTTGGTGATTCCTTATTTCCTGCTTATTCTTATTATTTATCTTTTGTTTTCTAAATAATATCTGCACAATTTATATTTGTATCCAGTGTAGCTAGTCTTATTTGAGATTCTAAAACTACTGTTTATTTTTTCTACAGAATTTTATTCACACAGATTTTTTTTACTTAATTTCCTCATTTGTCTCTGCATTTTTTAAATAAATGTTTGTATTTTAGGACAATTTAAGATTTATAAAAACACTATGAAGATAGTACAGACTTCCCATATACCCCATACCAATACCCCCACTATTTACATTTTACATTAGTATAATACATTTGTCACAATTAATGAACCAATGCATTATCATTAACTGAAGTCTATACTTTGGAATGAGGTTCGTGACATTGTACAGGAGACAGGGATCAAGACCATCCCCATGGAAAAGAAAGGCAAAAAACCAAAATGGCTGTCTGGGGAGGCCTTGCAAATAGCTGTGAAAAGAAGAGAAGCGAAAAGCAAAGGAGAAAAGGAAAGATATAAACATCTGAATGCAGAGTTCCAAAGAATAGCAAGAAGAGGTAAGAAAGCCTTCTTCAGCGATCAGTGCAAAGAAATAGAGGAAAACAACAGAATGGGAAAGACTAGGGATCTATTCAAGAAAATCAGAGATACCAAAGGAACATTTCATGCAAAAATGGGCTCGATAAAGGACAGAAATGGTATGGACCTAACGGAAGCAGAAGATATTAAGAAGAGGTGGCAAGAATACACAGAAGAACTGTACAAAAAAGAGCTTCACGACCCAGATAATCAAGATGGTGTGATCACTGACCTAGAGCCAGACATCCTGGAATGTGAAGTCAAGTGGGCCTTAGAAAGCATCACTAGGAACAAAGCTAGTGGAGGTGATGGAATTCCAGTGGAGCTATTCCAAATCCTGAAAGATGATGCTGTGAAAGTGCTACACTCAATATGCCAGCAAATTTGGAAAACTCAGCAGTGGTCACAAGATTGGAAAAGGTCAGTTTTCATCCCGTTCCCAAAGAAAGGCAATGCCAAAGAGTGCTCAAACTACCGCACAATTGCACTCATCTCACATTAGTAAAGTAATGCTCAAAATTCTCCAAGCCAGGCTTCAGCAATATGTGAACCGTGAACTTCCTGATGTTCAGGCTGGATTTAGAAAAGGCAGAGGAACCAGAGATCAAATTGCCAACATCTGCTGGATCATGGAAAAAGCAAGAGAGTTCCAGAAAAACATCTATTTCTGCTTTATTGACTATGCCAAAGCCTTTGACTGTGTAGATCACAATAAACTGTGGAAAATTCTGAGAGAGATGGGAATACCAGACCACCTGATCTGCCTCTTGAGAAATCTGTATGCAGGTCAGGAAGCAACAGTTAGAACTGGTCATGGAACAACAGACTGGTTCCAAATAGGAAAAGGAGTACGTCAAGGCTGTATATTGTCACCATGTTTACTTAACTTATATGCAGAGTACATCATGAGAAATGCTGGACTGGAGGAAACAGAAGCTGGAATCAAGATTGCCGGGAGAAATATCAATAACCTCAGATATGCAGAAGACACCACCCTTATGGCAGAAAATGAAGAGGAACTAAAAAGCCTCTTGATGAAAGTGAAAGTGGAGAGTGAAAAGGTTGGCTTAAAGCTCAACATTCAGAACACGAAGATCATGGCATCTGGTCCCATCACTACATGGGAAATAGATGGGGAAACAGTGGAAACAGTGTCAGACTTTATTTTTCTGGGCTCCAAAATCACTGCAGATGGTGACTGTAGCCATGAAATTAAAAGACGCTTACTCCTTGGAAGGAAAGTTATGACCAACCTAGATAGCATATTCAAAAGCAGAGACATCACTTTGCCAACAAAGGTTCGCCTAGTCAAGGCTATGGTCTTTCCTGTGGTCATGTATGGATGTGAGAGCTGGACTGTGAAGAAGGCTGAGCGCCAAAGAATTGATGCTTTTGAACTGTGGTGTTGGAGAAGACTCTTGAGAGTCCCTTGGACTGCAAGGAGATCCAACCGGTCCATTCTGAAGGAGATCAGCCCTGGGATTTCTTTGGAAGGAATGATGCTAAAGCTGAAACTCCAGTATTTTGGCCACCTCATGGGAAGAGTTGACTCATTGGAGAAGACTCTGATGCTGGGAGGGATTGAGGGCAGGAGGAGAAGGGGACGACAGAGGATGAGATGGCTGGATGGCATCACTGACTCGATGAATGTGAGTCTGAGTGACCTCCGAGAGCTGGTGATGGACAGGGAGGCCTGGCGTGCTGCAGTTCATGGGGTCGCAAAGAGTCGGACACGACTGAGGGACTGATCTGATACTTTATTTAGATTTTCTCCATATTTCCTGAAATCATTTTTTCTTTTCCTGAATCCTGTCCAGGCTACCAAGTTACATTTAGTTGTCATGTCTTCTTAGATTCCTTTTGTCTATGACATTTTCTCAGGATCTCCTGGGTTTAAATGATCTTCACAGTTTTTAGGAATATTGGACAGGTATTTTGTGTTTGTCTGATGTCTTTCCCATGATTAGAATGAGGTTATGGATTTGAGGGAGGAACATTACAAAGGCAGATTGACATTCTCACCATATCATATGAAAGGTACATGCTAGCAACATGTGTGACATTGTTGATGCTAATCTTGATCACCTGGCTTAGATAGTGTTGTTGGGTTTCTCCACTATAAAGTTACTCGTTTTTCCCACTTTTGGGGTTTAAATCTTTAATGAGTTTTATGTCTAAGAAAAGTCTTCAGTTTTTACCATGTACAGGCTTTCTTCTTGTAAAAGTGCAAATAATGACTTCCAGGGTTTTTGTATGCTGAAGTTGAAATCCTACCTTGTTTTTCATTTCCTCCTGCATTACTGTCCTATTTTATAATGGAGCAGAACTAAGCACAGTGAGTTTCACGTCAGCATCTGATCCAGGTGGGCAGACTGCTGACTAACCTATGCCTGCTGTCACCAAGTTCTGACACTGAAGTCCTTGCACGTCATCTCAAAAGTATGCAAAATCCCCAGCATGAATTTTGGATACTGCTTATGCATGTGGAGCACACCAGTGACATGGTTAAGAATGTCTCATGACATTCAGAGGCCATTTGGAATAATAAAAGAATCACATGCAGTGCTTTAGACTGGATCAGTAGAGTGAACTGTTATGAAAGTTGGGCTTTCCAAATGGCTCAGTGGTAAAGAATCCACCTGCCAATGCAGGAGACAGGAGATGTGGGTTTGATCCCAGAGTATGGACGATCCCCTTGAGGAGGAAATGGCAACCCACTTCAGTATTCTTGCCCAGAAAATCCCATGGACAGAGGAGCCTGGTGGGCTACAGTCCATGGGTTCACAAAGAGTCAGACACGACTGAGTGACTGAGCACGTTATGAAAATTAGAAACTCCTCTGTAAAAAATGCAGTTTATAAACATAATTAGTATAGGGCATTGATCTGGGAGTCCATATTCTAACAAAATTCAAAGTAAAAACCATGCTGAAAATTTGCTGTTACTCATTTGTGTCTATTAATTTTATCAAAGCCACTAAAATTGACCTATTCCTTGCTAAAATTAATCATCTAGCTAGAAAACATGTTGATTTTAAGATTAATTTGTGAGAGGGTAACCCTATTTGACAAAGCTAATAAGATAGAAACATTATATTCTCCAACTCTTACTTTCTCAAACACCAAGTGAAGATCTGGACACACACACATTAGCTACTGACCTGAGATGATGTGTTTCTACTGAGAACTGAAAGAAACTTTGAACATAATCATTCTCTCTTTTGGTGGAGCTGATAGCTTTGTCTTAAATTTTTTATCAGCTATAACTACACTGTCTCTCTCCTGTCTCCATCCACACCTTCAAAAATCAGAAACACAGAAATTATTGTTTGTAGGCTAGAATCAATGATGTCTGTGCATCAGACAATCAGTAATGATAACTAGTATCCACTATACTCTTATAGAGTGCTGAAAGTTTTATGCAAATTAGCAAGTAAACTCCCAATACCCATTTTTAGTTTTCATTTTATAGAAGTAAGAATATTGAAGCATAGAAAAAGAATAGGCACTAGGTCCCATAGAACAATTAAAAGAAACCAATGTATTTCAAGTTTCTATTATAGTATCATTGTTTATAGTATCAGTTGTATACTATTATTATATATCATTGTTTTAGTTAGAATAATAATATAGAATATCCAGTTAAATTTGAATTTCTTATAAACAACAAATTTTTGGTATAAATATGCCCCAAATAAGCTCCATGGGACATACTTATACAACTAAAAAATAATTTTTTAGGTTTGCCATATTTTACCTGGCCATGCTATTCATATTGATTGAGAAAACTGAAGTAACAAAATGTCACAGAGCTATTAAAGGGAAAGCAATGTACATTAAATTGCCTACAACATTGATTCTGTTTGCCAAGTGATTTGAATCAGAGCTGAAGAAATTACATGATGTTACTGCTAGTGGTGCCTAAACTTCCCGAGGAGGAAATGGCTGTAAGTTCATAGCCCCTTTGACCACCCGAGTTCTCTCAGGGCTCAGACACTTTCCAGCCCCGTGACAGTTTCCCACCACCAGGGCCTCTTCTGCCTCTCTTTCTAGCACTTGGGAGCTTGCCGGCCTGCACAACCTAAAAGTGCTAGGAAGGTAAACAACCACTGCTCAGGCAGAAGGAGAAACAAGAAGGGAGAGAGATGCCCAGCCTCCTCATGCTTCTGAAAGGTCACCTGAAGAATTGCTCCCCCGAGTCCCTAGTGATAACCTGCACTTTATTCTCTCTCTTCTCCCTCCCTGTTTGACTTTTCACATTGCCTTGTGCCTTCTGAGTGTGAGAGCCAAAACCTGTACCAGGCAAGTCCTTGTCCCATGGACTGCTTTTCTAGGAACCCAAACCAAGTAAACAAATTAGTAAATGAATTGCTGAGGAGAAATTGAAAAGGCTATATTTCAACTAAGAGTTCTGCTTCATCAAGACCTTGAAGAATGGAAACACTCTCATTGCTGTCTTCATAAGGAAGGGCTGTAGCAAACCAGCTTCACATGGAGCAGAGAAAGCAATAAAGCTGGACTTCCACAAATGGAATATTAGAGGTATAGGTTCAAAGCAGAGTCCATTGATAGAAAACAGGGATCACATCTCGCAGTCTTCTTCACTCTCACCTGTTGTGTTTTCATTATCAATTCTTCCCCAGGACACTGATTTCCAGCTGCCCTGGCTTCTGCTTTCGTTTTCCTTTATTATAAAAGATCCAATCTTTAGCTGCAATGAAATATTGATGCACTCTCCTAGAAGTACAGCCCAAACTTTCATACTTTCTTTGAATTATGTGCAGGACACTGTTGAGATGCAGCTCTCTCAGGATGACCCCTAGGATGCCTCCTCCAGCAAAAAGCTAATGTGCCTTCCAATTTTATGGGGCTGTTACTTTTATTGACATTTATCCTGGAAGCCAAAGAAAGTTACATGGTCTCACTAATGACATAGTCACCCCATGAGATTGTGCAGGACATAAATATTCATTAGAACTCAGTCTTGTGTCTTCCTAAAAGTTGAATAGATAAAGTCAGTAAGAATTCATATTGGAAAGTGTTCACCTGAACCAAATAATGAATCCATTTATCATAATGATTTACATGGAGAGAGCAATTATAAAGGAGAGAAATACTTTCCTCTATCAAACTTTTGCTTGTTTATAGTGTATTCTACCAATCAGCCACAGGATTCATTTGTATGATAATAATTACCAGGAGCGCATTCAGAACAAATGTTATACTTTCTCGCAATTTGTTATCTTTTAGCTTTTTGATAAACCCTTATTTATCACTTGGGAATCTCCATCCTCTTAAAATTGGTTGGGGGAGTCATGATTTCTCTACCTGAAATTTTCAGGTTTTAAAACTGGAATCATTTTTATAGTCTTTAGTAGTATTTCATGAGGAAAAAGGTGATGCCAGAGTGCTCTGTTGAGAGCATTTCAGTAATGGTATAACATCTAATTAAGAAAGCAATGGTGAGACTATGTTCTTTTTACAAAAGAAATGTTCTTCTACCTGAGTCATTTATACATTTCTGCTGTAACATTTTAAAATTATTTTTTAAATCTAGATGTTTTAAAGTTTCTTAAATATCTTTAGCTACATGCTAAATCTCCTTCTTTCTCAACACACACTATTTCTTGCCCTCTCTCTTTGGGAAGAAAAATGTGCATCTGACAAAAGTGAATACTCTATCATGCCATTTTAAATGATTCTATATTTCTCCTATTAAGTACATTTATATTCATAACCAAGCCATTTTGAGAATCTAAAATATGTATTAAGGTTTTGGAAGCAAAGTTAACTCTGTTTCAAGGAAAAAATACTTTTGAGAGAAAGTAAGTATGTTCAGCTGATTCTTAAGAGGCCTATGATTTCCAAGCTTAGAATGTATAAAATCTAACTTGAAGCTATCATATGAAGAATCAAGTGGCGATTGTAGAAAGAAATGACAGATATTTATAATATATAGTAAGGTCCCAGTATTTTCCTCTCTTTCTCTATCTTACAGCCTCTGAATTTCACCATCCCTTAAGGGAACTCTAGGGGACATTCTGGTCCCCGTTCCCTGTTCATATGTGACTAAGTTTCTGGAAGAGAATGGATTAGTCTGATTACAACCTCTATTCATGCCAAACTGTATCCATTAAGGATTGCTCACACCCTGTCAGATCTATGGGAAGATGAAAATCTCCATTTTTAATCTCCATGAAAAATAGTTATTTTCTGTACAGTGTAGTACACAGGTGCTTAAAGCATGTATTAATATGAGTATTAACTATCCCATTAGTCACATAGTATTTATGACACTAAGAGCTGTTTATTTCTCTCCCATTCAGTTCAGTAAATCAGTGAGATATTCTTAGAGTATTATAAGCACTGCTAATGTACCAGGAAAATTTTCTCTTTCTTCCAAGTCATTAGTGGTTGTCCCTTCTACTCAGTGTTACAGGTACAGCACAGTTATAATTAGATTGGTTCCAGTGAGCCTCCTTATAGTTGAATTACATATTTGAACTATAGAAGACAGAAAATTATATAGGTTGATGCATTAGGGGAAGAGAGGAGCAGCAATGGAGGGCAGTATGTGAATTTCCTGGGAAGAGCTGCTCCAAGGGGTGATGAAAAATATCCAGATTTTTAAGCCAATGAAAAAGAAGAATTCACAGTTCATGAAAAAGGTAGCTTCTATGAAGCAAAATAATGAGTTGCCCCCTTTCTCCTTCTGGAGCTAAGAAAGAGGACCCTTCCATGCAGTGATGTTCTAGAACATCATGTACTAGCCTAGGGGAGCCAATTGTGTGCCTCTCTTCTGAGTTCCGTTTTCAATGATTTGCAGATGCAAATCAGCAAGGTGGAAATATTTACACCATGGAGACTGTAAAATGCTACAAATCAGGACATTATCTCCGAGGAGCTTGTGTTATATTTACCAGCACACTTTTGCCTCCAATTAAAGGTTATTTGATGAACTGACTACTCTAAAAAATGTTGACAAGGTGCCCTGGGAAACATGTTAGACATACATTTCTCTGGCAGCTGACAGCTCTCAAGCAGCTCTCACATGGGCTAGTTGCTAATGATGAGGCATTCGTCAATTGGAGGCAGTGGACCTCCTTGGTGGTCCAGTGTTTAAGACTCCCCACTTTCACTGCAGAGAATGCAGGTTCAATTCCTAGTCAGGGAAGTTCCAAATGTCATGTGATGTGGTAAAAAAAAAAAAAAAAGAAAAGAAAGAAAGAAAAAGAAAAAAGTGAAGGCACTAACTTACTAACTATACCATCATTTTACCCATCAGTTCAGTTCAGTTCAGGCGCTCAGTCATGTCCGACTCTTCACGACCCCATGAATCGCAGCACGCCAGGCCTCCCTGTCCATCACCAGCTCTCGGAGGTCACTCAGACTCACATCCATCGAGTCAGTGATGCCATCCAGCCATCTCATCCTCTGTCGTCCCCTTCTCCTCCTGCGCCCAATCCCTCCCAGCATCAGAGTCTTTTCCAATGAGTCAACTCTTCCCATGAGGTGGCCAAAGTACTGAAGTTTCAGCTTCAGCATCATTTCCTCCAAAGAAATCCCAGGGCTGATCTCCTTCAGAATGGACTGATTGGATCTCCTTGCAGTCCAAGGGACTCTCAAGAGTCTTCTCCAACACCACAGTTCAAAAGCATCAATTCTTCGGTGCTCATTTTCCCCATCCAGAGATGTTATTACATTTGTCAGAACTCAACCTACATCTTTCATGGTAACTATGACTGAAAATGGCAAAGCAGCCATTTGAAAGGTACAGTGTCAACATACATTGATTTTCTTTCCCTAAATTTATAGATAACCATTTGTTTTTTTGGCAAAGTATAAACCAGACCACAGTGTATTCTGCTTACCACACTGTTTTTCCTTAAAGGATGTTTCGCCTTGTTTCTCTTAGGAAGCTGAGATACTTGCGAATAACATTTGTGGGTGGCAGAATTTTAAAATGCTCAAAAGTCACATGTAGACTGACTGTCTAAAGAATATCATTAGGGAACTTGAGCATTAACAGACGCAAACACCTACCCAGTCTATCAGATCAGATCAGATCAGTCGCTCAGTCGTGTCCGACTCTTTGCGACCCCATGAACTGCAGCACGCCAGGCCTCCCTGTCCATCACCAACTCCCGGAGGTCACTCAGACTCACATCCATCGAGTCAGTGATGCCATCCAGCCATCTCATCCTCTGTCGTCCCCTTCTCCTCCTGCCCCCAATCCCTCCCAGCATCAGAGTCTTCTCCAATGAGTCAACTCCTCGCATGAGGTGGCCAAAATACTGGAGTTTCAGCTTTAGCATCATTCCTTCCAAAGAAATTCCAGGGCTGATAGGTTTGACCTATAGAAATAGGAATCATTTGTCTAGAGCAATACTCAAAGCACATGATCAAACTTTTATGAGTACAAGAGAAAAGGAAATGACTTTTCTTAACTATACTTTTTAAAGCACTTTCAGTTCATTGCAAAACTTAAGTACAAAGTTGCCCCATACCCCCTGTTCCCTGTCCCCTACACCCTCCCCAGCTATCAACATCCCCCACCAAGGTGATACATTTGTTACAATTGATAAATACATTATCATTCAAAGCTATAGTTTCTTTAAGGGTTAACTCTTGATGTTCTACGTTCTGTGGGTTTGAGACATTACTTTGCTGACAGAGGTCCGTCTAGGCAATGCTATGGTTTTTCCAGTGGTCATGTATGGATGTGAGAGTAGGATTATAAAGAAAGCTGAGTGCAGAAGAATTTATGCTTTTGAACTGTGGTGTTAGAGAAGACTCTTGAGAGTCCCTTGGACTGCAAGGAGATCCAACCAGTCCATCCTAAAGGGGATCAGTCCTGGGTGTTCATTGAAAGGACTGATGTTGAAGCTGAAACTCCAATACTTTGGCCACCTGATGCAAAGAGCTGACTCATTTGAAAAGACCCTGATGATGGGAAAGATTGAAGGCAGGAGAAAAAGGGGAGGACAGAGGATGAGATGGTTGGATGGCCTCACCGACTCAGTGGACATGGGTTTGGGTGGACTCCAGGAGTTGGTGGTGGACTAGGAGGCCTGGTGTGCTACAGTTCATGGGGTCACAAAGAGTTGGACATGACTGAGCAACTGAACTGAACTAAAGTGAAATAATGATGTGTATCACCATTACAGTATCGTATAGAATAGTTTCACAGAACTAAAAATCCTCTGTGCTCCATCTATTCATCTCTCCTTCTCCTCTAACCCCTGGCAAATACTAATTTCTTTACTATTTCCATGGTTTTGCCTTTTCTAAAATGTCATATATAGTTGGAATCATGCAGTATGTAGCTTTTTCAGATTGGCTTCTTTCATTTAGTAATATGTATTTAAGTTTCCTCCGTGTCTTTTTGTGGCTTGATACTTCATTTCCTTTTAGTGCTGCATAATATTATGTTATGCATATTATTCTGATATGTTTGTACAGAATACATATTATGTACATAATATTCTGATGTATATGTACCATAGTTTATCCATTCACCTACTGAAAGACATTTTAGTTGCTTCAAAGTTCTGGCAGTTATGAATAAAGCTGCTATAAATATCCATGTGTAGGTTTTTGAGTGACATAAATTTTCTACTCATTAAGAAAGATATTTGAAATTACAGAGACAATTGGGGATGTGCGACAGGTCCCACCTGCCCTACAAAAGATTCTCCACAAGTGTATTTGACCTCTGTTGTGCAAAACCACTCTGAGTAGTACTAGCTACCTTCTTATATGTGACACTGGTGCTGCACAGAACCTAATCCTGAAGGTTTTATGACTCAATTAGTCTCCGTGTTAGCCCTTTGGAAATATCAAGCCCTTTGCTGTCAGAGAGACTTGGAATTTGCCAGTCCCTCTGCCTGTAACACTGTTCCCTTGACTCTTCCCAAGACTGCAACCTCTGACATCGAAGTCTCAGCTTAAATGCCTCATTTTCAGAGAAATCTCCCCTGACATCTCTCCAGGAAGTAGCCTGCTCTTACATACCCCATTATTACTGATTACTGTTTCCCATTACTTCTTCACAGCAGCAAATTGGACTTAATAAAATATATGCTTTTTGCAATACAGATTTAAATTCTGTCTAAAGATTTATATCTAATGAGGCTTGAGATAATATAGCTGCAAAAGCAACTAGTCCAAGCTAAATATACTGATCTGTTGGCGGTGTGTGTGGGGAGGATGATGGTGGTGGGGGTGGGGGCATGCAGACATTTATCCTGTATACATAACAGCAGCTCTAAAGTTCCTTAAAATGTTGAAATATGCCTGGACTGATTAGTAAACAGTTATTGCTCTAAGCCCTACTCCCTAAGTGCCCACCTCCCTGGGTGCTCCACTTTCTCAGGGACCCCCTTGGTCCTTGCCATGATACTACGACTAAAGAGTTAATGCCCAGAGCCTTAGGGACTTTGAACCACACTTAAAGGATGGTATCCTTTCAGCTTAGTGTGCTACAGTACCTTTCAGCTCCTGAAAGTCTCTTGTTTTGGGCTCCATCATTGCTTCTCTCTCCTCAGGAATACCGATGACCATCCTTTGATCCACTCACATCCCTGGCCCACTCCCAGGGCACTTCAAGGATCAAGGGGAATCCCTTACAATTATACAGTGGAAGTGAAAATAGATTCAAGGGTTTAGATCTGATAGACAGAGTGCCTGAAGAACTATGGATGGAGGTACGTGACATTGTACAGGAGGTAGGGATCAAGACCATCCCCAAGAAAAAGAAATGCAAAAAAGCAAAATGGCTATCCGAGGAGGCCTTACAAATAGCTGAGAAAAGAAGAGAAGTTAAAAGGAAAAGGAGATTAGGAAAGATATACTCGTTCCAACCCAACTTGCTGGATTGATAACACACTGCTTGCCCTTACTAGAGACCAATATCACGCCCCTCATCAATATGCTAGCCATTTGCTACAAAACACAAAGAAGAAACAAGCAGAGTGCTGAGTCCTTATTTTCCTAATAAGAAATAAAAAACACTGTAAAATGGATAAATCTAGCAATATCAGATTAAGTTTATTATTTAGAAATACAAAGGTATAGATGTATGAGTTAGAAAAGAATGCTTCATTGAAAGACTAGAATATGACAGAGGGTGACTATCTTTCATTGTAAACCTTAGAGGACTCTATTAAAAGTGTATGAATTATCAATTACTTAATACCTCTTTAATTAAAAAATAGATTTGCATTGTTTCTTTATATCCATTTGTCCTATGAGTTTG
This sequence comes from Tragelaphus eurycerus, assembly GCA_935064755.1. Taxonomy (NCBI): domain Eukaryota; kingdom Metazoa; phylum Chordata; class Mammalia; order Artiodactyla; family Bovidae; genus Tragelaphus; species Tragelaphus eurycerus. The sequence continues at coordinate 30,691,436 of CAKXYN010000004.1, read as the reverse complement.
TGCTTTCTAAACAAAATTTCCCAGTTTTAATTACCCTCAGAAAAGCCTGACCATAAGGTTTTGTATGTCCTGAAGATGTAAAGGACAAATCGCTGAGGTTAGTTATGGGCTACTAGAGGTGGCAAAGAGGTAAGCTTTCTGATAATTTTCTCACACTTATGTTAATCTAGTTAATTATAGGTATATTAAAACTGAAATACAGATCAAGATAAAATGCTTAATAAGTATATATTATTTATGAAGAAAAGGGAAAAAATGTTTGAAATGGCAATTCAAAGACTTAGGGTGATCCCTCTAAGAGTGCATGATAAATGGACTATTGACTGGCTCCTGATGGGGGTGGTTAATGAACATGTGACATAGGATGTGAGTCAAAATCTGAATTTGAGACCCAGCTTTCACAAATGTAAAGTGTTAAGATGGTTTTTAGAAGAATATCAGTAGTAGTGAAGCTTAAAAATAAGCAAAATTAGCTAACACTTGTACAGCACCTACTGTAGTGTTGTATAGCAACACTGTACCATATGTTGTAATATATTAACTCATTTAATCTTTGCAACAACTATATTGGTAGATATGATTGCTGTTGGCATTTTACAGTCTAGAAAACTTAAGGACCAGAAAGTTTAAGTAACTTACCCAAAATCACATAGTCAATCACATAGTTCCATAGACTTGGAACATGAACGCATGCAGTCTAAGCACAAATTTCTCTGCTCAAAACTATTTCACTGTTTTGGCTCTTCAATAAGCAGAGCTTCACTGTTCACAGTTTGTTGTTAGTAAGAGAAATGGTTCCAAAAGTCAACAATCACCATAAAAAACAACGATCCAAAATACTGTGATGGGAGGCAGAGGACAGAAAAAAAATTCAGTAGAAGCACATTATTGGAAGAAGTTGTATCATTCAGGTAGCTTAGGGAAAGAAATTCAGATAACTAGACTAATAATACAGATCTCTTGGGTCTGGAATAAAGAAGAAGCCCGGCCAGAGCCAGACTGGGAGAAAAAGCTAAATAAAGAAATCCACGTGAAAAATATAATTAAAATTTACATTCTAAATTGAACAAAACTGCATTCTATACTCTGTAATTGCCAATCATGCTTATTAAAAAATAAGTTGTACCGTGGTAATTTCTCTTATTCTGTGAGAAATTGATGCCTTTACAAAAATTGACCTAGGAATCTTTTATTGACTTGGCAAGTTAATGTGGCATAAGGCTATGGAAAGAAAACATTTACTGCAAAACTTGCAAAAGTAGGTATCTAAAGCACAAGCTGTGTTTTAATATGGTGGAATTTTGAGCCACAGGGTAGTTGTCATGTGAACTGATTTCATTATCAGTGCCAAAATGTGAACTGACTTGATTATCAATGTTAAAATGTATCAATAATTTTGTAAATAAATTTAAAAGGCAGTTGTTAACAGTAAGTTTGAATATTTTTCCCTCCTTGAACTTTTACCAAAGCAGCTCCATGACAGGGAAACCAATTAGTATATGTTTCAACTTTTATTTTCTTATCTGCACTTTACTCTTGATGCTCACAGAGTAGAGAAAGAGTTGATACACTGCAGTGGCGTTGGGGAAGGGGTAGTAGTCAATACTGTGCCTAGTAAATGTCAGGCCCATTATACTCCTCACAGACATCCCTGGGACGTCAGTATTATAATTCCTGTTTTAGAGATTGTCTCATCATGGCCTAAATGCATAGTGCATTTGAGTTAATACTACCTGGTCACTACTGGTCACTAACCAGTCTGGCAGGAGAAAGTGACAGTAAGACTTCCAGGAAGTGGCATCCTTTGGAGTTGTCCTGACATTGTTGTGGTAAAGGTCTCTCTGGCTTATGATACATGAGTGCCTTCTATGCTAGCTACAAATTTAGAAGGAAAACAAAAAATCTTTCCTTCCCTGTTGAAGTCTTCAGTCCCTCCAATTCTCAGCCCATGGTTCTATTTGGGGAGTACAGTCTGCTATCTGAAAAGAGGGTATTATTAAAAGTAGAAAGCTGGACTTCAGAGCCTAACTTCAGACCTGGCAGATGAATCTTTGAACACACTAAGAAAATGAAATATACTTCAACTTGTACTTTTACCTAGCTTGTATCTGTATCTATCTGCAACCATATCATCTTATCTATATACATCAATATTGATATAGAGGTACACACCAATATAGAGATATGCTAATATTATATATTGCCAAATTCAGACTTAAGTTGAAGAAAGTAGGGAAAACCACTAGACCGTTCAGGTATGACCTAAATCAAATCCCTTATGATTATACAGTAGAAGCAAAAATAGATTCAAGGGTTTAGATCTGATAGACAGAGTGCCTGAAGAACTATGGATGGAGGTATATGACATTGTACAGGCAGTAGGGATCAAGACCATCCCCAAGAAGTGAAGTGAAGTGAAGTTGCTCAGTCGTGTCCAACTCTTTGCGACCCCATGGAAAAGAAATGCAAAAAAGCAAAATGGCTGTCTGAGGAGGCCTTACAAGTAGCTGAGAAAAGAAGTTAAAAGGAAAAGGAGAAAAGGAGAGATATACCCATTTGAATGTAGAGTTCCAAAGAATAGGAAGGAGAGATAAGAAAGCCTTCCTCAGTGATCTGTGCAAAGAAATAGAGGAAAACAACAGACTGGGAAAGACTAGAGATCTCTTCAAGAAAATCAGAGATACCAAGGGAACATTTCGTACAAAGACGGGCTCGATAAAGGACAGAAACTGTATGGATCTAACAGAAGCAGAAGATATTAAGAAGAGGTGGCAAGAATACACAGAAGAACTATACAAAAAAGATCTTCACGACCCAGATAATCACAATGGTGTGATCACTAACCTAGACAACCTGGAGTGTGAGCTCAAATGGGCCTTAGGAAGCATCACTATGAAGAAAGCTAGTGGAGGTGATGGAATTCCAGTTGAGCTATTTCAAATCCTAAAAAATGATGCTGTGAAAGTGCTGCATTCAATATGCCAGCAAATTTGGAAAACTCAGCAGTGGCCACAGTACTTTCAGTTTTCATTCCAATCCCAAAGAAAGGCAATGCCAAAGAATGTCAATCTAATGCACGGTTGCACTCATCTCACACAGTAGCAGAGTGATGCTCAAAATTCTCCAAGCCAGGCTTCAACAATAAGTGAACTATGAACTTCCAGATGTTCAAGCTGGATTTAGAAAAGGCAGAGGAACAAGAGATCAAATTTCCTACATCCATTGGATCATTGAAAAAGCAAGAGTTCCAGAGAAACATCTACTTCTGCTTTATTGACTATGCCAAATCCTTTGACTATGTGGATCACAACAAACTGTGAAAAATTCTTAAAAAGATGGGAATACCAGACCACCTGACCTGCCTCTGGAGAAACCTGTATGCAGGTCAAGAAGCAACAGTTAGAACTGAACATGGAACAACAGACTGGTTCCAAATAGGGAAAGGAGTACATCAAGACTGTATTGTCACCCTGCTTATTTAACTTATATGCAGAGTACATCATGAGAAATGCCAGGCTGGATGAAGCACAAGCTGGAATCAAGATTGCCAGGAGAAATATCAATAATCTCAGATACAGAGATGACACCACACTTATGGCAGAAAGTGAAGAGGAACTAAAGAGCCTCTTGATGAAAGTGAAAGAGAAGAGTGAAAAAGCTGGCTTAAAACTCAACATTAAGAAAACCAAGATCATGGCATCTGGTCCCATCACTTCATGGCAAATAGATGGGGAAAGAAAGGAAACAGGGACAGAGTTTATTTTGAGGGAGCTCCAAAATCACTGCAGATGGTGACTTGCAACCATAAAATTAAAAGACGCTTGCTCCTTGGAAGAAAAGTGATGAACCTAGACAGCATATTAAAAAGCAGAGACATTACTTTGCCAGCACAGTTCCGTCTAGTCAAAGCTATGGTTTTTCCAGTAGTCATGTATGGGTGTGAGAGTTGGACTATAAAGAAAGTTGAATTCTGAAGAATTAATTGATGCTTTTGAACTGGGTGTTGGAGAAGACTCTTGAGAGTCCCTTGGACTGCAAGGAGATTCAACCAGTCCATCCTAAAGGAAATCAGTCCTGAACATTCATTGGAAGCTGAAACTCCAAAACTTTGGCCACCTGATGTGAATAACTACTCATTTGAAAAGACCCTGATTCTGGGAAAGATTGAAGGTGGGAGGAGAAGAGGACAAGAGAGGATGAGATGGTTGGATGGCATCACTGATTCAACGGACATAAGTTTGAGTAAACTCCAGGAGTTAGTGATGGACAGGGAGGCCTGGCGTACTGCAGTCCATGGGGTCTCAAAGTGTCAGACATGACTGATCGAGTGAACTAAACTGAATATTATATAACTGGTGTAAGAGTCATGTAAAAATATATACATTTTATGCACCACAACTTTTTCTGTAATCATTTGCATTCTACAAAATACTATGATACACTAGTGTCAGTGATAGGAAGTATTACATCTTTTTGTTAGCAACTACAGTACTGCGGTTGTTCCATTATTTAGAATATTTTAATAAATCACAATCAATCTTTTGCAAAATGATAAGTTATTCACAATAAGTTTTTAAACCACATGTTGATAAAAATGGCTGTGATTACAAATTAGTTCAAATTATCATATTCTGTTATACTGAAAGCAATAATTCACACTTCTAACAGCGAACTGCCCCCTAGTAGTCTTTGTGACCTTTGTGTCCTAGAAGGTAAATGTTCCCATTTTAGCTGTTCAAGAAGAAAAATAAGAACACTGAGTAACAATTTCTAAATTATTACTGAGATGAAAGGTGAGTGATAAAATTTGCAGTTATATTTTATAAAATGATTAAAATATATATTTCTGTTTAGAAAGTTTTCTGTTTCATCTATATACATTGCAAACAATATATTAAGTGATGTCACAAGCAAAAATCTTTAAGAGCAAGATTCCATATTAAAAGGAATGTGGATGATGTGTTAAATTTGGGCTCTGGAAAAATGATGAAAGAGATGCAACCCGTCTTTGTATCGCCCCTTCCCACCTCCATCTCACTGTCCATTTTCAGCTTTGAGAGCCTTTTCTCTCCCCACCTATCAGCCTTTACTCTGGAGACTGTTCATGGTACTCTCCAGCTCACAAGTTCAATCTCATGCATCAATGTCAAGCAGCCCTTCCTGCCTAGCCTACTCTAAATCTGGTCTCAGACTGAAAAATAAGATAGCTACTCCAAATGAAAACTTTTCAAATGTGCCTAAAAGATGCTAATATATTGTTAGATAGAAACCAATATCAAGTTTCTCATTGGCATTATTTTATTCAATAAAATATCATTATAGTCTACAAAACTTGTCTAATTTGTAAAAAGTATTTATTTTTCCCCATGAGACTTAGTATAACAGTATAACTACTTTTATTTTGAATGTGCAAAATGTGGCCCATAAAAATTTTTAAAAATTTTAATTGGCTTTCAAGTAGAGTTAGATACCGATGAAACTGCAGAGTCAGATAGGTATAGCTGTGGACATCAGGCGTGAGAATAGACATATGCATACTTACTATTATCCTATACCTTTTTGCATGAGGACTTCTCCTTTATACCCTTTTCCTAAAACAATGCTCTCTTTTCCATAGGTATCTGTTCTCAGCCAGTAGTGTCAGAAAACAGTCAGAAAGTTTGCTTTAAAAGCAGCTATGAGAAGAAATAATATTTTGATGAAATAAATTTGAAATGACATGATAAGATAAAGTCAATTGTTGAGATCGATAGGCAGAGTTGAGCAGGTATTTGGGTAATGGGACAGGCATCTTACTGTTTAAATCAAACCTTATAGTATGAGCATGAGCATTAAGAATATTATATAAGTGTTCAAACAAGTGTCAGAATTCTATCATTCTTGGCTGTCTGCTTATTACGAGCAAGGCCAGCTTCCCCAATTCTAGAAGATTGAAAAGGATAAGACATTTATATTCTCGCATCAGGGAGAAAACATTTTTCTTGCATGTTTTAAAATACCAAGTCACCTATTAACTTGAGACAGGAGATTGTATTTGTGAAACATGTGGTTGGAATTGAGATTCTCATTTTGTACCTCTTTGTGAAAATGCAGATGGATTAACATTCATGGTCACTGAGTTCCGTTTCCATAGATATAGTTTCAGTTGTACCAACCAGTGACAGATTGTGTATTTCATTACTTTGTTTAAAATATCAAACATTTAAAAATATCCTAGCACTACACAGCATCACATATGAACATAATGATGATATTTCATCCATCTTCAAGCATTTTAAGGTTCCTATGGCATTAAGAAAAATGTGTACCTATATGATGATACAGAAATCCTATTAGTTTAACTCAGTATCCTTGGCTTGGCCTCCAAGGAATGCTTAAAGATGTCAGAATTAAGTGAATTTACGATCCCATAATATCCAGAGAAATGTTAACCAGGTAACCAGATGCTTCAGATGTTACAATTCTACAGAGCCTTAGAAATGATAGGGAGAATATATTTTCTGGCTAAACTGAAAAAAACATACTACTTTATTTAGCTTTACAATGGAGGGCTACAGCTAGGAAGAAATGTACCCATTAGAAAAATATGAAGATTATGCTATTCTTCCCTACTAGATGAGTTAAATTTTTAAGAACACAATTTTATATTATTGTATTTCTCACAGTAGAGTTTTGAATCTACTAAATACTTAATGTATAATTACAAATTTAATGGTATATATAAGTTGTTGAATCTAGTACCAGGTAAATCTTAAATAGTGACAGTGATGAACCCCAAACCTACAACTGAATGTGCACATTATTTGGGGATGTGTTGCATTCCCAGTGACATAAAAAATAATGTATACAAAGAACATAACCCTGAAATGTCATTATATGAAGATATACTCATTCAATTCAATTCACAACTCAATCAGTGAGCTTTGGGTACCTTAGTTAACAGAACAATCCAAAACCTCTACTCTCATGGATCTCATATTCTAGCAGGAGGATACCACTAATAAAAAATATATCTAATAAATAATTATGTCTTGTGTTAGAAAGTTGTAAATACTATGGAACAAAAGAAAAAGCAGAGCAAAAAGTAAGGAGATTCAAAATTATAAATGGTAGGCATATGGGCTGTTGTTAAATTACAGCATTGAAAAGAGTGGTCAAGGTAAGCCTCATTAAGGTGAGGTTTGAAAAGTTGGAAGAGCAGCCATGTAGATGGCTGAGAGCAAAGTATTCCAGGTAGAGGCAACATCCAGAGCAAAGGTCCTGTGATGAGAATGTGCCTGTTGTGCTCAACAGAAATCAGGGAGGTAAATGTGGTTCTCTGGAGTAGTGGCAACAGGGAAGAGTTGTAGAAAATAAGATACAAAGGGTAAGTAACAGAGAGCAGGCAAGATCATATAGAGCCTGCCAGATGATTGTACAAATTTTAACTTTCATTGAGTAAAGTGGAGAGTCATTATAGAATTTAGAGCAAAGAAACAGTCTACTCAAACATAGATTTTGAATAGATTCCTCTACTGCTGCAAAGAGGACAGAGTGTAGGAAGACAAGGGTAAATGCAAAGCCTGACCAATCAGGACTTTTGCAGTAACCCAGTAGGGGCTTCCCTGGTGGTCCAGTGGTAAAGAATCTGCCTGCCAGTGCAGGAGATGTATGTTGGATCCCTGGGTCAGGAAAACCCCTGGAGAAGGAAATGGCCACCCATTCTTGTACTCTTGCCTGGGAAATCCCATGGAGAGAGGAGCCTTGGGGACAGCAGTCCATGGGGATCACAAAAGAATTGGACACAACTTAGTAACTAAACAACAAAAGAAACCCAGTAACAGCTGGTGGTAGCTCAAGTAGAGATAGAAATGGTGGGGAGATGAAATTATGCATATTGTTTGAAATTAAAACAAAGGGACTTCTCGGTAGATTTTTTAAAGTATGTGATAAAACTAAGGATGATGCCAAAGAATTTGTCCTGAGCAAATTCTGAACAAGGATGAAATTTCCCATAACTGGGATGAGGAAAACTACATGAAGGAGGTCATAGGAAGAAGATCAGTACTTCCATTCTGGACATTAACTCTGTTTAGTATAGATACAAGTAGAAATGTTGGGCAGTTGGATATATGAATTTAGAGTTCAGGTGAAAGGGCTAGGATTGAGATTTAAGTTGGGGAGTTATCAACATACGTATGATATTGAAAGCCATCTGCCTGGCTGAAACCAAGAGTTAGTGCATAGATTAAAAACTAATCCTAGGAAACTCTAATATCAAATGTCATGATGAAGAGGAGGATCAACGAAGGTGACTGAGAAGGAGCAACCAGAGAGTTAAGAGAGAAGCACAGAGTGTGTGGGCTCAGAATTCAAGTGAAGAAATTGCATAAAATAAGAGGGGTCAAATAGGTCAAACCTATGATAGGTCAAGTGAAATAAGGGTCAAAAATTGGCCATTGGATTTAGTTATATGTAGCTTATTTGTAAATTAAAATATTCATTCTGACTATATGCACTATTCTTTGTACATTAATTACCATTTTGCTTTATACACAAGAAGTTCCTTCTATCCAAGATTTCTGTCTCTGACCTCAGCAGTTTCTTTCTTTTTTTTTTTTATAACTGAGCTTTTCTTTGGTGTATGGATGATTACCTGCTTTCTCTTGTTGTTGTTCAGCCACTCAGTTGTGTCAGACTCTTTGGGACTCCATGGACTGCAGCACACCAGAATTCCCTGTCCATCACTATCTCCTGGAGCTTGCTCAAACTCGTATCCATCGACTTGGTGATACCATGCAACCATCTCATCCTCTGTTGTCCCCTTCTCCTCCTGCCTTAAATCTTTCCCAGTATCAGAGTCTTTTCTAATGAGTCAGCTCTTCACATCAAGTGGCCAGAGTATTGGAGTTTCAGCTTCAGCATCAGTCCTTCCAATGAATATTCAGGATTAATTCCCTTTAAGATTGACTGGTTTGATCTCCTTGCATTCCAAGGGACTCTCAAGAGGCTTCTCCAAAACTATAGCTCAAAAGCATCAATTCTTCGATACTCAGTCTTCTGTATGGTCCAACTCTCACATTCACACATGACTACTGGAAAAAACCATAGCTTTGACTAGACTAACCTTTGTCTGCAATATCTCTGCTTTTTGATATGCTGTGTAGGTTTGTCATAGCTTTCTTCCAAGAAGGAAGCGTCTTTTAATTTCATGGCTACAGTCACCATCTGCAGTGATTTTGGAGCCCAAGAAAATACAGTCTCTTACTGTTTCCGTTGCTTCCCCATTTATTTCCCATGAAGTGATGGGGCCAGATGCCATGATCTTAGTTTTCTGAATGTTGAGCTTTAAGCCAACTTTTGCACTCTCCTCTTTCACTTTCTTCAAGAGACTCTTTAGTTCCTCTTCACTTTCTGCCCTAAGGGTGGTGTCATCTGCATATCTGAGATTATTGATATTTCTCCTGGCTATCTTGATTCCAGCTTGTGCTTCATCCAGCCTGGCATTTTGCATGATATACTCTGCATATAAGTTAAATAAACAGGGTGACAATATACAGCCTTGATGTACTCCTTTCCCTATTTGGAACCAGTCATTGTTCCATGTCCGTTTCTACCTGTTGCTTCTTGACCTGCATACGGGTTTCTCAGGAGGCAGGTTAAGTGGTCTTTCTCTTAAATCTTTTACTTCCTTATATTTGTTTTAAATACTTTCTCCACACATGCTTTTTAATTCCTGTAATTTTTTAACGTTTGTTTCTTCTTATATTTACAATACAGAATGGTATTTGAATTCATCCATTACTTATTCATTTCTTTGTCTTGATTTTTTTTTCAGATTATCCCACATTTATGCTTTATTTCATACTAAATTTTACAGATAAGATTATCTAGCTTTATACAACTTTCATACTTATTAGTGGTCATAAGCACTGAATTATAATTGTTATTGAAAACAAAAAGTCTTTTCTCCATAATCTTTTTTTCCTGCTAGTTTGACAACATAGTTGAATTCTTTCTGGTGCATTCATTTTAGTTTTCCCAAGAAAATAATGTGGTCCAAACCAAGATTTTTTTCTTACCCCTTTGCATTAATAACTTCCACATTATATGCATTTTCTCCTCCTTTTATTTGTATTGAAAATTTTTCTTTCTTTTTATCTCTGGTAATTAGAGTTTTTCTATTTATCAGCTCTCACTTTCATTGGACTGACCTTTGTAATTTTTTATCTATTCAGATTCATGTCATCCTGCTATTGTAGACATCTTTATACACATTGGACTGGCATTCCAATTTAGTCAGTGTTCTCAAGCCAGTAAATGTCATGTCCTACTGTGAAAATGAATGCGATGTAAGATGAGTCTATATTAGAGACTGCAGGAGATTCCAGGATAGAGGTTACATGTGAATTGAAAATTAGGAATTATAAAAATAGAAATTAAAAAGGGAAATTTACCAGTAAATAAAACTTTGGAAAAGCTAATGCAAAGCCTTCTATAATTCATATGACTGTCTAAGGCATTATATATCTAACTCAGAATCCTACAGAGTTCTCCAACCCTTCGCAGTTGAATAGGTACATATATGTGCAACATACACATTAAACATCATGAAACAATAATGAAGCACAGGAGCATAAATTAATGGCTATTTTGCTCTGATCCTTTCATGCACACTCTGTTTATGTACACAAACTTTGACCATTTATTTCAACAGAGTGAATTATCAAGTTACTGAAGGTAGTCAGATTGGTTTCAAAACATTTTTGGATGTCATTGAACACTTCACTGAACAGATTATCTTCAAATGGCTTTTATTTCCAAATAAATAGAAACCTATGTGGCATACTCTGTGGAATTACTTTCTGTTTTAAAATGTTAATAAAAGGAAAATATCCCTCTAATTATTAATGCCCCAGGGATTTTTCTAAGGATTTAAAACACTAAGTAACCCCTTCCCTTTAGGAAACAAAATCATATTAAATTTTATGTCAGTAAATACTCTATGAGTAACTGAAAAGTATTCTAACTGTAGTAGAAACTTTCAGAAGATGGGAGAGGTTTGGATTGGGAGTTTGGGATTAGCAGATGCAAACTGGTATATATAGAATGAACAAAAAACATGGTCCTAGTGGTAGCACAGAGAACTATATTCAATATCCCATAATAAACCATAATGGAAAAGAACATGAAAAAGAATGTGTGTGTGTGTGTAACTGAGTCACTTTGCTGTACAGCAGTAATTAACACAACACTATAATTCAACTTCCCTGGCAACTCAGTTGGTAAAGAATCCTCCTGCAATGTGGGAGACCTGAGTTCCATCCCTGGGTTGGGAAGATCCCCTGGAGGAGGGCATGGAACCCCACTCCAGTCTTCTTGCCTGGAGCACCCCATGGACTGGGGAGCCTGGCTGGCTACAGTCCACGGGGTGACGAAGAGTCAGACACAACTGAGCGACAGTAGAGTACAGCACAGCATAATTCAGCTATGCGTAATTCAACCATAGCATAATTCAACAATAGTTCAATAAAAAATAAATTATTAAAAGAAATTCAGGAGAGATTGAACCCAGCTATATCATAGCTGTGCCATTTTCATCATATTCTTGAAGAATTTTCTGGAGGCCCCAAACGATGCTAGATCCCACAGAATAACAAACTATATGTGAAATTGTTTCAAGTATTTTCATAAGACGTTCTAATTTCTTCATAATTTGTAGGATTTTTCTCTGAAGTAACAGGGTAGCAAATTGCAGTGAGCATTATACATTGATATCTGAGACATTATTCCTCTCCACAGTTGGTACAACTGGCTGGTTATTTCCGCAACTCTTGATTTGCTTCTTTGTTGTCCATTTCCCCATCTCTTGATAGTGACTCCTTGATCTCCCTGTAGGGAAAGACCTTTCCGCACTGAATTCTATAATAAATAGCATTCTCTAGGATATAGCTCAGATGGTAAAGAATCCGCCTGCAATGCATGAAACCGGGTTCGATCCCTGGGTTGGGAAGATCCCCTGGAGAAAGGAAAGGCTAACCACTCCAGTATTCTGGCCTGGAGAATTCCGTGGAAACAGTCCATGGGGTTGCAAAGAGTCACACACAACTGAGAGACATTCACTTTCACTTTACTTCAGGATGCAAATACGTGAGTATCTAAATTTCCTTTCCCGGATGCTGACAGATGCTGTCAGTTACTCTCCAGCTTAGAAAAAAGGGATATTGTGTGTAATATGGCTCAGGTTACTGAGATTTATTGCATTGGAATTTGTGTCTCCAGTCTGGAAATTTAGAAATGTTACCTTTGTTTTCTTTGCTTATTGTAACTTATGCGTACATTACCGTCCAGAGCTTTGTCAGAACGTGTGGTTTAGTCAGAGACAGGATTTTAGATCCCTGGTTATAATATCATTTTAATACCAAAGCAAAAATTTCCCCTGTTTTCTAAAAGCTGTATATAAGGCTAACTTTCAAATTTTGGCTATTGATATATACAAGTTTTGACTAAAAAGTCATTTATCCAGGGACTGATTTCTCACCCAAGTAGGTTAAGAATATTTTTGAGAATTCAGTTCTGGGATGAAAATATCATACTTGTGTTATACTCCCTCTGAAGAGATTGTATATCTCCATAAAGTGCTAACATGATACTGGAACAAAGTTTCAATGTGTTTGTAGAAAATAGCTTTGACATTGAAGCTTGTTCTTTAGAGCCAGAAAATTCATATTTAGAACACCATGGAGATAAGAGCATAGGCAGATGGAAAACTCTAGCAAGAGTTTTTATAAAGAGAGAATATCGGAGAAAAAAAGAAAAATAATTTATAAAAAAAAAAAAAAAAAAAAAAACAAATCACTTTAATTTTTTTTTTTTTTTTTTTTTAAATAACTATCCATTTCCCTTTCTCTTTCTTTTTTTTTTGTTGTTGCTTTTTCTTTTTTTTTTATTTAAAAAAAAAAAAAATAATTTAATAAAAAAAAGGGTTTGATTTTTTTTTTTTTTTTTTTATTTTATTTTATTTTATTTTTTTTTTACAATATTGTATTACTTTTACTATACATCGAGATGGATCCGCCACCAGAATACCCGTGCTCCCCATCCTGAACCCTCCTCCCTCCCCCCTCCCACACCATCCCTCCAGGTCATCCCAGTGCTCCAGTCCCAGGCATCTGTTATCGGGCATCGTACCTGGACTGACTCGTTTCAGATATGATATTATACATATTTCAATGCTATTCTCCCCAATCGTCCCACCCTCTCCCAGTCCCAGAGTCCAAAAGTCTATTCTATACATCAGTGTCTCTTTTGCTGTCTCATAAGCAGGGTGATTGTTACCATCTTTCTAAATTCCATATATATGTGATAGTATACTGTATTTGTGTTTTTCTTTCTGGCTTACTTCACTCTGTATGATAGGCTCCAGTTCCATCCACCTCAATAGAACTGATTCAAATGTATTCTTTTTAATGGCTGAGTAATACTCCATCGTGTATATGTACCACAGCTTGCTTATCCATTCATCTGTGGATGGGCATCTAGGTTGCTTCCACGTCCTGGCTATTGTAAACAGTGCTGCTATGAACATTGGGGTACACGTGCCTCTTTCAATTCTGGTTTTCTCAGTGTGTATGCCCAGCAGTGGGATTGCTGGGTCATAAGGCAGTTCTATTCCCAGTTTTTTGAGGAATCTCCATACTGTTCTCCATAATGGCTGTACTAGTTTGCATTCCCCAACAGTGTAAGAGGGTACCCTTCTCTCCGCACCCTCTCCAGCATTTATTGCTTGTGGATTTTTGGATCACAGCCATTCTGACTGGCGTGTAATGGTATCTCATAGTGGTTTTGATTTGCATTTCTCTGATAATGAGCGATGTTGAGCATCTTTTCATGTGTTTGTTAGCCATCTGTATGTCTTCTTTGGAGAAATGTCTATTAAGTTCTTTGGCCCATTTTTTGATTGGGTCGTTTATTTTCCTGGAATTGAGCTGTAGAAGTTGCTTGTATATTTTTGAGATTAGTTGTTTGTCTGTTGCTTCATTTGCTATTATTTTCTCCCATTCTGAGGGCTGTCTTTTCAGCTTGCCTATAGTTTCCTTTGTTGTGCAAAAGCTTTTTAAGTTTGATTAGGTCCCATTTGTTCATTTTTGATTTTATTTCCGATATTCTGGGAGGTGGGTCATAGAGGATCCTGCTGTGATGTAAGTCAGAGAGTGTTTTGCCTATGTTATCCTCTAGGAGTTTTATGGTTTCTGGTCTTATATTTAGCTCTTTAATCCATTTTGAATTTATTTTTGTGTATGGTGTTAGACAGTGTTCTAGTTTCATTCTTTTACAAGTGTTTAACCAGTTTTCCCAGCACCACTTGTTAAAAAGATTGTCTTTACTCCATTGTATATTCTTGCCGCCTTTGTCAAAGATTAGGTGACCATATGTGCGTGGATTTATCTCTGGACTTTCTATTTTGTTCCATTGATCTATGTTTCTGTCTTTGTGCCAGTACCATACTGTCTTGATGACTGTAGCTTTATAGTAGAGCCTGAAGTCAGGCAGGTTGATTCCTCCAGTTCCGTTCTTCTTTCTCAAGATAGCTTTGGCTATTCGAGGTTTTTTGTATTTCCATACAAATTGAGAAATTATTTGTTCTAGCTCTGTGAAGAATACTGTTGGTAGCTTGATGGGGATTGCATTGAATCTATAAATTGCTTTGGGTAGTATACTCATTTTCACTATATTGATTCTACCAATCCACGAACAAGGAATATTCCTCCATCTATTAGTGTCCTCTTTAATTTCTTTCAGCAGTGTTTTATAGTTTTCTAAATATAGGTCTTTAGATTCTTTAGGAAGATATATTCCTAAGTATTTTATTGTTTTTATTGCAATGGTGAATGGAATTGTTTCTTTAATTTCTCTTTCTATTTTCTCGTTATTAGTGTACAGGAATGCAAGGGATTTCTGTGTGTTAATTTTATATCCTGCAACTTTACTGTATTCATTGATTAGTTCTAGTAATTTTCTGGTGGAATCTTTAGGGTTTTCTACGTAGAGGATCATGTCATCTGCAAACAGTGAGAGTTTTACTTCTTCTTTTCCAATTTGGATTCCTTTTATTTCTTTTTCTGCTCTGATTGCTGTGGCCAGAACTTCCAGAACAATGTTGAATAATAATGGTGAAAGTGGGCATCCTTGTCTTGTTCCTGACTTTAGAGGAAATGCTTTCAGTTTTTCACCATTGAGGATAATGTTTGCTGTGGGTTTGTCGTATATAGCTTTTATTATGTTGAGGTATGTTCCTTCTATTCCTGCTTTCTGGAGAGTTTTTATCATAAATGGATGTTGAACTTTGTCAAAGGCTTTCTCTGCATCTATTGAGATAATCATATGGTTTTTATTCTTCAGTTTGTTAATGTGGTGTATTACGCTGATTGATTTGCGGATATTGAAGAATCCTTGCATCCCTGGGATAAAGCCCACTTGGTCATGGTGTATGATCTTTTTAATGTGTTGTTGGATTCTGATTGCTAGAATTTTGTTAAGGATTTTTGCATCTATGTTCATCAGTGATATTGGTCTGTAGTTTTCTTTTTTTGTGGGATCTTTGTCAGGTTTTGGAATTAGGGTGATGGTGGCCTCATAAAATGAGTTTGGAAGTTTGCCTTCCTCTGCAATTTTCTGGAACAGTTTGAGTAGGATAGGTGTTAGCTCTTCTCTAAATTTTTGGTAGAATTCAGCTGTGAAGCCGTCTGGGCCTGGGCTTTTGTTTGCTGGGAGATTTCTGATTACAGTTTCAATTTCCGTGCTTGTGATGGGTCTGTTAAGATTTTCTATTTCTTCCTGATCCAGTTTTGGAAAGTTGTACTTTTCTAAGAATTTGTCCATTTCTTCCACATTGTCCATTTTATTGCCATATAATTGCTGATAGTAGTCTCTTATGATCCTTTGTATTTCTGTGCTGTCTGTTGTGATCTCTCCATTTTCTTTTCTAATTTTATTGATTTGATTCTTCTCCCTTTGTTTCTTGATGAGTCTGGCTAGTGGTTTGTCAATTTTATTTACCCTTTCAAAGAATCAGCTTTTGGCTTTGTTAATTTTTGCTATGGTCTCTTTTGTTTCTTTTGCATTTATTTCTGCCCTAATTTTTAAGATTTCTTTCCTTCTACTAATCTTGGGGTGCTTCATTTCTTCCTTTTCCAGTTGCTTTAGGTGTAGAGTTAGGTTATTTATTTGGCTTTTTTCTTGTTTCTTAAGGTATGCCTGAATTGCTATGAACTTTCCCCTTAGGACTGCTTTTACAGTGTCCCACAGGTTTTGGGTTGTTGTGTTTTCATTTTCATTCGTTTCTATGCAGAATTTTATTTCTTTTTTGATTTCTTCTGTGATTTGTTGGTTATTCAGGAGTGTGTTGTTCAGCCTCCATATGTTGGAATTTTTAATAGTTTTTCTCCTGTTATTGAGATTTACTCTTACTGCATTGTGGCCAGAAAAAATGGTTGGAATGATTTCAATTTTTCTGAACTTACCAAGGCTAGATTTATGGCCCAGGATGTGGTCTATCCTGGAGAAGGTTCCGTGTGCACTTGAGAAAAAGGTGAAATTCATTGTTTTGGGATGAAATGTCCTATAGATATCAATTAGTTCTAATTTGTCTATTGTATCATTTAAAGCTTGTGTTTCCTTGTTAATTTTCTGCTTAGTTGATCTATCCATTGGCGTAAGTGGGGGTGTTAAAGTCTCCCACTATTATTGTGTTATTGTTTATTTCTCCTTTCATACTTGTTAGTATTTGTCTTACATATTGCGGTGCTCCTAAGTTGGGTGCATATATATTTATAATTGTTATATCTTCTTCTTGGATTGATCCTTTGATCATTATGTAGTGACCTTCTTTGTCTCTTTTCACAGCTTTTGTTTTAAAGTCTATTTTATCTGATATGAGTATTGCTACTCCTGCTTTCTTTTGGTCCCTATTTGCATGGAAAATCTTTTTCCAGCCCTTCACTTTCAGTCTGTATGTGTCCCCTGTTTTGAGGTGGGTCTCTTGTAGACAACATATGTATGGGTCTTGTTTTTGTATCCATTCAGCCAGTCTCTGCCTTTTGGTTGGGGCATTCAACCCATTTACATTTAAGGTAATTACGGATAAATATGATCTCGTTGCCATTTACTTTGTTGTTTTGGGTTTGAATTTATATATCCTTTTTGTGTTTCCTGTCTAGAGAAGGTCCTTTAGTATTTGTTGGAGAGCTGGTTTGGTGGTGCTGAATTCTCTCAGCTTCTGCTTGTCTGTAAAGGTTTTGATTTCTCCTTCATATTTGAATGAGATCCTTGCTGGGTACAATAATCTGGGCTGTAGGTTCTTTTCTTTCATCACTTTAAGTATGTCTTGCCATTCCCTCCTGGCTTGAAGAGTTTCTATTGAAAGATCAGCTGTTAGCCTTATGGGAATTCCCTTGTGTGTTATTTGTTGTTTTTCCCTTGCTGCTTTTAATATTTGTTCTTTGTGTTTGATCTTTGTTAATTTGATTAATATGTGTCTTGGGGTGTTTCGCCTTGGGTTTATCCTATATGGGACTCTCTGGGTTTCTTGGACTTGAGTGATTATTTCCTTCCCCATTTTAGGGAAGTTTTCAACTATTATCTCCTCTAGTATCTTCTCATGGTCTTTCTTTTTGTCTTCTTCTTCTGGAACTCCTATGATTCGAATATTGTAACGTTTAAGATTGTCCTGGAGGTCTCTGAGATTGTCCTCATTCCTTTTAATTCGTTTTTCTTTTTTCTCCTCTGATTCATTTAATTCTGCCATTCTATCTTCTAATTCACTAATTCTATCTTCTGCCTCTGTAATTCTACTATTTGTTGCCTCCAGAGTGTTTTGGATCTCATTTATTGTATTATTCATTATATATTGACTCTTTTTTATTTCTTCTAGGTCCTTGTTAAATCTTTCTTGCATCTTCTCGATGCTTTTCTCCAGGCTACTTATCCATGATTCCATTTTGCTTTCCAGGCTTTGGATTAATTTCACTATCATTATTCGGAATTCTTTATCAGGTAGGTTCGCTATTTCTTCCTCTTTAGTTTGGTTTGGTGGGCATTTATCCTGTTCCTTTACCTGCTGGGAATTCTTCTGTCTCTTCATCTTGTTTAAAATGCTGAGTTTGGGGAGTCCTTACTGTATTCTGGCAGTCTGTGGAGTTCTCTTTATTGTGGCTTTTCTGCCCTATATGTGGGTTTGTACCGGTGGCAAGTCGAGGTTTCTTGTTTATGGAAGCTTGTATCGATGTTCTGGTGGGTGGGCCTGGATTTCTTTTCTCTGGGGTGCGGTGGAGTGTCTAGTGGTGTGTTATGAGATGTCTATGGTTTTGAGGTCGCTTTGTGTAGCCTGTGACTTGGAGCTCAGGGCTGTGTTCTTGTTTTTCTAAAGGTTTTTCTTGGTATGTCTTGCCGTGGAACTTGCTGGTCTTTGTGTGATGCTTGGTTTCAGTGTAGGTATGGAGGCATTTGATGAGCTCCTGTCAATTAATGTTTCGTGGGGTCAGGGTTTGGACTTAAGCCTCCTGCTTCCTGTTATCTGTCTTATTTTTGCAGTAGTCTCATAAAGTTCGTCTTCTATATTGCATTCCACAACTAGACTGTTCAGAGATGTTCACGGAGTTATACGGAGAAGGAGAAAGGGAGGAGGGAGATATAGTTGGTCAGGAGGATAAAAGGAGGGAGTGTCAAGGAGAGAGACAGATCCAGTCAGTAATCAGTAAAGAAAAGAACAAAGGGGAGAAAAAAAGCCAAGGACATAAAGAAAAAAGAGAAGAAAGAAAAAAAAAAAAAGAAAGAAAACACACACACAAAAAAAAAACCAAAACAGGGTCGCAAAAGTTATATCTAACAGTGGAGATTAAAGAAGTACTAGAGGATAAAAACATAAAAATAAAAGAAACAAAAACAAGAAAAAAAAAAAAACAACACACACAAAAAAACCAAAACAGGGTCGCAAAAGTTATATCTAACAGTGGAGATTAAAGAAGTACTAGAGGATAAAAACATAAAAATAAAAGAAACAAAAACAAGAAAAAAAAAAAACACACACACAAACACACACACACAAAAACCAAAACAGGGTCGCAAAAGTTATATCTAACCGTGGAGATTAAAGAAGTACTAGAGGATAAAAACATAAGAATAAAAGAAACAAAAACAAGAAGAAAAAAAAAGAAAAAAATTAAAAGGAAAGAGAAAAAAAAAAAAAAAAATTTTTTTTTTTTCTTTTCTTCCCCCCCCCCTCCTCTTCCTTTCAATAAAAAAATAATAAAATTTTTTAAAAAAACATATATTAAAAAAAGAAAAAAAAAAAAAATAATAATGTTGGTAAAAATAGTAACAATATGTATAAGAGTTTCTCTTTTATTGCTGTGGGTTCAGTTCATTTTCGGCTAGTTCCTTGTTCCGGCTTAAGTTCCTCAAGATCTATAGGCCCCTTTCTCTGTAGTTGGTCTGTATAGTCCTTTGTTCTGTGCGCGGGCCCCGCAGTGTCTTGGGCCTGGGCCGGCCTCTTCTGTGGACGGTGCCGCAGTCTGGTCTGCCAGCCCGACCCACTCCCGGCGGGAACGGCCCGCGCGGCCACGGCTGGCGGGGGAGCGGCGGCGAGGGGATGGTTCGCACGGGAACGGGAACGGTCGGCGGTGGGGGTCGACCCGCGCGGGAGCCCCCGGCGCAGGGGGCGGGCGCGTGCTATAGTCCCTTGCTCTGTGCGCGGGCCCCGCAGTGTCTTGGGCCCGGGCCGGCCCCTCCTGTGGTCCTCGCCGCAGTCCGGTCTGCCGGCCCAAACCACTCCCGGCAGAAACGGCCCGCGCGGCAATGGCTGGCGGGGGAGCGGCGGTGAGGGGATGGAGTGGTTCGCACGGGAACGGTCGGCGGTGGGGGTCGACCCGCGCGGGAGCCCCCGGCGAAGGGGGGGCGGGCGTGCGCTATAGTCCCTTGCTCTGTGTGCGGGCCCCGCAGTGTCTTGGGCCCGGGCCGGCCCCTCCTGTGGTCCTCACCGCAGTCCGGTCTGCCGGCCCAAACCACTCCCGGCAGAAACGGCCCGCGCGGCAACGGCTGGCGGGGGAGCAGCGGTGAGGGGATGGAGTGGTTCGCACGGGAACGGTCGGTGGTGGGGGTCGACCCTCTCGGGAGCCCCCGGCGCAGGGGGCGGGTGCGCGCCCGCGCGGGAGCGGCTGGCGGCAGGAGGGAGGGGAGCGCTCCTCGGGGTGTGCTTCCCACGGGGGAGCGGCCGGCGGCGTGGGAGCAGCCCACAGCGTCTCCCCCGCCCAGCCCCGGCTTGCTACTGGCGGAAGCGGGTGTTTGCGATGATGCCTTCCCGCCGCGGAAGCTACTGCAGGGCTCGTAGTCTGTGGGTCTTAATTGTTCCTTTGTTTTCCTCTCTGTTATGATATCTCCGTGCTTTCTCGGTTGGCACAGACTCTACAGGGAGAGTTTCCCGGTGTTTGGAAACTTCTCTTTCCCTTTCCAGGCTCCCTTCCCCGGACAGAGGTCCGTCCCTCCCTCTTTGTCCCTCTCTGGCTTCTATATTCTTTCCTACCTCCTTTAGAGGGGAGTGAGTTGCTTTTCTCAGTGTCCGATGTTCTCTGCCGACATTCCGAAGCTGTTTGAGGAATTTACTCGGCGTTTAGATGTCCCCTTGATGAATTTGTGGAGGAGAAAGTGTATTCCCCCCCCCCCCCCCCCAAACCGAAAACGGGGGGTTTTTTTAAAAAAAAAAATAAATAATAAAAAAAAAAAAAAAAAAAAAAAAAGAAGAAAAATAAAAAAAAAAAAAAAAAAAAAACAAAAAAAAAAAAAAAAAAAATAGGTGGGAAGAAAAAATATAAAAAATAATAATTTTTTTTAAAAAAAAAAAAAAAAAAAAAAAAAAACAAAAAAAAAAAAAAAAAAAAAAAAAAAAAAAAGAAAAAAAAAAAAAAAAAAAAAGAAAAAAAAAATCCTGAAAATTCCAGGGGGACAAAAGAAAAATATTGATTCCCTTGTGGGAAAACTCAAAAAAATGCCTTTTCAAATTCATTCTTGTGATCCTAGAATACTAGGAAGATTTATTTTGACTCTAAAAATACTTTTCATCTCAGAAAAGTCCTTGGAATAAGTCCTCCAGCCTCAATGCATACTGAAAATTTGTGTGTGATTTAAGCCCATTGTGAAGTAATGATTATCAAATTATAAATATCTGAAAAGTTGGTTACTATATTATAAGGAGAAACATTAAAGGTTTAAAATATTTTAAACTATAAAAATTGCCCCAAAATTTTTTAATGAAATCTATGATTTTAAGGTTTCCTTGAGTTTTCTTATGGAATTTTTAAGCATAAACGCTTCTCTGGATTAAGTCAGATCATCTAAAAACTTTTTCACTCTACTGCATTATCGCTATAATGCAGTAAAAAATGATGTTAGCCTAAATTAAAGAGTTTTGTAAGGAACTGGCATGTGAAAATTATTTTTTTACTCTGGTTATGTTGTTGAAGATACTTCTGACTTCATTAAACAGCCTTGTATTTTTGACATCTGCCAAAACTCACCAATCAAATGATACTAGAATGGGTGCTAGGAAAGCATCCATCATCACACAAAAGTATGAAGTTGTTATTTAAACCTGCTGTAGACAGGACACCCAGGGGGACCATTTGGAACATCATAGTAAACGGAAGCTGGGAGAGACTTCTAACAGAATTTCGGCAAGTGCTGGACAGTTCTGAGGACAGATTAGGCAAGTGGGTTGGATGCTGTGAAGAATCAGAGGTAATTCAATGATTGGGTAGCTCAATGATTTTTTTTTTTTTTCCCAGAAGCAAGACAATTAAAACAAGTATTACATTGTCATTTTAAGGAAGCCGAGACCACTCAAAAAAAGGGACAAAAGTCATTTACATGACAGCTTTATCTGTGTTTGGTTGGAAAGTTTCCTCTGGCCTTACCTGAATCCATTAAAAGTGCTTGGTTTTGTACAGGACTATCACTGACTGCAAGCAGGACACATTCTTATTTCTCATGTCCAAGGAAAACTTTTTCATCAGTTTTTACTCCGAGAGATACTTGTATTTCTCCCCAGCTACTGGTTTGTTTTCATCTTATGAGTGCTGGAAATAGTTTAAGGGACTGAGGCTTGATCATTAGTGATTGTTAAAAAAAAAAACTTACAAATTGATTTCCTACCCCAACTCTGTCAAATTCATGAGAAAGCACAGCTTTAGCATTAATACAAGTATCTTATACCAATGTCACCACTAGCTTCATCTTATTTTTCCCAATTTTCTGGCTTGCTTTTTTTCTTTAACACACATTGAAAGCCATATCAAATATTTTTGAGGTAGAGGTGTTACTGACTTTCTTGAGTCAGTCCCAAAGGGTCTTTCTGGCTGGTGTTATTCATGCCAATAGAATGGGATGGAGTTTGGTTCAGAAGCAAAGGAAAGTTTATTCTTCAAAGAATGGAGAAGTGTGAGCTGGAGATCTGAGAGATGCACTCTCAGCCACAGGCTGTTGGTGGGGCTGCTTTATAAAGATCTCCTAATAGGGAGAGGGTAGAATGCTTATGGGCTTCCCTGGTAGCTCAGACGGTAAAGCATCTGCCTACATTGAGGGAGACCGGGTTCGATCCCTGGGTTGGGAAAATCCCCTAGAGAAGGAAATGGCAACCCACTCCAGTACTCTTGCCTGGAAAATCCCATGACCGAGGAGCCTAGTAGGCTACAGTCCATGAGGTCGCAAAGAGTCAGACATGACTGAGTGAGGGGGCAGGCGCTACTGTGCTGCTCAGGCTCCAGATTACAGTACCTGCCACAGTGTCTCTGCAGACTGCCCTCCACTGCCATCTTGAACTGCAACATCATGGTCCCAAGATGAGATGTCCAAAGCACTCTTTCACACAGGTGCCTCTAGTCTGAAGTGCAAGGGGCAACACCTCTACCTGCAATGCCCTATGAGCAAGTGAAACTAGACTAAGCATGAAAGAAAAGGATCAAACAGGTTAGATTTTGTCTTATTACCCAGGTTTTATTTTTATTTCCCAAAAATCATTAACAGGCTTTGCTGGTGACAGAGGCAGGGAGCAAATAAAAAATAACTTTCAAGCTCAGCTTGTCTTTAAAATTCGGAGTTGTGGCAGGAAGAAGGAAGTATCTGTGGGTATAGATGGGATCATTGAAGAATGCCCTAAACCACTAGCTCATGTCCAGAATTACCTGGTTCTAGTCTGAACTCCATCATTAACTGAACTTACAACCTAAAGTATCACTGAATTTTGTCAAATGTTATTTTCCTCAACTTAAAGTAGAAATTATAATAGCAGTACAATTAGAAATGCTCTGAATGAATGACGTTTGGTTATTTACAAATATCAAATCCTCCTTTGAGATAGTAAACTTTTCATCATTAAAAACATACAGAACTAGGCTCTGAAACACTCTGTGGTTGACTTTCATGTTTCATCTCTGGACAGGATCCTTAGGAAAGGGATGGCTGTCCCACAGAAAGCAATACCAGGAAATAAACTTGCTCCTCTGGTTGGTCAATAGTCATTTTGCTTTAGAGTCTCACTTTGAATATACTATGTACAATGAATACATTGTACAATGTAAAACATTTGTGGATATTTTCCATTCTTTGACTCAAAAATTCAACCACTTTATATTATTAAAAATATTAAAATGTTATGTTTGCGAAGGCTGGTATTACAAAAACTTAATATTCAACAGGAGCAGAGTAAACAGAGGTGATAGAAAGTTGCTTCCGTTTCTTTTCTCTGTTAAACCAAGAGACTACAAGCCAACCTCGAAGATTTCAATTCTTCCCAGTGAATCACTTTAGAATGTGATTTAAACTAGTGTTTGGGTCTGTGTTTATCTTTCTGTCTGACTAGCTTCAGCAAGCAAGGTAAAGAAAAGGAAAGGGGAAGATTGTTCCACCAAACTGGCAAAGAGAGTTGGGACCATTTAGAATGTTTGATGTCAGAGTGGCGTAGTTTGGAGTCTGCATTTGTCCTACATAGTTTTAAAGCACAGAATGGCATAGGGATCCCAGGCAAAATAAATTCCAGAAATCTCTCTTTAGACTCATTTTTAATAGGTATTGTCATAGTAATGGAAAGAGGGGGAAGTGGGAAGAGATTGTAGGAGATCGTAAAGCGATGGGGTTTATGAAATTTTTGTGAGTGGTTCCCTGTTTGAGTTAGGCTTTGTCAGGGACCTTGCCTGGAAAATCTTACATGCCTATGAGCCACACTAGCTTCCATCCTCCTATGAGAAGCACTGACTACTAGTTTCATGGGTCCTGGTGCCACTGACATGTTTTATGGCCAAGGCCATTTTGGGTATTTCCCTATGTTGTTTTTGTTGCTTAGTCATTAAGTTGTGTCTGACTCTTTGACCCCATGGACTGTAGCCCACCAGGCTCCTCTGTCTATGAGATTTCCTAGGCAAGAATATTGGAGTGGGTTGCCATTTCCTTCTGCAAGGGACTTTCCCAACCCAGGGCTGCAACCCGCATCTCCAGCATCTCCTGCATTAGCAACCAGATTCTTTACCACTGAGCCACCAGGGAAGCCCACATTACAGTGTTCATATCTGGGTGAAAATGCTGTTTTCATTTTATCCCCTGCAACATGCTGAATGAAAATAGCATAAAAGTTACATGAGAGTAACTTTTAAAATTTGAGTCCAGAGTATTAATTAAATAGATTTGTCAAAAAATAATTGACTATATATATATTCCTCTTTCACCTGTCTAGCAAAAAAAGACTAAGAATTTTTGGTAGTTTGGGGGTTTTGTCATTCTTTTTTTCTTACTTTATTTTGCTTTTATTGCTAATTTATATTCACACATTAAACACTGTGCAGGGACTTGAGTGCAGGGAAATTTGTAGGGAAAGAAAAAATTGTAACAACCAACCATCCCAATTAGTCTCCCTCCACCCTGCTACAGTGATGTGTTTTCTAGAAAAATGATACTGATGAAGCTATTTTTAGGGTAGGAATAGAGACATAGACATAGAGAACTAACTTGTGGACACACAGAGGATGGGATGAATTGACAGTAGCACTGAAATATATTACATTATCGTGCATAAAACAGCAAGTGGGAAGTTGCCATATAACACATGAAACTTAATCCGGTGCTCTGTGAAAATCTAGAGGGGTGGAATGGGAGGGTGGGAGTGGGAGGTAGTTTCAAGAGCAAAAGGATATATGTATACCTACCAGCGATCAATGCAAAGAAATAGAGGAAACAACAGAATGGGAAAGACTAGGGATCTCTTCAAGAAAATCAGAGATACCAAAGGAACATTTCATGCAAAGATAGGCTTGATAAAGGACAGAAGTGGTATGGACCTAACAGAAGCAGAACATATTAAGAAGAGGTGGCAAGAATACACAGAAGAACTGTACAAAAAAGAGCTTCACGACCCAGATAATCATGAAGGTGTGATCACTGACCTAGAGCCAGACATTCTGGAATGTGAAGTCAAGTGGGCCTTAGAAAGCATCACTATGAACAAAGCTAGTGGAGGTGATGGAATTCCAGTGGAGCTATTCCAGATCCTGAAAGATGATGCTGTGAAAGTGCTGCACTCAATATGCCAGCAAATTTGGAAAACTCAGCAGTGGCCACAAGATTGGAAAAGGTCAGTTTTCATCCCAATCCCAAAGAAAGGCAATGCCAAAAAATGCTCAAACTACGGCACAATTGCACTCATCTCACACGCTAGTAAAGTAATGCTCAAAATTCTCCAAGCCAGGCTTCAGCAATATGTGAACCGTGAACTTCCTGATGTTCAAGCTGGTTTTAGAAAAGGCAGAGGAACCAGAGATCAAATTGCCAACATCCGCTGGATCATGGAAAAAGCAAGAGAGTTCCAGAAAAACATCTATTTCTGCTTTATTGACTATGCCAAAGCCTTTGACTGTGTGGATCACAATAAAGTGTGGAAAATTCTGAAAGAGATGGGAATACCAGACCACCTGATCTGCCTCTTGAGAAATCTGTATGCAGGTCAGGAAGCAACAGTTAGAACTGGACATGGAACAACACACTGGTTCCAAATAGGAAAAGGAGTACGTCAAGGCTGCATATTGTCACCATGTTTATTTAACTTATATGCAGAGTACATCATGAGAAATGCTGGACTGGAAGAAACACAAGTTGGAATCAGATTGCTGGGAGAAATAGCAATAACCTCAGATATGCAGATGACACCACCCTTATGGCAGAAAGTGAAGAGGAACTAAAAAACCTCTTGATGAAAGTGAAAGTGGAGAGTGAAAATGTTGGCTTAAAGCTCAACATTCAGAAAACGAAGATCATGGCATCTGGTCCCATCACTGCATGGAAAATAGATGGGGAAACAGTGGAAACAGTGTCAGACTTTATTTTTCTGGGCTCCAAAATCATTGCAGATGGTGACTGCAGCCATGAAATTAAAAGACACTTACTCCTTGGAAGGAAAGTTATGACCAACCTAGATAGCATATTCAAAAGCAGAGACATTACTTTGCCAACAAAGGTTCGCCTAGTCAAGGCTATGGTCTTTCCTGTGGTCGTGTATGGATGTGAGAGCTGGACTGTGAAGAAGGCTGAGCACTGAAGAATTGATGCTTTTGTACTGTGGTGTTGGAGAAGACTCTTGAGAGTCCCTTGGACTGCAAGGAGATCCAACCAGTCCATTCTGAAGGAGATCAGCCCT
Source organism: Tragelaphus eurycerus (assembly GCA_935064755.1). NCBI lineage: Eukaryota > Metazoa > Chordata > Mammalia > Artiodactyla > Bovidae > Tragelaphus > Tragelaphus eurycerus. The sequence goes on along the minus strand of CAKXYN010000004.1, from coordinate 30,664,729 downwards.
GGGATTTCTTTGGAAGGAATGATGCTGAAGCTGAAACTCCAGTATTTTGGCCACCTCATGCGAAGAGTTGACTCATTGGAGAAGACTCTGATGCTGGGAGGGATTGGGGGCAAGAGGAGAAGGGGACGACAGAGGATGAGATGGCTGGATGGCATCACTGACTCGATGGATGTGAGTCTGAGTGACCTCCGGGAGTTGGTGATGGACAGGGAGGCCTGGCGTGGTGCAGTTCATGGGGTCGCAAGGAGTCGGACACGACTGAGCGACTGATCTGATCTGATCTGATCTGATGGCTGATTAATGTTATTGTATGGCAGAAATCAATACAACATTGTAAAGCAAATATCCTCCAATTAAAAAAAAAAAAAAAAGACCTATCTGATTATAGGTCTCAGCCCTACCACTCAATCCTACTCAGCCATACAGTGTCCTTTCTTAGCATAATGGACATATCCTGTCGGTGTGGCTACTTCTGACTCCTCTAGCTCTATCTCTTGCCTCTTTGCTCCACACAGTCTTTGTTCCAACAATAGAACTATAGAGTGCCTGCATTTGAATAGTGTTGAATACTTAATACTTGCTCCACAGTATTGCCTTTGTTCAGAATCCTTTTCCTAGTTCTTTTCTTTACCTCAACAATATTATTCGTCTTCCCTACTCCTTAATCTCATATCATCTCCCAAAGGAAGCCTTCTCTGACTGACTTAGGCCCTATACTGTTGATTATATTTCCTTTCTATGAAACACCTATTATTTACTAACTAGCATCCATGATGTATGCTCCATTCAAAAATAGTATCATGGTTGTCCTTATATTTTTTTGACCATTTTTAAAATTTTTTATATGATATTATACATGTTTTAATGCCATTCTCCCAAATCAAGCCCCCCTCTCCCCCAGAGTCCAAAAGACTGTTCTATACATCTATGTTTCTTTTGCCGTCTCGCATACAGGCTTGTCGTTACCATCTTTCTAAATTCCATATATATGCGTTAGTATACTGTATTGGTGTTTTTCTTTCTGGCTTACTTCACTCCGTATAATAGGCTCCAGTTTCATCCACCTCATTAGAACTGATTCAAATGTATTCTTTTTAATGGCTGAGTAATACTCCATTGTGTATATGTACCACTGCTTTCTTATCCATTCATCTGCTGATGGACATCTAGTTACTTCCATGTCCTGGCTATTATAAACAGTGCTGCGATGAACATTGGGGTACACGTGTCTCTTTCAATTCTGGTTTCCTCAGTGTGTATGCCCAGCAGTGGGATTGCTGGGTCATATGGCAGTTCTATTTCCAGTTTTTAAAGGAATCTGCACACTGTTCTCCATAGTGGCTATACTAGTTTGCATTCCCACCCACAGTGTAAAAGGGTTCCCTTTTCTCCACACCCTCTCCAGCATTTATTGCTTATAGACTTTTGGATTGCAGCCATTCTGACTGGCATGAAATGGTACCTCATTGTGGTTTTGATTTGCATTTCTCTGATAATGAGTGATGTTGAGCATCTTTTCATGTGTTTGTTAGCCATCTGTATGTCTTCTTTGGAGAAATGTCTATTTAGTTCTTTGGCCCATTTTTTGATTGGGTCATTTATTTTTCTGGTTGAGCTGCAGGAGTTGCTTGTATATTTTTGAGATTAGTTGTTTGTCAGTTGCTTCATTTGCTATTATTTTCTCCCATTCTGAAGGCTGTCTTTTCACCTTGCTTATAGTTTCTTTTGTTGTGCAGAAGCTTTTTAATTTTAATTATATCCCATTTGTTTATTTTTGCTTTTATTTCCAATATTCTGGGAGGTGGATAATAGAGGATCCTGCTGGGATGTATGTTGGAGAGTGTTTTTCCTATGTTTTACTCTTAAGATTTTTATAGTTTCTGGTCTTACGTTTAGATCTTTAATCCATTTTGAGTTTATTTTTGTGTATGGTGTTAGAAAGTGTTCTAGTTTCATTCTTTTACAAGTGGTTGACCAGTTTTCCCAGCACCACTTGTTAAAGAGATTGTCTTTTCTCCACTGTATGTTCTTGCCTCCTTTGTCAAAGATAAGGTGTCCATAGGTGTGTGGGTTTATCTCTGCGCTTCCCATTTTGTTCCATTGATCTATATTTCTGTCTTTGTGCCAGTACCATGGTTGTCCTTATAGACATTTCTCATGCCTTAAGTCTCATGTTTGCCTGTGACTGAAGGATTGCTGGAGGTGGGACTTTCAGTATTAAAATCAGGACAGGGCAAACCAGGATAGCTAACACCATACCAGAGGAGGACTTGACCCCCTATCCAGATACTTAAAAATCTGCTTGCTTCCCCCATTAAGCTCTTAGTTCTTGAAAGAAGTATTTTGCCTCTGCTCCCCAGCGTGTAACACTTTTCCTGATGTTTAATACATATTCAGTGAGTGCATTTCTATTTTCAAATTGTTGATATTAGAGAAGGGAATACAAGTTCTTGAGGTCTGAGCACACATCCATGTATGTGTTGTTTCCTTGCTGTTAATAGCAGGACTATTAATAGCAGCACTGTTAATAAGAGTTAAAAAATCTGGAAAGAAACCAAATGCCCATTGACCAGAAAATGCATAAGCATTGATAAATACACTATGATGAATATAATCACACAATGGAATAGTATACAAAAGCAGAAATTAATGGACTATAGATACACACAACAAATAGATGAATCTTATGAATTATAATTTATACTATATTTGTTACATGTAAAAGAATAAATATGAAATATATAACAAATATGTTTTAGCATATGCTAAAGGCTAAAGGAAAATAGATTTCTATTTTACCAATCACTTGATAGGAGGGGAGTTACTATTTTTACCTCCAATACTTGTTGGTGCTGTTCAGTCGCTCAGTTGTGTTCGACTCTGCCACACCATGGACTACAGCACACTAGGCTTCCCTGTCCTTCACTATCTCCCAGAGTATGCTCAGACTATCTCCTGGAGTTTGCTCACTCATGTCCATTTTATCGGTAATGCCATCCAACCATCTCATCCTCTGTCATCCCCTTCTCAGTTGATGATAATGGAGTTATTATTTTTACCACCAATACTATTATTACTATTACAACAGCTATTATTATTTATCATTCATTATTTCATGCTACACACTATGATAAACATTTTGCATACATTATGTCATTTGCTTTCATTTTCTCAATAACACTCCCCATTTTGCAGATGAGGAAATAAAGACACAGAGATTAGTAAATGCCTTATCCAAGAGCACACAGGCAATTAGTGCTGAAGCCAAATTTCAACCCTGGTCCTACCTAGCTCCAAATCCCATGTTTTTTCCGTGAACGAGATTGATAGTCCATATTACGATCTAAATTAAGACTGATATGAATGCTGTGTATGGTGGAGAGACAGTAGGGTTGCTCTTCATGTTTCTTGCCTCCCCAAGTTCATACCTATGTATAATACCCCTACCCTTGAATGTCTTACAGCCCCACGGAAATGATTCTGCCAAAACCAAAGTGAATTTCAGAGAATTTTTCCCCAGTTGAGCTTCCAGGTGAGAACCCAACCAGCTTGATTACATCCTGGTAAGACCCTGAGCAGAAGTCTGATCTACGTTGTACCTGGAGTCTTGACCCAAGAAACCATTAGGGAATAAATGTGCTGTTCTCAACTCCTTTGCTTGTGCTAATTTGTTACACAGCAATAGAAAACTAATTAATACACTATTCCTTTTTAATTGTTTGGTTCCTTAAAGACAACTTATGCTGTTTATTGCTGAACATTTGTTCTGTAAGTTTATACAAAGCCTGACATAGTTTGGAAATGGACTAATAATGCAATTATATTAATCATATCTAAAAATAATTAGTAATTTTATTAAATGTCTTAGAGTATATGAAAAATTATTAAGAAATCAAAATATCATATTTCTAACCTGTACTCATCTTGAAACTCAGTGGTACTTTTACTAAGCACAGTATATAGATACTTGAAATGTCATAACCACACTGGATGAGAGGCATCCATTGGTCTTCATTAGAAAACACAACTGTATTAAACCCTGCTTTCTTCAAAAGCTAAGACCTGTGCATTCTTACATGAATAGTTTTTAAAGGTTAATTAAAGGCAGTGAGTGATAAAAATTTATAAGCTTCTGCTTATAATTTTTTAATGGTATCATTTCCAACCTTTTGATTGTAATCCCATGGTGTGCCATCCAGACCCCAGCTGTTCACCACTTCCATCAGCTTAAAGAACTCAACAAACCCAAGTGTCTTTTTCTAGGACATATTTTCTTGAGATTCACTCTGATGAGCAAACTTTCTCGAGTTATTTTCTGATTTTCTGATGTCGGTGGGATAGTATTCTCCTGGGGATTCACAATCTACTTTAGCATTTCATAAACATCTAAAACTTCCGCAGCTAATAAAAATAGTTGTTTTTTTAAAACCAGCCTTATTTGTTCTAAGCAGCTTTTTCCATTCTCTAAACATGTTTCTGAAAAATCTTTTTGCATTAAGAAACTGTGAAAAGAATAACCATCAATTTGCAATCTTTCTTTAAAGCAATACTTCCATTAGCCTTGGTAGTTGAAATCTGAAGCATCCAATCTATTAAATAACAAAATAATGTCAGGCAAATAAAACTAATGTTCACATGAAGTAATTTCATAGTAAAACATTATTAGGATTGCATAGTGATGTGTGAACAAGACTAACCCAGACTTAAACTTGGACATATTAATATTATTTAATTAAACAATTAATGATTCATTCAGCTTTGCATGTCTCAACTTTAAACCAAGAAAGAATGAGATCAATGTTAAAAAGGAGTGATAAATATACATCAATATATTTATATTGTCAATTTGAATATTTTATTGGAATATATAAGTAAAATGATGTTCCTTCGACTTTTGAATAGAGTTAAATAGCTTTCTGTCTTCAATTTTTATTTGTTTCAATAACAGTAACATTGGATGGAGAAGGCAATGGCACCCCACTCCAGTACTCTTGCCTGGAAAATCCCATGGACGGAGGAGCCTGGAGGGCTGAAGTCCATGGGGTCGTTGAGGGTTGGACACAACTGAGCGACTTCCCTTTCACTTTTCACTTTCATGCATTGGAGAAGGAAATGGCAACCCATTCCAGTGTTCTTGCCTGGAGAATCCCAGGGATGGGGGAGCCTGGTGGGCTGCCGTCTATGGGGTCACACAGAGTCGGACACGACTGAAATGACTTAGTAGTAGTAGTAATATTGGAAGGCTTTGTTCCCACACACTAATCCTGCTTCGGTGATCTCTTTGGAATCTCATAAATATTCCAAATGTCTCCCACCTTAGCACTTCTGTTCCTTCTGGCTGAAGATCCTGTCCTCCAAATGTCCAAATGGCTTGCTCCCTCACTTTATCCAGATATTTGCCTAAATGTCACATTATCATTCTCATAGTTATTTCCTGCTTGCCTTCTATGAAAAGGGCACACCACAAGCCTCACTTCTAATATACTCATTAATTTGCTCTTTTATATTTTTCTTAATAAAACTTACCAGTACTTGACAGAGTACATATCTGTTTATTTGCTTGTTGACTACCCACCTAGAATATAGGCTTCCTGACACTGAACACTTTGTTCTATTGTAATCACTATGGATCCCATCATCTAAAATAGTACATAATTCTCAGGAAGTATGAAATCAATAGTACATGAATTAGTGAACTAGCAAATATTCATCCTTCAGTGCAGAACTGCAGACAGTTATTGAAGGCAAATTTAACACATAAGGATCAATATAATTCATCATACTAAAAGACTACAAAATATGTATATATGATCATCGCAATAGATGCAGAAAAGCGTTTGGCAAAATTCAAATTCCATTCCTAATGAAAACTCTCAGCAAAGTAGAAATAGAAAGGAAGTTTCACAATCTGATATTTGTATCTACAAAAAACTAATATCACGTTCAACGGTAAAAGACAAGATGCTTTCTCCTAAGTTTGGGAGTAAGGCAAAGATTTCATTGCCAACATGTATTTAGTATTATACGTTGTTTAGTCAGTACAATGAGTCCAGAAAAATGAAGAAAAGGCATCTAGATTGGAAAAACAACATGTAAACAGTCTTTATTCACAGATGACATCATTATCTATGTAGAGTATTCTTTAAAAGCTATTAAAATATTACTAGAAATAATATGTGGGTTTAGCAAGGTTTCATAGTGAAAAAATCAAACATACAAAATATATTTCTATAAACTAGCAATAAATAATTGGAAACTTTTGGGGGTGATGAATGTATGCATTATTTTCATCATGGAGATGATTTTACAGGTAGTGACATATGCCCAAACTTATCAAATTGTACAATTTAAATATTTGTTTATTGTGTATCCATTATATATCCACAAAGCTATTATCAGAAAGAGAGAAAGTAAATTTGAACAGATAGTTAGGAGAATGAATAAAATTGCTTTCTGCTTTCCTCTACTAAGTTGACCTAATTCAGTAAACTAGTTATATTTCCTCATGGATTTGTGTGGGATAGAATGAGAATATATATAAAGCAGTTAGCACATGTTTCCTTTTTCATACTTCCTTGGCTGATTTACAATAATACCTTTTTGTCTTAACAATTTACAGCCTGAAATAGTTTATGGTTTTAGAAATTCTTAACCTTAACTATCTTCTCCCCAAAGTAACTCATTTGTAAATTTGTTTGGATTATTAAAAGTAACCTCAAAGGAGAGCTGCCTAGTAATGTCAATCATGATTCCCATTTCTAAGCGACTAGTCACTGACTTCAAGGAATAGAGATAGATGTTTCCAGCTTTCAATTTATTGTAATCATGTAACCATACACAGAGCATATTTATAGTGCTGTTGCTTCCAACATATATTTCATAATGGATAAAGCTCCAATTATGTTTCTATAATCATCTTTAAGTGCTAACAAGCAGTGATACTCAAACCAGTGTATCAGGATCTTCATCTTCAACAGCCTTCTAAACATATGCACTTAGATGTCTTCCAAAACTAAAGATGCTTAAAAAATAGTTATTATATTCCCCTTCCAAAATTTTGTTCTTCTCTTATTTCCTTGTTTTTGAGTGCTTAATTACAAGGCCAAAAGCATATACCAGGTATGGTATGGCAAAAAAAAAAAAAAGAGAGAGAGAGAGAGAAATGATCAAATTATTTTCAGGTCATCAGAGAGAGATTCAATGAATATATATAAACTATGTCTTAGAGGAAAAGGAAGGGTTTTCCAGGTAGATAAGAAGATGCATCGAAAAGAAAGAGAAAACCAATGCTTGAAATCAAAGCAGTGCCATGATGCCTTGGACAGCTACAAGGAATTCAGCATGACTATTGCATGGCACAGAGTGTGTATGCAGGAAGAGGACCCAGTTGTGGGGAGTGGTGGTGGTATATTTTTGTAGTCTATTTAAATTATTCTGTATTGATAGTGGGACATATATGTTTATCTACAATTTTCTGTGTATCTACCCCTTTGTGTTTTGTTAATATTTGAAAATAATATTCCTAATATTGGCTTCCCAGGTGGCACTAGTGGTAAAGAACCTGCCTGCCAATGCAGGAGACATAAGATACATGGGATCAGTCCCTGGGTCAGGAAGATCCCCTGGAGAAGGAAATGGCAGCCCACTCCAGTATTCTTGCCTGGAGGATCCCATGTACAGAAGAGCCTGGTGGGATACAGTCCATGGGGTCACAAAGAGTCAGACACAACTGAAGCACTGAGCACACACGCATTCCTAATATTGTGGGAAGCAGATTCTGAGACCCAGAGTATGCAAAAAGGAGCTTAATGTGAAGTATTCTCTGGCACACAGCTGAGAGGGATGAGGAAAGCACCCCTATAATGCAGTTGAAACAGAGGTTTGATTCTGTCCACAGGAAGCTGAGTCTGGGATGGAACTTCAGGGTTATGTTAACTGAGTCAAGCAAACTGGTCTGGTCTGGGCTCACATGTATTAGATGCCAGCTTCCTCCAGGGGATAGGTTTGGTGTTCTGTCATGTGGTACTATGGTGCTTTGCTGCAGCTTGGTTTCTCCAGGAAACAAACATGGCAATGAGTGTGAAATGCAGGTTGATTTCTCCAAGAGGTAGACATGGAGACCCAGTTCAGTAGTGCACAAAGTTTATTAGGGAGTAACACTTGTGGGAGAAAAGAGGTGGAAGCCAGCTTGGGCTGGGGGAACAAGCAGATCACTGCAGAGCTGGATTGGTCTCTGCTAGCCCAGCAGGGAGTTCCAAGGCAAAGATTACTCATTACAGGAGGCCCACAATGGGTGGCAATGGCCACTATACCACCACCTCACTCAGCCATTGTCCCAGAGCCACTGTGAGTGAGAGTGGTCTTGGTCCAGAAACTAACAGAGCAGAAACAAACTAAAAGAGTCAATAGCTGGAGGCTGTCCACAAACCACATTCCCTGCAACTGGACAGCATGTGCTTTCTGGAAGAGCTGAGCTACACACCGTGTCTGCTTCATCTTTCTATAAACATTTACCACATCTGCCTCATTATCTTCTAAAATTGGTGGTTTGATTGTGACACCCTTCTGTGTCACTTCTATGTCTGGGTCTGGTGCTTTATGACATATAGAAACAACTGTTCCTCAAAATTCTTCCAGGACTGGGATTCTATTCTTCTGTTTAAGTTGCCCTAAGATATTACTAATGCAGATTCCAAGTGAGCATATAATGAAGTTACTGTTTTAGTCCTCCAAATACTGCACACACAAGTACTTCTGTGGGTATTTGAACTGCTGACTAGAATCAACTATAGAGTTTCTTATTCTTGCTAATGGAGAGAAATGAGTACCTCTCTATTAATGTTGGAGTTTAAAATATATGCTTATTTTTAAATACTATTAAGTTTTAGGTTTTAAATTATATCTTACTCACCTTTTCCATTATGAAAAAAAGATATAAGGAAATCAGCCTCAAATTTTTATCTTTTACTGTTCAGCTCCATTTAAAAGAAAGATGACTACATCATTGAGAAGAAAAAGAAGCTCAATGTGGATTTTGCACAATTTTATGGAGTACTTCTTTTATAGAGTAGCCTAGGTTCTATAGGAACATGTAGACTGCATTTCTGCTCTGAGGAACTCAGTCTCATGAGGAATACAGGCCATGTAAACCAGTCCCCAAAATTTAAGGTAAGCTGTTGGCATAGCAGCATGAACAGGGTGTTATGGGAATGGAAAAAAAGAATTCAACTGGACCTAGGGAGTGCTGGAGTATTTCAGAAAAGAGGAATAAATCAGAGCAATTGGCAGGAAGGCCATTTTGCCTCAGAGGCATCAGATAGAAAATATGAAATTATATAGCACTTTGCTTTGAAAAGGATCATTAAGCATGCAATGAGCATGCTTTACTGAAGAAAGCCATAGGTAGCACAGTTTGGCTTTCTTTAATTCCTATTTGCCAGCTGCCTGGCAAATGTGTCTCAGAAATCATTTAAGAGGTAAGACCACCATTCTGTGGCACAGTGGGAATAATAGGCCTGTTCATGGTTGTCAGATCTCTGATGTTACCTTATGATTGTATTCATGAATCATCTTTAATCTAATGCTAAAAATAATAATGCTCATTATATATATTAAGCTCAAGAAGAAAATTGAAAGCCCAAGATCCGAGAATATAAAGTCAGGAGAACTTAGACAATGAGCTCTAATTAGGAGACCTCCCAGGCAAGCTTATCATTTATTTATTTATTTGGCTGGGCCAAGTCTTATTTGTGGCACATGGAATCTTTAGTTGTGGCATGCAAACTCTTAGTTGTGGCATGTGGGATCTAGCTCCCTGATCAGAGATTGAACCTGGCCCCCCTGCATTGGGAGCATAGAATCTTAGCCACAGACCAGCAAGGAAGTCCCAGGAGACCTCCAGGCAAGCTTCTGGTGAACATGAGCAGTTATGAAAGCTCACCAGCTTCCTGAAATTAGCTCAGTTCTAATAATCTTAGGGAAAGCATAAAATAATTCTATTGACAGTTATTTGAAGAGAATTTTCCCAGGTTTAAAAAGGTGCTAGATGTGGCTGAATCACTGTCCCTAACTACCTTGAAGCAGCTAAAGGTCCCAAGCTTCAGCCTCAGTCTCCACTGTGTGGGTTGAAAAAGGGAACTTACTCTAACATGTTACTGGGAAGCAAAGTGGCACATATCAAAAACAAACCATTTGACAACTCTCTGAATTCCCAAATACTTCATCACAGTGCTTAGTCATAAAATTATGTTCTTATTGCTCATGAGAAAAACATTAGAATTCTAGGAGAGTGTGTTTGTATAATCTCAACTCCAGAAAGAAATATATTTGCTATTAAAACTTAACCAGTAATAATAGAAAGAGTAATCAACAATTAGGTTTTTCCTTCTGTCAGCCCTAAAGAATGTGAAAATATATTTGATCAATTGTTTTACTAAAATTTGTAGCTGATAAAAACAAACTCTGAATTTATATAGAAAGAGCTTCAAGGGAATGATGTAACTTTTCTGCTGTGCAAAAGTGATTTAAGCCTTTGGATTACAGAGAGTTTAAGATGCTACTCTTGTAGTAATGCAGTGTTTTTACTTAAGGGCCATTTGAACATCAATTTTCCCTTATGAAACAAGTCACTGGCCAACCAAAATCTCTATTACTTCTACATTTCCCAAAAGACTCTTCCATTTCCAAACTGAGTAGGTGAATTGCAGCCTCATAAAGGTACTACAGAAGTGTGACAGTCTCATTTGGAGATACATGTTAGAAAAGAAACAGATATTTGGATAGTGACTCCATCTGATAGATCATTGAGAGGGAGAAGGGAAAGTTCTTTGGGAACCATACATCCTAATGTCAAATAGGAAAAATAGTTAATTTTCAATGGCTTACGTAGGAGAGTATTAAGATTTCAAAAACTAACTGATGAACTGTCAGATTTTAGAAAGAAAATACAAATTTCATGTTGCCCAAAAAGCTAGTTTAAAACAATATTTTATGCTTTTAATCTCTTTGTTTGCTTATCTGTTTGTTATACTGGGTTGAATGTATTAACCCAGGAAACTCTGAGAAAATAAATGTGTATTACAGGACCTGAAAATTCCACAGCACACTTGGGGCCAAATTGGGGGAGGGATGAGAGAGAGAGAGCACGCTTGTGCCTGGGGTTCTGCTCTTTATGGGGGCCAAGAGTAGGTCTGCCTCTTTATTGGTGAGTTTAAAACATAAGAGCAGGAATTTAAAAAGCAGAAAGAGAAAGAACAAGTGGTCCAAATAGTGAGTTATTGACATCAACTAACATCTTTTAAATAACGGAGCCTCAATGAGAATTGGCATGCTGGCTTTTTATCTAGTTCTGTGGCCTGCAGTGAGTTTATTTGAGATAGCCATCAGTGACCTGGATGCCTCTATGAAGTGGATGCCTTGTCCATCAGAGTTTAAGTCAGGCATTTGCATTACAAACATGTAGTGCTTACACTACAGCCATACACTGTTATAACCTAGCCAGTATCTATATCCCATCTTGCTGCTGCTGCTGCTGCTGCTAAGTCGCTTCAGTCGTGTCCGACTCTGTGCGACCCCGTAGACGGAAGCTCACCAGGCTGCCCTGTCCCTGGGATTCTCCAGGCAAGAACACTGGAGTGGGTTGCCATTTCCTTCTCCAATGCATGAAAGTGAAAAGTGAAAGTGAAGTCGCTCAGTCGTGTCCGACTCTTAGCGACCCCATGGACTGGAGCCTACCAGGATCTTCCGTCCATGGGATTTTCCAGGCAAAAGTACTGGGGTGGGGTGCCATTGCCTTCCCCGATATCCCATCTTACTTATCAGTAAAACCTAAATTTTGATTGAAATAGCCGTCAAAACTGGGACAGCAAGGTGTCCAAATGGAAACCCCACTTCTCTAACCAATGAGGTACAAACTCAGGTCCATAAGAAGGGCATCCCTCCTAAATAAAAAGCCCTTTCTTCTTCTTCTTCCTGTCAGAAATGCAGGTGCAACACCTGTTGATGGGGCAACCATATTACAGCCATAAAGGCGACATCTTCATGTTTAGGTTAGTGGAGTGAGAAACTAGAAAGAGGCTAAACCCTCGATAACATTGCAGAGCTGCTGCTCCAGTCCTTGACAGCTTACTGCTAGACTTCTCACTTAGTGAGATGAATAGACTCACTGTTTAAGCTTTCCTTTTCATTTACTTGAAGTCAAGTGTGTGTCCTTTTGACGTTGTCTCTGAACTAACAAATTACATAAAACATAACTTTTCATTTTTTTCTATTAAAACCTCAATGCCAGAATATTGGATGGGAGTGAATGAATGCTTAATGCTTGAAAACTTCCCTGGAGCTTCTTGCCTCTAACAAGAGCCAGAAGGAAAAATTATTCACATAGTATTTGTATTTTGAACCAGATTTTCAGTTTCTCCAGGCTTAATCTTTTTTGGGGGGAGGGGGCATGTTCTAAAAGGTCTTGTAGGTCTTCATAGAACCGTTCAACTTCAGCTTCTTCAGCGTTACTGGTTGGGGCATAGACTTTGATTACTGTGATATTGAATGGTTTGCCTTGGAAACGAACAGAGATCATTCTGTCGTTTTTGAGACTGCATCCAAGTACTGCATTTTGGACTCTTTTGTTGACCATGATGGCTACTCCATTTCTTCTGAGGGATTCCTACCCGCAGTAGTAGATATAATGGTCATCTGAGTTAAATTCACCCATTCTAGTCCATTTTAGTTCGCTGATTCCTAGAATGTCGACATTCACTCTTGCCATCTGTTTGACCACTTCCAATTTGCCTTGATTCATGGACCTAACATTCCAGGTTCCTATGCAATACTGCTCTTTACAGCATCAGACCTTGCTTCTATCACCAGTCACATCCACAACTGGGTATTGTTTTTGCTTTGACCCATCCCTTCATTCTTTCTGGAGCTATTTCTCCACTGATCTCCAGTAGCATATTGGGCACCTATTGACCTGGGGAGTTCCTCTTTCAGTATCCTATCATTTTGCCTGTTCATACTGTTCATGGGGTTCTCAAGGCAAGAATACTGAAGTGGTTTGCCATTCCCTTCTCCAGTGGACCGCGTTCTGTCAGATCTCTCCACCATGACCTGCCCATCTTGGGCTCCAAAATCACTGCAGATGGTAACTGCAGCCATGAAATTAAAAGATGCTTACTCCTTGGAAGAAAAGTTGTGACCAACCTAGAGAGCATATTGAAAACCAGAGACATTACTTTGCCAGCAAAGATCCATCTAATCAAAGCTATGGTTTTTCCAGTGGTCATGTATGGATGTGAGAGCTGGACTGTGAAGAAAGCTGAGCACTGAAGAATTGATGCTTTTGAACTGTGGTGTTGGAGAAGACTCTTGAGAGTCCCTTGGACTGCAAGGAGATCCAACCAGTCCATTCTAAAGGAGATCAGCCTTGGGTGCTCTTTGAAAGGAATGATGCTAAAGCTGAAACTCCAGTACTTTGGCCCCCTGATGCGAAGAGTTGACTCATTGGAAAAGACTCTGATGCTGGGAGGGATTGAGGGCAGGAGGAAGAGGGGACGACAGAGGATGAGATGGCTGGATGGCATCACCGACTCAATGGACGTGAGTTTGAGTCAGTTCCAGGAGATGGTGATGGACAGGGAGGCCTGGCATGCTACAGTTCATGGGGTGGCAATGAGTCGGACGCGACTGAGCGACTGAACTGAACTGAGGCTTAATCTAATACTTTGTGGTTATTGATTATTCAGTTTATGAGAATTAATCTACCATAGGTCCTTTCTAGCAAATTGTATATCAGCTTCAAACTTAACCACTTCAGAGAGTTCTTCATCCAGACTAAACAGCCACTTGGTCATTCTCAACCATATCTTATTTTAATTCTCAGCATAGGCCTTATAGCTCTCTGATGTTTTTTCTAATTTATGAATGTATGTGTGTATTTACTTTTAGTCTCCTCCAATTCACATTAGGATAAGAGCCCAGAGAATCTGTCTAGTTGATCAAGAAACACATCCTTGGCATATAGAAGACAAGTAGACGTATCTGTTAAATGGATATATGGCTCACTGACTCAGTCAATCAATAGGCCCTGTGAGGGAATCAAAGATATAGTCACTGATGTGAGATAATTCAAAATATAAACAAGGAAGTGAGAGACTCCCTGGAAAATGAAAATGTGGAAAATAAAAGGCAATACAGTGTTCAAGCAGCGGTGACAAAGGTACAGTCAGAGTTCAATGAAAACAGGCAATGATGTGGATTCCTTAGTAGCTCCATGGATCAAGCCTTACATCTGGCTAGAGTGAGAGGTACCGCGAAGCCAGAGAGGAGAGCTGGTGCAAAGTGCACTAGAGCACAACATGTAAGTGTGTGCTTAGTCACTCAGTAGTGTCCAACTCATTGCAACACCATGGACTGTAGCCCACCAGGCTCCTCTGTCCAATGGGATTCTCCAGGCAAGAACACTGGAGTTGGTTTCCATGCCCTCCTCCAGAGGATCTTCCTAACACAGGGATCAAACCCAGGTCTCCCACACTGCAGGCAGATACTTTACTGTCTGAGCCACCAGGGAAGCACAAGAAAACTGGAATGGGTAGCCTATCCTTTCTCCAGGGGATCTTCCCGACCCATGAAGCAAGCCAGCATCTCCTGCATTGAAGATTCTTTACCAGCTGAGCTACCTGGAGCACAACATACATGACAGCTTAACCAGAAAAGTAGGTTTGGTTTCTCTTTCAGATGTTAGCGGTGTGGTAGGAAAAAATATCGGATTTTGCTCAAAGACTGGTTTTAAGATTGGTTGTGTTGAATTAGCTGATACCCTAGCATCGCTTAGCATCAGGTTCGTTCTTTGGAGAATGAGGACAAGAATGCCTACCTCACTGAATTACAATCAGTATTTAAAGGGCCTGGATGAAAGCAGTTTGTGAAGCATGAGTAATTACAAAAATGGCTAACAGTTCTTGAGTTATTATGTGTCAAGCTCTGAAGTAATCACTTCACAGAGATGATCTCTTTTAATCCTCAGAACGACCCAGAGGAAAAAGCATTAACTGGGTTTTAACATCAAAGAGAGAGAATCTAGTGGGGGTTGGGTTGAGAAGGGCTGGATCTTTGGTTGAGGGAAGAGCAATTCTCACTAAATATGCACTTCTTTCACCAACTGCTTTAACAGTTGCTCTGGTGACCCGCATAGCCTGGCTTATTTTATACCTGAATTTGGAGAATGACAGCAAAATCTGGTTGGGAAGGTCTGCTTCTACATCCCATTCATAGCGAGCACTTACAGCTGTGCTTTGGCAAAAAACTGTACGTTCATGACCGCAAGGGAATTCCCTGATGTCCTCGGTGAGGGAAGTGAGCTCTGGGAATCCACTTTGTGTGTCCAACTGTGCATAGTCCAAGTCCATTTTAAAGGACAGATTCCTTCAACTGCCATCACAAACAAATTTCTAAGGAAATTAAAATACTTCCAACTATCTTCCATAAACTTATGAAACTCTTGCACAGAAAGAACATATATCATAAATTAGAAAATGTTAAATAGAATTCAAAATATTCCAGTCAGATTTACTCAAGTGTGATGTAGAGATTAGGAATGTAGTCTCCAAAGCTGGCAAATCTGTTCACACCTTGACTCTGCCACATATTTGTTACATAAACATTGGGATGTTTATTCACTACCTAGAACCTTAGGTATAGAATAGAAATATAATTGTGTTACTCAAATATTACTGTGACAAATAAGATGATATATATAAATCAAAGCATAGGGTGCTGCTCTGGGAAAGTACACGGTAATAATGCATTTTTTCTTTTTATTATTAATTTGTCAAGTCGTTTTATTTTAGATGTTCTCACTTGATATTTAGAATTAGAACATTTGCTATACACTACTAGTAACATAAGTAAGGGTGTGAAATAACTTGAATACTGGAAAATATGTAAAACACATTACCTTTCTGATAATTATCCTTTCAACATGAGTTTTCATTTAGTCCAAATCAAAATTACAAAATGCTCAATACCAGAATGGGTTTTCTTAAAAATTAGTTTTCTGTGGACTATGTGATATTTCTTAAGGTTTGGTATCAAGTCCCCAAATATAAATATTACATATGATCCCCTTACCCTAGAAAATCTACTATTCTATACTAAATAGTAAGTATATATACTCAGTACATGTAAATAGTTCTAATTAGCATGGAATCATTGGCCTTGATGTTCTCATTCTTTATGTAGATTTTGTTTCAGTTCTCATGATGTTTTATTTAAAAGTCATCTGAGGATTCATTTCCTCATTTTTGTGAATCAATATATGCCAAAGGAGTTTCTCTCTTTACCAGGAGACTTGCATAATATTATTCTAATTTGTGACTCTTAGTGCCTGTGGGAAAATATAAAGGACATTTTATTAGAGTTGTTCTAAAGAAATGACATCAATGTTCATTACTGATGCTCCCCTCTGGGTAATTTTAAGAATGGCATTGGTTCCATATTTAAGCCTTGAGATTTATTTAAAGGGGCAGATGACTCCTAATTGAAAATTAAAATTGCAACTTAGTTACTCATTCAGATGTTAATAAGATCTGTAGTGTTAATTTTGAAACTTTGCTCTAGCACTGACAGAGTAAATTATGGCTCTTATTCTAACTGTGATTGTATTTGTCTCATTATATTTTTTGGTAATTGTACTCATGCCTATTTCCCAACTAGACTGTAAACTCTGTGAGTATGAGCCATTTAATTAATCTTGGGAAAGTCCACCTCTGCTCAGGTAATCTGTACAATAGCAGATCTCCACATATACTTAAAGCAGGTGATTGAACTTTGTGTTAAATTACAGCCCAATACAGCCATTTAAAAGGAAAAGTTCAGTTTAATTCAGCTATTCTCCTCAATTAGTATATTCCTACAAATATTGCAGGGGTTGTCTGAATGGAATATGGTGCATGTAGTGATGTATTTCACACTGTAGTCGGGTTTCAGAGTTGAATTCCTTGCTGTACCACTCTTTGTTACTTGGGCAAGTCACCTGGTCACTAGTCTTTGATATGGAGGCATTATCTAGATTAATTAAAGTAATGCACAGAAATCTTTACACACAACATGGCACATAGCATATAACAGATATTAGAGTTTTTTTTTTCAATTTTTTACAAAAGCATTCTTTTTATTAGAACATTATATATCTGTATTGAATCTTGGTGGAAAAGAAATAAGATGAGTATTGATCAGCTAATATTTTATTGTAATTCTAAAATAGTACTATTATGGAGAATGTTATTTTGAATTTTAACTTAATACAAGAACACATCACTTTATCCTTATTTTTATAACAACAGTAAGATTCCATAGAACGAAAGCAAAATCAAATGGAAGAGCTTATAAAGAAAAACTGTCATCTTCCGCCTATTCTTCTCTTCCTCATTTTAAAGTAAACCTAATTTTTAATCCTTCAATTCTTATTAGGGATCTCTATTTACTGCTAAATAGGAAACAAGCTTTTTGTTGTTTTATTCACTTTAGATGATATCTACCAACTTCCTAATGTGAAAGATGAACCAATTCACATAGAACAACTCGACCCTACTAGTCCGATCTCTTTCCCTTCAGGTCCTTGGTGGTGGTGGCGGTGATGGTGGTGAGTGGGCAATACTTAGTTCCTAGTTACTGTGGTTTCTTCTGTGTGTTTGGGGCGCCCCAGCTTTAACTTTCCTGGCCACTTTCTATGCCTTTATTCCATGCAGGAGAAGGTAAGAGAGACATCTAAATGATAAAATCGGAGAGAATAAACTAAGCATGGCTCTCTCCTAATTCTACCCTTCCCTTTTTGGACTTCCCCAGAAGACCTGGGTTCAATCCCTGGGTTGGGACGATCCCCTGGAGAAGGGAAAGGCTACCCGCTCCAGTATTATGGTCTAGAGAATTCCATGGGGTCACAAAGAGTCAGACACTACTGAGCAACTTTCACTTCACTTAAGAAGTTCCCTGCTGCTGTCTGCTGTGAGGAAAGACCTGCCCGAGCCTTGCACTGCCAGATGGCTGCTCTGTCCAACACTGAGGTTCACTGAGCAAGCCTATTAGGCCTCATGCATCCTATTCTGACACCTTACCAGAAACCAAAATGGCATTTTGCCTTCTCCCTGGCTCTCCCTATTTTCTCAATTATTTAGGAACACAGATGAGGAAGAGAAGTATCATATATTACATCCCCTTAGAAACAACAGATTAACTATATGATTTTTAGTTCTCATTTCGATAATGTTTCTGAGTTAAATAATATGCCTAACCCTCTACTTAATTCCAAGAACTTTAATTAATTGACTTCTATTGAGCCCTTTGACTTTCTTGAAGAGATCCCTAGTCTTTCCCATTCTGTTGTTTTCCTCAATTTCTTTGCATTGATCACTGAAGAAGAATCTCTTTAAGAAAACCAGAGATACCAAAGGAACATTTCATGCAACGATGGGCTTGATAAAGGACAGAAATGGTATGGACCTAACAGAAGCAGAAGATATTAAGAAGAGGTGGCAAGAATACACAGAAGGACTGTACAAAAAAGAGCTTCATGACCCAGATAATCATGATGGTGTGATCACTGACCTAGAGCCAGACATCCTGGAATGTGAAGTCAAGCTGGCCTTAGAAAGCATCACTAGGAACAAAGCTAGTGGAGGTGATGGAATTACAGTGGAGCTATACCAAATCCTAAAAGCTGATACTGTGAAAGTGCTGCACTCAATATGCCAGCAAATTTGGAAAACTCAGCAGTGGCCACAGGACTGGAAAAGGTCAGTTTTCATTCCAGTCCCAAAGAAAGGCAATGCCAAAGGATGCTCAAACTACCGCACAATTGCACTCATCTCACATGCTAGTAAAGTAATGCTCAAAATTCTCCAAGCCAGGCTTCAGCAATATGTGAACCATGAACTTCCTGATGTTCAAGCTGGTTTTAGAAAAGGCAGAAGAACCAGAGATCAAATCGCCAACATCTGCTGGATCATGGAAAAAGCAAGAGAGTTCCAGAAAAACATCTATTTCTGCTTTATTGACTATGCCAAAGCCTTTGACTGTGTGGATCACAATCAACTGTGGAAAATCCTGAGAGGGATGGGAATACCAGACCACCTGACCTGACTCCTGAGAAATCTGTATGCAGCTCAGGAAGCAACAGTTAGAACTGGACATGGAGCAACAGACTGGTTCCAAATAGGAAAAGGAGTATGTCAAGGCTGTATATTGTCACCCTGCTTATTTAACTTATATGCAGAGTACATCATGAGAAACACTGAGCTGGAAGAAACACAAGCTGGAATAAGATTGCTGGGAGAAATAGCAATAACCTCAGATATGCAGATGACACCACCCTTGTGGTAGAAAGTGAAGACGAACTAAAAAGCCTCTTGATGAAAGTGAAAGAGGAGAGTGAAAAGGTTGGCTTAAAGCTCAACATTCAGAAAACGAAGATCATGGCATCTGGTCCCATCACTTCATGGGAAATAGATGGGGAAACAGTGGAAACAGTGTCAGACTTTCTTTTTGGGGGCTCCAAAATCACTACAGATTGTGACTGCAGCCATGAAATTAAAAGAGGCTTACTCCTTGGAAGGAAAGTTATGACCAACTTAGATCACATATTCAAAAGCAGAGACATTACTTTGCCAACAAAGGTTCGTCTAGTCAAGGCTATGGTTTTTCCTGTGGTCACGTATGGATGTGAGAGCTGGACTGTGAAGAAGGCTGAGCACCGAACAATTGATGCTTTTGAACTGTGGTGCTGGAGAAGACTCTTGAGAGTCCCTTGGACTGCAAGGAGATCCAACCAGTCCATTCTGAAGGAGATAAGGCCTGGGATTTCTTTGGAAGGAATGATGCTAAAGCTGAAACTCCAGTACTTTGGCCACCTCATGTGAAGAGTTGACTCATTGGAGAAGACTCTGATGCTGGGAGGGATTGGGGGCAGGAGGAGAAGGGGACGACAGAAGATGAGATGGCTGGATGGCATCACTGACTCGATGGATGTGAGTCTGAGTGACCTCCGGGAGTTGGTGACGGACAGGGAGGCCTGGCGTGCTGCGATTCATGGGGTCACAAAGCGTCGGACACAACTGAGCAACTGATCTGATCTGATTGAGCCCTCATCTATACATCCCCTCCACTGCCTACCTTCCCTTGGCAACATCACTGCCTTTACATTATAAGGCTTCCTAATATTTAGCTTCTGTTCTAGAGCCATAATTAAATCTGCATGCTTTGTAAGAGTTGAAAACTAATAAACAACAGTTACAATATAATGACTTCATAAATATTCAATGGAGAGCCAACTAATGTACTAAGACATCCCATTTTCTTACTTTAGGTCCAATATCACCATCTCTGAACTAATATATGTAATTATCCCAATCATCCAGGTCAAATGGATTCTTTATAATTATATTTCTCTATTTATTTAAAATAATCCCTTATTTAGTTTAGCTCACATTTGGACAATGACTTTCTTAGACATATTTAACTGTTTCTCTTTCCTAGAGTTTCTCTTTGTCTCATTTATTCTTTTTGAAAGAAGAAGCATATGCTTTCTTTACTGTGTCACTACTATCATCCAACTCATTTGTCACTCTGTTTATTGCCTTGAATCCTCATTCATCTTCCTGAGAGCAACCTTGAAACCTGCTGCATTCCAATTCCAACTTGGCATTGATTGGTTTCTGGACTTGCTACCCACCTGTTAAGCTGGAATTTCTTTTCACTAAATTCCTGGGTCAGTTCAGTAGGTTTTTGTATCCTGTATTCACTGACTCTCAGCCATAGGCATTTGTTCAGCTGCTATGTATTTACCAAGTATTTATTCTGTGTAAAGGCATAGTGCAGGATATAGTTCATATAACCTATGAATTTTCAAGGTAAATCAAAATTTTATCCTGCACTGAAAGAGTTTACAAAATAAGACTTGGACATACCTATAAATAGTCACAATACAGAGAGCACAGATTGGTGCCCTGTCATGAGCTGGAGGGATGAGATGGGTGGAGGGAGTTTAAGAGGGAGGAGATATATGTATACATGTAGCTGATTCACTTTGTTGTACAGCAGAAACTAACAGAACATTGTAAAGCAATTATACTCCAATTTATATATATATAAACTATAGTTAGAATAAGGTAGTACAGGAAATAATGATATACCATGAGGGGAAAAAAAGAAAGAAATGGATGTGAAGAAGTGGAGGGTAGGTGAAAAGATCAGGAAAGGTCTGAGGTTGCATGAGAAAAGAAGGAGGATCTCACCATATGAAATAACAGTAGGAAAAACACATAGACTAGCTCAGAGAAAATAGTAGTCCAGGTTGTGAATGAAGTTATAATACTCTTAGACTAAGGAGGAGCGAGCTGGAACAAAATTTGTCTGTTTATAAAATAACAAAACTATCAAAATCTATGGGTTACAGCCAAGGTCATTTTCAAAAGAAAATCAATAGCAAGAAATGTTGTATTATTAAACAGCAATAAAAACAGAGGGAACTTATCTCAAAAGCATTGAATTATGTATGTATATATTCACCAAATATGTGGATGTGATAAATTAATACATATGAGAGTTAAATGTAATAGATTAAAAAATCAAACAAAAAAATTAAAAATCAAACCCTCCTTATTAGGATTGTTAGAAAATATATATATACATATATACACGTATACACACATACTTACATATTTTTAAATCTAGAACACATATAGACAGAAAATGAATGGAAAAAATGTTTCCTGCAAGCTGAAACCAAAAGAAAATAGAGGTAGCTATTCTTACATCAGACAAAATAGACTTAAAAACTGTAGCAAGAGACAAAGAAGGTCATTATATAATGATTAAGAGGTCAACTCACTAAAAGAATATAACAATTATAAATATGTATGCACCCAACATTGGAGCACTTGAAAATACAAGAAAAATAACTTACAGATCTGAAGGGAGAAATAGGGAGCAATACAATAAGAGGGGACTTTAACACTTCACTTTCAACAGTGCATAAATTATCAAGATAGAAGATCAATAAGGGAATGTTGGACTTAAACTGCATGCTAGCCCAGATGGATCTAACAGAAAACAGTCCATCCAACAGCAGCAGCATACATATTCTTCTCAAGTGCACATGAATCATTCTCCAAGCTAGCTTGTATGTTAAGCCACAAAACAAATTTTAATAAATTTAAGAATATCAATGTTATATCAAACAACTTTTCTGTCCACAGTGATAAAAGAATTTAGAAAATCAATTGAAGGGAAAATCTAGAAAATTCCCCAAATACGTAGATTAAACAACATACTTTTGAACATCCAATCAGTCAAAAAGATAAGAAATTTTTTAAATATCTTGAAACAACTGAGAATAGAAACACAGAATACCAAAATGTATGATATGCAGTAAAAGCAGTTCTAAAAGAGAAGTTAATAGCAATAAATGCCTAATGTTAGTTCCAGAATTTGTGGCTCCTTTGTCATAAATTAATTGCCGTATATATGAGGATTTGTGTCTCTCTCTTCTGTTCCATTGATCTATGTGTCTGTGCTTCCCAGATGGTGCTAGTGGCAAAGAACCTCTCTGCCAGTACAGGAGGCATAAGAGACGTGGGTTTGAGCCCTGGGTTGTATAGTTTGAAATCATGGTGTATAATGCAGCTTTGCTCTTTTTTCTCAGTATTACTTTGACTATTTTCAGTCTTTTGTGGCTCCATACAAATTGTTGATTTTTTTTTTTTTAATTTCTGTGGAAAAGGCCATTGGAATTTTTGTAGAAATTGCATTCTCCTTGTAGATCATTTGAGATATAATGGGCATTTTAAAACATTAATACTTCTGATCCATGGGCATGAACTAGTTTCTTAGTTATTTTTGTGGTTCCTCAGTTTCTTTCATCAATGTCTTACAGTTTTCAGTGTATAGATCTTTCACCTCCTTGGTTAAATTCATTCTTAAATGCCTTATTCATTTGATGTTATTAGAAATAGATCTCTTTTCTTAGCTGGAAATTACCAAGCAACACTTTCACCTCCATTCCACAACTTTTCCATTAGCTGAGAAATGTGTTTATTGTTATGAGTCCAGCTAAAAATCAATATTGAAGAATGGATATATGCAAATAGTGATCTCTATACTTGTAGCATAGGGAATTATCAAAAGAATTTCAAACTTACATTATCTCTCAAAAAAAATTATTAACATCTTGATTCCCTTAGGCATTGTGAAGGCTGTTAATAGTTTCTCAAGACTAATTTTGACAAAGTTCATATAATTTATACTCTTACTCAAATTAATCAATTCTTTTTCACTTCAGACATATCTCTAGCTTCCTAAAATTTCATGCTGTCATGAATGAGAATATGTATACAATTGCAGCTTCCAATTTTGTGGTTAATTTAACAAGCTTTGTTCCCATATGTTTCATCCAGTAGTGCTATCTTCTTATTAGTGGTATTAAGGGTATTTTGTGGGCTACAGAAATCTCCCAGGAGAACCACAGAAGTTACCAGATACAAAGTCAAAGTGAAGCCGCTCAGTCATGTCTGATTCCTAGTGACCCCATGGACTGCAGCCCACCAGGTCCCTCTGTCCATGGGATTTTCCAGGCAAGAGTACTGGAGTGGGTACATCGCTGCTAAATGTATCATTCACGCTCATTTGTGTTCTCACCATATTTCTATGTCAGCAGTGCAAGATACAAAATTACGGATAGTTTATCTGTAGTTTGCCCAAGTCCCACAAATAATAAGCAACCTGGAGCCCAGTTTGAACAATTTTAATTATTTGATACTAATATTACAAGACAAAAAAGGAATGCAAGTTTTAACTACTCATACATAAGGAAAATGCAATATATTTATGTAATTTTAAGTTATGTTCAAAAACTCTGATGGGAGAAATAGACAGGTCAAAGAGTAAATTTCTGCCTCTTAAGTATAGTTACCAGCAGATTCACTACTCCCTCTTTGTCAATCTACCTCAAAAATATTTTCCCTTCTTTGAGCCTCAGAGAGATTAAATATTATGTTCAAAGTTCCATACCTGATAAATAGGAAGGTTGGGATTGCAAATTCACATCCTGTTATTTTGAAGACATTTTCTTCACTCTGAAGAGATCTGAATGCTGTCACTTTTTTTTTTCCGTTTTCTTTAGTATGTAGAATTTCAGAGTATTATAGCTCATATCAGGTTAACTTTAGTTTATAATAATTAAATTCTATCTTATTTTATATTTGAATAAGTAGATGCCAAAGTATTGGGTTCAAAGCTGTTTCTTTTTCAAATATGTTGTTGCTCATTTTTTGATGCAGTTTTACAGCATACTTTAAAATGGAGAATATCTAAATAATTAAAAACTGGAATGGATGTGATATGACATGCATGTGTCCCCATCTATAACTGTTCTCAATTCCAAAAAAGAGAAGATTAAGGACACTGAATTATTCTGTCTAGCTGACTGTGTCTCCCTGAGTGACTCATAATTTTCTGTATTATTGCACTGGCAGTGTTAGCAAGGAGGAATTAATAGACTTTAATCCCCCTTAATTTAGTCCTAGTTTTCTTCTTATTCTTCTGGCTTAACTGTACTTTCAGTCTTCAGTGCTCTCCTTTGCCTTTGGCTAAATTAAACAAGAAATACATGCACAGAGCCTATGAATATTTCTAGAGACTTTTAAGTCTTTTAATGTAGTTTATTTTAAATGTATTTTGACATGATGATAGTTTTTTTTTTTTCCCTTGTCTTTCCCTTCAGTTGTATTTACTTTTATGCTAATCTGCTGAAGTACAATTTGATCGTATTTTCTGACATAAAATTGAAGGAAAAAAAGCTGTGAGTCATATCAGACCTTTTAGTAATCTTTACAGTTCCAAAACCATTCAAACATCAGTTGGTAAAATTTTTTTTCAATGGGATGTTTCTTGACTTTAGAGAACATTTAAAATAAAAAATGTCAATTTTTATCAAAAGCTCTCAATAGTAGTTTTTCTCTCATAAATAACTTTTACTTTATTGCATGTTAAGAGTTTTTTTTTTCCCTCATAGGAAATTTGGTGGTATTCTCTAGCACACTAAATCCCTGACTTCATTTTACAAGTGTAACCACTTAGACTTATATTCTATAATTGGTCCAAGACCCACAATAATAACTAGTAAATAAGTAGCTAAAGCCCAGAGAGCCCAATTCCCATTTACAGATATTCTCTATATTATTTGACCTCCTTGTACAAATTACCACATTAGGATATGCTAAGATTGCTAAATATATAGTAGCTTCCCAACCTAAATATTAGATGTACCTGGAAAGTATTTATGCAATTCAGATCTTGCCCACTCTCTCCACTTTCCACCACTATGATCTTGATGTTAAATACTGTCTTTAAATTTCTGACAATGAGATTTAAAAATTAATAACTTTACAAACCTCTTTTAAGTGATTCCAAGGCTGCTGAAACTGCCCTAAATAACCATCTTCACTACAGATGCATCAGGAAGACGAATTGTCCTGTAGTACATGCTTTATGCTACCCATCCTTCCAACCCTACATTCTGAGGCCAGTGATCCTGTTTATAAATGCCCTCCACAGGCCGGATGTGCGAGCATGTATATACACTGTGTGATTTGATTAAGCCAACAGGAGAGTTTCTATAACAAACAATTCTGTTCAGCTACATGTTACTGATTTCCCAGAAAACCCCAAATCCAGATTTTTATATTTTAAAAATCCTATTTTAAATATTGATCAGAATTTTCATTGAATGAATAAAAGGCATGGATGACCAACATGTATTTATGAATGAATCTACAGTGCCATGGGCTTCAGCTTACAATTATAATGCTCTTGATCTGAGAGATTGGATCATCTTTGGTTTTTCTCATGTTTAAACCTGAACCATATTCTCAGTTGCTCTAAAACTGACTTAAAGAAGTAGTCCCAGAGCACACTTTAGGTTGCCAGGGTTCTGGGTTCTAATCGGTTAATTTAGAGTTCTGAAGTGGAGGGGCCTATTTAATTTATACTTAACTATAATAGTGTTTCACTTATGCCAGAACTGAAATTTGTAGTTTGGCCTACATTTATAGGACTTCCCAGGTAGCACGAGTGGAAAAGAACTCACCTGCCAATGCAGGAGACGACAGAGATACAAGTTCTGCTCGAGTCAGGAATGTCCCCTGGAGGAGAGCATGGCAACCCATTCTAATATATACTTGCCTGGAGAATCCCATGGACAGAAGAGCCTGGCAGTCATGAAGTCGAACACAACTGAAGCGACTTAGCACACATATATTTGTAAGACCAAATGATTCCCATGTAAAAGATTTGTGAGTTACCAACCTCAGAATAGGGCATAATTAGTCCATGCTAGTGTTTTTGAATTTATTTTTTTCCTGGAATAAGATGTAGCAGTTTGGTTGAACACATGTCTTAGAGATGTTTTTCCTTTCAAACAGATAAGAAAATTTGATGTTGGTTTAGTAACAGCACAGACACTCAAAAGTTCAGCTTTTTAAAGTTTTTTGTGAAATGGAAACAGCAAATCATCATTCCAACAAACGGGCATCTCCTCTCTCTGTCAAGTACGAGTAGCTGATAGATAGATGAATGACAGGTCGATACAGAGAGGAGAACCAGTCTCTTTTTTAGATGTGTCAGATGTCAGAGTTGACACCTACCTCTGCTATTTGACAGATGTCAGAAGCATGGACATTTAAAGGGGGGGGGGGGGGGGGGGGGGAAAAAAAGAAAGGGGGGGGGGGGGGGGGGGGGGGGGGGGGGGGGGGGGGGGGTAGGGGGGGGGGGGGGGGGGGGGGGGGGGGGCAAAAAAAAAAAAAAAAAAAAAAAAAAAAAAAATAATAAAAAAAAAAAAAAAAATAAATGTAGCTAGGCCCCCAAACTCATTGATAGTATTATTTATGGATGGCATCACTGACACAGTGGACATGAGTTTGAGCAAGCTCTGGGAGATGGTGAAGGACAGGGAGGCCTGGTGTGCTGCAGTCCGTGGGGTCATAAAGAGTCAGGCACTACTGAGCCACTGAACAACAACAAAAGTTTCTGGATTAAGCATCATGTATGTTTTCAGAGATACTATTTATTTATCCAAATTAAGTTTTTGAGTAAATTACTCTCCAACTTGGGCTTGCCAGGTGGCTCAGTGGTAAAGAATCCTCCTGTCCATGCAGGGGCTGCAGCAGACTTGGATTTGACCCATGGATTGGGAAGATTCCCTGGAGTAGGAAATGGAAACCCACTCCAGTATTCCTGCCTGGAAAATCCAATGGACAGAGGAGCCTGGTGGGCCACAGTCCATGGGGTCACAAAGAGTTAGATATGACTGAGTGACTGAGCATGCACACACTCTCCAACTTAGATACATGTTGCTATTGCTATTGCTAAGTAACTTCAGTCGTGTCCGACTCTGTGTGACCCCATAGACAGCAGCCCACCAGGCTTCCCCATCCCTGGGATTCTCCAGGCAAGAACACTGGAGTGGGTTGCCATTTCCTTCTCCAATGCATGAAAGTGAAAAGTGAAAGTGAAGTCACTCAGTCATGTCCAACCTTCAGCTACCCCATGGACTGCAGCCTTCCAGGCTCCTCCGTCCACGGGATTTTTCCAGGCAAGAGTACTGGAGTGGGGTGCCATTGCCTTCTCCGAGATACATGTTACTCTCTAATTATTTTAATGAAGACAAACACAGACATGTGGCAGCAGATGCCAAACACCAATACGAATAGCTTAGTCTGTCTTGGTCTTCAGAATACTTTCAAACATGGATGATAAAAGCCAGATAGCTTTTTCCACATTATTCAGAAAAAAGCAAAAAATGGTTTTGAATGAGCCTAAATATATAAATTTAAATTTTTTCTACTTGTCTGTGTTTTCCCAACAATTGGAATAAAAATTTGTTAAATGCTTTTACTTATGATGGAATCTTCTAAAGAATCCCTTGCCTATAACAAAAGGTTAACAAATGTTAATAATTGTGAGTTAATCAGTTCTTAGACATAACAATAAATGTCTGACTTAAAGCCAACATAAGCTCTAAGGCAGTATGCTTTTCTATTCATTTCAAAAGCAAAAGCCTGTGTAACAAATGAACGCAAGTTCTGTTTAGAGCAGCATGCTCTAATGCAGCAAATCTAGAAAGACACTATCCTTACTAAGTTAATTAGTAAATAAGATAAAGCACATAATATCATAAAATCATGGCAGCATGTAGGCCCTCTACTGAAAATGATTATTATGTATTCTAAGCTAGCAAGAATCCATTTGTAATTAAACCATGGGATTTATGCCATGCGTCTTTTCTGAAATGGACAATGAATTTTACTTAACATATTTATGAGTTTTCAAGTGGCTACATCCTCAAAGACAAGGTCTGAAAGACGAATACCACTGGCAAAGATGGTCAAGATTTAGAAGATAAAATGAAAGCTGCAGGGATAAAGAGATCAGAAGTAGGTAGGATAAGTGGCTTATTGTTGAATAATGGAAGAAAAGAACTTTTAAAAAGTGCATTACATTAAAGCCACCATGGTGATTATTTAAAAGAGGTCAGAGTTGAGAATAAAGCATCACTTTATACAGTTACTGTGTAAGCCATAAAAAAATGTCTCTTTTCCAAGAGCTCCTATATAGTAATATCTAGCATTAATACATGAAAACTTTCAACTTTATAGTCCTCACAATATCCTAAGGTCCCATTACACTGTTGACAGCTTCAATTATGAGAAAATTCTTATTATAAAATTCTCATTATAGATCCAAAATTTACTTCCTTAAAATTACTATCTATTGACCTTTGTTATGCCTTTACAGCCATGCAGGCACCTTTTTCCTCCTATCCATGGCAGTGCCTTAAATACTGGAAGCTTAATACCATGTCCACTAGTAGCTGCTCTCTTTTAAATAATAGGCCAATTTTCTTCAAGTCTTTGTCTCAGATAGTTCTGGCTTTTCAGTCACCCTGTTTGAGACTCTTAACATGACTCACTTAATAATCAACTCTTTTAAAATACACCATATGGAACTGGTCACGAATGCTCACGTTTCCTCTGAAGAGTACCAAGCAGCAGGACTATGGAGGACATTTATTAGTGCTCTCTCAGTAGTTATCCCCTCTGTCCCTACTAACAATACCCTAAATTCCCATTGGGAAAGTCTCTTCTCCTATTTAGGTTTTACTGAAGTGTGGTTGCCCACATACCCTAATTTAGCCAGTTGGTCTATCCAATGTTAAGAGTACATAGTCATGATGGTGGTTTAGTTACTAAGTCATGTCTAACTCTTACAACTCTACGGACTGTAGCCTGCCAGGCTTCTCTGTCTATGGGACTTCCCAGGCAAGAATACTAGAGTGGGTTGTCATTTCCTTCTCCAGGGGATCTTCCTGACCCAGAGGTCAAACCCACATTTCCTGGATTGTAGATGGTCTCCTGCATTGCACATGTATGCTTTACTGCTAAGCTACCAGGGAAGCCCATTAAGGGTCCATAGTGAATAGTGAAGTCGCTCGGTTATGTCCGACTCTTTGCGACCCCATGGACAGTAGCCAACCAGGCTCCTCTGTCCATGGGATTTTCCAGACAAGAATACTGGAGTGGGTTGCCATTTCCTTCTCCAGAGGATCTTCCCGACCCAGGGATTGAACCTGGGTCTCCCGCACTGTAGGCAGACGCTTTACCATCTGAGCCACCAGGGAAGTCCCTTAAGTGTCCACGCTGCTGCTGCTGCTAAGTCGCTTCAGTCGTGTCCGACTCTGTGCAATCCCATAGACGGCAGCCCACTAGGCTCCGTCCCTGGGATTCTCCAGGCAAGAATACTGAAGTGGGTTGCCATTTCCTTCTCCAGTGCATCAAAGTGAAAAGTGAAAGTGAAGTCGCCCAGTCGTGTCCGACTCTTAGCGACCCCATGGACTGGACCATAGTCTTATATAAATCAATTGACTTGAGACGTTTGCCAGGACTTCTGGGAAAGAAAAACCTCCTTATCTCAAAAGACCACCAAGAATTAATTCTTACTAACTACATGTAAAAGAGAGATGTTATAACCCAGGAGTTACTAGAAACCATCTTGCAACTCCGCAAGAACTCATGTGAGGCAACAAAGTGCAGAAGTAAAGAGCTGTGCTGGCTTTTTTATTTCTGTGTACACACCACACTGTTTCCAGTGCACATGTGCATATATACAAGGCTGTAATGATGCTTTCTCATATATGTTAATTATTTCTCAACAAACTAGGAAAATAAATAAGCAGTTACTAACCAAACATGAATAAATTGACAAAGGATAACTGGAAATATCTTCTTTCCCAGATGCTGAGAGTCAGACTAATGAAGCCAATTAAGAAAACTGAATAAAAAATAGATGCCCTAATACTTAGTGGGAGCAAAATTCATGAATACTTAGAGCCCCAAAAGTAGAGGGAAGGATTAGTACAATTAGGTAAATGTTTGCTGAGTCCAACCAGGGATACACATATTCCTGTAGATAAAGTGCAATGTGTTAGGACCAGAACAAAAACGTATACAAGATATTGACAGGACACAGAGGTAGGTACTGACATGAACTCAGGAGGTAGGAGATGATTTCATTCATTCATCCATTCATTTAACAGATATTTATTGAGCACCTCTTTGGTGCTAGGTATTCTTCCAGGGACTGGTTATAGAACAGTGAAAAAGCAGTCAAAAATCCGTGCCCTTTTAAGCTGACATTCTAGTAAGGAGATGTAGAAAATACATAATGTGACAAATGGTTAAAAAAAATTGCTGTGCAGAATAAAAATTAGAGTAAGGAAATAAGAAAGTAGACAAAACAAGAGGGTAAGTAAAGGTCCCCTAATAAGGTGACAGTTAAGCAGAATCTGACCCCTAAGATGACATTTGACTTCGTTCTGAAAGGATGTATAGAAAGTCACCAGAAAGAAGTTGGGGAAAGAATTTCCAGGTATAGAAAAGAAAGACTTAAAAACCTCAGAGACCCAGAAGAGTTTGGGGAAATAAGTTGCTTTTCCCACCTAAAATCCATTTCCTCTTCTTATAATGGAACCTTGCAATTTCTTAAGAAAACTACTTCTATTCATTCTTCATCTGTATGTTTCAGATCTGGAGTAAAACATGTATCCCAGATCTGAAAAACTAAAGCATTATATCGCTTAAATTGATGGGTAAATAATTCAGAATTGTCCAATATGTCCAATATTTTCTTCTTTGATATGTTTACCAAAAAGAGATAGTCTCCTTTCTGCACTGGGATTTCCAATGGTTACAATAATATGAGCCTAGAAGAAGCCATCATGCAGAGCCAGAGTATGAAAATAACTCAGCACAAAACAGAGCCAAAAGATGAGAAACTGAAGGCTGACCTTCACTTTTGAACTGCTCGATAAAGCTAGATAAATACCTGGCTGAAGCTAACCTTAGCCAGGTATTTTTAAGTTTTGTGAATCAATACATTTCTATTTGACATGGAACTTGCTACTCTATCATTTGCTGGTCACAGAGTCTTGATGTAAAGAATAGATCAAGGAAAGGACTGTCAGATGTTATTTTAGAAATTATGATAGTACTTAGGCAACTGTCTCACAAAGATTCCTATCAAACTATATTACAAAGCTATAGTAATCAAAATATTATATTGGTATAAAGACATAGATAAATTGAACAAAATAGAGTCCAGAAATAAACCCAAGCTTATATGATCAATTAATTTACAACAAAGAAGCCTAGGCTATACTAAATAAAGGATAGTTTCTTCAATTAATGATGCTGGGAAAACTGGATAACCATACTCAAAAGAATGAAACTGAATGTCTACCTTATGCCATACATAGAAATCAACTAAAAATGGATTAAATATTTAAATGCAAGCCCTCAAACCATAAAAATCCTACGAGAAAACGTATGGTGTAAGATCCTTGAGATTAGTCTTGGCAGTGATTTACTGGATTTGACAAAAACAGAAAAGACAACAAAAGCAAACATAAATAACTGAGACTACATCAAACTAAAAAGCTTAGTTTGTTTTACAGCAAAGGAAACCACCAACAAAATGAAAAGGCAACCTACATTAAGATAAAATATTTGCAAATCATATATCTGACAAAGAGTTACTATCCAAATACATAAATCCAGTAGCAAAAAGCAAAGTAATTGAAAAACAGCAGAAGAACTCAATAGTAATTTTTCAAAAAAAGGACATCAAAATGGCCAAAAGTTACATTAAAAGATGCTTAACATCCCTAATCATCAGGAAAATGAAAATCAAAATGATAATGAGATATTACCTCACACCTATTAGAACAGGTGTCATCAAAAAGACAAGAGACAAGTATTGGCAAGGCTGTGGAGAAAAGAGAAGCCTGATCAGAATGTAAATTGATACCCCTATGGGAAACAGTATGGAGGTTTCTCAAAAAATTAAAAAGTGAACTCAGTTCAGTTCAGTTCAGTCACTCAGTCATGTCCGACTCTTTGCGACCCCATGAACCGCAGCATGCCAGGCCTTCCTGTCCATCACCAACTGCTAGAGTCTACCCAAACCCATGTCCATCGAGTTGGTGATGCCATCCAATCATCTCATCCTCTGTTGTCCCCTTCTCCTTCCCTCAATCTTTCCCAACATCAGGGTCTTAGGGAAGCCCAAATATTTGGATAATATTCTATAACTGAGCATGATTTTATAATGAAAGCCACAGATTGCTCAGTCTCTTTCTACCTTACCCAGTCTTGTTTCAAGAATAATTCTGGTCTGTGCTCTACCTTTTGTTGGTATCCCCAGACAACTAACTCACAGATCAAACAAAACATTTAGCATTATATTGAAATGATGCAGTTCAGTTAAGTTCAGTCACTCAGTCGTGTCCGACTCTTTACGAACCCATGAATCACAGCACGTCAGGCCTCCCTGTCCATCACCATCTCCCAGAGTTCACTCAAACTCACGTGAACTACCATATGATATAACAACTTCACCTGTGGGTATATCAAGAGATACACACCCCCATGTTTGTTGCAGCATTATTCACAATGGCCAAGATATGTAAACAACCTGAGTGCCCATCAATCGATGAATAAAGAAGTTGTGATATATATATATATACATAAGATAATTTTTGATATCTATTATATATTATATATTTATATAGAAATTATATATATATATAAGAACATAGATATATATATATATATATATATATACACACACACACACACACAGAATGGAACATTATCTAGCCATGAAAAAAAATATCCTGCCATTTGTGAGTCTTGACAAGATTCTGCCAAGTGAAATAAGCCAAACTGAGAAAGATAAATACTACATGGTATCATTTATATTTTGAAGCTAAAGAAATTTTTTAAGAAGTCAAAGTCATAAAAATGCAGAGTAGGAAAGTGTTTGCCAGGACCTTGGAGGTGGGGAAATAGGGAAAGGAAAGGGAAAAATGAAAAGAAAAAAGACTTATAGGAAAACTTAATTCTTACATTTGAAGGATGTGAAGTTGTACAAAGTTGGGGAGGCAGTTTCAGAATATAGAGTAAAATGTTGCAAGGTGTTTTGAATGCCTACACACAGAACCCTGGAGAGGGCACCTTCTCTGGATTACTAACTCATAAACATGTGCACATGTGTTAAGCACAGTAGGTACTGAGGTGAGCAGCACTCTGTGCATACAAAAATAGATTTAACATTTATATATTATTAAAGAGAAGCACAGCTAGACAGTAGCTAACGCAGTAAAAACAGATTAGGAGGAAAGAGACCTCCGTATAGAACTGGGCTCAATTCCAAACACAATAAGAGCATGTGGGGATTTATAGCCAAGAAACAGACTGAGGGATCAGGGGATGAAAAACTACCAAAAGGAGATATCAAGGGTAGGAGAAACTCTTGTTAGACTGACCTAATAGAATTGAAGTCTTGCTGAAGGCAGGCCGGAGTGATTAAATACCAGGGGTGGTGAGATTCTCTCTAAACTGACTTGGCAGGATTCTACAACTAGGCTATGCAGGGAAGTCCAGCAGTGGGACAGGGAGGGTTGGGGTATATGTAAGGTCTGGTCTCCTTCAAAAAAGAGCTCCAAGAAGCCTGAATGAAATTGCCCAGGGAGACTGTCTTTGTCAATATGACCACAAATTTCAGTGTACTTACAGTCATTCCTTGGTTGGTTCATGTTGCTGTGTTTAGATAACATGAGAGCAGCGGGGGACATTTCTCACAGTAAAAATGACAGTGTGCTTTAGAGTCTTGAAAAAA
This sequence comes from Tragelaphus eurycerus, assembly GCA_935064755.1. NCBI lineage: Eukaryota > Metazoa > Chordata > Mammalia > Artiodactyla > Bovidae > Tragelaphus > Tragelaphus eurycerus. The sequence continues at coordinate 30,630,454 of CAKXYN010000004.1, read as the reverse complement.
TGTTTGTTTTGGACTCACTAAACCCATACCTTCCCTGTTTTCTTATAGACTTATCATCTCTGAACTCTACTTACATGAAATTATAAACACATTAAAGTGAACTTATTAGTTGCTCAGTCATGTCTGACTCTTTACAACCCCATGAACTGTAACCCGTAAGACTCCTCTGTCCATGGAATTCTCCAGGCAAGAATACTTTATATTTTGCCATCCCCTTCTCCAGGGGATAAACCCAACCTAGGGATCAAACTCAGATTTCCTATAACGCAAGCAGATTCTTTACCATCTGAACCATCATGGCACCATATACTACACATCTGCCAGTCTACCTAAATGGTTCTCAGTGGTATTCCAATTTAGAGTGTGGTCTTCTAAAGTGCACTTACATCAGAATCACCTGAAAGATTTGTTAAAAAGATTTCTGGGCCTTATAGACCAACTGGATCAAAGTTTCTTATAATGATGCTCAAGAATATGCATCTTAAAAATAATTCAAGCCTATTCTTATGCACACTAAAGAACTGCTCAACTGTGGAGTAAATATTGGTTAGATTTTAGATAAGACAAGAAGACTAAATTTTATTGATGCCTACTGTTTTTTATATGCTGTACACACCCAGTCTCATTTAATTATCAGAACAATGAAACACTTACTTTTGCCATTTTAAAGATGCTGAAATTAAATCAGAGAAAACTAAACCATGCATTCAAATCCACACATCTGGGAAGTGCCCAAGCTGATACGGAATCTAAAAACTAATACCCTTGACTTGTCCTGACTTCAGCAGGCTGTCTTCTCCCTGCATCCCCAACCCCACTCTTATTTCTTAGATTATTCCAGGAAAATCTTTCACACACAAAAGCATTTTTTAAAATGTTGACAATACTGATTTGAGTTGGAAACACCATAATACATAATGCTGGATTGATCTCAGACCTCAGGAAAATGTCAGATGTTTCCCAGATTATTATTTCTTCATAAAAAGTAGTCAGTATTATACTTATTGAGCCTATACGTACCTCTCTCCCTGAGATTTGAGATCAGCTGACCAATCCCACCCTTGTCTTATAATTCTGACAGGTGGATTAAAAGACATTAAGGTAAAGATATCTAATTTCATTAACCTCCAATTTTACTCATATCCTTTTACCACTTGAGGAAAGTACTATGCCTTGACTGTTTTAATGTGTTGAAAAAAGTAACTGTTCTAATGATAATTAGTCTCTTATTTTGAATTTAACTTTTCTGGCACTGAATAAAGACAGACGAGATTCCTGAAAAACCTCACCATCTGGATGGCCTGAGAGACATGACAGTGCAGTACAATGAGTTACATGTGCATATCTACCAAGAGAGATGTGCAAAGGCGTGACCTCTGTCTGGGGAAGTGGATGATGAACACTTCACAGAAAAGATACTTGTGCTAAAATATCAGAAAGAAGAGAAACAAGGGCCATTCCAAGAAGGAGAACAGATTATTTAGACAGATCCTACACTTGTATAGTGCTTGCCCCTTATTTATCCACCTCACGTCTTTTCCATCTTCTTCACTCTACCCATCAGGGACCCAGATAAGGGATTTCACCTAATGTCTTTTTAGGGCCCAAAATCCAAAGTGATCATTTCCACTTGGTTTGTTGAACCAGTATCATGAATTATGCAGATTTTAAAGAAGCTATTCCCATTGTAAGCATTTTAATTCACATAACTCCTATCATATACTTTAATTTCACTGAAATACTTTGAATTAGAATTTGAAAAAGATTTCTTATGGAATAATAAAAAATACCAGATAAACATTTGGAAATTTCTTAGTAGTAATATTCTAAGAAAAATTGTAAAGTGTTATTGAGTCTAAAAACAGTAGCATGAATGCATACGATCTCTTGAGAGTTTCTTAATACATAAAGGAAGCTATAGACTTTACATGAAACGGTCTTCATTAAAGGTAGCATTAAATATGTACTCAAACATTTTCAGGTTTTATTTGGTCAGTCTCAAACATTGTATCAGCATGCTTGGTTTACTCTGGGCATTTACCTGTTTACTCTGAATCACCACATTTCCATTTGGTATAAATACTCCTAGTCTTTCACCTGCAACTGTAATTGCCTCCTCTTTTTAAGACAGTATTTTCTGAAATAAATAGTGGTGTCTTATTTAAATTAGAAAAATTTCTCAGTTTTAGCATTTCTACATGTTGATTTGTAGCTGTATCCCAAAGCAACTGTTTCCATGACTTATAAATACTTAGACTATTATTCCATACAACTATGGAAAATTATTTCAAGTGACACCACAAAAAGGGAAAAATATATTCTCAAAAGAAGATAATTCATCAAGATGTTCCATTTGTTCTTATTTTGGAGAGAATATTGTTATAACATATTGCAGATGCAGAAACACTAAATTTCAGCCTTGAAAAAGCATGTTCATGTATAAAATATGTCAAGATTCACATTATATTTTTCCCATAGCATATATTTCAATATAACTTTAATGATACAAAGTAAGGAAAGAACTAGGCATTTAGAACCCATCATCAGGAAAGCTAAGAGTCAATGAAATATTCTTAAACAGCTTGAAATCTGATCTGCACAGATATCATGAGACAGAGTGCAACAGTAGTGATGTATACATCTTAACACACACATTAACTTAAGTTTTCTCCTCCTTCTAACAGATGTCAGGCATCCATATAGCGAATTCATGCAAAGTACTGTCCTTACTGTTTCTCAACATGCTAGACATTGAATTGACACCTCACTCCATTTCACTACTTCATTCCTTACTCACACTCTTGCGCTGGTCTTAAAAACCAGGGTGGCTATGCATGTTCAACAACAGCACTCCAGTCCCTTATCCCTAAGTTCTCATCCTTTGGTGTGCCAGCACCCTTGTTTTCACTCTGGCCCCATAGAGATCTCAAGTCCTTTGACTCCACATTTGTTTCCAAATCAATGAGGCTGTTCCTGACTCTACTTACTTACTGGTATATCATTTCAACACCTTCAGCCTGTCACTCATTTGTCTTTCTGATGCAAAAGCCCTGAAAATCTTAAACTTTTTTCAACTTACAAAACCTCACTTTAGATTGGTATTTCCAGAAAATAATAGGGTCGTAATTTATAGATTGCCTGTTTCAGATGCTTTAGAGCTTCCTTTCATATCAAACACTGTTCTTCACTTAGTCTAAACATCTAAATCAGTTAACATGTGTTGGTGGCAACAGGAGTCATACACAGGTCAGTTGGAACAGACATCATATGAAAAACGCCACCCATTAAAACCAACAGATACTGGCTCTTGATGCAAGCAACAAGATACAACTCCAAAAGGGGAAGAGGAGGAGGGGGAAAAAAAGTGGCTCCTCTCACGTATTCACTGTGAGCCAATCACTATGGCCAGCAAGATGGATTCATATGATTGGCCCTCCTCCCAGGAAACGGGGCAGATGGAGGGATTGGCAGGAGAGAACAAGGGTTTTATTGTTGTTCAGTCACTCAGTTGTGTCCGACTCTTTGTGACCCCATGGATAGCGGCATGCCAGGCTTCCCTGTCCTTCACCATCTTCCAGAGTTTGCTCAAATTTATGTCCATTGAGTTGGCGATGCCACCCAACCATCTTGTCCTCTGTTGCCCCCTTCTCCTCTTGCCTTATGAGCAGACAAAGCCACTCCAGCTTTCTTGGCTCTCACTGAAAATTTATTCTGATGACTTAAGGAGCCCAGCCCCCGACATCAGAAAGAGAGACAGTGTCTTTGTTTCAGTCACAGAGTTCAAGAAAGTTCTTGACATTCTCTTTCCATTTCTCCTGGTTTTTCCTCTAGCTCTCTGATCTTCCTACTCAGCTTGGGATGGAATTATTGGTATTTTTAAGTGATTGTCTTTATGCCTTTTTAAGTTATTATTTCTGAAAACCTCCCAGTACAATTTCATTGACACCCTTGGCTTCCATTTCCATCTATACACTGATTCCTCAAACTGTAGTGCAGACTGACAGCTACCTACCTGACAGTTTCCTTTGAGCTAATATGGGGAAATTTCCCACAGACAATTCAGATATAATATTTCCAAATGAAATCTATCATCCATTTCCCCTTCCATATCATTCTGGCCTCTTGCACATCCTCACCACCTGAAAATGGTGAGGATTCCATCCAATTCTGTCTGGAATCCTCCTAGACTCACTCCCTCTCCCAACTTCCTTCTGTAATCCACCAGCAAATCAAGACAATTTTCACTGCTACTGCCCCAGTAAAACATTCATCATTTCTCCTTGACATAACCCTCTGCCTCCCGCCTCAGTCACCTCCAGTATATTGATAGCTTTCAAAATGCTACTAGAATAACCTGCAATGCTACTTGGTCATTGTCCCTCTAAAGGCTGCCTACACAATAACATTCAAAGTCCTTTGCCTGCCAGGCAAGAACCTCCTCAAGTCTGTTGTCTTCCTGTCTATCTAGCCTCATCTTGCCAACCCTGTAGCCAAAAATACAACACTACCTGTACCTAACAATTCTGTGAGCAGAATGTGGCATGCTGTGTGGTGTCCTATAGACAGTCAAACTATGCTAGTGGTGCCTTGTCCAAATATATGTCCTGTAGAATCCATACATATAATAAAATTGGTATAGTTTTACACTCCTGAGGTTGGGTTATACATAAAGGAAGCTATAGACTTTACATGAAATTTATGTATTACACAGCAATATATAACTGGAATAGGTACTTTTCTGACTCATGATTTTTCCCGTGATTAAAATCTCCAGCATTAGTTGGAGAATCAGATCAGATCAGGTCAGTCGCTCAGTCGTGTCCAACTCTTTGAGACCCCATGAATCGCAGCACGCCAGGCCTCCCTGTCCATCACCAACTCCCAGAGGTCACTCAGACTCACATTCATCGAGTCAGTGATGCCATCCAGCCATCTCATCCTCTGTCGTCCCCTTCTCCTCCTGTCCCCAATCCCTCCCAGCATCAGAGTCTTCTCCAATGAGTCAACTCTTCGCATGAGGTGGCCAAAATACTGGAGTTTCAGCTTTAGCATCATTCCTTCCAAAGAAATCCCAGGGTTGATCTCCTTCAGAATGAACTGGTTGGATCTCCTTGCAGTCCAAGGGACTCTCAAGAGTCTTCTCCAACACCACAGTTCAAAAGCATCAATTCTTCGGCACTCAGCCTTCTTCACAGTTCAGCTCTCACATCCATACATGACCACAGGAAAGACCATAGCCTTGACTAGGTGAACCTTTGTTGGCAAAGTGATAATAGATTCTACTTTTTTATTGAATCTTACATTTTTTTCTTGTGGGTTTATTACATAAAATCTTAGAAAATACATGAAATGTGAGAACAAATCTGGGTTCAAAAAATATTTATGTCCCTTATTTACTTGTTCAGTTCAGTTCAGTCGCTCAGTCGTGTCCGACTCTTTGCAGCCCCATGAAATGCAGCACGCCACGCCTCCCTGTCCATCACCATCTTCCGGACTTCACTCAAACTCATGTCCATGAGTCGGTGATGCCATCCAGTCATCTCATCCTCTGTCGTCCCCTTCTCCTCCTGCCCTAAATCCCTCCCAGCATCAGAGTCTTTTCCAGTGAGTCAGCTCTTCGCATGAGGTGGCCAAAGTACTGGAGTTCCAGCTTTAGCATCACTCCTTCTAAAGAAATCCCAGGACTGATCTCCTTTAGGATGGACTGGTTGAGAGTCCAAGGGACTCTCAAGAGTCTTCTCCAACACCACAGTTCAAAAGCATCAATTCTTCGGCACTCAGCTTTCTTCACAGTCCAACTCTCACATCCATACATGACTACTGGAAAAACCATAGCCTTGACTAGATGGACTTTTGTGACCTTAAGCAAGTTCCCTTTGTGAACTATTGGTTATACCCACTTTATAAATAGCTGTAGGGTTCAATTTAGTGAATAGGGGTAAAGTTTCTAGCATCTCAGATGGAGTCAGAAATTATAAACCAGTGACTGTCAATTTCTCATGGTGATAAGCAGTTAACCTCTAAAGAGAATTAAGTAGGAGAATAAAATACGAAGGATAAATATTTGAAGATCATACCATTGTACATTTGGAAAATGCAAAAGAATTAAGTGAAAAAATTATTTAAAACAGTAAGAAAGTGTATGTGGTAGCTAGCTACAAAATTAATGTATAAAGGTCAATAGCTGTTTTATATTCCAAGAAAACTAATTTGAAAATAAAATTTAAAAAAAATACCTCAATGAAAACTAAACATAAAATACTCAAGAATATGGCTAACAAGGCATATGATTATTTTTAAAGAACAATATAATTATGCTAAAGTATATCAAATAAAACTTTAATCTCTGTTCAGTAATACATAATTGTTGCAGTGAATACTAGTCCCCTCCTTAAGACTTCAGGGATTACATGGTGCCGTGCAGAAGTGCTGTAGCCCTCTGCACAGCCACCTTGTCTTTTCTCCCAAAGGAAGTAGGGCAGATATCAGCAACTGAGAGGTTGAAAAGTGCCAGGTTTATTAGTAGGAGAACTTCAGTGAATGAAAATATAATGTGGAAGCCAATTAAAAGCCAGTGTAGGACCTTCTTTAACTAAAGATTTCCTGGGATCTCAAAGAAATTTTAGAGGTCAGATCAGATCAGATCAGTCGCTCAGTCGTGTCTGACTCTTTGCGACCCCATGAACTGCAGCACGCCAGGCCTCCCTATCCATCACCAGCTCTCGGAGGTCACTCAGACTCACATTCATCGAGTCAGTGATGCCATCCAGCCATCTCATCCTCTGTCGTCCCCTTCTCCTCCTGCCCTCAATCCCTCCCAGCATCAGAGTCTTCTCCAATGAGTCAACTCTTCACATGAGGTGGCCAAAATACTGGAGTTTCAGCTTTAGCATCATTCCTTCCAAAGAAATCCCAGGGCTGATCTCCTTCAGAATGGACTGGTTGGATCTCCTTGCAGTCCAAGGGACTCTCAAGAGTCTTCTCCAACACCACAGTTCAAAAGCATCAATTCTTCGGCGCTCAGCCTTCTTCACAGTCCAGCTCTCACATCCATACATGACCACAGGAAAGACCATAGTCTTGACTAGGCGAACCTTTGTTGGCAAAGTGATGTCTCTGCTTTTGAATATGCTATCTAGGTTGGTCATAACTTTCCTTCCAAGGAGTAAGCGTCTTTTCATTTCATGGCTGCAGTCACCATCTGCAGTGATTTTGGAGCCCAGAAAAAGAAAGTCTGACACTGTTTCCACTGTTTCCCCATCTATTTCCCATGTAGTGATGGGACCAGATGCCATGATCTTCGTTTTCTGAATGTTGAGCTTTAAGCCAACCTTTTCACTCTCCACTTTCACTTTCATCAAGAGGCTTTTGAGTTCCTCTTCACTTTCTGCCATAAGGGTGGTATCATCTGCATATCTGTGGTTATTGATATTTCTCCCAGCAATCTTGATTCCAGCTTGTGTTTCTTCCAGTCCAGCATTTCTCATGATGTACTCTGCATATAAGTTAAATAAACATGGTGACAATATACAGCCTTGACGTACTCCTTTTCCTATTTGGAACCAGTCTGCTGTTCCATGACCAGTTCTAACTGTTGCTTCCTGACCTGCATACAGATTTCTCAAGAGGCAGATCAGGTGGTCTGGTATTCCCATCTCTCTCAGAATTTTCCACAGTTTATTGTGATCCACACAGTCAAAGGCTTTGGCATAGTCAATAAAGCAGAAATAGATGTTTTTCTGGAACTCTCTTGCTTTTTCCATGATCCAGCGGATGTTGGCAATTTGATCCCTGGTTCCTCTGCCTTTTCTAAAACCAGCTTGAACATCAGGAAGTTCATGGTTCACATATTGCTGAAGCCTGGCTTGGAGAATTTTGAGCATTACTTTACTAGCATGTGAGATGAGTGCAATTGTGCGGTAGTTTGAGCATTCTTTGGTATTGCCTTTCTTTGGGATTGGGATGAAAACTGACCTTTTCCAATCTTGTGGCCACTGCTGAGTTTTCCAAATTTGCTGGCATATTGAGTGTAGCACTTTCACAGCATCATCTTTCAGGATTTGGAATAGCTCCACTGGAATTCCATCACCTCCACTAGCTTTGTTCCTAGTGATGCTTTCTAAGGCCCACTTGACTTCACATTCCAGGATGTCTGGCTCTAGGTCAGTAATCACACCATCATGATTATCTAGGTCGTGAAGCTCTTTTTTGTACAGTTCTTCTGTGTATTCTTGCCATCTCTTCTTAATATCTTCTGCTTCTGTTAGGTCCATACCATTTCTGTCCTTTATCGACCCATTTTTGCATGAAATGTTCCTTTGGTATCTCTGATTTTCTTGAATAGATCCTTAGTCTTTCCCATTCTGTTGTTTTCCTCTATTTCTTTGCATTGATCGCTGAAGAAGGCTTTCTTATCTCTTCTTGCTATTCTTTGGAACTCTGCATTCATATGTTTATATCTTTCCTTTTCTCCTTTGCTTTTCGCTTCTCTTCAGCCACCTCAAATTGACTTGAGCCAAGGATCATAAAAGAAATGTATAAAGTTCCAGCTTTTAACAAATTACCCATATTGAAGGAGAGATGAGTAGTTTACTTTTCTGAAAATATGAAATTCAGAAGGTAAACAACCCAACCAAATAAAAAAGAGTGGTGTTCTTTAGATTTACAGAAGAAAAGTATGCACCTGTTTAGGGAGAGTTGGGTCATTTTTAATTGTTTTCAAAGGTTTATATTTGGTTTAATGATATGATCCTGTTATTATTATGATAATAAGATATATTTGCTAAGTATGCTGGATAAGATAATTATTGGTTATTTTGTATTTAAATTCTCAGAGAAAAATGTTTAATCATATGCTAACTTGATCATAATTATGCACATTTTAGGGAGAGTTGTAATAATATGTATTTGGATACATCACGTTTTATATTAGAAGGAAAATGATGGTGTTCCCACACGGTGCCTGGACATTTGTCCTATTTATGAGTCAATCACATTTTTACATTTTGGTGGAAACTTTGGTTCTGTCCAGACTTTTGTGATAGAGCCCTGATATTCCTCTTCCAATAATGTGTTATCTCTTTCTTTCCCTAAACCCTGATATTTAGCTAGACTCATGGCCAATGGCAAAAACAATTTCCAGCATCCTTTGAGTATGGTCATATGAGTAATTTCTAGCTGAAACCAATAAATAAACATCTTGTATTTAACTTTTGAGAAAAAGGTTTGCCTTTCTTTTTTCTTTGCTCATTCTTGCCAACTGGAAATTATTTTTTGTACATATAACAGAGAAATAAACTTATTTTTAAGACATTGTTGTTTTGAGTATTTACTGTTACTTGAGCTAACTTAGTTCCACCTAAAGCAAAATTAAAGAATTAGATAAAAAAAAGTAATAATAAGGCTACTTTCATGTTAGTAAGAGAAGTTACATAGAAACAAATAATTTTTAAATGTTGTTTAAAAATTATTGTGGGGTGAAATCCTATAATTCTCCTTTTTTTAGTTAACTACTTAAATTTATTAGTCACTGCTTATATGACTCAGTTAATAATTATAATAACATGATAGAAATCTCATTTTGCGTAACTACTGCAGTGCAAGTTTGCTGTATTATTTAAGAATTTCAATTCTACATAGAGAATAGAAAAAAATGGGCTAGATGAAATTCATAAGATACTCTGAGCACAATTAATAAACAACATAATACTTATAAAGACAGGAAAAATTCATAAGGTGAGGTATGTACATATGGACAAGAAAATTAATGTAAGAAACATGTAAGACATAGATATGATAAATGAAATGTCAGTGTTAAATAGAAAGTGCAGAAAAAAACCAAGAGATGCTTAATATTCATGATTGGTGAAGAAAAGTCTTAAGAGTTATTTGGATTGCTCCTCCAGTTGCTCCTCATTTGCTACAGTTAAACATGATAGCTTAGTTATATTGACTTTTTATTTTACTTTTCAGAGAGAAAGCAGTAAATGCTTCAAATACAGTTGAGAATAGACCTCCTGAGATTATTGTCATGCCTTATCCAGTCAGATATCCAGAATGACCTTTGGAATTGGCTCATAACTTCTAGAAAGTCTCTCTCATCCCCTGACATTATGCCTAGGTTTTGCAGTTGGTTTAAACCTTGTCACTGCCCAGTAATGTATCAGGCAATGTGTGCCACTTCTGTTTGCTTGCTCAAAGGTCTTACTGGTGAATTCCATTACAAAAGTAGTCAAATTTTCAAATGATGCATCTGTGCTCTCACTTACCATGACTCCTTTCTACAAACTGCAGACTTCCAGAAGTTGTGTGTCTGACAAACTTACTAATTCTTGAGCTAAAGGAAGCCTTGTAGGATTAATAGGCTGCTTATAATGAATGTGGCTGTCACCATCAACAGAACTATGAAGTATTGTAGCTCTGAATCCACTCCTTAAGAGCAAATAACAAAATGAATTGACTCTTCAGAAGAAAATAACAGTCACAGCCTGATATTTCATCATTTCATCATGCCAAATGACATGGCAAAGTTTCTAAAAATAAATTTATCCTTAGCTTAGTCAAAGAGATTAATATCATATACATTGATAAATTTAAAATAAAAGAGATTAATATCAGATACATTAATAAATTTAAAGTCAACTATTTTAATGATCTATGGATAGAAACTTTAAAAAAATTTCTAAGTAGGCCCAAACACTTGCAAAGATGTAAAAATTTATTATTTTTTTAAAACCTATGAGTGTTATTTCATTTAGAGGAAAATCTACATTTTGTTGTCTCTGCTATAATTTTTTTAATTCACAAAATTCAATCGTATATAGAAAGGGCTGCCACTGCTGGTTTTTTATCAATAGCTCTGATTTCCCTCTGTCTGGCCTTTCTGCTCACAAACTATTTTCCATCTTGCTACCAGAGAGCTTTGCTCCCCCAACTTATTGAGGTATAATTGAAAAATAAAGATTGTACATGTTTAAGATATACAACTTGATATTTTAATAAACATATACCTTCATACATATCCATCACCACCAGATGACTCTTTAAATTGACCTCATTTTGTCAGTCCTTTGCTTGCAACTCTTCAGGGATTCCTTAAAAGGTTAAAATCGAAAGTCCTTTACATACCAAGCAATCCCCTAACTACGGGGCCTTTTGTCTCTCTCCCTTCCCAAGTTCTCCTCGCTCCACTCCCAAGCACCTTGGACAGTAAACACACTGGGTCCTTACCCGCTGAGGACACCTGACCAGTGTAGCCTTTAATGGCTTCCTTCTCTAGATGCTTCTGCCCAGCACTTCCTAGACAATAGCCTCACTCTCATTCACACTTATAGCTTGGAGACCTCTTCCTTCCCTCCTATCCCATTCTTTCCAGCAGCCCCTGTCCAGTCTTGCCAGTCACACATACATACAGACAAATCTCTAGAATCGGATATTATCTCCTTTCTTAAGATTTGGGGAGTTTTTAAATAAAATAAATAGGTATACTAGTAATAGACACACGGGCACACACATAGTTCTGCAGTTTCCATGCCTTTGCTGCTGATGAGGATGAAGAGTTGGGCAATATTTGTTTTGTAAATTAACAAAGGCTGAAATATACACATATACATATGCAGATATATATATATGTACATGTGTATAGTTCTTCTGTGTATTCTTGCCATCTTTTCTTAATATCTCCTGCTTCTGTTAGGTCCATACCTACCTAAGTTGTGTTAGGTCCATACCTAGAAGTTAGGTCCATACCTAAGTCAAGTGGGCCTTAGGAAGCATCACTATGCACAAAGCTAGCAGAGGTGATGAAATTCTTGTTGAGCTATTTCAAGTCCTAAAAGATGATGCTGTGAAAGTGCTGCCCTCAATATGCCAGCAAATTTGAAAAACTAAGCACCAGCCACAGGACTGGAAAAGGTCAGTTTTCATTCCAATCCCAAAGAAAGGCAATGCCAAAGAATGTTCAAACTACTGCACAATTGCACTCATCTAACATGCTAGCAAATAATGTTCAAAATTCTCCAAGCCAGGCTTCAACAGTACATGAACTAAGAACTTCCAGATGTTCAAGCTGGAATTAGGAACCAGAGATCAAATTGCCAACATCAGTTGGATCATCAAAAAAGCAAGAGAGTTCCAGAAAAACAGCTACTTCTGCTTTATTGACTGTGCCAAAGCCTTTGACTGTGTGGATCACAACAAACTGGAAAATTCTGAAAGAGATGGGAATACCAGACCACCTGACCTGACTCCTGAGAAATCTGTATACAGGTCAAGAAGCAACAGTTAGAACCAGACATGGAAAATGAAGTGAAGTGAAAGTCATTCAGTCGTGTCTGACTCTTTGCAACCCCAAGGACCTTACAGTCCATGGACTTCTCTAGGCCAGAATACTAAAGTGGGTAGCTATTCTCTTCTCCAGGGGATCTTCCCAACCCAGGGATCAAACCCAGGTTCTCACATTGCAGGTAGATGTGCACCTGCACAAGGGAAGTCCAGGAACAACAGACTAGTTCCAGATTGGGAAGGGAGTACATCAAGGCTGTATATTGTCACCCTGCTTATTTAACTTATATGCAGTGAAGTTGCTCAGTCGTGTCTGACTCTTTGTGACCCCATGGACTTTAGCCTATGAAGCTCCTCTGTCTATGGAATTTTCAAGGCAAGAGTACTGGAGTGGGTTGCCGTATCCTTCTCCAGGGTATCTTCCCGACCCAGGGATTGAACCCAGGTCTCCTACATGGCAGGCAGACGCTTTACCATCTGAGCCACCAGGGAAGCCTGGTGTATGCAGAGTATGTCATGTGAAATCCTGGGATGAATGAAGCACAAACTGGAATCAAGATTGCCAGGAGAAATATCAACAACCTCAGATATGCAGATGACACCACCCTTATGGCAGAAAGCTAAGAGGAACTGAGGAGCCTCTTGATGAAGGTGAAAGAGGAAAGTGAAAAAGTTGGCTTAAAACTCAACATTCAAAAAACTAAGATCATGGCATCCAGTCCCACCACTTCATGGCAAATAGATGAGGAAACAATGGAGAAACAGTGACAGACTTTACTTACTTGGGCTCCAAAATCACTGCTGGAGAAGGAAATGGCAACCCACTCCAGTATTCTTGCCTGGAAAATCCCATGGACTAGAGGAGCCTGGCAGGCTACAGTCCATGGGGTCACAAAGAGTAGGACATGACTAAGCAACTGACACAAAATCACTGCAGATGGTGACTGCAGCCATGAAATTAAAAGACACCTGCTCCTTTCATAGAAGAAAAGCTACAACCAACCTAGACAACATATTAAAAAGCAGATACATTACTTTGCCAACAAAGGTCTGTCTAATCAAAGCTATGATGTTTCCAGTAGTCGTGTATTGATGTGAGAATTGGACCATAAAGAAAGCTGAGTGCCCAAGAATTGATGCTTTTAAATTGCGGTGATGGAGAAGATTCTTGAGAGCCCCTTGGATTGCAAGGAGATCCAACCAGTCCATCCTAAAGGAATTCAGTCCTGAATATTCATTTGAAGGACTGATGCTGAATCTGAAACCAATACTTTGGCCACTTGATGCAAAAAACTGACTCACTGGAAAGGACTCTGATGCTGGGAAAGATTGAAGGCAGGAGGACAAGGGGACAGCAGAGGATGAGATGGTTGGATGGTATCACCAACTCGATAGACATGAGTTTGAGCAAGCTTCAGTAATTGTTGATCAATAGGGAAGCCTGGTTTGCTGCAGTCCATGGGGTCGCAAAGAGTCGGACATGACTGAGCGACTGAACTGAACTGATATGTGTGTGTGTGTGTGTGTGTGTGTGTGTGTGTGTGTGTGTGTATCAACTTGTTACAGGGGTAAAGACTGTGTTATAATGGAAAGCTCTACTTTGGCTCTTAAGTAAAAAACCCAGTAAATGAATTATGAATTTATGGGGACATGCAACTCTCTCTCCCTCATTCATTCATTTGCTAAGCATTGTTTTTAGAAGTAAGCAGAAAAATAGGCAAAGCTCTCATAGAATTTTTGTTTCAGAAGACAAACAATACACACAAATACATTAAAAAGTTGGTGCCTAAATGTGAAGCAAGTAGATAAAGCAGGATGAAGTGATAGAGAGTAACCTTAGTTGGGGGAGGCAGCGGGAAGGGCATTGCTATTTGAAGTATATTGTCAGGAGGTTCCCCAGATTGTGGCATTTGAGCAAAATCTGAAAGTTGCCTCTCACTTCTGAAGAACAGGCCTGGTGCATTTTTTGCTTCAGTATAGCATTTCCATATTTAATTATAATGCAACATTTTCAACACTGTGATGCAGTTTTAACATTTAACTCCCAAAATCCCATCCCCAAAATTGAAGCCCATCAATATAATATAATAACTTCAATTAAATAGAGTTGGGAGACCAGAAGGGGGAGCTCCCACCCCCTGCAATGATAATAGAGCCCAATATGGAGAAGACATGCTCCTTTTTCTTGACACTCAGCCAATGAAAGGTCATGGACTCTTTGGCTACTATAGGTCTCCCAACTTCCTTTTCCTCTCTGTTAAAGTGTTCTCCTTCCCTTGCATGGTTGCAGACCCTGAATTGCAATTCTCTGGTGATCCATGTAAATCTATCTTTGCTGGTGAAATACCTGGCAGGCTATTTGTTTCATGTTAACAACATAGACCTTAAACAAGAAAATCATAAGGAAAGAGGCAAAACTTTGAACAAAGGTGCTGTCTCTTGCACCAGCCAACCTAGGCTAAGAGTTACTGTAGTATAACAAATTGGCTCTAAATTGTCAATGCAAAGAAGAAAATGAAAGAGCTAATATGACTCTCCATATTGAAATAAAGAAAATCTAATCATTTTATTAGTTTTTTCTTCAGTAAAGCTTTTCCCTAACCTAGCTCTTCCCTTGTTCTACAGTAACAGAAAAATGCATAAATGGATTGGTTTCTTCTTACATTAAACAACAGAATAAATAAAACCATCTTCTTAATCAAGCCTCTATAAAGGCATAATATTTAGTGGCAGCTGTGTGAAGCCCATGCATTGGCTCCCTTTATGAAATTGCTAGTTTTCTCCTTGTGTAAGTATGTCTTTTTAATGGCACATTTTAAACTTTTTATTCGGGAGTAAATTTTATTTGAACATGCAACAACATTACAAGAATAGTACAAAGAATGCTTGCATCTGTTTCACACAGCATTACCTTTGTCAATATTTTGCCTCATTTGCTTTACCTTTATTATTTGCTACCTATATTTTTTCTGAACATATGTGTATAAGATATGTATAATATCACCCTTTACCCATTAATGTTTCAGTGTGTATATCCTAAGAATTAGGATACTCTCTTACATAATCAATATGAAATTTTTAACTCTTAGGTATCTATTAACCATATTGCAGTTTTATCAACAGATGGAACAAAGGCCTAGGTAGTATTTTTTCTTTAAGTGTAGGGTCCAGTCTAGGATCACACACAATACACTTAATATTCAGATTTCTTGAATTTCCTTTAATCTGAAATAATTTCTCAGCTTTTCTTTATCTTTTATGACATTGACATATTTTGAACAGTACATACATCCTTCCTCCCTTTCCTTCTCAGTGGAAAGATCATCATTTGGAGCTTCTCTAATGTTTCCTCATGACTGGATTAAAATTCTTAATATAAATATTATTCAAGTAATTTTATGTCCTTTCCAGGGTATCATATACTGTGGCACATGATGTCCATCTGTCTTTCATTGTTGATGTCAACTTTGGTCTCCTGGCCAAGTTATGGTCTAGTTACATGGTCACGTGGTCACTATTTTTTTCTCTTGCAGCTAAGAAGCAATCTGTCAGGAGATACTTTTCAACCATGCATATACCATGCTCTGCATCAAAACTTTCTCCATTGGTTTATCATCGTTGGTGATTCTTGAGTGAACTAGTCTTTACTGTTATGGTTGCAAAATGTTGAGTTTTAAACTCTACCCCTCTCTACACATCAATCAATCATCTCTCAGCCTTCCTCCTTAATCAAGAGCTCTCCTTTCCCCAATTATTTGCTCATTTGTTTATAATCAGTATGCACTCATAGATTTCCATTTTGCACAATGTTTCTGAAATCATTATTATACTTAATTATTTCAGTGGTCAAAATGTCCAAGATTTGGCCTTTGTGAATCCTTGAAGCTGGCTTTTACATCTTGTGACTTGCCTATGATAATCCCATCCTTAATGTTATGTATAGTGGGACCATGGGCACCAGTGGTTCTCAATGTGTCTTTTTTCTGTGTCCTACTTATACCACCCAGGTGCTTATGAGTGCAGATTCCTTGCTCATACCCAAACTTACTGGATTAACAAACTCAGATGATTTTTATAAACAGTAAATATCAAAATCAATGACATAGATATAAAAAGAACAGGCAAGAAAAACTTTATTTAAGACTATTCTCCAAGCCAGGCTTCAGCAGTATGTGAACCGTGAACTTCCTGATGTTCAAGCTGGTTTTAGAAAAGGCAGAAGAACCAGAGATCAAATTGCCAACATCTGCTGGATCATCGAAAAAGCAAGAGAGTACCAGAAAAACATCTATTTCTGCTTTCTTGACTATGCCAAAGCCTTTGACTGTGTAGATCACAATAAACTGTGGAAGATTCTGAAAGAGATAGGAATACCAGACCACCTGATCTGCCTCTTGAGAAATTTGTATGCAGGTCAGGAAGCAACAGTTAGAACTGGTCATGGAACAACAGACTGGTTCCAAATAGGAAAAGGAGTACGTCAAGGCTGTATATTGTCACCCTGCTTATTTAACTTATATGCAGAGTACATCATGAGAAACGCTGGGCTGGAAGAAACACAAGTTGGAATCAAGATTGCTGGGAGAAATATCAATAACCACAGATATGCAGATGACACCACCTTGATGGCAGAAAGTGAAGAGGAACTCAAAAGCCTCTTGATGAAAGTGAAAGTGGAGAGTGAAAAGGTTGGCTTAAAGCTCAACATTCAGAAAACGAAGATCATGGCATCCGGTCCCATCACTTCATGGGAAATAGATGGGGAAACAGTGGAAACAGTGTCAGACTTTGTTTTTCTGGGCTCCAAAATCACTGCAGATGGTGACTGCAGCCATGAAATTAAAAGACACTTACTCCTTGGAAGGAAAGTTATGACTAACCTAGATAGCATATTCAAAAGCAGAGACATTACTTTATCAACAAAGGTTCACCTAGTCAAGACTATGGTCTTTCCTGTGGTCATGTATGGATGTGAGAGCTGGACTGTGAAGAAGGCTGAGCGCCGAAGAATTGATGCTTTTGAACTGTGGTGTTGGAGAAGACTCTTGAGAGTCCCTTGGACTGCAAGGAGATCCAACCAGTCCATTCTGAAGGAGATCAGCCCTGGGATTTCTTTGGAAGGAATGATGCTAAAGCTGAAACTCCAGTATTTTGGCCACTTCATGCGAAGAGTTGACTCATTGGAGAAGACTCTGATGCTGGGAGGGATTGGGGGCAGGAGGTGAAGGGGACGACAGAGGATGAGATGGCTGGATGGCATCACTGACTCGATGGATGTGAGTCTGAGTGACCTCCGGGAGTTGGTGATGGACAGGGAGACCTGGCGTGCTGCGATTCATGTGGTCACAAAGAGTTGGACACGACTGAGCGACTGATCTGATCTGATTGCAAACAGAAAGTGAAAGTGTTATTTGCTCAGTCGTGTCCAACTCTTTGTGACCCCCATGGACTGTAACCTGCTAGGCTTCTCTATCCATGGAATTCTCTAGGCAAGAACACCAGAGTGGGTAACCATTCCCTTCTCCAGAGGATCTTCCCAACCCAGGGATGGAACTGGATTTCCTACGTTACAGGCAGATTCTTTACCATCTGAGCCACCAGAGACAAGACTAATGATGTGGAGGATGAGATGGAACTCAATTCCACTGAAATAAAAAGCGAAAGGATTTATAAGTGCTGTGGTGAGCTCATGGAAAAGAACTGGAGGACATTAGGAAGGAGATTGGTCAGTTATCAGGCCATCTGTGTTTGTTAATCGGCATTTATCCAGCAAATTAGGCTCCTACATCCCACAGAAACTGAAAAGAGGGGCCCTGACTTTCTTGATGGTTACATTTCAAAGGGATGACTCCCAGTTCCTTGAAAAAGACATTCCAGGATTTTAGATTTATATCTCAGAGGGGCAGAAAAATAATTTACAATTGCAAATCTTCCAAAGTAAAGACTAAAAACAGCGATGTCAAGGGTCTATAGACAGGAAGAAATCTGTCTAGAGCTTAGTTAAGCCAAAGGACTATTAAGGCCATCTTGGATCAATAATAATCTTCTACTTTGTTCACTTGTTATTCACCTTGAATGTGGCTAATTCAGTTTCTGCCACGTAGTGGGGTCTCAATAAATATATGTAGAATGAATAAATTAATCATGCATTTTATGATCAGTCATCGGGAGAAAGGGGTAGATGGCTTTAGAGTTTAGCACTAATGTAATCCTTTAAAATGGTTGTCCCCACCCTCCGGGGGATTAACAGTGTTTGGACACATTTCTGTTTGTCACACTGAGTGGAGATGATGTGTGTGCTACTGACATTTAGTGGGTAGAGACCAGGAATGCTGCAGAAATTTACTTAAGCTTTGTAGGTATTCCTTTGTTTCTTTAGGTACTATCTTCCAAATCTGTCTGAAAATCTGAAAGTTCCCTGGAGAGCTTCATAAAAATCTTAATTCCAGAGTTATACTTCAGATATGACTGGATTGAAATGTCAGGGAGTGGGGGCTAAGTATCTGTATTTTAATGCAATTTAAAATGCTGCCAAGGGAGATGATTTACAATCTATCTCCTTAACATCTCAGCACCATATTTTTTCAAAACCCCCAACCTGTGTTTATTGTGATAAGGTATCAAGTGACTGTTTTAAGCTCAAATTTAAGGAAAAGATTCAGTTGCCATTTCCAAACACGAGGGTGCCTGTGATGTTATTGAGAACTGGTCTTAATCATACCCTCTTCTAGTGTAGCCTTCAAGCTTATGGAGAGCATAAGAGCAGTACCCGCTGAGATTTTCAATGAAGCCTCAGTTACTGCTGTGTTCTGAAATCTAGAGGTGTTGAGCTATTAACATTTGCATCAGTTACAAATTAAAATAAAAGTTTGGTTCAACTAGGTCTTCTTAAGTAAGCCTGTGATTTAAAAAAAAAAAAATTACCAAATGCTTTCCTTTGAACATGTTCTGGATTCTATCTCCAGAATGCGGCAATACATAATCCTAGAGAGGTTTGTGGCACATGCTCCCTTCTTGAAAATTAGCTGAAGACATTGTCTGTAATTATTTTAACTGGAATTAAAAAGCAAAAATAGCCATTAATTAGTATCAATTACATAACTCTCAGAGAATTGGTGAGAAAACCTTTAAATCTTGCATTACTGTGAAAATTAAAGTTTTATTCAAAGGCTATGGAGATTATAATAAAAATAATTTCCAGTGCTGGCTAAGGGCTTATTGTTTCAGGCACTCTTCTAAGTGGTTCATATATTGTCTCATTTAACTCTGAGGCTGAGAGAGGTTAATTAACCTGCTCAAGGCCACATTGCTAGTAAGTGTAGAGGCAAGGCTTTAAATCGTGGGGCAGAGGGGTTGGGGTTGGGGGCAGACAGCTTTAGAGTTAGCACTAGTGTAATCCTTAAAGATGATGCTTCTCAACTGGAGGTCAATTTCCACACACCCCCACCCCACCCCCACCCCCATCCCCGCACTCCACGGGACTAAAATGTCTGGAGACATTTTTGTTTGTCACACTGAGTGGCAGAGGATGTGTGTGCTACTGGTATCTAGTGGGTAGAGACCAGGGATGTTGCTAAACATAGACCAATTCCCACAACAAAGAACCATCCAGACCAAAATGTCAATAATGCATTCCAGAGTTGAGAAAAACTTAAACATAAAACCTGAAACTAGTTTTAATAGCAAACTAGATTGGAGTGTTTGACATCACTAAGAATTCCTTGGGCCAGATGATTTAGAGAGGGTCTCTCCTCAGCAAACTAAACTCTAAGGAGTTATAAAACGTCTCCAATTACTGGTAGCAGGATGAGGTGTATCTGGACATACTGATCAGTTTTTGAGGAGAGTGGACTGTCTTTGAGAAGTATCTTTTCATGTAAATTAAAGAAGCAAACTTTCAGCTCAATAGAAAATAAAACCTCCTGAGGTTAACATTAATATTCTATGAAAAAAAAAACTTTGCTCCTGAAAATATCTCATACCATTAAAGAGGAAAACTCATACTGTCAATTTCAAATCTAGAGAGAACATGGAAAAGAAAAGACCAAATCTCTATGGAATATTAAAAACCTTTATTTTAATCTAGTGTTTCATCAAAACTGCTTGCCAGAACTGTTGATTATAAAGCTGTCTGTTTCCAGTTTCTGAATCAACTCTACCAGATGTTTTATGTCATGAATAATTGTTTCTTCAAAGATATTTTCATTTCAGAGCAAAATGCATTGAAATGTTAATTTCTGTGTAATTGAGATGATTTGGATAACATACCTTCAATGTTACTTGCATTAAGAACTAAGAGTCTATTTAATTGTAATTAGATGACCTTTCTGGTTTAGAATTAAATTTGGATGAAAGTAAGCCATTCAGGAAAGGAGAACATCAAGGCTCTATATTGTCACCCTGCTTATTTAACTTATATGCAGAGTACATCATGTGAAATGCCAGGTTGGATGAAGCACAAGCTAGAATCAAGATTGCCAAGAGAACTGTCAATAACCTCAGATATGCAGATGACACCACTCTTATGGCAGAAAACGAAGAACTAAAGAGCCTCTTGATCAAAGTGAAAGAAGATAATGAAGCAGTTGGCTTAAAACTCAACATTCAAAGCACTAAGATCATGGCATCTGGTCTCATCACTTCATGGCAAATAGCTGGGGAAACAATGAAAACAGTGAAGACTATTTTGGGGGCTCCAAAATCACGGCAGATGGTGACTGCAGCCATGAGATTAAAAGATGCTTGCTCCTTTCATAGAAGAAAAGCTATGACCAACCTAGACAGCATATTAAAAAGCAAAGATATTACTTTACCAACAAAGGTCCATCTCGTCCAAGCTATGGTTTTTCCAGTAGTCAGGTATGGATGTGAGAGTTGGACTGTAAAGAAAGCTGAGTGCCAAAGAATTGATGCTTTTGATCTGTAGTGTGGGAGAAGACTCTCGAGAGTCCCTTGGACTGCAAAGAGATGCAATCAGTCCATCCTAAAGGAAATCAGTCCTGAATATTCATTGGAAGTACTGGTGCTTAAGCTGAAACTCCAATACTTTGGCCACCTGATGCGAAGAACTGGCTCATTGGAAAAGACCCTGATGCTGGAAAAGATTGAAGGTGGGAGTAGAAGGAGACGACAGAGGATGAGATGGTTGGATGGCATCACCAACTTAATGGACATGAGTTTGAGTAAGTTCTGGGAGTTGGTGATGGACAAGAAAGCCTGATGTGCTGCAGTCCATGGGGTCACTGAGCATCAGACACACGGCTGAGTGACTGAACTGAAAGCAGTTCATATATGGAAAAATCTTGATGTTATGTAAAAATCAACATAACTTTATATTTCCTTGCTTGATTTTTGAGCACATGAATTTAAATATATTCCAACTGGAAAAGAAATAAAAGTAAGAGTCTGCTGCTGCTGCTGCTGCTAAGTCACTTCAGTCATGTCCGACTATATGTGACCCCATAGACGGCAGCCCACCAGGCTCCCCGTCCCTGGGATTCTCCAGGCAAGAACACTGGAGTGGGTTGCCATTTCCTTCTCCAATGCATGAAAGTGAAAAGTGAAAGTGAAGTCGCTCAGTCGTGTCTGACTCTTAGCGACCCCATGGACTGCAGCCTACCAGGCTTCTCCATCCATGGGATTTTCTGGGCAAAAGTACTGGAGTGGGGTGCCATTGCCTTCTCCCGAATAAGAGTCTACCAGAAATTAAATTTAACCTTTCCTTTTGAAGACACTTCGGAGAAGGCAATGGCACCCCACTCCAGTACTCTTGCCTGGAAAATCCCAAGGATGGAGGAGCCTGGTAGGCTGCAGTCCATGGGTTGGCTAAGAGTCAGACATGACTGAGTGACTTCACTTTCTCTTTTCACTTTCATGCATTGGAGAAGGAAATGGCAACCCACTCCAGTGTTCTTGCCTGGAGAATTCCAGGGACAGGGGAGCCTGGTGGGCTGCCGTCTATGGGGTCACACAGAGTCAGACACGACTGAAGTGACTTAGCATAGCATTTGAAGATACTTCTGACAAATTTTGAGGAAAATCAAAAGAATATTTTATATTTCTTTAAATTAATAGGCTTTATGAATACTTCTCTCTCAAGTCATATTTCAAAGTCAATAAAACTAAGGTACAGATTTTAAATATATATTTTAAATGTTTCAATGACTCCTTTCTAAGCAAGCATCTTTGAGGTCTTTGAAACAGATGATGATAAAATGAAATTCTTCTGATACTTCTATTTTTAAATATATCTCTTTAGTATAGTTGTTCTCAGTAGCTAACAATAATCTTCTGTCAAATGTAAAATGCTGCATGTAAAATATTTTTCAAATTTAAAATAGTTATGGATAAGCAATCACTGTGCATTTTCATTTGTAAAGAGGAAGAGGAAGTAATTACCAAGTAAAGCAGTCTTAGAGCAAAAAAAGCCTTACGTTTACCTAGTGCATCACATTCCTCTTAGAGCTAAGAACGTTGATGTTAGAGAAGGTGATTTTTTCAAAGTAACACAGAGGAACTGGAACCAGATGTCAGCCTCTGAGTCCATGCAACCTCTTTCGCTACTTATGCCACTACTCCGGGAGCAAAAACTAGATTCATCCCCGTTCAACGCTTAGAATGTCAAGACAGCATAAAATACCAAACTACCTGTTGGGGCCAACAGATGCCATAGAACTTAAAATGTAGTTGGAAAAGTAACAAAATAGACAGTGATAAGTAACACAGGGCACAAACAATCACAGTGACAGATCATTTCCAGTTCATTTATCTGAGTAAGCTCTTCAACTGGGCATGAGATTACAGGAGAAAGAATTAAAGGATTTTTGGGTAGGAGACCTGTGTGAACAAACATACATAGGTAGGAAATAATATAATTTAAAAAATGCAAAGACTAATTTGACTAGGGCATGTGATTTGCGTGGAGGATGTGGTAATAAAATTAAGAAAGATAGTTGGCGCTCACTGATTCTTGTGCATTACAACTTCTTAAGGGTTGTAGAGAGGTAATTTTTATAAGATGAAGGAAAATTTTGTTTGTGTATATCTGACTTTTTTTTTTGGTTGCATTGTGGCACCCACGTAGCAAGATGTGACTTTAACAACCTACTGAAATTGGTCCATGTGAACTTTTGAACTGAAGATTTTTGAAATTTCTGATTATAATTGATATTAATTTTGTGGTGTCCCTGACATTTGTAAATAACTTTCTGAAAACTACAGACATAGCTCATTATTATTAATTATTAATTATAGAAGTTGTTAAATATTTGTAGATCAACAGTAAAGTTTTTTGTGGCAAAAGAAAAATGATAATTAAATGACCAAGAAAATAAGCAATTAAAATAGACTTTTAATAAAATCTTAAAGAGTAAATTTTTATTGTTCTCCCTTTTATTATCTGATCTGATCTGACAAGAATCCAGGTATTTTTTTTTAACTGTGCAGTTGGGGTACCACCTTATAAAGAGTTTAGGATTCCTTTAGCTTATATTGTAGTTACTCTTTTAAAGTAGTGCTGACAAAGGGGATCATCTAGGTCAGCACATTTTTGCATTAATTATTTGATGCCAAGGGTATAGGCATGAAAATAAAATGAATATTTTAAATTTGGAGGCAGTATTTCAATTTGAATCCATAGATTCCTATGATAATATAAAACATATAGTTCTGAAAGTAATGATAACTAATGTTTATTTAGCATTTTGAACCGAACATTGTTCTAAGATGTTTACATGTACACAGAGAACAAGCCTATCAGGTGTTTTACAGAGATGGAAACTGAAGCACAGAGTTTGAATCAATGCCAAGTGGTGGTGCTGGAAAATACATGTAAACCGTCTTACACCACAGCACATTTTCTTTAACTACTGTGCCATGTTGTTTCTTTTGGGGAAGAAGAGAGCAAGGGAATTTCTAACTCAAATAAAAATGGAGAGAGAGAATAGAAAAGACTAGTAGATGAATGAATCCTTGTGTTAAAGGAAGGTTAGGAGAAACTTAAGCTTAGCAATGATAAAAGTAGATTAGAATTCATGATGTGAATGTACTTTTTTTGTCATCCCCCCTGAAAGGAATCAGTACTCTGTGGAGAATAGCTGACTGTATTTAGGTTAGAAAATCTCCAAATTAGTCAATACATTTTGTTATTGCAAAATAACAAAGATATTTCCAAAGCTGTCTATGAACAAGCTAAAAAATCTCCATCCAGTGGTCTTCCATCGCTATACTGCCACAACTAGGCCACAAGGGAGCTACTGTGAGAAAATGTAAGGAGTTAATTATTGGAACCAGTTGAGATGGAGAGCAATTATATATTCATGATGATACTCAAAATGAATAAACAATATCAAGTATACCCCAAAAAATCATATGCAGTGTGGGTAAACTTTATTAGCATAAAATCACCAATAGCATAAATATATGACCAATAGTGGGTACAGAGATGACCACATGACCTCTCCATCAAAGTCTGAGTGTGAACTGCTGTGAAATGGCTTTGTGAGCATGGTCCGAGTATCAGAAATATCCCCACTAAAAGAGTATTAAATCAGAGTCAGGAGATTGGCTATGGGGAAATAGACTCTCTGGAAGGTCACAAGCTTGTTGATCTGCATAGAAAGCAAGAACCAAAAGGGACTTAGATATGTATAAATATAGATGGTTAAAGGTGTAGAGATTTTTCCTAAGTTTTCATTGAATGGTTATATGTGTACTGATGTTAAAAGACCTGGGCACAGCAAGAAACAGAGTTTTCATATCCAGAAGTCTCCTACCCTGCTGACACAGAATCACAGGCGCTATCTGCCACAGTAGAGACTTTGCCAATCAAGAGAGGCTATGCTACAACACAGTGCATGTCTTCCTTCTCTGAGTGGTCAGCCTGTATTCAATAGTTTTTGGGGGATAAGGAGATCTTTGGTTAATTAAGTAATAATTGTAATCAAATATTGCAATGAGTATGTTTGTGATATATTCTCCAATTTGCAGGATAATCTGAACTAATATGATATTTAATACCCCTTAGTTCCTTAAGATCTGATAGATAATTTTTTACATTGGTCCTGTTACTTAACCATCTGTACATCCATTTCTTCACTTGATAGATCAATAATTATTTTCTTATTATTATTTTTAATAGTAACTTTATAGGATTGTTGAAGGTGATGCCTGGCACATACTGAGGTCTCAGAAAATGTTGTCTATTAGACTACTCCTATTGCTGATATTGATTGTGTCCTAATATTAGTTTATGTGACGTAAAACTGTCTCCTAGCTAACATCTAGTGTTTTTATCTATGTTTCTGTGATAGAGGTAAAGATGAATAATAGAAAGACTTTTTAAGAGAGCACTATCTTTCTATTACCTTTTATTATTTCTGAAATGTCAGTTTCTAGCTTAGATGTTTTCAATTTATGAAACTTGTAGAGATAATTATTTTGATTTTAAAACACATATGTCTCTAGCATCAAGACAATAAATGAAATAGTCTCCCTTCTTCAGAATATTTGAGGGAGATTCAAAAGCTTCATACTTCTCTAGTTCCTTAAGAACATACCATAAAGACCACTGACATAAATTTTATAGGGAGAAGAGTGCACCCCTGCTGACAGTATTAGAAAATACTTTACCCTGGGGTGCTAGAGTTTCTCCCAACTCTGAAAACTGTTGCCCCCATACAATCTCTCTCAGTTCTCAAGCTCATGAAGGAAAAGTCAATGATGGGAGGAAAGGAAAGAAGAAAAAAAGAGATGGTATTTGGACAGAGCCTACAGATAACATGTACCTGCTGAATGATAAGCCAGGGAAGGACAAAAGTGCATTATTTTGAAATAATGTTTAAATAATTATAACGACCCAGAACTTATCTTTTTGGCTTGGGACATGGCAAAAGGAAGGAAAATATATTCGTTATTCATTTGATACTCACATGTAACATGTATCATTCGGGAGAGCCTCCACAGGTACCCAGGCAAGCCTGATTTAGTATAACTTCTTTAACTTATAAATTAAATACATGTGCTATAAGACCTAAGCTTCACTGAAGCCTGAACTTTCTATCTCTTAGGTTCTGAGAAGACAATGAGTAAAAGAGAATCCCTTTACAAGGCACCATCACCAAACACCTTGCTGCGTAGAGAGACTAAATATGACAAAGGAGCACCTTGCAGCCCCATGGTGAAAGAATCTGGGAGAGCAGGTGGCAGCAGTCATTCATATTCACAATGTGCTTGGAAATCAAGAGATAGCACATCTATTAATAACTATTCTAATAAACTCCAAAACTTTTACTGGCTTAAGAGGCTAAAAGTTGATTCTCACACATTTAAATTTCAAATAGGTATTCTTAATCTGCCTGTAGCTTTTCTTCTTCAGTCAGTGAGTCAGAGACTCAGGCTCTTTGCCTCGTGTATGTCTAGTATCTTCAAGTCCAGATTTCCAAAGTCCCCAAGTTTGTCTGCCTCAATCCTGAAAGAGAAAAGAACATAACAGATTGATCACCCATGGACATTTTTTACAGCAGACCTAGAAATAGAATATGTCACTTCCACTCACATTCCATTGCTGAGAATTCAGTCACATGACCACACCTAAAGGCAAAGGAAAATGGAAACTGTAGTCTAATTGTATGCCCCTGAAGAAGAAAAAGCAGATTTGTCAATTGTTAGCCACAGATCTCAAAAAAAAATTCTAATAAAAATTGTACATTAAAATTTTAACTCTCGTTGAGAAGCATTATGATTTTTTAAAATTATATAAAATATAAATGTGTTTTACATATATATACACATACATATATGTGTAGTTTTAATCCTCAGAAACCGTTCATATTGCAAGTGCCAATCTAAAAATTCTTCACTGATCCCACTTGAACTTGAAATCACACTCATCAATAGCTGGACAACCTTGTCAGAGATTGTTTATCCAGGCAGGGTCAAGGATGTCAGTGTGCTGTTTGATGTAAGTTAGGATATAAAAGCACTGGCTCTGTCACTGTGCCGTTAGGTATAAGTTAGAATATAAAAAAGACTGGCTCTTAAAATACACAATCTTGTTCATTTTCATTAGAACTTAACTAGTAGAAATTAGCAGAGCACTCACTGGAGACTGTTCACATATGCCTTTATAGCTGACCCTAACGCCAAGCAGGGAATTACTTGGGCAGAATGCCAGATGTTCAGAAATGCAAATAAATTCCTATCTTGATTAAGGCTTAAAATTGTTTTAAGAAAAAGTACACAAGATTATCTGTCATAGTAATAAAACAATTTTCACATATTTGCACAGGAAGTACAATCCAGACAATCCCTTAAGCAGATTTTAATTTTCTATGTATTCATACTGCTCAATCAGTTTTCATCTGGGTATTACAATACCAAGCATGCATGTACTACTTACTGGAAAAATATGAATGATTTTTGACCCACTGTTATTATACCCCATCTCAGGAAGAGACTTCACAAATGCTATATCATGCTGTCATCCCCAATTTTATAGTTTTGGTGTCCTTAATAAATTTATGACTGAAGGAGACCTGTGCAATTATAAAACTACATCAGAGTGAGATATGGCCTTGGCAAAAGCTAAGTAGCTTAGGGAAGCTGTTACTAAAAGCAGCCTCTCCCCATCTAGGAAATATTATATTTCAAATTTAAGAATTAAAGGCAGCTTCACCAACTCAAATCACATATCAGATGAGTGTGCTAATGACCTATCAACAATTTCTTTAAAATTCCTCTTCATCTCTTCTACAGGGGGAAAAAAAGAACAGATTGGTACACTGCTTCTTAATTGGCATGTTCATTAGATGTCTCTTCATGGAAAGCATTCAGCTGGCTTCTGTGAGGCAAAATCAGTTAGGCGTGGCCCCTACCTCAACAGACAAACCATCTGTTGAGAGTCTCAGGAAAGGAGAATCAGGGATTTAAAAAAAAAAATTTCCAGTGGGAACGTGAGGAGAGATGTGCTGAGTAATTGCTTTCTCATATTGTAGAAAAAATATGGGTAAGCCAAAGAATAATTTGGGATGTATTTACATATGCTATACTGGGCTTTTAAATTAGTTTAATTGGTATGTGCTTAAAAGCTGAAGAACAATTCAAAATATTTACCAACTAGTAGAGTTTCTATACCAACTCAACAGTATAACCTGAATCTAACTAACTATTCTGCCTCTACCAAGGTGCCAGCAGTGGCATCCTGCTCAAGAGGTAAGTTAAACACACAATGTACCAGGAGAAGGCTGTAGTAGAATAGAGATTATCAGTGGCCTACTAGCAAATGAGACAACACCAAACACTTGAAGGTGATTTTTGTCTTTATTGTGAGACCAACTCTGTTGTTCTATCAGGAGAGGGAGGACCAGATAGATTAAACCACTTGCAGTAATTGAGGCTGCCACGCCATGATTTCTTTAGGCCATCTGGAGGCTCCATGCCATCTCATAGTGGTAGATATATTTCTAAGACACTCTCTGGGGTTTGAATGGAAATTAAACTATTAGAATGTTGAGAAAATTCTTGTAATGGCTTCTTTTGAAAAAGTGCAGATTTGGGACAAAGAGAAATGCTGAACTATGCATGTTGAAATATTTGTAGAATGTGAAGTGTCCTTTTGCAAGGTCCTCCAGTCAATCTTTGCCAATTAAACATCATGACTAGGGAAGTCCCACACACACTCCCTTCTGCTACACACACATGTACAACCTTTTCTCAAATACTACAACTCCTCCTAATGTCTCTCCAATCTCTCTAATAGTCTCTATTTTTCTCCATAATTTACCTCATTAACCAAAATTGTATTTTTGTTTACTTTCCCTGCCCCCCAGGTAGGATATCAGCTTCTTGAAAACATGGTTTTGTTTTACTGTTGTTATTGTTCATTGATGCATACCCCTTTGCCAAGAACAATGTTTGGGACACAGTGAACTCCCAATAAATACTAGTGTCAGTTCAGTCCAGTAGCTCAGTTGTGTCCGACTCTCTTCAACCCCATGAATCACAGCATGCCAGGCCTCCCTGTCCATCACCAACTCCTGGAGTTCACCCAAACTCATGTCCATTGAGTCAGTGACGCCATCCAGCCATCTAATCCTCTCTTGTCCCCTTCTCTTCCTTCCCCCAATCCCTCCCAGCATCAGAGTCTTTTCCAATGAGTCAACTCTTCGCA
Source organism: Tragelaphus eurycerus (assembly GCA_935064755.1). NCBI lineage: Eukaryota > Metazoa > Chordata > Mammalia > Artiodactyla > Bovidae > Tragelaphus > Tragelaphus eurycerus. The sequence goes on along the minus strand of CAKXYN010000004.1, from coordinate 30,601,005 downwards.
TCAGGGGGCCAAAGTATCAGAGTTTCAGCTTTAGCATCAGTCCTTCCAAAGAAATTCCAGGGCTGATCTCCTTCAGAATGGACTAGTTGGATCTCCTTGCAGTCCAAGGGACTCTCAAGAGTCTTCTCCAACACCACAGTTCAAAAGCATCAATTCTTCGGCGCTCAGCCTTCTTCACAGTCCAACTCTCACATCCACACATGACCACTGGAAAGACCACAGTCTTGACTAGACGGACCTTTGTTGGCAAAGTAATGTCTCTGCTTTTGAATATGCTATCTAGGTTGGTCATAACTTTGCTTTCTAGGAGTAAGCGTCTTTTAATTTCATGGCTGCAATCACCATCTGCAGTGATTTTGGAGCCCCCAAAATAAAGTCTGACACTGTTCCCACTGTTTCCCCATCTATTTCCCATGAAGTGATGGGACCAGATGCCATGATCCTCGTTTTCTGAATGTTGAACTTTCAGCCAACTTTTTCACTCTCCACTTTCACTTTCATCAAGAGGGTTTTTAGTTTCTCTTCACTTCCTGCCATAAAGATGGTGTCATCTGCATATCTGAGGTTATTGATATTTCTCCCAGCAATCTTGATTCCAGCTTGTGTTTCTTCCACTCATGATGTGGAAGCGTTTCTCATGATGTACTCTGCATATAAGTTAAATAAACAGGGTGACAATATACAGCCTTGACGTACTCCTTATCCTATTTGGAACCAGTCTGTTGTTCCATGTCCAGTTGTAACTGTTGCTTCCTGACCTGCATATAGGTTTCTCAAGAGGCAGGTCAGGTGGTCTGGTATTCCTATCTCTTGAAGAATTTTCCACACTTTATTGTGATCCACACAGTCAAAGGCTTTGGCATAGTCAATACTAGTGTAGTTATTAATAATTAATCCAGTAAAGAGTTAATGTTTTAGGAGTAGGCACCCCTGTCCATTTTAGTTCACTGATTCCTAAGATATCAGTGCTTATCCTTACCATCCCCTGTTTGACCATGTCCAATTTACATTGATGCATGGACCTAACATTCCAGGTTCCTATGCAATACTTTTCTTTGCAGCATAGGATTTTACTTTGATCACCAGACACATCCACAACTGAATGTTGCTTCCACTTTGGCCCAGCCACTTCATTCTTTCTGGAGCTATTAGTAGTTCTTCTACACTCTTCCTCAGTAGTATATTGGATGCCTTCAGACCTAGGGGACTCATTTTGATATGTCCTAGGAGACGTATCTCTTTTGTCTTTTATATAGCTCATGAGGTTCTCACAGCAAGTATACTGGAGTGGTTTGCCATTCCCTCCTCCAGTAGATTACCTTTTGTCAGAACTCCCTGCTATGACCTGTCCGTCTTGGGTGGCCCTACACAGCATGTCTCACAGCTTCATCGAGTTACACAAGCCCCATTGCCACAACAAGGCAGTGATCCCTGAAGGGTACATATACATATATCGTTTCTTTTTTGGTTTTCCACTCTATTTAGGTTACCACAGAGCATTGAGTAGGTTCTTATTAGTTATCTATTTTATGCATAGTAGGGTATATATGACAATCCCAATCTCCTATTCCCTTAACCCCTTAACTCTCCCCACCCCCCACCTTGGTAACCATACATTTATTTGTTCTCTACATCTGTGTCTAGGAGTAGGTACTTTTTAAAGTTTTTTTGTTTGTTTTTTTTGTTTTTAGTATGAATGTCCTTACAAATTTGGGAATAGAAATGGGGCAATCCTAACAATAATAACTTAAATCCTGATTCCCCCTTCTGAAGTTGGCATTTTTATAGGGGTGCTTCTTATTGCTCACAAACTAGTCCAGTATCAAATCATCCTGAGACAGATGTGTCAGTGTCTGGTGTTTTCATCCTTGTGCCTCTTCTCCATCTGATAAACATCCACTGCCCTCTAAGCCATGGGAGGACAACTCCATCCACCACATCAGAAGTTGTTCACCATGGAAACACCTATTTATTACTACTCCTTGCTTTTCTCAGAAACTTCAGTCCTCAAAATGCTAGAGTGGTAGAGTGGTCCCTACAGGATGATGGGAACACTCTTTTCAAATGACATCCACTCCAACTGAAATCCAAGTAGTCATTTTTATCCACTTCTGGCTCCGATGCCTGTGTGCACCGACCCATTTCAAACCAAGGGATCAGGAAAGTAACAAAGGGCCTGATATATTCTCCATCATCCAGGTCATCTTTCCTGCTACCGCTTAGTAGGCTTCCCTGAAAATTTCTTTTCCCTCTTTTGCTAACCTTGTCTCATTCACTAAGAGCGCCCCGCCGGCTGCGTCGCGCACTAAGAGCGCCCCGCCGGCTGCGTCGCGCACTAAGAGCGCCCCGCCGGCTGCGTCGCGCACTAAGAGCGCCCCGCCGGCGCACTAAGCGGTCGCGCACTAAGAGCGCCCCGCCGGCTGCGTCGCGCACTAAGAGCGCCCCGCCGGCTCGTCGCGCACTAAGAGCGCCCCGCCGGCTGCGTCGCGCACTAAGAGCGCCCCGCCGGCTGCGTCGCGCACTAAGAGCGCCCCGCCGGCTGCGTCGCGCACTAAGAGCGCCCCGCCGGCTGCGTCGCGCACCAGCCCCGCCGGCTGCGTCCGCGCACCAAGAGCGCCCCGCCGGCCGCGTCGCGCACTAAGAGCGCCCCGCCGGCTGCGTCGCGCACTAAGAGCGCCCCGCCGGCTGCGTCGCGCACTAAGAGCGCCCCGCCGGCTGCGTCGCGCACTAAGAGCGCCCCGCCGGCTGCGTCGCGCACTAAGAGCGCCCGCCGCCGTCGCGCACTAAGACCACAGCGCGGCCGAGAGGAGCTACCCCACCACCGAGGTCAGGAAGGGCGGCGGTGAGGAGAGACCCCTCGTCCAAGGTAAGGTGTGATGGCTGTGCTTCGCTGGCCGGGAGCAGCCAGGAACAGCTGGGATGAGATACCCCACGCCCAAGGTAAGAGAAACCCAAGTAAGACAGTAGGTCTTGAAAGAGGGCATCAGAGGGCAAATACACTAAAACCATTCTCACAGATAACTAGTCAATCTAATCACACAAGGACCACACCCTTGTCTAACTCAATGAGATTAAGCCATGCCCGAGGGGCAACCTGGGATGGGCGGGTCATGGTGGAGAGATATGACAGGGTGTGGTCCGCTGGAGAAGGGAATGGCAAACCACTTCAGTATTCTTGCCTTGAGAACCCCATGAACAGTATGAAAAGACAAAATGATAGGATACTGAAAGAGAAACTCCCCAGGTCAGTAGGGGCCCAATATGCTACTAGAGATCAGTGGAGAAATAACTCCAGAAAGAATGAAAGGATGGAGCCAAAACAAAAAGAATACCCAGCTGTGGATGTGTCTGGTGATAGAAGCAAAGTCCGATGCTGTAAAGAGCAGTATTGCATAGGAACCTGGAATGTCAGGTCCATGAATCAAGGCAAATTGGAAGTGGTCAAACAAGAGATGGCAAGAGTGAATGTTGACATTCTAGGAATTAGCGAACTAAAATGGACTGGAATGGGTGAATTTAACTCGGATGACCATTATATCTACTACTGTGGGCAGGAATCCCTCAGAAGAAATGGAGTGGCCATCATGGTCAACAAAAGAGTCCGAAATGCAGTACTTGGATGCAATCTCAAAAACGATAGAATGATCTCTGTTCGTTTCCAAGGCAAACCATTCAGTGTCACAGTAATCCAAGTCTATGCCCCAACCAGTAACGCTGAAGAAGCTGAAGTTGAAAGGTTCTATGAAGACCTACAAGACCTTTTAGAACTAACACCCAAAAAAGATGTCCTTTTCATTATAGGGGACTGGAATGCAAAAGTAGGAAGTCAAGAAACACCTGGAGTAACAGGCAAATTTGGCCTTGGAATACGGAATGAAGCAGGGCAAAGACTAATAGAGTTTTGCCAAGAAAATGCACTGGTCATAGCAAATACCCTCTTCCAACAACACAAGAGAAGACTCTATACATGGACATCACCAGATGGTCAACACCGAAATCAGATCGATTACATTATTTGCAGCCAAAGATGGAGAAGCTCTATACAGTCAGCAAAAACAAGACCAGGAGCTGACTGTGGCTCGGACCATGAGCTCCTTATTGCCAAATTCAGACTGAAATTGAAGAAAGTAGAGAAAACTACTAGACCATTCAGGTATGACCTAAATCAAATCCCTTATGATTATACAGTGGAAGTGAGAAATAGATTTAAGGGCCTAGATCTGATAGATAGAGTGCCTGATGAACTATGGAATGAGGTTCGTGACATTGTACAGGAGACAGGGATCAAGACCATCCCCATGGAAAAGAAATGCAAAAAAGCAAAATGGCTGTCTGGGGAGGCCTTACAAATAGCTGTGAAAAGAAGAGAAGCGAAAAGCAAAGGAGAAAAGGAAAGATATAAACATTTAAATGCAGAGTTCCAAAGAATAGCAAGAAGAGATAAGAAAGCCTTCTTCAGTGATCAATGCAAAGAAATAGAGGAAAACAACAGAATGGGAAAGACTAGGGATCTCTTCAAGAAAATCAGAGATACCAAAGGAACATTTCATGCTAAGATGGGCACAATAAAGGACAGAGATGGTGTGGACCTAACAGAAGCAGAAGATATTAAGAAGAGGTGGCAAGAATACACAGAAGAACTGTACAAAAAAGAGCTTCAAGACCCAGATAATCATGATGATGTGATCACTGACCTAGAGCCAGACATCTTGGAATGTGAAGTCAAATGGGCCTTAGAAAGCATCACTACGAACAAAGCTAGTGGAGGTGATGGAATTCCAGTGGAGCTATTCCAAGTCCTGAAAGATGATGCTGTGAAAGTGCTACACTCAATATGCCAGCAAATTTGGAAAACTCAGCAGTGGCCACAAGATTGGAAAAGGTCAGTTTTCATCCCAATCCCAAAGAAAGGCAATGCCAAGGAGTGCTCAAACTACCGAACAATTGCACTCATCTCACACGCTAGTAAAGTAATGCTCAAAATTCTCCAAGCCAGGCTTCAGCAATATGTGAACCGTGAACTTCCTGATGTTCAAGCTGGTTTTAGAAAAGGCAGAGGAACCAGAGATCAAATTGCCAACATCCGCTGGATCATGGAAAAAGCAAGAGAGTTCCAGAAAAACATGTATTTCTGCTTTATTGACTATGCCAAAGCCTTTGACTGTGTGGATCACAATAAACTATGGAAAATTCTTCAAGAGATGGGAATACCAGACCACCTGATCTGCCTCTTAAGAAATCTGTATGCAGGTCAGGAAGCAACAGTTAGAACTGGTCATGGAACAACAGACTGGTTCCAAATAGGAAAAGGAGTACGTCAAGGCTGCATATTGTCACCATGTTTATTTAACTTATATGCAGAGTACATCATGAGAAATGCTGGACTGGAAGAAACACAAGTTGGAATCAAGATTGCTGGGAGAAATATCAATAACCTCAGATATGCAGATGACACCACTCTTATGGCAGAAAGTGAAGAGGGGCTAAAAAGCCTCTTGATGAAAGTGAAAGTGGAGAGTGAAAAGGTTGGCTTAAAGCTCAACATTCAGAAAACGAAGATCATGGCATCTGGTCCCATCACTGCATGGGAAATAGATGGGGAAACAGTGGAAACAGTGTCAGACTTTGTTTTTCTGGGCTCCAAAATCACTGCAGATGGTGACTGCAGCCATGAAATTAAAAGACGCTTGCTCCTTGGAAGGAAAGTTATGACCAACCTAGATAGCATATTCAAAAGCAGAGACATTACTTTACCAACAAAGGTTCGCCTAGTCAAGGCTATGGTCTTTCCTGTGGTCATGTATGGATGTGAGAGCTGGACTGTGAAGAAGGCTGAGCGCCGAAGAATTGATGCTTTTGAACTGTGATGTTGGAGAAGACTCTTGAGAGTCCCTTGGACTGCAAGGAGATCCAACCAGTCCATTCTGAAGAAGATCAATCCTGGAATTTCTTTAGAAGGAATGATGCTAAAGCTGAAACTCCAGTATTTTGGCCACCTCATGCGAAGAGTTGACTCATTGGAGAAGACTCTGATGATGGGAGGAATTGAGGGCAGGAGGAGAAGGGGACGACAGAGGATGAGATGGCTGGATGGCATCACTGACTCGATGGATGCGAGTCTGGGTGACCTCCGGGAGCTGGTGATGGACAGGGAGGCCTGGCGTGCTGCGGTTCATGGGGTCGCAAAGAGTCGGACACGACTGAGCGACTGATCTGATCTGATCTGTCTCATTTACATGAGACACTAACTCACCAGTTCCACAAACACCATTGTGAATTTTGTATTCCACCTTTAATACTTTTCATATGTCTTAATACCATACAATAACACTGTCAGGTAGGCATTATTATTCTATCTTACAAATGAAGAAATTAGCATTTATTCAGTTACAGTGACTTGTTTAAAATAACAGAACGCAAACTGTTTATCTTAGATTGGGCCTTGAACCCATGTGGCTGGGGCTCGAACTCAGCCAAAACCCAGTTTGGGACTCTAACCCACATGACTAGGACTCAAACCCAGCCAAAACCCATGATACCTGGTTTCAGGATATAATGAAGCTCAGGTTCTTGATGTCTCATCACATCAAGAATTCAGTGAGAGACAAAGTGACAGGTAAGAAATTGATTTATTTAGAGAGAAACCCACTTGCAGAGGGCGACTCTGGGGGCTTTGAAATGTGGCATAGTTAGTTTTTATGGGCTGGGTAATTTCATAGGCTAATGAGTGGGAGGTTTATTCCAACTATTTTGGGGAAAGGATAGAGATTTCTAGAAATTGGGCCACTTTTTGGTCTTTTGATAGTGCCTTGGAACTGTCATGGTACCTCTGGGTGTGCATTTAGTTTGCTGACTGAGGGTGAAGGTCTAGTTAAAGTTGACTTGTCTGCCATCTTGGACCCATTCGACTCTAATGGGTTTATGTTGTGTCCTTAGGCTATCTCATTCTTTCAAAAGTTGTGCCCTGCCGCTGTCCCTCCTGTCAAAAATAGAAAGTGATGAAAGATAAAAGTGGGATTCAATCTCGGAATTTTTCTTTAATCTCAAGTGTGAGCTGTGAATGGCTAAACCATATCTAGTTAAAATAAACGTACTGAATAACATTACTGTTTTCATGAATTATAGTACTAGAAAAAGAAGGAAGCAAGCTTACTCTTAGAGGGCTGAGAAAAGCCAAGAAACCAGATGAACAAGATTCATAATGAACATGGCTAAACTATAGTCATTTCACCTGGGATGAAGTGAATTCCAGTTTCAGCATTGATCCCAGCCTTTCACCAATCAGTTAATCAGGTTAGGAGACAGACCTTTACCTATAGTACTTCAGAAGGGACCTGCCGCCTTAACCCTCATTCAGCCCTCTCCCTGTTTAAAATACCTGGTCTCATTATCATCGTATCTAAAAGCTGTTACACTTCATTATGTTGAGGAACTAAGAATAAAGGCAAAATGATTTCCTAAATGTTATTCCTGAATATTCATTGGAAGGACTGATGCTGAAGCTGAAACTCCCATACTTTGGCCACCTGATGCGAAGAACTGACTCATTAGAAAAGACCCTGTTGCTGGGCAAGATTGAAGGCAGGAGAAGGGGATGCTAGAGGATGAGATGGTTGGATGGCATCACCAATTGGATGGACATGAGTTTGAGCAAACTTTGGGAGTTGGTGATGGACAGGGAAGCCTTGGGTGCTGCATTCCATAGGGTCACAAAGAGTTGGACTCAACTGAGCGACTGAACTGAACTTAAAAGTTATTAATTCAATTCTATAAACTGTGTAATTGAAATGTGAATCCTAGTTCTTATTGAAGAATGGAGCTGAAGAATGAACTTCACAAACACATAAATACTGTAGCAAGAAAATAGGATTTATTAAAGAGAAGGAAAGTATAAAGCTCTAAGCATAGACACTGAGATGGGGTAAAGAGTCCCCCAAAGGCAGGGCTTACAACAGTTTATATCGTTACGTGTATTAAGGTACATTTTTGGTTGGCTTCTGTCCTTGAAATACATCATTTCTAACCTATGAGTTTAAAGGTCAAAATGTTTAACTTAATATCTTTATGGCTTATTTTGATCCTGAGATTAAGTTGCCACCCTTTTTCATGCCCCCTGGCCATCCCTCAGGCATATGGAACAGAGAAGTTAATTGTTGCCTTTCCCCAGATCTGAGTGCTGATAATTTATCAGACCAAGGACACATTCCAGGAATTCAGGACAAGGGTATCAGTTCAGTTCAGTTCAGTCGCTCAGTCCTGTCCAACTCTTTGCAACCCCATGAATTGCAGCACGCCACGGCTCCCTGTCAATCACTAACTCCAGAGTTCACCCAAACCCATGTCCATCGAGTTGGTGATGCCATCCAGCCATCTCATCCTCTGTCATCTCCTTCTCCTCCTGCCCCCAATCCCTCCCAGCATCAGAGTCTTTTCCAATGAGTCAACTCTTCGCATCAGGGGGCCAAAGTACTGGAGTTTCAGCTTTAGCATCATTCCTTCCAAAGAAATTCCAGGGCTGATCTCCTTCAGAATGGATTGGTTGGATCTCCTTGCAGTCCAAGGGACTCTCAAGAGTCTTCTCCAACACCACAGTTCAAAAGCATCCATTCTTTGGCACTCAGCCTTCTTCACAGTCCAACTCTCACATCCACACATGACCACAGGAAAAACCATAGCCTTGACTAGATGGACCTTTGTTGGCAAAGTAATGTCTCTGCTTTTGAATATGTGATCTAGGTTGGTCATAACTTTCCTTCCTAGGAGTAAGCGTCTTTTAATTTCATGGCTGCAGTCACCATCTGCAGTGATTTTGGAGCCCCCCAAAATAAAGTCTGACACTGTTCCCACTCTTTCCTCATCTATTTCCCATGAAGTGATGGGACCAGATGCCATGATCCTCGTTTTCTGAATGTTGAGCTTTCAGCCAACTTTTTCACTCTCCACTTTCATTTTCATCAAGAGGCTTTTTAGTTCGGTGTCATCTGCATATCTGAGGTTATTGATATTTCTCCCAGCAGTCTTGATTCCAACTTGTGTTTCTTCCACTCCAGCGTTTCTCATGATGTACTCTGCATATAAGTTAAATAAGCAGGGTGATAATATACAGCCTTGACGTACTCCTTTTCCTATTTGGAACCAGTCTGTTGTTCCATGTCCAGTTCTAACTGTTGCTTCCTGACCTGCATATAGGTTTCTCAAGAGGCAGGTCAGGTGGTCTGGTATTCCCATCTCTTGAAGAATTTTCCACACTTTATTGTGATCCACACAGTCAAAGGCTTTGGCATAGTCAATAAAGCAGAAATAGATGTTTTTCTGGAACTCTCTTGCTTTTTCCATGATCCAGCGGATGTTGGCAATTTGATCTCTGGTTCCTCTGCCTTTTCTAAAACCAGCTTGAATATCAGGAAGTTCATGGTTCACATATTGCTGAAGCCTGGCTTGGAGAATTTTGAGCATTATTTTACTAGCATGTGAGATGAGTGCAATTGTGCAGTAGTTTGAGCATTCTTTGGCATTGCCTTTCTTTGGGATTGGAATGAAAACTGACCTTTTCCAGTCCTGTGGCCACTGCTGAGTTTTCCATATTGGCTGGCATATTGAGTGCAGCACTTTCACAGCATCATCTTTCAGGATTTGAAATAGCTCAACTGGAATTCTATCACCTCCACTAGCTTTGTTCATAGTGATGCTTCCTAAGGCCCACTTGACTTCACATTCCAGGATGTCTGGCTCTATGTCAGTGATCACACCATTGTGATTATCTGGGTCATGAAGATCTTTTTTGTACAGTTCTTCTGTGTATTCTTGCCATCTCTGCTTAATATCTTCTGCTTGTGTTAGGTCCATACTATTTCTGTCTTTTATCGAGCCCATCTTTGCATGAAATGTTCCTTTGGTATCTCTGATTTTCTTGAAGAGCTCTCTAGTCTTTCCCATTCTGTTGTTTTCCTCTATTTCTTTGCATTGATCACTGAAGAAGGCTTTCTTATCTCTTCTTGCTATTCTTTGGAACTCTGCATTCAGATGTTTATATCTTTCCTTTTCTCCTTTGCTTTTCGCTTCTCTTCTTTTCACAGCTATTTGTAAGGCCTCCCCAGACAGCCATTTTGCTTTTTTGCATTTCTTTTCCATGGGGATGGTCTTGATCCCTGTCTCCTGTACAATGTCAGAAACCTCCATCCATAGTTCATCAGGCACTCTATCTATCATATCTGCTGCTAAGTCGCTTCAGTCGTGTCCGACTCTGTGCGACCCCATAGACAGCAGCCCACCAGGCTCTCCCGTCCCTGGGACTCTCCAGGCAAGAACACTGGAGTGGGTTGCCATTTCCTTCTCCTCATATCTAGGCCCTTAAATCTATTTCTCACTTCCACTGTATAATCATAAGGGATTTGATTTAGGTCATACCTGAATGGTCTAGTGGTTTTCCCTACTTTCTTAAAAGTATAGAACCACCTAGAAATTAGCAAATAAAGGTACTAAAGTAATATTTGTGAGGCTGTTAGTTTAATCAGAAGAAATAATTGGACTACACACATCCTAGAGAGCCCCTTTCAATCCATATAAAAGTGTAGAGTGCTTTGAAGAATTACATATACCTATAAAATATACATCTTTACTTTAGCATGCTAGCACAGTACTTGCAGTAATTATAAATGTTTTTAGTTAATTTAGAAACAACCTTTAATCATCCCATCCATCTTTCTGCCAGTAAAAGATAGTCTCTATGTTACAGTTCTTTTTGTTTTATAACTTTAAATTTCTCAAATTATGGACAGTTTAACAGTTTCCTTAGAAATTAAATTGGAGGAAGAAAAAAGAAAGTGTATAAAATAATAATTAAGCTTAACTCCACCCCAGTTCTTCATAAGTCTCTGAAAATACCTTGCAAATGCTATATTTCAGGCAAATTTAGAAATCTACTTGTACCAGTGCATATTGAAAGAGTGTCAAGGGAAAATGCAAATTTGCATGCCTGAGGCAAAGACTGTGCCAGAATGCATGGAGGCTACAGAGAAACATTAAAGCGTTAACAGTGGCTCGATTGGACACGTTAGCATAGAGCTTCTTGTGTGCTCTGGAGAGAAGAGAGGAGGGAGTAGGACTTGGACTGCTTCAGTGGCTGAATCTCCATTTCCCTTCCTCTTCTCTCCTGCAATTCCTTCTCTGGTATCTGGTTTGCCTCCATCTACTTCTCTTTTCTCTTCCTCTCCTTGCTTTCTTCTTCCTCCTTCAACCCACAAAATGTTACAGAGGCAGCTTAGCAGGGGGAGATGGTCAAGACATTCAACTCCCTTTTCTGCCTCGAACGCTGAGCAGAGCTCAGGATCACTAACTGGTTTGGGTAAAGCTGAGCCTCAATATTTATATATCCTCTTTTCTAAAGTTCAGTTCAGTTCAGTCGCTCAGTCATGTCTGAGTCTTTGCAACCCCATGAACTGCAGCACGCCAGGCCTCCCTGTCCACCACCAACTCCTGGAGCCTACCCAAACCCATGTCCATTGAGTCAGTGATGCTATCCAACCATCTCATCCTCTGTCGTCCCCTTCTCCTCCTGCCCTCAAACTTTCCCAGCTTCAGGGTCTTTTCAAATGAGTCAGCTCTTCGCATCAGGTGGCCAAAGTACTGGAGTTTCAGCTTCAATATCAGTCCTTTCAGTGAACACCCAGGACTGATCTCCCTTAGAATGGACTGGTTGGATCTCCTTGCAGTCCAAGGGAATCCCAAGAGCCTTGTCCAACACCACAGTTCAAAAGCATCAATTCTTCAGTGCTCAGCTTTCTTTATAGTCCAACTCTCACATCCATACATGACCACTGGAAAAACCATAGCCTTGACTAGAGGGACCTTTGTTGACAAAGTAATATCTCTGCTTTTTAATATGCTGTGTAGGTTGGTCATAACTTTCCTTCCAAGGAGTAAGCGTCTTTTAATTTCATGGCTGCAATCACCATCTGCAGTCATTTTGGAGCCCTCCAAATTAAAACCAAGCCTCTGTTTCCACTGTTTTCCACTGTTTAGCCATGAAGTGATGGGACCGGATGCCATGATCTTCGTTTTCTGAATGTTGAGCTTTAAGACAACTTTTTCACTCTCCACTTTTACTTTCATCAAGAGGCTCTTTAGTTCTTCTTCAACTTCTGCCATAAGGGTGGTATTATTTGCATATCTGAGGTTATTGATATTTTCTAAGGTATTGCCTTTCATTTTTTTTTTCCAGATATGGTCAATGAGAATTCACTTTAGAGCTTTCTAATTCATTGATAATAAAGTGAAAAAGAAAGTGAAGTCGCTCAGTTAACATTTTTGGCTATGTGATAAAATATAACCTATGTCAAATGTCATTCTTCAGAATTCAACATTATCACAGAAGACCCATTAGCAACTCACCAATAGCCTCAAAGGGCTTCCCAGGTGGTGTAGTGGTAAAGAATACACCTGCCAATGCAGAAGACACAGGAAATACAATTTGATCCCTAGGTTGGGAATATCCCCTGGAGGAGGAATGGCACCGCATTCCAGTATTCTTGCCTGAAGAATGCCATGAACAGCAGAACCTGGCCGGCAACAGTCTAAGGGGTTGCAAAGAGTCATGCATGACTGAGCAAGCACCCAATAGCTTCAAAATGTGGCCTTGAGAACATTGAGAGGGCCTTAACAGATCAGGCACTGGGTACTTTATATGGATTATCTTATTTAGACCATAGAGCAGTGTCGAGAGATGTTATTTTCTATCCTCAATTTATAGGTGAGAAAATTAGAGTGTAAAATGATAAACTAGTTTGTTTGTCAGATACTCATTGGCAGAGCTGAAATTCAAACCCTTGTCTGCCAGAACTCCTTAGAATTAACCCATATAAACAATAGTCGTCTGAGATTTCTTATCATCGTCTTTCAATGACTTTCCTATTATTTTTGTTACTTCTAACAACCCAGAGTTACCAGGCACCTAATTCCCATGGATATTCTTTTCTTTCCTCCTTTTTCAACTAAAGATGCTAATATCTAGCCCCCTTGGATGATGTACTCTGTGAGAAATCGATGTAATCATCAAGTACCCTGCCTGAGATAAGGAGCTGTGAGATCAGTCTCTAAAGTGGGTCTGGGGCCTGACAAGAATTTCTCCCAAAAGTCCTGTCTCTTCAGTTTCTTCATTTTAAACCAAACTCCAGGCAAAAAATATATGTAGATAGATTAGACACATGTAACAAAGTGACCAATGGGAAGAATGATTAATCACTCCAAACGGCTGAAGATAAACACTAATTAGTCCAACTGCCATTCAAGAGGGATAAGAAATAGGCGAGCCTTGGAAATAGAGGTAAAAAGAGCACCATTTGACTAATGATCTCCACATGAAATGCATAGAGTTCACTTCAAGAGTTAGAGTGGTGGAAATAAATGATGCTGGTTTTGTGGAGGCTAGGACTCATGGTCCGGCTCTCTACTTCCCCACCCTCTTCTTCACTGGCAACAGAGAACATAGGAGCAGCTATAAAGGATGCTGTAACCTAATTTACAAAGATACCATATTTTCACCCACTCCACCAGGTGGGTAGAGAGAAAAACAGAGTTCATTCCTGTCATGGACTGAAAGTTTGTGTCCTCAGAAATTAATGTGTAGAAGACTTAATCTCCAATGTGATGGTATTTGGAGATGGAGTCTTTGGGAAGTAATTAGGTTTAAATTAGGTCATGAAGATGGACCCCTCATGATGGCATTAGTATCTCATGAGGAAAAGACCAGAACTCTCCCACTTGAGAATACAGCTAGAAGGAGGTTGTATCCAAAACAGGAAGATGGCTCTCACAAGACACCAAATGTGCCCCACCTTGGTCTTGGTTTTCTCAGCCTCCAGAACTATGGGACATAAATTTCTGCTGTTTAAGCTACCAGAACTATGATTTTGTGATAGCAACCCAGAAATCTAAGACAATGCCCAAAGTCTTTGGTAAACATTGTAGATAAATACAGAACTACTACCCCAGAAATCCTGGACTGTTGGAGTTAACACAAGAAAGCATCGTATGAATAGGAAAGAGGAAAAATGGAGTTGGAGGGAGCCCATTAATGAGAAGCTCTGAGTGAGCTGAGTCAACCAGTATCCCTGGATTCTAATAGGATAAAGTAATCCTAATAGTGGAAGAGCAGGAATTCTTGTTTTTGAGAATCATCCCTAGAATCGTGTCCCAAGGACCCCCTGGAAGCAGTGATGGCATCAGACTGCAATATCACCAATAAACTTCTGCAGAGTGCTGGTCAGGTTTCCCAGTGCTATCTCCTCCTAGTGAAAAGAACCAACACTGCCTAGTTCTTGGATTGAAAAGCCCCAAAGATCATGGAGTTATCAAAGGAGCAAAGACTTCATTGAGGGAAGAAAAACTATTTTGCAATTGCATTGTGCAACTGGGGAGCCAGAATTGTTTAAATTGACCATCATAATGAGTAATGGTTCATTTGTACTCCAAATTAGAGAAGTTTACTTATACCTACTCAGGACTATGTTAGAGTTTCCAGGCTAGGAGGCCAAGATCCCATCTGAAAATTTAATCTTTATTTACAGGAGACAGTACATTATACAGCAGGGCCTAATTCACAGGTGATTTGATAATAAGTTTACTGTTTATTTCTTATTTTCCCAACTTCTGCTAAGGTATTTACAGACAAGAGCTCTCTCTTTTACTCATCATGGTGTCTTTTCTTGCCCCCACTCTCTTGGAACCCAAGAAATGCTGTGCCTGTCCATCCTTCTCTTTTCTTTTCCACTGGATGAAGGAACGAAGAACCTCAACTGGGCGTTCATAGTGCTCACATCACCCCCAGTGGCGTATGTCTGTACAGCAGCCTTGAAACTGCCAGCTCTGCCTCCCTTCTCACTTGTTTTTTCTTCTTATGCCATGTATACAGAATGTCTCACAGAACATACGGCTAAACAAATGCCACATTTGCACACTGTATTTAAATCCTCTAAGGATAAATCATGTATACAATAGCTAATTGTAAGTCACTTTGTTAGCTTAGACCTTATAGAAGTAAAGGTCTAAATACCAAGGGACCTAAGAACACATGCCTCTTTGGAACTGGTCCGGTTCTACTTTCTAGATAGTTATGGCATAGCTGGTTTTGTAGTTTTAAGCACTGTATTTATTCATCCGCTGCTGCTGTTGCTAAGTCGCTTCAGTCGTGTCCGACTCTGTGCGACCCCATAGACAGCAGCCCATTAGGCTCCTCTGTCCCTGGGATTCTCCAGGCAAGAATACTGGAGTGGGTTGCCATTTCCTTCTCCAATGCATGAAAGTAAAAAGTGAAAGTGAAGTCGCTCAGTCGTGTCCGACTTCCAGCGACCCCATGGACTGCAGCCTACCAGGCTCCTCCGTCCATGGATTTTCCAGGCAAGAGTACTGGAATGGGGTGCCATTGCCTTCTCCAATTTATTCATCTAAGGGGAGGGAAATTGTATTTCTTTGAGAAATACATTGTATTTCTTTAACTTTTTTCTTTTGTAATATTGGGGTAATAATAAGGATGCTTTTAAATGCCACAATTTTTCTTACCTTTGTGAAGATTACATGAAATAATGGTATAAAGCACTGGTCACAGTGTCCAGCATATAGGAAGAACTCAATCAATGCTGCTGATGAAGAGAGACTAAGGGACCTGCCCAAGACTCCACAACGAGTACCTAGATGGGCAAAGGGAGGGAAGGACCTGAGTGGCAAAATTTCTTATCTCTTGAGGTGCAGACTGACACCTTAGCTCTCCTGTTTGCAGGTGGGAATGGTGCAGATAGATGAGGGAAAGAAGGTAAAACCAGAGCAAAGAAAACTGGCTACAGCTATTGTCTCCTTTCCCTCCCCTTGGATGAATAAATACAGTGCTTAAAATGACTACAGAGATACAGGCAGAGGTCTCTTTACTTAGAAGTTAACAAAAGGATAAAGATCTCTTTCTGAATTTTGCTTATTAGCTGAAATAAAAATAACCCAGCTATGTCATAGCTAAATTTGGATTTCTTTCTCTGTCCTACCTCTATCTCTCATTTATCCAGTCCCTAGCCATCCTTCAGCTCCACCTTCAGAATTCCATGGGGAATGAAAATTTTTACTTTAGAATTGAGCTTTGACATGGCTTGGAAAGACATTCATGGCTGCTGTGAGCACCTGCAGATGCAAAATGGAAGACTGGCCCTGCATGGAGGCAGAGTTCAGCCGGGTTCTGGGACCAGCTCTGACTTAGTCTTCCTGGGCCAAGCCCCTAGCATGGGGCCTTCCTTAGTTCTTTCACTTACAGTTCTGTATTTCTCATTTTTCTATCAACACTCATAGTGTACAGATAATTGCCCCATGGAACTAAATGACAATAGGGAGGAGGGAGGCTGGTGCCACTGACAAGGTGCTTTTGTGCAAATCAGGAAAAAGCACGTGCTTAAGTCAATGCAGCCTCACCAGACTGTGATTTAGCCTGGGTAACAAGTTGAATGTTGACTTTCACTTGCTCTCTCTGCCTCGGGTACCTTTGTGCAGAGCAGAAAAATGCATCATCCTATAGATTAGTCCTGGTGCTCAGCAAACATTTCTTGCTGTGATTCACCTCCTCCCTGATCCTTTTACCCAACTGCTTATGTGGCAGGTAGATTGTAATTTGTGGCAAGCATCTTAATGAAATCTTGAGTGGGAGTAACAGTTTTATAACTAGTTACAAACTCCAGTAGGTACAGCAACAAACAACATAATGGTGTGCAGAGAGAGCATAATGATAATGTTTTCCCAGAACATTTACTAACACATTTGTTAAGGCCTTTCTATGTATGATCACATTTAATGTTCACAACAGTCTATGAGGTATGTTTCCATTTTATACATGAGAAATCATTAAGTGAGAGAAGTTCGTTAACTTGAAACTGATGGAGCAAAGACTTGAATTGATGATGGTCTCGCTGTTATTTCCTTATTTTGAGACTAATAGATATAAAATATTTTAGGTTTTACTGATGCACAAGTATAGCATTAAATATCATGGAATGAAGCTATAATTCTCCTTTCAGTTTTCTCTCAGTCATTCTGATGGTGATTCCATCTGGTGCCTTTAACAGATATACTTGCTCATCGTCTTCAGATCAATAGAAAGCAGATTTCAGGCTCAAAACCATCAACAAACAATAGAATCCAAATAAAATTGAATCACAATTTAATCCTAATATCATCTATTTATAGTAAGTGATACTGATTCTCCATTTCCCATCTATCATGCAAAGTTTCCTTTTTAAAGAAAATCAAGAAAGAGTTAAAGAAAAAACTATTAAGCAAATAACAATGAAGTGAATTCAGTATGATAGGATTGTGGGAATGGTAGTCAGAGGTGCTTAGATATGGAAAAAACTGGGGAGATATTGAGCCAACAGATAAGAATTAAAAAACAGTACCATGCGCCACTCGGCCACTTCCATGGGCTTTGATGTCAAGGAACTTAATGAATTTACATCCCAGTATTGATGGTTGCTAACTGGTTACTAGTTCTAACTGGTTACTAGTTCTTAGAAAATCATTCAGTGTCTCTAAATCTCAGTTATAATCTCAAAAATAATTCTTAATATCCACCTTAATGGTATTATTGTGACAGGAAAATGAAATAATTTTTGTGACAATGCTTGGCATATGGAAGTTGATCCACAAATATTAGTTTATTCTACTCTCTCCCTTCTCTTTGCTTCCCTGGTGGCTCAGACCACCAGCATCTGTCTGCAATGCAGGAGACCCAGGTTCAATCCCTGGGTTGGGAAGATCCCCTAGAGAAGGAAATGGCAGACCACTCCAGTATTCTTGCCTGGAAAATCCCATGGACAGCGGAGCCTGATAGACTACTGTCCATGGGGTCACAAAGAGTCAGACAGGACTGAGCGACTTCACTTCACTTCACTTCCCTTCCCTTCTCTTTAATTACCATAGTTGGAAGAAGAATGCTTCATCTTTCTCCTCATCTGTTAGTAAGAGCTCTTTGTATTAACTTCTTTCTTTACTTTAAACTGTGTTCATTAAATAATGAGCAGGAAAAGTACTTATTAAAATTTGCATTTTGTATGAAGCATAACAAGTCGACAAACTGGAAATTGATCACTGCCATGCCAGTATAGCACCTGGACATCCCTTCTCTACACTCAGATCTAACCAGTTTTCTAACCTTGTTGTTCATTGTTTTCAGTCATGTTTTCATTCACTGCAACCCCTTGGACTGTAGCACTCCAGGTTTCCTGGTCCTTCACTATCTCACTATCTTCACTATCTCTTCAAACTCATGTCCATTGAGTCAGTGGTGCCATCCAACCATCTTATCCTCTATTTCCCCCTTCCTATCCTGTCATCAGTTTTTCCCAGCATCAGGGTCTTTTACAGTGAGTTGGCTCTTCACATCAAGTGACCAAAGTATTGGAGCTTCAGCTTTGGTATCAGTGCTTCCAATGAACATTCAGAGTTGATTTCTTTTAGAATTGACTGGACTCTCAAAAGTCTTCTCCAGCACCACAGTTCAAAAGCATCAATTCTTTGGCATTCAGCTTTCTTTATGGTCCAACTTTCTGGGCTCCAAAATCACTGCAGATGGTGACTGCATCCATGAAATTAAAAGACGCTTACTCCTTGGAAGGAAAGTTATGACCAACCTAGATAGCATATTCAAAAGCAGAGACATCACTTTGCCAACAAAGGTTCGCCTAGTCAAGGCTATGGTCTTTCCTGTGGTCATGTATGGATGAGAGAGCTGGACTGTGAAGAAGGCTGAGCGCCGAAGAATTGCTGCTTCTGAACTGTGGTGTTGGAGAAGACTCTTGAGAGTCCCTTGGACTGCAAGGAGATCCAACCAGTCCATTCTGAAGGAGATCAGCCCTGGGATTTCTTTGGAAGGAATGATGCTAAAGCTGAAACTCCAGTATTTTGGCCACCTCATGCGAAGAGTTGACTCATTGGAGAAGACTCTGATGCTGGGAGGGATTGAGGGCAGGAGGCGAAGGGGACGACAGAGGATGAGATGACTGGATGGCATCACTGACTCGATGAATGTGAGTCTGAGTGATCTCTGAGAGCTGGTGATGGATAGGGAGGCCTGGCGTGCTGCAGTTCATGTGGTCACAAAGAGTTGAACACGACTGAGAGACTGATCTGATCTGATCTGATCTCATATTCATACATAACTACTGTAAAAACCATAGCTTTAAATATATGGACTTTTGTCTGCAAAGTGATATCTCTGCTTTTTAATACACTGTCTCGGTTTGTCATAGGTTTTCTTCCAAGGTACAAGCATCTTTTAATTTCATGGCTGCAGTCACAATCTGCAGTGATTTCGGAGCCCAAGAAAATAAAATCTCTCACTGTTTCCACTTTTTCCTCATCTATTTGCCATGAAGTCATGGGACCAGATGCCATGATCTTAGTTTTTTGAATGTTGAGTTTAAGCCAGCTTTTTCACTCTTCTCCTTCACCCTTATCAATAGGCTTTTTAGTTCCCCTTCATTTTCTGCCATTAGAGTGGTATCATGTGCATATCTGAGGTTATTGATATTTCTTCTGGCACTTTTGATTCCAGCCTGGCATTTCACATGATGTACTCTACATGTAAGTTAAATATACAGGGTGACAATATACAGCCTTGACATACTCCTTTCCCACTTTTGAACCAGTCCATTCTTCCATGTCTGGTTCTAACTGTTGCTTCTTGACCTGCATACAGGCTTCTCAGGAGACAGGTAAGATGATCTGGTATTCCCATCTCTTGAAGAAGAATTTTCCACATATTGTTGCAATCCACACAGTCAAAGCCTGTAGCGTAGTCAGTGACACAAAAATAGATATTTTTCTGTAATTTCCTTGCTTTTTATGTGTTCCAGTGGGTGTTGACAATCTGATCTCTGGTTTCTCTGCCTTTTCTAAATCCAGCATGTACATCTGGAAGTTCTCAGTTCACGTACTACTGAAGCCTAGCTTGAAGGATTTTGGGCATTACTTTGCTAGCATGTAAAGTGAGAGCAATTTTTACAATAGTTTGAACATTCTTTGTCATATCCTTTCTTTGGGATTGGAATGAAAACTGATCTTTTCCAGTCCTATGGCCATGGTTGAGTTTTCCAAATTTGCCGACATATTGAGTACAGCACTTAAACAGCATCATCTTTTAGGATTGAAATAGCTTAGCTGGAATTCAGTCACCTCCACTAACTTTGTTCATAGTAATGCTTCCTAAAGCCTACTTGACTTCCCACTCCAGGATGTCTGACTCTAGGTGAGTGATCACACCATTGTGGTTATCTGGGTCATTAGGATCTCTTTTGTATAGTTCTTCTGTGTATTCTTGTCACCTCTTCTTAATATCTTCTGCTTCTGTTAGGTCTATACCATTTCTGTCCTTTATTGTGCCTATCTTTGCATCAAATATTCCCTTGGTATCTCTAATTTTCTTGAAGAGATCTCTGGTCTTCTCCATTCTATTGTTTTCCTCTATTTCTTTGTATTGTTCACTTAAGGCTTTCTTATCTGTCTGCATTCAGTTAGGTATATCTTTCCCTTTGCCTTTCACTTCTCTTCTTTTCTCAGCTATTTGTAAGGCCTTCTCAGACAACCACTTTGTCTTCTTTTTCTGTGGGATGGTTTTAGTCACCACCACCTATACAGTGTTATAAACTTCCATCCATAGTTCTTCAGGCATTCTGTCTTCCAGATCTAATCTCTTGAATCTATTCATCACCTCTACTATATAATCACAAGGAATTTGATTTAGGTCATACCTGAATCAGATCAGATCAGATCAGTCACTCAGTCATGTCCGACTCTTCACGACCCCATGAATTGCAGCATGCCAGGCCTCCCTGTCCATCACCAACTCCCGGAGCTCACCGAGACTCACATCCATCGAGTCAGTGATGCCATCCAGCCATCTCTTCCTTTGTCATCCCCTTCTCCTCTTGCCCCCAATCCCTCGCAGCATCAGAGTCTTCTCCAATGAGTCAACTCTTCGCATGAGGTGGCCAAAGTATTGGAGTTTCAGCTTTAGAATGGCCTAGTGCTTTTCCCCACTTTCTTTAATTCTGAAGTTTGCAATAAAGAGCTCATGATCTGAGCCACAGTTAGCACCATGTCTTGTTTTTACTGACTGTATGGAGTTTTCTCATCTTACGGTTTATTCTTTATTCCTTGTTTTCTGAATAGTTGTACTTCCCTGAACTACCGTTTGAAAGTGCCACCCTCCCAGTGGCTCCCCTAAGCACTATCACATCAGAAAGAAACAATCTTGAATTTTTTTAAGTTCTGTGTTCTGAGCTTATAGAAACTTAGGCTTAACTCTAAACACTATACTGTCCATATTTTCCCAAAGTAAGATCATGAAACACAGATTGTAGCTTTAACTATTATAAAACATTAGTAGCCTGCACTGATGGAAAAGTCCTGAGTAGGATCAGATTCTCACTAGTATGAGGAGGTCCTAATTCACATGGTTATTTAAATGGTGTAGACATTTTAAAAAATTATTTACTTATTTGTTTATTAATTTTTGGCTATGCTAGGTTGCTACATGCAGTGAGCAAGGGGCTCCTTTTAGTTGCAGTGGCTTCTCTTGTTGCAGAGCGCAGGCTGTAGGGCATGCAGGTTTCAGTAGTTGCAACGTGGGCTCAGTAGTTGTGACCTGTGGGCTTAGTTGCCCCGCAGTGGAATCCTCCCAGACCAGGAATCGAACCCCTGTCCCCTGCATTACCAGGCACACTCTCAACCACTGGACCACCAGGCAAATCATTTAAAGAGCAAAAATATCTCTTTATTCTTGTTGCTTTATCATCCCCTAGGGTCAAAGTTGGGTTCTGGACGTATCCATATGCTAGCCTACAAGTAGGGAAAAGAAAGGAAATCCAGTATCAGAAATGGAAAGTCAGCCTCCAGTTTTGCTGTAACTATCATGGAGGGATGATTTAAGGAGAATCAAATCTCTGTTTTAGGAGGGGCTTAATCATTAGGGAAATTAAAATTAAAACCATGATAAGGTACCACTTAATACCCACTAAGATAGGTATAATTAAAATGACAAAAAATATCAAGTGTTGATAAGGATGTGGAGAAATGGAAATTCTTATACATTGCTGGTGCAAATGCAAAACTTTAGAGTACTTACTTTAGAGAACAGTCTGGAAGTTCCTCAAAAAGTTACACATAGGTTTACCACATAGTGCAGGAGTACATTCCACTCCTGGTATATACACAAGAGAATTGCAAACATATGTTTACACAAAAACTTGAGCATGAATGTTCATAGGTGCAGTATTCATAACAGCTAAAAGGGGAAGCAAACCAAATGCCCATCAACTGATAAACTGATATACAAAATACAGTATAACTATACAATGGAATGTTATTTGAGCCTACAAAAGAAATGAAGAGCATGCTACAACATGGATGAACCTTGAAACATTATGAAAAGTAAAAGAGGCCAGATACAAAAGGCTACATGTTATATGACTCTGTTTCGTGATAGGTCCAAAGTAGACAAATTTAAAGAGAGGACAGTAGATTAATATTTGCCAGGGGCTGCAGGGAGAGGAAAAAGGGAATGACTGCTCTGTGTGTAACTGGTTTCTTTTTGGGGTGATGAAAATGTTCTGGAATTAGATGGTAGTGAGGGTTACACAAGCTTTTGAACATATTAAAATCACCAAATTGTACACTTTAAAGTGATGAAGGTTATGCTAGGTGAATTATAGCTTAATAAAATGAGAAACCCTCTTTGATAAAGTAGCATTTGAACAGAAAATTGAAGGAATGAAAGGAGCAATCTACCCGATATCTAGGGGAAATGAATGCCAAGCAATGTGAACTGCAGAACTTATTCCACAGTTATATGTTCAATATTTAATATTCCTGTCCTCATTCAGTCTTTGTTACTGTCACGGCATAGTTTAATATAGTCACATTTTGTATAAATAATGAGAGTAAATAGAATCTTAAGAGACTTAGGAAAGGGAGATTTTAATTATTGAATCATGAAGAAAGGAAGGTGGCAATATTAAACAATTTAAGAATAATTACAATAAACTAAAAAGAACTGCAAAGAAAGAGAAGATGATAAGCACTGATACATTAGTAAGAAAATTCAGTTCATTCAGTCACTCAGTCCTGTCCAACTCTTTGCAGGCCCACAGACTGCAACACACCATGCTTCCCTGACACTCACCAACTCCTGGAGTTTCTCAAGCTCATGTCCATCGAGTCGGTGATTCCATCCAACTGTCTCATCCTCTGTTGTCCCATTCTCCTCCTGCCTTCAATCTTTCCCAGAATCAGGGTCTTCTCTAGTGAGTCAGTTCTTCGCATCAGGTGGCCAAAGTATTGAGGTTTCAGCTTTAGCATCAGTCCTTCCAATGAATGTTCAGGACTGATTTCCTTTAGGATTGACTGATTTGATCTCCTTGGGGACTTTCCAACACCACAGTTCAAAAGCATCAATTCTTCAGTGCTCAGCTTTCTTTATATTCTTTATAGTAAAAAAAAAAAAAAATTAAGCACTAGAGTTATACAGATGTAGATTATATCTCACACTGTATCAACTAGCAATTTCCTTGGGGAATTTTCTTCACTTTGTGTTCCTCAGTTTCCCACATCCTATATAAGGTATGAAAGCAATAACATCTACATTTCTGCGAGAAATATGTAGGGTATTTCACCTTATTCAGTAAAATGCTGAATTTGACACTGATAGACCCTTCAGTTCAGTTCAGTTACTCAGTCGTGTCCAACTCTTTGCGACCCCATGAATCGCAGCACACCAGGCCTCCCTGTCCATCACCAACTCCCAGAGTTCACCCAGATTCACGTCCATCTAGTCAGTGATGCCATCCAGCCATCTCATCCTCTGTCGTCCCCTTCTCCTCCTGCCCCCAACCCTTCCCAGCATCAGAGTCTTTTCCAGTGAGTCAACTCTTCGCATGAGGTGGCCAAAGTACTGGAGTTTCAGCTTTAGCATCATTCCTTCCAAAGAAATCCCAGAGCTGATCTCCTTCAGAATTGACTAGTTGGATCTCCTTGCAGTCCAAGATAGACCCTTAATAGATAATATTCACAATAATTATCATAAGAGACTCCATAAAAATTCTGAGTTGTCTTAGCCATTAAAAAAGAATACATTTGAATCAGTTCTAATGAGGTGGATGAAACTGGAGCCTATTATACAGAGTGAAGTAAGCCAGAAAAAAAAAACACCAATACAGTATGCTATTGCTGCTAAGTCGCTTCAGTCATGTTTGACTCTGTGCGACCCCATCCCTGGGATTCTCCAGGCAATAATACTGGAGTGGGTTGCCATTTCCTTCTCCAAGCATATATATGGAATTTAGAAAGATGGTAACAATAACCCTGTATATGAGACAGCAAAAGAAACACTGATGTATAGAACAATGTCTATACATCACTATATATAGAACAGGCTCTTTGGGAGAGGGAGAGGGTGGGATGATTTGGGAGAATGGCATTGAAACATGTATAATATCATGTGTGAAACGAGTCGACAGTCCAGGTTTGATGCACAATACTGAATGCTTGGGGCTGGTGCATTGGGACTACCCAGAGGGATGGTACAGGGAGGGAGGAAGGAGGAGGGTTCAGAATGGGGAACACGTATATACCTGTGGTGGATCATGATGATATGTGGCAAAACCAATACAATATTGTAAAGTTAAAAAATAAAAGAAAAGAAAAAAAAGAAGAAAAAAATAAAAAGTAAAAACTATATGTTTAAATATGTTTTTAAAACAATGAATGAGATATATAGACTGCATCCAGAAAGACTCTTTACATTTTAGCTATTTAAGTATTAAAATCTTAGAGTTCACATAAAAGACCATGCAAAGTTATCACCTACATTTTAAGATGCCAAATGGTTAGAAACTGACCTTTGTTAGAGAGACAAGAATGTATTGAGACTAAATTAAAAGATGTTTTCCACATGCACTCAATATTTTTGGGAAACAAGCATGTTATGCTTAAAACTATTTTGAGAATAACACTGTGGTGAAAAACAATACCAACAATCACTTTACTAATTAAAATGTATGAAACCAAACAACTGTTTTGGGGAATTGATCTTGCTGATTTAGAGTACTAAAAGTGAGTAGTTCTCATATTTCCCTCAGTGAGATAAACTTAGTGAAAAATCTGGCTAGGCAAGGATGAGCAGAAGTTGACATATTTGAATAGTTTTGCTGGCATATGTCAGAATCCTGTTTAAAATGCTAGAGAGGCTGGAGTCTTCTGGGAATTGAGGCAATCATGAAACAGGGAAAGATTACTGGATTAGGGGTTGGGGTACAGGGGTCACATCCCTGGCTCTGAACACTCTCTAGCCAGAGGATCATGGTATGCTAACTCCTTTGTTTCTCAATCTTCTTTTTTAAAGATGAGAGGATTCTTCTTGGTAGGCTGAGATCCTTCTCAGTTCTAGTATTGTATGGTTCTACATGCTGCTGCTGCTGCTGCTGCTAAGTCGCTTCAGTCATGTAGAACTCCGTGCGACCCCATAGACGGCAGCCCACTAGGTTCCACCATCCATGGGCTTTTCCAGGGAAGAGTACTGGAGTGGGTTGCCATTTCCTTCTCCAATCGTTCTGTATATTTCCTCTTTTGGAAGAAAAATGCTAAGCCTGAATTCAGGTTTTTTTTTCTTTGTCTGTGTTAATTAATCAGTTGTATC
Source organism: Tragelaphus eurycerus (assembly GCA_935064755.1). Lineage (NCBI taxonomy): Eukaryota > Metazoa > Chordata > Mammalia > Artiodactyla > Bovidae > Tragelaphus > Tragelaphus eurycerus. Next base: position 30,575,288 of record CAKXYN010000004.1, on the reverse strand, counting down.
AGACTCTTTGCAACCCCATGGACTGTAGCCCACTGGGCTCTTTTGTTCATTGGATTTCCCAGGCAAGAATACTGTAGTGGGTTACCATTCCCTTTTCCAGGGGAATCTTCACAACCCAGGGATTGAACCTGGGTCTCCTGCATTGTGAGCAGACTCTTTACCATCTGAGTCATCAAGGATAAACCGGAGAGCCTTATGAACCAGGTTTATAAGGCAGCTGTGAATTCCAGAGCTTGGGTCAACTTTGCCTTTGTGGGTAGTTGTCAAGTATATGATGTATCTCTTTTCAGCTCTTTTTTCTTCTTTGCTGTTGTGGTTCATTTTGCCTTTAAGAAAATGAACTAGAACTCTTCTATAAGCTTCTTATTATATATTTATTAGATAGGATAAACTCTAAACTGGAAACAAAAATGAATTAGGGAATTGGAAGGTTTAGGTGAGAATCTTACCCATCATGCATCAAAAGAGATGAATAAATTAAAAATATAAAAGGAGTTAGGAATCAGGGAGGATTTGTAGGAAGTTCTAACATATCTCATGGAAGATCCAGAAGAAAATGGAGGGACTAAAAGAAACACAATACTTAAAAAATAAAAATACATTTCACAAAGACATGAATCCTCAAATCCAAAATACAATATGATTATAGAGCAGGAAAAAATAAAAGAAAAACAAAAATAAATGTATACATAGCTCTATCCCACTGATCTCTCTTACTGACACTACAGAACATCAAGGAAACAGAGCAGAAATTGGAAAAACTATCAGAGGGAAAAGAGAGATTAACTATTGGGGGAAAAAAATAAAGATGAGATTGACAACCGACTCTTCAATGTCAACAATTGATGCCAAAAGACAAAGAAGACACAATTTCAACATGCTGATAAAAAAATTAGCTCTCAATCTTGAATTTAATATCCAACTTAATATTATTCAACAGCAAGTGAAAATTAGGAAATATTGGTTATAAATATGCAAAGGGAATTTGTCTGCCAAGCACCTTTAGTAAAGGAATTCAGTTCAGTTCAGTTCAGTCGCTCAGTCGTGTCCGACTCCTTGTGACCCCATGAATCACAGCACACCAGGCCTCCCTGTACATCACCAACTCCTGGAGTTCACTCAGACACACGTCCATTGAGTAAAGGAATTAGTGAAGGGAAAATCACTGTTCAGAAAAAAATAGACCTAGAATTAGGAACAAAATCGGACCATGGAATGCTGAAATCATTAACTGGGAATTTAATTTTAAAATCTTAGTTTTTGTATTGAAAAGACGAAAATTAAACATTCAGCAAGTGTTGAATGAGCAGTTAAGTTGTACTGGGTAATTGACTTTTCAGTAGTTGCACAGAAATGTGAAATCATGATTTAGTAAACATTTTCAGAATGCAGAGTTCCAAAGAATAGCAAGAAGAGATAAAAAGCCTTCCTCAGCGATGAATGCAGAGAAATAGAGGAAAACAACAGATTGGGAAAGACTAGAGATCTCTCCAAGAAAATTAGAGATGCCAAGGGAATATTTCATGCAAAGATGAGCTTGATAAAGGACAGAAATGGTATGGACCTAACAGAAGCAGAAGAGATTAAGAAGACGTGGCAAGAACACACAGAAGAACTGCACAAAAAAGATCTTCATGACAAAGATAATCATATTGGTGTTATCACTCACCCAGAGCCAGACATCCTGGAATGTGAAGTCAAGTGGACCTTAGAAAGCATCACTACGACAAAGCTAGTAGAGGTGATGGAATTCTAGGTGAGCTATTTCAAATCCTGAAAGATGATGATGTGAAAGTGCTGCACTCAATATGCCAGCAAATTTGGAAAGCTCAGCAGTGGCCACAGGACTGGAAAAGGTCAGTTTTCATTCCAATCCCAAAGAAAGGAAATGCCAAAGAATGCTCAAACTACCACATAATTGCACTCATCTCACACGCTAGTAAAGTTATGCTCAAAATTCTCCAAGCCAGACTTCAGCAATATGTGAACCGAGAACTTCCTGATGTTCAAGCTGGTTTTAGAAAAGGCAGAGGAACCAGAGATCAAATTGCCAACATCTGCTGGATCATGGAAAAAGCAAAAGAGCTCTAGAAAAGCATCTATTTCTGCTTTATTGACTATGCCAAAGCCTTTGACTGTGTGGATCACAATCAACTGTGGAAAATTCTTCAAGAGATGGGAATACCAGACCACCTGACCTGCCTCTTGAGAAATCTATATGCAGGTCAGGAAGCAACAGATAGAACTGGACATGGAACAACAGATTGGTTCCAAATAGGAAAAGGAGTATGTCAAGGCTGTATATAGTCACCCTGCGTATTTAACTTATATGCAGAGTACATCATAAGAAACGCTGGGCGGAAAGAAGCACAAGCTGGAATCAAGATTGCTGAGAGAAATATCAATAACCTCAGATATGCAGATGACACCACCTTTATGGCAGAAAGTGAAGAGGAACTAAAAAGCCTCTTGATGAAAGTGAAAGAGCAGAGTGAATAAGTTGGCTTAAAGCCCATTCAGAAAACTAAGATCATGGTATCTGGTCCCATCACTTCATGGGAAATAGATGGGTAAAAAGTGGAAACAGTGTCAGACTTTATTTTTCTGGGCTCCAAAATCACTGCAGATGATGACTGCAGCAATGACATTAAAAGACGCTTACCCCTTGGAAGGAAAGTTATGACCAACCTAGATAACATATTCAAAAGCAGAGACATTACTTTGCCAACAAGTGTCTGTCTAGTCAAGGCTATGGTTTTTCCAGTAGTCGTGTATGGATGTGAGAGTTGAACTGTGAAGAAAGCTGAGTGCCAAAGAACTGATGCTTTTGAACTGTGGTGTTGGAGAAGACTTGAGAGTCCCTTGGACTGCAAGGAAATCCAACCAGTCCATTCCTGGGTGTTCTTTGGGAGTAATGATGCTAAAGCTGAAACTCCAGTACTTTGGCCACCTCATGCAAAGAGTTGACTCATTGGAAAAGACTCTGATGCTCAGAGGAATTGGGGGCAGGAGGAGAAGGGGACGACAGAGGATGAGATGGCTGGATGGCATCACAGACTTGATGGGCATGAGTTTGAGTGAACTCTGGGAGTTGGTGATGGACAGGGAGGCCTGGCATGCTGTGATTCATGGGGTTGAAAAGAGCTGGACACGACTGAGTGACTGAACTGAACTGAACTGAACTCCTTGGAAGGAAAGTCATGACCAACATAGACAGCATATTAAAAAGCAGAGATTTTACTTTGCCAACAAAGCTCTGTCTAGTCAAGGCTATGGTTTTTCCAGTGGTCATGTATGGATGTAAGGGTTGAACTATAAAGAAAGCTGAGCACCAAAGAACTGATGCTTTTGAAATATCAGACACAACAAGGAGTCAGACACGACTGAGCAACTGAACTTACTGAAACTTTTTCAGAGTGTAAAGTTATAACCAAAGTATAGAAATATAATCAACGACTTACAAATAATAAGAAAGAAGAAAAAGTAACACAGAATGATATAGCATTCAGCAGAAAACCTAGAGGAGATAAAAAATAGTAGAGAAAGAATGGTAAAGAGAAGATAGTAGAAAATTAAGATAATAGATAAAAGCCATATAGAAATAGTTTTATCTTTAAAGACAATGTCTAGTCCTGAAAATCAGATACTCCACATAAACCACTAACCACAAGCCTATCTTTCTTTATATATGGGGCAAAAAAACATGAAATACTGCAGTTCAATTAAAAAATTCTCCACCAACTTACAATTTTTCCAAAATGAAACTAAGATACTAAAATGTCCATTCGTAAGATGGTGGAGGAATAGGATGGGGAAACCACTTCCTCCCCCACAAATTCATCAAAAGAACATATATGGTCTTCCCTGTGGTCATGTATGGATGTGAGAGCTGGACTGTGAAGAAGGCTGAGCGCCGAAGAATTGATGCTTTTGAACTGTGGTGTTGGAGAAGACTCTTGAGAGTCCCTTGGACTGCAAGGAGATCCAACCAGTCCATTCTGAAGGAGATCAGCCCTGGGATTTCTTTGGAAGGAATGATGCTAAAGCTGAAACTCCAGTATTTTGGCCACCTCATGAGAAGAGTTGACTCATTGGAGAAGACTCTGATGCTGGGAGGGATTGGGGGCAGGAGGAGAAGGGGACGACAGAGGATGAGATGGCTGGATGGCATCACTGACTCGATGAATGTGAGTCTGAGTGACCTCCGAGAGCTGGTGATGGATAGGGCGGCCTGGCGTGCTGCGATTCATGGGGTCGCAAAGAGTCGGACACGACTGAGCGACTGATCTGATCTGAAATTCCACAAAACAACTTCTGAATGCAGGCAGAGGACATCAGGCACCCAGAAAAGCAACCTATTGTCTTCGAAAGGAGGTAGGAAAAAATATAAAAGACAAAAAAAGAGACAAAAGAGGGAGGGACGGAGCTCTATCCCAGGAAGAGAGTCTTAAAAAGAGAGAAGTTTACAAACACCAGGAAACACTCTCACTGCCGAGTCTATGCTGAGCCTTGGAAGCACAGAGGGCAACATAACAGGGAGGGAAAATAAATAAACAATTAAAACCCACAGATTATGAGCCCAACAGTAACTCTCTCAGTGGAGAAGCAGTGTGGATGCCTGCACTCGCCACTAGCAAGCCGGGGCTGGGCAGGGAGGCGCAGAGCGGGCTGCATCACTTAGAGTAAGGATCTGGCCTGAATGCCTCAAGCACTATCTGAGCAAACTAATTTGGGCTAGCAAACCAGACTGTGGGATGTGTACCATGTGAAAAGCCAGCCCTAACTTAAGACACCGCCAGGCCCACGCATGGAACAAAGGACTTAACAGAAATAGCCGGCTGCAGACCATCCCCCTCCGGTGACAGGCAGCCAGACCCAGAAGTGGGCAATCGCAGCCCCAGAGAGACATTATCTACAAAACTGTAAGCAGGCTTCTTTGCTAACTAAGACTGTTTGGGGTTCTGGACGGTCAACATCCGCCTGAGAAGGTGTGCCGGTTGTACATCCCGAAAACCGAGTGGCAGGGAGGCGATAAGTCGCAGAAGCTGTGCTCACTGAACACCTCATCACCTGCGCTGCTCAGACCTTTGAAAGGCACAAAACACAGGCCCAACCGAGTCTGGGACTCTGGGGACTACCCGAGTGCCAGAACCTGAGTGGCTTAGACCTGGGAGGTGCAAGCAGCCCAGGGCCGGCTGTGGATGGTTCCCAGCGGAGCAACCTAGAGCCTGAGCAGTGTGGGCAGGGAGGCTACATGTGCCGTGAGCAGGGGCAGGCCCAGTGTGGCTGAGGCACTGCGAGCCCATGCCAGTGTTATTTGTTTGCAGCGTCCCTCCCTCCCCACAGCACGACTGAACAAGTGAGCCTAAAAAAGTGTCCACCACTGCCCCCTTGTGTCAGGGCGGAAATCAGACACTGAAGAGACCAGCAAACAGAAGAAGCTATAACAGAGGGAAGCGACAGGCAGTAGATGAAAACTCTGTCATTAGTACCAACTACATAGGAAGCGGCCTATAGATCTTGAGAAATATAAGCTGGACCAAGGATCTAGCCAAATATGAACTGACCCCACAATACCCTCAATAACACCAGAGAAAGTCCTAGATATATTTTAACTATTTTTACGATCATTCTCTCTTTCTTTTTTTTTTTAAATTTTTAAAAATTTTTAAGTCCTCTATTACTCCTTTAATTTTCACTTTTATAACCTACTATTACTTTGCAAAAAAAAAGACCCTATTTTCTTTTAAAAGCAAACTTCATATATAAATGTTTTATAATTTTTGTGACTTTGTTTTTTATTTTCTTTTGTTTTCTCTTTCTTTTTCTTCTTCTTTTCTTTAACATTGTAGTTTTGAAATTCCAAACTCTACTCTAGATTTTTAATTTTAGCTTTTTGGTATTTGTTATCAATTTTGTACCTATATTTTTTTAAAATAATTTTTGTGACTTTTTCTTCCCCTCTTTCTTTCTCTTCTTCTTTTCTTTAACATTGTATTCCTGAAATTCCAAACTCTACTCTAGATTTTTAAGTTATACCTTTTGGTATTTGTTATCAATTTTGTACCTATATTTTCTTTATAATTTTTGTGACTTTGTTTGTTTTCATTTTTGGTTTTTTTCTTTTCTTTTTCTTCTTCTTTTCTTTAACATTGTATTTTTGAAATTCCAAACTCTACTCTAGATTTTTAACTTTTGCTTTTTTGTATTTGTTATCAATTTTGTACCTTTATTTTCTTTATAATTTTTGTGACTTTGGTTTTTTTTCCCCCTCTCTTTCTTTTCCTTCTTCTTTTCTTTAACATTGTATTTTTAAAATTCCAAACTCTACCCAAGATTTTTAATTTTTGCTTTTAGGTGTTTGTTACCAATTTTGTACCTTTAAGAACCCAAACTTCAGTACCCATTTTTTACTTGGGAGCGTGATTACTGGCTTGACTACTCTCTCACCCTTTGGACTCTCCTTTATCTCCACCAGGTCGCCTGTGTCTCCTCCCTAACCCCCTCTCTACTCTACCCAATTCTGTGAATTTCTGTGGGTTCTAGGCGGTGGAGAGCACTTAGGGAACTGATTACTGGCTGGATCTGTCTCTCTCCTTTTCATTCCCCCCTTTTATCCTCCTGGCCACCTCTCTCTCCTTCCTCCTTCTTCTCTTCTCTGTATAACTCCATGAACATCTCTGAGAGGTCCAGTTGTGGAGTGCACATAAGGAAGTGATTACTGGCTAGCCCACTCTCTCCTCTATTGATTCCACCTCATCTCATTAGGATCACCTCTTACTCCCTCCTCCCTCTTCTCTTCCCCATGTAATGCTGTGAACCACTCCAGGTGACCCTCACAGTGGAGAAACTTTTCATCTTTAACCTAGATGTTTTATCAATGGTGCTGTATAGAAGGAGAAGTTTTGAGACTACTGTAAAAATAAGACCAATAACTGGAAGCAGGAGGTTTAAGTCCAAACCCTGACTCCAGGGAACTCCTGACTCCAGAAAACAGTAATTGACAGGAGCTCATCAAACGCCTCCATACCTACACTGAAACCAAGCACCACACAAGGGCCAACAAATTCCAGGGCAAGACATAACAAGCAAATTCTCCAGCAACACAGGAACACAACCCTGAGCTCCAATATACAGGCTGCCCAAAGTTACTACAAATCCATAGATATCTCATAACTCATTACTGGACACTTGATTGCACTCCAGAGAGAAGAAATCCAGCTCCACCCACCAGAACACCAACACAAGCTTCCCTAACCAAGAAACCTTGACAAGCCACCTGTACAAACCCACACACAGCAAGGAAACACCACAATAAAGAGAACTCCACAAAGTGCCAGAATACAGAAAGGACACCCCAAACTCAGCAATTTAAACAAGAGGAAGAGACAGAGGAATACCCAGCAGGTAAAGGAACAGGATAAATGCCCACCAAACCAAACAAAAGAGGAAGAGATAGGGAATCTACCTGATAAAGAATTCCGAATAATGATAGTGAAATTGATCTAAAATCTGGAAATCAAAATGGAATAACAGATAAATAGCCTGGAGACAAGGATTGAGAAGATGCAAGAAAGGTTTAACAAGGACCTAGAAGAAATAAAAAAGAGTCAATATATGATGAATAATGCAATAAATGAGATCAAAAACACTCTGGAGGCAACAAATAGTAGAATAACAGAGGCTGAAGATAGGATTAGTGAATTAGAAGATAGAATGGTAGAAATAAATGAATCAGAGAGGAAAAAAGAAAAACGAATTAAAAGACATGAGAACAATCTCAGAGACCTCCAGGACAATATTAAACAATACAACATTTGAATCATAGGAGTCCCAGAAGAAGAAGACAAAAAGAAAGACCATGAGAAAATACTTGAGGAGATAATCGTTGAAAACTTCCCTAAAATGGAGAAGGAAATAATCACTCAAGTCCAAGAAACCCAGAGAGTCCCAAACAGGATAAACCCAAGGCGAAACACCCCAAGACACATATTAATCAAATTAACAAAGATCAAACACAAAGAACAAATATTAAAAGCAACAAGGGAAAAACAACAAATAACACACAAGGGAACTCCCATAAGGATAGCAGCTGATCTTTCAATAGAAACTCTTCAAGCCAGGAGGGAATGGCAAGACATACTTAAAGTGATGAAAGAAAATAACCTACAGCCCAGATTATTGTACCCAGCAAGGATCTCATTCAAATATGAAGGAGAAATCAAAAGCTTTACAGACAAGCAAAAGCTGAGAGAATTCAGCACCACCAAACCAGCTCTCCAACAAATACTAAAGGACATTCTCTAGACAGGAAACACAAAAAGGGTGTATAAATTCGAACCCAAAACAATAAAGCAAATGGCAATGGGATCATACTTATCAATAATTGCCTTAAACGTAAATGGGTTGAATGCCCCAACCAAAAGACAAAGACTGGCCAAATGGATACAAAAATAAGATCCTCACATATGTTGTCTACAAGAGACCCACCTCAAAACAGGGGACACATACAGACTGAAAGTGAAGGGCTGGAAAAAGATTTTCCATGCAAATAGGGACCAAAAGAAAACAGGAGTAGCAATGCTCATATCAGATAAAATAGACTTTAAAACAAAGGCTGTGAAAAGAGACAAAGAAGGTCACTACATAATGATCAAAGGATCAATCCAAGAAGAGGATATAACAATTATAAATATATATGCACCCAACATAGGAACACCGCAATATGTAAGACAAATGCTAACAAGTATGAAAGGAGAAATTAACAGTAACACAATAATAGTGGGAAACTTTAATACCCCACTCACACCTATGGATAGATCAACTAAACAGAAAATTAACAAAGAAACACAAACTTTAAATGTTACAATAGACCAGTTAGACCTAATTGATATCTATAGGACATTTCATCCCAAAACAACGAATTTCACCTTTTTCTTAAGCGCACACGGAAACTTCTCCAGGATAGATCACATCTGGGCCATAAATCTAGCCTTGGTAAATTCGAAAAAATTGAAATCATTCCAAGCATCTTTTCTGACCACAATGCAGTAAGATTAGATCTCAATAACAGGAGAAAAATTATTAAAAATTTCAACATATGGAGGCTGAAAAACACGCTCCTGAATAACCAACAAATCACAGAAGAAATCAAAAAAGAAATCAAAATTTGCATAGAAACGAATGAAAATGAAAACACAACAACCCAAAACCTGTGGGACACTGTAAAAGCAGTCCTAAGGGGAAAGTTTATAGCAATACAGGCATATCTCAAGAAACAAGAAAAAAGTCAAATAAATAACCTAACTCTACCCCTAAAGCAACTAGAAAAGGAAGAAATGAAGAACTCCAGGGTTAGTATAAGGAAAGAAATCTTAAAAATTAGGGCAGAAATAAATGCAAAAGAAACAAAAGACACCATAGCAAAAATCAACAAAGCCAAAAGCTGGTTCTTTGAAAGGATAAATAAAATTGACAAACCATTAGCCAGACTCATCAAGAAACAAAGGGAGAAAAATCAAATCCATAAAATTAGAAATTAAAAAGGAGAGATCACAACAGACAGCACAGAAATACAAAGGATCATAAGAGACTACTATCAGCAATTATATGCCAATAAAATGGACAACGTGGAAGAAATGGACAAATTCTTAGAAAAGTACAACTTTCCAAAACTGGACCAGGAAGAAATAGAAAATCTTAACAGACTCATCACAAGCATGGAAATTGAAACTGTAATCAGAAACCTTCCAGCAAACAAAAGCCCAGATCCAGACGGCTTCACAGCTGAATTCTACCAAAAATTTAGAGAAGAGCTAACGCCTATCCTACTCAAACTCTTCCAGAAAATTGCAGAGGAAGGTAAACTTCCAAACTCATTCTATGAGGCCACCATCACCCTAATACCAAAACCTGACAAAGATGCCACAAAAAAAGAAAACTACAGGGCAATATCACTGATGAACATAGATGCAAAAATCCTTAACAAAATTCTAGCAATCAGAATCCAACAACACATTAAAAAGATCATACACCATGACCAAGTGGGCTTTATCCCAGGGATGCAAGGATTCTTCAACATCCACAAATCAATCAATGTAATATACCACACTAACAAATTGAAAAATAAAAACCATATGATTATATCAATAGATGCAGAGAAAGCCTTTGACAAAATTCAACATCCATTTATGATAAAAAATCTCCAGAAAGCAGAAATAAAAGGAACATATCTCAACATAATAAAAGCTATATATGACAAACTCACAGCAAACATTATCCTCAATGGTGAAAAATTGAAAGCATTTCCTCTAAAGTCAGGAACAAGACAAGGGTGCCCACTTTCACCATTACTATTCAACATAGTTTTGGAAGTTTTGGCCATAGCAATCAGAGCAGAATAAGAAATAAAAGGATTCCAAATTGGAAAAGAAGAAGTAAAACTCTCACTGTTTACAGATGACATAATCCTCTACATAGAAAACCCTAAAGATTCCGCCAGAAAATTACTAGAACTAATTAATGAATATAGTAAAGTTGCAGGATATAAAATCAACACACATAAATCCCTTGCATTCCTATACACTAATAATGAGGAAAAAGAAAGAGAAATTAAGGGAACAATTCCATTCACCATTGCAACGAAAAGAATAAAATACTTAGGAATATATCTACCTAAAGAAACTAAAGACCTATATAGAGAAAACTATAAAACACTGATGAAAGAAATCAAAGAGGACACTAATAGATGGAGAAATATACCATGTTCATGGATTGGTAGAATCAATATAGTGAAAATGAGTATACTACCCAAAGCAATTTATAGATTCAATGCAATCCCTATCAAGCTACCAACAGTATTCTTCACAGAGATAGAACAAATAATTTCACAATTTGTATGGAAATACAAAAAACCTCGAATAGCCAAAGCTATCTTGAGAAAGAAGAATGGAACTGGAGGAATCAACCTGCCTGACTTCAGGCTCTACTATAAAGCCACAGTCATCAAGACAATATGGTATTGGCACAAAGACAGAAATATAGATCAATGGAACAAAATAGAAAGCCCAGAGATAAATCCACTCACATATGGACACCTTATCTTTGACAAAGGAGGCAAGAATATACAAGGATTAAAGACAATCTCTTTAACAAGTGGTGCTGGGAAAACTGGTCAACCCCTTGTAAAAGAATGAAACTAGAACACTTTCTAACACCATACACAAAAATAAACTCAAAATGGATTAAAGATCTAAATGTAAGACCAGAAACCATAAAACTCCTAGAGAACATATGCAAAACAGTCTCCAACATACATCATAGCAGGATCCTCTATGACCCACCTCTCAGAATATTGGAAATAAAATAAAAAATAAACAAATGGGATCTAATTAAACTTAAAAAGCTTCTGCACAACAAAGGAAATTATAAGCAAGGTGAAAAGACAGCCTTTAGAATGGGAGAAAATAATAGCAAATGAAGCCACTGACAAACAACTAATCTCAAAAATATACAAGCAACTTCTACAGCTCAATTCCAGAAAAATAAATAACCCAATCAAAAAATGGGCCAAAGAACTAAATAGACATTTCTCCAAAGAAGACATACAGATGGCTAACAAACACATGAAAAGATGCTCAACATCACTCATTATCAGAGAAATGCAAATCAAAACCACTATGAGGTACCATTTCACACCATAGAATGGCTGCGATCCAAAAGTCCACAAGCAATACATGCTGGAGAGGGTGCGGAGAGAAGGGAACCCTCTTACACTGTTGGTGGGAATGCAAACTAGTACAGCCACTATGGAGAACAGTGTGAAGATTCCTTAAAAAACTGGGAATAGAACTGCCTTATGACCCAGCAATTCCACTGCAGGGCATACGCACTGAGAAAACCAGAATTGAAAGAGACACGTGAGACACGTATCCCATTGTTCATAGCAGCACTGTTTATAATAGCCAGGACATGGAAGCAACCTAGATGACCATCAGCAGATGAATAGATAAGAAAGCTGTGGTACATAAACACAATGGAGTATTACTCAGCCATTAAAAAGAATACATTTGAATCAGTTCTAATGAGGTGAATGAAACTGGAGCCTATTATGCAGAGTGAAGTAATCCAGAAAGAAAATCGGCAATATAGTATTCTAACGCATATATATGGAATTTAGAAAGATGGTAACAATAACCGTGTATACGAGACAACAAAAGAGACACTGATATATAGAACAGTCTTTTGGACTCTGTGGGAGAGGGAGAAGGTGGGATGATTTGGAAGAATGGCGTTGAAACATGTATAATATCATATATGAAACGAGTTGCCAGTCCAGGTTCGATGCACGATACAGGATGCTTGGGGCTGGTGCACTGGGATGACCCAGAGGGATGGTATGGGGAGGGAGGAGGGAGGAGGCTTCAGGATGGGGAACACATGTATACTTGTGGCAGATTCATTTTGATATATGGCAAAACCAATACAATATTGTAATGTTAAAAAATAAAATAAACAAACAAACAAAAAATGTCCATTCGTATAAGTAACAAGTTTTAATGATAGGATATGAAATGCTTAAAGCATTGCTTCTTAATCATCAATTAATATAGTTGCTAGCAAACAACTGTTTTATATCCAGTTAAGGGAATTTGTCTGGAAAAAACATTGTTAAGAAAAATGTTCTGTGGAGCATAATTAAAATAAATTATAATAATTAACATATCAATTAAAAGACAGACATTATCTGACTGGTTAAATAAAATAAAATCTAGTTATATGCTGTAGGAAATAGACACTCCTAGAACAACCACACAGATGGCTGAAATAACAAGATAGAAAAGATATACACTGTGTATTATATGGATTAGGTTCTGTTACAAGTGACAAATAAGCCAAAAGGATAGTGCTTAACTGAGTTTGAAGTTAGTCTCTCCTGTACATGGAGTCTGGAGGCCGGTCTCTAGGGCTCGCAAGACATCTTCACTCCACGGAATCTCAGCCGCCCAGCTTCCTTCTCTTCATAGCAATATCACTCCTAGGCTGAGACCCTCACACTCATGATCCAGTATGGTAGAATCTGCAACCTAGGCAGCAGGACTGAGGAAGGGATAAAGAGACAAAAAGAAAGTGCCAGCCACTTTAAGAAATATTCTCATGCTTTACACATAAAAATGCATTTAATCCTCAAAGGGCCCCCTGAGATGAAAACTACTGCTGTTATCACAGTGCAAAAGGGCAGATTGAGGCACAGGGAGTAATGAGTTGTCCAGGTCACATGACTGATAAGTGGTACAAACAGAATTGGAACCAGCTCATCTGAATCCCGAGCCTTTGTTCTTAACTACTGTGTAGTACTAACAAGTAGCTTAACTTCTCTGGACAAGTATTTCCTTACCTGTAAAATCAAAAAGATAGTCCAGTTGGGGGCCTGGGGGTCAAAAACTAATGTCAAATAGGCCCAATAAAGTCTACAAATGACTTTTATTTGGACACATTGTACTTTTTATCTTTTTTGTTCTAGAATTCCTTTAAGGGGGACATGCGGTGTCCAATCTGCCAAGGCCCTCCCATGCTTTTCCTTGTATTATCTTCTCATAGCATTACATTTCTGGCACCAGAAGACGTTGAAGTTGGGACCACCTTTCCTTTTTGGTGTTGCCATCCATCAGTGGGTAGCATCGCCTGTGCAGTCGACATGAACTTGGGCAAACTTTAGGAGATGGTGAGAAACAGGGAAGCCTGGTATGCTACAGTCCATGAGGTCACAAAAAGTCGCACACGACTGGGTGACTGAACAACAAAAACAAAAAAAACACCTTTCCCTTCTAGCTCTACAATGCTATTATAGTTTGCTGAGGAAGGTTCACCAAAATTATAGGGTACTTGATTCATGCTAACATCATTAAAATAGCTCAAAGAATTACTAGACATTTTGTTAAATGAAATAGTAACAAAATATAAGCACCTTGAGTTGTTGTTGTTGTTGTTGTTCAGTCACTAAGTCGAGTTAGACTCTTCGTAACCCCATGTCTGCATTGTGCCAGGCTTCCCTGTCCTTCGTGATTTCCTGGAGTTTGCCTCAAACTCATATCCATTGAGTCGGTGATGCCATCCAACCATCTTATCCTCTGTTGCTCGCTTCTTCTCTTGCCCTCAATCTTTCCCAGCATCAGGGTCTCTTCCAATGAGTCAACTCTCTGCATCAGGTGGTCAAAGTATTGGAGCTTCAGCTTCAGCACCAGTCCTTCCAATGAATATTCAGGGTTGATTTCCTTTAGGATTGACTGATTTGATCTCCTTGCTGTCCAAGGGACTCTCAAGTGCTGGACTCTTCTCCAGCACCACAGTTCAAAAGCATCAGTTCTTCAGTGCTCAGCCTTCCTCATGGTTCAGGTCTCATATTCATACATGACTACTATATACAAAAACTATATAGGTTACTATATAAAACTATATAGGTTACTATATAGACCTTTATATATATACTATATATAAAGGTTACCATATAGACCTTTGTTGGCAAAGTGATGTCTCTGCTTTTTAATACCCTGTCTAGGTTTGTCATAACTTTTCTTCCAAGGACCAAGTTTATTTTAATTTTGTGGTTGTAATCACCATCTGCAGTGATTTTGGAGCCCAAGAAAATGAAATCTGTCACTGCTTCCACTTTTTACCAATCTATTTGCCATGAAATGATGGGCCCAGATGCCATGATCTTCGTTTTTTGAATGTTGAGTTTTAAGCCAACCCTTTCACTCTCCTCTTTGACTTTCATCCAGAGACTCTTTAGTTCCTGTTCAAGCGGCTTAAGTATCCTTTACTCATTTTTTATATACTACATACCTAGGGGCCTAGAGATTATTATACTAAGCAACGTTAAACAGATACCATATGATATCACTTATATGTGGAATCTAAAATACAACACAAATCAATAGAACTACACAACAAAAACAAATTCACAGACACAGAGAATAACTCTGGTTGCCAAGAAGCAGGTGGGAAGGGAGGGAGACAACGGAAGTTTGGGATTAGCAGAGACAGATTATTTTATTATGTAGGATGGATAGACAAGAAGGTCCTACTGTATAGCACAGGAAACTGTATGCAATGTCCTGTGATGAACCATAATGGAAAAGAATAGGAAAAAGAATATATAAGTATATACATATAAAATATGCGTATAACTAAGGAACATTGCTATACAGAATAAATGACAAAATTGTAGATCAACTGTATGTCTATAAAATGAAATATATATATGTCAAACTCCAGAGATTGATACGGTGTGGTTCTAAGATTAGCTTTCAGTCCATATTCATTACAATATAGGGAACCTTCTGAATAGAACTGATTAATAAATCTAGTTGCTTTTTAAATTGACTTTATTTTTTTAAAGCAGTTTTAAGTTCACAGAAAAATTGAGGGGAAGATACAGATATTCCCAGGCGCACTCTACCCCCACACATGCACAGCCTCTGCCATTATCAACATCTCCCAGCAGAGTGATATACTTGTTACAGTTGGTGAACCTGCACTGACACATCATATTCACCCAAAGTCCATAGTTTACAGTTCACTCTTGTGTCCATATAGTTTTATATCCACCTTCTGTTTCATTACCTTGATTTCATGTCTCTAACCTAAGCCACCTGAATATGCTTCCTAATTCAAGTTATACTGTCACGGATGGTTGCTTGTTTCAGGACCAATGTGTTAATAGAGGGGACTTCTCAATACTTCTATCTTCAATTGCTCAAGGTTGAATGGGGCTTTAAAATCCAATCCCACTGCTTCATTTACCAGATCGTGGCTCAATTGTTCATCATTTTGACACTGGCTGTTTGTTTCTCTTCCTAATGGTTATTGCACTTTGTTTCAGAGCTGTTTGGGTGCAGGCACAGAGAAAGAAGATAGTTAAGTTTATCTACCTTGTGCTTTAGCTATCAAGTGTAACACAAGGACAAAGGAGTAAGGGAGTGAGAGCATCTTTATATTGACAAACATTGTCTCCATTGGCAAAGGGGAAAGTGAAGATAAAAGAAGACTAATGGACAGAACAAATTGGAGAATCACATGCTCTGGAAAGGAGTAGGTTACATGGCACATCTAAATAGTGTCCAAGTATCTTTTTTCTGTGTGCTGGAAATTAGGGTTCAGGTGGGAGCATTGCAAAGGAAGCTCTTACAAGGAGAAATTATTTGAATTGATGCTACATTTGCTTCTGATTGAAATGTTGCAGTTCATTAATCTACAAATCAGTAAAATGCTAAAGAGGGTGAGAATCTCATTGGAAATAAATTAATTAGCAGACTTTAGATAGTCAAAAAATTGAATCATGATGAGAAGTCAGGTTGTCACTTCTCATTAAGCCTTTTCACAATTAAAAACACTCTGTGCTTTAGTAGACAAGAATGTGCTGATCGAATTCAGTGCTCATCAAGATATGATGGGTGAAAGAGCTACTAAAAAGAGAAAGAAAAAGCAATGAATGTTTCTCTCCTCTAAACTGCTTCAAATTAAGTCATATAATGATGGGTAGTTCAATTTACTTTGCATGACCCAAAGAGCAGAAGGCAGGTTGATTTCCACGGATATTTGTATATCTGGAAATCTTTGGTCCATTACTTAAATAACACATCATCAGATAGTTAAATCTTATAAGGAAATGTGACTTCTGAGTTGTGTGTCATTCGATATGAAAAGGGAGAAAATAAACACAGAAAGAAGCATAACAAGTTCTAAAATTTCTCATGACAAAGACTTTTAAGTACAAGGTGCATCTGTAATCAAAGCACAGGTATCTGAAACATGGTTTAAAATAGGAATAAATATGTCCCACACACTCCGCATCTCTTCCTTAGGCACTTTCCACCTGGCCCTTTCCTGTTCAAACTGGATTGACGTTTAATCTATCCCTTGCCCCAGGGTAGATTTTAACAGCTGAACACAAGGAGTCTTCTCTGTCACGTCTGAATCATCTAAAGTCTCTAGAAATTTACTACAGAGGCACCAGTTTGAAAGAAAAGATGTTTTGAGAATCAAAGCAAGGCCCTGAAGGATTTGAGACATAAAGTTTATGTCATAAAAAATACATTTGGGAGAATAGATAAAGGCCAGAACAACCTTGTCTCCTGAATATTCTATCAACTAGGGATGAGGGAGGAGTTGCCAAGGGAAAGAAGAGAGAACATACCTCCGTGTGTCCCTGATGAGGATTCTGTGTCTTACTCCTCACCTGAGGTCCAGAAGCAGTTGACGAGTTTCACAAAACTTTATGTAAATTGCAGGTCTGTAATTCCAATTACATGTTATATGAACTAGTAGTGTAGTAGTGTTGGCTTTTTTTTAAATCCTTATTTTTATAAGGATATAGTTTTGGAGAATTGAGAGCAGAGGTTTAGAATCTGTGCCTTTCCTTGCCAGAGAAGAAAAGATACCTTTGTCCCCATGACTGGAGAACAAAGTGAAAATGCCTACATTGGGCAGACACAAGTACAGCATCCTTTTAGAGTCCCCCAGCTTCCCAGTGTGACACAGGAGTTAACAGGACTTTCTTCATGTGGCCATAGAATGATCAAGTCATGACTTCGCGAGCCGAGGACCCTGGTCCCTGGAAGCCTGATGGCGGAGGTGGTGAGGACACTGAAGTTGTCTACCTATGCTGTCAAACGGGAGACTGGAGGGTGCTGAGAATGTCCAGGGGAAGCAGCCTTGGGGTCAGATGTTCCTTACTTCCACTCTGTCTCATTTTAATTCTCATACCTTGGCACTAGACCAGATCCTCAAGAATCTGGCAAAATATTGGCATAATGGGAATGAAGTTAATGATTAACTGAGACAATGAGGAGTTGACTATTAAAACCCAGAACTGACTCGATCAAGAGGAATTGGAGGACATGAGATAAAAGTTGAAATCTTCTTTATTAAGAAATAAAGTAGTTTTTCTTTTCTGCTCTGGAGTGTGTACTTGAGAAGCTAACATCATCTTGAAGAAGACACAAAATCCAGATCAACAGCAGAAGGGCATTATGGATGGATATTCATTTTTATGATAAAATTCCTTACTTTATAAAGTAATGCACCAGATTTCAATAAATACAAATACTGAATCACTATGAGGTACATCTGGAACTGATATAATGCCATATGTCAATTTTACCAAAATAAAAAAATAAGGAATAATATATATCAGTACGTGAACCATGAACTTCCAGATGTTCAAGAAGCTGGTTTTAGAAAAGGCAGAGGAACCAGAAATCCAATTGCCAACATCCACTGGATCATTGAAAAAGCAAGAGAGTTCCAGAAAAACATCTATTTCTGTTTTATTGACTGTGCCAAAGCCCTTGACTGTGTGGATCACAATAAACTGTGGAAAATTCTTCAAGAGATGGGAATACCAGACCACCTGACCTGCCTCTTGAGAAACCTGTATGCAGGTCAGGAAGCAACAGATATAACTGGACATGGAACAACAGACTGGTTCCAAATAGGAAAAGGAGTACGTCAAGGCTGTATATTGTCACCCTGCTTATTTAACTTATATGCAGAGTACATCATGAGAAACGCTGGGCTGGAAGAAGCACAAGCTGGAATCAAGATTGCCAGGAGAAATATCAATAACCTCAGATATGCAGATGACACCACCCTTATGGCAGAAAGTGAAGAGGAACTAAAAAGCCTCTTGATGAAAGTGAAAGAGGAGAGTGAAAAAGCTGGCTTAAAGCTCAACATTCAGAAAACGAAGATCATGGCATATGGTCCCATCACTTCATGGGAAATAGATGGAGAAACAGTGGAAACATTGTCAGACTTTATTTTTGGGGGCTCCAAAATCATTGCAGAATGTGATTGCAGCCATGAAATTAAAAGATGCTTACTCCTTGGAAGGAAAGTTATGAGCAACCTAGATAGCATATTCAAAAGCAGAAACATTACTTTGCCAACAAAGATCTGTCTAGTCAAGGCTATGGTTTTTCCAGTGGTCATATATGGATGTGAGAGTTGGACTGTGAAGAAAGCTGAGTGCCGAAGAATGGATGCTTTTGAACTGTGGTGTTGGAGAAGGCTCTTGAGATTCCCTTGGATTGCAAGGAGATCCAACCAGTCCATTTTAAAGGAGATTAGTCCTGGGTGTTCTTTGGAAGGACTGATGCTGAAGCTGAAACTCCAATACTTTGGCTACCTCATATGAAGAGTTGACTCATTGGAAAAGACCCTGATCCTGGGAGGGACTGTGGGCAGAAGGAGAAGGGGACAACAGAGGATGAGATGGCTGGATGGCATCACTGACTCAATGGACATGAGTTTGGGTAAACTCCAGGAGTTGGTGATGGACAGGGAGGCCTGGTGTGCTGTGATTCATAGGGTTGCAAAGAGTAGGACATGACTGAGCGACTGAACTAAACTGAACTGGATATCTAATAATATTTTAAAATAAGTTAAAAGTAAAATAATACGCAAAATAATCATTTTAAATTCTTCACTCTTAAGTGCATATATTATTAAAATTATAAATGTTTGGGGAAATCATCAATTGTCTAAAGCCCATTTAACAAAACTCAAGCATCTAGGCATCTGGATCAGGCTTTCCTGATAGCTCAGATGGTAAAGAATGCACTTGCAATGAAGAAGGCCCCAGTTGTATTCCTAGGTCAGGAAGATCCACTGGAGAAGGGATAGGCTACCTACTCCAGTATTCTTGGGCTCCCGTTGTGGCTCAGCTGGTAAAGAATCTGCCCTCATTGTGAGAGACATGGATTCAATTGTTCAATCCTTGGGTTGGGAAGATCCCCTGGAGAAGGGAAAGGCTACTCACTCCAGTATTCTGGCCTGGAGAATTCCAAACTGTATAGTTCATGGGGTCGCAAAGAGTCGGACACAACTAAATAACTTTCACTTTCACAAGCATCCATGTTGCTGTAAAGCTGATGGAAATTGTGTCTCAGAATCCAGTCAGAAACAGTCAACATTAACATGAATGAGCAAATGGAGAGGAAAGAAGAGCAAATCTGCTGAGAATTGATGGTGAGGTTTGAGACTTCCTTTGGTGGCATCTGAAAAATGTTTAATTGAGGATGGGAAGGAATTCATTTTTGAATGAGTACTGGAGAACCACATGTGTACCAGCACATGCCACAACCATGGAAATCAGATAAAAAGAGAAACAAGGAAATTCTGGAGGAAGTGGAGTGTGGTTGATGAGGCATCACAGAAGGTTTATGGGTAGTTAGTTCTTCTCAGAGGAGAGGTTAGAGCAAGAGTAGGAAATGGAGTGAAGTATGGTGTGAAAATAGTGTTTCCTGCCCCTTGCTTCCAAGCATGTAAGCTTACAACACTTACTGAGGACACCTAGGATCTTCACAGGGCTTCCCAAGTGGTGCTAATTGTAAAGAACCCTCCTGCCAATGCAAGAGACATAAGACACAAGTTCGATCCCTGGGGTGGGAAGATCCCCTGCAGAAGATCATGGCAACCCACTCCAGTATTCTTGCCCTGAGAATCCCATGGACAGAGGAGCCTGGCATGCTACAGTCCATAGGGTCACAAAGAGCTGGACATGACTGAAGTCACTTAGCACAGCACAGCATAACATAGACACGTCACAAAGTGCAGGACAAAAAAATAAGCACATTTAAAGCACTTACTAGGTTGATGAGGTCAGTTTTCATTCCAGTCCTAAAGAAGGTCAATGCCAAAGAATGTTCAAACTACCATACAGTTGCACTCATTTTACATGCTACCAAGGCAATGCTCAAAATCCTTTAATCTAGGCTTCAGCAATACATGAACCAAGAACTTCCCAATGTACAAGCTAGATTACCAGATCACTTTACATGTCTCTTGAGAAACGTGTATGCAGGTCAAGAAGCAACAGTTAGAAGCAGACATGGAACAATGAACTGGTTCAAAGTTGGGGAAAGGAGTACATCAAGGTTGTATATTGTCACCCTGCTTATTTAACTTCTGTGCAGAGTACATCACATGGAATTCTAGGCTGGATGAAGCACAAGCTGGAATCAAGATCGCTGGGAGAAATATCAACAATCTGCAAATATCCGATATACAGATGATACCACTCTAAGGGCAGAAAGTGAAGCGTAATAAAGTGCCTCTTGATAAGGGTGAAAGAGGAGGATGAAAAAACTGGCTTAAAATTCAATATTCAAAAACTAATGAATGGCAAACATGGCATCTGGTCCTATTGCTTCGTGGCAAATAGGAGGGGAAATAGTGGAAGTAGTGGCATATTTTGTTTTGGGGGCTTTGAAAATCACTGTGGATGGTGAAATTAATGAAATTAATGAAATTAAAAGATGCATGTCCTGTGGAAGAAGAGCTATGAAAAACCAAGGCTGAATATTAAAAAGCAGAGATATCACTCTGCCTGTCAACACAGGTCCATATAGTCAAAGCTATGGTTTTTCCAGTAGTCGCATACAAATGTGAGTTGGACCATAAAGAAGACTGAGCACTGAAGAACTGATGCTTTCAAATTGTGGTGCTAAAGATGACGCTTGAGAGTCCCTTGGTCAGCCAGAATATCAAGTAAATCCTAAAGGAAATCAACCCTAAAGATTCATTGGAAGAACTGATACTGAAGCTCCAATACTTAGATCACCTGATGAGAAGAACTGACTCACTGGAAAAGATCCTGATAGATAATTCTGGGAAAGATTGAGTGCAGGAGGAAAAGGGGGCTACAAAGGATAAGATGGTTGGATAGCATCATCGACTCAATGGGCATGAGCTTGAGCAAGCTCTTGGAGATAGTGAAGAACATAGAAGTCTTGTGCACTGCAGTCCATGAGGTCACAGAGAGTCAGATACGAGTCAGCAACTGAACAACAACAAAAACAAAGTATGATGAAAAAAATCCATATATATATGGAATCAATTCTTGTTATTCCTGGTAACTGTGTTTTATAAAGTCAGTATGGACACTGGATTAGAGAACTGCTTCTAGAGGAAATAAGAATTAAGTTACTACAAGCTTCTTCTAATATTTATTGGAAGGACTGATGATGAAGCAGAAGCTTCAGTACTTTGGCCACATGATGCAAAAAGCCGACTCATTGGAAAAGACCCTGATGCTGACAAAGATTGAGGGCAATAGGAGAAGGGGGCGACAGAAGATGAGATGATTGGATGGCATCACCAACTCAATGGACATGAGTTTGAGCAAGCTCCGGAAAATAGCGAAGGACAGGGGAGCCTGGCATGCTGCAGTCCATTAGATCAGAAAGAGTCAGACATGACTTTGTGACTGAAAAACAGCAACAAAGCCTCTGGTTGCAACACTGGCATCAACCTATCAACACATGGCTTTGCTTTATGTGTTTTTCTGTTTAAAGACAGCTTATTTAATGAATATAGTCATCCCTTGGTACCTGTGTGGAATTGATTTCAGACTCACTAGGGTTACCAAAATCCAAGGATGCTCACAACCCATAGTCAGCCCTCTGTATCCACAGTTCTGCTTTCACAGGTTCAACTAACCAGGGATTGTATAGCACTATAGTATTTGATATTGAAAAATATCCACATGTAATTGGACCCATGCAATTAAAACCTATGTTGTTCAAGAGCCAACTGTATTGTTAATTCAGTAACATTAAACTTACAACCACACTATAACTTCTACATGAACAAAGCTTATGTAATATGGGCATTTTCTCCATAAGGACTATCACAACCTTCCTGCACTTAGGAACACTAGGCAGCACTTCAGCAGTACACTTGGGGGCCATTTGAAACAGCAAAATCATCAGTAGGAAAGGAAAAAAAAAGAGGCTAGAAATGTGACACAAAAAGACCACAAAAGGACACCTGTTTTTAGGATGAAAGCTGAAACCAGAAAGCAGAGTATCACCTTGTTCAACCTCAACTGAGAGCACATACATCAAGGAATTCAAATTCAGAGGGTTACAAATAAATTTTAGTTAGAAGGCAAGTTTGCAAGAAGAATCTGAATAATGAGGACTCGTGGATGTTAAGATGTTAGTGGGTGCAGACCAAGAAGGTGATTTCTCTTCATCAATGAGAGTGAATTATTGTGTTCTTTATTCCTATTTGTTTTCAGATTTAGGAATGCTCCAAATGCTTGTAGCAACCCAAACACTGTGTATCACAGATTATTGCAGAAAAGGTTCCAGGAAACAGACTCTGAGGCAGGGATTTGCATTGTGCAAGGTTTACTGGGAAGTGTTCCTGGGATCTACCCCTGCAGGGAAATGAAATGAGGGCACAGAGTTAGGGAGGAGACACTTAACTGTGATGAATCACAAGGACTCACCAGGGACAAGGGTGGGGATGGGAGTGCTGGAGCTAGAATGGCCTTCAGAGTTGTCCAACATTGAGGCAGAAGAGCTGGATTTTTACAGCTTTCCCATGACAAGTCACTAGGTGCAGGCTGTCCTTCAGAAGGAGCTGTGACTTTGGGTGCAGTAGTGGGTCTCTTCAACAGACGGTAATTCCTAAAGAGAGACTCAGCTGTTTGAAGTCAACATCTCCATCAACACTGGAGGTGTGATTTGGAGGTGTGAGTGATGGAGAGAGAATATGGGCAGTGCACCCCAGCACCCACAAAACTGTGCCAAGTACAGGACATTTCTAGTGACTTATTTGAGGACAGTCTCAATTATGTTTAACTACCTGAGGTGACAAAACGATGGCCCCCAAAGATGCCCGTTCCCTAACCCCCAAAACTTATGAACATGTTACCTCACTTGACAAAGAAACAGTGAAGTTGTGGTTATAGTTAAGGATCTTGAGGTGGAGTGGTTATCTTGGAGTATACCTGTATGTCCAGTGTAGCCACATGAATCCTTAAAAGCAACAAAATTTTTCATGCTGCGGAGAACCAGAGATACAGCAATATGAGAAGGCATTGCTGACTTTGAAGATGCAAGAAGGAAGCTATCAGCCAAGCAACATGGACAGCCTATAGAAGCTGGAAAAGGCTAAAAAAAAAAAAAAAAAAGGATTGTACCCTAGAGCTTCCAGAAAGGTATACAGCCCTATATTTTAGCTCAGTGAGACCCATCTCAACATTCAGAAAACTAAGATCATGGCATCTGGTCCCTTCACTTCATGGCAAATAGATGAAGAAAAAGTGGAAACAGTGTCAGACTTTATTTGTTGGTGCCCCAAAATCACTGCAGATGGTGACTGCAGCCATGAAGTTATGGCCAACCTAGAGAGCATATTCAAAAGCAGAGACATTACTTTACCAACAAAGGTCTGTCTAGTCAAGGCTATGGTTTTTCCAGTGGCCATGTATGGATGTGAGAGTTGCACTGTGAAGAAAGCTGAGCACCAAAGAATTGATACGTTTGAACTGTGGTGTTGGAGAAGACTCCTGAGAGTCCCTTGGACTGCAAGGAGATCCAACCAGTCCATTCTAAAGGAGATCGGTCCTGGGTGTTCTTTGGAAGGACTGATGCTAAAGCTGAAACTCCAGTACTTTGGCCACCTCATGTGAAGAGTTGAGTCATTGGAAAAGACTTGATGCTGGGAGGGATTGGAGGCAGGAGGAGAAGGGGACAACAGAGGATGAGATGGTTGGATGGCATCACCGACTTGATGGACATGAGTTTGAGTGAACTCTGGGAGTTGCTGATGGACAGGGAGGCCTGGCGTGCTGCAGTTTACGGGTTGCAAAGATTCAGACATGACTGAGTGACTGAACTGAACTGAACCGAACTGAGACCCATCTTGGACTTTGGGCCTATGAGATAATAAATGTGTATTGTTTAAGCCACCACACTTTCGGTAATTTGTCATAGCAATACTAGGAAACAAATACACAAAGATGCTAAAGTAGTGACTGAATCCTAGGCTGAGAGAGAAAGGAGGCACCTGAATGCACCTTTCCTGTTGCTGTGCATAACATTTGTTTTTCCCAAAAGGGAACATTTCCCAAAGGCCACTTCTAAAACACTCAAAGTACAATTTTGTTACTTGCCCAGGAATGTGTCCCTATATTCTGTGTTTGAACTTGTATTTAATGATGAAGATAAAATGATGTACAAAAAAAGCTTAAGGTGATGGGTATGTGCTGAGTTGTGTCCAAATCTTTGTGGCCCCCCCAGGTTCCTCTGCCCATGGAATTTTCCAGGCAAAAATAATGGACTCATTTCCTACTCCGGAGGATGTTCCCAATCCAGGGATCAAACCCACATCTCTTGTGTCTCCTGCACTAGCAGGCAGATTCTTTACCTCTGGTGCCACCTGGGAAGCCCAAGAAAGTCCTTGACCTCCAAAGAACTTGAAATTTAGTAAAAAGTCTAGGCAAGAGTTTAACATCTTGTGTTTGTTCTTTGATAGAGAAATAGAGACTTCTATATAACCATGTTGGAAAAGCATTTAATGTTTAGGGTAGGCATCCCTGGGGAAATGACACTGAAATTGAGACATGAAGAATGTGGAGAAAGCAAAGTGTGCTCCTGGCAGACACAACATGAACAAGTGCAAAGGAAGTAGTAAAAAACCACTGATATTTATTGAATGTTACACTAAGACTTATGCCAAGTGCCTTACATACATGATTCCATCTCTTTTTCACAGCAAGCAAATGAGGTAGACATGATTATTAATTCTGTTTTCCATATAAGAAAACTGAGTAACAGTGAATTTATTGATCTTGCCTAAGATGAATCAGCTTGTAAGTGGCTGAACCCAAATAATCTGGCTTGAACTCAAATAATCTGGCCCTAGAATCCTCAGGTTCAACCACTATTTTGCACTACTACTTACTAAGTCCAAAGCAGGACTCAATGGCTCATACCAGGAATTGAAGTAAGTTCCATGTGCTTGGAGCTGAGAATGGTGGGGGCAGGGAACTGGACTCAGCAATGGCAGGAAATGAAACAGAAGTTAGTATTTATGGCCAGATCATAATCATACTGTCCAGTACTCAAGATTTCATCAATCTTTGATGAGGATTTGGAAACTGTGGCATTTAGTGGAGAGGGCATAGGCTTTAGTGTCAAACAAACTTTGAGTTTCAAGCCCCCCACTTCTATTTAAAAGTTGAACAATTAAGAACATTTTTTAAACTCTCTGTACATTTTCCTCTATGTTCCTGTCTGTGCCTTGGAGATCATGATAGCAACATCAAAGAGTTGTTATGAGGATTACATGGTGTAAAGTACATAACTATCAGGCATATAGTGGGTAGAAACTCAAATGCTCAGTTTTTTTCTGCTTATTTTCCCTATTGGAAGGACAGGGCAGACTGTCTGAATATCTCTTCATGGATCAGCCAACAGAGCAAGAACATGAACAAAAATGGATAGTGGCCCCCAAGTTTTAAAATATTGCACTAGATTTGGGCTTTAAACTTCAAATTTCATTAAATCAAATATTAAATACCAAGGGCAGTATAGTACAGAGGGAGGCCAATGAATTAGATTTCAGGAAATGTGAGTTCTAATGTCTGCTGCTGCTAAGTCGCTTCAGTTGTGTCCGACTCTGTGCGACCCCATAGATGGCAGCCCACCAGGCTCCTCCATCCCTGGGATTCTCTAGGCAAAAATACTGGAGTGGGTTGCCATTTCCTTCTCCAATGCATGAAAGTGAAAAGTGAAAGTGAAGTCGCTCAGTCATGTCTGACTCCCAGCGACCCCATGGACTGCAGCCTATCAGGCTCCTCCATCCATGGGATTTTCCAGGCAAGAGTACTAGAGTGGGGTGCCATTGCCTTGTAACTGCGTAACTTCTCTGAGCTTCAGTTTCCTCATCTGAAATAAAATCAGGTTGAATTTGATGGCCTCTGTGTACCACTTGGATTAAGCTTCAGATAGGACTAGAAAAATCAAATTGATCTCTGAATTAAGCTAAAATTCTCAGGTTAGATAGATTGATTGACAGATAGATATAGTATATTTAAATTTTTTAAAACAACAAAAAAGAAATATGTGACAGATACAATCTTCTTGGGAGCTGCAGAGGAACTATGCAGGAAAATGATAAGATGTGTGAACTTTGTTGTAAGATAGACATCCTCATTTGCCCTCTTCTGTTACCCAGAGAAGATCGTTACCTCTTTAAATCTGTTTCTTCATCTGTAAAATGAAAATGCTCACCTTTCTTAATAGTTGTGTTCAAACTGAAGGGTATTTACAACTTCTAGTTCACTCTTCATCCACCAGGGAGGATAAATCCATTTATCCTGTTTCTCCAAGAAACATTAAACACTCCTTCCTTTTTGCTTCCATCACTTAGGATCTACATTGTGTATCATTACGGCATGTACCCACCAGCCTCCTATGTGAGTATTTTTCCCTATCTTGATTTTCATAAGGACAGAAACTATGTCCAATAGGGCCTAGAGTAGTGCCCAGTCTATGAGTGTTTTCTAGTGAATGTTGATTTTTTTAAACTAATAAATAAATAAAAATTAAAACTATAAAATTGCATTTTTCATCTAGTAGATTGGTGAAGGTATTTAAAAATTCACTCATGCAGGCAAATGAACCTGAACTGAAACAACCTTCCTTGAAATCAAATTAGCAATTTTTCCAGAGTCTTAAAACCTCTGTACCCTTCAGTCCAGTAATTTCACTCTTAGGTCTCCATCCAATAGAGATAATAAGCTATTTCACATGTAAAGAGAATAACGGTAAGTAAATAAATCACAATATTAGTAGCAACCATTTCTGAGTAGAAGACATAAAGCTGACTTTAATTTTCCATTTTATACTTCTGTATATTTCCCAAAATTTATTTAATGATCATTTAAAACTTTACAGCAGGATTATGTAATATTTCCTAAGATATAAGAGAGATTCTTGAAAGCTTAAATATATACTACTAAATATATTTAAAACATGCCCATGTTCCTTAAATTTATTTACTCAGTGCCCAAAGTAGCATCCTGCATGTTGCAGATACCCTATAAATTATACATGTATGATTTTACATGACTGTATCCACTTGGGTCCTTAATTTATCTTTCTTCATTCTATAAATTTAGACATGTCACTTGCATTTTTCTTCTGGTCATTTAAGTTCCAAAGACATGCAAGTGTCAGCAGATTTATTTTTCTCCAAAACAGGTTGATGCTCCAGTTAACTGTTGTCCAGATAGTTTTTATTAAAAAGTAGCACAGTTCTCCCTGAGAGATTTCATCATCACATGCTAGGAGGAGCTGAAAAAACTAGGTTACAAGGCTTTGTTGGGGTGTCTGATCATTGCTGTATCACTGCTGAAGCAGACAGAAATGAAGTGCTTAAATAAAACTTATTACCACTCTACTTATTAATGGAGTTTCTTTAGACAGAAAAATTATTATAATGCTTTTTGTGTAAAAAGGCCAGTGTTTACTTGATGAAATTTATTTTTACTGAGTAAAGATTTCAGTCTTTCAATAGAATTAATCATTAATCATTATTGCGTCTTTAAATAAACATGTTTTAGCATTTATCCCTGTCACCTCAAGGCTTCCTCTTAGAGTTTTGTTACATCAAGTTTGTTTCTCTATTTCTATGATATTCCCACGATATTCTTTCTCCCCTCAGACCATTATACAATTAAGTCTCTGTTCCCAAAATAAACATCTTTCCTTCTCTATTATTCTTTTCAGCTCTGATTCTGTTTCCCTCATTCTCTGAAGTATTTATGGCTTTAAAAGATAGATCACACTTAGTTCAATAAATTTAACATTTTTAACCTCCTGCTTACCCCAGCTTCTTGTATTTTTAATTTTATTCAAGTATAGTTGACTTAACAATGTTGTGCTAATTTCTGCTATACGACAAAGTGACTCAGTTATACATATGTGTGTGTGTGTGTGTGTGTGTGTGTGTGTATTCCATGTGTTGTCAGTTGCTCAGTCATGTCCAACTCTTTGTGACTCTGTGGACTACGTTTGCCAGGCTCCTCTGTCCATGCAGTTTTCTAGGCAAGAATACTGGAGTGGGTTGCCATTTCTTTCTCCAGGGGATCTTCCCAACCCAGAGATTGTACCCACATCTCCTGCATAGGCAGGTGGATTTTTACCACTTGCACCACCTGGAAAGCCCTCATATATAATATATATATGGAAAAGAATATGAAATTCTTTTTCCATTATAGTTTGTCACAGGATATTAAATATAGCTCCCTGTGCTATAAAGTAGGATCTTGTTATTTATCCATCCTATGTATCATAGTTTGTCTCTGCTAATCCCAAACTCCCAACCCTTTCCACCCCCTTGGCAGCTGCAATCTGTTGTCTCTATCTGTGAGGGGTTTTGTTTCACAGATATGTTCATTTGTGTTGTATTTTAAATTCCACATTTGTGATATCACACGGCATTTCTTTTTCTGACTTCACTTACTGTGATGATCTCTAGGTTCATCCACGTTGCTGCAAATGGCATTATTTCTGTCTTTTTTATGGCTGAGTAATAGTCCATTGTATATATAAACCACATTTTCTTTATCTGTTCATCTGTTGAAATGGACATTTAGGTTGTTTCCATGTCTTGACTACTGTAAATAGTGCTGCTATGAACATAGGGGTGCATTTGTCTTTTAAAATCACAGTTTTGTCTGGGTGTATGCCCAGGAGTGAGATTGCTAGCTCATATGGAAATTCTATTTTTAGTTTTCTTAGTAGTTTCCATTCTATTTTCCATAGTGGCAACACCAATTTATATTCTCACCAACGGTATAGGAAAGTTGTCTTTTCTCTGCACCATCTCCAGCATTTGTTATTTGTAGAGCTTTTAGTGATGGTCATTCTGAGGTGATACTTTTCCCTAATAATGAGTGATGTTGAACATCTTTTCATGTGCATATTGGCCATCTGTATGGCTTCTTTGGAGAAGTTAGGTCTTCTGCCCATTTTTTTGATTTGGCTATTTGTTTTTTGTTGTGAGTTGTATGAGCTGTTTGTATATTTTAGATATTAACCCATTGTCAGTCGCATCATTTGCAATATTTTCTTCTCAGTGGTAGGTTGTCTTTTCATTTTGTTTATGGCTTCCTGTTTATCCCAACTCATGATTTCTATACTTGCTACACTATTGAAAACACTCTCTTAATGTCTCCCATCAATTCTTGTTAACAAAGCAATGTCTCCCTTCCAGTCTCCAACAGCCTCCATTTCTTTATGCTTACTGTTGCTTGCTCCTCTATCTTATTGAAATTTACCTCTTTGCATTTAGATTCTTGGAAGTGTAGGATGTTGCTCACCATGGAGTAGGATTTAACTCTTTTCCCAAAATTCTCCATTAGTAGGAGGCAATAGTTTGAAGGTACATTTAATTTTTTTTAATTAAATTAAACTGAAGTTAAATGCATGTAGCTTTTTGTGTAATGTAAAAAAAAAAAAAAAAAAAAAGTATGCCTATCTTTCTTCCCTGCACTCTATACCAACACATGCCACTCCTCCTCATTTAGTCAAATAACCTGGTGAGTATTCTTCCAGTGTATCCATAGTATTACACTGGTATGTATGTAGAAGTAGATATTTTACAAACATAAATGATATATACATATTTTTTTGGTAATAAATAAGCTCATGTGTCTATTTTTTTTCAAACCTAAAGGGAAGCCCTATTAAGGGTAGGAAGGGGAATAGCATGAAAAGTGGGGAGACATGAAGGTGGACAGATGGCCTGGTTTATGCTTAAAATGTCTTATAAATACATAGGCATATTTCATATCCGTGCCACACAAAGATTCTTATATTTAGCAGTGGAAGATTAAGTGCAGAATTTTGGATTTTGATTTCTTTTCTAAGAGTCTTTTTGTTGCTAATATTGAGAATGGAGAACTTAATCTGAGGGGCATCAATTAAATTCAGTACAATTGTTTTTTAAAAAAAGGACTTATTTCTATATGACTTTATTTTAATAGTAGGCTTTGATTTTCAAAAGGTGTGAAGTTGAAAGGAGTTACAGTCAAGGAATAGAAACACAGCATCTTAATTTTAGTACTCTTCTTTTCACATTCCAGCTCTGCTGCCCAAGGTGATTGTTTTTCAGCCTACTCATATGCTGTAAATATCTTTACATGTGGCAAGTCTTATCCTGTCACTGTAGTAACATGCCTTAAACAAAGCATTAAAAGCTTTGAACAAGATGGCATCTGAGTATAATGAGGTTTATCCATCTTCTAGAAAAATGAAACACTGTTTGAAGTGACTTTCAGAGGATGAGAAAGATTTGTACTACATAAGAGAGGATTTCAGTGTTCAGGTGAAAAAGAAACTCCAGTTGAAAAGACTTTAGAGGATTTTTCTATGAACTAAATGATCAGAGATTGATATCTTGTCAAGCACTCTGTTGAAAAAGGGAAAGGTTATACAGAAGAGCATATATTAGAAAGGGCAGAGGATTTGGAGATAAGGATAAGCAACATTGTATTATAGATATAGTTACAAACACTGGAGTTATAATTAATCATGTTACATTGAAAGAAGTTTACAATGATCATTAGCTATTACCTGTAGAGATCAGAGAGATTTAAATAATACATTTCATATCTTTCTAAATTCCATATATGATGATTTGGGAGAATAGCATTGAAATATGTATAATATCATATCTGAAACAAGTCGCCAGTCCAGGTACGATGCCTGATAACGGATGCCTGGGGCTGGTGCACTGGGATGACCCAGAGGGATGGTATGGGGAGGGAGGAGGGAGGAGGGTTCAGAATGGGGAACACATGTATACTTGTGGAGGATCCATCTTGATGTATGGCAAAAGCAATACAATATTGTAAAGTTAAGCAAAATAAAATTTAATTTAAAAAAAAATGAAAACCACCCCCCAAAATAAATAAATAATACATTTTATACAAAAAGATCCAAAAGTGAAAAATACTTTAGAATTTAGGGACCATTAAAGAAGAGATAAAGGGGCTTCTCAGGTGGCACAGTGGTAAAGAATCCACCTGCCAATGCAGGAGATGCAAGAGATGAGTTTCTATCCCTGGGTCAGGAAAATCTGCTGGAGGAGGAAATGGAAACCCACTCCAGTATCCTTGCCTGGAACATTGCATGGACAGAGGAACCTGGCTGACTACTATCCAGGGAGTCACAAAGAGTTGGACATGACTGAGTGTACACATGTACATACACACACACACACACACACACACACACACACACACACACACACACACAAAGAAGAGAGAAATAATGAATTGATACACTTTCAATGAAGTATTTAGGAAACTGGTATCTTTTCCTAAGGGCTAGAAAACTTATGATGCCCTAACCCTCAGATGCATGGGGTGAATAAATTACTTAAGCAGGACAGCATTGATTGATATTTTTATCTCATTCAAACCTATAAATGTGGCTGGAAAGACCTTAGTAGTTGATAAACTCAAGATTGATAATTTTCATTTTAATCATTGATGTTTATTGTCATATATACCAGAAGTGTTAAAGAAACGTGACAAACAATTGATTTTGAGTTTTAATGATGTGTTGCTTTCAAAGTTTTTCAAGGCAAATGCTAAGGGGTTATTTGTTTCTTCCCAGGTAAGGCCCCACCTGCTACTTGCCATGCTAACATGAATTCATCTAAACAGATGGGCTTTGCATAGGTATGATTATCAGAAAAGGGGGAAGGGGAATCTGACATACTTTTTTTTTTTAATAGAAAGGCAGCATATTGTTAAAACTAAGATGCCTTGCATTTACCAATCATTTAGAACTATCCGTTTGAGACCTATAGCCTGCCAGGCTCCTCTGTCCATGGAGTTCTCCCAGGCAAGAATACTGGAGTGGATAGCCATTCCCTTCTCCAAGGGATCTTCCCAACCCAGGGACCAAACCTGGGTCTCTTACATTGCAGGCAGACTTTTTTACCATCTCAGCCACCAGGAAAGCCCAGCAACTAGCTAATCACTGTCCATCTGAGGCCCAATTCAGAGAATATTTTGAATAAATTAAAATACAGAGAGAGATCTGGTGAAACCTTGGATTCTGCCCACATGTTGTCTCACCCACTCTCATGTGAGACTCTTACTACATCTGTCTCAGGCTCCATGAAGCTGAGTGTATGCTTAGTACTCCTCCAGGAAATTTCTTTAAAGAGTATAATGAAAACTACTGTTTCAATGCTTCTGTAAATCATAATTAAAAAGAGAAATCTAAACTCTCAGTTTATAATCTTGACCCAGTTTAAACACTTACCATTGTATGGATTTATTTTTGCTTTTCTTAAGTCAGAAGCTCTCTTTCCAGAGGCAACTTTTTCCTCCTGCTTTTTGGGACTGATAGTTATCCTGTTACTTCTTTAA
The DNA here is from genome assembly GCA_935064755.1 of Tragelaphus eurycerus. Classification (NCBI taxonomy): domain Eukaryota; kingdom Metazoa; phylum Chordata; class Mammalia; order Artiodactyla; family Bovidae; genus Tragelaphus; species Tragelaphus eurycerus. The sequence goes on along the minus strand of CAKXYN010000004.1, from coordinate 30,542,035 downwards.
TCCTCTCTTCTAATGCAAGTGGTCATATGTGCTGTTCAATCAGCTTATCCTCTCCCTCTGGCCATGGTGACTCAAGATGAGCCTATGAAAGTGCTTCCCAAGATGGTCTGCCACAACTGCTAAGGAGAGGGCAAGTTTTACTTTTTCCACAGAGGGTGTTAAGCTGGTAAGATGTATCTTGAGCCCAGTATCCCTCATACCTGCTAGATCCAGACATTCAAGAATTTTCAGTTATGTTTATGCTGACTTAAGTTGGGCTTCTATCACTAGTGAATGAATAGACCCAACCAACGTACCACACTATACAGTATTGGGTAAGTGGCTTAAATTCTTTGACCTCTTATCTTCACTAAGATTGGATAATAACAATTACCATGCCCATATACCAGAGAAAAGATGATGAGATCTAACATTTAATAGGCAAAGCATTTATTATCTTATAATAGTTATTCAAATGATAAATTTATGCATTTCTCTAAAATATTTAATTGCAACAATAGCTGTAATTCAAGCCAGTTATTTAGTAGTATGTAAAAATGTCTTATATTTCTTAATCCTTAATGAACCATCTGGTTGTCACGTGAATAACAGAAGCTTCAGTCTATTTATAGATCAATAATTAATAGCAATAAATAACTATTTACTTAATAGTTTAATAATGTAGCCTGCCAGGCTCCTCTGTCCATGGAATTTTCCAGGCAAGAGTACTGGAATTTCCTTCTGCCAAATGGCAAGAGTACTGCCATTTCCTTCTCCAGGGGATCTTCCCAACCCAGGGATCAAACCCAGGTCTCCCACATTGCAGGCAGATGCTTTACCATCTGAGCAACCAGGGAAGTCCAATAATGTAATAGTTATATCTTAATAACCCTTATTTAAAGAAGTTGTGCTTTAAATCTCTAATTACATGCTACAGTATGAATCAGTGCCCTTCAAATTTACCAGCCATCTAGGAATCATGTTAAAATGCAGATTCTGATTCAAAGTAATGCTCAAAATTCTCCAAGCCAGGCTTCAGCAATATGTGAACTGTGAACTTCCTGATGTTCAAGCTGGATTTAGAAAAGGCAGAGGAACCAGAGATCAAATTGCCAACATCCGCTGGGTCATGGAAAAAGCAAGAGAGTTCCAGAGAAACATCTATTTCTGCTTTATTGACTATGCCAAAGCCTTTGACTGTGTGGATCACAATAAACTATGGAAAATTCTGAAAGAGATGGGAATACCAGACCACCTGATCTGCCTCTTAAGAAATCTGTATGCAGGTCAGGAAGCAACAGTTAGAACTGGTCATGGAACAACAGACTGGTTCCAAATAGGAAAAGGAGTACGTCAAGGCTGCATATTGTCACCATGTTTATTTAACTTATATGCAGAGTACATCATGAGAAATGCTGGACTGGAAGAAACACAAGTTGGAATCAAGATTGCCGGGAGAAATATCAATAATCTCAGATATGCAGATGACACCACCCTTATGGCAGAAAGTGAAGAGGGGCTAAAAAGCCTCTTGATGAAGGTGAAAGTGGAAAGTGAAAAGGTTGGCTTAAAGCTCAACATTCAGAAAACGAAGATCATGGCATCTGGTCCCATCACTGCATGGGAAATAGATGGGGAAACAGTGGAAACAGTGTCAGACTTTGTTTTTCTGGGCTCCAAAATCACTGCAGATGGTGAGTGCAGCCATGAAATTAAAAGACTCTTACTCCTTGGAAGGAAAGTTATAACCAACCTAGATAGCATATTCAAAAGCAGAGACATTACTTTGCCAACAAAGGTTCGCCTAGTCAAGGCTATGGTCTTTCCTGTGGTCATGTATGGATGTGAGAGCTGGACTGTGAAGACGGCTGAGCGCCGAAGAATTGATGCTTTTGAACTGTGGTGTTGGAGAAGACTCTTGAGAGTCCCTTGGACTGCAAGAAGATCCAACTGGTCCATTCTGAAGGAGATCAATCCTGGAATTTCTTTGGAAGGAATGATGCTAAAGCTGAAACTCCAGTATTTTGGCCACCTCATGCGAAGAGTTGACTCATTGGAGAAGACTCTGATGCTGGGAGGGATTGAGGGCAGGAGGAGAAGGGGACGACAGAGGATGAGATGGCTGGATGGCATCACTGACTCGATGGATGCGAGTCTGGGTGACCTCCGGGAGCTGGTGATGGACAGGGAGGCCTGGCGTGCTGCAGTTCATGGGGTCGCAAGGAGTCGGACACGACTGAGCGACTGATCTGATCTGATCTGATCTGATTCAATAGATCTAAAGTGAGACCCGAGATATGATATTTCTTTTTTCTTTAATTTTTTCAGCTTTATTGAGATATAATTCATGTATAACATTGTATAAACGTTTAAGGCATATAATTTGCTGATCTGATACACTTGTTTATTGTGAAATGATTGCTATGATTCAGTTAGTTCATACTTTCATCACCTCATATAATTACCTCTGTATGCATGTGTGTATTGAGAACATTTAAGGTTTACTCTCTTTCAGGTATATAATACAGTACTATTATCTATAGTTACCATGCTGTACATTAGATCCCCAGAACTTAGTCATTTTCTTACTGAAAGTTTGTACACTCTGAGCAACGTCTCCCCATTTCCTTCACCCTCCACCCAGCCCCTGACATTCACCATTCCACTCCCTGTTTTTATAAATTTGGCATTTTTTTATGTTCCACATACCAGTTAGATCACACAGTATTTGTCTTTCTCTGTGTGACTTATTTCCTTTAGCATAATGCCCTTAAGGTCCATCTGTGTTCTCTTAAATGGCAGAATCTTCTTTTTAAATGCTGAAAAATATTCCATTGTATGCAAATATATAACACAACTTCATTATCCATACATCCAGTGGTAGGTACTTGGGCTGTTTCCATGTCCTGGCTACTGTGTCTAATGCTGCAGTGAACACAGGGGTGCAGGCTTCCTTTCAGATATTTCTTTTCCCATGGACATATTCTCAGAAATTGAGTTGTGGAATGATATGATAGCTTAATTTTTAATTTTTTGAGAAGCTCCATGATGTCTTCCATAGTAGCTGTAGCAATTTACATTTCTACATTTCCCCTAGTAGTGTACAAGGTTTTATTTACTTGTGAGATGATATGTCATTGTAGTTTTGGTTTGCGTTTCCCTGATGTTTAGTAATGTTGCACATTTTTCATGTATCTGTTGGCAATTCACATGCCTTCTTTGGAAAAATATCTATTCAGGACCTTTGCCCATTTTTATTCATATTGCTTGCTTGTTTTGCTTTTGGGATGTATAGGTTTCTTATATATTGTGTTTATCAACTCATTATCAGATAGATAGATTGTATTCCTCACAAGCTTCAGGTAAAAGAGGCATCTGGTCTTCAGACCAGCTTTGAGCATCAAAGAACAAAAACAAAACCCTGAAAACAGCAAAATCAGAAGTCAAATGAGTTGGGAGTTGAAAGAGTTCAGATAGAATAGTTTCTATTTAATAGTTTCTAATTAAAAAGAAAACTGTGTGATTAAAAAAATTCTTGACTTCATTTTCTCATTTAAGATAAAAATACTGAAATTTATTATACAATAAACATAGTCACACCAAGAGTACTTAATAGATTATTGACTGACATTGAAAAATATCATAGAAATTCCTGTTGTAGTACTTTTAAGGACCTAGTATTCTAAGTGGAAGGAATGGGCATTTTTTTTAAATTAGATAACTGTAATAGAGATTCCAGACTTAGAGTCAATCTTCATTTTCACATACTAATCAATTTGACAAATATATGTATAAGATCCTGTCATTTCGATAGAAAATTGAGGCTTTAATTAAATGTTGTTCACAGTTGAGTGGCCCAGAGTTCATCCTGAAAAGACAGGCTGAAATGGTCAGTGAATGATGAGACATATTTCTGATCAAGTGACTTCATGAAAACATAAAATGGAATGTGATTGTCAGTTACAATGGCTTCTTACAGGCAGCCTGCATTAGAATGGTGTGTAGATTTCTTTCCATCCCTTTCAGGGCCCCAGCAGAATAGTAAATATATCATTTCAATATGAAATAAACATCCCAGTTAAAAAGTTGTAGGATACAGGCGACCTTATAAAAGCCAGAAGACATTGAATTATATTAAGAGGCAATGTTATTTCACTAAAAAATGCACAAAATTCATTAACATTCAGCCATGAAATTTCAGCTAAGAGGTATTCCTTCTTAGTATAAAAGATTTGATGTTCTCTGCTTAAGAAAATGAGAGTAATTTAGTGTATTTCAATAATGTTGGAGTGATCAGTGGATGGGGTTTTCTTGCTCTAAGGCAGAATGTCAGCTGCTCAGTTGAGTTGTTGATGAATTGGTTTGACCCAGTGTTGTCTTTATAGACATGCCTGAATCGGCTAAATCTGTTCCTGCCCCTAAAAAGGGCTCTAAAAGAGCTGTGACCAAGGCCCAGAAGAAGGACGGCAAGAAGCACAAGTGCAGCCGCAAGCAGAGCTACTCCGTGTACATGTACAAGGTGCTGAAGCAAGTCCATCCCGACACCGACATCTCGTCCAAGGCCATGGGAATCATGAACTCCTTTGTCAATGACATTTTCGAGCGTATCGCTGGTGAGGCATCATGCCTGGCACATTACTATCACATCCAGGGAGATCCAGACTGCCGTGCGCTTGCTGCTACCTGGGGAGCTGGCCAAGCACGCCGTGTCCGAGGGCACTAAGGCTGTCACCAAGTATACCAGCTCCAAGTAAATATGATATGCCTGGCCGCTGTTAACGGAGAAGGCAATGGCACCCCACCCAGTACTCTTGCCTGGAAAATCCCATGGACAGAGGGCCTGGTGGGCTGTAGTCCATGGGTGGCTAAGAGTCAAACACAACTGAGCGACTTCACTTTAAGAATATGGCTGAAAAACAGAAATAATAAGATCAACATTTTTCAGGATTTTTTGGTCCCTAGATCAACTAAGTCTATTTTGGCTTTTAGTTACTAATCAATGTTCCCCTAATGCCTTTTATAACAATTCAAAAAGACTTAATAGAGTCTCGTAAGAGTTGATTTGGTTAATTCTCCCCTTCACATAGGTATATGTTATAAATGTATTTTCATTTAGTGAGACCTGAGGTGGTTTAGGATTTTTGAAGTTTATGGGCAGATCTTTTATGAAATTGAGTGAGAATTTTAAACATTTCCATTAAGATCAAAACACTTTGTTCAGTTCAGTTCAATTCAGTCTCTCAGTCGTGTCCGCCTCTTTGCAACCCCATGAATAGCAGCACACTAGGCCTCCCTGTCCATCACCAACTCCCTGAGTTCACTCAGACTCACGTCCATCGAGTCAGTGATGCCATCCAGCCATCTCATCCTCTGTCATTCCCTTCTCCTCCTGCCCCCAATCCCTCCCAGCATCAGAGTCTTTTCCAATGAGTCAACTCTTCGCATGAGGTGGCCAAAGTACTGGAGTTTCAGCTTTAGCATCATTCCTTCTAAAGAAATCCCAGGGCTGATCTCCTTCAGAATAGACTGGTTGGATCTCCTTGCAGTCCAGGGGACTCTCAAGAGTCTTCTCCAACACCACAGTTCAAAAGCATCAATTCTTCGGTGCTCAGCCTTCTTCACAGTCCAGCTCTCACATCCATACATGACCACAGGAAAAACTATAGCCTTGACTAGACGAACCTTTGTTGGCAAAGTAATGTCTCTGCTTTTGAATATGCTATCTAGGTTGGTCATAACTTTCCTTCCAAGGAGTAAGCGTCTTTTAATTTCATGGCTGCAGTCACCATCTGCAGTGATTTTGGAGCCCAGAAAAATAAAGTCTGACACTGTTTCCACTGTTTCATCATCTATTTCCCGTGAAGTGATGGGACTGGATGCCGTGATCTTCTTGTAAGTTTACCATAAATTCCAGCACAAAGTTATGTGCAATTGGAGGATAAAAATGCCCAGTCTCGAAAGATTTACCCATATGGTGTAGATGATCAGTTGTCCATTTAGTTCCTAAGGGGGCTTTTAATGTTTATAGGAACTTTTTTTTTTTTTTTTACTATGGCTTTGAAAGCTGAGGGAGAAAATGTAGTTTCAAAATGTGAGCAGCAATCCAAAAAAGACCATTAACTGTCTAATATGTCCCCAGTTCTTTATGACGTTTTCAGGAATCCTCCCCCCACCCTTTTTTTTTTTTTTTTTTTTGCTATATGTTGTCTCCTTTTTAATCACAGTTTTTAAAGTGGACTACTGAGTTGAAAGGGAAGAAATGCTAAATGAATTAGGAGTTTAGTAATGTATGGAATCCTCCCTTACATATCTCAGTGCATAGCAATATATAACATACATAGATTAATGATTTGATTTAGATTAAACTTGACTTGTTATTTAAGTACAAAGATAAATGATAAATATCATCACATTTTCCAAGTTATAAAAACCCAATACTTTAAAATATTAAAAGAAGCTATATAATAGAAAAAGCATTTGTTATGTTCTTTTCTTTATCCTTTTGCTGTTATGTTGCTGGTATCTGAAGATCTGAAGTAGACATTTGAATCTTTTGTAAACCTTTTATAAGAGTTAAACCCATGTGGAGTTTTTGCCACTTTATCATTATCTTCACTGGGAAATAAACATAAGGCAGCTAGCATGCGAGGCATTTAGCACGACACCTGGCATATAGCATCCATTTAGCACTGGCAAAATTATGTATGGCATGCTATATAATTTCTACATTCAATATTACACAAATCAAAGACTTTTTCATGTAAAATAAAATGTCTTTAATCACCAACATAGAAAAAAAAAATAGGTCTTCAGGCCAAATCACATCATAATTGCAAAATATTTAAATTTTTTTTTAAAACACTGATGAAAGATGAAGAAGCTCAGTCTTTTCCCCTTTAGCAGATGTGTAATTTTCAAGACAACTCTAGTGGTAAGAACTGGGAGCCTGCTCCTTCAAAGCACATGTGCTGAAATGTTCTGTTTCCCAGCTTTATAATTAGAGATTATTTCTCAGTGATTTTCAGTGCAGATAAAATTTAACTCACTTACAATATGACAGCCATCATCTCTTATTTTCATTAAACATGCTCTAGAGCGGGTGGTTATAGAAATAAGATAGGAATTAGCATTTGAAAGTTTAAAGATGATTACAAAATCTCTTCCTTAGAAAATTATGGGTTTCCCTTGGCTTAGCTTTCCTAAAATAAATCAGTATTGCTCCAAGTGGCAGCCTTTGCTGCCTGATGTATCACACTTGAGAGTTCATCTACATCCACAAAAAGTAAGTATGATTTCAGCCATTCCAAAATATAAGCTGTGTCTCACTCTTGAGATGTGGGGACAGTTGGCTTAGTCTGTTACCAAAGTCCATATGCCCCTGTATAATTTGCCCACTTTTTCCTCTCTGAACGCAGCTGCTCCACCGTGCATGCTCAATGCATACAATTTCCTATGCCTGGCAGCAAGGCTTACAGTAAAACTGAAAATTTAAGAAACCATTTCTAGTTCTGTTTAAAAAATAAGTAAAACTTTGTCTCTGTAAGGCCATCAAACAAATCAAGTTAGTTTTAGTTCTTTCACTGATGAGCATTTCCTATGGTGTCTCTTCAATAAGAAAAAATGTCAGTCTGTGTTGGCTGACTTTCAGTGGTGGCCCTGTCAGCATTTGGAGATTATAAGAGTTCTTGGCCTTGCTTCCTTGGAACCAAACACTGATGCTCAGTGGAAGAGCACCTATGAGATGCTCAGAATTTTAAAAGTTCTCTGCTGTTACTGCTGCTACTGCTAAGTCGCTTCAGTCGTGTCCGACTCTGTGCGACCCCATAGACGGAAGCTCACCAGGCTCCCCTGTCCCTGGGATTCTCCAGGCAAGAACACTGGAGTGGGTTGCCATTTCCTTCTCCAATGCATGAAAGTGAAAAGTCAAAGTGAAGTCGCTCAGTCGTGTCCGACTCTTAGCGACCCCACGGACTGGAGCCTACCAGGCTCCTCCATCCATGGGATTTTCCAGGCAAAAGTACTGGGGTGGGGTGCCATTGCCTTCCCTGGCTCTCACACCTACAAGTCTCTAACTTGGCTTTGGCATACCTCACTCTAGAAAAGAGCGCCTCTGGCCTTCTAAGGACATACTGACCTCCTAGCCAACCATGCCTTGTTTCCGGCCCTCACTTCTAAGCTCTGTAAAGCTACTCTTGCCAGAATCCCTGGGGAAGAGGGCTCCTCTGCTATGAGGCACTGCACTCTTCCCGCCCCGGACAGTTTCCCCTTGAACAAAGGACCTCACACTCATTACCAGATTGCTTTGTTACTGACGTTCAACTGTGTCTTGGAGATGCCGGTTCTCCAGCGTTCCTCCCAGGCCCCTCTACTCTCTCAGGGGCCATGTTCCCTCTGAGCTCCTTCACGTTCAGGGGTTCACTGCACTGCTCCCTGCATTCCCACAGGGCTAGGATGAAAGAAGTTTGAAGAAAGCTGCTGCTGCTGCAGCCGCTAAGTCGCTTCATTTGTGTCCGACTCTGTGCGACCCCATAGACGGCAGCCCACCAGGCTCCCCCGTCCCTGGGATTCTCCAGGCAAGAACACTGGAGTGGGTTGCCATTTCCTTCTCCAAAAGTTCTCTAAGTCCTCATATCTCTTTCAATATGAGAAAGAGAAAACCAAAGAAGTAGCCATAGAAACAAGGGCCTACGTCTCACTGTTCTTCTTCCTCATTAGTTTCAGGATATGGGTCCACTGAATTGTTCACTAATGTTTCTTTCTCACTACAGAAAACCTATGGTTTAGTAGAACTTATTTCTTTCTATTAGATAAGCCAGTAATGGAATCCGTATGGAGTCTGATTTGACATGGGTAAGAACACTGCTGCTGCTGCTACTAAATCACTTCAGTTGTGTCCAACTCTGTGCGACCCCAGAGACGGGTAAGAACACAGTGAAGTGCAAAAGGAAATAGATAAAGCAAGTATGGAAAAAGAACTGAGACAAGAGATCATCTGGTCCCAGCAGATAATAGAAATGTGACTTTGGTCCCTGAGTTTATAGTTTCTACTTCTTGTAGCTAATGAGACATCCCTGAATTTCCTGATAGGCTACAAGATACTATGTTTCCTTCCAACAGAGTTTCCAAAGCATTCAGTCAACAAATACTGAGTTTGTACTATGTGCCCTGCATTGTGGCATGTACCAAGTAGACAATGGAGGGTGAGATGGACATGGAAATCATCCCTCATAGATAGTTCAACTTTACAAGAAAAAAAAAAAAAACAAACATTGAATAGATGATTATATCCCCCCCAAAAAAAAAAATTGTGAAAGAGTAAGTACAATATGTTACAGAAGCATATAGTTTGGGTAACATGACTTTTCGGAAAAGGCTGGAGAATCCCAGAGACAGAGGAGCCTGGTGGGCTGCCGTCTATGGGGTCGCACAGAGTCGGACATGACTGAAGCGACTTAGCAGCAGCAGCAGCAGCAACATGATTTATGAATCTAGTCTGGTAGAGAGGAATATCAGTACTGGTTAAACAGGATCTCTTTAAGGAAGTAACATTTCAGCTGAGACTTGAAGGATGATGGGCAATTGCCTGGTCAAAGGGAGAAGAGAAAATGAAAGCATTCCATAAAAAAAAAAAAAAAAAAGCTGTGAAAAGCCCAAGTACAGAGAATTGATATTTTGAGGAAATGCTTTATGAGGAAATCCAATACAGCCCAAAAGGAAACTGAAGAGTAAGTAAGAGTCAAAACTTGGAAATGCTTTTTTTAATTACTGTAGATTTATAATATATTTTGAAATTAAAAAACGTAATGCCTCCAGCTTTGTTCTTCTTTCTTAAGATTGCTTTGGCTCTTGGAGGCCTTTTATGGTTCCATTTGAATTTTAGGACTTTTTAAATATTTCTATAAAAAATATCATTGGGATTTTGATGGGTTTAATATTGAATCTGTAGATCTCTTGAAGTAATTAAAACAGTGTTTTACTGGCATAAAGGCAGACATATAGATCAATGGAATAGAATAGAAAGTCCAGAAATAAACCCATGTATAAGCAGTCAGCTGTTCTTTAGCGAGGGTTCCAAGAACAGACAATGGGAAAAAGATAGTCTGTGCAACAGTAGCATGGGGCAAACTGAATATCCACACACAACAGAATGAAATTAGACCCTTATCCTACACTATACATAAAAGTAAACTCAAAATGTATTAAAAACATAAATGTAAGACTTGAAACTATAAAATTTCTAAAAGGAAAGGTCTTGCAATGGTTTCTTGCTTATGAAACCAAAAACACAATAAATGTTAAAATAAACAAAGAATACTGCATCAAACTAAAAAGGTCTGCACAGCAAAGAAAACTGTCAACAGAACTAAAGGACAACCTGTGGAATGGGATAAAATACTTGCAGATCATATATCTGATAAGTGGTTAATATTCAAAATATATAAGGAAGTCTTATAGATCAACAGCAAAAAAAAAAAAAAATAATATATATATATATATATATAAAACCCAGTTTTTTAAATGGGGAAAGGACTTGAATAGACATTTCTTCAAAGACATACAAGTGGCCAACAGATACATGAAAACATGCTCAACATCACTATCATCAAAGAAATCAAAACCACAATGAGATATCACCTCATATAAATGTAACAAATTGGCATGTTGTACACCTTAAGTTTTCACAGTGTTATGTGTCAAATATATTTCAATAATTTTTAAAAGGAAGTGAAGTGAAGTGAAAGTCACTCAGTCCTATCTGACTCTTGCGACCCCGTGGACTGTAGCCCGCCAGGCTCCTCTGTCCATGGGATTTCCCAGGCAAGAATACTGGAATGGGTTGCCATTTCCTTCTCCAGGTGTTCTTCCCCATGCCAGAATCAAACCCTAGTCTCTTGCATTGCAGGCATATTCTTTACCGACTGAGCTATGAAGGAAAGCGATTCTCAAAAAACAAATTATATTGTCAGTGCAGATGTGGAAAACTTAGAATTCTTGTACACTGTTGGTGGGAATGTAAATGTTGCAGCACTATGAAAAACAGTATGGAGTTCCTTTTTTAACAAAGCTAAAAATAGAACTACTATAATAAATTAGAAAATTAAAAATATACTTCAAGTTTATTCCAGCATTTTTCACAATAGCCAAGGAAACAGCCTCAGTGCCTATTGACGAACGAATACATAAAGAAGGAAATCCTGTCATATGTACAACATGGATAAGCCTGCAGGACATTATGCTCAGTGAAATGATTCAGTCACTGAAGGACAAATATTGCATGATTCCTCTTATACAAGATATCTAAAATAGTCAAACTGATAGAAGTAGGCGCTAGAATGGTGGTTGTCAAGTTCTGAAGAAGGGGGAGTGGAGGGTGTCAGTGGAGAGTTGTTGTTCAATGGGCACAAATTGTCAATTATTCAAGATGGATGAGTTATAGAATTCTACTGTACAAAATAGTACCTGTGGTTAACAATACTGTGTTATGCATTTTTTTTTTAATTTAGGAAATAGATCTCATTAGGTGTTATTACCAGAAAGAAAGAAAGTGGGGCATATGATAAACTTTTGGAGGTGATGGATATATTTATTACTTTTGATTGTGTTGTTGGTTTCATGGGTATGTACCTGCCCAAACTAATAAAATTATAGACACTATATATGTACAATCTTTATATATAAATTATATCTCAATATACCTGTTTTTAAAAAACTTGGGAATGCTTTTAAAGAACTCTAAACTTTTATTCTAAAAGCATGGAGAAACTAAATAAAGTTTTCAAAAATTGTTGTGACATTTGCATTTTTCACCATTTAGAACAAATTAAAGAGAAAATGAAAGTGAAATCTCACAGTCATGTCCAACTCCTTGTGACCCCATGGACTGTAGCCTACGAGGCTCCTCTGTCCATGGGGTTTTCCAGGCAAGAGTACTGGAGCAGGTTGCCATTTCCTTCTCCAGGAGAGTCTTCCCAACTCAGGGATTGAACCCAGGTCTCCAGCATTGCAGACAGACACTTTACCATCTGAGCCACCAGGGAAGTCCACCAGGGAAGAACAAATTAAGTCTGTTGCATTAAATACAGAGGTAGATAATATTAACTGGGACTAAAGCTATGGTTCACAACTGGGGACATTTGTTAATATCTAGAAGCATTTCTAATTGTCACAACTCTGGAGGGAGGGTGGAAGGGCTTTACTGACATCTGCATGGTAGAGAACAGGGATGCTACTCAACATCCTACAATGCACAAGGCAATCATAACAAAGAATTATCTGACCCAAAATGTCAGTGATGTGGAGGCTAAGAACCCATGGAGTAAATAATGGAAACCAAGAGAAGTGGCATATTAGAAAGATATTTAAGAAATAAAATAAATAGGATTCAGTGGCTAAACAGAGTGATCAAGCATAAGTGGCAAGAAAGCTTGACTCAGGTTTCTGTTTTAAGCAATTAATTGGTGGTTGGCAATGCCATGAACTGATTTAGGGAACAATTTGGGGAGAATATATTTTAGATGGAGTAGAGTGGGAAAGATGAAGAATACCATATTGAACATTTTACCTCTATTGTACCTTCAAGAGAGTCAAAGGACCTTTCTGGCACATGCGTGTATGAGCATCTCTGAGAGTTAGGATATAGCTAGCACAGGATGGTGTTAAACATGTAAGAGTGTAATAGTTGTTATGAGGAATAAATCAGGTACATTATATGAAGAACTTAGTACAGTTCATGGCACACTGTAACCATCCAAAAAATGTTATTATTATTGATGGTATTTGAGTGATTAAATTGAAGCTTAAAAGAGTGAATAAGATTACCTCAAGAGAGAAAGTAAAGTGAAAGAGAAGAGGATGGAGCCCTGAGGAATAAAAAAAAAAAAAGAGCAGGCAGAGGAGAATCTAGAAGCTGATTGTGCAGCGATGAGATGTGGGAGAAAAACCAGGATCCTGTGTTTCTGTGAAACAAAGGGAGGACATGGTTTCCAGAGGAGTTTGTGATCAGCCATACCAAATGTTTCTCTGAGTTCAAGTAGATTGAGAATTAATCTTTTTCTGAATAAATTTGAAAGATAGGTCATTAGTGTTCTTGGGAAATGGTTTGGTAAAGCACTGGGGAGAGATTGGAGTGGGTGGGGGAGTGAAGATAGGAAAAGAAATTATAACTTTTCAGCAACTCTTTGGAAAAGCCTGGCTGCAAAGGGAAGAGAATAGACATAGTTAGAGAAATATGTTCTTGTCTGGAGAATCCCAGAGAGGGGGAGCCTCACGGGCCGCCGTCTATGGGGTCGCACAGAGTCGGACACGACTGAAGCGACTTAGCAGCAGCACAGCAGAGAAATATATGGATGGCTTATTATTACCATTATTGTTTAAGATAGAAGATATATGGCATATTTAAGTGCTAATGTGCAACATGTAAATACCAATAGAGGAAGGCTGAAGATACAGAATAGAAAGAAAATAATTATTGGGGCAAGATCTCCAAAAGTAAATTACTGATGTAGCTCACGTAACAGCCTACTGATTTATTTAGCCATTTCCTTCCACGTGGCTGGAGACAATTGATGTGGACCAAAGAGTGACGCTTCTGAGGAGTTAGAAGTAAGAACATTGCCAAAGGGAGTCTGTGCTTGTTTGCTTTTCTCAGTTTAATGATATTTGAATATTAAGAGACATTAGAAGTCTCTTTTGGGGATTCTCTTCACAACCAATTTTGATTTTAATTCGCTCACTTTATGACCTGAGGGGATAATAATGTATTCTAAATCAATATCTTGTCTGTGGCCATCAGAAAGAGATGTGACTCCTGCTTATAATTACTAACGTACTCTCGAATTTATTTAGAGATTAAGAGGAGCAAGACTTGGAAGCTTTTTATAACATAGTAAAGGGCTTTATGAGGTGTATCAGTTCAGTTAAGCCGCTCAGTCGGTTCTGACTCTTTGTGACCCCATGATTGCAGCACGCCAGGCCTCCAGTCCATCACCAACTCCTGGAGTTCACGCAAACTCATGTCCATTGAGTCGGTGATGCCATCCAGCCATCTCATCCTCTGTTGTCCCCTTCTCCTCCTGCCCCCAATCCTGCCCAGCATCAGAGTATTTTCGAATGAGTCAACTCTTTGCATGAGGTGGCCAAAGTATTGGAGTTTCAGCTTTAGCATCAGTCCTTCCAAAGAACACCCAGGACTGATCTCCTTTAAAATGGACTGGTTGGATCTCCTTACAATCCACGGGACTCTCAAGAGTCTTCTCCAACACCACAGTTCAAAAGCATCAGTTCTTTGGTGTTCAGCTTTCTTCACAGTCCAACTCTCACAATCATACATGACCACGGGAAAAACCATAGCCTTGACTAGACGGAACTTTGTTGGCAAAGTAATTTCTCTGCTTTTCAATATGCTATCTGGGTTGGTCATAACTTTCCTTCCAAGGAGTAAGCGTCTTTTAATTTCATGGCTGCAATCACAATCTGCATTGATTTTGGACCCCCAAAATAAATCTGACACTGTTCCCACCCTTTCCCCATCTATTTCCCATGAAGTGATGGGACCGGATGCCATGATCTTAGTTTTCTGAATGTTGAGCTTTAAGCCAACTTTTTCACTCTCCTCTTTCACTTTCATCAAGAGGCTTTTTAGTTCCTCTTCACTTTCTGCCATAAGGGTGGTGTCACCTGCATATTTGAGGTTATTGATATTTATCCCAGCAATCTTGATTCCAGCTTGTGCTTCTTCAAGCCCAACGTTTCTCATGACGTACTCTGCATATAAGTTAAATAAGCAGGGTGACAATATACAGCCTTGACATACTCTTTTTCCTATTTGGAACCAGTCTGTTGTTCCATGTCCAGTTCTAACTGTTGCTTCCTGATCTGCATACAGATTTCTCAGGAGGCAGGTCAGGTGGTCTGGTATTCCCATCTCTGTCAGGATTTTCCAGTATATCATGATCCACACAGTCAAAGGCTTTGGCATAGTCAATAAAGCAGAAATAGATGTTTTTCTGGAACTCTCTCATTTTTTTCAATGACCCTGAGGATGTTGGCAATTTGATCTCTGGTTCCTCTGCCTTTTCTAAAACCAGCTTGAACATCAGGAAGTTCACGGTTCACATATTGCTGAAGCCTGGCTTGGAGAATTTTGAGCATTACTTTACTAGCGTGAGATGAGTCCAACTGTGCAGTAGTTTAACCACTCTTTGGCATTGCTTTTCTTTTGGGATTGGAATGAAAACTGAGCTTTTCCAGTCCTGTGGCCACTGCTGAGTTTTCCAGATTTGCTAGCATATTGAGTGCAGCACTTTCACAACATCATCTTTCAGGATTTGAAAGAGCTCAACTGGAATTCCATCACCTCCACTAGCTTTGTTCGTAGTGATGCTTTCTAAGGCCCACTTGACTTCACATTCCAGGATGTCTGGCTCTAGGTCAGTGATCACACCATCGTGATTATCTTGGTCGTGAAGATCTTTTTTGTACAGTTCTTCTATGTATTCTTGCCACCTCTTCTTAATATCTTCTGCTTCTGTTAGGTCCATACCATTTCTGTCCTTTATTGAGCCCATCTTTGCATGAAATGTTCCCTTGGTATCTCTAATTTTCTTGAAGAGATCTCTAGTCTTTCCCATTCTGTTGTTTTCCTCTCTTCCTTTGCACTGATCACTGAAGAAGGCTTTTTTATCTCTCCTTGCTATTCTTTGGAACTCTGCATTCAGATGCTTATATCTTTCCTTTTCTCCTTTGCTTTTCACTTCTCTTCTTTTCACAGCTATTTGTAAGGCCTCCTGAAACAGCCATTTTGCTTTTTTGCATTTCTTTTTTTTAGGGATGGTGTTGATCCCTGTCTCTTGTACAATGTCATGAACCTCTATCATAGTTCATCACGCCCTCTATCATATCTAGTCCCTTAAATCTTTTTCTCACTTTCACTGTATAATCATAAGGTGATTTGATTTAGGTCATACCTGAATGGTCTAGTGGTTTTCCCTACTTTCTTCAATTTAAGTCTGAATTTGGCAATAAGGACTTCATGATCTGAGCCACAGTCAGTTCCCGGTCTTGTTTTTGTTGACTATATAGAGCAGAATTCTCCATCTTTGGCTGCAAAGAATATAATCAGTCTGATTTCAGTGTTGACCATCTGGTGATGTCCATGTGTAGAGTCTTCTCTTGTGTTGTTGGAAGAGGGTGTTTGCTATGACCAGTGCATCATAGTTCTCTTTTTGGCAAAACTCTATTAGCCTTTGCCCTGCTTCATTCAGTATTCCAAGGCCAAATTTGCATGTTACCCCAGGTGTTTCTTGACTTCCTACTTTTGCATTCCAGTCCCCTATAATGAAATGGACATCTTTTTTGGGTGTTAGTTCTAAAAGGTCTTGTAGGTCTTCATAGAACCGTTCAACTTCAGCTTCTTCAGTGTTACTGGTTGGGGCATAGACTTGGATTACTGTGATATTGAATGGTTTGCTTTGGAAACGAACTAGATCATTCTGTTGTTTTTGAGATTGCATCCAAGTACTGCATTTCAGACTCTTTTGTTGACCATGATGGCTACTCCATTTCTTCTAAGGGATTCCTGCCCACAGTAGTAGATATAATAGTTATCTGAGTTAAATTCACCCATTGCAGTCTATTTTAGTTCGCTGATTCTTAGAATGTTGATGTTCACTCTTGCCATCTCCTGTTTGACCACTTCCAATTTGCCTTGTGTCATGGACCTAACATTCCAGGTTCCTATGCAATGATGCTCTTTGCAGCATCAGACCTTGCTTCTATCACCAGTCACATCCACAACTAGGTATTGTTTTTTCTTTGGCTCCATCCCTTCATTCTTTCTAGAGTTATTTCTCCACTGATCTCCAGTAGCATATTGGGCACCTACAGACCTGGGGAGTTCCTCTTTCAGTATCCTATCATTTTGCCTTTTCATACTGTTCATGGAGTTCTCAAGGCAAGAATACTAAAGTGGTTTGCCATTCCCTTCTCCAGTGGACCACATTCTGTCAGACCTCTCCACCATGGCCAGCCCATCTTGGGTGGCCCCACACAACATAGGTTAGTTTCATTGAGTAGAGAAGGCTGTGGTCCGTGTGATTAGATTGACTAGTTTTCTGTGATTATGGAAGCGTGGCTGAGAGGAGCTACCCCTCGCCCGAGGTCAGGGGTGGCGGCCAAGAGGAGCTACTCCACATCCAAGGCCAGGGGCAGCAGCCGGGAGGAGCTACCCCACAAGGAGTGGTGGCTCTACGGGCACAGGAGGGCCAAGAGGAGCTACTCCACATTCAAGGTCAGGAGGGGTGGCTGTGAGGAGATACCCCTCATCCAAGATATGGAGCAGCTGGTGTGCTTTGCTGGAGCAGCCGTGAAGACATACCCCACATCCAAGGTAAGAGAAACCCAAGTAAGACGGTAGGTGTTGTGAGAGGCATCAAAAGGCAGACAAGCAAACCATAATCACAGAAAACTAGTCAATCTAATCACACGGACCACAGCCTTGTATAACTCAATGAAACTAAGCCATGAGGTGTATGAGAAGGTATAATTGGAAAGAATGGAAAAGTCATAAGTTAACGTCTTCATATTCCATTGTAATCAACAGATTAGCAGTAGGAGAGGGAGATGAATCCCAGTTATGCCACTGATCAGCTACATGAACTTGAGCAAGCTTCCTAACATCTCTTTTTCCTTGGTTCTCTCATCTGAATAAGGAGAATTATAATAATAGTGCTTTCATATGGGCTATCTTGAAGATTAAATGAGATAATGCATGTTGTAGTCCTCAAAAATTATTACTATCATTAGAGTGAATGATTTGTCCTTGCCAGGTTAGTAATACATAAAATAAACATATATACATATATATAAGTAAATATATATATAATAAGTAATGTTAAAAATTAACATTCTGTTTATATTCACAAATGCACCTAGCTTTAATTCATTCTCTCAAACATTTAACATTAATTCAAGTCATGGCAGTTGACTTTAATACCTGGCACAACTGGACAATAAAGCAGTCTCCCTTTTACTCCGTGGGGAGTTTTCTATCTAAAAGCATCTACTTGAATCCTAAAGATGAGAGGGAAATCACACAGGAAGAGACAGAAACAGCCTTGCCTGTCTGGAGACCTTCCATTGTCTGCCCTGGTGCTCTGACCTCTCATTTATTATCTTCACTTTGAGAATAAAGCAGAGAAAGGAAGAAACAAAAGAGTTCTCAATAGAAATGTTTGACAAGAAGAAAACCTTAGCTCTGTTGTCATTGCCACATACTGAATAGCTGCTGTCTTTTGGTCACTTTCCTTGGCATTTTATACTTTTGAAAAATAAACATGAAGTAGAAAATACTTAGAGGCAATAAATGCCATCAATGAGGTGATCTTTGTTTGGAAGAGCATGGACAGAGCAAATGCCGTAATTCTTCACGGCTCCAGAACCAAAAGCTAATGACTCAGATTCACCTCTCTGCTTTGAACATACCTTGGCTGAAGGTTAATCACATTACTTACTGTGAGTCAACATCTGCCATGTCCTGAAAAACTCCTATCAACCATTCTATTATGTAGAGCCCCATAGATGGCTCAGACAGTAAAGAATCTGCCTGCAATGCAGGAGAACAGGGTTTCATCCCTAGATTGAGAAGATCCCTAGAGAAGGGAATGGCACCGTACTCCAGTATTCTAGCCTGGAGAATTCCATGGACAGAGGAGCTTGGCAGGCTACATACAGTCCATGGGGTTGCAAAGAGTCAGACATACTGAGTGACTAACACTTTCACTTTTTCATGATGATTTTTAAAATTTCCAGAACCATTAGAATCATGTCAACTTCATATGTTTCTTAGGTTAACTCATTTCTGCCCAATAAACACTTGACTGCTGAGAATCCAGAAACTATTGCCTTTACAAATCAGGGATTTTAAAATTGAGGAATATGGAAAATTGTAGAAGGAAAGAGAAAAGCCAAAGACTACAAAGAAGAGCAGAGAAAATGGATATAAGAATTGTAAATGCATGCTTTTGCCAATAAGGCCTCACATCAAATCTAAAATGAAATGAGACCCCCATTCTTACTTATCACCATTTTCCTCTCAAACTACCTTTTTACCTAAAAGATATTAGAGTTCACATGTGGTCAGACCATCTCTAAACCAAAAACATAAAAACCAGTGGATGTTTCATACAAGTTCACATTTCAACCCATCACAATACTAATTACTATAATGATAACCCAGACCAGAGCATCTCAAATTGTAATGTGCATTCAGATACCCTGAGGATCTTATTAAAATGCAGATTCTGATTCAGTAGATTTGGAATGGGGCTCAAGAGTCTATATTTTTAACAACTAATTGTATTGCCTTTGGAATTAAGGTCCACACATTGCATTAATACATTCTAGGTAAAATTACTTCTAATGATCCATCTCATTATTGTTTAAGCTATATCAAAATTTTGTGATTCAGAATTTTGTACACAATTTCAGTCCAACCGAATCATCATAAAAGTAAGTTTTTCATAGAATATTGATAATAAGCTAGTGTCCAATCAACTCTGAAGATTATTCAGAGCTGTCCTATTACCTGTCTTAATAAAGTTTTGCTGGGATAAGTCATTATGATATCTATACAATTTTATATTGACTTTCCTTTTAACTTTCCTTGTCTCAGATGCAAATTTTAACTTTTTAAATTGTAAAATAAAATTTTAAGTGTTAATTTAGGGTCTGTTTCTGTTACTAAGAAATTACTATTTTTTGATTATGGAGTAATGTAAGTGATATGAAAAAAATCCGAAAGTAATCAATAGTGTGACATTGTAACCAAGATAGTATATATAGATAGGCCAGTGGGAAGGTACTTAAGTATCTGATACACTGTTTTCAGACAAAATCTCTGGTACCAATGGCATTAATAGTAAACAAAGAGCAAAGTCCTAGTTCAAAATACCTACCATGTAGCAGAGAGGCTAGTGTACTCTAAATTCTCTGTTCCAGAGTGTTGAACTTGACTGAATTGCAAGGCTCTGCTCTGTTCACCAAAAGTCTTCGCCAGAAAAGACCAATGAGTGAAAAAATACCAGCATAGTAGAAAGAGCTTTTTAATAAGAGAGATGTATTCCCCAAAGCCTCTTTACCTGTAGATTATTATAGCCACCCTCACTGTCCATTGTCTTTTTGTCCTTTTGCTACACCCAGTAAGTGCTAACCTTAGATAAACCCAATAGTGTTTCTTCTCAGTGCTTTCATATAGCTGAAATCCTCTGAAGCAAATCACATCAACAGGTTGATTGATAGCACCTTCAGTTTGTAATTCCAAGTCTCAACTGAGCTCTCACCCTTTAGAATCTTATCATATTATTCTAATCAGTTTCTGGAGAAACTCTTTCCTCTCTTCATACTTATTGAATGACTGGCCCCTCCCATGTCTCCTTCACCATTAGTGGTTGAACCTTGGTTAAATGTGGCTCATAATTAAGACTGTGGGCTCTAACAGTAATCTGTCTGGCTTTGTACTCAGGTTCTAGCAATTTATCTAAATGCAACCTCGGGGATACATTTTTTTAACAATTCGGTCAGTTTCTTATTGGTAAAATAAAGACATAATATTTCCTGCCTCATAAGATTATTGTAAATACAACATGAGTCAATCTACATAAACTTTTAAAAATAATGCCTGTTGTCAATAAATCATCAATAGAAGTTTACTATCCCAAGGACAGAGGAGCCCAGAGGGCTATAGTCCCCGGGGTCATAGAGTTGGACACAACTGAGTGACTAAGTGCAGTACACATTATCCTAATTATTTTTCACAAGAAAAATAGAAGCTGACAGATAGGAAGTCCCTTAACTACCCAACCTACAACAACAAATCTATCTGCATCCTCATGACCTCATCTAAACCTGATTACCTCCAAAAGGCCTTACTTCCTAATACCATCACATTGGAATTGGGGTATTAATATTTGAATTTGGGGCAGATACAGTCTGTGATATCAACCTATCACTAACTGGCTCCCACCCAAAATCCTCTAGGTAAAGTTACAAAATATTTCTGTATTCCTAAATTTGTTGGTCACTTTACTCAATCTCTTCTCTGCTTTTGACACTGCCTATCTTTTTCTTTGATCTGTAGCATCACACAGCCCTAGTTTTCTTCTTATCTTCTTACCTCCTTAACTAGCTACTCCATAGCTCATGGCAGAAAAAAAGAGCATTACCTCCTTCACTCAGATATCTTCATTCATGAATCAGAAAGTGATAGAACAATACAGTCTTCTTGGTAAACTCCCAATTCCATTGTTCCATCCACAGAGCATTCTTCTCTGAAACACCCTGTTTGAAAGACCATTCCATCCTTGTTCCTCATGTGCACTCTTTCTGCCTCTCTTGCTAGCAAAATTAGAAAACGGCAATATTTTCTATCCTTGATAAGGTATAACCTTTTCTCTTCCAGCATTTGTGTCTCTATCTCTATCTAGAAGCCCCTCCTCAAGATAAATATTAAAAAAAAAAAAAAGAAAGTAGTCTTCATTTTGCACTTGAGTCATTAACTAGAGCACTTTTCTGAGACAATGATATGATGGCAGAACCAGAGATTTTTGTCTCAGCCTCCAAGACAGTGGCATTTTTCTCTCCTGGAAAATTACAGGACCATTGATTTCAGTTCATTAATCAGGGAGAATGTTCAGATAAGTATAGCATTTCAAAAATGGATCCATCAGCCTCAAGAGGTAATAAGTTTCTCATCATTGGAGGCACTCCAACATATGCTAGAAGACAACTTGTTTATTTACTGAGAAATATTTAATAAGTTTCCACTTTGTGTCTGTGATGGGGTAATAAGGAGTACAAAGTCAATATAATAGACAAGAGTCCTCACTCAAGATGCTTCTGATCTTGTAGAAGAAATAAATACAAAAGTTTATAATGGTATATCACCAATACCTAGTGAAAGACAACCCACAGAAAAGAATGGGCTTCCCAGGTGGCTCAGTGGTTAAGAATCTGCCTGCTAATACAGGAGACCTGGGTTCGATCCCTAGGTCTTGAAGCCTGGAGAAGGAAATGGTAAACCACTCTAGTATTCTTGCCTGGGAAATCTGTTGAACAGAAGAGCTTGACAGGCTACAGTCCAAGGGATTACAAAGAGTCAGACGTGACTGAGCACACACACACACAAAGAAAAGAATATCCAAGAGAGATCTATAGACAAAGTGAAGGTTAAAAGGTAGAAGAAAATCTTTTTAGACAGTGAAACACATAAGAAAAGTCTAGAGTAAAGAAAAAATAAGGCTACGACAACAACCAAAAAATAACCTCATAAGATGAAGAATATGAAGCATGTCAGGAGAGAAACATAGAAAGATAAACGGGAATCCAGACAAGGAAATTTGAAGAGCCATATGCACGACCATTTAGATGTGAAGTCAGGATTCACTGGAGGTTTTCATCGATTCTGTGTTTGGGAGTCTAGCCCCAGCCCTGAACTCTAAAGAGGTGAATGGAAACCTACTTGGCTCCTGTCTTTACATCTCCAGTCCAGGGGAGTGGGCAATGGGCTGTTGCCCTTTCTGATCAATATGTGTGAAGGGAAAGAAGCTTGTTCTGAAATTTCTGACTTTTGCTTCTCCTATTATCATTTCCCTTAAAACTCAAAAAGAAAGGAAGTTTTCCAATCAGCCCTTGCAAAGCCATAGAAAAATGAATGCCCCACAAATCAGAGATCTGTTTAGTGATTATCAATGAAAAAAGAATTCCTTTCCAGAAAAACTGTGGGCACCTTGAAGATAAATTTTCAGCCCTAGCAAAAGGAACGGGGAAGGCAATGGCACCCTACCCCAGTACTTTTGCCTGGAAAATCCCATGGACGGAGGAGCCTGGTAGGCTCCAGTCCGTGGGGTCTCTAAGAGTCGGACACGACTGAGCGACTTCACTTTGACTTTTCACTTTCATGCATTGGAGAAGGAAATGGCAGTGTTCTTGCCTGGAGAATCCCAGGGACAGGGGAGCCTGGTGAGCTTCCATCTATGGGGTCGCACAGAGTCAGACACAACTGAAGGGACTTAGCAGCAGCAGCAGCAGCAGCAAAAGGAAAAAAAAAAAGGACATTCAAGAAATATACCCCAGACACAAAAAGGCCTGTATTATTAAGCTTTCCAGAAACCAGTTAATTCCTTTCCCAACCCCAACCCCCAACTGCATAGTCACAAAGACATAAACAAATTTCTAGTTGAATGACTCAATCTTTTTTCTCTAAATAACTAACTTCTTATTAGCATAATAATAGTGAACACTGAGGATTTGTTATGTTCCAGAAACACATTCCATGTTTTATATACATTGCTTTATTCCTCACATTTAGTCCGCACATCACTGAGAAGTAGATAAGTATTATCATTATTCTCATTTTATAGACAGGTTAAACTGAGGCTAAGTGAGGTTGAGTAACTCACTTGCCAGTACAAAGCTAGTTAGTGTTGGAGCCAGGGCTTCAGAAGGCTCAGAATCTCAACTACTACACAAAGATTTCAAGAGGCAGAACTTACACAACCTCGATCAGCAGTAGCATCCTCCCAATCCCAGGAGGATTGGGATATTTGTTTAGGATGTTTTATTTGGGATGCAGATTCTTCAGGCCCATTCCAGACCTGGGGAGTCAGAATTTCTAAGAGTGGGACCCAGAAATCACATTTCAGTCAGGTACCCAAGGTGATTCTTTTGTAATCAAAATTAGAGAAACACTCCACTCCCTCTGCTATTCAAAATAACTCTAATAGATTAAAGAAATTGTTCCAGGCCTCTAGGGGAAAAAAGATCAAGGTAGGAACATTAGTTTTTGTTACCTTTGATCAATTATGCTTCTTCAGAGCCGCAAAATTGTCCAGTTGGTTAAGGTGAAGTCTAGTTTCTACTTGTCTCAGTGCTACAACTCTAATTAAAGCTGGCTGTTCCCCACAGTTGGAACCCTGTGGCACCCCTAATCTTGTACTTGAAGCACCCTTTCCTGGTTGACATGATTGACAGCACAGTGCTATAGCGCAGGGAGCCCTGGAGTCCCTGCTGCGTCCCTTACTAGCACATAAAAATAGATGGATCATTTAAATTCTCTGGGTCTCAGTTTTGCTATTTGTGAAATGGGGGTAATAATACATAGGAAAACAGCTTTAAGGAAAAGAGTAGATTGAACTTTATCTTATGTATGTGAAATCCATCTGGCCTAAATCCTGATGCCTAAGACATACTCAATAAATGGTGAGGGTGGTTTTTTAAAAGCTCTTCTATATTCTGTCCAATTTGGTGATAACAGGCAAAGAACCTTGCCTTTTTAGTTGAACAAATGTGGGTTCAGGTCCTGACTCTGCCAATCACTAACTATGAGATCTTGGGCAATTTACCTGAGCTTTCTAACTTTTATCTTCTCATTTATGGCACAGGAACAAATAACCTACTTCTTATAATTTTGTAAGAGTTAAAAGAATTAAAGTATGTAAAGTTCCTAGTACATGGTAGACACTCAACATCTGTTGTTTTCTGTCTCATTTTAAAACCAAATTACCTTGATTTCTCAACAAATCTCAGAAAGCAGTTTGTTGTAATTGTAGCATTGTGTATTTTATTGAATTTTAATTCCTTTGAAATATAATACAGTAATCTAGCATAGCATAGCATAATCTAGTAGTTTGATATTAACTTATTGACTAGAACCAAAATATTATCTAAATATTAGATAGGAAGCATTATGTCCTTCCTTACACTGACTTCTTGTCCTTTCTTGTCAGTCCAAAGGTAATTTGACCAGAATTTGCTCCCTTAGAGACTCTATAGCTCAAACTGCTTCTTTTCCAGGCAAGATATTGGCAGCCAAAAGAGGTGAAGTGACAAAAAATCCAGGTCAGCTGTGAAGATTATTAAATAGTTGGCAAGTGAGATTTATGGGAAAAGTAATTTTAAAAAAGAGAAACTGTTTCTTTTGGAGATAGGGAAGCCAACTCAGTAATGATCATCAAGCATACCTATGTTTATGCTACAAGGAAATTGTTACGCAGTTACCCTCCACTTCCACAAAGAACAGGAGGCTCTGGACCTGATCATAGCACGAGGGATTTAGAATAAATATAAAAAAGATGATGGCGAAAACAGAGCTGAAGGTTTTTCTGGTTTATTTTCTGCTATCCTTTATAAATCTCCTGGAATCATGATTCAAAATCCAGGCTTTGGCCACATCTAATTACTTCTCTAAGCCAGGGGTGTGCGTCTGCATCAGGCACTATGCCAGCCCTAAAAAATACAAGAATCAGATGGGCAAGGTCCCTGTCTTTGTGACATTATAGTCCAACTGGAGTGCATGTTTTGTGCAGGGTCCTTAGAAAGGTAGATCTAGAGTATAATGATCATTTCTTGAACCAGGAATTTTGGAACCTTCTATGGCACCGGATTCAGTTCAGTTCAGTCACTCAGTCATAACTGACTCTTTGAGACACCATGGGCTTAGGACACCAGGCTTCCCTGTTTATCACCGACTCCCAGAGTTTACTCAAACCCATGTCCATTAAGTCGGTGATGCCATCCAACCATCTCATCCTCCGTTGTTCCCTTCTCCTTATACCTCCAATCCCTCCCAGCATCAAAGTCTTTTCCAATGAGTCAACTATTCTCATAAGATGGCCTCCAGTTTACCTGTTTTGGAGTTTCAGTTTCAGCATCAGTCCTTCCAATGAATATTCAGGACTGATCTCCTTTAGGATGGACTGGTTGGATCTCCTTGCAGTCCAAGGGACTCTCAAGAGTCTTCTCCAACACCACAGTTCAAAAGCATTAATTCTTCGGTGCTCAGTTTTCTTTGTGGTCCAACTCTCACATCCATACATGACTACTGAAAAACCTAAGCTTTGACTAGACTGAGCAACTTCACTTTCACTTTTCACTTTCATGCATTGGACAAGAAATGGCAACCCACTCCAGTGTTCTTGCCTTGAGAATCCCAGGGGCGTGGGTGCCTGGTGGGCTGACATCTATGGGGTCACACAGAGTCGGACACGACTAAAGTGACTTAGCAGTAGCAGACAGACCTTTGTTGGCAAAGTAATGTCTCTGCTTTTTAATATGCTGTCTAGGTTCATCATAACTTTTCTTCCAAGGAGCAAGTGTCTTTTAACTTCATGGCTGCAGTCACCATCTGCAGTGATTTTGGAGCCCCACAAAATAAAGTTTGTCCCTGTTTCCATTGTTTCCCCATCTATTTGCCATGAAGTGATGGGACCAGATGCCATGATCTTAGTTTTCTGAATGTTGAGCTTTAAACCAACTTTTTCACTCTCCTCTTTCACTTTCATCAAGAGGCTCTTCAGTTCTTCTTCACTTTCTACCATAAGGGTGATGTCATCTGCATATCTGAGGTTATTGATATTTCTCCTGACAATCTTGATTCCAGCTTGTGCTTCATCCAGCCCAGTGTTTCTCATGATGTACTCTGCATAAAAGTTAAATAAGCAGGGTGACAATATACAGCCTTGACGTACTCCTTTCCTTATTTGCTGCCAGTCTGTTGTTCCATGTCCAGTACTAACTGTTGCTCCTTCATCTGCATACACATTTCTCAGGAGGCAGGTCAGGTGATCTGGTATTCCCACCTCTTCAAGAATTATCCAGTTTGTTGTGATCCATACAGTCAAAGGCTTTGGCATAGTCAGTAAAGCAGAAGTAGAAGTAGATGTTGCAGATTTGGTACAGAATAATAAATTCCAAGTGCCTTAGTATATCATTCAAGTCCTTTCAAAGATCCTCCTCTCTGGTCTCATCTCTCAACATTTTCATAAGGATTATGCACCTATTATAGTCGCAATCAGAGAAGAACTAGTAGCTGATATATTACCTTCATTCCATATTGTATATCATATATTACATATATATTGTATATATACAGGGATTTTATCTTTTGTAACTATGCAAACCATTTAAGGAAAGTCCGTAAAGTTGTCTTCTTGTTGTAGAAACGTTAAGTCCACAAAACAGGAAATCAGGAAGAAAGATGGATGTAAAGTGGAAAAGATCAAGGATAAGCTAAATTCCATGATTACAGCTAGAACCTAGTTCTTAGTGCATCTGACCTTTATGGCATGAGCACCAAGCTGGGGCCCCTCACCTTGGAGCCAAACATACACCTCTCCCAAGAGTTGGAGAAGCTAAAGGAGGAGGACTTGCAGGCCCTGATGCCATTCCACGTCAGTGAGGTGAGCCAGCAGATAAGCAACAAAGAATGAGGACTATAAAATGGTTGCTGCTCCATTTCCACCTTTCCAGTCTTCCGTAAGAATGTCTCTTGTGGCCCACTGTATCAAAAACATGCAAGAAGGGACTTCTGGGAAATGTAGTTCAGCCAA
This sequence comes from Tragelaphus eurycerus, assembly GCA_935064755.1. Taxonomy (NCBI): domain Eukaryota; kingdom Metazoa; phylum Chordata; class Mammalia; order Artiodactyla; family Bovidae; genus Tragelaphus; species Tragelaphus eurycerus. The sequence continues at coordinate 30,514,676 of CAKXYN010000004.1, read as the reverse complement.
GCCAAGTTGACACAAAGCAACTTACTAGCACTAAGTTAAAATCACAGCATGCCCTCTCTCTCTCTGAGAGATTCATAAGGACATTAGTGTATCAAAGGCTCAGCAAAGCCCTTGTTTAAAAACAAACTGTTCAGCTGTGATCAAAGAATTCCTATACTTATAAGAATAGCTGATTTTGGAGATTATGATTATGAAACTGTTGTGAAGACTCAGTGATTGTTTATTGGTGTGTATTTGCTTTTTGGTGTATTTCTATGAATAAATCTTTTAAAAAAAAAACTCGGTAATGAGAGGCTGTGTCAGTGCAAATTGTGGTTACCAAGTAGTGAAGACTTTCTTCAATTTACTCATCAATATATCCAATTGTTTGAAATTTCAAGGGCTTCCCTGGTGGATCAGATGGTAAAGAATCTGCCTGAAAAAGTGCAGGAGATCTGGGTTTGATCCCTGGGTTGTAAAGATTCCCTGAAGGAGGGCATGGCAACCCACCCACTCCAGTATTCATACCTGGAAAATCTCCATGACAAAGAAGCCTGCGGGGCTACTACTGTCTATGGGGTCCCAAAGATTTGGACACAACTGAGCAACTAAGCACAGCACAAATTTCAAGGAAAGATATCACAATCCAGAAAAATCTAGAATTTCTCAAATCATCCTTAAGTAGCCTATTTTAAGTGTTGGAGCTCTATTTTATTTTCATTTAATGGCCTAATAATGGCTTAATAATAAGTAAAGCTCATTTGATTTCCTGTTTCAGAATGACTAGTTAAATCTCCTACAGAATCAATACACACATACTCATATCTTATAACATACAGTCATTGTATTAAACATTTTAAAACTAGATTACATAACATTTGAGGTAACATAACAGATAATAGCATGAACTAAGAGACTAGACTGTCTGAACTTAAAACTGTCAGTCTATTTGGGTTGCTACAATGCTGTACCATAGACTGGATGGCTTATAAACAACGCAGATTTGTTTCTCAAAGCTCTGAAGGCTAAGAAGTTCAAGATCAAAGCACTCACCAGCAGGTTTACATCATGATGGCCATCTTCTCACTGTATCCTTGCATGGTAGAAGGGAAAAGAATCTCTCTGGGATCTCTATAAGGGCACTAATCCCATTTCCAAGGGCTCCACCCCCATGACCTAGTCATCTCCAAAGAGCCTCAGTTCTAAGTATCATCACATTGGGGATTAGGTTTCAACATATAATCTGGGGCTAGGGGGGACACAGTCTACAGCAAGTGTGGATTCTGAAATCAGACTGCTTAAACCTATTGTACCACTTATCAGCTGTGTGATGCTGGGTAAGTTAATTAACTGCTCTGAGCCTCAGCTTACTCATGTGTAAAATAGGAATAATAATAATAGTAATAATTCCCTTTTCAAAACTTAACATGAATTAAGGGATTTAACATTTGTAAAGAGTTTTAAACCATGCTTGGTAAATGGTTTGTGTGTGTGTGAGTCCAGCTCTTCACAGCAATTCCTCCTGAGCCTATACTATTATCCCAATTTTATAAGAAAACTAAGTCAAATAGAGGTGAAATATTCTCTCTTAGGGCATACAAAACCCTATATGGTCCTGACTCTAGTCTCATTCGACATGGCCATGGCACCTTCCAAGCAAAGCTTTATGGCTCTCTAAGGCTTTTTCTACAAAGTCTCAAAAGACAAGATCAAATTGACTAGGTCCAGAAATGGAATTAGTCCCTCTCCCCAGAGGTGCTAAAGTTGTAGCTGTCACTCATTCTTGACCTAGACTAGATGCGAATACAGAACTTAGAATGAAAGCTCCATGGTTTTTTTTGCCCTGAGCTTACATGGTCCCTAGAAAATTCTTTAAATACTTTCAATCAAGGGCTCAGAAAAATTTTTAAAAATAACCTTGCACATATAATTAGAAACTGGCATGTGGGGAATTAAATAGAAGAGGTGAAATTTTCTATGATTATCAGGGACTACTTGAAGGGAGGTTCTCTGAAGAAAATACCTCAGACTCTCAAAACCCACACAAGGGGGTCTGACATGACTTGTTGACAGCAAAGCTGACATGAGCTCAAGGGCAGAGACTCAGCAAGAGATCCGCCTCTTTTAGCAGGTCAGAGAGAGAGAGAGACCAGGCTGGAAGGGTCTGGGACAGGTGTAGCTGTGTTACTACGATATTAATGATGATTAAGAAACATAAGACAGGAAAATATTTTAAAACCAAGTATGAAAGAATATCTTATCATGTTTCTGTCTGAGCATGCTTGAGAAACATATCAAAAATAAGTTTCTACATATCTCTACAGTAGTTCAAGTAATTCTAAAGATGCTTCACTAAATTCTAGTGATAATTCTAAAGATCATTGCTTCACTACAGGCTGTTGAAGTAGTGAAAAGGAAAAAAGAGGTTTTGTTCACACATCTTTGGGAAGCTATTCTGATTCCTGCTGCCTGCATTGATCACTCACATCTCTTGATTCCTGTTGCCAAGACAGTCAGTGCTACATGTTTTGAATCTGTGGTCCTTTTACTTGTTAACTGAGTGATCTAAAGCAAGTTACCTAACTTCTCTCATCCTGTTTCCTCAGTATCAAAATGAGAAATCTCATAGAGTTGCAATGAGAACTTTAGCAATTGCAGAAGGACTTACAACAGGGCCTGGCACTTACTGCAGTGGTTCCTAGCCTCTCTGCATTCCTACTTCCTGTTTCTCATAGACTGTGGTATTGTATATGCTCATTGGGAAATATTTTAAGACCCACAATAACTTAAAAATACGTTTCTGAGAATTCTACTATAAAACCATCATAACATGAATCAAACCACAGATATTCAAAGTTAATCTGAAGATATAAAATTATTCTTCAGGCATAATAAGCCCTGATTATTGAATTAACTTTGCAAAAGCATGAATCCTTAGGCAACCATGGAAGCAAACCAATAGCTTCTTTAGAACTCATTTGAAAGCAGGCAACAAAAACCAAACTCGATAGTAATAATATCTTGTATTATCATTATTAATCAGATCACTTATCTAAAAATCCAATGGAGATCTTATTTCAGCTACTAAACATATCAAATGCTGAAACAATTTAATCAGAATTGTTCCTCTCTCCATGTCTCTGTTTTGTTTTCCTCTATATTGAATTAATTCTCTTTTTTTAAAAAATATGTATTTATTTGATCTTAGTTTGGGCATGCACGTGAACTCTTAGTTGCAGCATGTGGGATACAGTTCCCTGACCAGGGATCAAACCCAGGCCCCTGGCATTGGGAGCACAGAGTCTTAGCCACTAGACCACCAGGGAAGTCCCTTGGATTCCTTCTTAAGTGAACTCTCACCTGAGATAACTGGTGACTCCTGTAGCTCACATGATCCTGCCTAGCACCATTTATTCAAGTACTTACAAAATCGTTGATCCATTGATATGGAATCCCATATAATATCCCCAAGGAATTCATCTTACAATAAACTAGGCAATGCTATAGACACATAATAATGGAATAGATGCTAACTAGCCTTTGACTGTGTGGATCACAATAAACTGTGGAAGATTCTGAGAGAGATGGGAATACCAGACCACCTGACCTACCTCCTGAGAAACCTGCATGCAGGTCAGGAAGCAACAGTTAGAACTGGACATAGAACAACAGACTGGTTCCAAATAGGAAAAGGAGTATGTCAAGGCTGTATATTGTCACCCTGCTTATTTAACTTTTATGCAGAGTACATCATGAGAAATGCTGGGCTGGATGAAGCACAAGCTGGAATCAAGATTGCCGGGAGAAATATCAATAACCTCAGATATGCGGATGACACCACCCTTATGGCAGAAAGTGAAGAAGAACTAAAGAGCCTCTTGATGAAAGTGAAAGAGGAGAGTGAAAAAGTTGACTTAAAGCTCAACATTCAGAAAACTACGATCATGGCATCTGGTCCCATCACTTCATGGGAAATAGATGGGGAAACAGTGGAAACAGTGTCAGACTTTATTTTTCTGGGCTCCAAAATCACTGCAGATGGTGATTGCAGCCATGAAATTAACAGATGCTTATTCTTTGGAAGGAAAGTTATGACGAACCTAGACAGCATATTAAAAAGCAGAGACAATACTTTGCCAATAAAGGTCTGTCTAGTCAAAGCTATGCTTTTCCCAGTGGTCATGTAAGGATGTGAGAGTTGGACTACAAAGAAAGCTGAGCACCGAGGAATTGATGCTTTTGAACTGTGGTGTTGGAGAAGACTCTTGAGAGCCCCTTGGACTGCAAGGAGATCCAACCAATCCATCCTAAAGGGGATCAGTCCTGGGTGTTCATTGGAAGGACTGATGTTGAAGCTGAAACTCCTTTGGCCACCAGATGCCAAGAGCTGACTCATTTGAAAAGGCCCTGATGCCGGGAAAGATGAGGGCAGGAGGAGAAGGGGATGACAAAGGATGAGATGATTGGATGGCATCACCCACACAATGGACGTGGCTTTGGGTAGACTCTGGGAGTTGGTGGTGTTCAGGGAGGTTTGGCGTGCTGCACTTCATGGGGTTGTAAAGAGTCGGACATGACTGAGCGACTGAACTAGACTGAGCAGCAGTTGACTTGAGAAGCCAGGATATGACCGTTTGATGGACCTGGTTTGGTATCATCCCTTGAAAAGATGGGAGGCCAACTTATATTCACTCTAGGATACCTTATTACACTAACTTGATGACCATTGTGGGTGCTGGTGTTCAATGTACATAGAACATATGTATCTGGGAACCAAGGAGTAGAAACAAAAATGGCCTCACTTCACCATCACTCCCAAAGACCCATTTGAGGAATTTATGCTTCCTTTCCGATAGTGTTTGTGAAGCGCTGGTTCCAGGAAAGTATCTGTGCTTACCATTTCTATAACTATATGCTGTATAGGTCAAAATATCCTGGATTCTATAAGAGAATGCTTCCACCAGAAGACAAAGTAAGGGTCCCATTGAACTTTAAGCTACAGCTTCTGCCAAGTCAGTCCAAACTGTTCACACCAAGAGACCAGTGGACAAGGACAGGCAGGGCTGGAATACTGATCATCAGGAGGAAGCTGCCATAAGAAGGAGGCAGAGAATAAATATATTTAGCACTTAGGTGGCCACAGGGGTGTTTCTTGACACCTCCTTTCTCTGTTGGAAAATACAAAGATAGCCTTGGCATGACATGAGCATGGAGACCAAGGATAAAATTCTGGCTTCATCCCGTAGGTATGTCACCTAGACCAGAAGAGGTATGAGCTGAGTGAAGGTTAGGGGCCTCCAGAATGTGTAGTCAGGGAGAGAGATGAGGATATCATTTCTGCTCTTAAGATGACTGCTGCCAGGAGAACTGTGTAAAGTTCTTTCCACTAACCTTCCTCTCATAGCACAACCCCCCCCCCCCACCCCAGAGTTCTGGAGGCAATGACCTAAGATGAGATGAACTTTCTATGTGAAGTTAATGGATCCAAGTGATACACAGATTAGTTGTAGTGGGTGCTGTGCTACCCAGGCACCCCAGGACTGAATATGTGCACTCCCACCAGTGCTGGGAGAATTAGCTGCTGATTTCTTGCCACTGAATCATTTTCTGGTGTTTTCCTTTGACAAAGGACTTACTTTAAGGATTACCCCTCTTAATGCAATGGTAAAGGGGGCTTGATTCCCTTACCTCAATTCAGGACAATCTGAATAACCATCTCAGGTCCAAAATGGTCCTCTGTTGTAACCACAAATTTGACCTCTTCTTTTGCTTTCTTGTGTCTTCCTCATTTGCTTATAAATGATGTTACTGAGATCATGACCCAAAATACCTCCTATATGCTGATCTTCATCTCAGAGTTCATTTTTCTAGGTCCCTTGGTCCCAACCTATAATGATAGCTATGGAAATATGCTAACTATTTTGCATATGTTAACTCATTCAGTGCTCACTGAAAGATAATATTCTCCCCATATGTCAGATGAGAACCTTTAGGTATAGAGAGGTTAAATGATTTAAATAAAGCCTAATAAGATGATTTGAGAATTAGATTGGGGACAAATGTGTACCTCAGATTGAATCTCTTACGGAAATTTGGAATTCCAGTAAGATTTTCATTATCTGCAAATGTATCTGATGATCCCAGACAGGTACTAAACTGTAATTGCTAAGTTTCCATTTATATCACACATGTTCTGAAACTACTAGTGGCAATACCTAGAGACTATTCAGTGACAGCATCTCAATGGGGCTTTATTGTACCCTCATAAATTCTAAGGGTCAACTGTATTTATTCAATTGTGACCAAATTCCAGTATACAAGACTGGGGAAAGGTAAAATTTTTTATTAAAAAGAAAAATATTAATACTTACTATCTTCTTTGTCTTGTTCTAGTGTTTTTCAAAATTATTTTACCTTAATCCATAGTAAGAAATACATTTTTCATAGTGATCCAATGTATACATGTATATGTATATACATGTATGCTAAGTCACTTCAGTCACTTCAGTCGTGTTCGACTCTGTGCAACCCCATAGACGGCAGCCCACCAGGGTCCACCATCCCTGGGATTCTCCAGGCAAGAACACTGGAGTGGGTTGCCATTTCCTCCTCCAATGCATGAAAATGAAAAGTGAACGTGAAGTCGCTCAGTCGTGTCCAACTCTTAGCAACCTCATGGACTTCAGCCCACCAAGGTCCTCCGTCCATGCGATTTTCCAGGCAAGAGTACTGGAGTTGGGTGCCATTGCCTTCTCCAATATACATGTATAAAAGAAAGCAAAAAATTTTGTTATCCAATACATACCTCATTAATATGGCAGTGATTTTTAAATTCAATTAGCATGATTTTAAGCTAGTTGCTACCCACTGTACTAATTTGCAGTTAAGTGACCACGAAGAACCCTTTGAAGATCACTCCTCAATGCTAGGACTCTTCACATTTATTTACTAATTTAGCTCTTCTAACAACCTTCCAAAGAACTTATTACTATTATCCCATTTTTTCTCTAGTGAGGTACATGCTTTAACAACCATCCTGAGATCCTATAATTCATAAGTGACAAAGTTGGAATTAAAACAGATTAAACCACTAAATTATTTTGTACATGTTTCAACCTCCTGGTCAGCATGTAAAATACTTTAAAAGAGAAGAGAGGGGATAAAAGAGAAATATAGGCATTTTCTCTTTTCATTTTCTTTTGCCTCTTACACTAGCTTCACTCTCAGTTCTAGGAACGAGGTATGGCCTAAAAAGATTTCCCAAACTCAGTGAAGATGCCAGTAACTCATGACAGATGGTGACCTAGCCATGTCCTGTGAGAATTCGTGGAACTGAGCTTGCAGCTCAATAAAATTCACCTTCCTAGCTTCTAATGTTTTCTAATCTCTGGACAGCAAGACATACAGGTAAGGATGGTATTGTTTTTCATTATTCTAGTTTTAAGCACCATTTCTTATGCTTCTTGAAATGTAAAAGAACTGTCAATACTCCTTTTAACTATTTTCTGGTAATCAGTTCAGTGAGAACATTTGCCCTGATGTAATTTAAATGCTTTATTCACTCTGGAATCTTACTGATACTTTCACGTGAATTGTGATAGTTTCTCAGACACAGAGTTTTGGTATTTCATGGCATTTGAGTGAAAGATAAATTTGAGGAACAAAACTCCCTTAATCAATTTTAACTTAAGCAACACAATTCTCATAACCAACATATTGATATAAGATGCACAAAGCATCTTTCACGCCATTCAATTCTTTGTTTTCTACTATTCCTCAGATACATATTTTACAATGAAAATGTATACAGTCATGGTTAACAAGAACTATAAATTTATGTCTTTTTCAGTGGAGTGGTGGGGCAGAAGCCAGGTTATATAGGATCATGTCAGAAAAAAGACAGGAAAATTTTAGGCAATTTTTACAAAAATCATTTATAGATTTAGTGTTATCCCCATCTAAGTCTCGACAGAAATCATGTAAAACTGGCAAACAGATTTTTACAATGAACTAAAAGAAGCAGCAGGCAAGAATAGGTGAATCATTCTTAAAGAAGAAAGAATGTTTGTGTGTTCTGTGAGGGTGGACATTTGCCCTGGAAGGGTTATTTTTGAACATTGTTGTGTATTTGATAATAAAGAATACAGAGGCTTGGGTGTGTTGAAGTGAGACACATTCTTCTGTGTTTTTACAAAGATTATGAGCTAATTTTAATACCCATCCAACTTGACAATCACTATCCCAGTTGACAAGACAAATTATATAACTATAGCAATGGAAACAGGGTGGTACCAGCACAGGTAAAGATGAAGAGACCATTAGAACAGAAAAGAAAGCCCAGAAACATAAAGGACTGTATAGTACACATGCTTGCATACATAGGTGAATTAAAGATGATGAGGAAGAAGAGACTACTCAAAAATCATATTAGGAAAATGATATCTGTATTAAAATCAAATTGAATTCCAAATGTCAACAAAATTTAAAGGGCATTAAAGACAAATATTAAAAAGTCAAAACTTTATAACTTTTAGAAGAAAGTAAAAGAGAATAACTTGATATACCACAGGAACTTAAAGAAGGATTTCTTAAAGACAGATTTTTATAAAGAAAACATTGATAAAAATCTTTCTTTTAAAAGCTTCTTTCATTTGCAACTATCTATAAGAAAGTCAGATGTTTCTAGATATTGCTCAACCAAAACAAAAATATTGAAGTTCATTGGAGGCTAAGACTTGTACAAGAATGTAGTCATTCTTAATAGAAATTTTAAATGTTTATTTTCTAATTGTATTAATATAAATAAGTGTCCTTAAGCTCAATACATATGAGGTATCTATACTAATACTATGCTGGTTGAATTTCTTGTGATTACTCTTGTTTCATATTAGATTTTATTTTAATAAAAAATCTTCTACCAATTTAAAACTCTTATTTAACAAACAAGCAAACCCAGGCCCAAAGAAGTTATTTAGCTTCCCCAAGATAACAGATTTAATTAGTCAAAACTTCTTTTCCTGCTGGAATAAAAGCATTAGATAACTTTCTAGATATTAGTATTTCTTAAAGCCATCTCTTTCGTTGTCTTAATGTTTTTAATAAACTCAGCATTAAAAAGTGAAATGATAAGGTCTTACATGGTAAATTTGGATTGTGATCATGAGTAGGTACAACTATTTAACAGTCTACAAAATAGATTTGTAGAAGTCATCAAGTTTTTGTGGCAAGAAATAAACTAACAATGTCTCTTTATTTACTTTCCCATGTAAAATTTGACAATTATTGGGGTTTTGAATGAGTTGAATCAATTACCATTTTTTCCTCTTGCAATATGAACAAATTTATAATTATACACAGGAGAGAACAAAATGTCAATTTGATTACTGGTAAAGCTGGACCACAGAAGACATTTTGGGTGTAAGACCTCAAACTGCACCTCCTAAAATTTACCCCTACTCAATCACAAACATCAGTGTGGTACAAAAAATACCTGTTCTAGGAATCTTCTCCACAGAAGGAAGACAGAAGAACACACGAAACACTTGTAGGCAGGCTGATACCAGACTAAGAGCAAGAAGACAGTATTTATGTATGGAAGTTTTTCCCACTTTTCCTCCTGTGGGAAGATAGAACACAAAGAAGCTCCAAAATATTCATCCACAACATCTCCTTTTGAGAAGTGTAACCTAGGGACCCTCATGGAAGTGTAAGGCTGCTGAAATATGGTGCCCCTTTTATCAGTTGGGGTAATAACAAGAATCTAATGGAATACTTCAAATAGGGGGATCAGGGGTGGAATGGATGGCGAAAGCTATGGCTGTAGGAGAGAGGAGCAAAGCATCAGCCAGACCATAACCAGGCAGCCGAGGGGATGAATACCCCAACCTCCCTTTGTCTACTTACCTTGGGGTCTCCTTCTAGTGCCACCCACCCTCCCCAAGGATAACATGGTTGACACAGTCCAGAGAAGTCAGTCTTCTAGGACAAAGTGTGAAAAGTGGTAGAAGCTACATGTGGAGTAGCAGAGAATACCAACACAGCCCCCAACACACATGAATACAACTCACAGGAGGAAACTTAAACTGTAATGGCTAAATAACATTGTAGTGACCTATCCTCAGTACCCATTCATTGAGGGAAAATATTTATCTGTTTCTAGACTCCAGTGGATCAAACTGTGATCAAATTAATCACAAAGAAGGTCTTTATTGACAGGGCCTTTTAATTTAAATTTATTTGACTTGATTTTATGATTAAGATGAGAGGATGACTGAGATTCCTGATAATAGTTTAAATGTTATTGAAGTATCAGATCAGATCAGATCAGTCACTCAGAAGTGTCCGACTCTTTGCGACCCCATGAACTGCAGCACGTCAGGCCTCCCTATCCATCACCAGCTCTCGGAGGTCACTCAGACTCACATCCATCGAGTCAGTGATGCCATCCAGCCATCTCATCCTCTGTCGTCCCCTTCTCCTCCTGCCCCCAATCCCTCCCAGCATCAGAGTCTTCTCCAATGAGTCAACTCTTCGCATGAGGTGGCCAAAATACTGGAGTTTCAGCTTTAGCATCATTCCTTCCAAAGAAATCCCAGGGCTGATCTCCTTCAGAATGGACTGGTTGGATCTCCTTGCAGTCCAATAGGTGACTTAAAATATTGTGTTAGTGATTGTCATACATGTGAGAGTCCTGATAAATTTTTAACATCATCATTATCTAAGATATGTATTATATACATGACTATAAAATTCATGAAATAGTCATGGAGCTAAACTCATTATTACAATGCAAAGGAAATTATATAATAATGATACAAGAAACACTTCCTATTACACATATCAATGTGTGTCAAGGCAAAGGGTTTCCAGTGAAGAGTTAACTTCGGTGACCTGGAGAAGATGACAAGGGTCATAGTGGGAGACACCCTCAACACCCTCAAACACATGGACTTTTTTTCCAAATTAGAGGTCACTTTGTCACCATGTTTATTTAACTTATATGCAGAGTACATCATGAGAAATGCCGGACTGGAAGAAACACAAGTTGGAATCAAGATTGCTGGGAGAAATATCAATAACCTCAGATATGCAGATGACACCACCCTTATGGCAGAAAGTGAAGAGGAACTAAAAAGCCTCTTGATGAAAGTGAAAGTGGAGAGTGAAAAGGTTGGCTTAAAGCTCAACATTCAGAAAAAGAAGATCATGGCATCTGGTCCCATCACTACATGGGAAATAGATGGAGAAACAGTGGAAACAGTGTCAGACTTCATTTTTCTGGGCTCCAAAATCACTGCAGATGGTTACTGCAGCCATGAAATTAAAAGACACTTACTCCTTGGAAGGAAAGTCATGACCAACCTAGATAGCGTATTCAAAAGCAGAGACATCACTTTGCCAACAAAGGTTCGCCTAGTCAAGGCTATGGTCTTTCCTGTGGTCATATATGGATGTGAGAGCTGGACTGTGAAGAAGGCTGAGTGCCGAAGAATTGATGCTTTGGAACTGTGGTGTTGGAGAAGACTCTTGAGAGTCCCTTGGACTGCAAGGAGATCCAACCAGTCCATTCTGAAGGAGATCAACCCTGGGATTTCTTTGGAAGGAATGATGCTAAAGCTGAAACTCCAGTATTTTGGCCACCTCATGCGAAGAGTTGACTCATTGGAGAAGACTCTGATGCTGGGAGGGAATTGGGGACAGGAGGAGAAGGGGACGACAGAGGATGAGATGGCTGGATGGCATCACTGACTCGATGGATGTGAGTCTGAGTGACCTCCAGGAGTTGGTGATGGACAGGGAGGCCTGGCGTGCTACAGTTCATGGGGTCGCAAAGAGTCGGACACGACTGAGTGACTGATCTGATCTGATCTGATCTTGACCTAGCTAAATGTTTCTTATCAAAGAATGCCAAATCCACTTAGAAATACCACTACTTAGGCTTGGATTCCACTTTATCATTTCACCATTCCAGAAGTACTTAGCTAAGAGCTAGACTTCTGCCGACATGTTATCAATACTTTGTCAACATTTAAAATTTTCATCTTCAGGTGATTTACTTTTTATGAAAAAAATCAACAGAAGAAGAAAATAAAATTTGCCCTTACAGACTGAGTAGTGAGAGATCTAATTATTGTTTCTTCTAGGTGAAGTCTACACAAACCTAACTCCCAGGGAAGCATGAACGTGCCTGTTGCAGGGAGAAGTCAATTCTGACTCATGTCAGAACTGTTTTTTTGACTTGCTTTCCATTGCTTTTGTTATTACACTCATACATAATGGCCTGCCTCAGAGAATCTTGACCCTCTGCCTGACTGTTAAACTAAAGTGCCTTTGTATAGAATCCTGTCCACCTGTAGCTGTCAGAAAGGAAGAAATTAACATGTCCCCTTGATTGAGGCTTGCCTTTCTAGGAGATATTTGCAAAATTAACGGCCTTTTTACTTTGTTTCCTCACTTCCCCCATCTCTGATCCATTGAAGAACCTGACATCCAGACCCAGGTAAGATGGTGATTTTGAGACATTAGTCTGCCATCTTCTCTGTCAGCCAGCTCTTTGAGTAAAGTTGTATTCTTTGCCTCAACACCTCATCTCTCAGATTCAATGTACCTACTCTCGTGTATATTTAATCTCTCTATATCTCAGTTTCCTCTTCTGTAGGAGAAGGGTAACTTCTGCATCTATAGTTGTAGGTATAAAACAGTTATCACTGGTGACAATATCAAAACAATGCTGTGCATATCCTGTGGCAAGTGCATATGAGAGTACAGGGGATTTGGCTGCTGTCCTAATAGCTACATTCCCAAAGGCAGTTGTACACAGTTCATACTGGCTGACTGTTATCAGATACTTCTAGATGGATCAGTATTATCAGTTAATTCACTCAAAATTAAGAAGGGCTGATCAAAAAAAAAATCCTTTCCTCAGGATTTGACTGAGCAGTATGCTATTTGAAGATTTTGCAGCTATCAGTTATATGCCATAGAAAGTGAAAGTGAAAGTGAAGTCGCTCAGTCCTGTCCGACTCTTTGCGACCCCGTGGACCGTAGCCCACCAGGCTCCTCCGCCCACAGGATTCTCCAGGCAAGATATACTGGAGTGGGTTGCCATTTCCTTCTCCAGGGGATCTTCCCGACCCATGGATTGAACCCAGGTCTTCTGCATTGCAGGCAGATGCTTTAACCTCTGAGCCACCAGGGAAGCCCTATGCCATAGATAAATGCTTAAATAAGAACTTGGTTTTCATTTTGGTGATTATTTATCGACCACATGTACCTCTCCTCTCTATCATCTCCATTGTGTTATCAGACAGTTCTTCTTAGGTTATTCACCTCCTATTCAGTCGTTTCCTCCACTTGACCAAAGGTGTTTCTAGCACATTCTAACTAGCTTCTGAATTCCTCCTGAGACTACACCTGAGTTCCATGACTTTGTTTTAAAATGCACACAGGATTTTGATTGTGTTTGGGTATAGTGAGGCCAACAGATTAGGAGATGATTGTCACTGAAAAAAAAAATTGTTATTCACAATTCCCAGAGGAGAGGGTCAGACTGGGCCATACATGACCACATGGGGAAGCATGAAGGTCAGTCAGGAGACAGGAGTGAGGGGAAAGGCTAGGCAAAAGCTTTCATGTGGTTTTTGTAGGTAGGATAGTTGAAGTCAGGTAAACAGTTCAGGATTAGCTAGTTTGAGTCATTTCTGTGGACTCTGGTCTATAATGGGTGGTTGCCAGTTGCCTGGTATCTGGCCCTGGGATGGTTAAGGCACAGGAATATTGAGCGATAATAGAGAAGGTGGTTCAGAGTATGTGCTATGGATTGGTTGGTTTGCATAGTTTGTTTTCTCCATAAATTAGCTGACGCTGGGAGTGGCAGTCTCTCCCTGGCCAGTAATAACCTCAAGATAGCAAAGTGTTGGAAAATAAAAACATGCTTGATACAGGCTTGGGCTCCAGTTTTGTGTTTGTTGATTTATACATTTTATGTTTTTAATTTTTCTTCTATGCTACAGAAATAGCTGGTTCTAATAATCTTACAGATAAGTTATATGCTGTTTAAAATGTATTTTTTCAAAACAAAACTATTCAAGTGTTCAGATTGTTTTCATTAGACTGTTTCAGGGTCTTTATTTTCTAAATTTTATGTAATTTCCCTTTGTGAAGAGGCAGGCTTAGTCAGTTAAGTCTTTGAGTAAAGAATTACTTTCCAGTTTGCATTTAAGCAAGGTTAATTGTGGTGCCAACACAGTTACTACAATTAGTCTAATATATATAATTACTCTGTATCATACACACACCCAGATACTGATCATCTCACCATCTTTCTTGAAATAACAACATCTTCTTTTAGAAACCATATTGTGTTTTAGCTGTATGTGGGTGTGGGACAAATCCTAAGATACAATGCAAATATTTTTCTAATAAAATGTCATACTTTTTAAAGTTCTTTTAATCTTCACTTTCTATAGACGTGTGGACACCCTGTGGATAGGAATCATATCTGTTGTATGTCCATGCTGAGTATACAACTCAAGGCTAGCACATAGTAGAGACTCAATACTAAATATTTGTTACAAGAATAAATAGTGAAGAAATTAAATGTAAATAATCCAGAGTAAACTAATGTAAAGTAATGTAAATATGAGCATGAGCATGTTTTCAATCTGTGAGGAAGAAATTTCTCTAGAATTCTGCTAAATTAAGTGACTAAAGTTCACTTCTCCATTTCTTATGGGCACAGAAAGTATGTCAAGAACAATCACATCAACCAATAAGTACTATACAAATCATTGTTCTTCAGTTTTTCCTACCAAATTCCCAACACTCTCAAATCACAATCCAGTCAAAACTCCACTAATTTGACTTTGTATAATTCAGTAGATTTTGTAAAGCCCTGTTAGTCTATAATCTCATTTAACTTCACAACTACTTGGGAAGTAATTAGAACAAGCCCATGTTCCTGTCAGCCCAGAGATTTACACACTCATCAGCTCAAGGTTTTGAACCTCAGGGGAAAAAAAAAATCAGGTGAATAGGAGTTGGACACTTCAATAGGCTACCACACTCAGAAATCTCAACAATGAAAGAGCTCCAATTATCTTGTCTGCCTACATCTTATATGAAAAAGAAAACTTTTCTCTAAAGGTTAAATAATAACTCAAAGAGCCAGTGAGCACTAGGGCAGTGATTGAAGCTCAAATTGCCTGCTTTTGTTCAACCCGTCTGAATTGTTAATACAGTAACAAAATTGCTGACTTTAGCTTCTTTGAAGTCATCTGTGTAAGTATTGTGCCCTTATTTTCTGCGTCTTTTTCACTTTAGGAAGGTCCTCTTCAGTTCCACGCCTTCAGCTTTTTTCTACCTTCCATAACTTGAAAAGCAATCTAATAAACTCATTCACTGGCTCTCCAGCAATAAAAGCCCTGTTTTGTAGATTTTGCCAGTTTCTATGATTTAAATACTCCCATCATTGCCAACTTCAAGGATGACTGTCTTCCACAATGGGATTATGAAATTCCTGAAAAATTAATAGTCAGTGGGAAAGATTACTTGTCACCATTCTGAAAGGCATTTGTATTTACTAAGGCAGTGCTACTTCCCAAAGTATGGTCCCCTAGGAGCATCACATCACCTAGAAGATAGTTGGAAAGGTAAATTCTTGGGCCCCACTCAAAGCCTGAATCAGAAACTTGAATAGTGGGGCTCAGGAATTTCTATTTTAATGAATATTTAGGTTATCCATATGCATATTTATGTTTGAGAAGCATGCTATTAGTTTGCAAAGATTGCCATAAAAAAGTACCATGGACTTTTTAACAACTTTAATAACAACTCCCTCATAGTTCTGTTGCCTAGACGTCCATGATCAAGGTATCAGCAAGTTTGGTTTCATTCTGACATCTCCTTCTTTGGCTTATACATGATTATCTTCTCCCTTTGTCTTCATGTGGTCTTTTCTCTGTGTCTGTATTCTAATCTCCTCTTCTTATAAAGACAAAAGTCGTACTGGGTGGGGGTTCACATCAGTGAACTCATTGAACTTTTAATTACTTCTCACAGACTGAGGTACTGGGGCTTAGGAATTTAACATAGGAATCTGGGTATACAATTCAGACCATGCTGCTACTGCTGCTGCTAAGTCGCTTCAGTCGTGTCTGACTCTGTGCGACCCCAGAGACGGAAGCACACCAGGCTCTCCCGTCCTTGGGATTCTCCAGGCAAGAACACTGGAGTGGGTTGCCATTTCCTTCTCCAATGCATCAAAGTGAAAAGTAAAAGGGAAGTCGCTCAGTCATGTCTGACTCTTAGCGACCCCATGGACTGCAGCCTACCAGGCTCCTCCAGCCATGGGATTTTCCAGGCAAGAGTGCTGGAGTGGGGTGCCATTGCCTTCTCCGAATTCAGACCATAAGAGTGTCCAATACATATTTCTTACATAAATGGATAAAAATAAGATGGGAAATAGAAAAGAACCAATCATTTAAAGGCAAGGACCCACATGCTAATTGAACTACTGCTAAATATGGGTTTTATCTACTGAGTTAGTGGGAAGAGAATGGTAGCAATCATTAAAAGCACTCAGTAGTTATATGGAAAAACTTGCACCATCATGTGATTTTAGTTTTATCTGTTTGCTGGTCTTATAAATCAGAGTTAGATAGACCACTTGGAGATACTTCACTGAGCAGGCTTAATTGATACTTGGCATCATTATTGTGGTGCTCAAATTCAGCAGACCAGGTAAGCTCCATTGCAAAGTGAGAGCTGCAGAGGGCCTCTTTCTGTTTGTTGTCCTTCCTCCAACAAAGTCAGGTATTAAGAGCTGTTTCACAAGACCTATGTATACCCAGACAGACAAATATATAACATAAGAGTGGAAAATAACACATTCTTTGTTTGTGTTACCATTAAGTCTGCAGTTTAGGATCTCTTATTTATTAAACTCTGATTCTGGATTATTTAATAATTCTACTTTGTCAAATTCGTTGAAATGTGTCCAGGAGGGGGCATTTGGGGTACTTTATCCTAAGAGAAGTAATGCTTTAAATTTATATATAGCATTGCATTAGCAATGTCACATTCTGAAATTGTTCATGATAAAATTATATTCTTGGAGTTTTCCAGCATATACTTCAAGACTTGTTATGAACATATCTTGAATCCTTGCACATATAGAGTCATTCTTAGTCCCATTCGTATGTTAAGTGTTTTCTTATTTTGTACATGGAGCAGGGCATGTATGAAAATAATGAGTTATCTTTTTAAAAATTAAGGTAAAATTAACAAATATCACTCTATGATCCCAAAATTTGTCAGGTGGCCTCAAAGAGGAAAAAAAAAATAAAAATGACACATCAGCATTAGCAAATACCCCAGGCAGAAACTCTGACATATCGCCCTTGAGTAAATCTAATGCAT
This sequence comes from Tragelaphus eurycerus, assembly GCA_935064755.1. Classification (NCBI taxonomy): domain Eukaryota; kingdom Metazoa; phylum Chordata; class Mammalia; order Artiodactyla; family Bovidae; genus Tragelaphus; species Tragelaphus eurycerus. Next base: position 30,497,279 of record CAKXYN010000004.1, on the reverse strand, counting down.
CACATGTTTTTTGTAACTAGATCTGACAGATAGCTCCCATGGCATATCAACCCAAAACTATTCAAATACCACAGTGTAACTCGCCTTTCTGAATTTAGGGCACAAATTTTCTCAAACAAGAAGGATGAAAGGTTTTCTTAGTCTCCCTAGGAATTCCTGAAAAAAGAACCTTGGCATCCCAGAGGATATTGGTGTTCGTGTAGTTCAATTTCCCATTTAATTGGGAATTCCCTTTTCACTACCACTAACAAGCTGTCACCTGTCTTTGCTTGCACACTTTTTATGACAATTGCTGCCTTTGCAGGATGCCATTGGTCCTGTCTGCATTAAAGGTAGCACTAAGTTGCTGACTCACATAAAAATTATAAATTGGATACTTGAACCCCACTTTCAGAACCTTTTGTCTTCTCTTCTGAATTAAAAAAAAAAACTAAATATGCCTTAAAGTTTTAATGCTTCTTTAACCTCAATACAGAAACATTTATGATACAGCAATAAAAACATAAAAAATAAATCCTTGCCATGAACCTATGCTACCTCAGCTACTGCCTTGGCTTTCTTCTTCCATAATATTCTGGAAAAGATTATCATATGCTTGGTTTTACTTCCTCACTTCCTGGTAACTTTGGGGGCAATTGAGTCTCTATCCCACAGCATCCCTGAAACCATGATTCTCAGTCTTATCCCTCTACACTTCTAAAACATCTAAATACTCCTGATTCTGCACCTCTTTCTAAAATGTCCTTCTCTTATTTCCTCTGACACAATTCTTTATTTATTCCCACCTATGTCTCCAGCCAATCCATTGCAGCATTCTTTTTGTACTTATCTTTTTTATTCACTCCTTTATACTTACCCAGGTTTATCTCTTCCATTTTTCTCCTTATTTTTTCAGTGAAAAAAAAAGAAAAATGGCCTTCAGAATGTCATGAACCCAAAAAATTATATCCAAAATTTTGTATGTGTATGTTATTTCTAGAACCAAAAATATTTACTGAGAACTCTAAAGTTTTCATGAATGAAATTCTGCATTGCTCCTTACATAAATGCATCCACTCTTATGGTATCAGCTATTTCCTGTATGCATCATTAGGCCACTCCACTGATAGCTCTCAAGTGTCTCATACACAACAATACAGATGCAAATCACTATCTTACCACCACCACCAAATTTGCCTCTCAAATATTATTTTCTGTCTTCATAAATTCCAACATTATCCATCTAGTTGTCCAAAATATAAGCCAAGAACCAATCCATGATTCATCCTCCTTACTCTCCAGATCCAATTGGGGATGAAGTCTTCTCAATTAGGCCTCTTCAGCATCTTCAGAATTCATCCCCTCTCCATCCCTCAAAAAGTTAAAAATAAAACTGCCATTTAATCTAGCAGCCCCACTTCTGGGTAGATATACAAAAGAATTGAAGTTAGAATCTTCAAGAGGCATGTGTACTCCATGTTCACCACAGCATTTTTCACAATATTTGAGATATGGCAATAGCCTAATAGCCATTGATGATATTATCATACAGCAGATCTTTAGAATTTATTAATCTTGCAAGACTGAAACTTTTTGAACAACAGCTCTCCATCCCCTCTTCCCAAGTTCTTGGCAATACCGTTCTATTTTCTGTTTCTGTGAGTTTGACTATTTTATATTCCTCATGTAATGGAATCATGCTTTCTTTGTCTTTCTGTGACTGTTTTATTTCACTTAGCATAGTGTCCTCCAGGTTCATCAGGTTGCTGCAAATGGCAAAATCTCCTTTTCTAAGTCTGAATGATATTCCACTGTATAAACCTGGTACTTTTTCATTATCTATTCATTCATCGTTATAGCCTATAAAAGGCACAAAAGAAGTATTTTTTGTTTGGCTGAATAAAGTATTATTCCTTACAAACCCTTCACCATCCTGGTTTATATACCCTAACAATTCTGTAGTAGTTTCTAATCATTGCATTTGTGATAAAATTAAGCCTGCATTTGTGATAAAATTAAAAAGTCTTTTTCATACAAATTATTGCCAAACAAGGTTTCACACTCCTATACCTATCTAATTATAGATTTAACCTCTGAGAACAACAGTCAAATGATTACAACTGTTAGGTAACTGTTATGATTACAACAGTTAACTTCCATGGCATTGCTTTTACCCTGCTGCCAAATTATCAAGTTCACTTTGAATCCTCATGACCATTGGTGTTAAAGAGGCCCCAATACATGCACCCTTATTTACTCTTCCTAAATACTGATTCAGCAGAGGAATTATATCAAAAATTGATGCACATGGTAAATGGAAATAGTGATGATAAAGCATGGTGAATGTGGCTTAAGCATAAAGCAACAGTGGCATACTACTACTGAACCTCATAATAACAGAGTTTACCACCCTACCCTAGGCAGCCGCAGACAACCAGGAGCCTTCCTGCATCTACTCTTAAAGCTTCCAGCAAGGAGAACAGAATTGAATGTGTCCATCATAGAGCATCTGAGTTGTTAGACAAAGAGGGAGGAAGAGCTGTGGCGCCTCCCACCCAGATTCTTCCCAAACTCAGCTCTCATCACAGAGAGAAACAAGGACCAAACAAATAGAAAGCACAGAATTTATAAAATTTGATGTCCCTCAGAGAAGACGTGTAATAAGATTTGTCCATAAATGGATGTGCTGTGCTGTCTCGTTCTATGCTAAGTTGCTTCAGTTGTGTCCGACTCTTTGTGACCCTATGGACTATAGCCCACCAGGCTCTTCTGTCTGTGGGAGCCTCCAGGCAAGAATACTGGAGTGGGTTGCCATGCCCTCCTACAAGGGATCTTCCTGATCCAAGGATTGAACTCATGTCTCATATCTCTTGCACTGGCAGGCAGGTTCTTTACCATGAGCGCCACCTGGGAAGCCCCCATAAATGGATAAATGATAATATTTGCTTAGTTTATCTTACAGGATTGCTGTGAGAACTAAAAGTTCTTTCAAAAAAAATAGAACACTACTAACTTGTTGAGATAAATTGATCTTATTTACACTCAGGCAACCCTGAGTCTTGCCTGCACAAGCAAATAACTGTGTGAACTTGGGCAATTTGCCTAGCTTCTCAAATTATTCATCTATAAAATAATACTCATCTCTCAGTATTTGTGAGACTTGTAAAAATAGCATGTGTAATATCTGACACACAATGCTCACAATATGTGAAAACCAGAGGATTAACAATAGTAGTACTACTACTAGTAATTAATATTACTATTAAGAAAAGGCATTCAGTGTATCAGAGGAAAAGCTTTCAAAGACCGTAGAAGCACTAGAAGGATATCATGTTTTTCCACAACCTGCTATTTTCACTCAATACATAAAGATAAAGGTCTATATTATCCTTTTTAACTGCTGTCTATTATTCTAGTTGAATGATACTATCATAATTTAATTATTATAAATCCTCTATGGATCCTTGTTTAAGTGGATATAAACAAAAAGTCATGAACTAACATGGACACACATCTTTGTTCACCTTTCCAAGTATTTGACTAAATGTCTAGAAAAAACTTTTAAAGAGGTATTACAATCAGTCTTTTCAGTCTGATGTTTTTGATACCTCCCATCATTATTACACATAATGCTAAAAACATCTTGTATTTTTTAAGGCCCACCTTGAGTCTCTCTCTTTTCATGAAGACTTCTTTGACTGTGAGATCCACACTGCCCTTCCCTGAATCAAGTAATACAATTTTTAGTTATAAACTCTCTTTTATTGTTATGTTTCTCATATATTAGCAGGTTCAACTTTCCAACTACTTTAAACCTCATAAAATTAAATATATATATATAATTTCCTTGATGTGACCCAAATACATTAAGGATATTAGACCAACATTAGCTTAATTAGAAAGTCAAGTAAGTCTAGAGCCATTTTCCCAAACTGGTACCATTTGGTTTGCTGCTCTTTTACCATGTTTAGTTAGCATTTTCTAGCAAAGAAAAGGTAAAGAATTTTAAAACCTCTAAGACAAGAGGTTATTTTAAAAGTTGATCAATCAATAATAGGCTGAAGTGCATTTTCTGCAAGTTTATTCACAGCTCTTTGGAAGAAATCTGTATACACACCCACAGTGAATTTAGAGAACCAGATCACCTACGCATCCCTGTAGTGGAGCTGCTGGCAGAAATTGACCAGATGTGCTGCTAGGGGAATGTGCTTACTGCAGAACTGTGGACTCTGACAATAGTGTTCCTGCACTGTCAGAGGAGTACATTTAATTCAGTTAGTGCTTCTCTAATACACTTCATTTTCTTGCACATGGGCAATTTTAAACATTATATGGGAACACAGGTTCTCAAAGTTTTCTAAAATTCAAGATTCTAGGAAACATGATCAAATTTACAGTGTACTCTTAAGGTCAACATAGAGTTGTAATTAATTTACATGTGGGATGAGCTCTACAGACTAAAATACTATGCCATAAAGTTTCAGACATAAACTTTTTAAATAATCTTGCTTAAAGTAATGTCATCATGAAAAGAATTTTAAAAATCCAAATGTTGTGCCTAACCTACAGTATTCAGTATTTTAAGAGATTTATACACATTTATGAAAAATGTGGGAATCTAAATTATATATTTTTCCTTGGACCTATCTTTCAATTAAGAAGACTGAAAGGCTTTTATTTTTGTCTACAATACAGTTTAAATAATGTTTGTGGGCTTTTCAGTGGTTCAAGTACCCCAGCTGATTGCTTCTACATCCAGGAAATAGTGTATTTAAAGTCGGTTCTTCTGGGAGGACAACTGCTGATAAGCAAAGCTGTTTCCTTGGAAACGTCTAAGCAGCATCTGACAGCTTGCTGAACATCTGCAATTCACAACAATTGATCTTGGTAGCCTGTACCTAGACAAGCTGACTTAAGAGCGGGGAGTGGTAAACTAGGCTGAGGAGTCAAATCTGAGTCAATTCTTCAGACAGCAAATTTCTTGTTGTCAGCCTTCTTCAAAGACTCTATGCTCTCTCATTTTGTTCTCTGGGAATTCATTCAGTGACTAAAATGTCATATTTAAAACTCAATATATAACAACATTTTAATTGGGAAATGGTATTTTCAGCTTATATTTTTAAAATATAAATTGCTGGAATGCCTATGGAGGACCTCATCTCTGTTATGTAGAAACCAGTCAAAATCCAATCATGGCAGACCTCGGGCATCACTGAAATGGACAATCTTTACCACTGTCACTCATCTATGCTGTCTGAGAATAAAAACCGAGGGGTCATTGGAACAGCAAAAAGAATCACCACTAACCCCAAAGCAAATGTTATACTATTCATCACTGTCATGCTGCTGTAAATAAACAGACAAAAAATATATACTAAAACATGTCTATCACATGTTCTCATTTGACACTGATCATGTGTCACCAAAATGGCAAATGTGAAGTTTAACACTAAGTAGATGGGTCTGGGCAAGATAGACTACAGGATTGAGTGGTGACTTTACCCTATGTGTTAACTGAATGGTCCTAGACGAGCTGCATCAGCACCACCTGAGCGCCTCTTAGAGATGAGAATTTTCAGGCTGTAACCAAAACCTACTAAAATCAGAAACTCTAGTATAGTATTCAGCCATTTGTGTTCTACAAGCCCTCCTGGAAATCAGGATATAGACTCAATTTTGAGAACCACTACTTTTAGCATATACATTATGGGATGGTTACCCTGGAAAATATTCCTCACTTATTCCTGGGATGACTATCTACAGATTGTTGAACGTGCTGATGACAATAAATTATATGAAGGTGCCACACCTGCCTTAGCAGAGTACTGAAAAGGAGATCAGTAGGCTCAGAGCTGTGGGCAAAGAAAGTATTATTATTTGAGACCAGAGAATCTACAAGCTGTATGATCCCATTGGAGGAAGAAAAAAATAACAGTTTCTTCACTAAATCAATAGGAAATACACATTAATGAAGGGAACACTGGCATTGCTGAGACTCAGTAATGTCTGTTCTCAGCTGTCAGCGTTGGATGGTACAATATGTTGCTATGGAACTGAGCCTCTTACTGCCAATGGAGCATTGTATACGATGGTATTCTGAAACATGAGAGGCCAGATATTGTAATTACTCATCAGAAGCAAGATGGATATAATTACTATAACAGGAAGAAGCTAGGCTGACAACAAGGTGCTAAGAGAGCGTTAGTTTCCTAAGGGCAAGATAAGTTAAGCAGTCAATGAGGACATAGCTTGACTTGTATAAACAAAAATCAACAGCTGATGAGCAGCTGCTGCATTGGAAAATGACGATCCTTCTTCTACTTCCCAGACATGAGCTAGTGTTCTGTTCCAGAGCCCATCAATTGAAGGGAAACCTGTAACCCTGAGAAGGACCCTGAAGCACCACAGAAGATATATATGTTGACAATCCCAAAAGCTATCTCCAGAGCACTACACAGCCTTTTAGATGAACCAAACTGGGGAGAAAAATAGCCAGTTCTTTTGAGGACTGCTGAATATAGGATGTGAGTGGTGACACCTAGGAAACTAAAATGCCACCATGATCCATCTGTTAAAATGGAGACATGCAGAGGCAGGCTATAACTGGAGTCTTAGCCTGTGTTCGCATCACAGTAGGATAATTGTTCCAGAGATTCACTGTGTTATCACTGCCCTAGGCCCATGAGAGCATAATGGGGATGGATAGTCAAAGCTGCCTTACAAGTCTCCCAGTAGAGCCCTGATCATCTGCAGAGTAAGATTCATCATGACAGCAAAGGCCAAACCCTTATAACAGCCCCCCTTCCTCAGCCAAGACACTAAATCAGAAGCAATACAAAATGCCATGTGGAATATCAGAAATTAGTACCACTCTCAAAAATCTAAAGGATGCACAGTGTAACTGTGCATAATAAACTCAAGAAATTGTGGCAGATGGTTGGAGACTACGGTAAACTTAACCAATGGATAGCCAGATGTGATGTCTTCACTATAACAGACCAACATGGCCTTTAGCATTGGTTTGTGCCAGTCGATCTGGTAAATGTATTATTTTCAATACCACCAGGAAGGAGGATCAAAAAAAGATTCTCATTAACACAGGTCCATAGCAGTTCCCATTCAACCTCTTGCCTCAGCTATATTCTTCCCTTGCTCTTGAAATATGTCTTAAGAGAATTCCATCATCTCAACTCTGGGCAAAACATCACACTGTTTTACCATAAAGTATCAAGTTATCTTTTTGATGACTAAAACACATAATTAAGACATACTTGAGCCTAAAATCTTGGACAACAACAAACTGACTGAACAGATATAAATGGGTGAGGCCATTCCAAAGAGACATCTATGATAGACTCACTGATCATGGTTGACCTTCCTTGTAAGGATTCTTACTCTAGCAAACTTAGATGAGACCACCTGAGCTACAAGCTTTCTACTGGAAATATCAAGAGCCAGTATGGGCTCCTCTATATGCAGAGTACATCATGAGAAACACTGGGCTGGAAGAAGCACAAGCTGGAATCAAGATTGCTGGGAGAAATATCAATAATTTCAGATATGCAAACGATACCACCCTTATGGCAGCAAGTAAAGAACTAAAAAGCCTCTTGATGAAAGTGAAAGAGGAGAGTGAAAAAGTGGGCTTAAAACTCAACATTCAGAAAATGAAGATCATGGCATCCGGTCCCATCACTTCATGGGAAATAGATGGGGAAACAGTGTAAACAGTGTCAGACTTTATTTTTGGGGGCTCCAAAAAATGCAGATGGTGATTGCACCCATGAAATTAAAAGACGCTTACTCCTTGGAAGGGAAGTTATGACCAACCTAGATACCATATTGAAAAGCAGAGACATTACTTTGCCAACAAAGATCTGTCTAATCAAGGCTATGGTTTTTCCAGTGGTCATGTATGGATGCGAGAGTTGTCCTGTGAAGAAAGCTGAGCACCAAAGAATTGATGCTTTTGAACTGTGGTGTTGGAGAAGACTCTTGAGAGTCCCTTGGACTGCAAAGAGATCCAACCAGTCCATTCTAAAGGAGATCAGCCCTGGGTGTTCTTTGGAAGGACTGATGCTAAAGCTGAAACTCCAGTACTTTGGCCACCTCATGCAAAGAGTTGACTCATTGGAAAAGACTCTGATGCTGGGAGGGATTGGGCGTGGGAGGAAAAGGGGATGACAGAGAATGAGATGGCTGGATGGCATCACCGACTTGATGGATGCAAGTTTGAGTGAATTGCGGGAGTTGGTGATGGACAGGGAGGCCTGGCGTGCTGCGATTCATGGGGTCGCAAAGAGTCGGACACGACTGAGGGACTGAACTGAATTGAACTGAACTGATGTGCATTTTTTCCTGCCATTACAATTGGCATTGTTGCAGAGAGAGGCTGATCCAGAGTGAACATGATATGGAGCAGAGTCATGATGCACTTTGTCCACAACAGACATTATTATCAGAAGCCAGAGATATTTTTGATATCATCTGTTATGCTCATAACCTAGCTTCTCCTGGCCAAACCAACATTCTTCTGTGATTAAGTTGACAAAGACCAACCCTGATCTTAACAGGAATGAAATGAGATGCCTACAGGAAACTTTCCTAACAGTAATCATAATATAATGTGATTAGTTCTCATTTAAAAAAAAGGACTTCCCTATACGCGAACTAAGGGGATGATTAATACAAAATGAATTATGATGTGCCATGAAAGTCTATTGAAATGATGTTACAAAATCATTACAAGCAAAAAGGAGCAGCACTCCTAGAAACTATAAAAAGAAAGTTAAGTGGAGATATTAGTTTCCCCCATCAAAAAAAAAAAAAAAAAAAACATTGTTTGGGAAGAAATTGTTCTATATAGTTGACAAATAACATATGCCAATACTATAAAAGTTTTCTATTTTTATAGGAAACTGATTCACTGGGATCCCATACTTTGTTGAAATCAATCCTTAAAACCATCATATTCTGTTTTCTCTCATTTTATATTTCTGGTATTACTATCCAAACTAATATCTATGTTTCCTGTTGATTTTAGAGACAGAATAAATTGATGAGCCAACAAGAATATTCTGATCACTTGACGGTCACATCTCCTTACCACTTAATGATTAGCATTCTGATCATAATGGAGACAAAACCTCTTTAAAAGTAGTAAAATGCTTTACATATTTGACTTCTGTTCTTTGATTATCTTCACCCTTGGCAATCTCATTGCAAACAACTTATCATATAAGGTCAAACTGACATAAAAACAGTCAAATTCATGTGTCCGGAACTGACAACTTTTCTTTACTGTAGTCCTGGCTGATGCCTTGTCAACACTTTAGATGCATATGGTAAATAGAATCCTTTATCTCCCCATTGCAAACCAATTCTAGTCTTCTTTCTTTTTCTATCATTGGCGCTAACCAGCTGTTTATCCTCCTCCTGTCTCTTCTCCTTTTTTTCTTCTTATCCAAAATGGTAGTGACCTCTTTTTCCACCCCCACTGCCCACTTTCGTCCTCTCTAGATTTTCACTGCTGAACCCACAGATGTTCTCACTAATTTTGTAGCCAAAAACAATTCAGAGGTACATTAAAAATCTTTAACTACCTATCTTTCTAATAATTAGGCCTTAAAACTGACATACTTTACATAACTATGGCTGGTACCTGGCATAATTGATGAATGTTTAGGTTTCTTTCCTGTCACTTAGACCTAGACTCAAATATGCAACACCAAACTCTGGGCATACATGTGACCTATAGGTTAAGTCAGTGCACTGCTAATCTTACCAGTGATCCTGACCTATGGGAATTGGAGTTCATCCCAATCTCAGTTTAAGTGAAATGGAATCTGATACACTGCTTGGATCTTCTCTGTTTCTTTCCATGGGTCCCAGTTCTTTCTCCATTTCTCTATTGTATATGATTAGATCTGCCAGAATCTCACCATTGCCCTTGCCATATCTGCATTCCATATTGTTAGGCTCAGTCCACATGCTTGGATGCTCTGATAACAGCCATCATTTCTAATGTCCATTCTAAAACTATTGTTTCCCCTAAGATTTTATGTCTTAAACATCAGATATTCTCTCCAGGACACTTGCATGAGTCTCCCTTCCCCAGCTTGATGTCCCCCATGACAGAGTAAGTATCTACTCCATCCATATTTCCTCACCTTCTACACTGCCAGAGGCACATTATTTATGCATGAATCTACCCAAGTTCTGACAATCCAGTCTACTCTACCTCCATAATATTTCTCAAATGCAGATAACCCCTTGATGTACACTGCTTCTGCTGTTGCTAAGATGCTTCAGTCATCTTCAACTCTGTGCGACCCCACAGATGGCAGCCCACCAGGCTCCCCTGTCCCTGGGATTCTCCAGGCAAGAACACTGGGTTGCCATTTCTCTTTCCAACACATGAAAGTGAAAAGTGAAAGCAAAGTCGTTCAGTCATGTCCAACTCTTTGCGACCTCATGGACTGCAGCCTACCAGGCTCCTTACTCCATGGGATTTTCCAGGCAAGACTACTGGAGTGGGTTGCCATTGCCTTCTCCTGATGTACACTACCATAAATAAACTTAGTTCAGAACAGAGTTGTTCAATAGAAATATCACATAAATATACATTACATATGTAATTCTAAATTTCCCAACTGCCACATTATAAAAAGTTTAAACACTAAGTGAAATTATTATGAATATAATATATTTTATTTAACCTAATATGTCTAAAACATTATAATTTCAACATTTAATTAAAATAAAAAGTATAGAGATGTTTTGCATTTTTTTTAAAGTATGTATTTGAAATCTGGTGTGAATTTTATATTTACAACATAATTGAGCTCAGATACTTAATTTTCATTGGAAATACTTGATCTGTATTCATATTTCATAAAATTTTTAGTTGAAAAATAGATTCACATCCCCATGTTGTTCCAAGCATCCATGAAAACTGTCTAATAGCTGAATTGAGAAGCATTTTTTAATTTGAATTTAAATAAATTGAAAATTCAGTCCCTTTGTCAAACTAGCCACATTTCAAGTGCTCAACAGCCATGTTTGGTGAGTGGCCTACCATATTGGACAGTATATGTTCAGATTCATTATGCTAATGCTCAAAATTCTCCAAGCCAGGCTTCAGCAATATGTGAACCGTGAACTTCCTGATGTTCAAGCTGGTTTTAGAAAAGGCAGAGGAACCAGAGATCAAATTGCCAACATCCGCTGGATCGTGGAAAAAGCCAGAGAGTTCCAGAAAAATATCTATTTCTGCTTTCTTGACTGTGCCAAAGCCTTTGACTGTGTGGATCACAATAAACTGTGGAAAATTCTGAAAGAGATGGGAATACCAGATCACCTGATCTGCCTCTTGGGAAATTTGTATGCAGGTCAGGAAGCAAGAGTTAGAACTGAACATGGAACAACAGACTGGTTCCAAATAGGAAAAGGAGTACGTCAAGGCTGTATATTGCCACCCTGTTTATTTAACTTATATGCAGAGTACATCATGAGAAATGCTGGACTGGAAGAAACACAAGTTGGAATCAAGATTGCTAGGAGAAATATCAGTAACCTCAGATATGCAGATGATACCACCCTTATGGCAGAAAGTGAAGAGGAACTAAAAAGCCTCTTGATGAAAGTGAAAATGGAGAATGAAAAAGTTGGCTTAAAGCTCAACATTCAGAAAATGAAGATCATGGTATCTGGTCCCATCACTTCATGGGAAACAGATGGGGAAACAGTGGAAACAGTGTCAGACTTTATTTTCTGGGCTCCAAAATCACTACAGATGGTGACTGCAGCCATGAAATTAAAAGACGCTTACTCCTTGGAAGGAAAGTTATGACCAACCTAGATCACATATTCAAAAGCAGAGACATCACTTTGCCAACAAAGTTTCACCTAGTTAAGGCTATGGTTTTTCCTGTGGTCATGTATGGATGTGAGAGCTGGACTGTGAAGAAGGCTGAGTGCCGAAGAATTAATGCTTTTGAACTGTGGTGTTGGAGAAGACTCTTGAGAGTCCCTTGGACTGCATGGAGATCCAACCAGTCCATTCTGAAGGAGATCAGCCCTGGGATTTCTTTGGAAGGAATGATGCTAAAGCTGAAACTCCAGTACTTTGGCCACCTCATGCGAAGAGTTGACTCATCGGAGAAGACTCTGATGCTGGGAGGGATTGAGGGCAGGAGGAGAAGGGAACGACAGAGGATGAGATGGCTGGATGGCATCACTGACTCTATGGATGGGAGTCTGATTGAACTCAGGGAGTTGGTGATGGACAGGGAGGCCTGGCGTGCTGTGATTCATGGAGTCGCAAAGAGTCAAACATGTCTGAGCGACTGATCTGATCTGAAAGACAGTAATGTTACTCCTACCTATTTCCTCTCTGACTCCTTACCACCCTAAGCCTTTTATATGTAGCTGGTAAATTATTCATCCTAAGGCAAACTTCTGATTACTTCTGTTCAAAGACTTCCAAGGCTTTCAGTACCATGAGTCAACTCCAAACTTCTTAACCTCTTAACAACAATATGTAAAAGGTAGGAATCAAATGTGAGTGGCAACTGGCTTTCAGAAAAAGAAAGGCTAAAATGTAGGTATCTTCAGATGGCATCCCAACTACAAGTAAGCCAGTTTGTGCTGCAGAACCCCAGAAAGGTTTGGGAACTGGAAATATTAAGTGCCTCTGAAGACGGAGTGAAGGATGGGACTGAAATCTGGTGGATCAGCTAAACATCATATGACAAGAAAATAGATTCCAGATTCCATTCCTATTTAACTTACATAATTCAAGACTTTCTCCTTGTAATCGTTAAATAATAACATTAAGAAATATTTCTTGAACCATTGTACTATACAAAATTTTTTCAACAATGTGCCTTTTATCATCCATTAGACTGTGAGTTTCTTAAGCGTAAGCAACATTTTGCATTCATTCTGCCACCTCGCCCTGCAGTTTATAACACAGTACATGGCCCTTTTTAAATATGAATGAGTGAAATGAATCACATGTGTGGAGTGCTTTGCTTTTTCGTTGGAAACTCACATTCAGTATCCTTTGTTCCTTATATCACCATACATGGGCAGATCAGTTGTCATATTGTCGGCTAACATTTTTTTAAGCCCTCGCAGAATGCCACAACATAGATAAATTCAAATCATTCCCCATTTTACAACTTGAATACAGAAAGAAAAAAATAACCTGCACAAAATTACACGCTAGTAAGAACTGAATTGAGATGTGAATGTTGACGAGCTGAATCCTGAGCTTTAGCTCCTGACCAATATCCTCTACTGATCACTATTCAAAAAGCAAAACAAAACCAAAAAATCTATTTTATAAGAAACTGAGATCAATTTGCAGGTATTCTAACTCAAGATTTTCAGTCATCTTTATCATCTTGTTTCCCTTAGATACTCGGTGTATTCAGATCAGATCAGTCGCCCAGTCATGTCCGACTCTTTGCGACCCCATGAATTGCAGCACGCCAGGCCTCCCTGTCCATCACCAACTCCCTGAGTTCACTCAGACTCACATCCATCGAGTCAGTGATGTCATCCAGCCATCTCATCCTCTGTCGTTCCCTTCTCCTTCTGCCCCCAATCCCTCCAAGCAACAGAGTCTTCTCCGATGAGTCAACTCTTCGCATGAGGTGGCCAAAGTACTGGAGTTTCAGCTTTAGCATCATTCCTTCCAAAGAAATCCCAGGGCTGATCTCCTTCAGAATGGACTGGTTGGATCTCCATGCAGTCCAATGGACTCTCAAGAGTCTTCTCCAACACCACAGTTCAAAAGCATCAATTCTTCGGCACTCAGCCTTCTTCACAGTCCAGCTCTCACATCCATACATGACCACAGGAAAGACCATAGCCTTGACTAGGCGAACCTTTGTTGGCAAAGTAATGTCTCTGCTTTTGAACATGCTATCTAGGTTGGTCATAACTTTCCTTCCAAGGAGTAAGCGTCTTTTAATTTCATGGCTTCAATCACCATCTGCAGTGATTTTGGAGCCCAGAAAATAAAGTCTGACACTGTTTCCACTGTTTCCCCATCTATTTCCCATGTAGTGATGGGACCAGATGCCATGATCTTCATTTTCTGAATGTTGAGCTTTAAGCCAACTTTTTCATTCTCCACTTTCACTTTCATCAAGAGGCTTTTTAGTTTGTCTTCACTTTCTGCCATAAGGGTGGTGTCATCTGCGTATCTGAGGTTATTGATATTTCTCCCAGCAATCTTGATTCCAACTTGTGTTTCTTCCAGTCCAGCATTTCTCATGATGTACTCTGCATATAAGTTAAATAAACATGGTGACAATATACAGCCTTGACGTACTCCTTTTCCTATTTGGAACCAGTCTGTTGTTCCATGTTCAGTTCTAACTCTTGCTTCCTGACCTGCATACAAATTTCCCAAGAGGCAGATCAGGTGGTCTGGTATTCCCATCTCTTTCAGAATTTTCCACAGTTTATTGTGATCTACACAGTCAAAGGCTTTGGCATAGTCAAGAAAGCAGAAATAGATGTTTTTCTGGAACTCTCTTGCTTTTTCCCAATCCAGCGGATGCTGGCAATTTGATCTCTGGTTCCTCTGCCTTTTCTAAATCCAGCTTGAACATCAGGAAGTTCACGGTTCACATATTGCTGAAGCCTGGCTTAGAGAATTTTGAGCAATACTTTACTAGCATGTGAGATGAGTGCAATTGTGCAGTAGTGTGAGCATTCTTTGGCATTGCCTTTCTTTGGGATTGGGATGAAAATGGACTTTTTCCAATCTTGTGGCCATTGCTGAGTTTTCCAAATTTGCTGGCATATTGAGTGCAGCACTTTTACAGCATCATCTTTCAAGATGTGGAATAGCTCCACTGGAATTCCATCACCTCCACTAGCTTTGTTCGTAGTGATGCTTTCTAAGGCCCACTTGACTTCACATTCCAAGATGTCTGGATCTAGGACAGTGATCACATCATCATGATTATCTGGGTCATGAAGATATTTTTTGTACAGTTCTTCTGTGTATTCTGCCACCTCTTCTTAATATCTTTTGCTTCTGTTAGGTCCATACCATTTCTGTCTTTTATCGAGCCCATCTTTGCCTGAAATGTTCCTTTGGTATCTCTGATTTTCTTGAATAGATCCTTAGTCTTTCCCATTCTGTTGTTTTCCTCTATTTCTTCGCATTGATCGCTGAGGAAGGCTTTCTTATCTCTTCTTGCTATTCTTTGGAACTCTGCATTCAGATGTTTATATCTTTCTTTTTCTCCTTTGCTTTTCACTTCTCTTCTCTTCATAGCTATTTGTAAGGCCTCCCCAGACAGCCATTTTGCTTTTTTGCATTTCTTTTCTATGGGGATGGTCTTGATCCCTGTCTCCTGTACAATGTCACGAACCTCATTCCATAGTTCATCAGGCACTCTATCTATCAGATCTAGGCCCTTAAATCTATTTCTCACTTCCACTGTCTAATCATAAAGGATTTGATTTAGGTCATACCTGAATGGTCTATTGGTTTTCCCTACTTTCTTCAGTTTAAGTCTGAATTTGGCAATAAGGAGTTCATGGTCTGAGCCACAGTCAGCTCCTGGTCTTGTTTTTGCTGATTGTATAGAGCTTCTCCATCTTTGGCTGCAAAGAATATAATCGATCTGATTTCAGTGTTGACCATCTGGTGATGTCCATGTATAGAGTCTTCTCTTGTGTTGTTGGAAGAGGGTATTTGCTATGACCAGTGCATTTTCTTGGCAAAACTCTGTTAGTCTTTGCCCTGCTTCATTCTGTGTTCCAAGGCCAAATTTGCCTGTTACTCCAGGTGTTTCTTGACTTCCTACTTTTGCATTCCAGTCCCCTATAATGAAAAGGACATCTTTTTTTGGGTGTTAGTTCTAAAAGGTCTTGTAGGTCTTCATAGAACCGTTCAACTTCAACTTCTTCAGTGTTACTGGTTGGGGCATAGACTTGGATTACTGTGACATTGAATGGTTTGCCTTGGAAACAAACAGAGATCATTCTGTCGTTTTTGAGATTGCATCCAAGTACTGCATTTCAGACTCTTTTGTTGACCATGATGGCCACTCCATTTCTGAGGGATTCCTGCCCGCAGTGGTAGATATAATGGTCCTCTGAGTTAAATTCACCCATTCCAGTCCATTTTAGTTCGCTAATTCCTAGAATGTCGACATTCACTCTTGCCATCTCTTGTTTGACCACTTCCAATTTGCCTTGATTCATGGACCTGACATTCCAAGTTCTTATGCAATATTGCTCTTTACAGCATCGGACTTTGCTTCTATCACCAGACACATCCACAGCTGGGTATTCTTTTTGCTTTGGCTCCATCCCTTCATTCTTTCTGGAGTTATTTCTCCACTGATCTCCAGTAGCATATTGGGCCCCTACTGACCTGGGGAGTTTTTCTTTCAGTATCCTATCATTTTGCCTTTTCATACTGTTCATGGGGTTCTCAAGGCAAGAATACTGAAGTGGTTTGCCATTCCCTTCTCCAGCGGACCACACCCTGTCAGATCTCTCCACCATGACCCACCCATCCTCGGTTGCCCCATGGGCATGGCTTAGTTTCATTGAGTCAGACAAGGCTGTGGTCCTGGTGTGATTAGATTGACTAGTTTTCTGTGAGTATGGTTTCAGTGTGTTTGCCCTCTGATGCCCTCTTGCAACACCTACCATCTTACTTGGGTTTCTCTTACCTTGGGCGTAGGGTATCTCTTCCCGGCTGCTCCAGCAAAGCACAGCCATAGCACCTTACCTTGAACGAGGGGTCTCTCCTCACCGCCGCCTTTCCTGACCTTGGAGGAGGGTTATCTATCACTAAGAGCGCCTCGGCGGCTGCGACCAGCACACTAAGTGCGGCCGAGAGAAGCTACCCCACATCCGAGGTCAGGAAGGGCGGCAGTGAGGAGACACCCCTACTCCAAGGTCAGGAAGGGCAGTGGTGAGGGATACTCGGTGTGTTAATGAATGAGTAAAGATTAGAGCCACAAAAATAGACAATTTGTCTATGATGTCCATTGCTATATCCCACCACCTAAACCAGTGTCCTTTATAAACTTCTGTCAATAATTTTAACAAATGATTATTTGATTGGAAATAATAGTGAATATATCTTCAATCATATCAATTCTGGATAAATTGGCCATCAGTTTTTATATCTTTTAAGGAGAGAAATATACTCTCAAAGCTCACAAAATTACAGCAATATAGGTAGTGGGAATAAACAGTCTTCCAGATCCTTAAGTGATTCAGCTCAGTTTTCTAGGGAGAAGGTGAGCATTCAACCATAAAATCATCATCTTGCTGTAGTTTTAATAAACTTTATACCAAGAAAAAATATTATGTGAACATATATTACAAGGGCTGCCCTGGTGGCTCAGTTGATAGAGAATCCAACTGTAATGCATAAAGAACCCACCTGCAATACAGGATACCCGGTTTGATCCCTGGGTAGGGAAAATCCTCTGAAGAAGGAAATGGCAGGCCCACTCCAATATTGTTGCCTGGGGAATTCCATGGACAGAGGAGCCTGGCAGATTACAGTCCACAGGGTCACAAAGATTGGGCACGACTTAGCCCACCACCATATTACATAAACCACCACCACCATATTACAAAGCAGAAAATAATTACCTGGAAATTCAAAGGGAATGAAAAATCATTTGCCCCAAATATAGTGATTTCCTAGGTAAAAGGCCTCTAATTATCTTCTGAAGTGACCTCATTAGTTTATCGTTCCTTTGCTGTATTAGAGAAGAGCCCAGGCTGGATTGCTGCTCCCTCTCAGTGTCCCTTCCTCCACTGTCTCACCCTCCTCCCATGCAAGTGATAACAGCTATCTGACTTTAAGTCACTTCATTGTTCCTGCAGCTTCCACAGGTGGTCTTCTTTCACTGTTTCTATACCAGGTATCTGACTTCTTCCCCAGTGTCCGCAGAATATTGGCATTGTCTGTGTCTATACTGTTTCTGCTTTTTCAATCCTACCATAATAGAATATGATTCTCATGCAGCACTACAATGCAACTAATAAAATAGGGGATCTGTTTCACAACACAGGAGACAGATGTATGAAATAACTTCAGCCTTTACAAAATTGCCTTTTATACAGTGCTCCATAGCGTCATCAAAACAGCATTCTTCACTGAGCAGCTTATTGAGAGAGAAGCCACAAAGTCACAGTGCTTTTTCCTTATAAATTTATGCTCTAGATCTCTTCTACCTTCTTAAATGTATGTGCTAACCAGTTGCCAGGCTGTCAGCAGGCTGCCTGGTTAAGATGAATTTCATAGGTTTAGTCGCTAGCCTCTATTTCTTTTCTTCATAATCTAGCCCTACCTCAAAATCCTTTTAACTGATAAACAAAAATATCTAGATTTTTCCAAAAGCCTTCTAATTTAGTTGTTTTTATGTTATAGAACTTTATAGAAATTTGCAAATACAAAACTTTTTAAAATCATAGCCAATTGTATGTATGTAACTTCCCAACAGTGCACGTCCTTTACAGGCAGTTACAAATACCTGTCAGAATACTTTTGTATTTATTTGTTCCATGGAACAACAGACTGGTTCCAAATAGGAAAAGGAGTACGTCAAGGCTGTATATTGTCACCATGTTTATTTAACTTATATGCAGAGTACATCATGAGAAATGCTGGACTGGAAGAAACACAAGTTGGAATCAAGATTGCTGGGAGAAATATCAATAACCTCAGATATGCAGATGACATGACTCTTATGGCAGAAAGTGAAGAGGGGCTAAAAAGCCTCTTGATGAAGGTGAAAGTGGAGAGTGAAAAGGTTGGCTTAAAGCTCAACATTCAGAAAACAAAGATCATGGCATCTGGTCCCATCACTACATGGGAAATAGATGGGGAAACAGTGGAAACAGTGTCAGACTTTGTTTTTCTGGGCTCCAAAATCACTGCAGATGGTGACTGCAGCCATGAAATTAAAAGACGCTTACTCCTTGGAAGGAAAGTTATGACCAACCTAGATAGCATATTCAAAAGCAGAGACATTACTTTATCAACAAAGGTTCGCCTAGTCAAGGCTATGGTCTTTCCTGTGGTCATGTATGGATGTGAGAGCTGGACTGTGAAGAAGGCTGAGCACCGAAGAATTGATGCTTTTGAACTGTGGTGTTGGAGAAGACTCTTGAGAGTCCCTTGGACTGCAAGAACATCCAACCAGTCCATTCTGAAGGAGATCAATCCTGGAATTTCTTTGGAAGGAATGATGCTAAAGCTGAAACTCCAGTATTTTGGCCACCTCATGCAAAGAGTTGACTCATTGGAAAAGACTCTGATGCTGGGAGGGATTGAGAGCAGGAGGAGAAGGGGACAACAGAGGATGAGATGGCTGGATGGCATCACTGACTTGATGAGTGTGAGTCTGGGTGACCTCCGGGAGCTGGTGATGGACAGGGAGGCCTGGCGTGTTGCGGTTCATGGGGTCACAAGGAGTCGGACACAACTGAGCGACTGATCTGATCTGATCTGATTCTTAGAGGGAAGAAAAAAACATACACTGATGCCCTTTACTCTCCCCTAAGGGAAATGTGATGCTCAAGTAAGGAAAAAAAATTTCTGTAAGATAAATTCTGTTTCAGAAGTTCAGCTGTAATTTAAGATGCATCAAAGTGCTCATAAAAAGTTGAACCTTCTTGATAAAAGTGGGGAATAATCTAACAGACTCCACATACTTTTAAACCTTAATATTTGTTTTGTTCTACTTAATTATTACTGGTTTTCTCTTCTAAGGGACATTGGCTATTTCCAGTTTATATTTAAATATCTAGAGGGAGTAGAATCCAAAGGTCTTGGAATTTTTTCTCCTATTTCTCAAAGTTTTCCTACAAGTGAAATAACAAGGAGGGACTCTGAAGGTCACTCAGTCATGTCTGACTCTTTGCGACCCCATGGACTGTAGCCTACCAGGCTCCTCCCTCCATGGGATTCTCCAGGCAAGTGTACTGGAGTGGGTTGCCATTTCCTTCTCCAGGGGATCTTTCCAACCCAGGGATTGAACCCTGGTCTACAGCATTCCAGGCAGAGGCTTTAACCTCTGATCCACCAGGGAAGCCCTAAGGAGGGATTATGTATCTTCAATAGCATGATATCACTGTAAAAGCAAAACTCCTTCACCATTCCTGAAGGACCAGCTATGTGCCAGAAACTGGGTTGAGTTCTGGAAACATAAACTGAGTATGACCACCCTGCTCCTATCTAGTGAAAAAGATACAACTCAGCTCTGATAACACAATGTGAGACATATGCCTGCATTGTTTCCACAGTCCTGAAGTTTCAGAAAAGGAGAAGCTCTTATTCTTTTCAGAGGGTTGAGAAGCAAGGAGGCAATGAACATTTCTGCCCTGGAAATGAGTATAATGTTGCCAAGAAGTAGGACAGCCCTTCTCAAACCCAAATCCAAAAGGAAAAGAAATAAAGGTGTCATGGATGAAAAGAAGTAGGAAGGGGGAAAAGAAGGAAAGACTTTTTATTTTAATCCAAGTCAACTACTCATTGAAGGCTAATTTTTCCATAATAAAATCACATGATTGAAACTTGGGAAATATTATATCAAACTGGTTATTTGGCATCACTTAATCAGCACAAGCTGGAATCAAGATTGCCGGGAGAAATATCAATAACCTCAGATATGCAGATGACACCATCCTTATGGCAGAAATTGAAGAGGAACTAAAAAGCCTCTTGATGAAAGTGAAAGAAGAGAGTGAAAAAGTTGGCTTAAAGCTCAACATTCCGAAAACGAAGATCATGGCATCTGGTTTCATCATTTCATGGCAAATATATGGGGAAACAGTGGAAACAGTGTCAGACTTTATTTGGGGGGCTTCAAAATCACTGCAGATGGTGATTGCAGCCATGAAATTAAAAGACGCTTACTCCTTGGAAGGAAAGTTATGACTAACCTAGATAGCATGTTCAAAAGCAGAGACATTACTTTGCCAACAAAGGTCTGTCTAGTCAAGACTATGGTTTTTCCAGTGGTCATGTATGGATGCGAGAGTTGGACTGTGAAGAAAGCTGGGCGCCAAAGAATTGATGCTTTTGAACTGTGATGTTGGAGAAGACTCTTGAGAGTCCCTTGGACTGCAAGGAGATCCAACCAGTCCATTCTGAAGGAGATCAGCCCTGGGTGTTCTTTGGAAGGAATGATGCTAAAGCTGAAACTCCAGTACTTTGGCTACCTGATGTGAAGAGTTGACTCACTGGAAAAGACTCTGATGCTGGGAGGGATTGGGGGCAGGAAGAGAAGGGGACGACAGAAGCTGAGATGGCTGGATGGCATCACCGACTCGATGGACATGAGTTTGAGTGAACTCAGGGAGTTGGTGATGGACAGGGAGGCCTGGCATGCTGCAATTCATGGGGTCGCAAAGAGTCTGACACGACTGAGTGACTGAACTGAACTGAATTGAACTAAATCAACAGAAAATGATGACTTCCCTGGTGGCTCAGACAGTAAAGTGTCTGCCTACAATGAGGGAGACCCAGTTTCAATCCCTGGGTGGGGAAGATCCTCTGGAGAAAAAAATGGCAACCCTCTCCAGTATTCTTGCCTGGAAAATCCCATGGACGGAGGAGCCTGGTAGGCTACAGTCTATTGGATCGCAAATAGTTTGACAGGACTGAGCGACTTCACTTTCACTTTCAATCAACAGAAAATGATGCTATAGAAAAAAATATTTTAAACAAAAACTTTTTATTTCAACTGAATACAGTCACCCAGAGGTCTGATGTATCTTTGATAAAATTTCCTTTTCAGAATGATCTGACAAGGTATTCCAATGATATCTCAGGATTAGTGGTCCTAGTGAAACAAGATGATGGCTGAAGATACTCTCCAGAGGCTCTGCCTCTGATGATTCTTCTGACTCATATCATCAAAATAATTTCAGCTTTGCTACTTATTTATAACCTCAAAAATACCTTGAAGATTACTAACTATTTTATGATTCTGATAATTATGGCAATCAGAATGAACCTTAAATGACCAGCATAGCACAGCACCTCAAAACTTTGATATCTACATGGCTGGAAAGATGAATGTCAAAAAGTAAAATAAATAAAAAAAGAACCAGTTTGGCTTTTCAATTTGGACTAGCCTGGCTCTTCACCACCCCTGATTATACCACTGCCTCAGTTACTTCTCCTGACATCAGTGAGTAGAAGAATAGAAAAATCAGTTATACAGTGGCCTAGTTAGTATCCCTAGGAGAAGGCAATGGCATCCCACTCCAGTACTCTTGCCTGGAAAATCCCATGGAGGGAGGAGCCTGGTGGGCTGCAGTCCATGGGGTCGTTAGGCGTCGCTAAGAGTCGCACACGACTGAGTGACTTCAGCATTGGAGAAGGAAATGGCAACCCACTCCAGTGTTCTTGCCTGGAGAATCTCAGGGATGGGGTAGCCCGGTGGGCTGCCGTCTATGGGGTCGCACAGAGTCACACATGACTGAAGCGACTTAGCAGCAGTAGTTAATATCCTTAACTAGACACAGTTGAATGTGACCGGGAGGTGGGGGCTCGAAGGTGCAGGGTGGTGGGCGGCAGTTGCATGATGGTGACATCCACATTTTCACTAACTTTCTGGGACTTTCACTTGGGTAAATAGAAAAAATAAGCTCCCATAGAGGCTACTGCATATTAATTATTTACATAAAATATTGATATTATAAAAATAATATATGATTGGGTTTCCCATATGGCACAGTGGTAAAGAATCTGCCTGCCAATACAAGAGACATAAAAGATGTGGGTTCGATCCCTGAGTCAGGAAGATCCCCTGGAGTAGGAAATGGCAATGCACTCCAGTATTCTTGCTTAGGAAATCCCATGGACAGAGTAGCCTGGCAGACTACAGTCCATGGGACCACAAAGAGACAGACACAACTGAGCGACTTTCCACACACAATATATAATCACTGAAGGAATTCTGGAAAACATACAAAAGGAAATAAGAAAAAATAAACAACCAGAGTCACTAGAGGAAACTCTGAAAAAAAAGATTGGCATCCTATTTTTTCCCCTCCTATTGCAGGGAAATATATTATGACTTAATTATAGTCACATGATATCCTATAATCTATAATAATATTCTCCTAATTTAAAAATTAAGATTATTTTCATTTTTCTTACAATTGATGCCAAAATGAATGTCTTAAATGTAACAGAGATAGATAGATAGATCTTTGTCTGTATCTCTGCTTATTTGTTTGCAATAGATTCCTGGAAATTAAATTACTGAGAAAATAATAGAATACTTTACTCTTCCTGATACATATGTACAAACTGCTTTTCAAAAAGCATGTATTAGGGAATGCTTCAACCAGCGTAAAAAAGTATCAGTCTCTGAAAACCCTTATCAGCACTGAACAATACTGTTTTTCTATTCTTTGCCAATTTGGTAAATGAAAATTCATTATTTGTTCACATATGCCTTGCAATGATTATAGTGAATTAAATACTTGGTTGGATGGCATCACCAACTTGATGGACATAAGTTTGAGTAAGTTCCAGTGGTTGATGATGGACAAGGAAGCCTGGCATGATGCAGTCCATTGGGTCACAAAGAGTCAGACACGACTGACTGAACTGAACTGAAATACTTTCTTATAGTTATTCACCATTATTTTTTCAATCATGTCTTTTCCCCATTTTTTTTAGGGCTTTTGTACTTTAAACATTGGTTTTTTTAAATTTTATTTTATTTTATTAACTTTACAATATTGTATTGGTTTTGCCATATATCAAAATGAATCTGCCACAGGTATACATGTGTTCCCCATCCTGAACCCTCCTCCATCCTCCCTCCCCATACCATCCCTCTGGGTCATCCCAGTGCACTAGCCCCATGCATCCAGTATCATGCATCAAACCTGGACTGGTGACTCATTTCATATATGATATTATACATGTTTTAATGCCATTCTCCCAAATCAACCCCCCTTCCCTCTCCCACAGAGTCCAAAAGACTGTTCTATACATCTGTGTCTCTTTTGCTGTCTTGCATACAAGGTTGTCGTTACCATCTTTCTAAATTCCATATATATGCGTTAGTATACTGTATTGGTGTTTTTATTTCTGGCTTACTTCACTCTGTATAATAGGCTCCAGTTTCATCCACCTCATTAGAACTGATTCAAATGTATTCTTTTTAATGGCTGAATAATACTCCATTGTGTATATGTACCACTGCTTTCTTATCCATTCATCTGCTGATGGACATCTAGGCTGCTTCCATGTCCTGGCTATTATAAACAGTGCTGTGATGAACATTGGGGTACACGTGTCTCTTTCAGTTCTGGTTTCCTCAGTGTTTATGCCCAGCAGTGGGATTGCTGGGTCATATGGCAGTTTTATTTCCAGTTTTTTAAGGAATCTCCACACTGTTCTACATAGTGGCTATACTAGTTTGCATTCCCACCAACAGTGTGAGAGGGTTCCCTTTTCTCCACACCCTCTCCAGCATTTATTGCTTGTAGACTTTTGGATGGCAGCCATTCTGACTGGCGTGAAATGGTACCTCATAGTGGTTTTGATTTGCGTTTCTCTGATAATGAGTGATGTTGAGCATCTTTTCATGTGTTTGTTAGCCATCTGTATGTTTTCTTTGGAGAAATGTATATTTAGTTCTTTGGCCCATTTTTTGATTGGGTCGTTTATTTTTCTGGAATTGAGCTGTAGGAGTTGCTTGTATATTTTAGAGATTAGTTGTTTGTCAGTTGCTTCATTTGCTATTATTTTCTCCCATTCTGAAGGCTGTCTTTCCATCTTGCTTATAGTTTCTTTTGTTGTGCAGAAGCTTTTTAATTTTAATTAGATCCCATTTGTTTATTTTTGCTTTTATTTCCAATATTCTGGGAGATGGGTCCTGCTGTGATGTATGTCAGAGTGTTTTGCCTATGTTCTCCTCTAAGATTTTTATAGTTTCTGGTCTTATGTTTAGATCTTTAATCCATTTTGAGTTTATTTTTGTGTATGGTGTTAGAAAGTGTTCTAGTTTCATTCTTTTACAAGTGGTTGACCAGTTTTCCCAGCACCACTTGTTAAAGAGATTGTCTTTAATCCATTGTATATCTTTGCCTCCTTTGTCAAAGATAAGGTGTCCATAGGTTTATCTCAGGGCTATCTATTTTGTTCCATTGATCTATATTTCTGTCTTTGTGCCAATACCATACTGTCTTGATGACTGTGGCTTTGTAGTAGAGCCTGAAGTCAGGCAGGTTGATTCCTCCAGTTCCGTTCTTCTTTCTCAAGATTGCTTTGGCTATTCGAGGTTTTTTGTATTTCCATACAAATTGTGAAGTTATTTGTTCTAGCTCTGTGAAAAATACCATTGGTAGCTTGATAGGGATTGCATTGAATCTATAGATTGCTTTGGGTCATATACTCATTTTCACTATATTGATTCTTCTGATCCATGAACATGGTATATTTCTCCATCTATTAGTGTCCTCTTTGATTTCTTTCATCAGTGTTTTATAGTTTTCTATATATAGATCTTTAGTTTCTTTAGGTAGATATATTCCTAAGTATTTTATTCTTTTCGTTGCCATGGTGAATGGAATTGTTTCCTTAATTTCTTTCTTTTTTCTCATTATTAGTGTATAGGAATGCAAGGAATTTCTGTGTGTTGATTTTATATCCTGCAACTTTACTATATTCATTGATTAGCTCTAGTAATTTTCTCCTGTAGTCTTTAGGGTTTTCTATGTAGAGGATCATGTCATCTGCAAACAGTGAGAGTTTTACTTCTTCTCTTCCAATTTGGATTCCTTTTATTTATTTTTCTGCTCTGATTGCTGTGGCCAAAACTTCCAAAACTATGTTGAATAGTAGTGGTGAGAGTGGGCACCCTTGTCTTGTTCCTGACTTTAGGGGAAATGCTTTCAATTTTTCACCATTGAGGATAATGTTTGCTGTGGATTTGTCATATATAGCCTTTATTACGTTGAGGTATGTTCCTTCTATTCCTGCTTTCTGGAGAGTTTTTATCATAAATGGATGTTGAATTTTGTCAAAGGCTTTCTCTGCATCTGTTGAGATAATCATATGGCTTTTATTTTTCAATTTGTTAATGTGGTGTATTACATTGATTGATTTGTGGATATTGAAGAATCCTTGCATCCCTGGGATAAAGCCCACTTGGTCATGGTGTATGATCTTTTCAATGTGTTGTTGGATTCTGATTGCTAGAATTTTGTTAAGGATTTTTGCATCTATGTTCATCAGTGATATTGCCCTGTAGTTTTCTTTTTTTCTTTGTGGCGGGAGAGGGGGAGAAAACACAGACACATCTTCTGTCAGGTTTTGGTATTAGGGTGATGGTGGCCTCATAGAATGAGTTTGGAAGTTTACCTTCCTCTGCAATTTTCTGGAAGAGTTTGAGTAGGATAGGCGTTAGCTCTTCTTTAAATTTTTGGTAGAATTCAGCTGTGAAGCTGTCTGGACCTGGGCTTTTATTTGCTGGAAGATTTCTGATTACAGTTTCAATTTCCGTGCTTGTGGTGGATCTGTTAGGATTTTCTATTTCTTCCTGGTTCAGTTTTGGAAAGTTGTACTTTTCTAAGAATTTGTCCATTTCTTCCACAGTGTCCATTTTATTGCCATATAATTGCTGATAGTAGTCTCTTATGATCCTTTGTATTTCTGTGTTGTCTGTTGTGATCTCTCCTTTTCATTTCTAATTTTATGGATTTGATTTTTCTCCCTTTGTTTCTTGATGAGTCTGGCTAATGGTTTGTCAATTTTATTTATCCTTTCAAAGAACCAGCTTTTGGCTTTGTTGATTTTTGCTATGGTCTCCTTTGTTTCTTTTGCATTTATTTCTGCCCTAATTTTTAAGATTTTTTTTCCTTCTACTAACCCTGGGATTCTTCATTTCTTCCTTTTCTAGTTGCTTTAGGTGTAGACATTTCCTTTAAGAAAAATGTTCTATATATTTAAAAATTCCTCATTTGCTTTTGTATCAACCAGGATCTTGGATACAGAAAGGAGGAAAGATCACAGAAAAGACAAAGATATCCCATGTAAAAGGAAGCTGGAGTACTCATATCAATATTAGATAAAATACACAATAAGATAAAAAGTATTTCCAGAGATTAAAAGGGACAGTTCACAATAACCAGAACTGCAATTCACCTGAAATATTGCACTTTCTATCTGCTTAATAACATGGCTTCCAATATATATAAAACTAAAACAAACACAATAATAGTAGGAAGTTTTAATAAACCTGTCTCAGAAACTAATAAAACAAGCAGAGAAAGAATTTGATAAGAATATAAAAGACTTGAAAACTGAATTGATAAATCTGATCTGACAAACTAACATCTGCAGAATATACTTTTTTTTTAAAGAGCACACCAGAACATATTTGTTAACCTACTAAATACTGGGGCAAAATGCATAACTCAAAATATTTCAAAGGATTTAAAACACACTCAGTATGTTGAATGTCAAATCTACATACCACCTTCAGATCTCATGCTGAGATCCAAAGCTTTGTATCCAAACCATGACGATCGGAGTAGGCTTGTGAAAGAGTTTGCCCATCTTTCTCAATTCAACATTAGTGATGTTACATTGGTAGCTTATGATTGGACACATCATGGTGGGGATATTTTACACCATGGAAATGGACAAATGCTACTCCCCAAAAAGAGCTTTCTTCTTTATTGCTTGAGAGTTAGTCGTTGAACATTCCTTCCCTGGTAGCTCAGCTGGTAGAAAATTTGCCTGCAATGCAAGAGACCCCAGTTCGATTCCCAGGTTGGGAATATTCCCTGGAGAAGGGATAGGCTACCCACTCCAGTATTCTTGGGTTTTCCTCGTGGCTCAGACAGTAAAGAATATGCCTGCCATGAAGGAGACCTGGGCCTGATCCCTGGGTTGGGAAGATTCCCCTGGAGAGGGAAGAGCTACCCACTCCAGTATTCTGGCCTGAATAATTCCATGGACAGAGGAGACTGGCGGGTTACAGTTCATGGGGTCTCATAGAATAGGACAACTGAGCGACTTTCACTTGACCTTTGTTAAACATTTACCAGCACACCAATGTACCCAACCAGTTCTGAACTATCTCCACATGGATGTTGTAAAGAAATCTCAGTATCTATACAACTTAAATCAAATTTATCATCTCTACTCTTCAAGCTTGTGCACCCTGTATCAGTTTTCTGATGACATCACCAACTGTTTAAGTACACAAACTAAAACCCCAGAATTTTTAACACTTCCTCTTCTTCACTCCCACATTTAACCAGTCACCAAGCCTTCTACATTTTATGTTCAAAACTTGTCTCAAATGTGTTCCCTTTTCTCCTGCTGCTTTTTAACAGAAGTACCCTATGATCTGTACACAGGTTTCCAGGGATGCTATTCAAAATATTTAAGAACTAATTATAACTAAGCTTGCTCAATCAGAGCAGAAGTTAGCTGCAGTACAAGACAGAGTCCTACAGACATACAGATTGTTATTAATAGGTCAAGAGAAATCCTGGGTTCCTAGGTGAGAGCTGTAGTAGTGCATGGCACTCAGAAGCTTAAGAAAGCAATTTAGCAAGCTAGAAGGGTGTTATTTCAATAGTTTAAGAACAGAAAAGATACACCAGTGTGTACCAGCTAAATATTTGTCCTGAGTATGCTGTGTGTACCATGGAGGTACACAGGATAATTTAAATAGGTATATATATATATATATAAATATCATACATACATACTGTTTAAAAATAAGATATGTGTTTATATTAATGCATGCTTAAAAGTATAATATGCCAAATTTGGAAATATACTTAGTATAAATTAGATAGATATATAGGTACACAGATAGAAAATACCCTGGGCAAAAATTAGGTAAATGACAGGATTTAGGAAATCATGGTGCCCAGCCTCCACTTTCTCCCCATTCCAATTTTTCTCCTTCAGTGCTGCCAGAGTATTTTTTCTAAACACATATTTGATCTTTTAATTCCATAACTGAAATTGTTTGACATTTATCCATTGCTTATGGAATAAAGCACAAGCTCCCTGAAAAGGAATACGGTGGTCTTACAAATGTGGCCTCAGAGAATGACTTTTACAATCTCTCCAGAGCCTCTACATTTTTAGCCACATGGTCTTGGTTCAGATATTCCCCAGATGGCAAATGCTAGCTTATCATTCAAACCTCAATACAAATGTTGCTCTTTCTGGGAGGCTCCCCTCAACATTTCACACAGGATGAATGGCATCTTTGATTCTGATGCTCTGTGTTTGCATCACCATTTAGAAGGCACACTGCATTGACTGGAGGAAGATCCTCCTCCTTCCATTGCCCTCTGTTGAAAAGATTTGATTTCTCATTGGCAACATCTCCCAAAGAATGGTCACACAATATTAGAATTCTATATTAGTTACGGTGCAATCTAAGCTTTTGTAACAAAGAGAATACAAAGTGCATAGGTTCAACAAGACAGAAGTGTCTTGTTTTTCTTCATGCAATAGTCAAGGAATGATGGGACAGGTCTAGGGGAGAGGGCCTAGAATGGTGGAGCATTCTCAAAGTGCAATGTCCATCTCTGCTTCCACAGTGGCTGCTCCGCTCTCCTTCTCAGATCTGTGTCCAGCAAGTAGAAAAGAAGCAAAGTACGAGCACTTCATCTACAGGGGATTTGGTGGAAGCTGCAAAAATCACATCTTCTCAAATATTACTGCCTAGAACTTGGTCAGGTGTCTCTACCTACCTAATCACAAAAGAACTTCAGGAATTTAGTCATTACCTGGTTTAGCAACGTCAGTTCAGTCAGTTGCTCAAGTTCTGTCTGACTCTTTGAGACCCCATGAACCACAGCATGCCAGGCCTCCCTGTCCATCACCAAGTCCCAGAGTCCACCCAAACCCATGTCCACTGAGTTGGTCATGCCATCCAACCATCTCATCCTCTGTTGTCCCCTTCTCCTTCTGCCCCCAATCCCTCCCAGCATCAGGGTCTTTTCAAATGAGTCAGCTTTTCGCATCAGGTGGCCAAAGTATTGGAGTTTCAGCTTCAACATCAGTCCTTCCCATGAACACCTAGGACTGATCTCCTTTAGGATGGACTGGTTGTGCACTCAGCTTTCTTTATAGTCCAACTCTCACATCCATACATGACTACTGGAAAAACCATAGCCTTGATTAGATGGACCTTTGTTAACAAAGTAATGTCTCTGCTTTTTAATATGCTGTCTAGGTTGGTCATAACTTTCCTTCCAAGGAGTAAGAGTCTTTTAACTTCATGGCTGCAATCACCATCTGCAATGATTTTGGAGCCCAGAAAAACAAAGCCAGCCCCAGTTTCCACTGTTACCCCATCTATTTGCCATGAAGTGATGGGACCAGATGCCATGATCTTTGTTTTCTGAATGTTGAGCTTTAAGCCAACTTTTTCACTCTCCTCTTTCATTTTCATCAAGAGGCTCTTTAGTTCTTCTTCACTTTCTGCCATAAGGGTGGGGTCATCTGTACATGTGAGGCTATTGATATTTCTCCTGGCAATCTTTGCCCAGTTGAAAATCTGAGAGATTCTATTACAGACGGAAAAGGGAAAAATGGATGGTGAACATAAATTACCAGTTAGTGCCTCAAACATGAAACACAAATTTCCATTTTATCTATATAGTAGGCATGCAGATAAAAGGTTTTATGGGGAAACTGTTGGATTGTTGGTCCCAGTGAGGTTTCTGGTTACTACGGTATTTTAGCCATTTATGATCTCTATTATTACTGTTAGTATTGCTGCAGCTTATTCTCCAAAACCAGGCATATATATGATCAAGTCTCTCGGCTCACATATAAATCCTGTTGTTTTATGGGACCACTAAACTCTGGGTCAGCTTGTGTGTGTACTTTATTTATATAGATGGGAAAGTAAATTAAGTCAATCTTATTTTTATTTTCCACTTCAATAGTATAAACCTTGTTTCTTACAAGTAATCCATTTTCCAGAAATACAGTTATCACATCCTTTTTTAAAACTGTGTGCATAGCTCTGGAGTTTATCTACAAGTTCGTACCTTAAAATGTTTACCTGACTCATAACTCTTGCCACATGGCTTCAGTTCAGTAAATGATGCACTAAACCTGAGCAAGAAAGCATTGCAATCAAAGTATATATTCACTTTGAAAGTGCTTCACTCAATATGCCAGCAAATTTGGAAAACTCAGGAGTGGCCACAGGACTAGAAAAGGTCAGTTTTCATTCCAATCCCAAAGAAAAGCAATGCCAAAGAATGCTCAAACTGCCACACAATTGCCTTCATCTCACATGCTAGCAAAGTAATGCTCAAAATTCTCCAAGCCAGGCTTGAACAGTACATGAACTGTTGAATTTCAGATATTCAAGTTGGATTTAGAAAAGACAGAGGAACCAGAGATCACATTGGGTCATCGAAAAAGGAAGAGAGTTCCAGAAAAATTCTACTTCTGCTTTATTGACTATGCCAAAGCCTTTGACTGTGTGGATCACAACAAACTGTGGAAAATTCTTCAAGAGATGGGAATACCAGACCACCTGACCTGCCTTCTGAGAAATCTGTGTGCAGATCAGGAATCAACAGTTAGAACTGGACATGGAACAATAGTCTGGTTCCAAATAGGGAAAGGAATACATCAGGGCTGTATACTGTCACCCTGCTTATTTAACTTATATGCAGAGTACATCAAGAGAAACGCTGGGCTGGATGAAGCATAAGCTGGAATCAAGATTGCCGGGAGAAATATCAATAACCTCAGATATGCAGATGATACCACCCTTATGGCAGAAAGTGAAGAGGAACTAAAAAGCCTCTTGATGAAAGTGAAAGAGGAGAGTGGAAAAAGTGGGCTTAAAGCTCAACATTCAGAAAACTAAGATCATGGCATCTCATCCCATCACTTCATGGCAAAGAGATGGGGAAACAATGCAAACAGTGACAGACTTTATTTTCCTGGGCTCCAAAATCATTATAGATGGTGACTGCAGCCATGAAATTAAAAGATGCTTGCTCCTTGGAAGAAAAGTTATGACCAACCTAGACAGTATATTAAAAAGCAGAGACATTACTTTGACAACAAAGGTTTGTCTAGTCAAATTTATGGTTTTTCCAGTAGTCATGTATGGATATGAGAGTTGGACTATAAAGAAAGCTGAGCGTGAAAGAATTGATGCTTTTGAACTGTGGTGTTGGAGAAGACTCTTGAGAGTCCCTTGGACTGCAAGGAGATCCAACCAGTCCATCCTAAAGGAGATCAGTCCTAGGTGTTCATGGGAAGGCTGATGTTGAAGCTGAAACTCCAACATTTGGCCACCTGATGCGAAAAGCTGACTCATTTGAAAAGACCCTGATGCTGGGAAAGATTGAAGGTGGGAGAGAAGGGGATGACAAAGGACAAGATGGTTGGATAGCATCACCAACTCATGGACATGAGTTTGAGTAAACTCTAGGAGTTGGTGTTGGATAGGGAGGCCTGGCGTCCTCAGTCCATGGGGTTGCAAAGAGTTGGACATGACTGAGTGACTGAACTGGACTGAACTGAAGCACCAATTATATTTTTAAAAGTGCTCTGTTGGGCATCATAGTAAAATCTATCAAGCTTTCCATCTGGTCTCAAATTAATAAACATTTGCCTTCTGCATTGAACAAGACTACAGTGATGCTAGGGTTAAGGAACCTTAATCAGATACAATTATGAACTGTAAGTGTTTTGGCTTGAAGCAGTAACATATTTTGTTTTCTATGAGAGAAAGATACTTTCACTTTTCCTACTGGGGGTTCTTCTTTCTGCACCACTGAGTATAAATTACTTCTGAAGGCCAAATATGTCCCGAAGTGAATATTCAAGCATGACTGAGAGTTGCCTCAGTGAGCTTGCCTCCATTAAGAGCATTCTCCAGTGCAAAATTAAATTTAAATTAATAGCCTTTCATGATTCTCTGGATAATCAGAAACTGAAGGCCTGCATGTCAAAGATGCCAAACTGGTCTACGGATGTCACCACGGTGCTTTCCATGCGGCATATGAAAGCAGCTGCCCTTCACACCCTCACTCCCTATTTCAAGAGGTGGTGCTCAACCATACTTGTGTTAGGGGACAGGTTATTAATATAACGGTTTTCTAGGCTTCTTCCTCTGCAGTCAGCTAATGAGGATTCTACCTTGACCCTCGTACTCTCTTTACATCCTCTGCCATGAGAGGAGAAGCTCAGTAATGCAAAGTGAAAAAGACAAGCATGTGCAAACTTAAGCTAGAAGAGATGTTGCAGAAGAAGTTTTGAAATGAGAAATGGGAGCAGACACTGTACATGAAGGCAGAGGTTGAGACAGGAAATTGGAGATACTTAGAACTGAATGGGAATTTTAAAAATCACGATATTTAATAAATATAAGAATACATTTAAAAGACTTGAATTGCTTTGAAATTGTTTGTGGTTGCTGAAATTTTGTCCATTGATTATCAGGTTGATCTGGCATTGAATCTAGTGGATACTAGCTTTCAGGTATTACACCTATCATATTTCCCTCAGCACTCTTTATTTCAGGAAGAAGGGAAGGGGCCAACTTTGACATTATATTTCTCAAATATTGGCAACTCAATGCTGACCTAAGCATTCATCACTTTTTAAAATCACATGTGTAGATAACTAGGATTCCCTATTGGTTGTATTGAGTATAGACAGGATCAGAAAAGAGATTGGAATGCTTCCATAGTGATGAAGTAAACCAGAGACAGCCACCTGGCAATTTCCCCTTCCTTATGTAATTTAGTTAAGCTCTCTAATACCTATGCTCTCTCTCAACTGCTCTACCTTCATTCCTTTGCTATCTCATATCTGGTCTCTGCAGCTCTTTTGAGAAGCCAAAGAGTTCTGGCAGCCTCACTGATACGGAGATAGTATAACAAAGCAAGGGAGAAGAAACAGTTCATAATCAAGCAGTGCTATGCTGTGCTTAGTCACTTAGTCATGTCCGACCCTTTGCAACCCCAAGAGATATAGCCCACCATGTTCCTCTGTCCATGGGGATCCTCCAGGCAAGAATACTGGAGTGGGTTGCTATGCCTTCCTCCAGGGGATCTTCCCAGCCCAGGGACTAAACCAAGGTCTCCTGCACTGCAGGTGGATTCTTTACAGTATGAGCCACCAAATCAAGCAGAGCTGAGTTCAAATTGTGAACTCCTTGGGGAAGTTAATTGAATTAAGAAGCTGCAGTTTCTTTCTCTATAAAGTAGAGATAATGATAGAAACTGTCACATGGGGTTATTTTGAAGATTAAGTGAGATAGCTATTATAAAGTACTTAGTCTGACACCCAGGCTCTTCCCTAGTGGCTCAGATAGTAAAGAGTATGCCTACAATGAGGTAGACTTGGGTTCAGCCCTTGGGTCTGGAAGATCCCCTGAAGAAGGAAATGGCAACCCACTCCAGTATTCTTGCCTGGAAAATCCCACGGACGGAAGAGCCTGACAGGCTACAGTCCATGGGGTCACAGAGTCAGACAAGACTGAGTGACTAACAGACAGTAGCTTGACAACCAACCCACAGTAAGTCCCAAAAAATGCTAGCCATTTTTATTACTATTAACACTTTTATAATGTTGTGGTCCAGTATTCAGTAGCTGCAATTATCATTATTATTGTGTCCTATATCACTCTCCAACTCCTCTTTATCTCTGTACCCTTTCTTTCTTTCAAGACCATGGTCAGAATTCATTACAACCTCCATCTGAGGTTCTCAAGGTTAAAGGCTTTCCTGGACTCCATGCTGGTATCCATCCTGCTCAACCAACAATTTCTCCCCTACATCTCCCTGGTGCCTTAGTCTGGCCTGAACTCACAGCTCTTCCCTGACACCAGTAATTCTAACCTCCAGAAGACAAAGCAAGTCCAGTGTTTAATCAAAACAATTTTCCCTGTATTGTAACCTTGATTACAGAAACTCCCACCATCAAAAAAAAAAAAAAAGAAGAACTATTCAAATGTTAACTTTCACCAGGTAATTGTCTAAGAACTTCTGTGAGGAAAGGAAGTGGATTTTTTTTTTTTCATTTAAATCTGAAACATTTCAATTAAGTATACAAATTTTAAAGGAGAACTTCTAGAGAAAACCTTTAAAGGAATTATTCTGATCCTGAAAAATCTAAACCTACTTACCCACAATTATTTTTCCTCTAATAGGGGAAAAAAATTAGAGAGGTCAGGAGAAAACAATTTAAAAATGGAGCAAATAAATCTAAAATTTTATGATTGTCTATCCTCCCGTTAATCTTGTGAAATAGGTGGTGTCATCTCCATTGCACAGATGAGGAAAAGACTTAAAAAACCTAATGAGAAAGCATCAAGGCTGAACTAAAAGCCTCAAGTGTCTGACTTCAAAGATTATTACAGAACTAAACATTATACTCAGCAGCAGACCTAACCCTGTGACAGGGGTTTCCCCCACACACACACTTCCTTGTTACTCTCATGGATGTCCGTGATAACACAGTTCATTTCAATTCAGTCGCTCATTCGTGTCCGACTCTTTGCGGTTCATTTCAATTCAGTCGCTCAGTCGTGTCCAACTCTTTGCGACCCCATGAATTATAGCACACCAGGCCTCCCTGTTTATCACCAACTCCTGGAGTTCACTCAGACTCATGTCCATCCAGTTGGTGATGGCATCCAGCCATCTCATCCTCTGTTGTCCCCTTCTCCTCCCTGCCCCCAGTCCCTCCCAGTTTTAGAGTCTTTTCCAATGAGTCAACTCTTCGCATGAGGTGGCCAAAGTATTGGAGTTTCAGCTTTAGCTTCATTCCTTCGAAAGAACATCCAGGACTGATCTCCTTTAGAATGGACTGGTTGGATCTCCTTGCAGTCCAAGGGACTCTCAAGAGTCTTCTCCAACACCACAGTTCAAAAGCATCAATTCTTCGGCGCTCAGCCTTCTTCACAGTCCAGCTCTCACATCCATACACGACCACTGGAAAAACCATAGCCTTGACTAGATGGACCTTTGTTGGCAAAGTAATGTCTCTGCTTTTGAATATGCTATCTAGGTTGGTCATAACTTTCCTTCCAAGGAGTAAGCATCTTTTAACTTCATGGCTGCAATCACCATATGCAGTGATTTTGGAGCCCAAAAAAATAAAGTCTGACACTATTTCCACTGTTTCCCCATCTATTTCCCATGAAGTGATAGGACCAGATGCCATGATCTTAGTTTTCTGAATGTTGAGCTTTAAGCCAACCTTTTCACTCTCCACTTTCACTTTCATCAAGAGGCTTTTGAGTTCCTCTTCACTTTCTGTCATAAGGGTGGTGTCATCTGCATATCTGGGTTATCGGTATTTCTCCCGGCAATCTTGATTCCAGCTCGTGCTTCTTCCAGCCCAGAATTTCTCATGATGTACTCCACATATAAGTTAAATAAGCAGAGTGACAATATACAGCCTTGACGTACTCCTTTTCCTATTTGGAACCAGTCTGTTGTTCCATGTCCAGTTCTAACTGTTGCTTCCTGACCTGCATACAAATTTCTCAAGAGGCAGATCAGGTGGTCTGGTATTCCCATCTCTTTCAGAATTATCCACAGTTTATTGTGATCCACACAGTCAAAGGCTTTGGCATAGTTAATAAAGTAGAAATAGATGTTTTTCTGGAACTCTCTTGCTTTTTCCATGATCCAGCAGATGTTGGCAATTTGATCTCTGGTTCTTCTGCCTTTTCTAAAACCAGCTTGAACATCTGAAAGTTCATGGTTCATGTATTGCTGAAGCCTGGCTTGGAGAATTTTGAGCATTCCTTTACTACTGTGTGAAATGAGTGCAATTGTCCAGTATTTTGACCATTCTTTGGCATTGCCTTTCTTTGGAATTGCAATGAAAACACTTTTTCCAGTCCTGTGGCCACTGCTGAGTTTTCCAAATTTGCTGGCATATTGAGTGCAGCACTTTCACAGCATCATCTTTCAAGATTTGAAATAGCTCAACTGGAATTCCATCACCTCCACTAGCTTTGTTCATAGTGATGCTTTCTAAGGCGCACTTCACTTCACATTCCAGGATGTCTGGCTCTAGGTCAGTGATCACATCATGATTATCTGGGTCATGAAGATCTTTTTTGTACAGTTCTTCTGTGTATTCTTGCCATCTCTCCTTAATATTTTCTGCTTCTGTTAGGTCCATATCATTTCTGTCTTTTATCAAGCCCATCTTTGCATGAAATGTTTTTTTGGTATCTCTATCTTTCTTGAAGACATCTCTAGTCTTTCCCATTCTGTTGTTTTCCTCTATTTCGTTGCATTGATCACTGAGGAAGACTTTTTTCTCTCTCCTTGCTATTCTTTGGACTCTGCATTCAGATGCTTATATCTTTCCTTTTCTCCTTTGCTTTTTGCCACTTTTCTTTTCACAGCTATTTGTAAGGCCTCCCCAGACAGCCATTTTGCTTTTTTGCATTTCTTTTCCAGGGGGATGGTCTTGATCCCTGTCTCCTGTACAATGTCATGAACCTCCATCCATAGTTCATCAGGCACTCTATCTATCAGATCTAGTCCCTTAAATCTATTTCTCACTTCCACTGTATAATCATAAGGGATTTGATTTAGGTCATACCTGAATGGTCTTGTGGTTTTCCCTACTTTCTTCAATTGAAGTCTGAATTTGGCATTAAGGAATTCATGATCTGAACCACAGTCAGCTCCCAGTCTTGTTTATGCTGACTGTATGAAGCTTCTCAATCTTTGGCTGCAAAGAATATTATCAATCTGACTTTGGTATTGACCGAAATACCATGGTGATGTCCATGTGCAGAGTCTTCTCTTGTGTTGTTGGAAGAGAGTGTTTGCTATGACCAATAGAAAGTCATGTTTTATTGTCTGATACTCCCTCAGTTTGAGCCAACTACCCTCTAGAGTGCTGACAACTTCTGCACTGAGTTCCCATGAAAACTTGGTGTTCTGAGTCACGGGTCAACACAATTCTGTTGATCAAATTCCCAGAGACTTTTAAAAAATCACTTTACTGAAGTTACAATGATGAGAAAACAAGTTATACAGAAGGACATGCTGAGAGGGCAGCTGGAAAATGTTCTGAGCAATTACAGATCAGCAGCATTTCTCCCTATTTCATTTTCAGAATCACAGCAGATTCAACATTTGGAGGAGAAAATAAGAGAACTCATGGAAAATCACCATGTGTGAGTGAGAATGTCTCCAAGTTTTACTGTTCTGTGTACCTCTTGCAAGAATCCCACCTGCCTCCATGCCAATTACTAGCAAAACTCCACTCTGACCAATATCATGTAGAAAATATAAGAGAGCTGGATTATTTTCTAGCACCAGAAGGTTTTGCTTTAAGCATTGATTTTATCCACCCACCTTAATGTATTTGCCCTATAATTTTTTTCAACAACATCGCTCCTTTACTTTTCAACAGTGAAGATCTCTGATGTGTGGTAGACATTAGTGCTGCTCAGCAATTTCCAGGCTCCTTTTTCTAGGTTGTAAGGATATTGTTCTCCTCTATACTCTAGAGGTACATTCTGGCCAGGTGATTTGACTTGGCCAGTGAAATGTGTACAGACATAAGGTGTGTCACTTCTTGCCAGAGTACTTATCAGTACTTGATTGAATCTCCAACGCTGGTTCTTTCCCTTTCTGCAGTGATCAGGAAGCATGTGTTGATATAAAATTGCCATAAGAGCTGGAAGGATGAACTAACACATGGAAAATAGGAAAAATAGGGAGTCATTTAAACTCCTGCAGGCATACATGAGCAAGAAACAAACTCCTTTCATGCAAGGCCACTGAGATTTCCAAGTTGTTCACTTACTGCCATTGCAGGGTATATTCATTTTGTTTGTCCTTGGCTGAGAGGAGTAGAAAACTCCATTACGGTGGCTTAAACAAATAAGAAATCTTATTTAGCTCGCATCATAAGGAGATCCAAAGAGGCAATGTAGGATGGCTCAGTGGTAACTTCCATGACCCAGTCTCCTTCCAGCTTCCTACTCTTCCATCTCTGGTCATGGCATTAGTCCTCATGATATCAAATGGTTCCTGCTCCTACAGATATGGTGTTCATACTGAGAACAAGAAGAAGAGGCAGGGCTTTGTCTTTTACTTTAGGAAAGAAAGTCCTCTTTGGAAATTGTTACCTTTGTCTTGTTGGCTAGAAATGCATGCTGTGGCCAACACTAGCCACAAGGAGATAGAAGATGTTTCAGCTTTGAACTCTCTAAAGTAGAGGAAGATAACGGAACAGAGGTTTGTGAGGTAACCAGTCCCTGGTTTCTATTATCACATGATTATGAAGATGATTCAAGTAATGCCTAAATAGTTTTTTGTTTATACATTTATAGAGTGATTCCCACCTCCATTCTCTTGTTCTCTCTTTTTTATTGAAAAATAATTGACATATAGCATTGGGCACTTTTAAGATATGAAGTGTGTTGGTTTAATACATTTATATATTGCAATATGATTACCACCATAACCTTGGTGGTAATCTCTATTAAATAACAATATGATCGAATTCTCAGTGTGTGTGTGTGTGTGTGTGTGTATGCAGGGAAAATGATTAAAGTCTTAGCAGCTTTGAAGTTTATAGCACGGTATTGTTAACTATAATCACTATGTTGTGCATTTAATCTCCAGAACCTATTTACTGACTAGTTGCAAGTTTTTTCCTTTAGCAACATCTCCCCAGTTCCCTAATTCCCCCACCCCTGGTAATCACTATACTGCTGTTTCTATGAGTTCAACTTTTTTAGAACCCACAGAAAAGTGAGATCATACAGAATTCATCTTTCTCTGTCTGACTATGTCACTCAACATAGTTCACTCAGTGTCCATCCATGTTGTCCCAAATGGAAGCGTTCTTCTTTCTCATGGCTGAATTATTCCATTTGACATCTGCTGACACACACTTATGTTTAGATCTTTAGGTTATTTCCATATCTTGGCCATTGTGAATAATGCTGCAATAAACATAGGAGTACAACCATGAAATTGCTTTCAAATAGCTATTAGCTCACAAAACCAAATTTCAAATACAGCATTAAAAAGAATATTTATATAATAATACATTTTATATTATAGCTGAATATGTACATGTCTTTTACTTTTGTATGGCTCATTCTGTCCTGTATCAGTGACAGTGTCACAGAATGACAGACATCCACAGATTAGCAGGATTGAGCCCATCCACTGAATCACTAGTTCTAATCTTCACGAGCTGATTCTTTAATATTCCTGAGACTTCAAACACACATCATCTAATTTCCATGTAAGTCCAAAGCCTGAATAGGTCACAATATGTGGATACTTATTCATTTATCCCAGAGATATTTATTGAAACTCTGCTCTAGAATAGGCAACTTGCTATGCACAATATCATAGTTAGAAATATCAACAACCTCAGATATGCAGGTGATACCACTCTAATGGCAGAAAGCAAAGAGGAACTAAACAAAGAGTTTGATG
Source organism: Tragelaphus eurycerus (assembly GCA_935064755.1). Classification (NCBI taxonomy): domain Eukaryota; kingdom Metazoa; phylum Chordata; class Mammalia; order Artiodactyla; family Bovidae; genus Tragelaphus; species Tragelaphus eurycerus. The sequence goes on along the minus strand of CAKXYN010000004.1, from coordinate 30,456,806 downwards.
AGGGTGAAAGAGGAGAGTGAAACAATTGGCTTAAAACTCAACATTCAAAAAACTAACAGCATGGCATCTCATACCATCACTTCATTGCAAATAGATGGAGGGAAAATGGAAACAATGACAGATTTCATTTCCTTGGGCTCCAAAATCACTGTAGACAGTGACTGCAGCCGTGAAATTAAGACACTTGCCCCTTGGAAGAAAAGCTAGGACAGATCTAGACAGTGTATTAAAAACCAGAGACATCACTTTGCTGCCAAAGGCCCATATATTCAAAACTCTGGTTTTCCAATAGTCATGTATGGATGTGAGAGTTGGACCATAAAGAAGGCTGAGCACCAAAGGGTTGATTCTTTCCAATCGTGGTCCTGGAGAAGACTCTTGAGAATCTCTGACTGCAAGGAGATCAAACCAGTCAATCCTAAAGGAAATCAACCCTGAATATTCTTTGGAAAGACTATTCCCAAAGCTGAATCTCCAATACTTTGGCCATCTGATGCAAAGAGCTGCTGACTCACTGGAAAATATTCTAATGCTGGGAAGGTTTGTGCGCAGGAGGAGATGGGGACAACAGAGGATAAGATGGGTTGGATGGCATCACTGAGTCAATGGACATGAGTTTGAGCAAACTCCAGGAGATAGTGAAGGACAGGGAAGCCTGGTGTGCTGCAGCCCATGGGGTGGCAAAGAGCTGGACACCACTTAGGGACTGAACAACAGTGACGCACTGTATCTAAGTGAGGCACCAATTTTGCTTCCAAGACTGATCAGTAAGTATCCACAGTGCAATGAGAGCAATGGCATTGATACTTATATCATTATACCTCTAAAGGGGGAAATACTCAGACTGGGGAGTGCAGAGAGGATGGGAGAAGATGGGAGGAAGTGATCTTTGAACTAGGTATTGAATATTTGAATAGGAGCTTTCCAGGAAAAAGGGTTGGGAAAGAGATGCTTCCACAATGAAAGGAAAGAAACATCCATAGTATTTATTCCAAGAATTGCAGAACTTTTCTGTGTGTTGATTTTATATCCTGCAACTTTACTATATTCATTGATTAGCTCTAGTAATTTTCTCCTGTAGTCTTTAGGGTTTTCTATGTAGAGGATCATGTCATCTGCAAACAGTGAGAGTTTTACTTCTTCTTTTCCAATTTGGAGTCCTTTTATTTCTTTTTCTGCTCTGATTGCTGTGGCCAAAACTTCCAAAACTATGTTGAATAGTAGTGGTGAGAGTGGGCACCCTTGTCTTGTTCCTGACTTTAAGGGAAATGCTTTCAATTTTTCACCATTGAGGATAATGTTTGCTGTAGGTTTGTCATACAAAGCTTTTATTATGTTGAAGTATGCATTCTTGTACACTAATAACGAGAAAATAGAAAGAGAAATTAAGGAAACAATTCCATTCACCATTGCAATGAAAAGAATAATATACTTAGGAATATATCTACCTGAAGAAACTAAAGACCTATATATAGAAAACTATAAAACACTGGTGAAAGAAATCAAAGAGAACACTAATAGATGGAGAAATATACCATGTTCATGGATTAGAAGAATCAATATAGTGAAAATGAGTATACTACCCAAAGCAATCTATAGAATCAATGCAATCCTTATCAAGCTACCCATGGTATTTTTCACAGAGCTAGAGCAAATAATTTCACAATTTGTATGGAAATACAAAAAGCCTCGAATAGCCAAAGCAATCTTGAGAAAGAAGAGCGGAACTGGAGGAATCAACCTGCCTGACTTCAGGCTCTACTACAAAGCCACAGTCATCAAGACAGTATGGTACTGGCACAAAGACAGAAATATAGATCAATGGAACAAAATAGAAAGCCCAGAGATAAATCCACTCACCTATGGACACCTTATCTTTGACAAAGGAGGCAAGAATATACAGTGGAGAAAAGACAATCTCTTTAACAAGTGGTGCTGGGAAAACTGGTCAACCACTTGTAAAAGAATGAAACTAGAACACTTTCTAACACCATACACAAAAATAAACTCAAAATGGATTAAAGATCTAAATGTAAGACCAGAAACTATAAAAATCTTAGAGGAGAACATAGGCAAAACACTCTGACATACATCACAGCAGGATCCTCTATGACCCACCTCCCAGAATATTGGAAATAAAAGCAAAAATAAACAAATGGGATCTAAGTAAAATTAAAAGCTTCTGCACAACAAAAGAAACTATAAGCAAGGTGAAAAGACAGCCTTCAGAATGGGAGAAAATAATAGCAAATGAAGCAACTGACAAACAACTAATCTCTAAAATATACAAGCAACTCCTGTAGCTCAATTCCAGAAAAATAAACGACCCAATCAAAAAATGGGCCAAAGAACTAAATAGACATTTCTCCAAAGAAGACATACAGATGGCTAACAAACACATGAAAAGATGCTCAACATCACTCATTATCAGAGAAATGCAAATCAATACCACTATGAGGTACCATTTCATGCCAGTCAGAATGGCTGCCATCCAAAAGTCTACAAGCAAAAATGCTGGAGATGGTGTGGACAAAAGGAAACCCTCTTACACTGTTGGTGGGAATGCAAACTAGTACAGCCACTATGGAGAACAGTGTGGAGATTCCTTAAAAAACTGGAAATAGAACTGCCTTAAATTAAAAGACGCTTACTCCTTGGAAGGAAAGTTATGACCAACCTAGATAGCATATTCAAAAGCAGAGACATCACTTTGCCAACAAAGGTTCGCCTAGTCAAGGCTATGGTCTTTCCTGTGGTCATGTATGGATGTGAGAGCTGGACTGTGAAGAAGGCTGAGCGACGAAGAATTGATGCTTTTGAACTGTGGTGTTGGAGAAGACTCTTGAGAGTCCCTTGGACTGCAAGGAGATCCAACCAGTCCGTTCTGAAGGAGATCAACCCTGGGATTTCTTTGGAAGGAATGATGCTAAAGCTGAAACTCCAGTATTTTGGCCACTTCATGTGAAGAGTTGACTCATTGGAGAAGACTCTGATGCTGGGAGGGATTGGGGGCAAGAGGAGAAGGGGACGTCAGAGGATGAGATGGCTGGATGGCATCACTGACTCGATGGATGTGAGTCTGAGTGACCTCCGGGAGTTGGTGATGGACAGGGAGGCTTGGCATGCTGCGGTTCGTGGAGTCGCAAAGAGTCGGACACGACTGAGCGACTGATCTGATCTGATCTGATGACCCAGCAAACCCACTGCTGGGCATACACACTGAGGAAACCAGAATTGAAAGAGACACGTGTACCCCAATGTTCATCGCAGCACTGTTTATTATAGCCAGGACATGGAAGCAACCTAGATGTCCATCAGCAGATGAATGGATAAGAAAGCAGTGGTACATATACACAATGGAGTATTACTCAGCCATTAAAAAGAATGCATTTGAGTCAGTTCTAATGAGGTGGATGAAACTGGAGCCTATTATACAGAGTGAAGTAAGCCAGAAATAAAAACACAAATACAGTATACTAACGCATATATATATGGAATTTAGAAAGATGGTAACGACAACCCTGTATGCGAAACAGCAAAAGAGACACAGATGTATAGAACAGTCTTTTGGACTCTGCTGGGGCTGGGGGGGGGGGGGGGGGCGGTGGGCAATGATTTGGGAGAATGGCATTAAAACATGTATAATATCATATAAGAAATTTAAAAAAATGTCACCGTTACTATTAAAAAAAAAAAAGAATTGCAGAACTTGAAGATTCTCCAAGCCTTGTTTCATCAACCTTTACTTCATATATTTTTAAAAATACTACAGTAATAGCATGGCGGGACTATGTATGTCTGTTATCACTGGATTTCCCCCCAACAAATTATGCAAAGAAATGGGGGAAAAGGAAAGGTAACTAGAATATAAGAAGAGGCTCAAGCTTCACTTGTAAGATACATTGAGTTCAAAAGGCTGCCCTCTCAAACCTGCAGCTGTGATTAGGAAAGCCAAGTGTGCTCTTTCTTTTATTTGATCCCATAAAATAGAATTCGAAGTTACAGATTTTTTCCACCAGGGCTGAGGGAGGCTTGTGTGAGAGCCTGTGATATTATTGAAAACAGTGGGGACTGGTGGTCCTTTTGTGCCTCCAAAAGATGCCTCAAGCAATTGAATTCTTGAATCAGAGCTCGCTTGTATTCCCTCTTAGCACTCTGTGTACTAGATGCTGGAATATAAAGGGAAAAAACCTGCAGAACATGACTTATCAAATCTTCTAGTTACATCAATTGCATCATGAGTGGGTAAAAATAGGCTTTTTCATCACTACAACTATGTACATTTTATTCATTTGCACCAAGTACAATTGTCTTGGCTTCAGACCCCTTGGATAAGGGAAAGTTCTCAATAAGGCATATGTCTAGTAAGTTCCATGAAAATACAAACCATGTTCTCTTTGCTTTTGTACTTTTCTCTAACTAGTGTAATGAATGTCCCAGCTGCATCATACAAACAGATAGGCTGGTTGGTTGAATGAGTTCATAAAGGAGAAGAGAAACTGTGGAGTTTAAGGTAAAATAGCAGAATATCATTATTCTGGTGATTTGTATTATTGCAAAATCTTATACATATTACTCAGAAACAAAGGAAAAAGAGCTCTACATAACAACAGTACTTACTACATGCCAGCAGACACTGTTTCTTATTAGTGTTTTGCATATGCTGACTCATTTAGTCTTCCCAACACCTCCATGGGAGTAGCCTGGATGTTGACTGGGGTTAATCAACCCAAATCACATGTCTGAGAACAAGGGAACTTTGAATTCCCCAAAGAGAAATTGGGGCTCTGAGTAATAGATGATTGGGTGGAAGCCAAAAAGTGCCTGCCACACTCATAGAATGAGTAGCATAGCCAAGACTGAGCCCACATCTCCTATTTCAGACTAATGAGCCCTCACTATGCCCTGCAATCCACCTCCAAGAGCAAAAATATATATGATGAATCACTAATACATTCACTGTTTTTTCCTCATTCATACAATAAATATTTCATTCATTAAACTAACATTTACTAAGCAGATTATTTCTTTCTTTACATGGATGCAGAAGCTATGGCTCAAATACCTTTCCTACTAAGTTTACAAAGAGGCTTTTAGAAGACATTCTTCAGTTTACTGAAAGCCTCATCTTTTCTCCATGCAGTATTTTGAAGTGATTCACTTTCAGCTCAGAGATGTATGGGATATAATGTTTGCAAATGTGAGATTAGTATTTGTGTAAGATACTAACACACAAGACCGCCACACCTGGGGATTCATAATCAATTCATATATTAGGCTACATTCAGCTTAGGGGCTAAGAACTTCCCAAAGACTACCCCAAAATGAAGCAGCTTCACAGACTTCCTCTTAGCAGCCCATGAAAATCAGCCCTTCCTGTGAACCCCTATGTATTCTTTCAACTTACCATACCATCTGCAGAGGGGTCCAAGCTTTAAGCCATGAGCAGAAAAGATGTCCTATGCCCTCTGTCTCCTCTTTTTTTTTTTTTTAATCAAAATGTAGTTGACATAACGATGTTATGATGGTGTCAGGTGTACTAAACAGTGATTTGACTTTTATATATAATATGAAATGATCACCATGATAAGGCTAGTAATAATCTGCCTCACACAAAGTTATTATAATATTACCAAACATATTCCTTGTGCTGTATATTACTTCCCTATGGCTTATTTAAAAGACAACAAATAACAACTGTTGGCAAGGATGTGGAGAAAAGGGAACCCCTTACACTGCTAGTAGAAGTATAAGATGGTACAACTGCTATAGAAAACAGTATGGCAGTTGCTCAAAAAATTTAAAATAGAACTAATATATGATCCAGCGGCTACAGAAGTTGTTCTAAGATTTTACCCAAAGAAAACACAAATTCAAAAAGATATATGAAGCCCAGTGTTCACTGCAGCATTATTTACAATAACCAAGATATGGAAGCAATTCAAGCACCCATCAATAGATGAATAAATATAAGAGATGTGGCATACATATCTATAATGAAATATTACTCAGCCATAAAAAATTGAAGTCTCGCCATTTTGTGATAACATGGTCTAGAGTGTATTATAAAAAATGAAGTACAGACAGAGAAAGACAAAGACCATATGATCGCACTTATATGTGGTATATAGACAAACAAAACAAAATGAAAACAGATTCACAGATACAGAGAACAGATGGTAGGGCAGTGGAAGAATGGGCAGGTTAGGCAAAGGGGATTAAAAGATACTAACTTCCAGTCTCTTCTTTATATACATTTTAGAATTCTATTTCTAGGTAAAGAAAAGTATAGCAGGACAAGGATAAATGAAAATGGAGTAAGCAGTATGTTAAAGATGCCTCCCTGCTTTCTTTTATTTTTAGATCCTGTTCCTTCAATAATTTTCCATCACACCCAACATGTAACAGGGTCTGTTCTGCACAGTGGACAAAATACACATGCCAATTTCTGACCCTGTGAAACTTATGTTCTAGCAGACTTTATGTTTCAGTAATATTCAAAGAAAACAGGCTGGAGCACAGAAAATAATTGAAACATCTTATCAAACTTTTTCTAAAGTCAAACTCAAATTGTCAGCAATGAGTCTTCAGTCTCAAAATGTCATGAACAGGACTATCCCACCCACACACTCACCCCACCAGCACAGAAGAGAAGGGAAACAGTACATCATAAATGATGAGGTGAAGATGTGCCTTGAGTGTCAGAAATTCCAAACTTAGGTGAAGGGAAAATTGAGAAGGAGTAGGCTTTTCAGTTAACACAATGTCACCTCAAGAACTGGGTTGAAATAGTCCAGAGTTAGCAAGTCAGACCTGAAGTATTGTAGAAGAGAACGAGATAAAGTCAACAACCCCATGGAAAGGAAACGGGATTGTTGAATTACATCATGTAAAAATAGCATTTGATAAATTAGATTTCAGGGAAGTTTTGACTCACTGTCTGTTAATGCTCCCTGGCAGCCTGTGTCTAGAAGTGGAGAGCTGGTCAATTGTCCAGACCCTGTCAGAATCTTATTCTGAACAGATGCCTTATTATGCAGGGTGATTTATTATAATAGCATTATCAGTGAAGGAATTAACTAAATGACTCACGAAATTTGTAACCAGGCCCAGGAGTGCTCACCTGTAACACCTATGACCAACACCTCAGGTTGGGGTATGGTTTGCTAATGACCATGTGTTATTAATTGCAAGGGACACTTTTCCCTGATTTTAGACCTGGAAAATAAAAAGCTCTTAAATTTCTGTGAAACCAAAGAGTAGAGTCTTCTGTAATTCATTAAGCACAGGCTCAAAGTAACACAGCAATTCAATAGTGCATCATCGGCCGAAAAGTTAATGTCATTTGAATCGAGTGACTATGCAGTGCAGTAAATTCAGGTGCAGTAATCCAACTTGATAGAAGTTGTTAGGTATTTTTTTTTTCCAACAAGTTTTAAGAAAGAAGAAGAAGAAATCTAACATTTATTAAATGACAACCATCTGACAGCTATCTTATCACATTTAATCTGTACAGAAATCCTAGGTTTGGTAGTATTACATCCATTTTATAGATAAGGAAACAGGCTTAGAGAGCTAACGTAACTTGAGTAACTTGCTCTTGGCCACACCCTCAAAAAGGTAGTGAAACCAAGACATAACTCCAAGTCTTAGCTTTCCAGGTGCTTACACTTCTGCATAAAACGCCACCATGAGGGTTCCCAGTGAGTGGCACCTATAATTCCTACCTTTGATGGATTTATATCACTGTTAAGGAAATGAATGCATAGACACAGAAGCTAAAGAACAAAATAATAGAACACATCAGAAAACAAGTGCAATAATGCCTTGTGCGTATATAGGCTTTATAGTTTTCAAGATGCATTCATTTCTGTTGCTTTTCTTAATCATCAAAAAGCTCCTGACTCATATATTTCAAGCAAGAAGTATTCCGATGTCTTTGCTTAGGATTTGGCATTTGAAAGAAATTGGATACAATCCTCACACTTGTAAAAATGTAATCTTTACTAAAATGGATGGTACATTCTGAAAACATAGGCCTGGACTGTCAGTTCCCACATAAGTTCAAGAACCAGAGCACCCAGGGGCCACAGACCTCTCAGAGGAGGGCTATGAGATCGATCAGATCAGATCAGATTAGTCGCTCAGTCGTGTCTGACTCTTTGTGACCCCATGAATCCCAGCACGCCAGGCTTCCCTGTCCATCACCAACTCCCGGAGGTCACTCAGACTCACACCCATCGAGTCAGTGATGCCATCCAGCCATCTCATCCTCTGTCGTCCCCTTCTCCTCCTGCCCCCAGTCCCTCCCAGCATCAGAGTCTTCTCCAATGAGTCAACTCTTCGCATGAGGTGGCCAAAGTACTGGAGTTTCAGCTTTAGCATCATTCTTTCCAAAGAAATCCCAGGGCTGATCTCCTTCAGAATGGACTGGTTGGATCTTGCAGTCCAAGGGACTCTCAAGAGTCTTCTCCAACATCACATTTCAAAAGCATCAATTCTTTGGCGCTCAGCCTTCTTCACAGTCCAACTCTCACATCCATACATGACCACAGGAAAAACCATAGCCTTGACTAGGCGAACCTTTGTTGGCAAAGTAATGTCTCTGCTTTTGAATATGTGATCTAGGTTGGTCATAACTTTCCTTCCAAGGAGTAAGCGTCTTTTAATTTCATGGCTGCAGTCACCATCTGCAGTGATTTTGGAGCCCAGAAAAACAAAGTCTGACACTGTTTCCACTCTTTCCCCATCTATTTTCCATGAAGTGATGGGACCGGATGTCATGATCTTCGTTTTCTGAATGTTGAGCTTTAAGCCAACTTTCTCACTCTCCACTTTCACCTTCATCAAGAGGCTTTTGAGTTCCTCTTCACTTTCTGCCATAAGGGTGGTATCATCTGCATATCTGAGGTTATTGATATTTCTCCCAGCAATCTTGATTCCAGCTTGTGTTTCTTCCAGTCCAGTTTCTCATGGTGTATTCTGCATATAAGTTAAATAAACAGGGTGACAATATACAGCCTTGACGTACTCCTTTTCCTATTTGGAACCAGTCTGTTGTTCCATGACCAGTTCTAACTGTTGCTTCCTGACCTGCATACAAATTTCTCAAGAGGCAGATCAGGTGGTCTGGTATTCCCATCTCTCTCAGAATTTTCCACAGTTTATTTTGATCCACACAGTCAAAGGCTTTGGCATAGTTAATAAAACAGAAATAGATGTTTTTCTGGAACTCCCTTGCTTTTTCCATGATCCAGTGGATGTTGGCAATTTGATCTCTGGTTCCTCTGCCTTTTCTAAAACCAGCTTGAACATCAGGAAGTTCACGGTTCACGTATTGCTGAAGCCTGGCTTGGAGAATTTTGAGCATTACTTTACTAGCGTGTGAGATGAGTGCAATTGTGCAGTAGTTTGAGCATTCTTTGGCATTGCCTTTCTTTGGGATTGGAATGAAAACTGACCTTTTCCAGTCTTGTGGTCACTTCTGAGTTTTCCAAATTTGCTGGCATATTGGGTGCAGCACTTTCACAGCATCATCTTTCAGGATTTGGAATGGCTAAACTGGAATTCCATCACCTCCACTAGCTTTGTTCGTAGTGATGCTTTCTAAGGCCCACTTGACTTCACATTCCAGGATGTCTGGCTCTAGGACTATGAGATATTGTCCCATAAATCCAAAATATCAAAAATATAACAGTGTGCATTAGACACATCATGCTAGCATAAATGAGTGATGGCCAGCACCAAAGGTTTAAGGAGAATGTCCGGGAAGCAGTGAAAAGGCAACATTGAGAACGGATAGTCCAATGCTTTTGGTTGATATTTCTGCAAACTATGTAAAAGCATCTTTCTCTATCTTGATTCATTTCATGGGATTCCCAAGAGGAGCCCTAACAGCATGGAAGGTGATGGTCCAGGAATTCAGACCCAAAATAAATGTACAGATGAATGATGCTTATTCATTTCTGAGGCTGTGGCAACACGGTTAATATTAAACTTGGTTGATGAGTGACCACTTCAGGGTCACACTTTCATTTTAGAGAAGTGGAGTCAATGAATACTGAGAGACAGCTGTCTACAGGCTCTGTACCAGGTGCTTTGCTATACAGACACAAAATGCTGAAGGACATACTGTTATCTTCATTTTTACATGAAGAAAATGATAGCTCCAGAGTCCAAAGCCACACAGGGTCAGTAAATTATAAGACCTTTTAACATGATGATGGTAGTTTTACTGATCTCATAAAATCCTAAATTAGATTAAGGATCATATGAAATAACAAGGAAAGAGGACTTTGATTATTTTATACTTTCATGATAAGTTTACTGTATCATCATCACTGTAATTACAATGATCATCAACATCAGCAGTTGTCATCAACAATTCATCTCTTTTTTAAAGAGTTATTTGCAAAACTGTCACTTGATAACAAATATTAGCATCAAAATTATTTTACTTGACTTGCATATCATTTTCATCAAGACAGTTTTTATGATTAAAAAAAGAATATCTCATCAAAGACTGAACAATAGGATTTAATTTAGCCTTGAAAGGAGCAAAATAAAGACCCAATAACTATTTAGCAGTGGTATTATTCACTTTAGTCACATAGGCAATCTAATAAGAAAGCAAGAATGGGGAGAAAGAGAGGAAGAAATGTCATGCTTAACCCAACCACACTAAGCCAACATTTTAGTGTAAGTGCCTTCTGGTTTCTTAATATTCATATCCTGCTGCTACTGCTGCTGCTAAGTCGCTTCAGTTGTGTCCGACTCTGTGCAACCCCATAGACAGCCTCCCACCAGGCTCCCCCGTCCCTGGGATTCTCCAGGCAAGAACACTGGAGTGGGTTGCCATTTCCTTCTCCAATGCATGAAAGTGAAAAGTGAAAGTGAAGTCGCTCAGTCGTGTCCGACTCTTAGCAACCTCATGGACTGCAGCCTACCAAGGTCCTCTGTCCATGGGATTTTCCAGGCAAGAGTACTGGAGTGGGGTGCCATTGCCTTCTCCAGTTCATATCCTACATGACTGTATTCAGGGTACATATAAATATGGATCCTGTTTTTAATTCATATACATTATACTCTAATCATTTTTAGGGATTGTTACATGATTTTTATAACCTTTATATATAACAGCTTCATAATAAGCCACAATATTTATTACTTAACAAGCCCTATTGGTAAGTTCTGACTTTTTAGAATTAATTATGGTTTTGTGATTGAACACAACTATTTTTCATATATATTTTACCTTTTGGATATTTTTAGGAGACACTAGCAAAACTTTGTACAAGAACAATTTGTGGTTTCAGATTCATTCCAACAGTTATTTTTCCCAAAAGTCTATATTAATACACAGGGTCACCAACAATCATTAGGAACACTGGTTTCACCAAATACTTGTTAGAGTTTTTATATTATTATTTAAACTTTTTTGCTAGTTAATAAGGGGAAAATAGTGCCTCTTTATTCTAAAATACATTTCTTTAATATTAGTGAAAGTAAACATTTTTATGAATGCTTGTTAGTTGTATTTGTTCCCTTTTAAAAATTGAGATGTAGTTGACATTAATATTGTGTCAGTTTAAAGTGTGTGTGTGTGTATGTGTGTTAAGTTGCTTCAGTAGTGATGGACTCTTTGCGACACTATGGACTGTAGCCCACCAGACTCCTCTGTCCGTGGGATTCTCCAAACAAGAATACTGGAGTGGGTTGCCATTTCTTTCTCCAAAGGATCCTCCTGACCCAGGGATCTAACTTGCCTCTTCTGTGATTCTTGCATTGCAGGCAAATTCTTTACCGCTGTTCCACCAGGGAAGCCTGTCAGTTTAAAGTGTACGACGTGTTAATTTGATATACTTACATATTGCAATATGACTACCACATTGGTCTTAACTAACACTTCCAATCATATTTAACAATTATCATTTCTCCTTTGCAGTGAGAATATTTTGTGAATATTCCCATCAAGTCCTTTACGCACTGATCTGTCCCATTCTCAGTGATATTTCCTTAACAGTTTATACAAGCTCTTTTTCTAAAGATGGTATTTTCCTCACCATAAACAATTGCTAACATTTTCCTCCTTTTCATGCTTGCCTTATGGTTTTGATTGCTTTAATGTTTGAAAGGTTTAGTTCTACATTTATGTAAATCTCTCTATTTCAATGTGACTTTTTTATTTGCGGGGGTGGATTTCTAAACTTAGAAATGTAGGGCCTCAGTAGAGGTTTAATAAATATTCTGTTTTTGTTTTTTTCAAGATCTTGTAAAGTATAATTTTAAAATTCAACTGTCTTGATCAAGTACAACTTGTAGTGCAGTGATGCCAGTCTCTCTTGGGTCTAACCACTTTATCTGCCTTTTCTCCCAAGTTTCTTTATACTCTTCTTGCTCTGCCCAACCCCCTAAATGCTGGTACTTCTCAGAAATCTGCCCTAATCCTCTTCTCTTTTTCCTATGCATTTTACTACCCCCCTGGACAGTCTCACCTACACCCATTACTTCAGTTACTCCCAGCACAGCTTTGACTTCCTCATTCCTATCTCCAGACCCAGTTGTCTGTGTCAGAAACCCAGACATCATCACTAAGTGCCTTTCTCCTTCACAAGCTTGACAACCAGATTCAATGGATTCTACCTCCCAATTTAGGTCCTCTTCCTTTGCCCTCCTTTCCATCCCCTTGCCATTCTTCTAGCCTTGGCTTTCATCCGGACAGCTGCAATTGCCTCCTTACTGGTTTTCTTGCCTCTGCTCTCATCCCTTCCAGCAGAGATGAGATAAGGTGATATCTCTGGGTGATAAGGTATCAACATGCTGTAGCTTCCCTGTCCAAAGTTATCTATTTATCAGCAGATCAATTAACAATCACAGAACAGGAATCATAATAAAGTCATGCAGGGGAGGTCCAGAAACAGGGGTACCTAACGAGACTGAGATGAGGAGGTCAGACAGGTGAAAGAGTTGATGGTAACTGTGAATAAAAACTCAGAAAGAAAACAAGGACTTCTTCCCGGGGAACCTACGGAGATAGATTCTAGTGTCTAACAGGTATTGAGGGCCTGACTCAGTCAGGCATTTTATCTATAATTACTCATTGGTCTTCATAACAACCATTTGAAGTAGGTACAGTTACTAACCTCATCTCATAGATGAGGAACCCCAGCAAAAGGATAGCAAAGACTATGCCTTTAGTCATATTGCTGGAGAACAGAAGAGCAAGGCACTCTAATCCCCAGGTCCTTGAGCTTAGCCATTATGCAAAACTGTCTCTTTTCAAGTGAAAGGGCTGTGGGGTGGGGAAGGAGACAGACAGTGTTAGAGGTTGAAGACTAACAAAGATATGACTTTAGGTATCCTGGTTAGGTAAGCCATGAGTCCCAGTCAGGAATTCTAGGTAATGACCCTACACTACTGTGTTAACTTTGGAATAGTAATTAATATTTAAGTGTCTCAATTTCAGCATTCGAAAAATTAGGTTATTGGCACTTCCTCTTCTAGTTTCTAATGAGTCAAAAATGTTATTCCTTAGAGTATTACTAACATTGTTAGCAGAACTACGAGCATGGGGATCAAGAGATACGAGAAACTCGTCCTCTTTACAAACATTTCAAATATTGTTCTGTTGCAAAATGGGAGGAGGAAGCTTAGTTTCCAGAGGCCTTAGGCTCTGCAATTATTTGCAGATCTTATGCAGTCATTCAGGTATGGAGTCTGCTTTCCTTCTTTCTCCAGCTTTTAGACTCACTGGAGAACTTCTCAAAGCTTGTGAACCTCACTGTCAAATACTCTATCCATCTTAAAAAGGAAGCAGCTTTGGGGAGTATAGTACAGGTTCCTAAAAACAGGAACAGGCATCTTTAAGAAACAATCTTTCTGATTGGCATCTCTGCCTGCCAACCTAAGTTCATCCAGTGTAAGTCTTGGATCTGGACCTTACTGAAAATGAAAATGCTGCCCATGAATTATTCTAGAGATGAAACATTGACATCAGTTTAATTCAGTTTGCCTCCAAGACATTAATCTTGTTTCATTTCATTGAAAGAAAATTTTGTTGAAGAACTTTGTGTCAGGAACAAAGTCAATCAAAAGGTGTAAGGATTTTCTTTCCTTCTTCAGGAATCTTTTAACTAAACTGACACTTAGCCACCTACACTGTTTCTATAGTAATCTTTTATTAACCAGGGTCTTCTAAACACAAAAAATAACCCTAGACTATCAGCCTAGGAAACATTCAAAATTCTCATATTCTGTATGAAGCCGTATTTTTTTATTTCCTTGCCTTAGTAATTTGAAACTATTGTTCAGTGAGTCAGTGCTTCTCCTTCTAAACATATTTGTTGGAAAGAACTTCAGTATATGCTATAGCTCAGAATAATATATCAACATTTGAGATGGAAAGTATATATTTGGCAGATTCTCCTCCCATTTTGGAAATCCATGTGTAGATCTATGGAATGTTATTATAAACTATCCCTGGGTTCTATTAGACTTTTGTTTTCCATTGATTGCTATGTACAAGAGGCCAAAGCAATGAAAAGTGTATCAATAATCTAAAAAGAAAATGCCATAACAATTAAATGGCAGCTGGAAATTAGCTGCATTGTACAATAGATCGATATGCATTACAAAATCAAAATGAATCTGAGCATTTGAACTTAAAAACATGTAAGAAATGGGAGCATAATTTTTTACTCTAGTGCTATTACATACCTTACTTCTTAAACAACAAGGAAAAATACAATAGCAAGTGTTAGTGAAATTAGCCTGTCTTATACAAAGATTCAGGGACTTGCCTAGCAGTCCAGTGGTTAAAACTCTGAGCTCCCAATGGGCCTGGGTTCAGTCCCTGATCAGAGAACTATATCCCACATGCCAGTCAGTGTGTCAAACACACACACACACACACACACACACACACACACGAGGCAGATAACCAGCCTTGGGAAGTGTTTATCATTACCTATATTCAAAATATTTTAATAAATATATTCAGTCCCAATGCCCCCACCTACCTTAAGACCAAGAAGGAAGAAAGTATCTTTTCAAGATTTGATTGATTGGTGGTGGTTGCCTGTGGAGCCAGGTTGAAAAAAATTGTGAGGCTAACCCAAGACTCAATAAGAAAGACCGCTGGTAGCAATTGTGGTATCCACCATGGATATTTTAGGGTTGGGGAGGGGTGGTAGAAAACATTATAACTATTTGTCCATCTTAAATCTCAAGGCATTTTTGTGGAACATGAGTGATATGTGTGAACATTCTTATGCACGTCTCTTAGTGCATACATCTGTGAGTTACCACCAGATTGTATGCGTTAGTCTCTCAGTCGTGTCCAACTCTTTGTGACCCTATGGACTGTAGCCCACCAGGCTCTTCTGTCCATGATATTCTCCAGTCAAGAATACTGGAGTGGTTTACCATTCCCATCTCCAGGAGATCTTCCCAACCCAGGGATCGAACCTGGGTCTCCTGCATTGCGGGCAGATTCTTTACCATCTGAGCCACAAGAGAAGCCCCACAGCTAGGTTGTAGAGAATGCAAATATTCAACTTTACAAGATAACACCAAATTGCTTTTCAAAGTGACTTTACTAGTTCACACTTCTACTAGCAACAAGGACTCTCGGATATGGAGAAATTTCCATAACAGTAAGTGCCAGAGACAGATTTGGATATAGACATATCTCCAGAGAATTCTGTTTACATTGCATTAACTACCTAGGGATATATGATGAGCTCACAAGACTCAAAGAAGAGAAGCTTGCTCAAGAGGTTTGAGGTAAAAATCAACATATGACAGAACTCCAAGTAAATTCTAGTGGCAATAGAACAATTTTGATGAAAATTGAAGTTTCTGTCTGAGCTTATCACATAAAGAATGAGAATTCTGGATTTGAGAGATAGTGTTGAGCATGGTATCCAGTTAGAATTGAATGAGTCCAGCTTCAGAGAACAAATCTGGCACTTTGCACATTAATTACCAGTTTCCACCTTAAAGGTTAACTTTAAGTAACCTTTAAAGCCATTGTGTGGAACACAATAAACTGTGGAAAATTCTGAAAGAGATGGGAATACCAGACCACCTGACCTGCCTCTTGAGAAATCTGTATGCAGGTCAAGAGGCAACAGGTAGAATTGGACATGGAACAACAGACTGGTTCCAAATAGGAAAAGGAGTTCGTCAAGGCTGTATATTGTCACCTTGTTTATTTAACTTATATGCAGAGTACATCATGAGAAACACTGGGCTGGAAGAAACACAAGCTGGAATCAAGATTGCCAGGAGAAATATCAATAACCTCAGATATGCAGATGACACCACCCTTGTGGCAGAAAGTGAAGAGGAACTCAAAAGCCTCTTGATGAAAGTGAAAGTGGAGAGTGAAAAAGTTGGCTTAAAGCTCAACATTCAGAAAACGAAGATCATGGCATCTGGTCCCATCACTACATGGGAAACAGATGGGGAAACAGTGGAAACAGTGTCAGACTTTATTTTTCTGGGCTCCAAAATTACTGCAGATGGTGATTGCAGCCATGAAATTAAAAGATGCTTACTCCTTGGAAGGAAAGTTATGACCAACCTAGATAGCATATCGGAGAAGGCAATGGCAAGCCACTCCAGTACTCTTGCCTAGAAAATCCCATGGATGGAGGAGCCTGGTGGGCTGCAGTCCATGGGGTCGCTACCAGTCTATTGCAACTGAGCAACTTCATTTTCACTTCTCACTTTCACACAATGGAGAAGGAAATGGCAACCCACTCCAGTGTTCTTGCCTGGAGAATCCCGGGGACGGGGAAGCCTGGTGGGCTGCCATCTGTGGAGTCGCATAGAGTCAGACACGACTGAAGCAACTTAGCAGCAGCAGCAGCAGCAGCAGATAGCATATTCAAAACCAGAGACATTACTTTGCCAACAAAGGTCCGTCTCGTCAAGGCTATGGTTTTTTCAGTGGTCATGTATGGATGTGAGAGTTGGACTGTGAAGAAAGCTGAGCACCCAAGAATTGATGCTTTTGAACTGTGGTGTTGGAAAAGACTCTTGAGAGTCCCTTGAACTGCAAGGAGATCCAACCAGTCCATTCTAAAGGAGATCAGCCCTGGGATTTCTTTGGAAGGAATGATGCTAAAGCTAAAACTTCAGTACTTTGGCCACCTCATGCGAAGAGTTGACTCATTGGAAAAGACTCTGATGCTAGGAGGGATTGGGGGCAGGAGGAGAAGGGGATGACAGAGGATGAGATGGCTGGATGGCATCACTGACTCGATGGATGTGAATCTGAGTCAACTCCGGGAGCTGGTGATGGACAGGGAGGCCTGGCATGCTGCGATTCATGGGGTCGCAAAGAGTCGGACGTGACTGAGGGACTGAACTGAACTGAACTGAACTGAAAAGTAACTTTGCTTGCTTCAGTATTTTCTTGGTAGGCTGAAGTTAAAACAGTCCACAGACGGAAAGGTAAAGTCCTATTCTAGGAGGACATTCTTGATCCATGGATAGAAAGTTGTCTTTCATTTGGAGATATACCATTTGGTTTTGTTACAATGATAAACAACATGTTTTAAAATGTATTAGGAATGGTTTTCAGCTACATCTGCAGTAAGCAAGTGAGGTGAAAACATCTAAAAATGTTTTAACTTGACATATATTGATAACACAAAATGGGAAGATAATAGGTTAAATTAATTGTCTTTTATGCCCTATATTTATAAATACTAGCCTCTATGCATTTAAGCTGAATCAAGATGTTTAAATCTCTTGACACTGAAAGAAAAAAAGTGAACTTTTTCCAAGCCACACAGAACATACAATATTTTATAAGTTATTCTTTTGTGTTGGTTTGATTTTTTTCAATATTGTAACATATGATATAAAACTTAAAGAATTAGAGATAGTCCTAAGACATATTCACTTCTCAAACACATTAATTGATTCTCAAATTTAAAATGAGTCCTAGGTCTTGATATAAAATTGCCAAGTTCTTTTTTAATCTCAACCCTAAACCAACTTTTTAAAAAGTTCTGTTATCTCACTGAATTTCTTTGGTTTCATTTTTTATCTTTGGTGAAATTAAACTTTACATTAGATTTTATTTTTATGAAACATCCAAATTCTAACTTCTTGAATAGTTTCTGTTTTTATTTATTATAAACAAAAATATGATGATGATGATGATGGAAAATTATTTTCCCTAAAACTATTATGCACTTAATATTAATTTTTAGGTTTCAAAAATAACAAAATTTGCTTAATAATTCCTCTTTAAAGGGTAATATCAGACTGAAGGCTACCATTTAAAAATCTGTTTCAAAAGAAGCATTGGTAATTTTGCTGACCTTTATGGTATCATATTTCATTGATATTCAGCCAGTAACATATTATTTGGTTCAAGGTGGTTTGTTTTGCTTTAAGTGGCATCATTTGGTTTAACCTCATTTCAACCCAGCGTCAACAACTTTTAAATCGCCATGACAGCTCCTTATAGTGTTCATGCGTGTGTGTGTGAGAGTGTGTGTGTGTGTGTGTGTGTGTGTGTGTGTGTGTGTGTGTGTGTGAGTGTGTGTGTGTGTGAGAGAGAGTGTGTGTGTATGAATGGGCATGAGCCATCTCTTTCATATTCAAGTTACTGTTGAAGACCAGGTCATTATCCACAGGTCCAAGTAGCTGATTAGGCCCAAAATGTGCAGGCAGGCATGCACACAGGCTGTTGTAAAGCAGGTTCTTCATCCCTGCTGTCCAATGCCCACTTCCCATTCATTGTCAGTCGTTACAACTCTGTCTCTTCCTCTCTGGCTTCTTTGGAACAGGTTCATCTGCCCCTACTCATTTAAGCCAGCATTCAATTTGTTTTTGGTTTTCTAAATTGCATAGGTAGGTTCTGTTAAAGTGCTTCAGTCAGTTATCATGAACCATTTTCCTCACATCCCCTTTCACCACGGAGCCAATTCATTAGCCACACAACATCTCCTTCTCTGTTATGAAGTAACAAATAATACAAAGTGAAGAAATCCCAAACTAACTCAAAGTATAGACATATTCAACAGTTTTGATTCTGATTCTAGTGGCACTCCACTTCTGAGCCAATGACAAATGAGATAGGGCGGCTGTCTGGAATGTGGTCATTTATCACCCATTAGGTAAAACCTCTATCGCAACTGCTATCACGAAAGCTTTCGGTAATTAGGAAAACGTGCGATTCTGTCCAGCCTCTCTTTCTAAACTTACTGGGAGCCCTGTGCTGTGATTCTGAGGCACAAGGCTTGCTTACCAATTAGCAAAACAAACCACACTGAAATGTGTAATCAATTCTTTAAACTGGGCACAGAGCCCAGGAATGAAAATTCTCTGACCTGTTATAACTAATGTTACCACCATTACCTCTTCCTTCAATTATTCAGCCTTCTTCCAAGCCCAGACTGGATTCCTGCTGACAGTAATGTGGAACACACTCATTAATCATTTTCTTGTCATTGTCTTCTGGCAGGGGGAAGGGAATGATGCTCACTACCAAAAATAGAATGCCTTCTCTCTCTGATAAATAGGAGAAAACTGTAATGAATATGTTGTCCTGTCATGGGCAATTCCATCTTTAATTGTCTTGAGAAGAAGCATATAATATTGGTGCTATGTATCTACGTATCATAGGCATACAGTACTAAAGACATAAATAGATACTGAGTTAAAATAAGTGCTTTTAAAAATAACTATGTGAACATAAACTTTAGCTACACTAATAATTTCTGAGTCACAGAACATTGCATTTTTTAAGCAATAAATGTTTGATGCATGAAAGCTGACATTTAAGTTTTCATTATACATGAAAAAGACCCATTTGTGTGTGTGTGTGTGTGTGTGTGTGTTTATGCATACAGGAACATTTTTATCTCCCTATATTTGTTTACATTTGTTTGTAAAACCCATCATGCTGCATCACAACTTTCAAAGATTTCCAGAAGGTTGTTATTACACACAAACCCAATATAATAATAACATCATAAAGGCTATCATTTTGAAGAGAAGGAATCACTGCTAAAATCCATCTAGTCACATGTCTTCATTTTATAAGTGAGGAAGTTGAAGCTCAGATAATAATTATTCAAGAGACTACAAATCCTTACTGACACAGGCTCCAAGGATGGATTTTTTTCCCTAATCCTGTGTATCTATGTGCCCATTCTGGTTTAATGTGACGTCTCAAGCAAGGAGGCAAGATATTCGGTGCTCCTGGATCATCTGTTCAAACCCTGATACATGCTAGTTTGAGTTTAGTGAGAGAGCATCAGCCCATTTTTCAATTGAGAAAACAGAGCTAGAAAAGTTAAGTTGAGCTAGTTAGTTAGAGGCAGACTAGTCAGTCAGAGTTAGGCAGAGTAGGGGTTGGTATCCAGGCTTCCTGGCATCTAACAACAAGAAGTGAACAGGATTACTATGATCAGATGCCTGATAGTCAGCTCCATTTCTCTTCTTTTATTCAGAAAAAAACATATATATGGAGAAGGAAATGGCAACCCGTCCAGTATTCTTGTTTGGAGAATCCCATGGACAGAGGAGCCTGGCAGGCTACAGTCCATGGAGTCACAAAGAGTAAGACACGACTTAGCAGCTGAACAACAGCAACAATATACATATATACATATATGTATATACAACAACAACATATATATATATGCAACATATATATATTGTTGCTGTTGTTCAGCTGTATGTATATATATATATATATATATACACACACACACACACACACACATACATATATATAGGCTTCCCTGATAGCTCAGTTGGTAAAGAATCCGCCTGCAATGCAGGACACACCAGTTCAATTCCTGGGTCAGGAAGATCCACTGGAGAAGGGATAGGCTACCCACTCCAGCATTCTTGCCTAGAAAATTCCATGGACTATACAGGGTCCATATGTGTGTGTGTGTGTGTTTCTTTTTTGGTGTAACTGTAAAAATGGCTATGTTTGTCTTTATACAGGTGTAAGTTAAGGACTGAAAGGGCATTGGTGACTCATGTGTTTGAAAACATCACTTAGATTATTCTGCCAGTGAGTCTTCCTGGCGGTCTCTGGGAGTCATTCTAGGGCTGCATGCTTAGAAAGATGGTTCTTAAATCACTCCAATTAGCTTTTAGTTTCATCCATCACCATCTCTCACTCCTATAAAATGAAATACAAAAGCAAACACTTATGGTTTTCAACATACTGGCCTGTGGATCAAAAGCGTTAACTAATCAGTTTAGTTGATTTGTACATAGTGAGAATGGCTTGAGGGAGGTCAGCCACCACCCACTGTGTCATACAGCAAAGTCAAGTGAGGAAAAAGAGACAATCATCCATTATTTAAAACTCACCATCTGTTTTGCAAGTTGTTTTCTTCCTTTTGTCTTTCCTTCTCCAACCCTTCCTTTCATATTTCATCTTTTATGCCTTTTCTTTTCTCTACACAGTATTACCTTTCACAAAACAGAGAAACCAAAATCTATTTGTTCAGTAAATTAGCTTGTTAAATTGCCCTGATAAATAATCCCCCATTGATGAAATGAACCACAGGTTGACAAGCATGGGGATATAGGATATATGGATCTAGGTTTGTATCCTAATTCTGCTCCAAATAAGAAAAAGCTGGGCTCCCTTGGGTAAGTTACTTAACCTCTCTGAGCCTATTTCTTCACTTGTAAAATTGATAATCATCAACCGGAGTAATTGCAAGACACAAAGAAGAAACTATATGTGACAGTGCTTAGTGAATTAAGTTCTACATAAATGTTATTTTTTTTAACATTACCAGATTTTAATTAGTTTCTAATCTTGTTTCATATGACAAAGTAAAATTAATGACTATTCTACAGATATGGTCTTCCTAAGTGGCTTCAGTGGTAAAGAATCTGCCTGCCAATGCAGAAGACATGGGTTCAATCGCTGGGTCGGGAAGATCTTCTCAAGTAGGAAGTGTCAAGCCACTCCAGTATTCTTGCCTGGAAAACTCCAAGGACATAGGAGCCTAGTAGGCTACAGTCTATAGGGTCACAAAGAGTCAGACACAACTGAGCAACTGAGCG
This sequence comes from Tragelaphus eurycerus, assembly GCA_935064755.1. Lineage (NCBI taxonomy): Eukaryota > Metazoa > Chordata > Mammalia > Artiodactyla > Bovidae > Tragelaphus > Tragelaphus eurycerus. Next base: position 30,434,741 of record CAKXYN010000004.1, on the reverse strand, counting down.
TACACGTACGCATTGCTATAGATTGCACTATAACATTTATATGTTCAAACTTTTGCCAATAGTAACTTGAAAATTTACTTCAGCATTTGATACCTAAACCAAATGTTAATGAAATAAATCACTGGAGAAGGAAATGGCAACCCACTCCAGTGTTCTTGCCTGGAGAATCCCAAGGACGAGGGAGCCTGGTGGGCTTCCATCTCTGGGGTCGCACAGAATCGGACACGACTGAAGCGACTTAGCAGCAGCAGCAGCAGCAGCATGTAACTCGATTCATATCTCGGCTGATTGGTTTGACACAGAATCACTGATAGTTTGAAAAGAATATCTGCTTGGGCCTAAAAAGGCCCAAGTGTAAATTGCATTTATAAAGTTTATCTGCCATCAAACCTATCTAAATTTCAACTAAAATTTATAGCACTCTTGGTTACACCCTCTCATCAGAGCTTCAAGCTGCATTGGGTATTCTTATCTTTCTGTGTCTTATCTGATTGACTGGAGCAGAAAGAGAAATTATGTTCTATTTCCTGCTGTCCTGTGTTTCTGAGCTAAAAGTGTCTGGCCCCAGGTTGTTACCATAAGTGAGCCCAGACATTTTTCAAAAACATTCAAGTGCCCTTTATTGTGGAGAGGTTTCCACAAGAGTTTTTCCAGAGCTCATCTTCAGAAAGTTTACAATCTTCTGATAAAAGAAAAAACTACTTTGGAAGAGCAGCCTATCAACCAAAGTAAATGGCAGAACACACACTTCTAAAGTCACGCGAGGTGCAGAGTCAAACGTCACTGAAATGCAGGTCACAAATTCAGAAGTAATATCACTATTGTAAAAGGTGGGTTAAGGGAGGTGGTGAAAGTGAAGATAAGTTTGTGAAGAAAAAAAAAAAAATAATAATACTGTTCACATCAAATAAAGTTTCAAATTGTTTCTTATAATGTTCAAGGATCCTCTTTGCCCTGACAATGAAGCTCAAAACTCTACTCAAAGCATAATTCACTGGACAAGTAGTTATGAATACTGCCCTGGGCCAAGTAGTGGGGAGACCATACCAAACACAGAGCTTCTGGGACTGCTATTTTACACCTCACCCACATCTAGCTCTAGAGAGGAACTGCATACACCTATAAAGTTCCCCAACATTCTCCTTGTTTTTCTGCTTACTTGCCTTTGCTCTTCAAAGAATGACCTTTGATTTCCTTTGAAATCCTTCTCATCTTTCAAGGCTTAGCTCAAAGGCACTGCCTTCATAAACTTTGGCTAATAAACCTTTTGGAGCCAATTTCCAAAGCCCTTGACTGTAACTCTGTAGTTATTGCTACAACAACATATGATAGACTGGGTGGCTTATAATCAATAGAAATTTATTTCTCACAGTTCCAGAGGCTGAGAAGTTCAAAATCAAAGCGCCAACAGATTCAATGTCTGGTGAAAATCCACTCCTTGGTTCAAAGGTGGCCATCTTCTTACTGTGTCCACAGGTAGCAGAAGGGGAGCCTCTCTGGAGCCTTTTTTATGAAGTCACTAATCCCAATCTTGAGGGTTCTACCCTCATAACCAAACACATCCTTGAGGCCCCACTCCTAATGCCATTGCACTAGGGGTGAGGTTTCAACATCTGAACTTGGAGGAAACAGAAATATTCAATCTGTAGAAACCCCTATTATTAATAATTGAGTGATTAATTGATTAATTAATATTCAGTTAATAAAAATTCATTCATTGGGAAACATGTCATAAATGGAAGGAAAGTATATGCTGATAACACAGTTCATTAGAGGATTCAACAATAAGCTGTTTCCACACTCATCAAGGATTATCTCTCTCCCTGCCCTGATCTTCCCAAGGGGATGATATCACAGGTTTGCTCTTAGTGGTAGTTGAGTTCGTAAGGCCAGCCCCCAAGCACTGCTGACAATTTTGAAGTAGAAGAATAATGAATATGAAGACAAAATAATGAGATTGCAATTCTGTTCACAATCTAGTTGTGAAGTTCAGTTCAGTTCACTCCAGTTCAGTCGCTCAGTCATGTTCAGTTCTTTGCAACCCCATGAATTGCAGCACGCCAGGCCTCCCTGTCCATCACCAACTCCCAGAGTCCACCCAAACCCATGTCCATTGAGTCGGTGATGCCTTCCAACTATCTCATCCTCTTTCGTCCCCTTCTCCTCCTGCCTTCAATCTTTCCCAGCATCAGGGTCTTCTCCAATAAGTCAGCTCTTCATATTAGGTGGCCAAAGGATTGGAGTTTCAGCTTCAACATCAGTCCTTCCAATGAACACCCAGGACTGATCTCCTTTAGGATGGATTGGTTGGATCTCCCTGCAGTCCAAGGGACTCTCAAGAGTCTTCTCCAACATCACAGTTCTAAAGCATCAATTGTTCTACACTCAGCTTTCTTTATAGTCCAACTCTCACATCCATACATGACCACTGGAAAAACCATAGCCTTGACTAGACAGACCTTTGTTGGCAAAGTAATGTCTCTGCTTTTTAATATGCTACCTAGGTTGGTCAAAACTTTCCTTCCAAGGAGTAAGTGTCTTTTAATTTCATGGCTGCAATCACCATCTGCCGTGATTTTGGAGCCCAGAAAAATAAAGTCAGCCACTGTTTCCACTGTTTCCCCATCTAGCTGTGAAGTCAGATATGTAAAATAAATAGCCCTTATTGATAAATGGACATCAACTCCTAAAAGACTTTGCATGTGGCAATTTTAGTACAGCCATACTACTTCTTAAAAAGGGCACCATGAAGAAGGCTTTGGTCAGTGGTAATGGGGAGGTAAATGTGTTTCCTTTTTCCCTTTTGTGGCCTGAGGGAAATCAAGTCCTTAAGCCCTAGCTAATCATCAGAGTGAACTTGGACTCCAAGGAGAGAACAACCCATTAAAAGGATATAACAGGCATTTGAGATTCAGATTTATCACATCTTTTCAATTTTCTCTGGGGAGAAATCTATTTAGAAATAATGAATAATTAAAATTAATATTAAAAATATATTTTAAATACCTATTGAAAGTCTCAATTTTTTATTTTTTATTTCCTTGTAATTTATAATCAGTGATGGGAATTCTGAGCCCATAGCAAATTTCAAGCTCTTATTTTTCACCAGAATTCTTCACAAGGGATAGTTGGTAGGGTTTTCTTTACTTGTTTTTTTTTAGTGTACTCTCCAACTGTAGTGGGAAAAGTGCCTACAAATATTGCTAATGGGTGAGAAACTGCACATTCTCTGGTAACATTGGTGAGAAGCCAAGTACTGAGCAAACACTACTATTTCCAAAATGATTTATGTGAAAGAGCCCAAAACTATGGTTAACTGTTTTTCACTTTGCCCTATTTGATAAGAAATTGCTTTTAGTAACAGGCAGGTTGTCTGTCCAGTTTTTTATCTACTGATGAACTTTACTTTGCTTCTTCTTACAATTAATGCATTAGGCGTGCTAAGCAGCTCTCAGGTTCTATTCTATAATAGGAAGTAGGAAATTCTGCAGGATCTGCAGGCAACCTGTGATGGGAGAGAGTCTTTTGAGACCATAGCCTGTAACTTTGATGAGGAGTCTCTCTCTGATTTCTTCAACCCTGCAATTATATTCCATTAGAAAATGGAAGGATCAACCATGATTCTTAAGTAGTTAGCCAAAGAACCAACTGATTTAAGCTGGAAAGGAATATATTAAGGACTCTAGTTTTTGACATTGCTTGGAGGATGGAGAACCAGACTTGGAGGCTTTGTGGCCAAATGTAACATCCACTTAGGAGCATGGTCCCAAGAGAGATCCAGTACATCTGGCAATACAGATATGAGCCCTGGATACACCTTCAGAGTCTCCTCCTCTGCTGGCTCTGGAAGCCATGTCTCTGGGGCTGCCTTTGTCACAGCAGGTTCTTCTCAATGCTCACTTCTCCTCATCACTACCTTCCAGATCTATGACTTATAAGTAAATGTCTGGTTGACAGCACCTAGATTCCCTGCTTAGGCCATAACCGCTTAAAAAAAAAAAAAAAACTGGAAAAATTAATTTCTGATACCCTCCCTAGGGACTCTTATAGTAGAAAACTCCCCAGAGTAGGCATGTTCAAAGGTGCCAGACTGCCAAGAAGAACGACAAAAGTCCAGTCTTTCTTGGTTACTCAGCAGAGCTGGAGTATCAGCCAACATTCTAGGTCAGGGAGAAACAAGAGGGTCAGGAGGGTATGGTGTGTTTCTGTTCAACTTCTCCATTCCCACAGAACCCTTACTACTTGTTCTTGACTTATTAACTGAATGTCTTTGAACCAATTACTCAATATTTGTAATCCAAGCCATCCGCCTGACTGGAGTCCCTCCAATTGCACTCACACCCTCCAACAGCGCATTTCCATGCCTAGTTGAGCTTTAACAACATAAGACTGATGATGATGTTTCTATGCTTAAGACATTCCAAAAACTGCCTAAACACACTTATGACAGCCTGCAAGACCCTACAGGAAGTGGTCTCTGCCTAGATTCCCTTCAAGGCATCTAGGACCATCCTTCCCTTCATTAACTATTCCTCAGCCCCACTGATTCTCTAATACAGACAAGTGTGACTCAGAGCCTTTGTCCTATGGCTTCCCATACAGGTAATGTTCTAACTCCAAATCACCACCTGGATGAACCCTTCTCATCATTCAGGTCTCAGCTCAAATGCCACTTCCTCAGAGAGATTTTCCTGACCACCCTATTTAAATTGGACACCTCTCCCAACTTCTTATACCATACTCACTTTTTAAAATCACAGTTATTATCAATACCTAGATTATCTTATTTATCTATTTATCAATCTATTTTCTGTTTGCACTACTGAAAAATGAGGTTTATCTTGGTATCTCCAGTATTTAGAACCATGCCAAATTCCTGAGCTTCTGGCTCAATTCCTTCCACACTCTTCTCATTCCAGACTTCCCTCTGCCCTACGTCCTTGCACCCTAACTGAATTCCCTGTCATGTGTTTGAGCAGATGGGACCTCCTACTTCCCGTGAAGCAGATGGTGTCTTTCGTGGCCAGTGTATCAGGGTATCAGTAGTCTGGCTATTGAGCCCATGACCTAAGTCTATACGGCTGTGAAGCTAGGAAAAAATTGAGTGGGGGAATGAAGAAGAAAGATTGGCGATGTCAGGCAGGCTGGAAGTCATACGGGCAAAGATGTGACAAAGGTGGCTATGGATATGGGGTTGATAACAAGAGTCAAGAGTTGCTTGACTTGCTGTCTAGCAAGAGCCTGACCCCAGCTGTCATTCCTTAATGACATTTTCTTAGATGAGCACAGCAGAGAGGAGTAAACAGGACTAGGCGTGTAAACTATGTTTCATCAAAGATCTGTTTCTTAGAGACACAAAGACAGCAGGATTAGCTACAACATCCATATGCTTGGTAAAACTTCTTGTTATTAATAATACCAAATCCCAAAAGTCAGGGTAATCCAAATGTGATATCTGGACTATATGAACTTCCTTAGCTTCAAAAGACAGATGGCATCTTTTACCTTCAAGTAAAGTTCTATTTTAATTGTCTCCTTTAAATGTTTAGCTGAACTGACTCCACCTGAAGTAAACCAGCAAACAACCACGTCCTCAAACAGAAGTGTGTCCTCAGACAGGCATCCACTGAGATCCCTACATCTTAGACCTTGAATGTTGTGATGAGTGGATGAGTTAGGTAATAGTTTTCAGTCTTAACTACTTTCTCTTTAATTATTTGAAATATCTAGATAATTACTTGCATTTCATTCTGCTAATGGAGAATTAGACATGATATTATAAAATGTGGTTTGTGGTTTGCAATTGTGTTCCCCTAACCCTATAAAGAAGTCCAAATCTCCTACTCTCTAATCAAAAAACTTACCAGGGCCCAGGAGTATTGAATGCCAAGTGATGAGTGAGTGGGCAGGGAAGAGTTCAACCTCTTAGTTCTTCCTCTCTACTCTTGGTCCTCCAGACGGAAAGTTTACACTCTTGTCCCTCCAAACCATCTTTCCTCTCCCATTGATTGTTAGATATGTTTCTGCTTTCTCTCTCCTCTGCCCAGGGACAGTAATGTCTAGTCATTTCCTACCTGGGAAGAAAAGAACCTTCAGGCAAGCTTCTCACCTGTCACTTAGGTGGATGACTTGTTTGAATCACTGTTTCTACTTTGATGTGAGGTGGTAAAAGGAGAAAATCCCTCATGGATCAAGAACAAGAAGGGGAAATAAATTCCAGAAACAACCACATTATTATTTGGAGATACAACATTAACAAGGTTGCAAACAATGGAAACCACATGAGATATTTAGATAAACAAAGGTCAGTTCATTATAGGAGGAAAGGTTTCTTTCCTCTTTCTATGGCAAGGAAAGGCTGGGATGCTGGCCGACCTCAAGAGTAACCATGACGTAGAGATCCAAGCTCTCTCTGAACACATTTTCTACATCTTGCCTCTTGTCTCTGTGCCTGTTGCATGTCTTTCCCTCTCTCACCCTCTCCCTCTTCTCTTTTGCTTTCTAGATCTTTCTCTCCTTCTGGTGCTTACGGTAGTTCTCAACCTACTCTGACTCTGTCTTAGCTAGCTGCCACTGCTTCTCTGGTGCATGTGGAAGAAACATATCATGGATGCTTCCTGGATTTACCTGTTACAGGTCCAGCCACCCAAATCCCCAGGGAAAGGACTTTGACAAGCCTACTAAGTTAATATTACATGAACATGGTAGCCAGAGATAGCACTTCATCCATGTGAAAGGCAGTCACAGAATGAAAGAGCAAGGGACCAAAGATGAGTGGCCCATACAACAAATATCTACCATGTAATTTACTTATAATGCATGGCAAATTGTCTTCCTAATGTGTGAGTGTCATACCAGCTGCAGAGTGTATTTCATTTCACTTGAGAACAAAGAAGAGCAGTAGACCCTTGGAAATAGATCTTTCTGAAATCTGTATCAGCTATACTTAACTAAAGACAGGATCCTGCTTTTATCATTTCAATTGTGAGAAATCTGTTGGTCCTCTGTGTGGCTGCCCACAAGATTAATGCTTTATTCTACATTTTTAACAGATGGAGAGCTTTCTTCATGTACTATAATTCTTACGTCTAGAGCCAGATGGAGTAAGGGAATTAGAAAATAACGATGCATAAAGTAAATATCAATTGCTGCTCCTTATTTTTCTCAGGACTAAATTTTAATGTCATTTTTCCTCTCTGTCTTTCCTCAAGATTCTCCTTCAGTTTTCCTCTTCAAGTATCTTTGGTGACATGTATGCACTTCACAGTACAAAAAGGTTAATTGGTGCTCAATAAATTCTTGCTGAAATAAACTGTGTTTGTCTAATAGATGCAAAGTATCACATGGCTGATTTTGCTATTTTTCCATGGATGGAACAAGCAAATAGGGAAAAGAAAGATGTTAAAGTATTTCTCAATTCACATTAGAAGTCCTTCATGGATATTTCTGCAGTGTTATGATTATCTTTGCAACTCTAAGCTGTGAATGTATTTTCTTTTTTTCAGAATTAACAGTAGTGTGGTTCCCTTAGGGAAATACTAAAAATATTCTGTTCCACATATGGCTTTCTCAGTGTTAATGCAGGTGTGTATGCCTTTGCTGGATGCAACCACTTGTCTTTTATTTTGAATATATTCCAAGATTATTTGAAATGATGTGGGCAGCTCATTCTAAAAGCTTTATTAAGAACTTTCTTCATGCTAAGTGTTGTGTAATTCAAATAAAAAGCTCAAATAAACAGTAAAGGTAAGAAAATGGTTTTATTCTCACCCCTTGTTGACATTTTGCATCTTTCCAAAAGCCAAACTCTTAAAGTAGGCTGTATAAATTCTAATTTATAACCTCTTCACTATTCCTATTTTCAAATGATTCATATTTCCCTATTCTTTCCATAATCAAAGAGTTTTCAAAAATTGAAATCTGCTCCCATATAGCCTATTATTTTTTCTCATTTTAAAATAGATTAAACTAAGATTTACATGTGCTACTGGTAAGCACTTTTGTTGTTGTAATTTTTTTTTCCTGACTTTTTAACTCAGATGTGTACTGTTCCCTTTTGGTGGTAGAAGGAAAGAAATATTTTTAACAGAAAAAAATTTAACTGAATAGTTAAAGAAACAGAGACTATTTTCTAGAAATAGGTTAACTGTTCTCTCCATGTGTAGAGTTGTCTGTAACCCAAGTAGTGGGATGTGGCTACTATCAGGTTAATTTTGGTCACTGTAACAACCAACACTAACAGTGAACATGCAAAAAGCTTTCTTAAGGGAAAAGGTCCTTTCCTTAAGAACTGAAATCAATTAAAATAAATATCTAATAAGAATTTTAAGGAAGTAGAGATGTTTATCTCTTCCAATTCTTAAATACATTAAATTCTTCCTTGAAAGTCCACATATACTGAAAGAATTAGCAATGCCTTGAAAGCACTCTTAGCAATCCTTATAATTTAGTAACCTCTTCATGATGTAAAAATGACTCAAGTGTATGTAATGCCTAATGAATTTCTGGAAAGAGGGGGGTTTTCATTAATGCAAATCTGTGAAAATCTGAATTCAATGAAACACAGGTTTAACTACAGATTGACTATTGAAGCTTTGACATATTCAGCAACTCCACATCCATGAAGTATTGTTTTACTCCCAAATAGATTTTGCATACAGTACTAATAGCATCTTTAATCACAGGGCTTTAAGGCATTATGCAGCTACTTCTGACAATGTAGATTTGCAAATGAAGATTCAGAAAAGTTAAGGAATTAGGATCCTATTCTTTTCTGCCCTCATTAAGTTCACCGGGCTCTGGCCAAGCCATATCTAGGAAGAAAACAAACTGTGACACGGATAACATGGATAACACGGGCCATCTGGGTCACCGCAGCAGTCCTTCTGCACTGAGACCAGAGATGCAGGTTGGGAGCACCCATCACTGTGTCGCCACCACCGCCACTCACCTCGATCTCCTCTTCCGAACTCCTGCTGTACTCATCCATACATTGAATTATCAATCACTCACAGTTCCATACCGTTGCTTAATCATGTCATGGTCATTTGTTCAACTGGTGCATAATTATGAAACATTTACTGTGAAAAAAGTATTATTCTAGTCCGGTGTATGTGTTCTTTTTTTATCTTACTCATGTAAATACTTCTATCTCATTCAAAAGAAAAAAAAGGTCTTAAGAAAACTTGGTTTTCTATGGAAGTGAGGAACAGTGGAGTCACTGTTCTCAGGGACTAAAACCTAGGAAAGAAGATAGGACTAGTGTGGTTTTCATTAAGACACTCAACAATATTCCAGTTCTTTATTCCTAGTTGTATATTTGAGATTAAATTACTTACCATCACTGAAGATGGGTGTGACCCTGTAACTTCTTTGGCTAATGAAATGTGAAGTGATGCGTATAATTTTTTGGGGGGAGGATGATGGGGGAAAAAAGAAAATTTAATATTTTTTTTTTTTTTTTCTTAAAAAACCCCATAATTTTTTTTTTGGTAAGACAAACAAAAAAAAAAAAAAAAAAAAAAAAAAAAAAAGAAAAAAAAAAAAAAACAGGGGGGGGGGGGGAAAAATATGGTGGGGGAAAGTGGAGAAAAAAAAAAAAAAAAAAAAAAAGGGGGGGGGAAAAAAAAAAAAAAAACCAAAAGGGAAAGGGAATGGTGAAAGAAAAAAGGATTGATGCTGTAAAGAGCAATATTGCATAGGTGCGGGGGACTGACCTGATAAGGGCTACGTCCTGGGGGCTGCCTCGCTATGTGATTTCAGCTTGAGGCCCTCTTGCCTCGCTATGTGATTTCAGCTTGAGGCCCCCCTGTAGCTCTCTGTCCCGCCTTCCTCAAGAATGTTTTTTACAACCTTAAGACTCCAGCGAGTCTGGCTTGTGGCTACACTTCAAGGAGCAGAAACCTTTTGTATTGCTAATGTAAAACCAGGCCTAGAGATAAGCAAGAGTCTTGTATGTCGAATGTCACGTACTACATGGTATAAATATGAACATCAATAAAGACTGGTATCGGTCCAGTGTTGTCCGATCCTCTCAACCCCATCTTGCTTTCATTCTTTTCTTCTAAGCTCCTCGACAGCAGGGTTCCTGGGGGTTTCGCCTTACAAGCGCTGGCCGCGGCAGGTGGCGCCCAACGTGGGGCTCGAGCTGTTTACGGAGCCACTACTCGGTAATCTCGGTAAACGTGAGTATACGTTCGATTGTGAAGTTGCAACAGATTTTAATTGAGGAGTAGTAAGGGTTATAGTTGAGAGTATAAATAATGGGGCAATCACATAGTCGTAGTCTGTTTGTTCATATGTTGTATGTAATGCTGCACCACAGGGGAGTGACAGTCTATAAGTCTAAGCTAGTTTCTTTTCTGTCATTCGTGGAGGAGGTATGTCCATGGTTCCCCAAGGAAGGCACTGTAAATCTAACTACCTGGAAAAAGGTGGGGGAACAGATTAAAAACCACTACACTCTGTTTGGTCCAGAAAAAGTACCTGTGGAGACTGTGTCTTTGTGGTCACTGATTAGAGACTGTTTAAATTTTGACCATGAAGAAATTCAGCGTTTCGGTTCGCTGTTGAAAGATAATAGGACCAACAACAGAGAGTCTAAAGTGCCTCCCGCGGGGGAACACAAATATGCTGTCCCTGAAAAAACTCCCTTAAAGCAACCTCCCCTTTCAGAAAATACTATGCAAAATGCTCTCTTAACAGAATCTCAGCCAAAATCAAGAAATGAACTATCTCCTGATGAGGAATCTTTCCTCGATGAGGAGGCGGCTAATTATCACAAAGAAGATTGGGGATGATATTCTGTTAGCTCATGCTGATAATGTCTTGTTACCTGAAATATTTTGTTTTTTGAGATCTCAGCTACAAAACCATGGATTAATCATTGCCAGAGATAAGGTGCAAGTACACCATCCTTATTCTTATTTAGGTTTTCAATTATATCCTCGAACTTTTGCCACACAAAAACTTGCACTGCGAACTACTCATCTCCGTACCTTAAATGATTTTCAGAAATTGCTGGGGGATGTAAATTGGATTCGCCCTTATTTGAAACTCCCGACAGACGTTTTAAAGCCTTTGTTTAACATTTTAAAAGGAGATCCTGATCCGACATCTCCACGACAATTAACCCCTGAGGCTCGCTCAGCCTTATCCCAGGTAGAAGTTGCTATTCGTGATCAACAAACCACCTACTGTGATTACTCTAAACCTTGGGGTTTGTATATACTGCCTTCTCCGCATTCCCCTACAGGCGTTCTGTTTCAGAATGATCCACTACGTTGGATTTATTTAGCTTCTGTTCCTTCAAAAAATTTTGCCCCCTACCATGAATTGGTAGCTAAAATTATTGCTAAAGGCCGCCTGGAGTCTATTCAATATTTAAAAAAAAAAAAACTCATTTTATTTGTGTTCCCTTTGCTTTGGAACAGCAGGAATGGTTATTTAAATTTTCAGACAACTGGGCACTTGCCTTGGCAAATTTTCCTGGTCAGCTTTTACATCACTACCCTTCTCATAAACTTTTACAGTTTGCTAAACTTCACCAGTTTATTTTTCCAAAGGTGGTACGACGACAGCCGATCTCCAATGCTACTAACATATTTACAGATGGTTCCTCCAATGGTAGAGCTGCTTTGATTATTAATAACGCTGCTTATTTTACAGACACATCCTATTCTTCTGCACAGATCGTAGAATTGTTTGCTGTTGATCAAGCTTTAAAGACAGTATCTGATGCTCCTTTTAACTTGTTTACTGACAGCCAGTATATTGTTCGTGCTCTCTCCTGTATTAAAACTGTTCCTGCCATTCATAATGATTCGCCTACAGTCTTTCATTTATTCTCTTCCATACAGGCTACAATTCATAAACGAAATCATCCATGTTATTTTGGACACATACGGGCACATACATCTTTACCCGGACCTCTAACTGAAGGCAATCAAACAGCTGATCTGCTAACCCGAGTCTTTCTTTCACAATCTAATATTCCTTCCTCTATTGAACAGGCATGGGCTTCTCATGCGTTACATCACCAAAACAGTCACTCATTGCGTTTACAATTTCAGATTTCTAGAGAAGCCGCTAGAGAGATAATAAAGGCGTGCCCTTCGTGTCCTCAATTTTTTGTTGTACCTCATTATGGAGTCAACCCCCGTGGTCTGCGCCCCAACGATCTCTGGCAAATGGATGTTACCCATATTTCTGAATTTGGAAAACTTAAGTATTTACATGTTACTATTGACACTTTTTCAAATTTTTTGTCCTGTTCATTACTTTCAGGTGAATCCTCGAAACAATGTATACGTCATTGTCTTTACTGTTTTTCTATTATGGGAATTCCTAAGGTGATCAAAACTGATAATGGTCCCGGTTATACTAGTAAATTGTTTCAGACTTTTTGTGCTCGCTTCCGTATCCAGCATAAGACTGGCATTCCTTATAATCCACAAGGACAGGGCATTGTTGAGCGTGCTCATCAACGCATCAAACATCAACTTTTAAAGTTAAAACGGGGGAATCCAGCTGACTGTTACCAAGTTTCACCTCTTAACTTGTTGAATCATGCACTTTTTACTCTGAATTTCTTGTCTCTAGATGCAAAGGGTTTGTCTGCTGCTCAACGATTTTGGAGAAAGGAGATCAATGAGAAAAAACCCTTAGTAAACTGGAAAGATCCCCTTACAGGCCAGTGGCATGGCCCTGACCCCGTTTTAATTTGGGGGTAGAGGTCATGTATGTGTGTTTCCACAGGATGCCGAAGCGCCGCGCTGGTTGCCGGAGAGGTTGGTACGCACAACAACGCAGAACACTAACCTGGCAGATGCAACGCCTGACGCTGCGCAATGAGGACGACAATTTGCCCACTCCTCAGCAAGTGGAAGCGCTGATACAGAGAGCTTAGAATACAGCACATGCACAGGCTAACATTTCCCCTACTAATATTATTATGATACTACTTATGCTGTTACAACAAATCCATAGCTGCAATTCATCTGTCTATTGGGCTTACGTTCCAGATCCTCCACTTATCCAACCGGTTGAATGGGAGCGGGAAGTCATACCTGTGTATGTTAATGATACCATTTTACTAGGAGGACCCTCTGACAACCATATAACACCTCAAAAGGCTAACATGTCTTACTATGGACTGACTACGGAATATCCCATGTGTTTTTCTTACAGCCAGACCATCCCTAATTGCATCACCGTGGCCCCCATCGTGTCATATCTTCGGACAAGCTTCCCCGGAATAAACAACTTCACAGGAACAGCAACTACAGTGCACAACAGTACGGGGCCACGAGATGTTCCCTTTTGTAGCTATAACCTAGCGACTCCTCTGGGAATAGCGCTTCTATGGACTCGATGTCGTTCGACCAATGCTACAGTTTACAACCTCAACACCACTCAACTCTGGGACTGGGGTCCACAAGAGCCTAGCATTTGCCCCGAATGTCGAGGGTTACATCCTCCGATATTGGGACTTAGATCAGAAGGGACATTCCAGACAGAAATTTGGAAGCTATTGGCCGCTTTCGGAGCCAGTGGTCCCACACTATATAAATTAGAGAAAAATGTCACTGGAACCAAGTATGGAGACATAGGAAATCTGGGTCGCCGGTACCCGAGAGCTTGTCTCCCTTTCCCTTTTATGCTCTTAGTAGGAGTGACTGAAATATCCTTGTCTAACAATGAATACCATGTAAAATGTGATGATTGTACACTTACTAACTGTATTAGAGGGATCCCAATTGGACAACAAGTAATAGTTGTAAGGCAGCCTGCATTTGTCATGCTGCCAGTAAATATCACGGAAACTTGGTATGATGAAACTGCTCTAGAACTTATCCAGCAAATTAATACCGCCCTCTCGCGCCCAAAAAGAGGGATTGGTTTAATAATGTTAGAAATTGTATCTTTAATCACTTTAATTGCTACTGCTGTTACCGCTTCTATTTCCCTTGCTCAATCGGTACAAGACGCTGATGTTATTGATTCTTTGTCTCACAATGTAACCAAAGTAATGAGAACCCAAGAAGATATTAATAAGAAAATTGAGGATCGATTATCAGCTCTTTACGATACCGTACGAGTTATTGGGGAAGAAGTTCAGAGTCTAAATCTACGTACAAAAATTAGGTGTCATGCTAATTATAAATGGATATGTGTTACTAAGAAAGAATATAATCAAACTGATTTTCCTTGGTTTAAAATCAAAAGGCATTTAATGGGAATTTGGCATGATTCGAATGTATCTTTAGATTTACTGCTACTCCATGATGAAATTCGACAGATAAAAGACGGGCCTAAAGCTACCCTGGACATTGCTAAAGAAACTGAAGATTTTGTAAATAATCTTTTCTCTAATTTTCCAAATTTACGTTCACTTTGGCATGGTATGTTGGCAGTCGGTATAGGCCTAGCAGGGATTTTGCTCCTGATGTGTTTAGCTCATTGCCTTATTCGCACTCTCTTTCAGGAGATTCTCTCAGTTAGAGCTATGGTGCATAAAAATACCTTGCATCATAGACAATTAGTAGAGCTTTTAAAAAATAAAAAAGAGGGAACTGCGGGGGACTGACCTGATAAGGGCTACGTCCTGGGGGCTGCCTCGCTATGTGATTTCAGCTTGAGGCCCTCTTGCCTCGCTATGTGATTTCAGCTTGAGGCCCCCCTGTAGCTCTCTGTCCCGCCTTCCTCAAGAATGTTTTTTACAACCTTAAGACTCCAGCGAGTCTGGCTTGTGGCTACACTTCAAGGAGCAGAAACCTTTTGTATTGCTAATGTAAAACCAGGCCTAGAGATAAGCAAGAGTCTTGTATGTCGAATGTCACGTACTACATGGTATAAATATGAACATCAATAAAGACTGGTATCGGTCCAGTGTTGTCCGATCCTCTCAACCCCATCTTGCTTTCATTCTTTTCTTCTAAGCTCCTCGACAGCAGGGTTCCTGGGGGTTTCGCCTTACAAGCGCTGGCCGCGGCACATAGGAACCTGGAATGTTAGGTCCATGAATCAAGGCAAATGGAAGTGGTCAAACAGGAGATGAAAAGAGTGAACATCAACATTCTAGGAATCAATGAACTAAGATGGACCGGAATGGGTGAATTTAACTCAGACGACCATTTTATCTACTACTATGGGCAGGAATCCCTTAGAAGAAACGAAGTAGCCATCATAGTCCGAAATGCAGTACTTGGATGCAATCTCAAAAAAGACAGAATGATCTCTGTTCATTTCCAAGGCAAACCATTCAATATCATGGTAATCCAAGTCTATGCCCCAACAGGTAACGCTGAAGAAGCTGAAGTTGAACGGTTCTATGAAGACCTATAAGACCTTCTAGAACTAACACCCCCAAAAGATGTCCTTTTCATTATAGGAGACTGGAATGCAAAAGTAGGAAGTCAAGAAACACCTGGAGTAACAGGCAAATTTGGCCTTGGAGTATAGAATGAAGCAGGACAAAGGCTAATAGAGTTCTGCCAAGAGAACACACTGGTCATAGCAAACACCCTCTTCCAACAACACAAGAGAAGACTCTATACATGGACATCACCAGATGGTCAACACCGAAATCAGATTGATTATATTCTTTGCAGCCAAAGATGGAGAAGCTCTATACAGTCAGCAAAAACAAGACTGGGAGTTGACTGTGGCTCAGATCATGAACTCCAGACTGAAATTGAAGAAACTGGAGAAAACCACTAAGCCATTCAGGTATGACCTAAATCAAATCCCATATGATTATACAGTGGAAGTGAGAAATAGATTTAAGGGACTAGATCTGATAGACAGAGTGCCTGATGAACTATGGATGGAGGTTCATGACAATGTACAGGAGACAGGAATCAAGACCATTCCCATGGAAAAGAAATGCAAAAAAGCAAAATGGCTGTCTGAGGAGGCCTTACAAATAGCTGTGAAAAGAAGTGAAGCAAAAAGCAAAGGAGAAAAGTAAAGACATACCCATTTGAATGCAGAGTTCCAAAGAATAGCAAGAAGAGATAAGAAAGCCTTCTTCAGAGATCAATGCAAAGAAATAGAGGAAAACAACAGAATGGGAAAGGCTAGAGATCTCTTCAAGAAAATTAGAGATACCAAGGGAACATTTCATGCAAAGATGGGCTCGATAAAGGACAGAAATGGTATGGACCTAACGGAAGCAGAAGATATTAAGAAGAGGTAGCAAGAATACACAGAAGAACTGAACAAAAAAGATCTTCATGACCCAGATAATCACAATGATGTGATCACTGACCTAGAGCCAGACATCCTGGAATGTGAAGTCAAGTGGGCCTTAGGAAGCATGACTATGAACAAAGCTAGTAGAGGTGATGTAATTCCAGTGGAGCTATTCCAAATCCTGAAAGACAATGCTGTTAAAGTGCTGCACTCAATATGTCAGCAAATTTGGAAAACTCAGCAGTGACCACAGGACTGGAAAAGGTCAGTTTTCATTGCAATCCCAAAGAAAGGCAATGCCAAAGAATGCTCAAACTACTGCACAATTGCACTCATCTCATATGCTACCAAAGTAATGCTCAAAATTCTCCAAGCCAGGCTTCAGCAATACGTGAACCATGAACTTTCAGATGTTCAAGCTGGCTTTAGAAAAGTCAGAGGAAGCAGAGATCAAATTGCCAACATCTACTGGATCATCGAAAAAGCAAGAGAGTTCCAGAAAAACATCTATTTCTGCTTTATTGACTAAACCAAAGCCTTTGACTGTGTGGATCACAATAAACTGTTGAAAATTCTGAAAGAGATGGGAATATCAGACCACCTGACCTGCCTCTTGAGAAACCTGTATGGAGGTCAGGAGGCAACAGTTAGAACTGGACATGGAACAACAGACTGGTTCCAAATAGGAAAAAGAGTATGTCAAGGCTATATATTGTCACCCTGCTTATTTAACTTATATGCAGAGTACATCATGAGAAACGCTGGGCTGGAGGAAGCACAAGCTGGATTCAAGATTGCTGGGAGAAATATCAGTAACCTAAGATATGCAGATGACAGCACCCTTATGGCAGAAAGTGAAGAGGAACTAAAAAGCCTCTTGATGAAAGTGAAAGAGGAGAGTGAAAAAGTTGGCTTAAAGCTCAACATTCAGAAACTAAGATCATGGCATCCAGTCCTATCACTTCATGGCAAATAGATGGGGAAACAGTGGAAACAGTGGCTGACTTTATTTGGGGGGGGGGGGGCTCCAAAATCACTACAGATGGTGACTGCAGCTATGAAATTAAAAGATGCTTACTCCTTGGAAGGAAAGTTATGACCTACCTAGACAGCATATTCAAAAGCAGAGAAATTACTTTGCCAACAAAGATTCATCTAGTCAAGGCTATGGTTTTTCCAGTAGTCATGTATGAATGTGAGAGTTGGACTATAAAGAAAGCTGAGAGTTGAAGAATTGATGCTTTTGAACTGTGTTGTTGGAGAATACTTGAGAGTCCCTTGGACTGCAGGGAGATCCAACCAGTCCACCCTAAAGGAGATCAGTCCTGGGTGTTCGTTGGAAGGACTGATGTTGAAGCTGAAACTCCAATCCTTTGGCCATCTGATGTGAAGAGCTGACTCATTTGAAAAGACCCTGATTCTGGGTAGATTGAGGGCAGGAGGAGAAGGGGATGACAGAGGATGAGATGGTTGGATGGCATCTCCAACTCGAAGGACATGGGTTTGGGAGTTGGTGATGGACAGGGAGGCCTGGAGTGCTGCGGTTCATGGGGTCGCACAGAGTCAGACACGACTGAGTGACTGAACTGAACTGAGCTGAAGTGATCATAGAATGTATGAGAAAGTAGTGCTTCCATCAGCCAGGGCTTTAGAATGTCCACTATGAGCAAATCTCCTCTCCCAACCTTCACTCAATATGTAGCATGAGTGAGAAAGTTTCACTGTATTAAACCACTATGATTTTTTAAATAGTTTTATTGAGATATAATTTATATGCCACCAAATTCTCCTGTTTAAAGTATACAATTAAATAGTTCTTAGTTATTTTACAAATTTGTATAACTATGACCTGATTTTAGAACACTTTCATCAGAACAACATCATTTAGAAGAGTTCATCAATAAGAAATCTCATACTGATTAGCAGTCACTCTCCATTTCTCCTTCATCTTCTCAGCCCTAGGCAATCACTAATCTACTTCTGTCTCTATAAATTTACCTATTCTGGGAATTTCATGTAAACTGACTTGAACAGTATGTGGTCTTTTGTTACTGGAGATTCATCCATATGGTAGTATCTCTCAGTAATACATTCCTTTTTATTGCTGAATACATTCTATGTATGTACTACATTTTGTTTATCCATTCACCATGTGATAGACATTTGGGTTGTTCCCACTTTTGGGCATTTATGAATAATGCTGTTAGAAAACATCTGTGTGAAAGTTTGTTTTGATACTCATTTTTGTTTATCTTGGAATTTCTCTAGGAGTGGAATTGCTGGATCCTATGATGAGTATGTTCAACAGTTTGAAGAACTGTCAAACTACTTTCCAAAGTTACTGCATCATTTTACATGCACATCAGCAATGCTTAAAGTTTCCAAGTCCTTCACATCCTTACCAACAACTGCTATTGTCCGGTTTTTCTTATTATAGTCATTCAAGCGGGTATGAAGTGGTATCTATGGCAATTTTGATATGCATTTTCCTACTGAGTAATGATGTTGTATGTCCTTTCACATATTTATTTATCATTTGTAAATCTTTTTTGAAGAAGTGTCTACTAAATTGTTTGATCATTTTATAACTGGTATATTACTTATTATTGAGTTAAAAGAGATCATTATATAATCTATACACAAGTCCCTTATCAAATATTTGATTTGCAAGCATTGTTTCCCATTCTGTGGGTTGCCTTTTCACTTTCTTGATGACATGTTTGCAAGACATAGGCTTTCAATTTTGATAATGTCTAATATTTTTATTTTTTATTCATTTGTGCTCTAGGTGATGTATCTAAGAAAGCATTGCCTAAACCATAGTCACAAAGATTTACTCCTATAACTTCTTATAGGAGTTTTATAGTATTAGCTCTTAAATTTAGATCTATGACCCATTTCAAGTACCTTTCTATGTGAGGTGGGAGGCAGAGGTCTAAATTCATTCTGTTGCATGTTGATATCCAGTTGCCCCAGAACAATTTATTGAAAAGATTCCTATTGGCACCTTTGTCCAAAAGCAACTGATCATAAACATAAGGAATTCTTTCTGGTCTCTTAATTCTGTTCTACATGTGTCTATTCTATGCCAGTACCACACATAATTACTGTAGCTTTGTAACATGCTTTAAAATCTGGTAGTGTAAGTCCTTCAACATTGCCATTCCTTTTTAAGGATTGATTCAACTCATGTAGGTTTTGCAGTTCCATGAGTTTTAAATTCAGCTTGTCAATTTATGCAGAAATAAAGAAAGAGGGAGAGAAGGAATTAGATGAGTTGGAATTTCAGGAGATAGCATTAAATCTGTAGATAAATTTGGGGAGTATTGCCATCTCAATATTGAATCTTCTGATCTATGAACATAGAGTATCTTTGTCTATTTAGATCTTCCTTAATTTGTTTCAATGTCTTGGTTTTGGTCTTGCACTTCTTATGCTAAGTGAAAGTGAAGTTAAAGTGTTAGTCGCTCAGTTGTGTCCAACTCTTTGTGACTCCATGGACTATAGCCCTCCAGGCTTCTCCATCTATGGGATTATCCAGGCAAGAATACTGGAGTGGACTGCCATTTCCTTTTCCAGGGGATCTTCCCAACCCAGAGATAGAACTGAGGTCTCCAACATTGCAAGCAGACTGTTTACCGTCTGAGCCACCAGGGAAGTCCCAAGTTTATTTTTAATAAGATTTTAATCTTTTGGATGCTATTGTGATTGAAATTTTCTTAATTTCTTGTTCGTATTATTCATTGTTAGTGTTTAGAAGTGGACCTGATTTTTGTAACCCTGATGAATTCATTTATTAGTTCTAGTATTTTTTTAGTAGCTTTTTTGGGGATTTTCTACATAGACGATTATGTTGTCTGCAAAGATAAGCAGTTTTATTCTTTCTTTCTAATTTATCACCTTTTATTTATTGGTGACTGCAGCCATGAAATTAAAAGACGCTTACTCCTTGGAAGAAAAATTATGACCAACCTAGATAGCATATTGAAAAGCAGAGACATCACTTTGCCAACAAAGGTTCGCCTAGTCAAGGCTATGGTCTTTCCTGTGGTCATGTATGGATGTGAGAGCTGGACTGTGAAGAAGGCTGAGCGCCGAAGAATTGATGCTTTTGAACTGTGGTGTTGGAGAAGACTCTTGAGAGTCCCTTGGACTGCAAGAAGATCCAACCAGTCCATTCTGAAGGAGATCAGCCCTGGGATTTCTTTGGAAGGAATGATGATAAAGCTGAAACTCCAGTATTTTGGCCACTTCATGCGAAGAGTTGACTCATTGGAGAAGACTCTGATGCTGGGAGGGATTGTGGGCAGGAGGAGAAGGGGACGACAGAGGATGAGATGGCTGGATGGCATCACTGACTTGATGGATGTGAGTCTGAGTGACCTCTGGGAGTTGGTGATGGACAGGGAGGCCTGGCGTGCTGCGGTTCATGGGGTCGCAAAGAGTCGGACACGACTGAGCGACTGATCTGATCTGATTTGATTTAATTTTCCTAATTGCCCTATCTAGAACCTCTGGTACGATACTGAAGAAAAGAATCTCTGAGATTTTAAGGTTGGTTGCTATTGCAATGTAACCTTGCCTTTATATCAATAATGCAAACATTAGAACAAACAAAATAGGGATGGATTCCATTTAGCTGGCAAAATCAGGGAAGGCTTTTATAAGAATGATTTGGAAATGATAGGCTTTGAAGGGTGAAAGTAGAAATATTCAGTCCCGGAAACTACAGGATTAAGTTTTATACCTTGATTTGCTCAAAGTTGAGTGGTAGATAAAGAGTAGAGAGAAGACAGGAAATAAAAGTTAAGAACAGAATATTTGTGACATGGTGTACTGGAGACTTCAGAATGAAAGTAGAAAGATCAATTCGGAGGCTACTGCAGAAGCCTAAAAATCAAATGGCAAGTGCCAGAGCTGAGATGTAATTAATGCTGCCCATTCCCAGACCTCTCCCGTGCTCACATTTAGAGCTTCAGCAGTACTTACACTCCATCGACCCAGACTCCTAGAGCCCCCCAACTCCAAGCTAAAGGCTATTTACCAGCTCCTGAGCATGAATCTTCATGTACTTTGTTCCTGGCTCTCTTTTGATCTTGGACCCCAATGTCAGGAACAGTATGGCTTTCCCACTTTTAAATTGCTAGATTACTTTTGAAATTCTGTGATCTTTTCTGTTTTGCCATAGGGCCAGGAATCAATGTCTTTCTCTTCCTTTTTCATGTTACTCTAGCCTTTGGCTTAGCTAGATTTCCTCAGCTGGCTTGCAGTGCAATAAAATGCAAGGTCCTTGATTCCTACTGGTATCCTGACAACCCTCATCCCCAAACACACAAAACAATAGGCAAACAGCCAAAATTTCTCAGTGGAGTTGTAATAATTGACTGGTTTGATTTTGCTTGATTTTACTAGATTTATAGGGATTTTTAAATCTACAAATTTTTTAAAATACGGCATAGTTTTGTTGTCATGGCACCCGCTTTGAATCAATAACTATGACTCAGATCAGAGATCAGTCGCTCAGTCGTGTCCGACTCTTTGTGACCCCATGAACTGCAGCACGCCAGGCCTCCCTGTCCATAACCAGCTCCCGGAGGTCACTCAGACTCACATTCATCGAGTCAGTGATGCCATCCAGCCATCTCATCCTCTGTCGTCCCCTTCTCCTCCTGCCCCCAATCCCTCCCAGCATCAGAGTCTTCTCCAATGAGTCAACTCTTCGCATGAAGTGGCCAAAATACCAGAGTTTCAGCTTTATCATCATTCCTTCCAAAGAAATCCCAGGGTTGATCTCCTTCAGAATGGACTGGTTGGATCTCCTTGCAGTCCAAGGGACTCTCAAGAGTCTTCTCCAACACCACAGTTCAAAAACATCAATTCTTTGGTGCTCAGCCTTCTTCACAGTCCAGCTCTCACATTCATACATGACCACAGGAAAGACCATAGCCTTGACTAGGCGAACCTTTGTTGGCAAAGTGATGTCTCTGCTTTTCAATATGCTATCTAGGTTGGTCATAACTTTTCTTCCAAGGAGTAAGCGTCTTTTAATTTCATGGCTGCAGTCACCATCTGCAGTGATTTTGGAGCCCAGAAAAATAAATTCTGACACTGTTTCCACTGTTTCTCCATCTATTTCCCATGTAGTGATGGGACCAGATGCCATGATCTTCGTTTTCTGAATGTTGAGCTTTAAGCCAACCTTTTCACTCTCCACTTTCACTTTCATCAAGAGGCTTTTGAGTTCCTCTTCATTTTCTGCCATAAGGGTGGTGTCATCCGCATATCTGAGGTTATTGATATTTCTCCCAGCAATGACTAGCTGGGCTTCTAACAATTGTTACCACTCCTGAGTATCAGGCATTGTACTAGGTCCTGTAACATGCCTACTGTTCGCAGCAAAGTAGGCAACTCGTGTTCATTTCACAGAGATGGACACTGAAGCGTAGAGAGGAAAATTTATTAGGCTATAGCCACAATTTTTAAATGTTGGAGCCAGTATTAGAACCCACATTTATCAATTTGTCTCTAAAACTTGCTTCCTGCTATTATAGTCTACTATATTTTTGAATAGAGCTCATGAACGCCTTTTAGATTCTTGCTCTTATATTGTTGGTCATTTGACTCTTTTCTTCCATGTAGTCCTTTTATCTATAGTGTCAACTAATGTCTTTTCAAGTAGTTACTTGTCTTATTGTGTTTACTTGTGTTTAAGAAACCTCTAAAATGATTGGTATTCATGTCCTTGCTCTACATGCTGCTAAGTCGCTTCAGTCGTGTCTGACTCTGTGCGACCCCTTAGATAGCAGCCCACCAGGCCCCGCCGTTCCTGGGATTCTCCAGGCAAGAACAATGGAGTGGGTTGCCATTTCCTCCTCCAATGCATGAAAGTGAAAAGTGAAAGTGAAGTCGCTGAGTCGTGTCTGACTCTTAGCGACGCCATGGACTGCTACCTACCAGGCTCCTCCGTCCATGGGATTTTCCAGGTAAGAGTACTGGAGCGGGGTGCCATTGCCTTCTCCCCTTGCTCTACATAGACACCATCATTTTGGTGTCCCATACTAAATTGGACTTCCTGAGAATAAGGTTTGTCCTTGGAGCAACAAAGTGTTTAACAAGTGGAGCAACAAAGTGTTTAACAAGTGTTTTTTATGAATAAATGAACAAATAAATTAAATGGATGAATGTATGAAAGGTAAAGTTTAATAGTTTATTCTTATGGCTGGCATTTGCACTGTTTAAAGGCAGTGTCACCCAGTAGCAGAAAGAGCATGGACATTGAATCTCAGCTTCATTGCTCATAAGCTCTGTGAGGATGAACCATTGTTTAACCTAAGCCTCAGATGGTGCCTTTGTAAAATGAGTAATGGCATCATATGGTATATTGAAGACCATATGAGAAAATGAAGGTAATGAATGCAACATGCAGTAAACATTCACTGACTATACCTCCCCTCCGTTACCTTTAAGACCAATTTTGCAACCTAAGTTTTCATCCAACTTTTCCTTGTCTTGACCTAGTTCTTTGCTTGGGTAATTGCATTGGTATACTATATAGCACTGAGAGATGGAGTGAGCATATCGTGATGTTTGAAACTCAGATGGTGGAGCCAGACGGTCTGCATGAGAGTTCATGCCCCACCACATCCTGGTGATCTAGACAAGCATCTTGATTTTACTATGCCTCAGTTTCCTCATATGGAAAATGGGAATAATAATAGTGCCTTCTTCCCAGGGATGACAACTTAGAGTTAAATAAGTTAATGTCTATGAAACTCATAGGACTCTAGCTAGCCCAGTGAAAGTCACTGAAGTGTTTACTTTATTACTATTATTGCTATTGCTATTATTGTTATTACTACTACTACCACCACTGCTTCAGGCACTTAAGTAAAAGTGCGCTGTTTTTCTTGGAAGTAAGAATCTGACTGAATCTCTGGCTTCTTCATTTGCTATTGATCTCCAACCACTGATGCTTACTACTGGATATCACAAGTGCCAAATGTCTCTGTCTAAACTCTCTGAGTTTTTTGCTGCTGAAAATTATCTCCAAGTACTTGCAATATCCGTAAGTTAGTTTGTCTCAATTTCAGGACCTATTCATTCACGGTCATATTTTGAGACATACAGAGTTCAAATGTTCCAAAATTAAGTGGTCCCTAGATCACCGAGTGGGGTGTGTGCATGTGAATATATATGACTCTGCTGTCATATGTTTTCTGATTCTTTGCTATGAACAGTTTTTTTCTCATTTCCAGATAGCAGCCCTTCCTCTTCCAATTCATTGTCTCGAATCTGTTATGGTTCTGCCAACCAGGAAAACCTCGTTCCTTTGAATTGTGAATATAGTAAATGTGAAGAGACTCTGACAGAATGCCTCTGGGGATCTCCTAAGAGTCAAGGGAATGAGTAAGTGTTCAGTACATGAACATTCTAACATATAGTATGGCTGCTTAGAGGATCTTCTTAGCTCACTTTCTTAGTCACTGTTGCGGTCCAGGAGAGGTAAGCTTTTTCACATTATCTATGTCTTAAAGAGGTGGAGCATCATTATTCTAATTTTATTACTAGTAATGTAAAAAGCGTTCAATTCATCCCTTGTTTGCATCTTCCAGATACTCTGGCCACGTTAAGAGCAGAGGAAGTGTACTGTACACTGCTGGGGTGGGGTGTGTAAGAGTTTTAACTATTTGACCTCTGAACCTCCTTCTTGTATTCAGAAAACTCTGTACTTCCTGAGTCAAGATGCAGGACAGATGGTCACTCTCCCTGGCCTCCTGGCCTAGGAGAATCCAGAGTGAAGATTACAGAGCAAGAGTGATGGCAGTGTTTAATGTCGCTGCCAAGGGCGCCAGGGGTAATATGCAGCGAATGGTGCCCAGCACTGTTCACGCTGCACAGCAGTGTCCGGGCTGTCCTAGGTGTCTGTGCTTGTGACACGTTAGGTTGTGGATCCAGTGAGCTGACCTCTCCTGGCCCCAAAGCCTAGTTCTCCATCCCTCCCAACAATATTATTACTATCCAGAAAACTGCTTATATGCTTAAGCCAATCAGCACCTGTTCTGTTTTCCACCAAAAACCTATGTGTTGGACAGATGGCTTATTTATTATTTTCTGCCCAAACTATTCATAAAGCAAGCACTTGATTTCAAATGACAGTTTATTATTTGAATTGAATTGGACCACATATTGGATTATGGTCTGTACATTTTATCATCATATGTTATTAACAATTATTCAGAAAAGGTGGCAAAATTCTATTTTGAGTTATGAACTTCCTCTTTAATTTTACTCCCCTGAGCACCTCATAACCTAGCAAATAGTGTTCAAATCATTTTTAAAAATCACTTTTTCCCTCAGTTTTCTGCTAGGAGTTTTACAATTTCAAGTCTTAAGTTTAATCCATTTTAAGTTGATTTTTCTTCATGGTGTAAGATAAGGGCACATTTTCATTCTTCTGCATACGGATATCTAATTTTCCTAACAACACTTATTGAGGAGATTATCCTTTCCTCATTTGGCACCCTGGAGAAGATTAGTTGACTGTGTATGCATGGATTTATTTGCATTTTGTTCCATTGATTGATGGGTCTGTTTGATACCAGTAATATGCTGTTTTGATTACTATTGCTTTGTAACATACTTTGAATCAGGTAAACAAATAAAATGAAAAACAAATGGGCTTTCTTTTCTTGCTCAATAATGCTTTGGCTTTTTGGACTTTTTTGTGTTTCTATATGAATGTTAGGATTGTTTTATCTATTGAACTTGGCAATGATATTTTTGGATATGACACCAAAATCACAGGCAACAAAAACAAAAATAAACACATGATATTACATCAAACTGAAAAGCTTTTGCACAGGAAAGGAAATCATCAACAAACCAACAGAATGAGAGAAAATATTTTCATGCCATATATCTCACAATGAATTAATGCAGCAAATATATAAGAAACTCAAACAAGTTAATAGCAAAATAATAATAATAATAACAACCCAATTAAAACACAGGCAACTAACTGAATCAGTATTTCTCCAAAGAAGACATACAAGTGGATATATGAAAAGATAATTAACTGTTCAGGATATGTGAATCAAAACTACAATAAGATATCAACTCACACCTACTAGGGAGGTTGGTATTTAAAATATGAAAGACTAATGTTGATAAGATGAGGAGAAACATTAGTCCCTGTACACTATTGGTAGGAAGGTATATTGGTACAGCTTTTATGGAAATCATATGGAGGGTCCTCAAAAATTAAAAATAGAACTATCATATGATCCAGCAATTCCACTCCTGGATGTATATTCAATACATTCATTTAAATTCTCTGGTCCTCTTGTACTCATCTTTGAAACTGAGCTGTTCATAGAATTAAAGGATATGGAGTTTAGCTTTGACTCAGTGAAAATATAGAATTCAGTGTAAATCAGCAATGTAGCTAACATTGCTATCAAAGTTGAATGTTTTATACCCTATATTATTTGGTTTTTCTAACAACTAAAAATGCAAATGATATTCATCAATTTGGCTAAATGTATCTTATTATGTGTTGGTATCCATGTGGGATATTATAATTAATCCATAGTTTGGCATCCAGAGATCTAGTTTTGACACTGGTTTTGCCAGCCACCAACTGAGTGATCTGGGACATGCCATTAAAATTGCTTGATCTGCTTTTTCATATTAGAAAAATAGGGAGGAGGTAGAAGTATAGTTTATCCATAACCTACCTCACAGGGTTAGAGTCAAAATGAGTTAACAGGTATGAAAGTACTTTGTAAAAAGTAATTCTCTAAGTAAGTATCAGATGATGGAAGAAGAATATCATGAGGTGGAAAAATATTTGATGATCATAATATAAAAATAAAACATTTAATTTAGAAATATAAACTAATCTATAAATTTTTATTAAGAAACTTACTTTCTTCTACTTTGTTTGCTATGCATTGTGCTATCATAACAATGTAATTGTTTAGAAGGTTGCAAGAAGCAGAAGGCTCAAAAAATACATTAAACAGATTTGGAAGGGGGTGGATATAAAGTTAGAATTTCTGAGTCATGAAAACATCAGATAGCAATTTCAGAAAGGTGTAACTTTATTTAAAACCAAGCTGCTGTGAATTCTATCATGCTGCAGACACCTCTGAATCAACCATCTCTGTCGGCAAATTATTATGCTGACAAATTCTCACATAAACTGAAAATTACCATTTTGTAAACAAGTGGGTTCCTGATGGTTTGGATGATATCCTGAGTTGGAACTTTGGAAAATGAACTCCTTGTTTGAATGACTCTGTGTAATCCATTTCTCACTTTAGCAAAGAGATTCAAATATGTATCACCCTTATCAGGGAGCCACTGTGAACAATTAATGTAACATTAAGTTTAACGTACTCTTCTACAAGTTTCAGACACACAAAAACACATGGTTGGCTTCAACAGCTAGATTTTATGAAACAGAACAGTATGTGTTTTATTGGTCATCTTTATAACACTTGGCAGAGAAGGCAATGGCACCCCACTCCAGTACTCTTGCCTGGAAAATCCCATGGATGGAGGAGCCTGGTAGGCTACAGTCCATGGGGTCGCTAAGAGTCAGACATGACTGAGCGACTTCACTTTCTCCTTTCACTTTCATGCATTGGAGAAGGAAATGGCAACCCACTCCAGTGTTCTTGCCTGGAGAATCCCAGGGACGGTGGAGCCTGGTGGGCTGCCGTCTATGGGGTCACACAGAGTCGGACACGACTGAAGTGACATAGCATAGCATAACACTTGGAGTTCTATTTCCACTTTTATCCACAATAGGATAGATGCTGAACACTGGCTCAGAAGCATCCAGGCCAGAATATTTGTTGTACAAGCAGGTAAATACTTGGATCTTTCTTCTGCAGAGTCAGAGTCAGTCACAGGGACTCTGATTATGTCCTTTACAATCACCACCCCCATCATCTAAGTAAGATGAACTGAACAGGTGATACAGCCATGCAGCTGGGTGAAAAGCCACCAGGCTTCATGGGGAAGGGAAGGAGATGAGGTACTCTGGCATACCACTGACTTTGGAACAAGCAACCTGCACATACATCACAAGAGGTATAGAAGGGATATCAAGTGGAGAGATAAGAGAGGTATTTGGCCCAGACCTCAGATCCAGTGGGATTAAATGAGATACCCATTAAAAGTCTTATACAGAGTCTTAGTGTCTAGCTTACAGATGTTTATCATATCAATATTATTGTAGTTCTTTTTCTCCTGTTCTATAAAATTACTTTGGCGGGGGTGGGGGTGGGGCATCATCTGTATACTGACAGGAGTTGAATTCCTTGACCACAAAGAATCCTTCTAGCATTATGAGTAGAATAAACGTAGCAGTAATTTTACCTTTGAGCAGCCCTTTTTTATCAAGGGCTGGCATCACTATTTTATAAAGATAGGAACCTCTTTGTGGTCCTCTGGTCTGCTAATTGGGGTGAGTGAGAGGATAGAGAGGGGAATCCCTCTTCCTGATCACAAGTTTGGCCCTGAGTCCACTCTTATTTTCCAGTTTCTATTTCCAGGTGCTCTTCCACATGCTCCAGCCAGCTTCAGGGATGCTATGAGTTTACCTGTGGTCTTACGAGGAAAAAACAGGACCTAAAGACAACAAGGAATCTGGAAGTCTTTGTCATCAGATCAACAGCTGGAAGATCAACAGATAAAAGCTCGAAGTGTCTAGTCTTGTGAGATCTTGTGGCAGACCTTCTTTCCTATTTTGGTCTATAATAATCAATCTTCCACACCTGTGAACACAGGTCTGAACATCTATTGTTCAGGTTACTAAAGATGTCAGCCAGGACCAGACCTGGGCAAAATTAGAAAACAGAGGTGGTGTACTGCAAAGACTACTGACACAAGCCCCAAAGCCTGGATTCCAGCCTGGGCATCAACTAGTTACATGACCTTGGACAAGTCATTTCTCCTTTCTGAGACTTCAGTTTCTTTTGTGTATGTAAAATGGGAGTAATAATAACATGTTTGTAAAGTGTTTTAAACAGATAAAGCAATCTTGACACTGTAAGTCAGGACCTGCTTTCCACATTGATGCCCACCCATTCCCTTGCCTTTCCAGTTTCTCTCCTTCCCCACTCTCCACTTCCATAGCCTACAGTTAGTTCCACAGGGTGGGAAATATATCTAGTTAATTCATAACAAAGTGTTAGCACCATGAGTGACTCTTCCCTTATGCCATCTGCATGCTAATGAATGAATCTCTCGTTTTAGGCTACCCGATGTTAGCAAGAGACAGGATGGAAGAAGTAAATGGGTGTGCCTGTCTGTGTGTATGTGGCGGGGAGGTCATGTATCCTCATGTAGAAACCTCCTGGATAACCTAAGACAGCAGCCTGCTCTACCTAATGCAAAGCTGGCTGTACTGTGCTGGGAGCTTTCTGAAGCTTGGCCCCATAGATACTGTTAAATTCTCTCTCCTCTGCATCCTTGGTCTGCAGTGACACTGGCAGATGCTAAACTTCGGCCTGTCTAGAACAGTTAATTAGGTTACAGAGGCTGCCAAAAATCTCAAAGTCATCCTATGAAAATGAAATACTCTGAGATCTGAAACAAAGGTCAGAACACACAAACACTAATTTGATTTTTAAGAGAGAAACCACAAAATGGGGGAGGGGGGCAGTGAGAAAGAAAGGGAGGGAGGGAGGTCCTTGACAACCTGGCAACTCCGCACCATAAAACAACATTGAGACTTGGCATGAAGTGGTCCTGGCTCTTTTCTCCAGCAACAAATACTGTATATTCATAAAGAATGATACTGTAATAGACATTGTATATTCATAACCTCTTCCAGAAAGCCCAGTCCAAACCTCCTGGGACATCAGGAGCGCTTTTAGACAGTTCCCCTTCCTGCTGGAAAATGTCCCCACCTGGGAGTAATGAGGTTGGAGAGAGGAAGGAGATAAATTGCTAAATGGAAATCAGTTGAATGAATACGTGGGCATGTTCAAGGTCTCTTTATTGGTTTCATCAAATTATTACAAAGTAAGAAATGCTGTCTGCCCTCAGGTTCTCAGTACTGAAGAGGCAGCCTTAAAAACCTAGAGACCCAATTCTTCAAAACGGTTACCCCGAAAGTGTGTGTTGGTGCTGCGGTGGGGGTAACAAAAGGCAGCGGTGCGTAGGACTTCACTGCCACCAGCAGGGGCCAGAAGTGCATGCCAGGAGCTGCCTATAGCAGAAGCCCCAGGCCAAAGGCTAAAATTGGCAGCTGAGACTGTCTTCACACCGTGCCCACCCAGCCCCTCTACAATCTCGAAGACTTGGAAAAGCTGATCTTCCTCTCTAAAACACAGTTGTTCCTGCCTTAAAGCTCAACATCAGGGGTTTGGAGACCAAACTCCAGTTAAGGTTCCAAAACACCCTCCTCCCTTACCCCACCTTACAATCCCACTTCCTGCGTGCCCTGGGATTTGCAGTATTTTGAAGGTGCAGTGGAGTGTGGCCCAGAGATGGCAATTTTAGGTTCAGTCCCTTTGCATCCCATGTCACCCCTTGCACTGTCCACCTCACGCCCCAACCCCTGGTTTACAGCCCCGCAACCGCTCTGGCCGTGTTAGATCCGCTTCAGGTAAAGCCAACTCACGCTCTGCACGGACTTGGAAAAGCTGCCCTATGCCAACTCTGATCTCTCGCATCTGGCGCCAATCTGCGGCCACCTGCACTTTGCAGGACGTTGCGCTGGGAGGCGCTCCCCGGAGTCCTCACTAGCCTGCGGTGCCCAGGCGCGCGCCATGCCGTGCGGGACTCCAGGCATCCAGCCTCCCTTCTGGCGGGTCCAGGAGCCTCGGCTCTGGCGGAATGGCCAGGGAATGCGCCGGGGCAGGGGCAGGAAGGAGCCCCCTGGAGCCTTAGAGACCTCGGGAGGACTCCCCGCGGAGATCAGCTCTAGGAAGGGTTCCGTGACCACGCGGCGAGGAGCACGTGAGCAGCGCTGCTTTGCTATAAGAACCCCCGCTCTGCTGCGCGAGGGGAGCGAGCGGAGCGGCAGGACGCGGCCACCTGCGCTAAGAAAAAGGGCGACGGTGATACTCCCTCCAGGACACCCCAGACGGTCCCAAGTTTTGGTGCTTAGGACCCTGGGGGTCCGGGCTCCGCGGCGCGTCTAACTTCGAGGCGGAATTCCCAGCAGTTAGGCAAAAACGCGCAGACACCAGCACGCGTGCGTTTTTGAAGATTCTCAGAGCTTGTTTGACCTTTAGTAGAGTTAGAGGAGGAGTAGCAGAAACCCTGAGCTAATCTCTCGTCCTCCACTGAGCAGGCAGCTAGGAGCGCCCGGGCTCGCCTTCAGAGAAGCTCGGGAGATCCCTAGCGGCCCGAGACCCCCGGCGCCCCAGCCGCCCTTTAATTAAGTCGCGGGATGTTCCTGCGCCCCGCTGGAGGCAGCTGGCAGTAAACTCCAGACACCTTTTGCAGATAAAGTTTGGTCCGCTCTATTTCCCGCTCCATCCCGGCCGCGTTGTCCGCCCCCTCCTCCTGCAACGGGCGCGGGCGGGGAGATGGCCGCGGGCTCGGCGACCGGCGCGGGCGCTTCCCGGCGCAAAGGGGCGCCGCGCGCGTAGCCGCCGCCACGCTGACCTCCAGCTCCCTCCTGCTACTGCGCTAAGCCGGGGCAGCGAGCGAAGGCGAACGCCCAGAGGGGCCAGAGGCGGCGGCGCGAGGAGCCGGAGGGTCCATATGGCCTCTCTCCGCCGGCCGGTGGTGTGCACCACGGAGCTCTCCCGCGGCCCCTCGGGTTCGGAGCGGCTCTGAGCGGCGCCGCCTGCGGGAATCCACCTAGCTATTCCGCGGAGCCGCGGGCAGTACCCGAGAGCAGGAGTCGGCATTTATTCCTCCCTAAGGGCGATGTGGCCGGCCGGCGCGGGCACCAAGCTGCCCTGTCCCCGGGACTCTGCGCTCCGGCGGGCGGCTTTCTCCGGGAACCTCACCGCCCTGCCTTCTCACCTCGTGCCAGCCGGCCGTAGCGTCCGGGTCTTCATCAGCGCCAACCCCGAAGGTATGTCCCTCGCTTGCTCTTGTCCGTCTGCGCGGCGGGAGCCGAGAAAGTGCCAGGGCACAGGCGGGTACACCGGGCGTCCCCCGCGCTCCCTGCCTCTCGACCACACCGAGGCTGCCCTGAGCGCGTGGGAATTTCATTTGAATCACTTTTCTCCTTCCCTCGCTCGTTTCTTCAGCCTGCTGACTTTTCCTGGGGCGTCCATTTCTCGCCCCCTGCATTATTTCTGCCGGTCGGTCTAAGAAATAATCGGAGAAATTAACAGACTCTTCTGGAAGCTTCATCCTGCTACCCCACCCCCACCTCGTATTTCTTTCCTTCAGCGGTTTCTTCTCTGAGGTTATAAACGCAAATAAATTTTCTCGGCCCCGCGACAGATTCCTGAATGGGGGCTCCCTCCTTAGCCACTTGTTCAGGCCGAGGCGAAGTGGGAGCATAGGATTCTCTGAGACTCGCCTCCTGCCGGTGTGCTAGTGGTGTCTTTGGTCTTGAGGGTCAGAGGAGACCCTAGCGAACCCAAGATCTGCGGAGATCTTGGGGAAATGTGCTGTGCGCTGCCGAAAACAGGCTGGCGCTCAGCCCGGCGCTGGTTTCAAGGTGGAGCATTCAGGATGAGCTCATCTCTACGGTTGGCTCTTGGGCTGGATCGTCCCGGTCTAGAACTTGGCCTTCTCAGTAGTGTTCCTGCTAAGGGCTGAGCACCTGGTAGCTGTTAAGTGAAAACTTGTTGATTTATTACATTTACGAATCACAGCGACTGAGCCCTGCGTCGTTAGTTTCTCGCTCCTGCTCATCCTCTGCCTTTCTGTTCTCAGTCCTAAATGTTAACTTTTATTCTCAGTAAGTGAAGAAAAGGTAGGATGCATTTGACTTGGGCCGGATAAAACTGTAACTTGCTCTTTTCTAGAAAACTAAATATTTGACCCTAAGTGAGATTCCCAGAGACAGGGGAGCCTGGTGGGCTACCGTCTATGGGGTCACACAGAGTCGGACACGACTGAAGTGACTTAGCATAGCATAGCAAGATGAGATTTTATAGAAGACTTAAATAGACGTCTGTTACCGGAAACTTACTTTTGCTGCACTCTGTCAAGCCTTGGGTCTGACAAGTAAAGAGGGGGAAAAAAAAGTTATTCAGTCATTGGATAGAATCATCATTTGTGAAAGCCCAAGACCCTGGTTGCTTGTGAAAAGCATTCAGAGGACCAATAAAAAATATCTCTCAAAAAAGTTGTTTCAAAAAACACTAGAAGCAATTTGGGGTGAAGTCCGAATTATGAAAAGAGGATTGGGAAAAGAATCATATAGATAACCCACAGTGATGAATATTAGAAAGGCTGTGCACTCTTCAGAGAGGGTGTGAATGGTCATTTATCAGCTTACAACTGTGTTTCACAGAACTCAATAATTAAGGTGGCTTTAGGAAAGCTGCAGTACATTGTTTAAAATTCCTGTCATTTGAAATATGTCTTACAGGATTTTTTACTTAAATCTGGAAAAAGAAAACTGTGGAGCTGTGCAACCTGTTGCAGGATCTAAGAAAATCTGCAACTTAAGTGTTTCTGTGTTGTTTTTAAAGTTTTTGAGAAAATATCATTTTCCTGAGCTTAAAAAAAAACCACTGGACACAAATTGAAATGTGCTGATGTAAAACCAACTAAGTAACATTTTTCTTTAAACAAGTTGTTTTTAAAGTACAATGAAAGTCTGTTAATGTCATCAGTGTTTACCTTTCTTTAAATTTGTAAAAAAAAAATTCTAAGATAAACATCAGTGATAGTGAATTTTTATCAACTAAGATTAATATCGAATTAATATTCACCATTAATGCTATTTTTCTTAAGTCTGTACACATGATTCTGTTAATTCTGAAGTTTCTTGTAATAGAAGTTTTAGCGTGTATTAATCTTAGGACAGCAAACAAGAGGGAGGGGTGGATCTTGCCTTCTGGTCACTGAGCTGGGCAACTTGCACATTTATCTTACAAGACCAGAAATGTGAATCTTACCCTGATAAATTGCAATAGCGACAGGACTTCAAGTTTTATCCCAAAAGGAGAGCCCAGTGTATATTAAATAGAAAAGATGGAGATGGTTTTTTTTTTTTTTTTCTTTAGAGCCTGAACATGAGGCTTTGCAATCTCCGTAAATGCTCTGTCCAAGACAGCACTTTACTGCGAGATCTTTATGGACATGACTCAGGAAGCAAATGGTTGTGTTTTGGTGTGATCCAATATTAGATTGTTGGCCAATACTCAAGAGCCTCTCCACTGTCAAATTAAGACAGAGAATATTATCTCATGCCTTCCTTTACCAGCGGAAATCCAATTTATGCTCTAAATAAAAGCTTCTCTGCGAGCTCATAGCAGTACTTTTAAGAATCCAGCAAGGGTCTCCCTTTGATTGCTTTACAAGGCTTGTATGGCATTTCCCTATCAGTACTTAAAATAATACATGTCTTTAGAACATAGATTGGCTCATTCAGGTTTTGCTCTCAAACACCATCAAAGGATGGTGGACAAGAGGGTGTTCTTCCTATTTTACAGATGAGAAAACAGAGGCACCAGGTTAAACTAGCAGAATGAGGTAAGCCAGAGCCTGCAGGGTACTCTTTGGCCCAGCCTAGATTCATGTCCAATTTCTATAAATATCTACACTCATATGGACAAGAAAATCAGCTGGCTGTAGTCAGTAATTCTGGTCTTCCTCTTGAAGCCTGACAGCCCCGAGAAGCTGAATAGCAGGAAGGGATCATGGTTGCCCTGACCCCATGAAAAGGTAGCTTTACGAGCATTCAAGGAAATTTCAAGATTTTTTGAATTCTAATGGACATATTCCTGTTCAGAAGTATATCTACATCTGACTTGTTCTCACCATATGATAGACACTCGGTAAGAACCAGCAGGAGGGAGGCTGTAACTGTCCCCAATTCTCCTACGTGGATGGGTTTTGGATCTCATCTAGTCCCACCTCCCACCAATGTAGCTGTCCCATCTGTGGCATCTTTATTAATCCCTGGAATTTTTCTAGTCATTTAGTCACTGTCTCTCTGCCAGAATGGCACTTATACCTCCTTGGAACAGTGGTTCTAAAACACATAAAAATTCTCCAGTGTGATTATTCTGGATTGAATTGTCCATGAATATGTGGAGGAGAGGAGCCTTCACAGCTCTCTCCCTATGATTTAAATTTGAGAGGCCTGTTAAATAATACTCCTCTGCTTCAAGTCTTACCCGAGTCTCCTTTTCATACAAGAACATTAATCTCATATTGGGGACCCCACTTCCATGATCTGAGCTAAACCTGATTACCTCCCAAAGGCCTCACTTCCAGGTATCAAATTGGGGGTCAGGGCTTCACCATATGAACTGGGGGGAGGGGTGGGGACAAACATTCAAGTCACACCACTTTGCCCCTGATCCCTCAAATTCATGTCCTCTTTGCATGCCAAGTACATTATTCCATCCCAAAGCTGCAAACAGTAGCATTAACTCTAAAGCCCAAAGTCTCATCTAAATGATTTGTGGGTGAGACTCCAGATAGGATTCATCCTGAAACAAAATTCCCCTCCAGCTGTGAAGCTGTTAGATGAGTTATGTGCTTCCAAATATACAGTGAGGGGCCAGGTGTAGGATATAGTTTCTCATTCCAGAAGGGAGAAACTAGAGCAGTAGGAAAGAATGGATGAAGGGTTCCATGCAAGTCCAAAACCCAGCAAGGCAAATACCATTAGGTCTTGTGGCTCTAGGATATTGCTTTTTGGATTGATGCTTTGCCTTCTGGACCCACTAGAGTGTTTGTCTCTCCTCTTATGTCTGCAAGGAAGGAGTCACCCACCAAAGTCCCAGGAGGCCCTGCCCCCAAGGCTTTAGGCAGAGGTCACCTCTCCTACTGAACTCCAGGTGATGCCATCCCTCAGCTTTGAAACCAAGGAAGCAGCCCTGATGCTCCCTGAGTCTTTGGGGTCATTCTTCCTCTGTCTTGAAGAATAATGCATGTTCACAGGCAGGAGCCCTGTGGTCCAGTCCTGTAGGTCTGACAGCCTTCCTTTCTGTCATCCTGTCTCCACCAGTTCACACTGGCCGTGCTTCTGCCAGGGGAGGGGCCCTGGTTCACACCCATCCTCATTTCTTTACCAAATGGTTGTGTGACCACACCCTTACTGTGCTTTTCAGAGTGTACCTCCACATATTTTTGCAATATGGATAGGCTGAGAGCTTTCAAGATCATCAAGTTCTGATTCCCTTTTACTTAACAAAATTAGTTCCTCAGTTCATCTCTCTTTCTCATTTTACTATAAACAAACCAAGGTACTCCTGCAAAACTTTCTTAAAAATCTCCTTAGCTAACTATCTGTTTCATTGGTTCTACTTTCTGTCTTCCACAAAATACTAAAATACTGTTCAGCCAAGTTCTTTGCTACTTTGTAACAATCACTTTTCCTCCATTGCCCAAAACTTGTTCCTCATTTCTGTCTCCTCCCAAGAAGGCCTTTGAAGGCCTTTGTCATCCATAATCTGGTGATGATTATTTATGTGTTCTCTGAATAGCTGTCACTCCAACTCTCCTTTTTCTGAGCTCTCACCAGAGTCCCCTTTATCAGTCCCTCTTGGCATTCTTGGCTTTTTCTAGTGCACACCTCAAAACTCTTCCAGCCTCTACCCTGTTCCGAAGTTGCTTCTCCATTCTTAGATATTTGTTACAGCAGCACACCACTTGTTGGTGCCAGAGCTTTCTTAATTTCCTAGGGTTGCCATAACAAATCACCACAGATTGGGCTTTAAATAACACAAATCTACAGTCTTATGATTCTGAAGTCTGGAGCCTGAAATCAAGCTGTTAGCAGGGCTGTGCTCCCATGGGAAGGCTCTGGGGAAGAACCTTTCTCTGCCTCTTTATACTTTTATGCCAGTCCTTGGTGTCCCTTGGCTTGTGAATTTCTCTCTCCAGTGTGTGCTTCGTCCTCATATGGTAGAAAGAGAACTTTTATGTCTCTTCTTCTAAGAATCCCATCTTATGACACCATCTAATTATCTCCCAAAGGCTTCACCCCAAAATATCATCATATTGGGGGTTAGGACTTCAACATGTGAACTTTGGGGGACACAGCCCTTCAGTCAATAATAGGTAAAATGTAAAGCTGAAGAAAAACCAAAATATTGCCTTTGTTACTAATAAAAGCTGAAGCAGGCCAGTACTCCTTATCTGTGATCCTTTGAGCCAGATGTGATTTTACAATTCCACATTTTTTAGATTTAAGGCAGAAATGGTACATATGTTGTTGCTACCAATATCCTATAACCAGATATGAATGTGTTTATAAGAAAACATGACTAAGTGCTGTACTGTAGAACTTTCTGCAGTGCTGAGGGTCTTATCCGTATTATCTGCTGTGAGAGCACTAGTTACATATGGCTACTGAGCTTTTGAAACTTGGCTAGTATGACTAAGAATCTGAATTTTTAATGTCATTTCATAGTAACTGACTTAAATTTGAATAGACTCGTGTGACTATTGGCTACTGTATTGGACGCAAAGCTCTAAGAGGGGTAATAAGGACTATAAGGGGCTTCATATTAATTAAGGTTGGGTTTTGCCATCAGGAGTCAGGTCACTTCAAGTTTTGCTGCCAAATGAATTAAGGAAAATTTTGTTTTTGATTCTTGGGGGATTTTGTCATTTCAAATAAGGGCTGTGGATCTTCACTGGGAAATATAGGGGAAGGCAGTGGCACCCCACTCCAGTACTCTTGCCTAGAAAATCCCATGGATGGAGGAGCCTGGTAGGCTGCAGTCCATGGGGTCACTAAGAGTAGGACATGACTGAGCGACTTCACTTTCACTTTTCACTTTCATGCATTGGAGAAGGAAATGGCAACCCACTCCAATGTTCTTGCCTGGAGAATCCCAGGAACAGGGGAGCCTGGTGGGCTGCCGCCTGTGGGGTCGCACAGAGTCAGACACAACTGAAGCAACTTAGCAGCAGCAGCTTTTAACTTTAGGCAAATGGGTTTCCCAGTACTGAGCCTCCGAACTGTACAGACTAAGTAAGTCACTACAGCGATGGACAAAGACCAGACTCTCCCCTCCCCGACCATGGACAGAACTGACCCCTTAAAATGTATGACATGGAGGAGCTGAGAATGACAGGTTTACTTACAAGAGAGAAAGAAGGGGCTGGGTTATTTGTGCCCAAATTTTCCTTCCAAATGCAACCATCAGATAAAGACACTTCTCCCCTGAGGGATAAATGCCAGCCCTATTCAGGGTTACTAGTGGATCCCTCTGTATGTCAAGAGACATCTGGAGTGGAGACAAAGCTATCTCTAGTGCCTTTTTTTTGTTCATTCCCCCCCCCCCACACACACACACACACACACAGATATGTGCACTGGTCACCTTTGAAGGTTGTACACAATGTTAATGATAAGATCCTGAGCCCATTCCCACTTAGGTTTTTTACTTGACTTGTCTTTGCATCTTTCCTGACTCTTTTCTCCAATTCTTTTTAAAAAATAATTTTATTTATTTATTTTTGGCTGTGCTGGGTCTTCATTGCTGCACGGGCTTTTCTCTAGCTGGGGTGAGTAGGGACTCCTCTCTAGTTGTGACGTGCGGGCCTCTCGTGGCAGTAGCGTCTCTTGTTGCAGAGCATGGGCTCTAGGGTATTTGGGCTTCAGCACCTGCAACACCTGGGCTCATTAATTGTGCATTTCAGTAGTTTGGTGCATGGGCTTAGTTGCTCCAGGGCATGTGGAATCTTCCAGGACCAGGGATCGAACCCATGTCTCTGTATTGGTAGGTGGATTCTTCACCGCAGAGCCCTCTTCCCCATTCTTTTGGAATATTATGTAGGAAACCTTATTCTGCAGTTGGCAGAAGTCGCAATAACAAGAGATCTATTCCCTACAGTTGCTGCAGCCAGTGGCCATTGACCTTAACTTGTGCTGTCAGACAAGAGGGAGAAAGATATGCATCAAGAAAACCACAAGAAACTTATGAATATTCTTTACCATGGTTCTTCTTTCCTTTCCTACAATGCTAATTTCCAAGCTCCCTAATTTTTTCATTGTTTTATGAGTTATTGGAACAATACAGTTAGGCACAACAAGAAGTGTATTATATATACGCACATACATGCTTTTCATAGGCTGAAACGGCTTTCAAAATTAAGAGTCTTAAATGAGAATATTGCAAACTGCTGTTTTACAATAAATGCACACAGGATGTTTATAATAAATGAGTTCTAAAATTTTAATAGTTGAATCTTCCAGTCCTTCAGCAAACATTTTTCAGACAGGAGAGACTACAGATGCTTAGTGGTAAAGAATCCACCTGCCAAGTAGGAGATGGGGGTTCAGTCCCTGGGCTGGGAAGATCCTT
The DNA here is from genome assembly GCA_935064755.1 of Tragelaphus eurycerus. NCBI lineage: Eukaryota > Metazoa > Chordata > Mammalia > Artiodactyla > Bovidae > Tragelaphus > Tragelaphus eurycerus. The sequence goes on along the minus strand of CAKXYN010000004.1, from coordinate 30,395,118 downwards.
TAGAGGTGGAAGTGGCAACCTACTCCAGTATTCTTGCCTCGGAATTCCCATGGACAGAGGAGCCTGGTGGGCTATAGTCCATGGGGTCACAAAAGTTGGACATGACTTGGGACTAAACAACAATAACAGACTTGAGAGCCAGACTAGCTGGGATTTACTCTTCCTCAATCCACCATGTAATGAAGTGATTTCTTAAGCAAGTTGTTTAACTTCTTTGTTCTCAGTTTCATAATCTCTGAAAGAGAACTCTGCCTAAGAGGGTTATTGAGTAGTTGAAATAAGCTAATAGATGTAATGCACTTAGAACAGTGCTGGACACTTGTTAAGCATTATTTGCTATTATTATCTTTAAGTTTCCACTGTGATCCATGCGGGTATGGAGGTGCCGAGAAGAACAAAGCATCTCCTGCCCTTAAGGATGCCATCTGCCAAGACATAAGTCAGAACTCAGCAGTAAAACTGAAGAGCATTCCAGATATGTTCAGGAACTAGATGTTTCCCCCAAAACATTGTAAGGGTCAGAGAAGTGAAAGTCAGGGGCACTATTGGGTATTTAGGTCACATTGCCAAAGCTGTCACCCAGAGGACAGGAGAATGTAAGAAGCCACTGCCAGTCTACACCGCTGGGGACTGGGTAGCTGGCTGGTTTCTACAAGTACCCTTATCTGCTAAACCTACGTGTTAGCCACCACAGCTGGTGACAGAAGAACCTCTTGGCTTCCCTAGCCCTCCAGATCTCACACAGATGTGTCCCCCTGGCCGAGCGGGATTACATGTGGACCCTGCAACAGGTGTGACCAGGAATTGCTAGGCTTCCAGCTGCTATGCCCCAAGGGAGAGGGTGAAAGGTGTGGTAATAGATCCTCAACCCCAAGAAATAGTATCTGGCAGGAAGCAGTTACATGTACTCGTTTGCTTCCACAGCCAGTAGGTGTTCACAGAGCACCCACTCCCTATGGGTGCTGTTCTGGTGCTAAGAATACAACAGTAACAAAACAGGCCAGGTCTCTGCTCTCACAGAATTTACGTGAATGATAAAAATATATGTGATGAGCACAGAGCTAAAATATGAGCAGAGAAGTGAAAAGACACTGAGGAGTAAGCCAGCTTGAGGCTCAAGAGTGAGGGTTTGGGAAGGTTCCCCAGAGGAAGGAGTAGAGCCAGGATGCAGAAACTTCTAGAGGATAATTGAACCTGAGGCAAAGAGGTTTGAGATCTCTATAGGGAATAAAGAGGGATAATCTTGATGATTCCACAAAGAGCTTTTCTCCTTTTGAATAAGAGTGGACCTGATGTATTGAGGTGATGGTATTGTTTGTCCTTTGAAAGTGGCTCATTTAGAATGACATTTAATGGAAAGTGTGACTTGGGCCATATAGGTACTCTGTATACAAATAGACTGTGATTTTATTATTTAATAGGACTTCCTTGGTGGTTCAGACAGTGAAGAATCCGCCTGCAATGCAGGAGACGCAGGTTCCATCCCTGGGTCGGGAAGATTCTCTGCAAAAGGGAATGGCAATCCACTCCAATATTGGGCCGTATAGGTACTCTGTATACAAATAGATTATGACTTTATTGTTTAACAAATCATCTGTGCATGCTTTGTGCATGTTCAGCCACTTCAGTTTTATCTGACTTTTTGTAACCCTGTGGAATGTAGCCTGCCAGGTTCCTCTGTCTGGGGGATTATCCAGGTAAGAATACTGGAGTGGGTTGCCATGCCCTCCTCCAGGAGATCATCCCAAATCAGGGATCAAACTGGAGTCTCTTGCATTGCAGGTGGATTCTTTACCCCTGAGGCACCTGGGGAGCCCAATAAATCAGCTACTGATTTTTAAAAACTCTTATAACACCATAGCAGTGCTATTAATTGCCATTTTAAAGATTGTGAGTTCATATTTCGTTTCAGTTGTCTGTTGCTGTGTATCAACCAGGGGCTTCCCAGATGGCACTAGTGGTAAAGAACCTGCCTACCAGTGCAGAAGACATAAGAGATGTGGGTTCGATCCCTGGGTCCAGAACATCTCCTGGAGGATGGCACAGCAACCCACTCCAGTATTCTTGCACGGAGAGTCCCATGGACAGAGGAGCCTGACAGGTTACGGTCCATAGGATCACAAAGTCAGACACAACTGAAATGACTTGGCATACACGCCTGTGTACACGCCTGTGTATCAACTCGCCCCAAAATTCAGTGACTTAAACCAGCGATTTACCATTTCTCACTCCTGCATCTGGCTCCTCTGTGCTCCTCCATGCGGACTTGCTCACTCCAGCTTTTTCTCATCATTTGGATTCATTGTAGGGATTGTTTTCCCAGAGAAAGGAAATGGAAGCTGCCAGGCCTCTTCAGGCCTGGGCTCAGAAGTCCCAGAACATCTCTTTCCCTGCATTCCATCTGTGTGAGTCATTAAGGTAAGACCAGAGTCAAAGGGATCTTAAACAAGTCTTAGGAAATAGACTCCATCTCATGATGTCAGGAGAGACATGTGCACGTAGGCAGGAGAGATTTTCATGATGGCCAACTGTAAAAGCTGCAGAAACCCCCAGTTATGTCTTTGACATAACTCTATTAAATGACATAATACATGAAAATGTAGTAAATTCATAACCTGACACATAGCAAATACTCAACAAGTATTGCTAATAATAATAATTGTTGTGACGATGATTTGTTAAGGCTTGATAGTGAGTCTATAAATTCCACTCTTCTAAAACCTTGCAGATTCTGAAATGAGGGGAAAAAAGACCAAAGGCTATGCAGATAAGAGATAAATTATCACCACTGCTGGTGATAAAGATAATGCAGAGCATTTACGATCAGTGGCTCATCTCTCAAATTAAGATGGTTACAAGGGTGATGTTCCTGTACGTTCCTCTCCCCATGTTCTGGGCCTTGTTTGATCAGCAGGTGATATGAATCTGTGTTTCTGTACATCTTCATTAACAGAACATGCTTTGGGCATATTTAGCTCCTGAAAATGTTCTCTTCCAGTTCCTTTTTCATGTTTCATTTATATGGTAACTGTCACCTTGTTGTTGTTCGGCCGTTCAGTCGTGTCCAGCTCTTGGTGAGCCCATGGACTGCAGCACGCCAGGCTCCCTTGTCCTTCACTGTCTCCCGGAGTCTGCTCTCATTCCTGTCCATTGAGTCAGTGATGCAATCCAACCATCTCATACTCCACCACCCCTTCTCCTCTTGCTCTCAACCTTTCCCAGCATCAGGGTCTTTTCCAATAGATCACCTTGGGTTTCTTTCTTTTTTTTTTTTTTTAAATTAACTCTAGATGGTTCTATCCACATCTGGGTGGCAAAATAATGAAGAAAATTAGGTAGGGGTCGAGTCAAGGAGGCTTGGAAAATGTTTTTTTAACTTTTTATTTTGTACTGGGGAATAGCCAATTAACAACGTTGTGATAGTTTCAGATGTACAGCTAAGGGACTCAGCCATACGTATACGCGAATCCATTCTCCCCTCCCATCCAGGCTGCCACATAACATTGAGCAGAGATCTCTGTGCTATACAGTAGGTCCTTGTTGGTTATCCATCTTAAATACAGCAGTGTGTACATGTCCGTAGGAGTCTTGCGAAAGATTTGACCCAAGTATCCAGGACTCCTGCCAGTCAGAGTGAGAACAAAGAGTTTTTCTACTGATGGTTGTTGTTTAGTCCCTGCTAAGTTGTGTCCAATTCTTTGTGATTCCGTGGACTGCGGTGTACCAAGCTTCCCCGTCCCACTGTCTCCTAAAGTTGTTCAAATTCATGTCCATTGAGACGGTGATACTATCCAACCATCTCATCCTCTCACCCCCTTCTCCGCTTGCCCTCAGTCTTTCCCAGCATCAGGGTATTTTTCAGTGAGTCATCTCTTTGCAACAGGTGGCCAAAGTATTGGAGCTTCAGTGTCAGCAACAGCCCTTCCAGTGAATATTCAGGGTTGATTTCCTTTAAGATTGACCAGTTTGATACAGCAAGTAAAAGATGTATTGTCTTGTATGGGATCCACAGAATATTTAGACTAAGACTTGGTATCTTCCACACTGAAATGGGATGCTTGCGCTAGAAGTACCATCCAGAAATGTGAAATGACTCTGCCAAAGACATTCTTCCCAGAGCAGGAGCTAGAACACATCATTGACTTGTCACAGTGGGAAGACACATACCTAGGAATTTTTCAAAATAAGGTTAGAAAACCCAATGCATGACGCTCAGGAGCCAAAGTCATAAGATAGCCTTTCTTTTAGAAACTGAAGTTGAAGAAAAAAATTTGCACACATGCATGGTTTTATTGCACAGGTATGATTATTAAAAGGATATATCATCTCTTGGAGGAAAAAAAAGTGTAGACATTAATCTCCTTATTTGAAAGTATGGAATTTAGACCAGCATCTTAACCTGTTTTCCATGTTGGGCAGGGAGCAGTTATTAGAATCAGGCTTGCACTAGAAATGCACTCAGCACCTTTCAGCTGTGTGACTTGGTGTCATCCTGTGAGCCTTCTGAAAGTGTAATGACTCAGGACAAGGTGGTGAGGATCCAAAGAGAGAATGTGTATTAAGTAGTCAGTGACCAGCTTTGATTAAGAACTCAGCCAGTGGCAGACTTCCTGACTTTCTATGCTGTTCTCCCAGTGGAGGGACTGGATGTGATAGATTACGTTGAAACATTCACATATCCAGTTCTCCATGGGCTATATAACATCCACTTGTACAATCCTGCATCATCTGTTACTGCAAAACAGGTTGAGTGTCAGTAGGCTGCCCAGGTTTAAATCCATCACCCTCTTGATGGAGTTACACTTTAGGACAGTCTAGCTGTGGAAATCCCATGGATGGAGGAGCCTGGTAGGCTGCAGTCCATGAGGTCGCTAGAGTCCACACGACTGAACGACTTCACTTTCACTTTCCACTTTCATGCATTGGAGAAGGAAATGGCAACCCACTCCAGTGTTCTTGCCTGGAGAATCCCAGGGACGGGGGAGCCTGGTGGGCTGCTGTCTCGGGTCGCACAGAGTCGGACACAACTGAAGCAACTTAACAGTAACAGCAGCAACACTAAATACCAGAATTAGACAATCTTCCATCCCAACACTGGTGTGGGGGGAAAGGGAGGGGGAGGGTCTGCTTCATAGAACCCAGAGCCTGGAGCATACCCACGTTCTCCGAGGACAAACAGGTCCATTCCCCAACGAGAGGGGTGAGCAGGTGGGTTAAGCTTACCTGCTTTATTCTTCCTACATTTTCCAGTCAAATAAGTCACCTTTTAACTTCCCACCTGAGCTCTGGGGAGGGTAAATGAGACAGAAAAAAGAGGCCAGGAGCCTTCCACTCCAGAAGAAACTTCCAGTTAGGAGAAAAAGGGCTTCTTGCCTAACACAGATATTCACTTATTTCCACTTTAACATTCATACATGGTGGAAGCCTTCAGTTACCCAGAACCATTTAAATTGGATATCTAGTTTGGCATAGCCCAAATTACATCACTGTGAAATATCTTAATAGAAGACAGTGAGCAATAGGGTGTTACGTATCTTAAATGTAAAAGCAGCAATTACATGCAAATATGCATATCAGAATACTTTCATAGGGTAAGAGCTTAGCAAGGCTTTGGAAAAAGTCACTTTATCTGTCTAGAAATAGTTTGTTTTAAATCACTAAGTTTTGGGGTACATTGATATGCCACAATACACAACTAGAAAGAGTGCAAACTCAGAAACACCTTTGAAAATGGCGAATGATGAAATTTCTGCAGAGTAACAGGAATTCAGCTACAAAGTAATTGGGTTTGACAAAGTACGCTGACAGGTCTTTTCAACTCAAATTCTTTTAAGTCATTTTGTTAATAGTCATATGGTTTAAATAAAAGTAAATCTTGTAGTAGATGGCTCACAAAGATCCTAGGTGTTGCGTTACATACAATCTAAAAGTATGGTGATATTAATTTAAAGATAGCTATCACTTCTTCAGAGATTTAGCTTATATCATAATTTTGCTGTAGTTAAACAGAATTCACTCCACAAATTAAAGTATGTTGGCTATTATATAATTAGGAAAAGGATTTGTATAATACTGGAATCAAGATTGCCGGGAGAAATATCAATAACCTCAGATATGCAGATGACACCACCCTTATGGCAGAAAGTGAAGAAGAACTAAAGAGCCTCTTGATGAAAGTGAAAGAAGAGAGTGAAAAAGTTGGCTTAAAGCTCAACATTCAGAAAAGGAAGATCATGGCATCCGGTCCCTTCACTTCATGGCAAATAGATGGGGAAACAGTGGCTGACTTTATTATTTGGGGCTTCAAAATCACTGCAGATGGTAATTGCAGCCATGAAATTAAAAGATGCTTACTCCTTGGAAGGGAAGTTATGACCAACCTAGACAGCATATTGAAAAGCAGAGACATTACTTTGTCAACAAAGGTCCATCTAGTCAAGGCTATAGTTTTTCCAGTGGTCATGTATGGATGTGAGAGCTGGACTAGAAAGAAAGCTGAGTGCCAAAGAATTGATGCTTTTGAACTGTGGTGTTGGAGAAGACTCGAGAGTCTCTTGGACTACAAGGAGATCCAACCAGTCCATCCTAAAGGAAATGAAAGGACTGATGTTGAAGTTGAAACTCCAATACTTTGTCCACCTGATGCAAAAACTGACTCATTGGAAAAGACCCTGACGCTGGGAAAGATTGAAGGTGACGACAGAGGATGAGATGGCTGGATGGCATCACTGACTCAATGGACATGAGTAAACTCTGGGAGTTGGTGATGGACAGGGAGGCCTGGTGTGCTGCAGTCCATGGGGTCACAAAGAGTCAGACACAACTGAGCTACTGAAGTGAATACTGAGTTAATGAAAGGATAAAAAAAATTGCAGCTGTGGATGCAAGTCAAAGGGAATAATACCCACTTCCAAGGAAATACTTCCTTGAAATCTCATTTTCATTCCAGAGTATTTTAAAGTCTTTGACATGGGTACACTTGAAACAGAGAGCAAAGCCCAGATGTCAGGTGTCTTATTCCAAGAGTGATTACAGAATCTAACTCAGAAATTAAATCACAAAATTGAAAGGGTGTCCTTCATAATGCTTAATCTGATCCATTATGTATCATGTCATTCAGAGGGTTTCTTGTCATTGAGTATATTTCCTTCAGATTTTATTCTGAGCATCAGCTGAAATATTTAGTGGCTAGGCATTGCATAGACCAGACTCCTAACTGGTTGGTGTGCAGAGTTACAAAGGAATAAAGAGGTCCATACTGCTTCCTTTATTCTTTAGACTCATCCATCTAGGAGGCAGGACCAACATAACTGTCAGAAATAGGAGCACTGTGAGGGGGATGTTTGCGTGCAAAGGTCAGTTGGAATAATTGGAATCAAACTGTCATATCTGATATCCCAGTCAAGCATGAGCTGGTCAAATTTAGTTAAAAGGGAAAAGCCAGGATGCATCTAATCTAAGAAAGAGACCTCTGAACTGGAGTGGAGGGCCCAGTGGGGAAACTGGTCCATTTGCACATGATGAGAACGCTGAAAAGACATTCAGAAGCCCAAATAATCTATATAGAGTATCAGTTATAACAATAAAAAGGAACATGTAGGAGAAATGTAGAAAGATCCAGAGGCTCCCACCTCTGAGAAGCTACCATCTGTAAGTATGTCTCTGCAAACTCAAGGGGGATGAGAGCCTTTGTAAAATACGAATTTCATAATTTAATGAAATTACTCTGAATTAGGAATCTTAGAAAGTGTGAGGCTGTGAGGTTCTTGTCACATGGGTCTCCCAGTTTTTTGGCATACCTCCCCTTCACAGATGGAAAATGGATTTCTCTCTGAATCTGGGTGCTGTTTTTGACCCACAGGGTGCAGAAGAAATGGCACAGTGCCAGTTTCTGAGTCCAGGCTCTTAGAAACTGGCCCCTTTATTTTCTGTCTCGTGAAGCACCAGTTCTTTAGACCCCAGTCACCCTTGGAGGCTTCCCAAGTTGTTCAGTGGTAAAGAATCTGCCTGCCAATACAGAAGACACAGGAGACGCAGGTTTCATCCCTGGATTGGGAGGATCCCCTGGAGAAGGAAATGGCAACCCACTCCAGTATTCTTACTTGGAAAATCCCATAGACAGAGGAGTCTGGCAGGCAACAGTTCATGGGGTCACAAAGAGTGGGAAAAGACTGAGCACACACAGACCTCCTTGGAGAGATCCCTTAAGACAAGTGAGTGGTAGCACCATCTTGTGGGCAAGGAGGAGGAGCTGTCTTGGAAGCAGGTCTCCACCCCAACTTCCTCCCATACCTACAGAGTCTGCCCAGCTGATGGATGCTGTATGGAGCAGAGACCTCCTCCCAACTAAAACCTGCCCAAATTGCGGATTCAAGAGAAAAATGATTATTGTAAGCCAGTGATTTTTATTTGTTATACAGTAATCAACAAGTAAAAGTGGTAAAATGAAACAAACCCACTGTAGTGTGGACCGGCTAAGGTGAGAGTTTGTGGGACAGATCTGGATTTGTATCTTGAGATTTGTTAAAATGTTGTGTAAGCCATCTAATTTCCTCAGGTTGTATTGCCCCTCGAGCTTCTGAGAGTTGAGCATAATAAAAACCACCTTCCAAGGTGAGCTTGAGAAATAAATGAAATACTATACATAAGCGCCTGAAACAGTGCCTGAAAGGTAGCAAGGACTTAAACTTCCTGAATCCGAATTTGCTAAAAGCCCTAGGCAATACAGAAAAGAGGTGTTAGTTTATAAGGAAATGAGAATTACTTGAATAGCTGCTTCTTTCTAAGTTGTGGTATGAAATGGGTCGTTATTCCCAAATTATGCCATCTATATGAAGAAGGCTGAGCGCCGAAGAATTGATGCTTTTGAACTGTGGTGTTGGAGAAGACTCTTGAGAGTCCCTTGGACTGCAAGAAGATCCAACCAGTCCATTCTGAAGGAGATCAATCCTGGAATTTCTTTAGAAGGAATGATGCTAAAGCTGAAACTCCAGTATTTTGGCCACCTCATGCGAAGAGTTGACTCATTGGAGAAGACTCTGATGCTGGGAGGGATTGAGGGCAGGAGGAGAAGGGGACGACAGAGGATGAGATGGCTGGATGGCATCACTGACTCGATGGATGCGAGTCTGAGTGACCTCCGGGAGCTGGTGATGGACAGGGAGGCCTGGCGTGCTGCGGTTCATAGGGTCGCAAAGAGTTGGACACGACTGAGCGACTGATCTGATCTGATCTGATATAATCATATGCTTTAACTAGAGGAAACTATATTAAAGCAGTGTATTTTTAAAATGTTGATATAACATAAATATGAATTCAGCCCAGTTTATGAGGTATTAGGTTAATAAGTTGCATCTTTAAATAATAGAGCAGCCACACCTTATAACTTATTTTTTAAAAATCATCTGGCAAAAAAAAAAAAAAAAAAACACTAAACCCTTGAAACTATAGGTAGGAAGCAGATTTCAATAAAATGACATTCAGAATAAAAAGTTAGCACTTTCTCCTTGTAATGTCAGATGTGCTAAAATCTTCTACTAAAAATTGTCACTTCTTTCGCACATAAAGGATCCCTTTAATGTTGCTTTAAATCTCCATGAAGGTTCAGAGATCATTTTTTAACTCCTGTTAATCTTTTAGCTCTAGATGCACAGTTTGCTTGCCACAGATGTTCCAAAGAGCATGAAGTGCCCACATTTATGAGGGAAGGACCACTCTTGATAAAAATGAGCAGCCATCTTTATCTAAGGAAAGATTTCAATACAGATCTCATGTATGATTGAAACCTGTCTCATTCCAAGTGGCTGCTCTAATAGAATGACCCAGACTTTGCATAAGCTGGTCATTCTTGTGTGCCTGTGATGGTTATTGTAAGCCCGCACAATATTGATGTTCCTGTCCATGTTTGGGATAGAGGAAAGTAGAGAAGAGGCATAACGAGAAGGGGGAGATGGAGCTCTTGAGTGAATCAACACATGATTCCAGCCAGAGTTAGATGGATGATAACTTAAATCTGGAAAGGCTTAATTCATTTGTTCATTGATTCTGCTCTCTAAATCTGAGAGTAGAATGGAACAGGAAGAGAAGGCCCTGGCATCTAAGAATTTTGAAACAGAAACAGGTTTTGTTTTTGTGTTTGGTGTTCCTTGGAAAGGGCTGGATACTTGAGCAGTCTGGTCCCTCTGGGGCAGGAAAGCTAGGATACTGAGCATCATCAGGACAGAGCGGGGCCAGGAGCCTTCCTTACTCCATGTTCCTCACATGATTATCTAAAGAAAAGGAACTGAGAGCATTGGCCAAATGCTTTCCTCCTTTTACTGAGATTTCTAAAAATATTTGAAACTCATTCTTTGGATCCGGTACTTATTTTATAACCTTTTCTTTTTGTTGTTCGTTACCCTTTTCCTTTTGGAAACTTACAGTCTGTTTCACTGTGTCAAAAAGAAAAACATGAAGGGTTTCACTTTTGCTGATATTATGAATGGGGTTAAAGCAGACTCACGCTCTGCAGGCAGTTTAAGTTGTTGTATAAGAAGGAAAGGGGTCCCTTTTTACACTCCGCTGATCCCAAAATGCGAATGTAAGTTGCCTGCCTGTAGTACCTGCAGATGGAGGTAGGGCTGTACAGGTTTCTAGGACCCAGGTTTCATTTGATACCGCAGCATCCAAGAATCACAACACTAGCATCTTGGATTCAGTTCTGCCCAGTGTTTCCCAGCTGTCCGACCTGGGGCAGGTTCAAATATCAGTCTTTCTGTCAGAACAAAAAACACCTTACATTGTATACACACAGTGATCCCTACATAGAAAGTATTCTTTTCTTAAAACTCTTCCAAATATAATACACAAGTCTTAAACTGACTCGAAGTCACTATTAAGTAATTAAGTTTCAGTAACTAAAATTTAGTACTCACATCGGAGAAGGTAATGGCACCCACTTCAGTACTCTTGCCTGGAAAATCCCATGGATGGAGGAGCCTCGTAGGCTGCAGTCCATGGGGTCGCTAAGAGTCAGACACAACTGAGCAACTTCCCTTTCACTTTTCACTTTCATGCATTGGAGAAGGCAGTGGCACCCCACTACAGTACTTTTGACTGGAAAATCCCAGGGATGGGGGAGCCTGGTGGGCTGCCGTCTATGGGGTCACACAGAGTTGGACACAACTAGAGCAACTTAGCAGCAGCAGTACTCACATGGAGTAGATGCTCAAGAATTCAATCTCATCTTAAGAGAAATGAAAGTGGAAAGGAGGTGGGGGCCAGTTACCCCTGGATCTAGCCTTCTCAGGCATTCCTGCAGCACCAGCTCTGCCAAACCAGCTCTAGTTCCAAGAACCCATCCCTGATCATTCCAATCCCTGTCATCTCCCACTCCTGCCTGCAGTGGGGCTAACCCTCTGTCAATATACCCAGATTCCTCATACCTGTATGGCTCACCGACTCCTCTGGGTGAGGCCAGCTAGATGCCCACAGGAATGGTTGTAGAGACCCAGCCTTTGAGACCCATCCTCCAGGCCAGGCTTCCATTAAGCCACATTCCCTGAGTGCAGCTCCTGATTTTTTGTTGTAACCGCCCAAGGGAGAGGAAAGTTGGTAGAAAAGGGTATCTTCCCCTGCAGGAAAGCAGGGACTGAAGGATGATGAGGTGAGACGAGATTTCTGCCATGAAGCCAGACAATGGCAGTGCAGTTTTAAATTCCCATGCAATTCTCATAAAAACGATGAGAAATCAAATAGCGCTGAGGTAATGGTCTAGCTACTATGACTTTGGGGACCAGTTAGCAACTTTGCCACTTTCTTTACAACAAGTTTCATTTTGTGTTCCATTTAAGTCACGTACAGCCCAGCTTGTGTAACAGCCATTTAGAAGTTGGAGAGATTTGAGTTTTTCTGCTAGAGAAATTTCTGGTCTTCTAACAGCCTTGTGTGTGAATGTAGTATAACATTTGTATCCTAGAGGTAACATGATGTGGTAAGGGGACATGAAATGGACTGAAACATCTTGGCTTCTATGTGGGGTTTGGACAGTACCTCTGTGACCTTGGGCAGTCCTCTCTGGAACTCTTCCTCATCTGTAGAATGAGGTGGATGAAAAACAGGACTTCTGGGACCTCTTCCAACTTCAGTATTGCATTATTCCATTTCTTTGAAACTACCTATACCTAGCAGTTTCATTTTATTTTTTTTCATTTTGAGAGGAAGTCAGAAGTCTAACTCTACCTTTGTGATTATGACTATGATCTGAAAAATGATGATAATATCACCTATTTTCCTTGACTCAGAAATTTGTCATGATAATGTATGGAAAAGCACTTCTGAAACTGCAGTATATTATAAAAGTGAACACTGTTGATTATTTGAATGTGGAAAGTATAATGGAGGACAACCAAGACCCTTCCCAACTGTCCTGTATTGAAACTGGGGGCAGTGAGTATGATGAAATAACCAAAAAGGACATCTTGTCTATGCCTACCAATGGGAATTTGAGGTTTACAAAATCATTGGGACTTTGGATAAGGTGGTTAAACATAAACTCCTTGATAGAAGGGGTTGGATCTCCACCCTGAACTGTGTGATGGGATTAATCAGGTGTGTACATACAGCAATGATACACACAGAGACCAGTGAATAATCAAGGTTGAAGGTTCAGAACCTGGAGTTGGAAACACTTGAGTTTGAGACCTGGCTCTGTGCCATTTTCTGACTCAGAGACCTTGTTACTGCTGTTGTTCAGTTGCTCAGGCATGTCCGACTCTTTGTAACCCCATGGACTGCAGCATGCCAGGCTTCCCTGTGCTTCACCATCTCCTGGAGCTTGTTCCAACTCATGTCCATCAAGCCCGTGATACCATCCAACCATCTCATCCTCTGTCATCCCCTTCTCCTCCTGCCTTCAATCTTTCCTATCATCACGGTCTTTTCTAATTAGTCAGTTCTTTGCATCAGGTGACCAAAATATTGGAGCTTCAGCATCAGTCCTTCCAATGAATATTCAGGGTTGATTTCCTTTATATTAACATGTTTGATCTCAGGAGTCTTCTCCAACACCACAGTTCAAAAGCATCAGTTCTTCAACGCTCGGTCTTTATGGTCCAGCTGTCACATCCATACAAGACTACTGGAAAAACCATAACTTTGACTAGATGGACCTTTGTCAGCGAAGTAACGTTTCTGCTTTTTAATATGTTGTCTAGGTTGGTCATAGCTTTTCTTCCAAGGAGCAAGCGTTTTTTAATTTCATGGCTGTGGTCACCATCTGAAATGATTTTGGAGCCCCCAAAATAAAAGTCTGTCACTGTTTCCACTGTTTCCCCATCTATTTGCCATGAAGTGATGGGACCAGATGCCATGATCTTAGTGTTTTGAATGTTGAATTTTAACCAGCTTTTTCACTTTCCTCTTTCTCTTTCATTAAGAGGCTCTTCAGTTCCTCTTCACCTTCTACCATAAGGATGGTGTCATCTGGATATCTGAGGTTATTATTTCTCCTGGAAATCTTGATTCTAGCATTTGCTTCATACAACCTGGCCTTTCTCATGATGTACTCTGCATGTAAGTTAAATAAGCAGGGTGACAATATATAGCTTTGATGTACTCCTTTCCAATTTTGAACCAGTCTGTTGTTCCATGTCTGGTTCTTACTGTTGCATCTTTACCTGCATACAGGTTTCTCAAGAGGCAGGTAAGGTCATTTGGTATTCCCATCTCTTTAAGAATTTTCCAGTTTGTTGTGATCCACATGGTCAAAGGCTTTAGCATAGTCAGTGAAGCAGAAGTAGATGTTTTTCTGGAATTCTCTTGCTTTTTCTGTGATCCAATGGATGTTGGCAATTTGATCTCTGGTTCCTCTGCCTTTTCTAAATCCAGCTTGAACATTTGGAAGTTCTCAGTTCACATACTGTTGAAGCCTTGCTTGGAGAATTGAGCATTACTTTGCTTGCATGTGATATGAGTGCACTTATGCAGTAGTTTGAACATTTGGGGCATTACCTTTCTTTGGGATTGGAATGAAAACTGACCTTTTCCAGTACTGTGGCCACTGCTGAGTTTTCCAAATTTGCTGGCATATTGAGTGCAGCACTTCTACAGCATCATCTTTTAGGATTTGAAATAGTTCAGCTGGAATTCCATCACCTTCACTAGCTGTGTTCATAGTGATGCTTCCTAAGACCCACTTGACTTCACACTCCAGGATGTCTGGCTGTAAGTGAGTGATCATACCATCATGATTATATGAGTCATTAAGATCTCTTTTATTTAGTTCTTCTGTGTTTTCTTGCCACCTCCTCTTAATATCTTCTGTTGAGAGGTCCATACCGTTTCTGTCCTTTATTGTGCTCATCTTTGTATGATATGTCCCCTTGGTATCTCTAATTGAAGAGATCTCTAGTCTTTCCCATTCTGTTGTTTTCCTCTATTTCTTTGCATTGATCACTTAGGAAGGCTTTCTTATCTCTCCTTGCTATTCTTTGGAACTCTGCATTCAAATGGGTATACTATCCTTTTCTTTGCCTTTAGCTTCTCTTTTCTCAGTTATTTGTAAGGCCTCCTCAGACAACAATTTTTCCTTTTTGCATTTCTTTCCCTTTGGGATGGTTTTGATCACTGCCTCTTCTACAATGTTATGAACCTCTGTCCTTAGTTCTTTAGGCATTCTGTCCACGAGATCTAATCCCTTGAATCTATTTGTCACTTCCACTGTATAATTGTGAGGAATTTGATTTAGGTCATAACTGAATGGCCTAGTGGTTTTCTGTACTTTCTTCAATTGAAGTCTGAATTTGGCAATAAGGAGTTCATGATCTGAGCCACTGTCACCTCCCAGTCTTGTTTTTGCTGACTGTATAGAGCTTCTCCATCTTTGGCTGCAAAGACTATGATCAATCTGATTTTGGTGTTGACCATCTGGTGATGTCCATGTGTAGAGTCATCTCTTGTGTTGTTAGAAGAGGGTGTTTATTATGACCAGTACATTCTCTTGGCAAAACTCTGTTAGCCTTTGCCCTGCTTCAGTTTGTACTCCAAGGGCAAACTTGCCTGTTACTCCAGGTATCTCTTGACTTCCTACTTTTGCATTCCAGTCCCTTATGATGAAAAGGACATCTTTTTGGGGGGTGTTCTAGACAGTCATGTAGGTCTTAATAAAACTGTTCAACTCAGCTTGTTTGGCATTAGTGGTAAGGGCATAGACTTGCATTTCTGTGATATTCAATGGTTTGCCTTGGAAATGAACAGAAATCATTCTGTTGTTTTTAAGATTGTACCCAAGTATTGCATTTTGAAATCTTTTGTTTACTGTGAGGCTACTCCATTTCTTCTCAGGGATTCTTGCCCACAGTAGTAGATATAATGGTCATCTGAATTAAATTCACCCATTCTGGTCCATTTTTGTTCACTGATTCCGAAAATGTCAATGTTCACTCTTGCCAATTTCTGTTTGACCACCTCCAATTTACCTTGATTCATGAGCCTAACCGGGGAAGGCAATGGCACCCCACCCCAGTACTTTTGCCTGGAAAATCCCATGGATGAAGGATCCTGGTAGGCTCTAGTCCATGGGGTTGCTAAGAGTCGGACACGACTGAGCAACTTCCCTTTCACTTTTCACTTTCATGCATTGGAGAAGGAAATGGCAACCCACTCCAGTATTCTTGCCTGGAGAATCCCAGGGACGGGGGAGCCTGGTGAGCTTCTGTCTATGGGGTCGCACAGAGTCGGACACGACTGAAGCGACTTAGCAGTAGCAGCAGTAGCAGCAGCAGCAGCATGAGCCTAACATTCCAGTTTCCTATGCAGTATTGTTCTTACAGCATCGGACTTTACTTTCACCAGACTTTACTTTCATCAGACACATCCACACATGGACGTTGTATCCACACGTGGGTGTTAATTCCACTTTGGCTCAGGCTCTTCCTTCCTTCTGGAACTATTTCTCCTCTTTTCCAGTAGCATTTTCAGCACCTATTGACCTGGGGAGTTCATCTTTCAGTGTCATATCTTTTTGTCTTTTCATACCTCTCTTTGGGTTTTCAAGGCAAGAATGCTGAAGTGGTTTGCCATTCTCTTCTCCAGTAGACCATTCTTTTTTCAGATCTCTCCACCATGACCTGTCGGTCTTAGGTGGCCCTACATGGCTTGGCTCATAGTTCCATTGAGTTAGACAAGGCTATGATCCATGTCCATGTGATCAGTTTGGTTAGATTTCTGTGATTGTGGTTTTTATTTCTGTCTGCCCTCTAATGGATGAGGATAAGAGGCTGGTGGAAGCTTCCTGAAGGGAGGTAAACTTCCTGGCTGTGGGGTAAACTGGTGGGTGGGGCCATGCTCAGTAAATCTTTAATCCAATTTTCTGCTGATGGGTGGGGCTGTGTTTCCTCCCTGTAGTTTGGAGATCAGCCTCTCCAAAAGGACTTATGCCAGCACCCCGAGGCTCTCAGAACTGTTGTATTCAGTGCCCCTGACTGTCGACCCATGCCTCTGCTGGAGACTCCTGGATACTCACAGGCAAGTCTGGGTCAGTCTCTTGTGAGGTCATTGCTCCTTTATCCTGGGTCCTGGTGCACATAAGGTTTTGTTGTGCCCTCCAACAATCTGTTTGCCAAGTCCTATGGAAGTTCTGTAAATCAAATCCCACTGGCCTTCAGTCAAATTCCCTGGGGGTTCTTAGTCCCTTTGTCAGATACCCAAGTTGGGAAGACTGTTCTGGGCCCTAGAACTTTTGCAACAGTGCGAGAACTTCTTTGGTGTAATTGTTCTGCAGTTTGTGGGTCGTCTGCTCTACAGCTCTATAGTGGAGTTAATGGTGACCTCCTCCAAGAGGACTTAGGCCACATGCCATGCCTCCCAAGTGTGCTGCGATCAGAGTCCCTGTTCCCATAGTAGGCCACTGCTGACCCATACTGCTTCAGGAGACACTCAAACACAGGTCTGGTTCAGTCTCTTGTAGGGGTCAGTGCTTCTTTCCATGAGTCCTGGTGTGCACAAGGTTTTGTTTGCACCTTCCGAGTGTCTCTGGCAGGTGTGAGGTTTGATTCTGAATGCGATTGCACCCCTCCTACCATCTTGTGTAGGCTTCTCCTTTGCCCTTGGACATGGGTTATCTTTGTTTGGTGGGATCCAACATAATCTTGTCGATTGTTGTTCAGCAGCTAGTTGCAATTTTGGTGTTCTCCAAGAAGATGAGAGCATGTCCTTCTACTCCACCATCTTATTGTTAATAGTGACCTTGAACGTGAACGTGAAGTCGCTCAGTCGTGTCCGACTCTTTGCGACCCCATAGACTGTAACCTACCAGGCTCCTCCGTCCATGGGATTTTCCAGGCAAGAATTCTGGAGTGGATTGCCATTTCCTTCTCCAAGGGATCTTCCCAACCCAGGGATCGAACCTGGGTCTCCCGCATCATAGACAGACGCTTTACCGTCTGAGCCACCAGGGAAGTCCAATAGTGACCTTAAGCAAATTATTTAAGTATCATCGAAAAAGCAAGAGAGTTCCAGAAAAACATCTATTTCTGCTTTATTGACTATGCCAAAGCCTTTGACTGTGTAGATCACAATAAACTATGGAAAATTCTGAAAGATGTGGGAATACCAGACCACCTGATCTGCCTCTTGAGAAATCTGTATGCAGGTCAGGAAGCAACAGTTAGAACTGGTCATGGAACAACAGACTGGTTCCAAATAGAAAAAGGAGTACATCAAGGCTGTATATTGTCACCATGTTTATTTAACGTATATGCAGAGTACATCATGAGAAATGCTGGACTGGAAGAAACACAAGCTGGAATCAAGATTGCCGGGAGAAATATCAATAACCTCAGATATGCAGATGACACCACCCTTATGGCAGAAAGTGAAGAGGAACTCAAAAGCCTCTTGATGAAAGTGAAAGTGGAGAGTGAAAAGGTTGGCTTAAAGCTCAACATTCAGAAAACGAAGATCATGGCATCTGGTCCCATCACTACATGGGAAATAGATGGAGAAACAGTGGAAACAGTGTCAGAATTTATTTTTCTGGGCTCCAAAATTACTGCAGATGGTGACTGCAGCCATGAAATTAAAAGACGCTTACTCCTTGGAAGGAAAGTTATGACCAACCTAGATAGCATATTCAAAAGCAGAGACATCACTTTGCCAACAAAGGTTCGCCTAGTCAAGGCTATGGTCTTTCCTGTGGTCATGTATGGATGTGAGAGCTGGACTGTGAAGAAGGCTGAGCGCCGAAGAATTGATGCTTTTGAACTGTGGTGTTGGAGAAGACTCTTGAGAGTCCCTTGGACTGCAAGGAGATCCAACCAGTGCATTCTGAAGGAGATCAGCCTTGGGATTTCTTTGGAAGGAATGATGATAAAGCTGAAACTCCAGTATTTTGGCCACCTCATGCGAAGAGTTGACTCACTGGAGAAGACTCTGATGCTGGGAGGGATTGGGGGCAGGAGGAGAAGGGGACGACAAAGGATGAGATGGCTGGATGGCATCACTGACTCGATGGATGTGAGTCTGAGTGACCTCCGAGAGCTGGTGATGGACAGGGAGGCCTGGCGTGCTGTGGTTCATGGGGTCGCAAAGAGGCGAACCCGACTGAGCGACTGATCTGATCTGATCTGATGGTTAGGGAAATTTTCTCTAAAATTGAACATATCATAGAATTTTTGTGAGGCCTAAATGAGGTAAAGCTTGTGAAATGCTTATCACAGGCCTGGCACATAATAAGCTCTCACTGAATGTTAACTAGATTTATTTTTATCATTATTGTTATTATCTATTAGCTCCAGTACCTCCTTGCCTAGAAGATGTTGACAACTCAGCTAGTTAAAGAGGTGACATCAAGCCTGCTTCTACTAGCTGGCAGTCATTAAGGAAAGGAAAAAAAACAAAACTCATCTGCCAGTGGTATCTTCGTTGCCCACTCAATTAGAAGAAGGAAATATATGTGACATGATGTTACAGTTGGAAGACATTTATATTCTGTTTGTATTAATCCAGAATGTTTATTTCCAACTGTCTGTCAAGGTTGACATCTTAAGAGGCCATGGTTGTTATAAACATTTTAAAAAGTGCTTTTGTAAAATTATTGTCAGAAATAAGTTAATGAGCTAGGAGAATAGGCACGCCCTCATACTTTCCAGTAAGACCACGTTTTTAATCAGAAATTCACAACAATTATTTAACAAATATTTATTGAGGGCTTTCTTCATACAAGACACTGTTCTAAGCCCAGAGGATGTAGAGTTTAACAGTGTTAAATTAACTGTTTAGTTAACATACACATCACTCCTCCTGTCATGGATTTCATGTTCTAATGGAGGGATCATAATGTGAAAAAAAGCAAGTAAACTAAAATGTATTTAAATATCTTTGTAAACCTTATAAACTCCATGGGATGACTCTTGCTGTGAAGAAAAATGAAGCAAGGTAAGGAGAAAGAGTAATGGGCAGAATCACTTTTTCCCAGTAATGAGTGGTCAGGGAAGGTCTGCCTAATGAGGTAGTATTTGAATAGAAGCACAAACAGAGAGAAGGAACGGAGACAGTCAGAGATGTGGAAGACAAACATCTCTGACAAGAAGATGTACGTGACAAGAAGTACATGCAGAGCAGAAGGGGTAACTGCAAAGGTCCTGAGGCAGAGCATGCCAAGAAGAAACAAGCTCACTGTGGTGGAGAATATATAGCCTTGGCGTACTCCTTTTCCTATTTGGAACCAGTCTGTTGTTCCATGTCCAGTTCTAACTGTTGCTTCCTGACCTGCATACAGGTTTCTCAAGAGGCAGGGCAGGTGGTCTGGTATTCCTGTCTCTTTCAGAATTTTCCACAGTTTATTGGATCCACAAAGTCAAAGGCATAAGTCAATAAAGCAGAAATAGATGTTTTTCTGGAACTCTCTTGCTTTTTACATGATCCAGCAGATGTTGGCAATTTGATCTCTGGTTCTTCTGCCTTTTTTAAAACCAGCTTGAACATCTGGAAGTTCACGGTTCATGTATTGCTGAGGCTTGGCTTGGAGAATTTTGAGCATTACTTTACTAGCGTGTGAGATGAGTGCAATTGTGCGGTAGTTTGAGCATTGTTTGGCATTGCCTTTCTTTGGGATTGCAATGAAAACTGACCTTTTCCAGTCCTGTGGCCACTGCTGAGTTTTCCAAATTTGCTGGCATATTGAGTGCAGCACTTTCACAGCATCATCTTTCAGGATTTGAAATACCTCCACTGGAATTCCATCACCTCCACTAGCTTTGTTCGTAGTGATACTTGCCCACTTGACTTCACATTCCAGGATGTCTGGCTCTAAGTGAGTGATCACACCATCGTGATTATCTGGGTCATAAAGATCTTATTTGTACAGTTCTTCTGTGTATTCTTGCCACCTCTTCTTAATAACTTCTGCTTCCGTTACGTCCATACCATTTCTGTCCTTTATTGTGCCCATCTTTGCATGAAATGTTCCCTTGGTATCTCTAATCTTCTTGAAGAGATCTCTAGTCTTTCCCATTCTGTTGTTTTCCTCTATTTCTTTGCATTGATCACTGAGGAAGGCTTTCTTATCTCTCCTTGTTATTATTTGGAACTCTACATTCAGATGCTTATATCTTTCCTTTTCTCCTTTGCTTTTCACTTCTCTTCTTTTCACAGCTATTTGTAAGGCCTCCCCAGACAGCCATTTTGCTTTTTTGCATTTCTTTTCTATGGGGATGGTCTTGATCCCTGTCTCCTGTACAATGTCACAAACCTCCGTCCATAGTTCTTCAGGCACTCTGTCTATCTGATCTAATCCCTTCAATCTATTTGTCACTTTTACTGTATAATCATAAGGATTTGATTTAGGTCATACCTGAATGGTCTAGTGGTTTTCCCCACTTTCTTCAATTTAAGTCTGAATTTGGTAATAAGGAGTTCATGATCTGAGCCACAGTCAGCTCCCGGTCTTGTTTTTGCTGACTGTATAGAGCTTCTCCATCTTTGGCTGCAAAGAATATAATCAATCTGATTTCGGTGTTGACCATCTGGTGATGTCCATGTGTAGAGTCTTCTCTTGTGTTGTTGGAAGAGGGTGTTTGCTATGACCAATGCATCATAGTTCTTGGCATTTCTTGGCAGAACTCTATTAGCCTTTGCCCTGCTTCATTCTATACTCCAAGGCCATATTTGCCTGTTACTCCAGGTGTTTCTTGACTTTCTACTTTTGCATTCCAGTCCCTTATAATGACAAGGACATCTCTTTTTGGTGTTAGTTCTAAAAGGTCTTGTAGGTCTTCATAAAACTGTTTAACTTCAGCTCCTTTAGTGTTACTGGTCTGGGCATAGACTTGGATTACCGTGATATTGAATGGTTTGCCTTGGAAATGAACAGAGATCATTCTGTCATTTTTGAGATTTCATTCAAGTACTGCATTTTGGACTCTTTTGTTGACTATGATGGCTATGATAGGAAAAGGAGTATGTCAAGGCTCTATATTGTCACCCTGCTTATTTAACTTATATGCAGAGTACATCATGAGAAATGCTGGGCTGGATGAAGCACAAGCTGGAATCAAGATTGCTGGGAGAAATGTCAGTAACTTCAGATATGCACATGACACCACCAGCCTTACAGCAGAAAATGAAGAAGAACTTAAGAGCCTCTTGATGAAAGTAAAAGAGGAGAATGAAAAAGTTGGCTTAAAGTTCAACATTCAGAAAACTAAGATCATGGCATCTGGTTCCATTACTTCATGGCAAATAGATGGGGAAACAGTGGAAAGAGTGGCTGAATTTATTTTTCTGGGCTCCAAAATCACTGCAGATGGTGATGGCAGCCATGAAATTAAAAGACGCTTACTCCTTGGAAGGAAAGTTATGACCAACCTAGACAGCATATTCAAAAGCAGAGACATTACTTTGTCAACAAAGGTCCATCTAGTCAAGGCTATGGTTTTTCCAGTGGTCATGTATGGATATGAAAGTTGGACTATAAAGAAAGCTGAGTGCCTAAGAATTGATGCTTTTGAACTGTGGTGTTGGAGAAGACTCTTGAGAGTCCCTTGGACTGCACGGAGATCCAGCCATTCCATCCTAAAGATCAGTCCTGGGTGTTTATTGGAAGGACTGATGTTGAAGCTGAAACTCCAATCCTTTGGCCACCTAATGTGAAGAGCTGACTTGTTTGAGAAGACCCTGATGCCAGGAAAGATTGAGGGCAGGAAGAAGAGACAACAGAGGATGAGATGATTGGGTGGCATCACTGACTCAATGGACATAAATTTGGGTAAACTTCAGGAGTTGGTGATGGACAGGGAGGCCTGGTGTGCTGCGGTTCATGAGGGTCGCAAAGAGTCACACTACTGAGCAACTGAACTGAACTGTGGTGGAGAATAGATGGAAATAGGGCAATTTTCACAAAATATAGCATCCTGTATGATAAGCACCCACCAACCAGAATAGGTACCATCTATCAGCAGCCAGTAAGCTGTACCTGTGTGTCTCTGCTTAGCATTAGCCTTGGGGAAAGGAGGTCAGGGAATGTGTGGAGATCGTGTGCAGCCACATATGTCATCTCACCTTCATTTCTAGACTTAGCTTCATAAACAAACTTTACCTACAAAAGATAAGGGTTATCACTATTTATTTGGATAGCATCTCATTCATTGATTACACTTATTTTTGACAGTTATTTTAAAAGAAAATCCCAAAAGTATTTCCAACATTGTTGGAAAAGAGGGTATGTCACTACTGATTTGGATATATGTAAGTTTGTTATAAATGGATCAGATCAGTGTTTTAAGTGCAGCAGGTGTTCAGTGTCCTAATGAGGTAGAAAGGCGAAGCCTAACCTGCATCTCCTGCCTCTTGGGTCCCTGGAAACTAGAAGGGGAAGGAAAGAGACATGGTAATCGGATCTTCCAGAAAGCAGGTGGAAAATGGCCCCAAGCTTTGGAAATAATACTCTTACAAGAGAGGAAAAACCACGTACACATATGTGTCCTAGGTAGACAGGAAATTCTCTCTGAGGTGGCAGAGGGTGGGGCCAGCTTTGGTCTCTGGGTGCTGGAAAATGGTATTGGCTTTGCTTGGTGTAGCTCCAAGTGGATCCCTTAACCAATTCTCCTAGGAAACCTGTTACAAATTCCTTAAGAGGGAAAACTAAGGCAGCAGTTCTGGAGCCTTTTATAAATTTGTTGGCTCAAGGAACACCAGCTTTATCTTGTCTACATCAAGGACAACAAAAGCAGTGAGATTGTTGGAGATCAATAGTTGAGGCTTAAGTGAACTCACCTGAAGCATCCAGGAGTCCAGCAGGAGCTGCTGTGATGTGACCCTCCGCAGGGACAGTGGGGATGCATGATACAGTTTTCACAACTGCTAAGACCCCAGAGCTGGAGAAGGCAATGGCACCCCACTCCAGTACTCTTGCCTGGAAAATCCCATGGATGGAGGAGCCTGGTGGGCTGCAGTCCATGGGGTGGCTAAGAGTCGGACACGACTGAGCGACTTCACTTTCACTTTTCACTTTCATGCATTGGAGAAGGAAATGGCAACCCACTCCATTGTTCTTGCCTGGAGAATCCTAGGAACAGGGGAGCCTGGTAGGCTACCGTCTATGGGGTCACACAGAGTCGGACACGACTGAAGTGACTTAGCATAGCAAGACCCCAGGGCACTTTTTAAATATTAGAATCTATCTTTGCAGCATAATGCAGTGGCACACAAGAGGACGCATAAGCCACATGTTTCACAGCAGATCCTCAAGGTAATCAAGGGTCTCATACTGGCTATTACTTTTATATTTGGACATCCATCCATTCACTCAAGGCATACTAAGTGCATGGCTGAGCTGTCTGCCACTTGCTTTCTCCCAGTCTGATTTGAAAGTTGAGGGAACTTGAGTTACACAAGGTGTTAACAATGTAACAGACGATTGTGTGGCATCTGAAATCCAAGATGCCAGGTCCAGTATTTGGAATTCACCACTTTGTAGCAGTGTGTCTTCTTTTTCTCAGCTTTGGTTTTCTCATCTTTTAAATGGGGCTAAGCCATGAAATTAAAAGACGTTTACTCCTTGGAAGGAAAGTTATGACCAACCTAGATAGCATATTCAAAAGCAGAGACATTACTTTGCCAACAAAGTCCATCTAGTCAAGGCTATGGTTTTTCCTGTGGTCGTGTATGGATGTGAGAATTGGACTGTGAAGAAGGCTGAGCACGGAAGAATTGATGCTTGTGAACTGGTGTTGGAGAAGACTCTTGGGAGTCCCTTGGACTGCAAGGAGATCCAACCAGTCCATTCTGAAGGACATCAGCCCTGGGATTTCTTTGGAGGGAATGATGCTGAAGCTGAAACTCCAGTAATTCGGCCACCTCATGCTAAGAGTTGACTCATTGGAAAGACTCTGATGCTGGGAGGGATTGGGGGCAGGAGGAGAAGGGGACGACAGAGGATGAGATGGCTGGATGGCATCACTGACTCGATGGACGTGAGTCTGGGTGAACTCCAGGAGTTGGTGATGGACAGGGAGGCCTGGCGTGCTGCGATTCATGGGGTTGTGAATAGTCGGACACAACTGAGCTACTGAACTGAACTGATAGTACTTGACTCATATTGAGAATTAATGAGATAGTGTATGAAAAGAGAAAGGGGCAGCAGAGGATAGGATGGTTAGATAGCATCACTGACACTATGGACATGAATTTGAGCAAACTCTAGAAGCTAGTGGAGGACAGAGGAGCCTGGCATGTTACAGTCCATGGGGTCGCAAAGAGTAGAATATGACTTATCGACTGAACAACAACCAATATGAAAAGCACTTAGCTTTGTGTCTGGCATAGTGGACACATTAATACTAGTTGTTCTGATGATTCAAAATGGAGTCAGAATTATAAAAGACTGGGGATGGTAGAGGAAGATTCAGATCAGATCAGTCACTCAGTTGTGTCCGACTCTTTGCGACCCCATGAACCGCAGCACGCCAGGCCTCCCTGTCCATCACCAGCTCCTGGAGGTCACTCAGACTCGCATCCATTGAGTCAGTGATGCCATCCAGCCATCTCATCCTCTGTCGTCCCCTTCTCCTCCTGCCCTCAATCAGAGGAAGATTAGAAGAAACAAAAGGAAGAAGGATGAGCAGAAAGATGCAAGGAGATGGGGAGGAGAACATGCAAGGGAAAAATTAGCCAAGAAAATGAAACAAATGTGCCAAGCTATGTGAAAACAAAACATTGAAATCCCCTATAAATTTTACCAAAGTCAGAGAAATTACTTGAGAGCAAGAGACTGATAGACTGGAAGGGGCCCTAAATGTTTTTTGGTTTTTTTTAAGGAGCAGGAGGTAGAAGAAGTGATTTTAACAGTAGGATTTTGTGTGGTCATTGGAATCAAATTATGATTGTTTTTATTTCTAACCTTTTGCTGAGTGTAAACAGTGAGATGAGTAATACTTTCTGAGCATCCCTGAAACAAAACAGCAGTTAAAGAGAGTACTGGGGTTGTACCTGATGGTTATTAAGATGGAGATTGCAGAGTACAGTTAATAACCATTCCATTTATTTCAGATTAAACTAACCAAGCCATTCCAAAGTGAAAGAGAATTTTGGACCCAACTCCTTCAGTCTGTCTGCATGCGTGCTCAGTCATATCCAACTCTTTGCGACCCCTTAGAGAAGGAAATGGCAACCCACTCCAGTGTTCTTGCCTAGAGAATCCCAGGGATGGGGGAGCCTGGTGGGCTGCCATCTATGGGGTCGCACAGAGTTGGACAGAACTGACGCAACTTAGCAGCAGCAGCAGCCACAGACTGTAGCCCAACAGGCTCCTCTGTCCATGGGGATTCTCTGGGCAAGAATATTGGAATCGGTTGCCATGCCCACCTCCTGGGGATCTTCCCAACCCAGGATCAACCCAGGTCTCTGTGTCTCCTGCTTTGACAGGCAGGTTCTTTCCCACTAGCGCCACCTGGAAGCCCTCAATCTATCTGTCCACTCCCAATTTTAAGAGGTAACTGTCAGCTTAAAATTCACATCTGGCCAAATTTGTAATAGGTAATTATTTTTAACCAGTCCCTTCCTATGTGATAGGAAGACATGGAGAATTTAAGTGGCTTGTTGAAAGTTAAATAGATGGCATAAATCTCATCTGTCAATAGCATTTCAGATCTTGCTTTCTTCTGGATGTGATTTGGGTAGTTTCTTCCCCTTCGGTAAAATGCTATTTCTCTCTCCTCCTCATCGTATCATTTTGGTTTTTTACAACTTGCTGACCTTTTTCCTAAGTCATTTGGCTGTACAACAAGTAAACTTCACATTCTAGAGATTTTTGCCCAAGGAAGTTGAATATATTTTTTATCTGAATGTGTCCATATTTAAAAACTGCTAAGGATATCTGTCAGTTCAGTTCAGTCGCTCAGTCATGTCCAGCCCTTGGCGACCCCATGAATCGCAGCACACCAGGCCTCCCTATCCATCACCGACTCCCGGAGTTCGATCAGACCCACGTCCATCGAGTCAGTGATGCCATCCAGCCATCTCATCCTCTGTCGTGCCCTTCTCCTCCTGCCCCCAATCCCTCCCAGCATCAGAGTCTTTTCCAGTGAATCAACTCTTCGCATGAGGTGGCCAAAGTACTGGAGTTTCAGCTTTAGCATTCAGTGCTCCACAAAATAAAATGAAAGCGAATGCCCTTATCCTGTAACAAGACATTTTCAAAGGTTCAAAAGATGCAAAAATGAGGTTTTATTCTGTAAGAAGTAAAATCAGAAGTAAATACAGGATATAGCTCTTTCTCATTAATGCCATTATATTCTGTATACATATGTAACATCCCACTTTAGTTCTATAAAAGACTGGTCATATTATATTTAAACTTTTTATATTATATTGGAGCATGATTGATTAACAGTGTTGTGATAGTTTCAGGTATACAGCAAAATGATTGTTAAACATATATATATATTTTTTTTTTTTTCAAATTCTTTCCCCGTTTGTTACATGATATTGAGCTGAATTCCCTGTGGCAAACAGTAGGTCCTTGTTGGTTATCTATTTTAAATATAGTAGGGTGTACATCTCAATCCCAAACTACCTGAACTATCCCCTTCTCTCCCCCCAGAAACCATGAATACATTCTCTAAGTCTGTGAGTCTATTCCTATTTTAAATAAATTCATTTGTATCATTTATTTTTAGATTGCACATATAAATGATATCATACAATATTTATCTTTCTTTGTCTGACTTCACTCAGTATGACAATCTCTGGGTTCATCCATGTTGCTACAACTGGAAGTATTTCATTCTTTTTAAATGCTGAGTAATATTCCATTGTCTATATGTACCACTTCTTCTTGATCCATTTCTCTGTTGATGGACATTAGTTTGCTTCCATGTCTGCATTGAACATAGGGTGCATGTATCCTTTCAAACCATGTTTTTCTCTGGATATATGCCCAGGAGTGGGATTGTATGATCATATGGTAGCTCTGTTTTTAGCTTTTTAAGTAGCTTCCAACTTCTATCCGTAGTGGCATTACCAGTTTACATTTCTACAGGAGAGGTCCCTTCTCTCCACACTGTCTCCAGCATTTACTGTTTGTGGATTCTTTTTTGATGATAGCCAGGCGTGATACCTTATAGTTTTGATTTGCATTTCTCTAATAATCTTTTCATGTGCCTCTTGACCATCTGTATGTCGTCTTTGGAGAAATGTCTATTTAGGTCATGTTTTTTTTATTGCATTGTTTGTTTTGATGATACTCTGTTGCTTGAGCTATTTGTAAATTTTGGAGACTAACCTCTTGTCATTCACATCATTTGCAGATATTTTCTCCTAATCCATGGGTTGTCTTTTCATTTTGTTGTTATGGTTTTCTTTGCTGTGCAAAAGCTTTGAATTTAACTAGGTCCCATTTGTTTTTGTTTTAATTGCCATTACTCTTGGAGACAGATTTAATAAGATATTGCTGTTTTTAATGTCAGAGTGTTGTACCTATGTTTTCCTCTAAGACTTTATAATATCAGGTCTCACATTTAGGTCTTTAGTCCATTTTGAGCTTATTTCTTAGGTATGGTTTTAATTTCATTATTTTATATATAGCTGTCCAGTTTTCCCAGCACTGTGTATTGAAGAAACTGCCTTTTCCCCATTGTATAGCCTTGCCTCCTGTGTTGTAGATTAATTGATTATGTGCCTGGGTTTACTTCTGGGCTTTCTATCCTGTCCCATTCATCTGTTTTTGTGACAGCACCATGCTGTTTTGTTGACTGTAGCCTTGTAGTGTAGTCTGAAGTCAGGAACCTGATTTCTTCCAGCTCTCTTTTCTTTCTCAAGATTGCTTTGGCTATTGGGGTCTTTTGTGTCTCCATACAAATTTTAATATTATATTGTTCTAATTCTGTGAAAAATGTCCTTGATAATTTGATACAGACTGTATTAAATCTGCAGATTGCCTTGAATAGTGTAGTCATTTTGACAATATTGATTTTTTGAATCCAAGAACATTGTCTATCTTTCCATCTCTTTGTGTCATCTTTGATGTCTTTCATCAACAACTTATAGTTTTCAGAGGACAGTGCACAGGTCTATTTACATATGGATATTTTTCAGTAGTAGATACTACAGTACTACAGTCAGTGGTTGGTTAAATCTGTGGAGGTTAGGTATTTGCCTCCTTAGGTAGGATTATTCCTAGGTATTTTTTTTGATACAGTGATAAATGGGATTATACCTTGAATTTCTCTTTCTGAACTTTTCTTGTTAGTGTGTAGAAATGCAACCGATTTCTGTGTATTAACTTTGTACCCTGTAAGTTTACCAAATCCATTGAGCTCTGGTAGCCTGATTAGGATTTTTTCTGTTTAAATTAATACTCTGGTAGCCTCTTTAGGATTTTCTATGTATAGTATCATGCTATCTGCAAACAGTGACAGTTTAACTTTTTCCAGTTTGGATTCCTTTTCTTTTTCTTCTCTGATTGCCATGGCTAGGACTTCCAAAACTATGTTGAATAAAAGTGTCAAGAGTGGACGTCTTTGTCTTATTCCTGATCTTAGAGAAAATGCTTTCAGCTTTTCTCTGATGAGTATGATATTAGCTGTGGGTTTGTCATATGGTCTTTACTATGTTGAGGTATGTTTCTTCTGCCCACTTTCTGGGGAGTTTTTATCATAAATGGATGCTAAATTTTGTCAAAAACTTGGTCAGCATCTATTGAGATGATCATATGGATTTTATTCTTCAGTTTTTTGATGTGTAACATACTGATTGATTTGAAAAATCCTTGCATTCTTGGGATAAATCCAACTTGATCATAGTGTTTGATCCTTTTAATGTATTCTTGGGTTTGGATTGCTGGTATTTTACTGAGGATTTTTGTGCCTATGTTCATCAGTGATATTGGCCTATAATTTTATTTTTTGTGATATCTTTGTATGGTTTTGATATCAGGGTGATGGTGGCCTTGTAAAATGAGCTTACGAATATTCTGTCCTCTGCAGTTTTTTGGAAGAGTTTGAGGATAAGGACAGGTATTATCTCTTCTTTAAATGCTTGATAGAATTTGCCTGTGAAGCCATCAGCTCCTGGACTTTTGTTGGGGAGTTTTTTAATCACAGTTTTAATTTCAGTGTTTGTAATTGGTCTAGTCATATTTTCTGTTTCTTCCTGGTTCAGTCTTGGGAGATTGTACCTTTCTAATAATTTGTCCATTTCTTCTAGGTTGTCCATTTTATTGGCATACAGTTGCTTGTAGTAGTCTCTGTATTTCTGTGGTGCCAGTTGTAGCTTCTTTTTCATTTCTAATTTTACTGATTTGAGTCCTTTCTCTTTTTTCTTGATGAGTCTGGCCTAAGGTTTATCAATTCTATTTATCTTTTCAAAGAAACAACTGTTAGTTTCATTGATCTTTCGTATTGTTTTGTCTCTTTCATATATTTCTACTTTGATCTTTATGATTTCTTTCCTTCTAACTTTAGGATTTGTTTTTCTTCTTTCTCTAATTGCTTTAGGTGTAAGGTTGTTGTTTATTTGAGATTTCTCTTATTTCTTGAGGTAAGATTCTGTTGCTATAAACATCCCTCTTAGCACTCCTTTTGCTGTATCCCGTAGGTTTTGGATCACTGTGCTTTCATTTTCATTTGAATCTAGGTATTGTTTTATTTCCTTTTTGATTTCTTCAGTGATCCATTGTTTGTTTAATAGCATATCATTTAGCCTCCAACTGTTTGTGTGTGTATTTATTTTTTTTTTTACAGTATTTTCTTATGACTGATTTTTAGTCTCACAGCGTTGTGGTTGAAAAAGATGCTTGACACTTGGTGCTTCAATTTCTTAAATTTATCAAGGCTCTTTTTGTAGCTCAGTATGTGGTCAGTCCTAGAGAATGTAAGACTGATCATATTTACATTATACAGTATATGTTTCTAAATATTTTAGCCACTTAATACCATTTTCTAATCAAAATGACATATGCAGGATAAAAATAAGAACATTTTTTTGAAGTAACTTTTCTGCCATACTATCATAATATGCTGGAGATGTTTAATGCAGAATCTATAGGGTAGAATGCACCTCAGAATAGGTCTGCTAGCCATGAAGTACTTAAATTAATACATATTTCAGCAATAGTAAAATCAAATCACAACATTCTATCTCAGTCCCAAGTCCATACCATTACATGGCTTGATTGCAATTTTTTTCTGCCCCTCCAAACAAGTGGAGGGGGGCAGAAGAAAAAGAAAGACCATAGTGACAATACTGAATACTTTTTAAAAGGGAGGGATAAGACCTAAAAATCCTGATATAAAGTGATATACAGTCAACCTTTAAACAATGCACAAGTCTATTTACATATGGATATTTTTCAGTAGTAGATACTACAGTACTACAGTCAGTGGTTGGTTAAATCTGTGGATGTGGATGATGTGCAGAAATGAAGGGCAGACTATTATATGTGGATTACACTCCTGTGTTGTTCAGTGATTAACCATACTTCTAAGACGGTGACTTGTGGTAAAGTATAGAAAGTAGTAAGATTGAATTGACCCTACTCTGCACATTCTCTCTATATAAAGTCTCAGGGAAATTTGGAATATGGGATCTACATCTGGGACCTTACAAAATAGCCACTGGCATTATCTGAAAAGACACATCTAACAAGCATAAAACATGTACGTTAATTTATGTTAGCTTCATACTGCATCTGTAACAAGCTACCACAAATTTAATGGTTTAATACAACACAAATTGACTGCCTTACAGTCCTAGAGATTAGAATTCTGAATTCCCTTTTGCTGGACTGAAGTCACAGCATTGACAGGACACTGTTCTTCTGGGGAGAGTCTATTTCCTTGCTTTTCCCACGTTGTAGAGTCTGCTCGTATTTCTTGGGTCATGGCCCCTTCTGTATCTTCAAAACCAGTAGTGTAGCATCGTCCACATCTCTCTCTCTCTCTGATTCTATTTCCACTGTCATTTCTTCTTCTCCCTCTGACCTCTCACTAGGGTCTTAGTGTGTGTTTTGAGAACACAGATTTGAGTCCTTTACTTGTACCAAGAATTAATATTTTTATTATAACTAAAATATTAACTCATAACAGTTGCAACAGTTAATGATAAGTGGGCTCTGTCCCCAAAGACTTCATGTCTGATGTCTGATAAGGGAGAGAAGCACAGAAATAGAACATTGGATGCAGTGAGAATTGTAAAAACCAATTGATCCCTACTGCATGTCTGACTTCAGACTGGTTCCTCAGCCAGGAGTTAAGAGGTTTACTCTTCTTAATCAGCCTCTGCCTTACCTGCTCCACATTCTCCCCTAGACCCTCCAGAAAGAATGCAGGCCTGACAATGCTTTGACTTCAGCCCAGTGAGAGTGAATTCAGATTTCTGATCTGAATTATTTCTCAATAAAGCAGTCAATTTGTGTTGTGTTAAGCCACTAAATTTGTGGTAGCTTGTTATTGATGCAATATGAAACTAATACAGATGTTTTATGCTTGCTAGATACTTCTAACTTTTCAGATGTCAAGGCCAGTAGCTGTTGTGTAAGTTCCTGGGTGTAGATCCCAGGTCCATTTCCTTCATGAGCCCTCTGTGCAAAGAAGATAGCTTTATAGTCAGAAATTACCCATGTGCTCCTCATTAACCCAGAACCATCTACAGTACCCCTTATCACATGTGGAATAAAGTCTCCTGTTCAAGAGCCTGATTTGCCAACCCTTCAATAATTTGGCATTATCCTTCCAGCCAGCTGATTTCTTTCTGCACCCTGCCCTCACCTGTTTTCCCAAATGAAATCTTTGTGTTTCAGTTTTAAGGTTGATCTAAGGAATTACTAAGTACTGTTGTTTTTTTGTTTGTTTTGTTTTTTTAAATAACCATGGAGATTCCACGTAATTGCTTCACTTTATTCTGAGCACCTTGGACAGTACCTTGCTTGACAGGCACCCAGTGAATGAATGTGCAGTATTACAGTACATAGCTTGAATGTTGATAAAACAGTTACAAATGTAGATTACAGTATGGTCCTTTTATACAGTAAGATCACTCTTCAGTATTAGAGATATGTTCTATAATTATTAAGACCTTTTAAGAGACTATTTAATAATACTTACTGGGTAAAAGCAGACCACTGGCATGAAGAAATCAGTTTTTAAGAAGATTTTTCTGGCAGCCATCTGCATGAGGGATGAAGAGGTGAGGGAAACTGGAGATAGGTAGACAAGCATAAGGCCTATGCTACTAAATCAGGCATAAAAGGTGAGTGAGTGTCCAGGACAGGAGTTTCCCAAACACCTACCACAACCTATTAACATCTGTTATTATTTAAATATTGCTAAAGCTTATTTGACAAATGGAAATAAGTCATCAGTCTTTTTTATTCCATTAATTGATCCAGAAAAAGTCCATTTTTAGCCAAGTAAGATCAAAGTGAACTTCAGATTTCCCACAGCACTGATTTTTAAGCCTAATCTGAAGAATTCCTTTGCCATTATGAGATTATTTTTATTCGTATTACGTGGATGTGTAAGTATATCAGTAGTTTTATAGGAGTTGAATAGCCTGCATCTTTGGCTAGGAAAAAGAGCAAATAATTGTATTATAATCACAAATAAGACTTTTAGAATAAAAGTTCCACATATTGACAGTAGGGATGCTAGTCACAATTTGGTTTGATTCAAGACAGCCAAATGCTTGTCTCTTTTCATGCTCTTGATGGTTGATTGTACTTGTTAATTAGGGAGAATGTGAGCTGTGCAAAACTGATGTCTAGAATAGTAAAGTGAAAAAATGGAAGGTTTGTCCATAGTCTTAATAATAATCATTTTATGCAATAAAATTAATATACAGTGAAGCACACAGATTTTTTAAGTATACAGTTTGAATTTTGACAGTGGTTCACTGTGGTTCACAGGTTAGGTGTTAAGTGTTCCACAGCATAACAAAGCTATAGAACACTTCCATCACCCCCAAAACTATCCATGTTCTCCCACCTGTCAAACTCCACCTTACATAAGCATCATTCTTATATCCGTCACCATGGATTAGTTCTAATTTTGAACGTCATTCCGATGGAATCATACAGTAGGTACTTGATCCTGGGTCCTGTCACTCAGCATAAGGTTTCAGAGATTCATCACTGTTGAGTTTGTGCCAGTAATTATTTTTTTATTGCTGAGTCCTGTTCTCTTTTAGGAGCGTACCACAAACGGTACATTATCCTTTTGATAGGCATTCAGGTTGTGCCCAGGTTTTTGCTCTTAAAAACTAAGTTGCTAAGAAAGGTAAGAGTGTCTCTATGTGTATGTTTCTCATTGATTAAGTACCTAGAAGCAGAGTTGCTGGCTCAAAGGCTGACTGGATGCTTAACCGCATAAACTGTCAGTTTCTGAAAACAGTTGTACCATTGTGCACTCCCATCAGCAGCAGATGAGCAATTCATATGCTTTATATAATTTGGTATTGTCAGTCCCCTGATGCATGTGAAGTAGTAGCTCCCTGAGGCTTTAATTTGCATCTTTCTGAGTAAAATTTGTATTGAGCATCTTTCATGTGCTTATTGAATGTTCATATATCTTTTTTATGTGGTGTTTTTCAAGGTTTTAACTGACTTTTTGTTGGGTTTGTTTTTTATTATTGATTCATAGAATTACATATTCAGTATACAAGTATTTTTGTCAAATATACATACTACAATTTTTTTTTTTGCAATCTAACATGCTCTTTTATTTCCTAAACTGTCTTTTGATGAGCAAAAGTTTTCACTTTTGGTAAAATCTAGTTTTATCAATTTTTTTATGTGTAGTGATTTTTGTATTCAAAGAAATCTTTTCCTATTTCAAGATAGCAATTTCTCTCATGTTTTCTTCT
The DNA here is from genome assembly GCA_935064755.1 of Tragelaphus eurycerus. Taxonomy (NCBI): domain Eukaryota; kingdom Metazoa; phylum Chordata; class Mammalia; order Artiodactyla; family Bovidae; genus Tragelaphus; species Tragelaphus eurycerus. The sequence goes on along the minus strand of CAKXYN010000004.1, from coordinate 30,360,786 downwards.
CAAAATGATACAATTTTACCTGTTAAGTTTAGGTCTCTGATGCAGTTTGAATATTTATATATGGTATGAAACAGAGGTTGGGATTCATTTCCTACACATATCTAGTTGACCCTATGCCAAAAGACTCTTTTCTTCACATTGATTTGCTTTGACAATCTTGCTGAATATCAATTAACCATATATGTGGATCTGGTTTGGGATTGTTTCATTGGTCACTTTGTCAGTCCTCATTTCACTACCTCACTGCCCTGATAAGTGTGTAGCTTCATAGTAAGCCTGGAAATTGGATAGTTTTAGTCCTCCAACTATGTTTTTTGTTTTCAAGATTGTTTTGGCTATTTCCGATCTTTCTAGTTTCCGTAAATATTAAAATCAGTCCATCTATAAAACAGCCTGCTGGAATTTTGGTTGGGATTCCATGCAATCTGTAGATGAATTCAGAGATAATTGATATCCTGACAGTGATGAGTCTTCCAGCCCATGAACATGAGTATATCAGCAGTGTATCGTAGATTTCTGATGCTGAAGCTGCATCAGGTAGTTACTTTGCCTACCTGATGAAAAGAACTGACTCAATGGAAAATACCCTGATTCTGGGAAAGATTGAAGGCAGGAGAAGGGGATGACAGAGGATGAGATGGTTGGATGGCATCATCGAATCGATGGACATAAGTTTGAGCAAGTTCCGGGCGTTGGAGATGGACAGGGAAGTCTGGTATGCTGTAGTCCATGGGGTTGCAAAGAGTTGGACACAACTGAGCAACTGAATTGAACTGATAGTAGATTTCGGTGAAGAGGTCTTAAACTTCTTTTGTTAAATTATTTCCTAAGTAGTTTCAATTTTGTACAGTTTTAAGTGAAATTATTTTATATAATGTTCTAATTGTTTGAATATTTGTTTCATAAATTCCTTGTGGTGGGATTTCCTGGTGGCTCGGCGGTTAAGAGTCTGCCTGCCAATGTAAGAGACATGGCTTTATCCCTAGATCAGGCAGATCCCCTGGAGTAGGAAGTAGCAACCCACTACAGTGTTCTTGCCTGGGAAATCCCATTGATAGAGGAGCCTGGCGGGCTACAGTCCATGGGGTGACAAAAGAGTTGGACACTACTTAGAGACTAAACAACAAAAAATTCCTTAGCATTTTTTAGATAGACAACCATGTCTTTTGGAAATAAAAGCTCTGTTTCTGCCTTTTAGGTCATTACAATTTATTTCAGTTTCTTACCTTATTGTACAAGCTTATTGTACTCCAGAATAACTTGTTGAACAAAAGTGATGAGCAGGTATATTTTCCTTGCTCCCCTGATCTTGGGGAGAAAGTGAATGTTCCAAATCTTAGGGAGAAAGTGTACGGTGTTTCACTGTAACATATTATGTTAGCTTTAGGTTTTTTTGAGGTTGCCTTTTATCAGATTGAGAATGTTCCAATCTGTTCCTAATTTTGTGAGTAATTTTATTATGACTATGTTTTGAATTTAATTAAAGGCTTTTTTGTATCATTTGAAACAATCACATGGGAGTTTTCTGCTAATTCTGTTATTGTGGTGAATTATATTGTTTATTTTTAAATGTTAAACCAGTCTTTTTCTTCCTGGGATAAGCCTAGCTTGCTTGTGATGTATTAACTTTTTATATGTTGCTGAATTTTATTTGCTAATATTTTAAGGACCTTAACTATGTACTCGAGAAGGATATTAAGCTGTAATTTTATTTTCTTGTATTTGATTTGAATATTAGTAGTACAGGCCTCATAAAGTTAGCTGAGAATTACTTCTTCTATTTCTGTTTTATTAATCATTTGTGTAAGATCGATCGATAGTCTTTCATAGTTACGTGGTTGACAGAATATACCACTGAACCCATGTGAGTCAATGTTTTCTTTGAGGGAACACTTTATTCTTCAATTTCTTTAATAGATATAGGACAATTTAAAGTTTCTGTCTTATCTTGCATCAAATCTGTGAGACCGAGATTTTTAAGGAATTTGTTTATTTCGTTGTTGAATTCATTAGCATAAAATTGTGCATAATATTGTTATTATTGATATCTGTAGGATGCCTCCTGGTGTCCCCTCTCTTCCTGAAACTGATAATTTGAGTTTTCTTCCTATTTTGCTTAATCAGTTTTGCTGATATTAATCATCTTAGTAGTATTTATTAATCTTATTTATCGCTCAGATAGCCATCTTTCAGCCATGTTAATTTCCTTTGCTTTCTTTTTCATTACTTCTGCTCAAATCTCCTACCCTCTACTCATTTGGGATCAATTTACATCTTTTCCTGTTTTCTTATAGTGAAACTTAAATTATTGATTTTAATCACTTTTCTGATATTAATACAAGATTTTTTGGCATTGCATGGATCTGTCATGAAGAATGCTCCATATAAGCTTAAAGAGAGTGTGTATTCTGCATTGAGGGAAGTGTTCTATAAATGTCGGTTAGATTGAGTTGGTTGATAGGTGTTTTATATCATTGCCGCAACTCTGCTCAATTGAAATTATTGAAATCTCTGACTAATATTCTGTTTTTCCTTTTAATTCTGACCCATTTTTGCTCTGTTGTGTTGTTTTAGTTGCTAAGTCATTTTTGCCACCCCATGGGCTGTAGCCTCCAGGCTCCTCTGTCCATGGCGTTTCTCCAGGCAAGAATACTGAAATGGGTTGCCATGCCCTCCTCCAGGGGATCTTCCCAACCCAGGGATCGAATCTGTGCCTCCTGCATTGCAGGTGGATTCTTTACCATCTGAGCCACCAAAAAATTACTCTTAATAATTTGCCTGAGCTAATTCTGTGAAATCTGTCTCGCCTCTAATATGCTTCCACTGATATCTCTACTCAGTTTGTATATAGACATATATGTATGTTTTTTTAATTGTTTTGGTTTTTAGGTCTGGTATTCTGGGAGTCATCTCATGTTGTCTGTGTAGGTTTTCATGAGAGATTGTGCTTGACCACTTGGCCAATAAGTCCTCTCTTCACAATTTATGAATCTCTATATGAAGTGGATAATGCATTTCAAACTCAGGCTATTTTAAATCCTGCTCTGGTCTTTATCTGAGCCCTTTGAGGTCTTTGGAGCTTCTCTGGTGGCTCAGATGGTAAGAAATCACCTGTAATACAGGAGACTGGGATTTGATCCCTGGGCTGGGAAGATGTCCCAGAGATGGGACTGACAACACACTCCACTATTCTTGCCTGGAGAATTCCATGGACAAAGGAGCTTCATGGCTACAGTCCATGGGGTCACAAAGAGTCAGATATAACTGAGCAGTTAACCCCTTTGAGGTCTTTCATGCGTATTTGCATAACCTTTGGTGTGGGTAGGAGTGTGAATAGCCTGGATTCTCTCTGGTTTTCTCTGCATGTGCATGAAGCTTCAGCCATAACTCTACTTTCCCCAACTATGACTGTATCCTCAGGTCAGTGGAACTACTTAATTCTTGCCGTTTGTCCACTATTGAGATCATCATTTCTACCAAATATGCCTCTGCAAGTGGGTGTTGCCCCGACTCTGCAGCAGATAAAACGCCAACCCCAAAGCCTGGCTGACATGCCCTGACAGAACCTTTATGTCAGCCTTGCTGGCCAACAGCAGTTGTAAAACCCCGATAATTGTAAGTGACATTTCTTCAAATATGCAACTAGATTGATGAAACATGGTTATATCAGGCGGGAGAGCAACAAACCAGCACTTACATGAATCTTGAAGTGCATTCCTGCCCTTGAGAGTATTTTAATTAACCAGTCAACCCTTGAATGTTCATGGAAACAAGCACCTGCTTCCTTGACTGCTTCATTGTGGTTAAATGGACACAGCGACAAAAGAAAATAGCGTATTTCCCAAAACATGCACATCTGCAAGGTAAACATTTAGTCCATTTTCTGACTTTACTACCATCTTCACTCATCAAATTATGTACAGTTGGCTTTACAGCCCCTTCCCCAAAAAGAGGAGCTTACACAGCCAGTTTTGTTAAATGCAGCTTATTCAACTCCCTGAGAGAGATCTGACTGTTAATGTCAGTTTTGTTAAAACACTAGGACAAGATAGAGTAAAACTGACTGACTTAGTATAGGTATTTACCCCTGTTGCATTTGGCTGTTTTGTATAACATCTGGAATAATGGTCATAAAAAAAGAAGACAAAATACAAAGGTAGATGAAAATAAGATGAGAGGTACACATGGTTAATGTCAAACCTTATTTTTGAGTAGAGAAGATAAAGACTTCACTGCTAAGCTTTTCTGGGTGTAGTTCTGTTTGTGACAAAGAGCTTTACTTTTTATTATAATTTACTTATTTGGGGCTGTGCTGGGTCTTCATTGCTGGGTGCAGGCTGTTCTCTAGCTGCAGGGAACAGGGGCTGCTCTTTGTTGCAGCATGCAGGCTTCTAGTTGCAATGGCTTCTCTTGTTGCAGGGAACTGGCTCCGTAGTTGCAGCGCATGGGCTCAGTAGTTGAGGTTCCCAGGCTCTGGAGCACAGACTCAGTAGTTGTAGGGCAAGGGTTTAAGTGCTCTGTGGCACATGGGATCTTCCCAGACCAAGGATCAAACCCATGTCTCCTACATTGGCAGGTGGATTCTTTACCACTGAGCCCCCAGGGAAGCCTGATGAGGAGCTTTATTATCACTTTGTTTTACAGGGTTTTTTCTTCCCTATTTCTACTGTTTACTTTCTTCCTGAATATCAGTCCCTTTGGAAGCCTAAATACACAGAAATAGGACAAAGCCTTTAGTAGAAAATTTTCCTCACCAAATGGAAATATTGATTTATGAAAAACAGTGAGTTGTATAACGGTAAGACTACACCTGCAGAAGAAAAGAAATTTACATGATAATTTGCTGTATACGTTCATAATTCCATAGACGAATCTCCAGAAATAATATGTAGAAACAGAAGTTCATTGTAAATGAGTATCAGTTGCTTACTCTCAAATGTATTGTAAAGCTCCTATAACATCTGGGCTAGATTGAAGGAAATAGACAGTGAAAAGCAGAAGCATTTCCATTATATCTGTATTATCTCAAATTATTTTACATTAAGTATAATTGCTGTTAAGTTGCTTCAGTCGTGTTCGACTCTGTGCAACCCCATAGACGGCAGCCCACCAGGCTCCCCCGTCCCTGGGATTCTCCAGGCAAGAACACTGGAGTGGGTTGCCATTTCCTTCTCCAGTGCATGAAAGTGAAAAGTGAAAGTCACTTCACTTGAAGTCACTCAGTCGTGTCCGACTCTAGCGACCCAATGGACTGCAGCCCACCAGGCTGCTCTGTCCATGGGATTTTCCAGGCAAGAGTACTGGAGTGGGGTGCCATTGCCTTCTCCAAGTATAATTAAGTATAATATAAAATAATTGTTAATGGCATGTTTCTAAGTCTATTTTAAACTCTCTAATTCACTTACTCATTGAAAAAAAAAAAAACAAGAACAAAATCTCTTTTGAAAAATGTACTGCTTTATACTCAGATTATATTATCAGCTATAGCTAATGTTAAACATGAGCATAATAATAAAATAAGTAAAATGTGCATCTAAAAAGTAAAAAATAAAACCAAAATAAAAATAAGAAACAGAAAATTATTCCTAGATTGTAGCCAAGATCTTTTCTCTTAAAATAATTTCCTGAAGGAAAAGAATGAATAAAGACAACTTTATCATTTCAGAATTAGATTGATAGATACTGGAGTCATTTAGGAGTTGTGAGGGTAAAGCACTGGGTCCCAACTGGGCATGCAAGAGAAGTAGTTGCTGTCTGGTTGCAGAGTGATTTTATGGCTCCCCGCCACACACCTACAGTGCTGCATTGATCCAGGTTCCGGCAGGAAACAGATGGCCCCCTCAAACTAGATTATTTCTAGAGGGTTTAAGAAACAGACTTTTTGAGCAAAGCTTAGGGAAAGTGGAGAGAAATTACAGCACCCGGGGACCAGTAAGAGCAGAGCTGTTACCACTCCAGGTCCAAAAGTACTCAGAAGCAAACATATTTTCAGAGTCCCAGAGAGAAAGCCCTCTTGAGAGGACCCTTCAGGTCAGAACTCTGGGGAACAGAGACCATTGCTTTTCATTACTTTCTGCCTCTGGTCTCTTGCTGTGGTTCCCAGGCTCCACACATCACAGGGAGCAGGAAGATGAGCTGGCTGAGGACAGAGAAGGTAGAGAAGGGAGCTGGAGGGGCAAGTGGAAGAAAGCCGACTCCTGTGTTTGTTTTAGAACCCTGCTCTTCTAGAGGTTATAGTCCACTGGGGAGGCATGGTTAAAAACAGCCACAACAAAATTAAGCATTAACACCAAAAAGCAAAGTATAAATGCAGGACTCTAGTCCAGACTTTTTTATGAAGGACCTCCATCCTTTTTCAGATGAACTACGTAAAGGGTAACCCCGTGGGGCAGTCTCTGGTCCCTGCTCTTTTGAACCATACCAAGTATTTCTGGAACCAGTTAAGTTTGGAATTCTATGTTTTTTGAAAAGCTCCCACGTGCTAGACGTATAGTTTGAAATTGGCATTTTAAAGTTGGTAAAATAAAGACTCAGTTCCAACCCTCCAGGGCTTGGTAGGATGAGAAGGAAAGGCATGTTTAAAGACGTCTAGATGGACCTATCAAAGGAGACCCTCGGGGTAAGGGGAGGACTGGGACTCATTGCTAATCTTGAGCACTTTGTACGTATAAATTCAGTCTTCCCTTTACTCACCTGAAGGATTCATCCTTATTTTACGTATGAGAAAACTGAGGCACGGAAAGGTAAAAACCCAAGGTCACACAGTAAGTAAGCCTTGGAGGTAAGATTTAAGCTAGGTACTGTGGCTCTAGTCCCAAGGTCAATTCTAAGCCTTACACTGCCCTCCCAGCCACTTCCCAACTCAGGAAGGTTAAAAAAAGAATAAGAGTGGGAGGAGGGAGGTGTTTTTAATGATAATAATAGTTGTCCTTTAAAGAGGAGCTACAGGCTTACCTTGGAGATATTGTGGGTTCAGTTGCAGACAACCACAATAAAGGGAATATAGAAATAAAGTCAGTCATATAAATTTTTTTGTTTCAGTGCCTGTGAAAGTTTCACTTGCACTGTACCATAGTCTGTTAATTGTGCAATAGCATTATGTCAAAAAAAAAAATGTACATGCCTTAATTAAAAAATACTTCATGACTGAAAAACGCTAGCTGTTGTCTAAGCCTTCAGAAAGTCATAGGCTTTCTGCTGATGGAGGGTCTTACCTTGATGTTGACAGCTGCTGGCTGATCAGGATGAAAAGTGAAAGTTTCTCAGTCATGTACAGCTCTTTGTGACCCCATGGACTGTAGCCCACCAGGCTCCTCTGTCCGTTTAATTCTCCAGGCCAGAATACTGGAGTGGATAGCTGTTCCCTTCTCCAGGGGAACTTCCCTACCCAGGGTTCAAGCCTAGGTCTCCCTCACTGCAGGCGGATTCTTTACCATCTGAACCACCAGAGTGGTGGTTGCCAAAGTTTGGGGTGCCTGTGGTAATTTCTTCAAACAAGACAACAGTGAAGTTTGCATCTATTTACTCTTCCTTTCATGAACAATTTCTCTGCAGCATGCAATGCTGTTTGATACAATTTAATCCACAGTAGAACTTCTGTTCAAATGTTGCATCTTCTCAGAATCCCTGCCACTGCTTTATCAGCTGTTTATGTTATATTCTAAATCTTTTCTTGTCATTTCAACAATCTTCACAGCGCCTTCACCAAGAGTAGATTCCATCTCAGCAAACCACTTTCTTTGCTCATCCGTAAAAGTGATTCCTCATCTGTTAAGTTGTATCATGATATTGCACCAATTCAGTCACATCTTTGGGCTCCATATCAATCAAGTCTACTTTTTTTAGTACTGCCACCGTATCTGGAGTTCCTTCCTCTGCTCAAAGTCAGTCATCCATGACAGCTGGAATCAAGTTCTTCCAAACTCCTGTTAATGTTGGTATTTTGGCCTCTTCCCATGAATCTCTGATGTTCTTAATGACATCTGGAGTAGTAAACTGGGGATGGCAATGGCACCCCACCCCAGTACTTTTGCCTGGAAAATCCCATGGATGGAGGAGCCTGGTAGGCTGCAGTCCATGGGGTCGCTAAGAGTTAGACATGACTGAGCGACTTCACTTTCACTTTTCACTTTTACGCATTGGAGAAGGAAATGGTGACCCACTCCATTGTTCTTGCCTGGAGAATCCCAGGGACGGGGGAGCCTGGTGGGTTGCCGTCTATGGGGTCACACAGAGTCGGACACGACTGAAGCGACTTAGCAGCAGTAGCAGCAGGAGTAGTAAATATTTTCTAGGATGCTTGCAGTTGACTCTGCCCAGATCTATGAGCGGAATCACTGCCTGTGACAGCTATAGCCTTAAAAATGTATGTCTTTTTTTTTTTTTTTGATGAGAATTCTTTTTTCCTTCCATTTTTATTGAGATATAATTGACACATGTTAAGTCACTTCAGTCATGTCCAACTCTATGACCCCATGGGCTGTAGCCTGACAGGCTTCTCTGTCCACGAGGATTCTCCAGGCAAGAATACTGGAGTGGGTTGCCATGCCCTCCTCCAGGGAATCTTCCCAAACCAGGGATTGAACCTATGTCTCTTATATCTCTAGCATTAGCAGGTGGGTTCTTTACCACTGGCACCACCTGGAAGGCCCATAATTGACATAGAGCACTCTAAGTTTAAGGTGTACAGCATAATGATTTGACCTATATACATCATGAATGATTGTCACAATAGGTTTAGTGAATGTCGATTATCTCATATAGACATATACAAAATTAAGGAAATAGAATTCTCTTTCTTGTGATGAGAATGCTTAGGGTTTATCTCAACAACTTTCAAATATAACATATAACAGTGTGAATTATATTTATCACACTGTACATTACATTTCTAGTTCTCATTTGTGTCTTTTAACTTGAAGTTTACCTTTTGACTGCCTTCATCAAATTCCCACCACCACATCTGATAACCACAAATTTCATCTCTTTTTCTATGAGTTTGTTTTTGAAATATAATTGACCTACCACATTATGTTAGTTTCTGTTACACAGTACAGTAATTCACTGCTTCTGTGCATCTCAAATTGACCACTCTGATAAATCTAGTTACAATATATAACAGACAAAAAGATATTACATAGTTTTTGACTGACAGTATTCCTGCATTACATTTCATTCCAGTGACCCATTTATTTTGCAGCTGAAAGTTTGAATCTCTTAATTTCCCTCACCTATTTCTTTCCTCCCCCTAACACTTTCCCTTCTGGCAAACAGATGTTTGTATCTATGACCATTGTTATGTTTGTTTGTTTTGTGTTTTAGATTTCACATATAAGCAGTATTTATTTGATCCTCTAGGTCCATCCATGTTGTTGCAAAAGGCAAGGTTTCTTTTTGGCTGAATAGTATTCTGATGTGTGTGTGAGTGTGTGTATCACATCTTTATCCATTCATCTGTTGGTGGTTGCTTGAGTTGCCCCATATCTTGCCTTTCGTTAAATAATGCTGCAGTGAACATAAGAGTGCATTTGTCTTTTCTAGTTAGCTTTTCATTTTCTTTGACTGTATACTGGACTGAAGTGGAATTGCTGGTACTGTGGTAGTTGTGTGTTTTTCATTTTTTGAGGCCTCTCTATACCGTTCAGCATAGTGGCTGCACCAGGTTACCTTCCCACCACCAGCCCAGAGGTTTCCTTTTTGCCACATCCTTGCCAATACTTATTTTTTATTTTTGGTAATAGCCATTCTAACAGGTGTGAAATGGTATCTCATTGTGGTTTTAATTTGCGTTTACCTGATAATTAGTGCTGTTAAACATCTTTTGATGTGCCTGTTGCCATCTGTATGTCTTCTTTGAAAAAAATATCTGTTCAGATCACCTGCCCATTTTTCAATCAGTTGGTTTGTATTTTTTGATGTTTAATTGTATGACTTATTTGTATATATTGTGTGTATTTTAGATATTAACCCCTTACCAGATATATTGTTTGCACATTTCTCCTCCCATTCAATAAGTGGCTTTTTTGTTTTGTTAATAGTTTCCTTTTCTGTACAAGAACTTTTTAGTTATATTAAATCAAATTTGCTTATTTTTGCTTTTGTTTTCTGGCCTGAGGAGACATATACCTCCAAAATATTACTAAGATTGATATCAACGGGCTTATTGCCTATGTTTTCTTTTAGAAGTTTCATGATTTTCAGTTCAGTCGCTCAGTCCTGTCCGACTCCTTGCGAACCCATGAATTGCAGCACGCCAGGCCTCCCTGTCCATCACCAACTCCCACAGTTCACTCAAATTCACGTGCGAGTCGGTGATGCCATCCAGCCATCTCATCCTCTGTCATCCCCTTCTCCTCCTTCCCCCAATCCCTCCCAGCATCAGAGTCTTTTCCAATGAGTCAACTCTTCGCATGAGGTGGCCAAAGTATTGGAGTTTCAGCTTTAGCATCATTCCTTCCAAAGAAATCCCAGGACCGATCTCCTTTAGAATGGACTGGTTGGATCTCCTTGCAGTCCAAGGGACTCTCAAGAGTCTTCTCCAACACCACAGTTCAAAAGCATCAATTCTTCAGCGCTTAGCTTTCGTCACAGTCCAACTCTCACATCCATCATGACCACTGGAAAAACCATAGCCTTGACTAGATGGACCTTTGTTGGCAAAGTAATGTCTCTGCTTTTGAAAATTCTGTCTAGGTTGGTCATAACTTTCCTTCCAAGGAGTAAGCGTCTTTTAATTTCATGGCTGCAGTCACCATCGGCAGTGATTTTGGAGCCCAGAAAAATAAAGTCTGACACTGTTTCCACTGTTTCCCCACCTATTTGCCATGAAGTAATGGAACCAGATGCCATGATCTAAGTTTTCTGAATGTTGAGCTTTAAGCCAACTTTTTCACTCTCCTCTTTCACTTTCATCAAGAGGCTTTTTAGTTCCTCTTCACTTTCTACCATAAGGGTGGTCTCATCTGCCTATCTAAGGTTATTGATATTTCTCCCGGCAATCTTGTTTCCAGCTTGTGCTTCTTCCAGCCCAGCGTTTCTCATGATGTACACTGCATATAAGTTAAATAAGCAGAGTGACAATATACAGCCTTGACGTACTCCTTTCCCTATTTGGAACCAGTCTGTTGTTCCGTGTCCAGTTCTTTTTTTTTTTTTTTTTAAATTTTTTATTTTTATTTTTATATTTTTTATTATTATTATTATTTTTTTAATTTTTCTTAACTTTACAATATTGTATTACTTTTACTATACATCGAGATGGATCCGCCACCAGAATACACGTGCTCCCCATCCTGAACCCTCCTCCCTCCCCCTTCCCACACCATCCCTCCAGGTCATCCCAGTGCTCCTGTCCCAGGCATCTGTTATAGGGCATCGTACCTGGACTGACTCGTTTCAGATATGATATTATACATATTTCAATGCTATTCTCCCCAATCGTCCCACCCTCTCCCAGTCCCAGAGTCCAAAAGTCTGTTCTATACATCAGTGTCTCTTTTGCTGTCTCATAAGCAGGGTGATTGTAAAACTCTCCAGAAAGCAGGAATAGAAGGAACATACCTCAACATAATAAAAGCTATATACGACAAACCCACAGCAAACATTATCCTCAATGGTGAAAAACTGAAAGCATTTCCTCTAAAGTCAGGAACAAGACAAGGATGCCCACTTTCACCATTATTATTCAACATTGTTCTGGAAGTTTTGGCCACAGCAATCAGAGCAGAAAAAGAAATAAAAGGAATCCAAATTGGAAAAGAAGAAGTAAAACTCTCACTGTTTGCCGTGTCCAGTTCTAACTCTTGCTTCCTGACCTGCATATAGGTTTCTCAAGAGGCAAGTCAGGTGGTCTGGTATTCCCATCTCTTTCAGAATTTTCCACAGTTTATTGTGACGCACAGTCAAAGGCTTTGGCATAGTCAAGAAAGCAGAAATAGATGTTTTTCTGGCACTCTCTTGATTTTTCCATGATCCATTGGATATTGGCAATTTGATCTCTGGTTCCTCTGCCTTTTCTAAAACCAGCTTGAGTGTCTGGAAGTTAATGGTTCACGTATTGCTGAAGCCCGGCTTGGAGAATTTTGAGCATTACTTTGGTAGTGTGTGAGATGAGTGCAATTGTGTGGAAATTTGAGCATTCTTTGACATTGCCTTTCTTTGGGATTGGAATGAAAACTGACTTTTTCCAGTCCTGTGGCCACTGCTGAGTTTTCCAAATTTGCTGGCATATTGAGTGTAGCACTTTCACAGCATCATCTTTCAGGATTTGGAATAGCTCCACTGGAATTCCATCACCTCCACTAGCTTTGTTCGTAGTGATGCTTCCTAAGGCCCATTTGAGTTCACATTCCAGGATGTCTGGCTCTAGGTCAGTGATCACACCATAGTGATTATCTTGGTCGTGAAGATCTTTTTTGTACAGTTCTTCTGTGTATTCTTGCCACCTCTTCTTAATATCATCTGCTTCTGTTATGTCCATGCCATTTCTGTCCTTTATTGAGCCCATCTTTTCATGAAATGTTCCCTTGGTATCTCTTAATTTTCTTGAAGAGATCTCTAGTCTTTCCCATTCTGTGGTTTTCCTCTATTTCTTTGCATTGATCGCTGAGGAAGGCTTTCTTATCTCTTCTTGCTATTCTTTGGAACTCTGCATTCAGATACTTATATCTTTCCTGTTATCCTTTGCTTTTTGCTTCTCTTCTTTTCCCAGCTATTTGTAAGACCTCCCCAGACAGCCATTTTGCTTTTTTGCGTTTCTTTTTCGTAGGGATGGTCTTGATCCCTGTCTCCTGTACAATGACACAAACCTCATTCCATAGTTCATCAGGCACTCATCTATAAGATCTAGGCCCTTTAATCTATTTCTCACTTCCACTGTATAGTCATAAGGGATTTGATTTAGGTCATACCTGAGTGGTCTAATGGTTTTTTCCTACTTTCTTCAATTGAAGTCTGAATCTGGCAGTAAGGAGTTCATGGTCTGAGACACAGTCAGCTCCTAGTCTTTTTTTTTTTTTGCTGACTGTGTAGAGCTTCTCCATCTTTCACTGCAAAGAATATAATCAGTCTGATTTCAGTGTTGACCATCTGGTGATGTCCATGTGTAGAGTCTTCTCTTGTGTTGTTGGAAGAGGGTGTTTGATATTACCAGTGCGTTCTATTGGCAGAACTCTATTAGCCCTTGCCCTGCTTCATTCCGTGTTCCAAGGCCAAATTTGCCTGTTACTCCAGGTGTTTCTTGACTTCCTACTTTTGCATTCCAGTCCCCTATATGAAAAGGACATCTTTTGGGGGTGTTAATTCTAAAAGGTCTTGTAGGTCTTCATAGAACTATTCAACTTCAGCTTCTTCAGCGTTACTGGTTGGGGCATAGACTTGGATTACTGTGATATTGAATGGTTTGCCTTGGATATGAACAGAGATCATTCTGTCGTTTTTGAGATTGCATCCAAGTACTGCATCTCGGACTCTTTTGTTGACCATGATGGCCACTCCATTTCTTCTGAGGGATTCCTGCCCTCAGTAGTAGATATAATGGTCATCTGAGTTAAATTCACCCATTTCAGTCCATTTCAGTTCGCTGATTCCTAGAATGTTGACGTTCACTCTTGCCATCTCCTGTTTGACCACTTCCAGTTTGCCTTGATTCATGGACCTAACATTCCAGGTTCCTATGCAGTATTGCTCTTTACAGCATCAGACCTTGCTTCTCTCACCAGTCACATCCACAACTGGGTATTTTTGCTTTGTCTCCATCACTTCATTATTTCTGGAGTTTTAGTTCCTACTTGTTTAAGTCTTTAATCCACTTTTAATTTTTGTGTCTGTGTATGGTGTGAGCGAGTAATCCAGTTCAATTCTTTTGCATGTAGCTGTCCAGTTTTCCCAATACCACTTATTGAAAAAGCTGTCTTTTCCCCCATTGTGTATTCTTCCCTCCTTTTCATAGACTAATAGCCCTTGTAAGTGTGGGTTCATTTTTAGGATTTTTATTCTGTTCCGTTGATCTGTGTGTCTCTTTTGTTCTATATCATACTGTTTTGATTGTCATAGCTTTGTGATATGATTTGAAATCAGGAAGCATGATGACTCCAGTGTTGTTTTTCTTTCTTAAGATTGTTTTGACTATTTGGAAGTCTTTTGTATTTTCATGAAAATTTGGAGATTATTTTTACAGTTACCAAGTCTTCTTCATCAGAGGAATCACTATATGGTAGTTATAGCCTTACAAAATGTATTTCTTAAATAATAAGATTTGAAATTCAAAATTAGTCCTTGATACATAGGCTAATTCATGGATGTGTGTTAGCATATGTGAAAACAACATTAATCTCATTGTATATCTGAATCATAGCTCTTGGGTGACCAGGTACCTTATCAGTGAAGAGGAATATTTTGAAAGGAATCTTTTTCTGGGGAGTAAGTCTCAATAGTAGGCTTAAAATATTCAGTAAACCAGGTTGTAAATAGATGTACTCTTATCTGTGCTTTTTTTTGGTTAATTTATAGAGCACACACGGAGTAATTAAGCCTAATACTTAATGCCATAGGATTCTGAGAATGGTAATTGAGCATTGGCTTCCTCTTAAAGTTACCAACTGAGTTAGCCCCTAGCCAAGGCAATCAGTGTATCCTTTGAAGCTTTGGAGCCGGGCATGGACTTCTCTCTAGCTATGAAAGTCCTAGATGGCTTCTTCCAATGTAAGGCTGTTTAATCTACGTTGAAAATTTGGTGGTTGGTATAACCACTCTTGTTAATTGTCTCAGCTAGATCTTCTTGGCACCCCACTCCAGTACTCTTGCCTGGAAAATCCCATGGATGGAGGAGCCTGGTAGGCTGCAGTCCATGGGGTTGCCCAGAGTCAGACACCACTGAGCGACTTCACTTTCACTTTTCACTTTCATGCATTGGAGAAGGAAATGGCAACCCACTCCAGTGTTCTTGCCTGGAGAATCCCAGGGACAGGGGAGCCTGGTGGGCTGCCATCTATGGAGTCGCACAGAGCCGGACACGACTGAAGCGACTTAGCAGCAGCAGCAGCAGCAGATCTTCTGGATAACTTGCTACAGCCTCTATGTCAGCACTTGTTGCTTCACCTTACACTTTTATGTTATGGAGATGGCTTCTTACCTAAAACCTCATGACCTAGCCTCTGCTAACTTCAGACTTTTCTTCTGTAGCTGCCTCACCTCTGACAGCCTTCATACAAGTGAAGAAGTTAGGGTCTTCCTCTGGATTTGGCTTAACAGGATATTGTGTCTGATATGACCTTTATTCAGACCACTGAAACTTTCTCCATATTGACAGTAATGCTGTTTCTCTTTGTCTGTTCACTGCAGTGGCACTTCTAATTTCCTTCAAGATCATTTCCTTTGCATCCACAACTCAGCTGTTTGGTGCAAAGAGGCCTAGCTTTCCACTTGAACTTCCTCACTAAACTCAGTCATTTCTAGTTTTTTATTTAGAGTGTGTCTCTTCCTTTCAGTTCAATGCTTAGAGGCATTTTAGGGTTATTAACTGTCCTGATGGAAGGAAAGTTATGACCAACCTAGATAGCATATTCAAAAGCAGAGACATCACTTTGCCAACAAAGGTTCGCCTAGTCAAGGCTATGGTCTTTCCTGTGGTTATGTATGGATGTGAGAGCTGGACTGTGAAGAAGGCTGAGCACCGAAGAATTGATGCTTTTGAACTGTAGTGTTGGAGAAGACTCTTGAGAGTCCCCTGGACTGCAAGGAGATCCAATCGGTCCATTCTGAAGGAGATCAGCCCTGGGATTTCTTTGGAAGGAATGATGCTAAAGCTGAAACTCCAGTATTTTGGCCACCTCATGCGAAGAGCTGACTCATTGGAGAAGACTCTGATGCTGGGAGGGATTGAGGGCAGGAGGAGAAGGGGACGACAGAGGATGAGATGGCTGGATGGCATCACTGACTCGATGAATGTGAGTCTGAGTGACCTCCAAGAGCTGGTGATGGACAGGGAGGCCTGGCGTGCTGCAGTTCATGGGGTCGCGAAGAGTCGGACACGACTGAGCGACTGATCTGATCTGATCTGATCTGATGTCAATATATTTGTGTCTCAGGAAATAGGGAGGCTCAAGGAAAGAGAGACAAGGGAGTGCCTGGTTGACAGAGCAGTCAACAGTTTATTAGGTTCATTGTCAGGTGGGTGAGATTCGTAGCTTCCCCAAAACAATTACAATAGTAACATCAAATATCACTATCACAGATCACCTATCAAATATAATAATGAAAAAGTTTGAAATATTGTGAGAATAGCCAAAATATAACACAGAGACATGAAGTCTCCAAATGCTGTTGGAAGAATGGTACTGATAGATTTGATTGATGTAAGGTTGCCACAGACTTTCAATTTATAAAAACTTGCAATATCTCTGAAGCATAACAAAGCAGACCATAATCAAATGAGTCAGCCTGTGCTGTATCCTAGCATTCTCTTACCACTTTATATTCTTTTTAATTCAGTTCAGTCGCTCACTCGTGTGTGACTTTTTGCGACCCCATGAATCGCAACACGCCAGGCCTCTCTGTCCATCACCAACTCCCAGAGTTCACTCAGACTCATGTCCATCGAGTCAGTGATGCCATCCAACCATCTCATCCTCTGTCGTCCCCTTCTCCTCCTGCCCCCAATCCCTCCCAGCATCAGAGTCTTTTCCAATGAGTCAACTCTTCGCATCAGGTGGCCAAAGTACTGGAGTTTCAGCTTTAGCATCATTCCTTCCAAAGAAATCCCAAGGCTGATCTCCTTCAGAATGGATTGGTTGGATCTCCTTGAAGTCCAAGAGAGTCTCAAGAGTCTTCTCCAACACCACAGATCAAAAGCATCAATTCTTCGGCGCTCAGCCTTCAAAGTCCAAGTCTCACATCTATACATGACCACAGGAAAGACCATAGCCTTGACTAGATGGACCTTTGTTGGCAAAGTAATGTCTCTGCTTTTGAATATGCTGTCTAGGTTGGTCATAACTTTCCTTCCAAGGAGTAAGCGTCTTTTAATTTCATGGCTGCAGTCACCATCTGTAGTGATTTTGGAGCCCAGAAAAATAAAGTCTGACACTGTTTCCACTGTTTCCCCATCTATTTCCCATGAAGTGACGGGACCAGATGCCATGATCTAAGTTTTCTGAATGTTGAGCTTTAAGCCAACTTTTTCACTCTCCTCTTTCACTTTCATCAAGAGGCTTTTTAGTTCCTCTTCACTTTCTGCCATAAGAGTGGTGTCATCTGCATATCTGAGGTTATTGATATTTCTCCTGGCAGTCCTGATTCCAGCTTGTGTTTCTTCCAGTCCAGGGCTTTTCATGATGTATTCTGCATATAAGTTAAATAAGCAAGATGACAATATACAGCCTTGATGTATTCCTTTTCCTATTTGGAACCAGTCTGTTGTTCCATGTCCATGTTTCATGTCAAGTTCTAACTGTTGCTTCCTGACCTGCATACAGATTTCTCAAGAGGCAAGTCAGGTGGTCTGGTATTCCCATCTCTTTCAGTTCATGTATTGTTGAAGCCTGGCTTGGAGAATTTTGAGCTTTACTTTACTAGCGTGAGTGCCAAAGAATTGATGCTTTTGAACTGTGGTGTTGGAGAAGACTCTTGAGAGTCCCTTGGACTGCAAGGAGATCCAACCAGTCCATTCTGAAGGAGATCAGCTCTGGGATTTCTTTGGAGGGAATGATGCTGAAGCTGAAACTCCAGTATTTTGGCCACCTCATGCGAAGAGTTGACTCATTGGAGAAGACTCTGATGCTGGGAGGGATTGGGGGCAGGAGGAGAAGGGGACGACAGAGGATGAGATGGCTGGATGGCTGGATGGCATCACTGACTCGATGGATGTGAGTCTGAGTGACCTCCGGGTGTTGGTGATGGACAGGGAGGCATGGCGTGCTGCGATTCATGGGGTCGCAAAGAGTCGGACACGACTGAGCGACTGATCTGATCTGATTTTACTAGTGTGTGAGATGAGTGCAATTGTGTGGAAATTTGAGCATTCTTTGACATCGCCTTTCTTTGGGATTGGAATGAAAACTGACCTTTTCCAGTCCTGTGGCCACTGCTGAGTTTTCCAAACTTGCTGGCATATTGAGTGCAGCACTTTCACAGCATCATCTTTCAGGATTTGAAATAGCTCCACTGGAATTCCATCACCTCCACTAGCTTTGTTCGTAGTGATGCTTTCTAAAGCCCACTTGACTTCACATTCCAGGATGTCTGGCTCTAGGTCAGTGATCACATCATTGTGATTATCTGGGTCATAAAGATCTTTTTTGTACAGTTATTCTGTGTATTCTTGCCACCTCTTCTTAATATCTTCTGCTTCTATTATGTCCATACCATTTCTGTCCTTTATCGAGCCCATCTTTGCATGAAATGTTCCCTTGGTATCTCTAATTTTCTTGAAGAGATCTCTAGTCTTTCCCATTCTGTTGTTTTCCTCTGTTTCTTTGCATTGATCGCTGAGAAAGGCTTTCTTGTCCTTCTTGCTATTCTTTGGAACTGTGCGTTCAGATGCTTATATCTTTCCTTTTCTCCTTTGCTTTTCGCTTCTCTTCTTTTCAGAGCTATTTGTAAGGCCTCCCCAGGCAGCCATTTTGCTTTTTTGCATTTCTGTTCCATGGGAATAGTCTTGATCCCTGTCTCCTGTACAGTGTCACACACCTCATTCCATAGTTCCTCAGGCACTCTATCTATAGGATCTAGACCCTTAAATCTATTTCTCACTTCCACTGTATAATCGTAAGGGATTTGATTTAGGTCATACCTGAATGGTCTAGTGGTTTTCCCTACTGTATTCAATTTAAGTCTGAATTTGGCAATAAGGAGTTCATTATCTGAGCCACTGTCAGCTCCTAGTCTTGTTTATGTTGACTGTATAGAGCTTTTCCATCTTTGATGAATACTAAATAATCGATTGATCACTGAAGAAGGCTTTCTTATCTCTTCTTGCTATTCTTTGGAACTCTGCATTCAGATGTTTATTCTTTCCTTTTCTCCTTTCTTTCCTTCCTTTTCACAGCTATTTGGGCCTCCCCACAGCCATTTTCTTTGCTCTTTTCCTGGGGTGGTCTTTCCCTGTCTCCTGAGTCCTCTTCCTTTCTGCACTCTTCTTCCCCTCTTCTCTCCCTTTTTGGGGGTCTCCTGTGGTCTGTGTTCTCTCTTTCTGGCTGGTTCTGTCTGGCCACGTCCTCCTTCGGCTTCTCCTCTCTGCTCGTCCTCTTGGTCTTTTCTTCTCTTGTGGGTTGCCGTCTTTCCTCTTCCCCTCCCCCGTTTCCTCTCCTCTCCCCTTCATCTTGTTCGTCTTCTCCCTCCTCCCCGGCGCTCTTTGTCCGCAGGATCCTGCGTCCCTCTCTTCCTCCTTTCCTCCTCGGTCTCTCTTCTCCTCACAGTACACCCTTTCGGTGGGGCCCCGGGTGTGGGGGGGTCCAACATCGTCATGGCTGTCCCATCACTCATGGGGGGGAGTGCAGGTACTGTCGCTGTCCTCAGTGTACTGCGCCTCC
The DNA here is from genome assembly GCA_935064755.1 of Tragelaphus eurycerus. Taxonomy (NCBI): domain Eukaryota; kingdom Metazoa; phylum Chordata; class Mammalia; order Artiodactyla; family Bovidae; genus Tragelaphus; species Tragelaphus eurycerus. Next base: position 30,341,260 of record CAKXYN010000004.1, on the reverse strand, counting down.
CTCCGGGGGACGAGCACGCAGGTCTCGTCGCAGTCAGGCTGTCCCTGTGGTGTGGGGGCTGGGGGGGCGGCGCGGGCCGTGTGTTGGGGACTCTGGGTCCCGCGGGACCAGTCCATTCTGGGTCTCCTTCTGGGTGATGCTGCGCCAGTTTTGCCACCTCATCGGGACTCATGGACTCTATGCTGGGGGGATTGGGGCGGGGGAGGGGACGAAGAGGATGGATGGCTGGATGGCATCACGACCGATGGATGCGAGTCTGGGCTCCGGGGCTGGTGATGGACAGGAGGCCTGCGTGCTGCGGTTCATGGGGTCGCAAGGTCGGACACGACTGAGCGACTGATCTGATCTGATCTGATCTGAATAATCGATTGATGTTTATATATTTAGTCTTTTCAAGCCACCTGTACTATAAATAAGTTAAAAACATGGAGTAATGATTCTCTGAAGTCTCCCATCTGTACACTGGGTACCTGCCATCCAAAACACATGATGATACAATGAGACTTATCACCTGTCCAAATATAGTAGCAATTATAGTAATAGAATATTAAGATCAATACAAAAACTTTTATTATACTATGTTTTTACTCTGTCCTATTGTATTTTAATCATGGTGTAACATATTTTATACTAACTTATAAATGTAAGAATCATAACTAACTTAAACACTCTCCTTTACACCGACAGTAACATTGTTGTAGCTAAATCAAAGTAGTCTGACTGAATATAGCTTCCTAAAACCTCTACATCATTGTTAATTCCCTCGGGAAAAATAGACCTGTCTTTTCCTTACAATTTGTCTTCAATGCAGTGAGCATAATGTTGCTTATCTCATGCTATATTTTAGAGCAGTTATGCATAGACTTTTAGTGTTCAAAAACATAAGTTAATACTCTATTTAAAATTGCCATCCTACTTCTTGTAGAAGCTACAGTTCTTTTAATGGAGGGCTGATAAAAGCGAAAAACAGAGACACCCCAAAACCTTAAGCATAGGGTATGTAATCTGTTTCTCAGACCAGAAAAAAAAAATATTGCTTATAAAATGATTACACTGTCAGATCAGATCAGATCAGATCAGTCGCTCAGTCGTGTCCGACTCTTTGCGACCCCATGAACCGCAGCACGCCAGGCCTCCCTGTCCATCACCAGCTCCCGGAGGTCACTCAGACTCGCATCCATCGAGTCAGTGATGCCATCCAGCCATCTCATTACACTGTAGCCATATTTTATTTCTGAGGTAGGGAAAAATGCAGAATAGCAATAGTTTTTCTACCCTGAACCTTGATTTATCCCCTGGCCTTGAAGGTGCTTAGGAAAGCCTATTGAGAAATTCAGTCTACTCAGATACTCTTTGTTACACAGCAAATGCAGTTTGCGCTGTAAAACAGTTAAGCCTCTTTCTGTTAAACATCAGTAATTATTTAAGTCAGACCTGTCGACCTTGCCTGGCAGTCTGCATCCTTGCACAGTTTGAGTTGTGGAAATGTCCAGGTGCAGTCCTGTCACTCACACTCACCGTTTATGGAATATGTATTTGGCTCTGGCTGTTACACTGGCCATATTCATGTAACATCTCTCTGTTTGGGTTTGGAGACACTAGTTTCTCCTTTCCTGGGTTCTGCTTGTATGGCACTTACGATATTATGGATAAAGTCGCACCAAGAGTACCCTTGGAAAATTACTTTATCTCTCAAGACTCCCATTTCCATCACTGTAAATATTGTTCCATAGTTTCTTCTGTTAAAATTGTTGTGAGAAATAAATTGACAAATGTCAGTAATGTAATTATAATAGGTAACCTCTAATTAACATTTACATAGGACTTTGCATGATTACTGAGTTATTTTCAGATTATTATGATGGCATTAATAGTACTTCTCTTTTATTGATAGGGAAACCTAAGTTCAGAGAGGTTTAGTAACTTGCCCCACATCACACAGCTAGTTTGTGCTGGAGGCAGAACTCACATCCTCTGCCTCACACTGATGCTGCAGGCCTCTTCCTTGCTGCTCTGTAATCATTATAGAGTCCCTACTGAGCTTGCCTCAAATCCCGCCTTTGGCAGTCAATGAATCAGACCATCTCTTGGCGACCCCATGGACTGTAGCCCTCCAGGCTCCTCTGTCCATGAGATTTTCCAGGCAAGAATACTGGAATGGGTAGCTATGCCCTCCTCCAGGGGATCTTCCCAACCCAGGGATAGAACCCACATCTCTTATGTCTCCTGCATTGGCAGGCGGGCTCTTGACCACTAGCATCACAGTTTATTGAAATCCTAGTCTTCCTGTTTAGAGGAAGACTCTTTACATCTTTTGGAAACTGGTGTATTTCAGTGATTAGACACTTACCAGGATAAGACTCACAAGAAGAGATAAGAAAGCCTTCTTCAGCGATCAATGCAAAGAAATAGAGGAAAAGAACAGAATGGGAAAGACTAGGGATCTCCTCAAGAAAATCAGAGATACCAAGGGAACATTTCATGCAAAGATGGGCTCGATAAAGGACAGAAATGGTATGGATCTAACAGAAGCAGAAGATATTAAGAAGAGATGGCAAGAATACACAGAAGAACTGTACAAAAAAGATCTTCACAACCAAGATAATCATGATAGTGTGATCACTGACCTAGAGCCAGACATCCTGGAATGTGAACTCAAATGGGCCTTAGGAAGCATCACTACGAACAAAGCTGGTGGAGGTGATGGAATTCCAGTGGAGCTATTCCAAATCCTGAAAGATGATGCTGTGAAAGTGCTGCATTCAATATGCCAGCAAATTTGGAAAACTCAGCAGTGGCCATAAGATTGGAAAAGGTCAGTTTTCATCCCAATCTCAAAGAAAGGCAATGCCAAAGAATGCTCAAACTACTGCACAATTGCACTCATCTCACATGCTAGTAAAGTAATGCTCAAATTCTCCAAGCCAGGCTTGAGCAATATGTGAATCATTAACTTCCAGACACTCAAGCTGGTTTTAGAAAAGGTAGAGGAACCAGAGATCAAATTGCCAACATCCACTGGATCATGGAAAAAGCAAGAGAGTGCCAGAAAAACATCTATTTCTGCTTTATTGACTATGCCAAAGCCTTTAACTGTATAGATCACAATAAACTGTGGAAAATTCTGAAAGAGGTGGGAATACCAGACCACCTGATCTGCCTCTTGAGAAACCTGTATGCAGGTCAGGAAGCAACAGTTAGAACTGGACATGGAACAACAGACTGGTTCCAAATAGGAAAAGGAGTACGTCAAGGCTGTATATTGTCACCCTGCTTATTTAACTTATATGCAGAGTACATCATGAGAAATGCTGGACTGGAAGAAACACAAGTTGGAATCAAGATTGCTGGGAGAAATATCAGTAACCTGAGATATGCAGATGACACCACCCTTATGGCAGAAAGTGATCAGATCAGATCGGTCGCTCAGTCATGTCCGACTCTTTGCGACCCCATGAACCGCAGCACGCCAGGCCTCCCTGTCCATCACCAGCTCCCGGAGGTCACTAAGACTCACATCCATCAAGTCAGTGATGCCATCCAGCCATCTCATCCTCTGTCGTCCCCTTCTCTTCCTGCCCTCAATCCCTCCCAGCATCAGAGTCTTCTCCAACGAGTCAACTCTTTGCATGAGGTGGCCAAAATACTGGAGTTTCAGCTTTAGCATCATTCCTTCCAAAGAAATCCCAGGGCTGATCTCCTTCAGAATGGACTGGTTGGATCTTCTTGCAGCCCAAGGGACTCTCAAGAGTCTTCTCCAACACCACAGTTCAAAAGCATCAATTCTTCGGCACTCAGCCTTCTTCACAGTCCAGCTCTCACATCCATACATGACCACAGGAAAGACCATAGCCTTGACTACGTGAACCTTTGTTGGTAAAGTAATGTCTCTGCTTTTGAATATGCTATCTAGGTTGGTCATAACTTTCCTTCCAAGGAGTAAGCGTCTTTTAATTTCATGGCTGCAGTCACCATCTGCAGTGATTTTGGAGCCCAGAAAAATAAAGTCTGACACTGTTTCCACTGTTTCTCCATCTATTTTCCATGTAGTGATGGGACCAGATGCCATGATCTTCGTTTTCTGAATGTTGAGCTTAAGCCAACCTTTTCACTCTCCACTTTCACTCTCAACAAGAGGCTTTTTAGCCCCTCTTCACTTTCTGCCATGAGAATGGTGTCATCTGCATATCTGAGGTTATTGATATTTCTCCCAACAATCTTGATTCCAACTTGTGTTTCTTCCAGTCCAGCATTTCTCATGATGTACTCTGCATATAAGTTAAATAAACATGGTGACAATGTACAGCCTTGACGTACTCCTTTTCCTATTTGGAATCAGTCTGTTGTTCCATGTCCAGTTCTAACTGTTGCTTCCTGACCTGCATACAGATTTCTCAAGAGGCAGATCAGGTGGTCTGGTATTCCCATCTCTTTCAGAATTTTCCATAGTTTATTGTGATCTACACAGTCAAAGGCTTTGGCATAGTCAATAAAGCAGAAATAGATGTTTTTCTGGAACTCTCTTGCTTTTTCCATGATCCAGCGGATGTTGGCAATTTGATCTCTGGTTCCTCTGCCTTTTCTAAAACCAACTTGAACATCAGAAAGTTCACGGTTCACATATTGTTGAAGCCTGGCTTGGAGAATTTTGAGCATTACTTTACTAGCGTGTGAGATGAGTGCAATTGTTCGGTAGTTTGAGCATTCTTTGGCATTGCCTTTCTTTGGGATTGGGATGAAAACTGACTTTTTCCAATCTTGTGGCCACTGCTGAGTTTTCCAAATTTGCTGGCATATTGAATGCAGCACTTTCACAGCATCATCTTTCAGGATTTGGAATAGCTCCACTGGAATTCCATCACCTCCACTAGCTTTGTTCGTAGTGATGCTTTCTAAGGCCCACTTGACTTCACATTCCAGGATGTCTGGCTCTAGGTCAGTGATCACACCATCATGATTATCTGGGTCGTGAAGCTCTTTTTTGTACAGTTCTTCTGTGTATTCTTGCCACCTCTTCTTAATATGTTCTGCTTCTGTTAGGTCCATACCATTTCTGTCCTTTATTGAGCCCATCTTTGCATGAAATGTTCCTTTGGTATCTCTGATTTTTTTGAAGAGAACCCTAGTCTTTCCCATTCTGTTGTTTTCCTCTATTTTTTTGAGGAACTAAAAAGCCTCTTGATGAAAGTGAAAGTGGAGAGTGAAAAAGTTGGCTTAAAGTTCAACATTCAGAAAACGATGATCATGGCATCTGGTCCCATCACTTCATGGGAAATAGATGGGGAAACAGTGTCAGACTTTATTTTTCTGGGCTCCAAAATCACTGCAGATGGTGACTGCAGCCATGAAATTAAAAGACGCTTACTCCTTGGAAGGAAAGTTATGACCAACCTAGATAGCATATTCAAAAGCAGAGACATTACTTTGCCAACAAAGTTTCACGTAGTCAAGGCTATGGTCTTTCCTGTGGTCATGTATGGATGTGAGAGCTGGACTGTGAAGAAGGCTGAGTGCCAAAGAATTGATGCTTTTGAACTGTGGTGTTGGAGAAGACTCTTGAGAGTCCCTTGGACTGCAAGGAGATCCAACCAGTCCATTCTGAAGGAGATCAGCCCTGGGATTTCTTTGGAAGGAATGATGCTAAAGCTGAAACTCCAGTATTTTGGCCACCTCATGCAAAGAGTTGACTCATTAGAGAAGACTCTGATGCTGGGAGGGATTGTGGGCAGGAGGAGAAGGGGATGACAGAGGATGAGATGGCTGGATGGCATCACTGACTCGATGGATGTGAGTCTGAGTGACCTCCGGGAGTTGATGATGGACAGGGAGTCCTGGCGTGCTGCAATTCACGGTGTCGAAAAGAGTCGTACACGACTGAGCGACTCATCTGATCTGATCTAATACTCAACATTGTATAAGTCTTAAGATTTCTGTAGTATTTGTAAAGAATTCAGTTAAGTTCAGTTGCTCAGTCATGTTCCACTCTTTGCAACCCCATGAATCACAGCACGCCAGAACATAAATATTATAAATGAAATCATTTGGAAATTTACATGTAGTGAGGAGAGTCAGATAATTTGACAAAAATTTTTCTTGATACCTAAATAGTATCTGAGCAGTGTAAAGTGATCTCTGTCATGTGTCATCTCTGGGAAGGGCGTTTAAGTTCCTTCTGTTTACTCTTGAGTGGTGTTAGGAGATGAAGATCCTGGGGAATGCCCTTAAAGCTCTTGGGACTTAAGTTTTCTCCTTTAAACTAAGAGATTGGCTCTTCGTTTACTATATACCTTCTGTGAGGCTGAAGGATCACTGCAGATGTTTTATTTAAATTCCTTTTAAATATGTTTTGGCCAAATCCTATGGAAAGTCCTTAGCATTAAGTTATTCTAAGTCAATATAGCCCCTCTAATCCATAGCCCAGAAAGCTCCACCTCAAGATCTCACAGTGCATCTGGCGGACTTCCCTCAACTCCTTGGCCCTACTTGTTCCTGTTGGACTTCTTTGTAGGGCACCAGACCACTAGGTTCTCCTTCAGTCAGGGTGACCCCATGTATCTGATGGTCCTATTTCTACAGCTTATTTACAAGAATTTCCTCTTGGCATGAATCATATAAAAGTGGGGAGTGAAGGAAGACAGTTCATTGGGAAGGGTAGAATGTGGATTAGGGGTGCATACCTCTCCGCCCAACACCAGCTGCTCGGGGTTCTGTGCTGGTCCTTGTGGGTAGTTGTCGCCGGGAACCAAGGCTACACATCTGTGTTTGCAGCCATGCACTGTCCTTGTATCCCTGCCGTGACTGGAGACCTGTGTTTGGGAGTACCAGAGAGGGTTGTGGACAGAAATGCAAGGAGCTTGTTTGGCTTCAGGAATGACACCCTTAGTAGTTGTTTCACTAATGAGGTGCCTCTCTGCCAACTCCACAGTCAGAGATTTTCTTTTGTGTCTAATGACGGGCAGGACTGATTAAAAAAATCTTGCAACTGGATATGACCTTGGATACCATCTTGGAAACTATTTAATTTAGCACTCCTTCATGTACCATCACCGAGCACACAATACACTGATTTTATCCAGAAAGGAACAGAAGCCTGTTTAAGCTACAGTCGTTATTGGCAGAATTTGAATTTAGTTCATGGGTCTCCCTTTCTGGCCAGCTTTGTAGCACATTATATAACTTGTAAGGAAGTAGATTTTTTATTTTGTGGAGTTTCTTTTAATGATCTCTGATATGAGTTCCCTGTAATTCAGTAGCATTTGGCTATTTTTCCAAAGCCCTAAAGGCATTAGAAAAATGGGTTGCTAAAACAAATTTGTAAATAATAATCCTAAATGTTTCTCCTGTATTTTGAAAGATGGTTTAATTGGCTAATATTTGAGACCTTCTGGTAATATACAATATAATAGTATAGTAATCTAGAAGAGATCAATTAGGCCATCCAGATTTATAATTTTTATAAGTACCCAAGAATCAAAAGAAAAATATCCTTTGGCATTTTCATAAATTCATTTGAATTGCATGAACTGATTTGCTCTCCACATGATGGATGTTTCTAAGCATTTAACTTTCTTTGAGAAAACATGTAAGTTTTAGTTTTATTTGAACTAGATAATATTTTCTAAATTATCTTTTGATAACAATATATTTTTTATTTGGGATTCTAAAATTTAAAGGCAGATTCTTTGCCATCTGAGCCACCAGGGAAGCCCTTCTAAAATATATCTAAGTATTTTATTTGCATGTCATTATTTTGATAGTTCTATGTATAACTTTATAATCTGATTTTTTTCTATCAAAAATTTTTATAGGCAGAAAATTCTCTCCTCTTTGATGTTCAGAATACAGGGCATTCTGTTTAGTAGTGTCACTATTCGTACTAGTCATGCGATCACAGTTTTTAAATATTACTTTATCAAACCTACACTGAACAGAATTTCACACTGATTTTTTGAAGACTTATCAAATATATTCGAGAATTTTGAAGCAGCCTCTTGTTAGAATCATGGCATCAACTGGCCTTAGGCCATATGTGTGGAAGGGAGTCAATTAAAAGCATTGCTCATAGAAATCTGCAGAGACAGTTTTCTGTATTTAGTTGACTGAACAATAGGATATAGCATCAGAGTATCACTTAATATATAATGGTTATTTTCAAATAAAACTTTCATTGTCATCTGTAAGATAAATTCTTAACTTTCAAATATGATTGGTAAATTCATCATTTTTATGTAGTGTTGTGTTTTATCTAGCATCAGTTTTAAAGACTCCTTTACTTAGCACTTCTGTTCTTAGTAACAGTAACAGCAGTGATGATGAAATCCCCAAGATGTCCTAGTGTTGAAATATCATCCAAACCCCATATGTGCTTACTGGGTCAGACTCCCCACACTGTCAGAGTACATTACCTTTTTCCTGACACGTTACATTACTGTGAACAGGCTCTTGCATTTTTGGAGCATAAAAGTAGTCTCATGATATACTTCAGATCAGATCAGTCGCTCACTTGCGACCCCATGAACCCAGCCGCCGGCCTCCCTGTCCTCCCCTCCGGGTCACCCAGCCCCCCCCCCCCTCTCTCTCCTCCTCCCTCTCCCTCCCCATCATCTTCTCCTCCTCTTGGTGCCTGTTTCACTCATCTTCCTTCTCGATTCTCCTTCTACTGTTTCTTCCGTCCCTCTCGTCTTCCCCTTCCTCTTCTCCCCCTTCTTCCTCCTCTCTCCCCGCCCTGGCCTTTGTTTCTCTCTTCTCTGCTCCCCGCCTCTCTCTCGTCCTCTCGTTCGCTCTCCTTCCTTCCTCTTTCCGCCTTCTTCGTTCTTCTCCCTCCTCTCCCTTCCTCGCTCCCCTCTTCCTCTCCTGGTGTGTCTCTCTCTGTTTTCCCCTTCTCCTCCCTTCTCTCTCCGCTTCTTCGCCTTGCGTCCTCCCGTCTTTCCTTCTCTTCTCCCCTCTTCGGCGTCGTGTCTTCCCTCTCTCCCTCCCTCCTCGGGTTCTCTCTCTTCTTTTCCTCCTTGCTTTCTCTTTCCTCTCCTTTCTCGCTTGCATCGGGTTCCGTTCCTTTCTGGCCTCGTGCCCTGTGTGGCCGTCCCGCCTTCTCCCTTTTCCTCTCCCTCCTTCTCTTTGGGTCCTTTCTCTCTGCTTTCTCCACTGCTCCCTCCACTCTTTTTCTCTCCCCTCTCCCTTCTCTCTGTCTCCCTCTTCTTCCTCTTCCTTTCCCTCTTCTCTCTTCCCCCTCTCTTCCTTCCTCTCTCCTTCTCTCTCCTCCCCCTCTCTCCCTCTTCTCTCCCTCTCTCTCCTCCTCTCCCTTCCTCCCCCCTCCTCTCCTCCCTCTCCTCTCTCCCCTCTTCTCTCCCTTCTTCTCCCCCTTTCTCGTCCTCCTCGTTCTCCTTCTCTGTCTTCCTCTCTCTCTCTTCCTCTGTTCCTTTTCTTCTCTGTGGGGTGCCGCTTCCTTGTCTCCCTCTCCGTCGCTTCCTGTCTCCGTTTCTCTTCCTCTTCCTCCCCTGCTCTTTTTGTTGTTCTGGTCTGTGGTCTTCTGCTGTTCTTCCTTCTCGCGTGTTGGGGCTGCTTGTTCTGTGCATTTTTTCCGGTCTTTCGTTTGTGTCCTCTCATTTCACTCTTGTTGCCTTCCTCCATTTCTTCTGGGTTCCTGCCCCGTGTGTTTGGTCCTCTGGTTCCCCTCCAGTCCATTTTGTTCCTTTCCTTTCCTTCCTCCCTCTCTTTCTTCCTTCCTTTTCCCTCTTCCGTTCCTCTTCTCTTCCATCGGACTCTTCTTCCCCTCCTGCTGGGTTTCTTTGTTTTCTCCTCCTTTCTTCTTTCTGGGTTTTCTCCCTTCTCCTCTTTGGGCCCCTACTCCTGGGGTTTCTCTTCTTCCTTCTTTTCTTTCTCTGTTCATGATATACTTACTTAGATATTAATCAATTCCAATTTTCATTGAGCTGTGCATGTGCAAAGACAGTTTCGTGGCTTAGAAAGAATTAGAATCACTATTGTGGCAGGAGAAAGAATGTGGACTCCATGGTGTGTAGCCCAGATTAAACTATACTTTGGCCAGTACAACTTGTGTGTGCTTGGGCAAGTTCCTTAGCAGCTCTGAGTTTCCTTGAGTGTGAAATAGAGATCATGATATCTACTTCAAGTGATTCTTGTGAGGTTTAATGAAACAATGTATGTCACAGTACCTGAGCAGTTACTGAAAAGGTCTTAATGAACGTTACCTGACTAGAAATCTTTACCCCTGTATTCTCACAGAGCTTAGCTTGGTTTAATGATACCAAAAAAAAAAAAAAGTATAAAGAGAATAGGAGATTTCCTAATGTGAAGTGTTTTATGTGGATCCTTTATGTTAACAGAAATAAAGCTAGTGCAAGGAAAATTAATTTCACACTTTAGCCTTCTGCAGATGCCTCCTGTTCCAGTATCTCTTTGGCCAGTATCACTTAACCCTGAGGTGAAAATGAATATAGCAAGAGGGAGAAACAGTTGTTCAATTTATTACAATAGCCAGGCTATCAAATTAAACATGTTATTTATAGTATTTCTAATTGTCAGCCCAATTTGTGTATTCATTTGCAGGCTAACATGTGCAGAAATCTAATCAGCAGCCCATTATTTCCATGGAGGTTTAGTGGTTGTATTTAGGGGTTGTATTCAGGCATCAGAAACTCTTCTGCTGCCTCTGACGGAATCCATGGGCACAGCAGCAGGGTTTATAGAAAGCACACATTGCTGTAAGCTGCTTATTTGCATTTGTTACACAATGCTAAACAACTGAACTAAATTCATGATTGGTTTTCAAGGGATTAACTAAACCCAATTGTTTTAGGAACATAAAAGAAATGGTTATGATTATACTAAACGAATCATCTGTTAGCTATTTAAATAAAACTGAGCTCTAGAAAAAAGACTTCTAAATTTGTGACAATTCAGTTCAGATGCTCAGCCTGTCCGACTCTTTGTGACCCCATGAACCTCAGCACGGCAGGCCTCCCTACCATCACCAATTCCCGGAGTCCGCCCTAACCCATGTCCATTGAGTTGATGATGCCGTCCAACCATCTCATCCTCTGTCGCCTCTTCTCCTTCTGCCCCCAATCCCTCCCAGCATCAAACGAGTTTTCTCTTCGCATCATGTGGCCAAAGTATTGGAGTTTCAGCTTCAGCATCAGTCCTTCCAGTGACCACCCAGGACTGATCTCTTTTAGGATGGACTGGTTGGATCTCCTTGCAGTTTAGGGGACTCTCAAGAGTCTTCTCCAACACCACAGTTCAAAAGCATCAATTCTTCGACACCCAGCTTTCTTTATAGTCCAACTCTGATATCCATACATGACCACTGGAAAAATCATAGCCTTGACTAGACAGACCTTTGTTGGCAAAGTAATGTCTCTGCTTTTTAACATGCTATCTAGGTTGGTCATAACTTTCCTTCCAAGGAGTAAGCATCTTTAATTTGATGGCTGCAGTCACCATCTGCAGTGATTTTGGAGCCCCCCCCCCCCAAAATAAAGTCAGCCACTGTTTCCACTGTTTCCCATTCTATCTGCCATGAAGTGATGAGACCAGATGCCATGATCTTCGTTTTCTGAATGTTGAGCTTTAAGCCAACTTTTTCACTCTCCTCTTTCACTTTCATCAAGAGGCTCTTAATTTCTTCTTCACTTTCTGCTATAAGGGTGGTGTCATCTGCATATCTGAGGTTATTGAATTTCTCCCGGCAATCTTGATTCCTGCTTGTGCTTCCTCCAGCCCAGGGTTTCTCATGATGTACTCTGCATATAAGTTAAATAAGCAGGGTGACAATATACAGCTTTGATGTACTCCTATTCTTATTTGGAACCGGTTTGTTGTTCCATGTCCAGTTCTAACTGTTGCCTCCTGACCTCCATACACGTTTCTTAAGAGGCAGGTCAGGTGGTCTGGTATTGCTATCTCTTTCAGAATTTCCCACAGTTTATTGTGACCCACACAGTCAAAGCCTTTGGCATAGTCAATAAAGCAGAAATAGATGTTTGTCTGGAACTCTCTTGCATTTTTGATGATCCAGAAATGTTGGCAATTTGATCTCTGGTTCTTCTGCCTTTTCTAAAGCCAGCTTGAACATCTGGAAGTTCACGGTTCACGTATTGCTGAGGCTTGGCTTGGAGAATTTTAAGCATTACTTTACTAGCGTGTGAGATGAGTGCAATTGTGTGGTAGTTTGAGCATTCTTTGGCATTGCCTTTCTTTGGGATTGCAGTGAAAACTGACCTTTTCCAGTCCTGTGGCCACTGCTGAGTTTTCCAAATTTGCTGGCATATTGAGTGCAGCACTTTCACAGCATCATCTTTCAGGATTTGAAATAGTTCAACTGGAATTCCATCACCTCCACTAGCTTTGTTCGTAGTGATGCTTCCTAAGGCCCACTTGACTTCACATTCCAGGATGTCAGGCTCTAGGTCAGTGATCATACCATCATGATTATCTGGGACATGAAGATCTTTGTTGTACAGTTCTTCTGTGTGTTCTTGCCACCTCTTCTTAATATCTTCTGCTTCTGTTAGGTTCCTACCATTTCTGTCCTTTATTGAGCCCATCTTTGCATGAAGTGTTCCCTTGGTATCTCTACTTTTCTTGAAGAGATCTCTAGTCTTTCCCATTCTGTTGTTTTCATCTATTTCTTCGCATTGATCATTCAGGAAGCCTTTCTTATCTCTCCTTGCTATTCTTTGGAACTCTGCATTCAAATGGGTATGTCTTTACTTTTCTCCTTTGCTTTTTGCTTCCCTTCTTTTCACAGCTATTTGTAAAGCCTCCTCAGCCATTTTGCTTTTTTGCATTTCTTTTTCTTGGGGATGGTCTTGATCCCTGTCTCCTGTACAGTGGCACGAATCTCCATCCATAGGTCATCAGGCACTCTATCTATCAGATCTAGTCCCTTAAATCTATTTCTCACTTCCACTGTATAGTCATAAGGGATTTGATTTAGGTCATACCTGAATGGTCTAGTGGTTTTCTCCACTTTCTTCAATTTCAGTCTGGAGTTCATGATCTGAGCCACAGTCAACTCCCAGTCTTGTTTTTGCTGACTGTATAGAGCTTCTCCATCTTTGGCTGCAAAGAATATAATCAATCTGATTTCGGTGTTGACCATCTGGTGATGTCCATGTGTGGAGTATTCTCTTGTGTTGTTGGAAGAGGGTGTTTGATATGACCAGTGTGTTCTCTTGGCAGAACTCTGTTAGCTTTTGCCCTGCTTCATTCTATACTCCAATGCCAAATTTGCCTGTTACTCCAGGTGTTTCTTGACTTCCTACTTTTGCATTCCAGTCCCCTATATGAAAAGGACATCTTTTGGGGGTGTTAGTTCTAGAAGGTCTTGTAGGTCTTCACAGAACCATTCAACTTCAGCTTCTTCAGCATTACTGGTTGGGGCATAGACTTGGATTACTGTGATATTGAATGGTTTGCCTTGGAAACGAACAGAGATCATTCTGTCATTTTTGAGATTGCATCCAAGTACTGCATTTCGGATTCTTTTGTTGACCATGATGGCTACTCCGTTCTTCTGAGGGATTCCTGCCCACAGTAGTAGATATAATGGTCATCTGAGTTAAATTCACCCATCCCAGTCCATCTTAGTTCACTGATTCCTAGAATGTCGATGTTCACTCTTGTCATCTCCTGTTTGACCACTTCCAGTCAATTTTCCTTGATTCATGGACCTAACATTCCAGGTTTCTAGGCAATATTGCTCTTTATAGCATTGAATCTTGCTTCTATCACCAGTCCCATTCACAACTGGGTGTTGTTTTTGCTTTGGCTCCATCCCTTCCTTCTTTCTGGAGTTATTTCTCCACTGATCTCTAGGAGCATATTGGGCACTGACTGACCTGGGGAGTTCCTCTTTCAGTGTCCTATCTTTTTGCTTTTCATACTGTTCGTGGGGTTCTCAAGGCAAGAATACTGAAGTGATTTGCCATTCCCTTCCCCAGTGGACCACATTCTGTAAGATCTCTCCACCACGACCTGGCCGTCTTGGGTGGCCCCATACAGCATGGCTTAGATTCATTGAGTTAGACAAGGCTGTTGCAATTAGTAGTTGTGACAATTAATAATTGATATTTTATATTAATTCCACATATGGTGTACATCAGTGTTTTAAGCTTTGGCTTACTTTCATTTTGAGCAGGACTGGAAAAGGTCAGTTTTCTCCAAAATCAAAGAAAGGCAATGCCAAAGAATGCTCAAACTACCGCACAATTGCACTAATCTCACACGCTACCAAAGTAATGCTCAAAATTCTCCAAGACAGACTTCAACAGTACATGAACCATGAACTTCCAGATGTTCAAGCTGGTTTTAGAAAAGGCAGAGGAACCAGAGATCAAATTGCCAACATCCATTGGATTATTGAAAAAGCAAGAGAGTTTCAGTAAAACATCTATTTCTGCTTTATTGACTATGCCAAAGCCTTTGACTGTGTGGTTCACAATAAACTGTGGAAAATTCTGAAAGAGATGGGAATACCAGACCACCTAACCTGCCTCTTAAGAAATCTGTATGCAGGTCAGGAAGCAACAGTTAGAACTTGACATGAAACAATAAACTGGTTCCAAATAGGAAAAGGAGTACGTCAAGGCTGTATATTGTCACCCTGCTTATTTAATTTATATGCAAAGTACATCATGACAAACTCTGGGCTGGATGAAGCATAAGCTAGAATCAAGATTGCTGGGAGAAATATCAATAACCTCAGATATGTAGATGACATCATCCTTATGGCAGAAAGTGAAGAAGGACTAAAGATGAAAGTGAAAGTGGAGAGTGAAAAAGTTGGCTTAAAGCTCAACATTCAGAAAACTAAGATCATGGCATCTGGTCCCATCACTTCATGGCAAATAGATGGGGAAACTTTACTTTTGGAGACTCCAAAATCACTGTAGATGGTTACTGCAGCCATGAAATTAAAAGTTGCTTGCTCCTTGGGAGAAAAGTTATGACCAGCCTAGACAGCATCTTAAAAAGCAGAGACATTACTTTGCCAACAGGTCCATCTAGTCAAGGCTATGGTTTTTCCAGTAGTCATATATGGATGTGAGAGTTGGACTATAAAGAAAGCTGAGTGCTGAAGAATGGATGCTTTTGAACTGTGGTGTTGAAGAAGACTCTTGAAGAGTCCCTTGGACTGCAAGGAGATCCAACAAGTCCATCCTAAAGGAAATCAGTTCTGAATATTCATTGGAAGGACTGATGCTGAAGCTGAAACTCCAATACTTTGGCCACCTGATATGAAGAACTGACTCATTTGAAAAGACCCTGATGCTGGGAAAGACTGAAGGCTGGAGTAGAAGGGGACGACAGAGGATAAGATGGTTGGATTGCATCACTGACTCAATGGACATGAGTTTGAATAAACTCCAGGAGTTTGTGATGGACAGGGAGGCCTGGTGTGCTGCAGTCAATGGGCTCACAAAGAGTCAGACACAACTGAGCAACTGAACTGAATATTTTCATTAATTCCTGAGGTTTCCAATGACTTTTCATGGTACGTATCTTAGCTTAGAATTCAGGTTGGTGCCTAAATATTGATGGATTTTTGGATGGATACCTCCAACATGGTGCCATTATTTCAATTTCGCTACCTCAGTGAATATAATCTAGATTTGGGTGTTGGAAAATGGAAATTTCTACATAACTTCTATATTTTTCATGAGTCATCATCAGCAGTTATCATTTGAAATATGCTTATACCAAATAGGTGCGCAGAAGCACCGTTTTTCAAAAATAAGCAATTTACTAAGAAATTAATACTTTGATTCAATTCATTTATATCAGAAATTACGATTCTAGTGAGTATTGTTTCTTAATGTCATTTCATCCATTTTCCCCTGTATTGTTTTATATGAAAGATTACTTCTCTAAATGAATCTATTAAGAAAAACAGTTTTACTCAGGAAGTAGGTTATTATTTTGATAATTACATTTTTCTTCGTTTTTTTCCCTCTCTCTCCCTGAAGTGCATTCCAGAATACCCCATATAGTCTGTGGTTAATTGATGCCATTGGTACTCCCATTATAGTTTGTCAACTTTTTTTCTTTAATTTTTTTATATTCTGAAAAATATTACACATGCTTTGGCACCAACCAGGTTTAACCAATATAGGCTTCTATTTGTCTAAAGAAATGTTATTCGTGTAGTGAAAATCCTTGCCACTGCTCTCTGCCTCTTTCCCTGGAGAAAGCAAAACATAAGTTTGTATATGGTGCAGTCACGTCTGAAAAAGTTGCAAGATACAGGTATTCTATATACTATACATGGTACATTCTGCCAGAGAAGAAATGTGAGTTAAGAAAATGAAAGGCACTGATTTCTTTCTACTTTGGAAGGCATGCTGATGCCCCACCGTGATCTAGAAGTGGTCTCAGTAAAGATGCTCTTACCTGAGATGGATGGTCAGGCCATTCCAGTTCACAGTGCCTTGATCCATGTTGTGTCCTCGTGGGGTGGTGGTCTCTTTAAGGGATGACCTTAGGCCTGAACAGAAAGCTGCTGCTAACCCCTCTGCCTGACCACCCTTTCTTCCCATCTTGGGAAGAATCCCCTTGAAATTATGATGAAAATCAGAAATTCCAAGAAAACGCAGACTTTTATTTGTTCTCTTTATTGTGTCTAAAAGAGTTTCTGGTATGTACTATGAATTCTATAAATATTTATTGATTGAATGAAGGTGTCACAGAAAATGAAAGCTTTGCATTTTCCTGAGATTTTTAGAATTTCTTCATTACTCCTTCATAACCTTTCACAACTCTGTGCTTTTGGGTGCTGACATCAGTTCAGTTCAGTCGCTCAGTCATGTCCGACTTTTGCTACCCCATGAATCTCAGCACTCCAGGCCTCCCTGTCCATCACCAACTCCCAGAGTTCACTCTGCATCTAAACAAAACCAAGCAACCATTTTCCCCAGCATTTTTTCAATGAAATATTTGAAACATACAGGAATGTTGAGAGAATTGTAAGCAATCATATGCCCACCACATAGATTCTACAGTTAATATCTTACATGTTTGCTTTCTCATACATTTCTCCATCTCTTTTTGTTATATGCATTTCATACCAAATTGTAATCATCAGTACACTTCACCCTTAACATATCACACTACAAATATTATTAAATAGAGTTCAGTACTTGTTGACAGAGCTTTCATCTGCCTTTTGAGTTAAATTTACAATGAAATGAAATGTGCCAAAACCTAAGTGCATCATCTGATGAATTTTGACAAGTGCCTTACATCAGTATGGAATAAACCTTAAACCAAATATAGAACATTTTCATCCCCTAAAAGTTTCCTCATGTACTTTCCCAACATCCCCATTCCCACCTCCAGAGGCAACCACTGTTGTGATTTTTTTTCCACCATAGCTTAATTTCAAGCAACCAGTTATTGGCAAATGTTTTTATTCTCTGTTAAATAAAAGCATTGGTTGGATTTGGCCACATACATAGATACCTGCCTGAAGGTTAAATGAGCAATCCATTTTCCATTTTCACATCCGTGCAATTTTCTGAGGCTGGAATTTCTGCCTCTCTTCTAATGGCTTACTTGCCCTTCTCCCTAACTATTTAACCACCTTCTAATCCTTCCTGATAGTTTCAGGTAAGCTGCGAGAAGACAAAGCTGCCGTTAGAAAGTTAGAAAAGCACACCATTTCAGAATTAAATTCAGCCAGCATATATTAATAGTGTACTTTGTGCCAGGTACCGGTCTAGACATAGAGGCTGCCAAGATGAATAAAACATGTAGAAGTCACAGCACAGGAGATTGACACAAAAGCCAATAACTATTAGTCATTTGTTTACAGCATTTCAAAAATAGTTATTGAGCCTCTCCTGTGTGCCAGGCAGTAGGGATACAGCCCAGAACAAGACAAGCATGGTTCCTGCCCTCAAGAACTTCAGCCTAGAGTTGAAGGTGACCCTTAGAAGTGTGCCAAGGATCCCAAATCAGAAGTGCAGGGTGTTACAGGAATTGCAGAGCCAAAAGATTGAACACAGGCCTTGTGAAGAGCTATAGGTAGTTAGAAAAGGCTTTGTGGAGGAATTGCCTTAAGCTGTTATCTAGAGGACAAGCAGGAGTGAACTTGGTGAAGTAGGTATAAGGAGTTGATTGCAGGTATGTGCAAACAGTGTGAGAAAACAAGTGGTGGGTTGGAAAGTGGAAATAGAGCAAGGGAAACGTGCCCTAAAAATGAAGGCTGGAGAAGGAGATAGGGGAAGTCCAGTGGATTTGTAACATTTATCAGGAGCAGGCAAAGGAACAATCTGAGCCATTGTCGTCTTCACTCTTCTCCACCCAGATAAAACTGTGAATTTATTGGATTAGCTTTTGAGAGTCATCTAGAATGGGCTGCATCATTGTTCTGCTGCTGCTAAGTCGCTTCAGTCATGTCCGACTCTGTGCGACCCCATAGACGCAGCCCACCAGGCTCCCCCGTCCCTGGGATTCTCCAGGCAAGAATACTGGAGTGGGTTGCCTTTTCCTTCTCCAATGCACGAAAGTGAAAAGTGAAAGTGAAGTTGCTCAGTCGTGTCCGACTCTTACCGACCCCATGGACTGCAGCCCATCAGGCTCCTCCATCCATGGGATTTTCCAGGCAAGAGTACTGGGGTGGGGTGCCATTGCCTTCCCCGGCATCATTGTTCTAGAAAGAAGCAATTCTAAGAGGAAGCGTTCAAGAGGCCTAGAGTTAAGAGATGATATGACTAAAAGAGTACAATGCCTAGGAATATCTTTCACTAAGGAGGTGAAGAAAATAAATGATATGACAAGTTTAGGTTTTTGACTTCTTAAAATATGCATCTCTGTCTAGTTGGGAATCCTGAGACCAAACCTGAAAGGGATCACAGGGATTCTTTGACCAAGGCCTGAATTTCACCATCTACTTCAGAGGCCTGAGATCAGCTCAGGGCTGCTGCAGGAGTAACCATTGTCCGGAGCAGGCCTTCCCCTGGGTTGTTAGTTCCGCAATTTAAAAATAACTAAATGTGGCCAGGTCCTCACCTTTGTACCACTTTGATTTTCTTGCATTATTTAATACCTTGTAGTAAAGTTGAGATGCCATAAAGAAAATAATAGTCCAATCTAAGGATTTGCTGTAAGATTTTTTCTTAAAAATACCTTAAATTGCAACATTTTGTTCATCCCAGATTATACAGGAAAGAAGCTGCAATTATTCAGCTGGTGCGTTGAACTACATGCTAGTGCTGATAAAATCTCCATTACCTTTTTGTAAATGTAATTTTAATTACATCAGTCTAGACAACTCCATGCAGATATTTACTTTTAGTATAATGGATTTTTAAGGGGAAATTTTCCATGAAAGCATTGAGCGTTGGAATATTTCATTTGAAAGTAAATGCTAAAAGTATTTTTATAACATTCAATATTGATACTTTGGGAAAAAGTCAAGTAAAAACATCCTTTAAAGGATTAAAAGGAAACTTCTTTTACAGGCTTTAGCTGTGAGAAGTATTTAGAATTGCACACTAATAATAATAGTAATGTGTTATTGACAAAGAAAGCTTCCCAGGTGGTGCTAGTGGTAAAGAACCCTCCTGCCAGTGTAGGAACATGAGACACGGGTTTGATTCCTGGGTCAGGAAGATCCTCTGGAGTAGGAAATGGCTACCCATTTCCTACAGAAATGGACAGAGGAGCTTGGCACGCTACAGTCCATGGGCTCACAAAGAGTTGGACACAGCTGAGCACACATGAGAATTACTGATAAATGCATTAGAGTGAAGGATAACGCTAACCTTTTGACTTTTTTTTTTTCCTGTGTGGAATTATATCAGTGTTCTTTACATGGTGTGACATGACTGAGGTATCTCACTCCTTTAGTTATGAGACCAGATGAACACATCCATAAATATATAAGATCGGGATATTAAAACATATCTCAAAACAAAATGAAGGCACTATCCAATGCACACCTTTGGGATTCAGTTCAGTTCAGTCGCTCAGTTGTGTCCGACTCTTTGCGACCCCTTGGTATAGGTATCATATTAAACTGCCAGAATTCTCAGTTCTTGAAAATTTGGGAAATTGAGTGTGCGCTGACTCCTTAGACACTGAAACACCTCTAACTGAAGATCATTTGGGGTTAATTAAATTAACAGGATCACACAGCATTAGATTCAAAATATTTATGTTCAGTTCAGCTGCTCAGTCGTGTCCAACTCTTTGCTACCCCATGAACCACAGCACACCAGGCCTCCCTGTCCATCACCAACTCCCGAAGTATACCCAAACTCACGTCCATTGAGTTGGTGATGCCATCCAACCATCTCATCCTCTATCATCCCCTTCTCTTCCTGCCTTCAATCTTTCCCAGCATCAAGGTCTTTTTAAATGAGTCAGCTCTCCGCATCAGGTGGCCAAAGTATTGGAGTTTCAGCTTTAGCATCAGTCCTTCCAATGAACACCCAGGACTGATCTCCTTTAGGATGGACTGATTGGATCTCCTTGCCGTCCAAGGGACTCTCAAGAGTCTTTTCCAACACCACAGTTCAAAAGCATCAATTCTTCAGTGCTCAGCTTTCTTTATAGTCCAACTCTCACATCCATACATGACTACTAGAAAAACCATAACCTTGACTAGATGGACTTTGTTGACAAAGTAATATTTCTGTTGTTCTGGTATGTGTGTGTGTGTGTGTGTGTGTGTGTGTGTGTGTGTGTGAAGACCAGACTTAATGACTCTTAATCAAAGGGCCTTACTTAATGCATTTGATGACTACTTTAAGATATATTCCCTTAGAAGATGCATTGCTAGTACAAATTCTTAGATGCTTCAGAGAGATGAGTACAGAGAATTGGGGCAGGGGAGTCTTACTTGGCTCACCTCCTGAGCCAAACTCCAGTTCAAAATGATGTTAGGACACTGAGATGTCCAACATACATAAAGGTCCAAACTGCATTCTCAAAAATATCTGTGCCTGTTAAACATAGACTAAATCTATTTCTGGAAATGTTTTTTGAAGTGATCAGTTGCTACTGATCCTTCCAATCACTTGTCAGTAGACTAGCACTGGGACCAATGATAGCTTGCTGCTTCCAACAAAATGGTTTGTTTCAACATGTCAGTATTTTTCCCAATTTGCATGTGAAATCAGCCAAAAATCCCTCTCCCTCTTTCCCATAGAAAACATTATTTTTAACTTTTAAACACCACATGCTCTTAACTGATAGACGTTTGTATCAATGGCTATCTTCTCATTAGCTGTTACACTGCCTGACTACAAGTGTTGGGGCACATTTCTCCTTTCCTCCGTACCTCTGGGACAGTGCTTTGCATGTGGCCAGAGTGCAGTACATATTTGCTAATAATTTAATTCATTAGCAGTATCTAGCAAATTCACATTTATCACTAAAAGCAGTCATTATGGGAGCTCTTTTGATCCCTCTTTGATGTCATCATGACGAGTTCTTTTTTTAGAACAAAAATGTGAATTTAAATATAATCTTCCAATTTGCTACTTGTTGATGAACATCAGCTCTGGCATATGAATATTCCACTTTTACACTTCATGTGTTGCCAAAAGGTTTGATTACCTTCCTTTGTAGCTATGTATAGTACATTATATTAACTCCCTTCAAAGTGCATTTCTCTTATACATTTGTACATTTAGTTTATTTTATAGCCAGGTAGTGCTGCTGCTGCTAAGTCACTTCAGTTGTGTCCGACTCTGTGCGACCCCATAGACTGCAGCCCACCAGGCTCCCCCGTCCATGGGATTTTCCAAGCAAGAGTGCTGGAGTGGGGTGCCATTGCCTTCTCCGAGCCAGGTAATAGATTGTATATATTTGGAGGATAGTGTTGATAGTATGCAATAAGAGAAATTTATATGAAGAATGAATATTTACTTTTACTAATGATAGTAAGAATTTAAAGTGCTTTATTAATGCAAAAGAAATCTTCATCTATCAGTTCTTACAAACTATGTGTTATTGGTTAATACTTAGCAAATGTTAAACCTGGGACATTGTTGATTAAAAAAAAAAAAAAAAAGATTCAGAATTCAGAAAACCAAAGGAGGCCTATCAGTGAATATTCTAAACTACTCAAAAGCACTCTAAAAGGCTTATAGGTAAATGTCAGAAGGCTAGCCAAGAGTGTTCCACACATCACAGAACATCTCTCCTCTCCCCTGCCCCACACCCTGAGGGGAGAGGGAGGTGGTCTGTGTTGTCAGGGAAAGTAATGGGAGGGGAACCACAGAGCTTACCAGATCTGATGCAGTGAGACAGGTGTGAGAGCTTCCGATTTTGTTGCTGTAATAATGGCTGTTCTCCCCAGGGCTCCCACACACTGGTGAAAATGTACATTTATGGAAGTTCAGGAATGAATAGTACGCTCTTGACAGTTTTAACTTCAACACACCACTACCTACCAGTTGATGCCTCGCTATTTCAGAGAAATCCTTGGCACCAAAGACTACAACCTAGTATGGAATTCCCAGGACTGTATTTTTAAAAAAATAAATAAGCCTCCCACCCTTGAGCCCCAGGTACTCATTTCTGCTCTGTAACTCTTCTCATGCTGACTTTCCATAAGGAGCAGCTAAGGAGGGTGTGTCCCAGGCCCCAGATGTCCATCTACCTTTTGTTTATTTTTAAGATAGCAGCAAACTAAGGGAGAGGGTGGACCACATTGATGAAGATGCAGCTTCTGCCTTTATCGCTATGTTTTAGATATTTCAATGAAATGGACTATGGTGACAACATTTTGCCTAGGTCAAAAAATTTTGCTCTGATAGGTCTAATTATTTGTAAGGCTCTGGAGTCCTACACTTCATGGTTGATAGAGTATTTAAGACTCCAGAGAAAATATTCAGCAAAAATTAGTCACACGATATTAGAATCATTGTACAGGTCTAATGGCACCCCACCCCAGTACTTTTGCCTGGAAAATCCCATGGACGGAGGGCCTGGTAGGCTCCAGTCCATGGGATCGCTAAGGTCGGACACGACTGAGCGACTTCACTTTCGCTTTCCACTTTCATACGTTGGAGAGGAAATGGCAACCCACTCCAGTATTCTTGCCTGGAGAATCCCAGGGACAGGGGAGCCTGGTGGGCTTCTGTCTGTGGGGTCGCACAGAGTCGGACACGACTGGCGACTTAGCAGGTAGCAGACAGGTCTTAAAGTATTATCCAATCAGAATATTCGATAATGTGCTCATCCTGGTAAATGACCTGCACCCTGTGTATGATTACCTCCAATAGCAGTGACACTGTCTTTGGATAGATAGCCCATTGGATCTGGAAAGCTCTATCAAGTCAAATCCTGTATTTTTTATTTTTTTTTATTGAAACTGTCTCACTGAAACTATCTGCTGCTCCTTACTCAGTGCATGTATTTGAATAGCTTTGCCAAAAAAGAGGCAGTTTCACTATATTCCCCTTTCTTGATTCTGCGTTTCTTCACTGTAATGATTTAATCCTCACTTGTTTTATGAGTTAAGCACAAAATCTGGGTCTTCCTTTGCTCTAATTATGGCTTCAGTTATCCCTACTGTATAAATAATAATTCCCATAGACTTCATCTCTTTCTCTAATTTGGCTTTCACCAGCTCCTGGATTTCCAAATGTATCTAAGGCATTTCTGGGACAACCTTCCAAACCTATAATATCCTGAATTAAATACTATCTGCTACAGCCCATGGGGTTGCAAAGAGTTGGACACGATTGAGCAATTTCCACTTTCACTTTCCCTTCCAGAACAGTTCTGCCCAAAGACCATGTCTTATTTTATTGTACTACTATTTTTCTAGTCTTCCAGAATGAAAATATATTTCCTTTTTATTTTGATATACAGTCAATCAGTCCTCATTATTCACAGATTCCATATCAGTGAATTCATCCATGGCTGAAATTTGTAACTGCTAAATCAGTCCTTGTGCTTTTCCAGTCATCCTGCACACATGCAGATGGTTGAGATACTCATGTCATCTGATGTACCCAGTTCCCTGCTGAGGTTGAACAAGGGGGTGCCGTGCCTTCTTATCTCAGCTTAGTACTGCAAACAAGTGTTCTTGTCACAGTCCGTTTAGTGCCACATTTTCCAGACTTTTGTGTGGGGATTTGGCTATGTAAAGGGGCCCCAAACTACAGTGCTGAAGTGTGTATTCATAGTACTCCTGAGCACAAGAGGGCTGCAGAGCACGTTTGGGAGAAAATCTGTGCACTAATAAGCTTCGTTCAAGCATGAGTCATGTTTCATAGAACTTTACTGCAGGTATGAGAATGGACTGTAATTTCAGACTTACAAAAAAGTTGTAAAAGAGTACAATTAATTTCCATATACCCTTCATCTGAATTTCCCAAATGTTAGTACTCTATCATGTTTGCTTTATCCCACCCTCCTACTCTCTCTGTGTCTCTGTGTGTTTCTACATGTGTATTCACACATATAGTTTTAACATATATGTATGTGTGTATGGGCTTCCCAGATGGCACGGGTGGTAAAGAATCTGCCTGCCAATGCAAGAGGTGCATATTCGATCTCTGCGTCAAGAAGATACCCTGGAGTAGGAAATGGAAACCCACTCTAATATTCTTGTCTGGAAAATTCCATGGGCAGAGGAGCACAGTGGGCTATAGTCCATGGGGCCCAAAGAGTAGGACATGACTGATCAACTAAGCACACGCATGTGTGTATGTAATTTTAACATACATGTATATTCTTTGCACTTAAATGCTTCAATGTGCATTTCCTACAAAGGACATCTCCTTATATAACAATACATTCATCAGTTGGAAAACATGAATTCAGTCTTACCGAATCTGTAGATCCTAATTTACCACTTGCCACAGTAATGCTGGACCATGGGTTGCATTCAGCCATCACGTCTCTATAGTCATCTTTAATTCAGTATAGTTCCTTAATCCTTGACGTTAATACTTTTGAAGAGCATGCTGCAGTTATTTTGTAGAATGCCTTCAGTGTGGTTTGACATTTCTGCATGATTAAATTTGTATTATGCTTTTTGAGCCAACCCAATTCAAAAATGATGCATTCTCCTCGGGACATTGTATCAGGAGGATTAGGATAGTGATTTGTTCCACTTCTGGTAATATTTGTTGATTGCTTGTTTAAGGTGGTGTCTGTCAGATTTCTCCACTGTAAAATTATTGTTGATGCTCTGCATTCAGACCTCCCAGGAATAAACATCTGGTTAATGTTGATGCCCTCCATTCAGACCTCCCAAGAGTAAACATCTGGTTAAACAGAGTTGGGTTTCTTGGCTCATGGCAACAAGCGAGAGTGCACACTGTGAGGAACTGGCGGATATCTCAGTAAGGGTGTATTCCAGTGTGTTAAGAGGTTCTTATTTTCACATTTGGATTTACCTGCTCAATTATTGGGTGGTGGGGGGGGGGCGGTTTAAGGAAGTGTGGTTTTACTCTCAAGTGGGTGCTGTCAAAAATGAGTGGTTTCTCTATTGGTAACTTTAATAATTTGTATATAGGAGGCAAGAGGAATGGAGCAAAACTAAACTTGTATTTGGTAAATAAGCAGCACTCACATCAGCAGGGAGTGGCAGGTATTGATCATTTTTTGTGGTTTGTACAGTATTCTTGGTTTTGTTTTTTTTTTTTTTCTGTGTCCACATGCCTTTATAGAGTGGTTCTGCCTGGGTTTCACTCTAGCGTGGTGACAAAGCATCTAATACCGGCATTGTAAGAAATTACTTACTTTCAGCAAGAGAACATGTATGTTCTCAAATGTATGTGAGAACCAGATCTGTTCCTGTTCAATAAGAGTCAGGGACTGTTTTTCTTCATGTATTACATTTTCTCCCTTTGAAATTAATGTAAGCACCCCTATTGAGGTACATAAAGGGATATACAGATGGGTGGGTGGCTAGGTGAACGAAGGTACAGATGGATGGGAAGGGAGAGAGTGCTTCCTGACAGTAGAAAGTTAATTGATAAATGTAAAAGATAATGGAAATAGAAAATCATTATTTGCCAACTGTAATAATTTAATGAGGCAGGGACCTTCAATAGATGCCCTAACTAATGGGTGAAAGGTTGAGGAATAATAGGTCATTTAGTTCAGTTCAGTCGCTCAGTCGTGTCCGACTCTTTGCGACCCCATAAATCGCAGCACACCAGGCCTCCCTGTCCATCACCAACTCCCAGAGTTCACTCAAACTCACGTCCATCGAGTCAGTGATGCCATCTAGCCATCTCATCCTCTGTCATCCCCTTCTCCTCCTGCCCCCAATCCCTCCCAGCATCAGAGTCTTTTCCAATGAGTCAACTCTTCGCATGAGGTGGCCAAAGTATTGGAGTTTCAGCTTTAGCATCATTCCTTCCAAAGAACACCCAGGGCTGATCTCCTTTAGAATGGACTGGTTGGATCTCCTTGCAGTCCAAGGGAGTCTCAAGAGTCTTCTCCAACACCACAGTTCAAAAGCATCAATTCTTTGACGCTCAGCTTTCTTCACAGTCCAACTCTCACATTCATACATGACCACTGGAAAAACCATAGCCTTAACTAGATGGACCTTTGTTGACAAAGTAGTCTTAAAGCATGTCTCTGCAAGATACCTGTCAATTAAAATGGAAAAAATAGTTATTTGTTAAAGTAGAGAAATGATAATCACTCTGGTGTGATGGTGGTGGTGATGCAACCAACTTTTACTGAGATATTACTGTTTGAGAAGTGCTTTAAATGGACTTAATCCCAGTAAGGTAGGTAGTATGGATATTCTCTGAGGTTTTTAAAGGCTTATGGTCCAGCTCTAGGACATGCACATTGTTTAACCAAGCCAGTAATCAAACCCAGGATTCCTCTTAACAGCCATACTATGACAGCTCCCTCTCACATGTATAAAATCTGTCACTCCATTTCCCTTTGCACCCTTTCTTTTGCTGTTGTAATCAAGGTGTAAGTTCAACTTACCTTGTGTATGGGTTACGGTGGCTCTTTTGGGGCAGTCCTCCCCATTCCCATTTCGTCAGATCTACCATTAGGGAATGTGTCCCTTTGTCCCTTCCCATAAGATCACATGTATCATGTCAGCCGATACTTCATCAGATCCAGACTCCTCACTTTCAAGACCCTCAGTAAGTTGCTCCCGGTACCATAACTTGTTTCCCTGTCCCATTAGGAAGTTTTGTTCTCAGACTCCTGCCTCTTTCTATAATAGGCTCCAGGTCTTCTTCTGAATCAGGAAAGCTCTCTTTTCTACCCTACTCTTTTTCTGAATTCTACTCATTTTCAACTCATAACTTTTCTAAAACCTTTCCCCAGTTTGGGAGTATAAATTAGCCTGGTGTCTAGAATGTGTTCCATTCAGTTTAATATGGAACAATTTTCTGTTTTCTACAGGTACCTTAGTTTTGACTCTTTTCTAAAGCAGGGTTCTTTGCACTGGGGACTGGGCAGTGTTTCCTTTGATTCCGTGACACCCAGCTGAGTGTTGGGTACACAGTAGAGTCTGGACAAATGGAGGACTGACTGATGAATTACTCTAAACAGACAGGTCAGCCAGGTGCAGGGAAACGTCTGTCAGTAAGGTACAGCTGCATTGTAGACATAGCATGAAAGTGTTTTCCTGTAGTTGACTGAAAAGAATGATGAATTGCTTTGTTTCTGCATATTCCTCCATATGTATTCTTTCCTTTCCCATTTGATGAAAAGAAATAATTGCTGTCACCCCCCAAACTCCCAGCACACAAAGAAGGAGCAAAAGACTAATAATTTATAGACTAATTATATGTAACCCTGTAGAATCCGCCTGCAATGCAGGAGACCTGGGTTCAGTTCCTAGGTCGGGAAGATCCCCTGGAGAAGGAAGTGTCAATTCATGCCAGTATTTTTGCCTGGGAAATCCCATAAACAGAGGAGCCTGGTGGGCTACAGTTTATGGGTCACAAGAGTTGTATACGACTTAGCAACTAAACAAAAACCTCCACCTGTACATTGCACAACAAACTACACAACCTGATACTCCTCTAACACATCACACGCTTCTTAAATTTTCCTTGTTTTCCTCGTGCTGCTACTCTTCTAGAAAATATTTCTTCCTTTCTACCTAAGAAAAATTTATCTATATTTCAGATCTTAATTGCCGTCTTCTCTGGTAAACTTTCCCTGATATTAGACAAATTAATTACTCCTATCTCTCTGCCCCAGTAGCATTTTTCCTATCCCTCTATTCTAGAATTTGCTCTGCATTACTGGGAATCCCATTCTTAGCTGACTTCTCTCTCGCCCCAATATACTGTGAATGCTGGGGGCAAGGATGTGCCTTGTGTGTCTTTTATTTTGGAAGAAACATTATAGCAACCAATAAATTTTAATGTGGCAGGCACTTGTTGAGAACTATATGTGAATTAAGTCATACTAGTGGAGTGTGCGGGGAAGGCAATGGCACCCCATCCCAGTACTTTTGCCTGGAAAATCCCATGGATGGAGGATCCTGGTGGGCTCCAGTCCATGGGGTCGCTCAGAGTCTGACACGACTGAGCAACTTCACTTTCACTTTTCACCTTCATGCATTGGAGAAGGAAATGGCAGCCCACTCCAGTATTCTTGCCTGGAGAATCCCAGGGACGGGGGAGCCTGGTGAGCTTCCGTCTATGGGGTCGCACAGAGTCGGACATGACTGAAGCGACTTAGCAGCAGCAGCAGCAACAGTGGAATGTGAAATTCCAATTATATTTGAATGAGAAAATCTGAGATGCCACTTATAGTTCTTACTGAGTGTTATTTAAATAAACTTTAACATGAAAGGAAGAGAATAATTAAAGATGAATTATGCTAATTTGAAGAAATTTGCTCTCAAAATTGAAAAGAAATCAAAAATTCCAAAGTTAGCAATTTTGCAGTAACTTCACTTATTATGATTCACTTTGTAATAAAAATGAACTGTTTTTGAAAGGAAAAATATTATATTAAAACACAAAGAAGTATTTAATATCATTTAATAGTATGCATGGCTGTAACATTAATATCTAGTTGCATGGTGACCTTAGAAATATTAACAAGCAGAATGAACAAAGAATAAAGACACTCAAAACATCATTATTCTCCAGAAAACATGAGGAACTAAGATTTTAATTCTCATCCTGCTAGTTTTATCTGTGGATGGACTTGCTGTCAGTGTGCACTGCTAGCCTGTCACGTCTGTGCTTATCTGAGGCTGTTTTCTGGGTCCACACCAGGGGACTGCAGGTAGCTTGGTGCTGCTTATCAGTGTGGAGTGGGTGGAACAGGGTGGCAGCCTTGGGAAGTACGTTCATGTTCAGTTGCATCCAACTCTTTGCAACCTCATGGACTAGAGTCCTCCAGGCTTCTCTGTCTAAGGGATTCTCCAGGCAAGAATACTAGAGTGGGTTTCCTTGCCCTCCTCCAGGGGATCTTCCCGACCGGGGGCTCAAACTCCCATCTACCTGCATCTCCTGCATCGCAGGCAGATTCTTTACCCAATGAGCCGCTGTAAGTGACATACAGCATTATTAGTTTGATATATATATAACAGTTTATTGTTTTGTTTATATACCTAGAAGTGGAAATTGCTGGGTCATATGGTAGTTCTGTTTTTAATTTTTTGAGACTTTCATATTGTTTTCCCTAGTGGCGATACCAGTTTACATTCCCACCAACAGGGCGTGAAGTTTCTTTTTTCTACACATTCTCACCAATGCTTGTAATTTCTTACCATTTTGACAAAAGCCATTCTGACAGGTGTGAGATGATTTTCTCACTGTGGTTTTGATTTTCATTTCCCTGATGATTAGTGATGTTGAGCATCTTTTCATGTGCCTCTTGGCCATCTGTATGTCTTCTTTAGAAAAATGTCTGTTTAGATCCTCTGCCCATTTCTCAATTGGATTGTTTGTTCTTTTGTTGGTTGAGCTATATGAGTTCTTTGTATAGTTTGAAGATTAACCCCTTATTGGGTATATGATTTGCAAATACCCTCTCTCTTTTTCTTTTGTTGTTGTTTTTCTTTGCTGTGCTGAAGATTTTTAGTTTGATATAGCAACTAATTTATTTTTAGGCTTAGCTATATATTTACTAGTTTATTTGCATACCAATACTTCTTGCATCTCAAATTTTTGTCTACTTGAAATAAATCCTCTAGAATTTCTTTCTAAAGAAATAAGGCACAGAATAGAGAACCCAGAAATGAACCAACATTTATATGGGCAATTAATCTATAGCATAGAGGGGAAGAATGTACAGTTGGTTAAAAGACATGGTCTTCAATAAATGATTTTGTGAAAACTGGACAGCAACATGCAAAAGAATAAAACTGGACTACTCTCTTACACCATACACAAAAATAAATTTGAAATAGATTAAAGACTTGATTGTAAGACCTGAAACCATAAAGCCTACTGAGGAAAATATAGGCAGTAATTCTTCGACACCAATCTTAATAATTTTTTTTAATACGTTGCCTTAGTCAAGTGAAACAAAAGCAGAAATAAATGAGAGTACATCAAGCTAAAAATCTTTTTCACAGCAAAGGAGGCTATCAACAAAATGAAAAGGCTGCCTGCTAAATGGGAAGAGATATTTATCAACAATAACTGATAAGGAGTTTATATCCAGAATCTACTACAAATACACAACATCAAAAAACAATCTGATTGAAAATGGGAAGAGGAACTGAATAGACATTTTTCCAAACAAGAAATACAGATGGACAACAGACACATGAAAAGATATTCAACATCACTAATCATCAAGGAAATACAAAACAAAACTACAATGAGATACCACCTCATACCTGTCAGAATGGCTATTATCAAAAAGACAAGTATTGGTGAGGATGTGAAGGAAAGGGGACACTTGTGCACTGTTGGTGGGTATATAAATTGCTGCAGCCACTAGGGAAAACAGTATGAAATTTTCTCAAAAAATTAAAAATGAAACAATCTTATGATCCAGAAATTTCACTCCTGGCTATTTTATCCAAAGAAAATGAAAACACTAATTAGAAAAGATCTAGGTACCCCTGTACTCAAGCAGCATTATTTACAGTAAGCAAGATATGAAAGCAAACCAAGCACCCATCAATAGATAAATGGATAAAAAAGATGTGAGATATATAGATATATATATATATTTGAATATTAATCAGCCATAAAAAAGAATGAAACCTTGCTATTTGCAACAACATGGGTAGACATACAGGGCATATGCTAATTAAAATAAGTCAGAGAAAGAAAAATGCTTTTAATTTCACTTACAGTGTGGCATCTGAGAAAACAAATGAACAGAAACAAAATGTCTGAGAAACAAACCAAAACAGAAACAGTTACAGATACAGAAAAGAAACAGGTGCTTTTGCTAGAGAGCAGGGGTTTAGGGAGAGGAAAGAAATAAGTGAGTGGGATTAAAAGGTACAAACTTCCAGTTGCAAAATAAGTCACAAGTATGAAATGTACAGTGTGGGGAATATCATCAGAAATTATGTAATATCTGTATGGTGATGTATCTTAGATACTTATGTAGTGATTAAATCGCCAACATCCTCTGGATCGTCGAAAAAACAAGAGAGTTCCAGAAAAACATCTACTTTTGCCTTATTGACAGTGTCAAAGCTTTTGACTGTGTGGATCACAATAAATTGTGGAAAATCCTTAAAGAGCTGGGAATACCAGACCACCTGACCTGCCTCCTGAGAAATCTGTATGCAGGTCAAGAAGCAACAGCTAGAACTGGACATGGAACTACAGACTGGTTCCAAATAGGAAAAGGAGTATATTGAAGGCTGTATATTGTCACCCTACTTATTTAACTTACACGCAGAGTACATCATGAGAAATGCTGGATTGGATGAAGCACAGGCTGGAATCATGATTGCCGGGAGAAATATCAATAACCTCGGATATGCAGATGACACCACCCTTATGGCAGAAAGTGAAGAAGAACTGAAGAGCCTCATGATGAAAGTGAAAGAGGAGAGTGAAAAAGTTGACTTACCATTCAGAAAACTAAGATCATGGCATCCGGTCCCATCACTTCATGGCAATTAGATGGGAAAACAGTGGAAACACTTGAGAGACTTTATTTTGGGGGGCTCCAAAATCACTGCAGATGGTGATTGCAGCCATGAAATTAAAAGACACTTGATCCTTGGAAGAAAAGCTATGACCAACCTAGACAGCATATTAAAAAGTAGAGACAATACTTAACCAACAAATGTCCATCTAGTCAAGGCTATGGTTTTTCCAGTAGTCATATATGGATGTGAGTTGGACTATAAAGAAAGCTGAGCACCGAAGAACTGATGCTTTTGAACTGTGGTGCTGGAGAAGACTCTTGAGAGTCCCTTGGACTGCAAGGAGATCCAACCAGTCAATCCTAAAAGAAATCAGTCCTGAATATTCATTGGAAAGACTGATGCTGAAACTCCAATACTTTGGCCACCTGATGTGAAGAACCGACTTATTAAAAAAGACCCTGATGCTGGGGAAGATTGAAGGCGGAAGGAGAAGGGGACGACAGAGGATAAGATGGTTGAATGGCTTCACTGACATGATGGACATGAGTTCAAGTAGGCTCTGGGAGTTGGTAATGGACAGGGAAGCCTGGTGTGCTGAAGTCCATGGGGTCGCAGAGTCAGTCAGAACTGAGCAACTGAACTGAGCTGAGTGATCATTTTGAAATGATATAGGAAAAAAATCACGATTTTGTGTATCCGAAATTAACATGGTGTTGTATGTCCGTTATATGTCAAAAACAAGCATACAAACTCATAGAAAAAGAGACCAAATTTGTGGTTATCAGAGGCAGGGGTGGGTGAGCAATAGATGAAAATGGTCAATATGTACAAATTTCTAAGATAAATAAGTACTAGGGATGTAATATTGGACAAGGCGATGGCACCCCACTCCAGTACTCTTGCCTAGAAAATCCCATGGATGGAGGAGCCTGGTAGGCTGCAGTCCGTGGGGTCGCGAAGAGTCGGACATGACTGAGCGACTTCACTTTCACTTTTCACTTTCATGCATTGGAGAAGGAAATGGCAACCCATTCCAGTGTTCTTGACTGGAGAATCCCAGGGACGGGGGAGCCTGGTGGGCTGCCATCTATGGGGTCGCACAGAGTCGGACACGATTGAAGCGACTTAGCAGTAGCTGCAGCAGGGGTGTAATACACAACATGATAAATATAATTAGCACTTTATATATGAAAATTAGGGTAAATTGAAAGTTGTCATCACACATAAATTTTTTAGATTTATTTTTGTATCTATATGAGATAATGGGTGTTCATTAAACTTACTGTGAAAAGTCAAGTCTTTATTCTATACACCTTAAACCTGTACATTGTGTGTGTGCTCAGTCATGTCTGGCTCTTTGCAACCCATGGATTGTAGCCCGCTGGTCTCCTCTGTCCATGGGATTATCCAGGCAAGAATACTGCAGTGGGTTGCCATTTCCTCCTCCAGGGGATCTTCCCAACCCAGGGATCAAACCCACATCTCTTCTGTCTCCTGCATTGACAGGTGGATTCTTTATGGCTGAGCCACCTGGGAAGCCCAAACCAATACATAACTGTACGTCAATTGCGGTATGTCAATTATATCACAATAAAACTGGGGGAAAAAATAAAATAATTGATAGAGGGGAAAAAGAAGGCAGGGAACACACTTTTTGCTTTTCTAAAAATATTTTCTTTTGCCCTTTTTGTTTGAAAGATTACTTTGCTGCCTATTAAATTCTAGGCTGACCATTGCTATTTCTTTCAGCCTAGTAAAGATAATGTTCCAATCTTTGGTTTCTGTTGGTGGTGCCATGTCAGTTGAAAGTATAATTGTCATTATGTTGTAGGTTATCTATCCTTTTTTTTCTCTAGCTTTTTTTAAGATCCTCTCTTTTGGTGTTCTTCATTTTCACCATAAAATACAACTTCTATATTTGTGTGTAATTCTTTATTATGTCTGGAATTTGTTGCCCTTGCTAAAGATGAGGACTGGAATCTTTCAACAAATTTTGGGAAATATTTAGCCATTATTTATTCGAGTACTGCCTCTTTCTAAGCTCTCTTCTCCATCCTTCTGGAGCTTGAAAGATGAATGTTAGATTTTACTGTATTATCTGAATCTGCCAACTTTCCAGATTTTTTTCGTTTCTTTCTACTATATTCTGGATAATTTGTTCCCGTCTATCTTTCTGTTCACTTAAGTCTTTTTCAGCTATTTAACAATTCCACTGAGTTTTAATTTATTTTTTTTTTATTTCTAGAGGTACTGCTGTATTATTCTAAAAGACTGCTTTATTGATTTTTGTGTGTGCTTCTTGTTCGTATTGTTTTATTCAATTCTAACTTTCATTTCTTTAAGCACCTGTATTCCAGATAATTCAGTAATTCTTCTGTGTGGATGTGTTTTAGCTATTTTTTTTGTTTATTTCGGCTGGTTCTAACTCATGGTGCCTTGCTTTCTTGTGTGTTTATTGATTTGTGTGTGTGTGTGCATATGTGGCTTAATATTCTTTGAAACTTTTGTTGAAATTCATTAAGGTCTCATTAGAGATTATGCTTCTGGAGCACCAGGGGTCACTACCAAAGCAGGATAGTTTTTCTTTTGTTGTTTTTTTAGCATTAATAAGATATTTTAATGAAGAGGGTAAGGGAACCAAACAAACCTTAGTCTTATGCTTCTATTCAAAGACACTCAAAACTATTTTTTCCTCCCCATCCTTTCTAACTGCAACTTTATTTGTGACCATGTAATAAAGGCCAGTTTAAAATCTTTGTTTTTTGAAAAGTTTAAGCCTTTTTTAAAAATATTAAACAACCAGACTAGGGGGAAAAGTATTCAATACATAGTTTACTTATATCAATTGAGCTAATATTTCGGTACAATGTAACTATACAGAATATATACAATGCACATATATTATATATTCACAAAGCAAACAGTATAGGCTCAGAACAGATTTGAAAAAAACATATTCACATCAATTACAACAACTCTAAAAATGATTGTAACATTGAAATGGCTCTTAGTATACAAAAAAGTCTCCTACAGCTCAATTCTAGAAAAATAAATGACCCAATCAAAAAATGGGCCAAAGAACTAAATAGACATTTCTCCAAAGAAGACATACAGATGGCTAACAAACACATGAAAAGATGTTCAACATCACTCATTATCAGATAAATGCAAATCAAAACCACTATGAGGTACCATTTCACGTCAAAATGCTGGAGAGGGTGTGAAGAAAAGGGAACCCTCTTACACTGTTGGTGGGAGTGCAAACTAGTACAGCCACTATGGAGAACAGTGTGGAGATTCCTTAAAAAACTGGAAATAGAACTGCCATATGACCCAGCAATCCCACTGCTGGGCATACACACTGAGAAAACCAGAATTGAAAGAGACACGTGTACCCTAATGTTCATCACAGCACTGTTTATAATAGCCAGGACTTGGAAGCAACCTAGATGTCCATCAGCAGATGAATGGATAAGAAATCAGTGGTATATATACACAATGAAGTATTACCCAGCCATTAAAAAGAATACATTTCAATCAGTTCTAATGAGGTGGATGAAACTGGAGCCTATTATACAGAATGAAGTAATCCAGAAAGAAAAACACCAATACAGTGTAATAATGCATATATATGGAATTTAAAAAGATGGTAACAATAACCCTGTTTACGAGACAGCAAAAGAGACACTGATGTATAGAACAGTCTTTTGGACTCTGGGAGAGGGAGAGGGTGGGATGATTTGGGAGAATGGCATTGAAATATGTATAACATCATATATGAAACGAGTCTCCAGTCCAGGTTCAATGCATGATACTGGATGCTTGGGGCTGGTGCACTGGGATGACCCAGAGGGATGGTATGGGGAGGGAGGAGGGAGGAGAGTTCAGGATGGGGAACACATGTATACCTGTGGCAGATTCATGTTGATATATGGCAAAACCAATACAATATTGTAAAGTTAAATAAAATAAAATTTAAAAAAAAAAAAAGTCACACACACACAAACATATATATATATATATATATAGTCACCAAGAACTCTGGTTCCTGTAGAATACTAATAGCCAGATACTAGTTTATAAAATGCAAAGTTTCAACATCATATATATTTTTAATAAACAAAATGCAAAAAGTTTCAACATCATATATATTTTTAATAAAATGCAAAACCATTTTAAAATAAATTATAGGCTTGATATTTGCCAGACTTTAAATAAGATTAATTTGTACTGCTGATTTACAAGAGGCCAAGCTCATGATTACAAATATCAAGGAGATTGTTTTTTCTGCTAAGTGCAAATGATATGGCAGCACATTTTCCTGGTGATGAAGATTTATTTCTGATTGACTCTCACACTGAAGATCTTGACTCTCACACTGAAGATCTTGACTCTTTGAGGTCATGGCCTTTTACAAGGATTTCCTGATAGACTCATCATTATGGAGCTCTGTTGGGAGCTGGTTTGAATTAGCGCTCCGCCCGTGGCAAAGGTCATAAGGAAGGAGGCTTGACATACACAAAGGTGGGGTCTTGACATACACAAAGGTGGGGTCGAGCCTCAGGAGTCCCTCTGGAAATCCTCGAGCATCTACCCCCATAGCCAGAGCCTGCCTACTTTAATACTTGTGCTCTCACCTACACTTCTGACTTTACGGGGGGCTGTCCCCCACTACCTCTCTCTGAAAGAAGAGTTAACTTAAAGCTTCAGTTAATAAAAATTCCTGGGCGTACAGGAGTGTTTCTAACTCTAAACTCCTCTAAAGGTTCTCTAGCCCACCTGACAGGCTTGTCCGTCGCCATCTATGTGCTTCTAAAAACAGGTTCTTTAGAGAAGTCAGCAACTATTAGGATAAGATATAGTGGCTGATTAGAAATTGTATTGGTAAAGGGTTTTTCATTTGTTGAGCCAATGTTTGCTGCTAAGTCTCCACTTCCTAGGCTAAGTAAATTCTTTCCCTGACTAAAACCCACTACACCCTCACCCTATAGGAATGTAAATTTATCTAGTGGAGTCTGTTTTAAGAATAATCACCCTGGCCAGAAGATGATGTAACACACCTAAAACCTCTGTATACATTTAAGCACCTGACTTTGATAAAAGTCAGGGCTGCTGACCCCGCATGACTTTTGTATAACATCTCAGTGTATAAAAGTAGACCGTGGAAAATAAAGAATTGGGATCAGTTCCTGGAAAGACTGGTCTCCCCATGTTGCTCTCTCTCTCAAATTCTGGCTGAGTCTCCATCTGGGCCGCGGAACCCACCATGCTTACTAATTATGCCTGGGCTTCTAAGATCGGACCAGGGAGGCCTCAGTGTCTCCTCTCCTTCGGGAGAACGGAAAGATGCCTGCGGCCTACATAAGTGGTGCAAACTTCTTGTCTTGAAGTTTTATTGGTCCCCCGCGTAAACCAAGCTATTCAGCCTCTTTTCTCCACTGAATTTTCCTACTGAGCTATCCTCGTTCTATTATTCTTTATATCTCTAATTATAACTATCATGTCCTGACCCCCACCGATGCCATCCTCACTTCGAAGTCCCTGGATCAGCTGGGGCTGGTCCCCAGCAGAGCTCTGTTTTGTGTCCAGTGTACCCTGACCCACAGAAGACAAATAATCAACACTAGAGATCACCAGGATTTAGTGGAAAATAGCCAAAAGCTGGCCTTGAAAAATCCTTATTTTCTGAGATTACTGCTTTCACTGTGTCTTGGGCATTTCTTGGTTTTATTCAAAGTATGTGACATGTTTTAAAAGATACATTTTTAAATATTTGTACGCCATATTTGGGTTGTCTTAGTGTCATATTTGTGCAGGTTTCTTTTCCTCAATATTACCAGAAACAAGCCCAGCATTGTTATCTTTTATAGTTTACCCTGTTTTCCTAAAATGTATTGAAGTGTAGCAATAATACAGCTATTGAAGTTCTACTGAGAACTTTTAAGAGTATTTGGATAAACTGGTGGTATTTTTAAATTACATTTTAACTATGGCTTTCCCTAAAGCTTTGAAAAATATCTTGAAAATTTGATCATTTTTTAAGAAATACAATGTGGGACAAGATCGTGATTGTTGTAGCTACTTTACTATTAATCTTTTAGTGCTGAAAATTCTCATAAGTAATAAAAGATGCGTTAATCTTCAATTCCCCAAACTATTTGCTAGGATAATTGCACTGCTTATTGAGCATTTACCACATGCCAGGTGTTGTTGAAAGATTCCATCCTAATCTTGACAACAACCTCCTAAGCTTGATGCTAGTAATTTTCATTCCATATGACAAATGAAAAAAATGAGACTTAACAATTTGCCTGAGATGACACAGCTAGCAGGTGAAGGAGCTGGGATTCGGACATGGGGAGTTTGGTTCTAGAACAATGCTCAGTCCCTCTGTCTTCCCTGTTTGATACCAACTGGTATACTTGGATTGAGTAATGAGCAAGATTGACTAGGGTGTGCTTTAAAACTTCATTTAAATAATGGCAATGACAACATAATTGCAAAATAAGATGGAATTTTGATAGGGACTGTGTTTGGTCTGCAGATCACTTTGGAGAATCTCAAGCCTGTATTTGGTGAGGGTTGCACCCCACCCCAGTACTTTTGCCTGGAAAATCCCATGGACGGAGGATCCTGGTGGGCTCCAGTCCATGGGGTCGCTAAGAGTCGGACACGACTGAGCGACTTCGCTTTCACTTTTCACTTTCATGCATTGGAGAAGGAAATGGCAACCCACTCCAGTGTTCTTGCCTGGAGAATCCCAGGGGCAGGGGAGCCTGGTGAGCTTCCGTCTATGGGGTCGCACAGAGTCAGACACGACTGAAGCGACTTAGCAGTAGCAGCAGCCATTCTAGTAATCTTGAGCCTTCCCATCCATAAACATGAAATGTCTCTCTCTCCTTTTAGATCTTTCTCTCAGCAAGGTCTTACACTTTACAATGTATGTCTTGCATTGTTTTTGTTAAATTTTTTTCAGTGTTTTATTATTTTAATGCCATTGTAAATGCAGTTTTTCTGTTTCATTTCTGAATTGTTTGTTGTGAATCTAAAGAAATACTGTTGTAGTCTATCCAGTGACCTTGTTGAAATCATTTATTAGTTATAATTTTTATCTGGATTTCTCAGGATTTTCTACATATAAGACCATGTTGTCTGAAAATAAACTTTCTTTCCTTTTCAATCTCAGTTCGGTTCAGTTGCTCAGTTGTGTCCGACTTTTGTGACCCCACAGACTTTAGCATGCTGCTGCTACTGCTGCTGCTAAGTCGCTTCAGTCATGTCCGACTCTGTGCAACCCCATGGACTGCAGCCTACCAGGCTCCTCCGTCCATGGGATTTTCCAGGCAAGAGTGCTGGAGTGGGGTGCCAGTGCTTTCTCCCTTTCAGCATGCTAGGTGCCTTTATTTTTCATCTGTTCTTCACTACACTGATTACAACCTCCAGTAAAATGTTGAATAGAAGTGATCATGTGTTCCTGATCATAACTGGAAAATATTCAGTCTTAAGCTGTGAAGCATAGTGCTAATTGTAAGGTTCTGTGTAGGTCGACTTTATCAAGATCAAGAAATGCCTTTCTGTTCTCCGTGGCTGAGTTTTTATCCTAAATGGGTATTAGATTTTGGCAAATGTCTGGTTTGGGGTTTAGGACGATATAGACTTAAAGAATAAGTTAAAGTGTTCCTTCTACTCTGTTTTCTGAAAGCGTAAGGGAGTATTTCTTCACATATTGTTATAATTTATCAGTTAAATTCTCTAGGCTGGTGATTTTCTTTGGGAAGATTTTTAATAACTAATTTAGATTTTTTAATTTGTTTTAGATTTCTTCATATTTTCTTTTCCTTGAGTCAGTTTCAAGAATTTCTGCTTGTAGAATTTGGTCATTTCAACTAGGTTTTCTGATTTATTAGAAATAAAGTTATTCATAATTTTATGCCCTTATAACTTTTTAAAATTTCTGTAACATCTTTATGCTATATTTCATTCCAAATTATGATAGTTTGTCATCTTCTTTTTTCTTAAACCTAGCTAGAAGTTTGTAAAATTGTACTACTCATTGAGAGAGCTAACTTTTGGCTTTATTGATTATATGGGATTTTTTTTCCCTATTTTCTATTTCATTGATTTTGACTCTGTATTTCCCTCCTTCAGTTTTGGATTAAATTTGTTCTGTTTCAAGTTTGGTTTTTTTTTCCTTCTAGTTTTATTGACATAAAATTGACAATATAGCACAGTATAAGTTTAAGGCATATAGCATAATTATTTTATTTATATCATGAAATACTACAGTAAGTTTAGTGAATATCCATCATCTCATATAGATACAGAGTTAAAGATCGAAAACTATTTTTTGTGCATGTGATGAGAATTCTTGGGATTTACTCTCTTAACTTTTATATATAACATACAACAGTGTTGAATATCTTTATTATGTTGTTCATTACATCTCTAGTACTTCTCTGTCTTGGAGTCTGTAGCACTTTGGACTGCCTTCACCTACCACCTGTATCTAACCCATCTCTGGTAACCATAAATCTGATCTCTTTTTCTGTGAATTTGTTTGTATGTTTGTTTTTGAAATATAATTGACCTGCGACACTGTCAGTTCTTATTACACTATAGTGATTTTTTTCTGTACATCTGAGAATGATCACCGCAGTGTCTAGTTGTGGTATGTCACCACAAAGACATTATTTAGTTATTAACTATATTCCTTACACTGCATACTTCATACTCATGACTCATTTATTTTGTAGCTGGAAGTTTGTACCTCTTTAATCTCACTCACCTATTTCTCACCCCCGTCCCGCCATCCCATCTCCTCTGATAATCACCTGTTTATTCCTGGTATCTTTAGCTGTTTCTGATTTGTTGTGTTTGTTCATTTGTTTTGTCTTTTAGATTCTATATATAAGTGAAATCACATAGTATTTGTCTTTATCTGACTTACTTCACTTAGCGTAGTACCCTATAGATCCATCCATATTGTTGCAAATGACAAGATTTCATTCTTTTTTATGGTTGAGTAATATTCCATTGTATATATGTATACCACATCTTCTTTATGCATTCATCTATGAATGGACATTAGATCACATTCATATCTTAGATATTATAAAATAATGTGTCAATGAACATAGGGGTGCATATATCTTTTCTAAATAGTGTTTAAGTTTTTGGATAAATACCCAGTAGTGGAATTGCTGGATCACATAGTAGTTCTATTTAATTCTCTGAGGAGTCTCCATAGGGTTTTCCATAGTGGCTGCACCAATTTACATTCACCCCAGCAGTGCATGAGGGTTCCCCTTTCTTTACATCCTTGCCAGCAGTTACTTTGTTGCCTTTCTGGTAATAGCCATTCTGACAGGTGTGAGGTAACATTTCATTGTGGTTCTGATTTGCATTTCCCTAATAATCAATGATGTTGAGCATCTTTTTCTGTGCCTATTGGCCATATGTATGTCTTCTTTCTTTCATCTTTTTCTAGTTTCTTAAGGTAGAACCATAAGTTACCAGTTTGAGACCTTTCATTTCTGCTGTAGGTGTTCAAAGGTATAGATTTCTCTCTAGCCATTGCTTTAGTTGCATTTCTTAACTTTTGACCTAGATTTTCATTTCAATAAGTGCAAAACATGCCAAGTTTAGTGCAGAGTATCTTAATCTGTCCCGGCTTTTACTTTTCCACCAGGCCTTCTCATGTTTCCATGCTCCATGTACGAGGCTCAAAGTCAGCCTGAAGCATGTGGATAGCTTTTGATCTTTTATGTCTGTGGGTAGCCTTCTTCAGCCAGGAATTTTCAGAGAGCTTATCAAGACTGTCTTATGGCTGTTTATTTCATTGATTTTCTTGTAAAATTTGAGTGAAGCCACAGGCTAGCTGAGCCACTGGGCTTCCCTTTTGTCTGCTTCTGAGACTACTACTACTGCTAACAGCGCTCATGGGCATGGAGTTTTCCCTTGCTCAGCTGCAAATCAGGTGAGCTTTCTGTGACAGTGAAGATGCTGATGTTCACAGCCTGACCCTCTCTGACATTGAGTCTAAGAAAGGGAGTGGTTAAGGAGGGATGGGAGAAACCCCAGGCAAGAATCTCACAGACTCCATTCTTATCTGAAGTTCAGTTGCTTTTGATTAATAATCATGTCCCAATTTGTTTTATGCCCTTGGTCTTTGGTTAATTTACATTAAAATGCTTCTTTTCATAATTCTGTCCAGTTTTATTATTGCTAATTAGGAAAAGTATTTGCTAAGTAAACTCCTTATTATGCCATGCTGCTGCTAAGTCATTTCAGTTGTGTCCGACTGTGTGTGACCTCATAGACGGCAGTCCACCAGGCTCCCCGTCCCTGGGATTCTCCAGGCAAGAACACTGGAGTGGGTTGCCATTTCCTTTTCCAATGCATGAAAGTGAAAAGTGAAAGTGAAGTCACTCAGTCATGTTCGACTCTTAGCGACCCCATGGACTGCAACCTACCAGGCTCCTCCATCCATGGGATTTTCCAGGCAAGCGTACTGGAGTGGGGTGCCATTGCCTTCTGCCTACTTTGTCATTGTTTTCAGACATCACTCCAGATTCACACAATGCTGTTAATCCTATTAACATAGTCAACTGTTAATTTAAGATAAAGTTGAATTTTCATTTATGTTAACTTTATGGAGATAAAATAATTCTTTGAGTTTAATTAATGTTTTAATTTTAATAGCATCTATTTTCTCTTTCATTTATTGAGTCCTAGCTATGTGCTGGGGTCTGCTCTATTTTCTGTGATGTAAAGATGTATGAGGATGTCTCTGCCTTTCATGAATTCACAAGTTTAATGGGGGAGACAGACTAAAAATAAATTACAAATATTATAATAAAGCATAATGCATGGTGTTATATAGGGGTGAGCAAAGTGCTGTGAAGTGACCAGGATATGCTTGTCTCTAACCAGTAAGAGTTCACAAATTGTGGTGCTTTTGATTGGGACTCAGGAGGAT
Organism: Tragelaphus eurycerus; assembly: GCA_935064755.1. Taxonomy (NCBI): domain Eukaryota; kingdom Metazoa; phylum Chordata; class Mammalia; order Artiodactyla; family Bovidae; genus Tragelaphus; species Tragelaphus eurycerus. The sequence goes on along the minus strand of CAKXYN010000004.1, from coordinate 30,298,274 downwards.
CTGAGTCTGCCAAACATTGTGATGCAGTAAATGAAATTCTGAGCATGGAAAGCAGTATGTGTAAAGACAAGGTTCAAGTAATATCTGAAAAATACTCTGGAGGGTGCATGGCAAACTGTGGTAGAAGATGAAACTTAGGTCAGAGATACATTTACATCTGCTGAACATTCTGGCCTTCACCCTCTAGGCCAACAGATGCCCGTCAAGGCTTTTAGTGATCAAATTAGTTCTCACTTTTGTTTTGTCTTAGCATTTATCTCCAGCAGTTCTGTGGAGCATAAGACTGGAATGAGGAGAGACAAGTAACAGATCAGTGAGATTGGAGACTTTTGGACTCTTAGAGTTGAGATGACGAATACAAAAATAGAGATTAGAAAAAAAAAAGCATAGCCAGATTCAGAGATGGTTATGATGAAATTGACAGGATTTAGTGACATTGAAATGAGGAACAGTAAGGGTGACTGGTTGGGCACAGAAGATTTGGAGGGCATGGGGATGAGGCACCCTCTGGGAAGACACCAAACAGGAAATCAACCCAGATGACAGAAGTCAGATAGGATGTTCAGTGTTTACTGGCTAAGGGGCTAGGAAAAGGGGGAGGATCCAGGCAAGAAGAGATGTAGGGAAACTTGGGAAACCCAGCTGGAATGACAGCTGCAGGTAGATCCCAAATAAGTTTTCTGAGCTGCCAAGAGGGAAGTGACTTCACCTAAGGTCCATCCCCTTAAGTGTGGGTAGTGGGGGCGGTAAGAAGTTCCAATCCGACGTGGTCATTTTGGCACTCTTATTTTTAATAAAAACTTGGAATTCATCTAAACCCTACTTGAAATAGGATAATGATATTGACTGATAATTCTCCCTCAACTAGTATTCCTCCTGAAGGTAATTCAGATACTGCACAGAGACCATCATTAATTCTGAAATCAGAGAGGAATTATTCAGAAAGCAACTCTTTATAAACCTCTATAGTGCTACTAAAGTGTCTTGCATCTTTTCAAAGGTGGGCAGATACAAATGGACACAATGATGGTGAAGAATAAATGATTACATACTTTGTCTTGATCTACACTTTTTTAAGAGGTCCCTTTTTATGGGCAACATTCTGTGACTTAATTTTTCCTGTCCATGACATTCTAGTGTTTTTTTAATTGCTAACCATCCAGATTTGCTGTCAGTATGAATCAGGTTTTTTTTGTATAATTAAGCCAGCTTATCTGTCACCCAACATAATGAATCCATTCTATTTTAATTACTTTTCCATTTCCAGAACCAGTCATCCTGCATTAATACAAATATAGGAAAATCTGAGTCACTTTTGTACTATAAGTAATAACACAGAATGTCTATCATACACTTCCCTCACATTTTTAGAAACATTCAACATAATTTGATAAAATATTAGTATTTTGCCAGAAACACAGAAACCAGGAAAGATATCAGTATTTTAGTTCATTCACTTTCCTCATGACTTTCTTAAACCCTATAATTTATTTCCCAGAATTTCACAGTGTTGATTCTATATCCAACCAATGACACATTGTAATGTATGAAGCCTTTCTGTTTCCGAGGTAATTTCAGAGAAGCATTGTCTGTCAGCTCAGTTTTATCGCTTGTCCTTTTGTGGATTTTTTTTTTTTTTTAATTTACTCCTTCCTTAACTGAGCATGATTCTTGTCACTGGAGATGCAGCAGTGAAAGAGACAGAAAAAGGTTCTGAGTCCCATTGAACTCATGTGGCAGGTGGGGGAGACAGATGGTAAACAGCTGTCACCAATAGTGATGAGTAATGTGCAGGGAATTTGAAGAAGGTGGTGTGATAGAGAGGGCTTCTGTAGCTGGAGGGCTCAGGGGAGACCTCTCTGAGGAGGTGGCATTAAAGCTGACACCTGAGTGACAGGAGATGCCATGAGATGATCATGGGATTGAGCATTCCAGGAGGAAGTCATGGCTAGAGCAAAGGTCACAAGTGAAAACGTAATCCAGAAACCAAATGAGCACCAGCGCTGCCTGATTGATGTGAACTAGACAAGTGGTAAGAAATGCGCTTAGGAAGGAGAGGACATTCAGGGTTAGGTGTGGGGATTTCACCTCAAGTTCCATAAAGAGATACTGGAGGATTTTAAATGAGAGAGTGATGTGACCAGATTTGTTCTTACAAGACTGGGCTGGCTGCTCTGTGGAGAATAGATGGATGGAGGCAAGTATGGAAACAGCAAGATAAGGTTCAACTGAGAGATGAGCTTGGCTTGCATCAGAGGTGAAGAGAGGTAGCTAACTCAGATTTTTTGTTTCATAAGTATTAGGACTTTGGCATCCCTTAATCATTCAAGGAAGTTATTGCACTTGTCATTTTCAAATATTCTTTGCACAGTTACATATTTTCCATGGCTAGAGCAAAGTGTGACATTTAGCTCTCTAGATTCAAATCCAAGTTCTCCAACTTAGTGGTCATATGACTTCAAGCATGTCTCTTAACCGCTTTATATTTGTTTCATCTTATATAAAAATGGGCTAGAATTTTACCTATTTCATAGGTTGTTGACAGAAGTGACTAAGAAAATGCACATAAAAATACTTAGCACACTACTAGTCTACAGTAAGAACTCAGTGAATGTTAGTAATTAGATACTGGATTTCTGCCTTAGCCTTCTTACTAAGACACATTTAGGTCTCTGCTAAGTCACTTCAGTCATGTCTGACTCTGCGACCCCATAGACGGCAGCCCACCAGGCTCCACCATCCCTGGGATTCTCCAGGCAAGAACACTAGGGTGGGTTGCCATTTCCTTCTCCAATGCATGAAAGTGAAAAGTGAAAGTGAAGTCGCTCAGTCGTGTCCTCCGACTTTTCGTGACCCCATGGACTGCAGACCCCAGGCTCCTCCGTCCATGGGATTTTCCAGGCAAGAGTGCTGGAGTGGGGTGCCATAGGTTTCAGTACCCAGGAATAAAATTTACAGTAATAACATTTTTAAGAAGCAGATTTCTGCTCTTCATTTCATAATTTTTTCATGTATTATTAGGATACAATTTTTTAATATCTTACCAGTAATCTTTAATATACTCCCAGATTTCACATCAGGTAATACTTCATTTTTAAAGTGACTTTTTGTTATCTGGGTTTTGAATATCTGTAGCCTTTTAGAGAGATTGAATATTATCAGTTTTACTGCAGAGTTCGTGTTTTCAACCCTTAAAACAGGGTGAAGGAGGATGGGCATGTGATGCCAAGACTATATAAATCATGTGAAAGCTTAGTTCTCCACCCCCACTGGTGCCATAGCAGCACCTGGTCACTGTTCAGGTGTGCCCTCCTCAAGCGTGGTCCTCCTGCTTATCCTGTGGACTTTGGTCCATGTTGGATCCATGGTGGGAAAAGACCCTACTTGTTTGGATCACAGGGTAATCTCAAAGACCTTGTATAGAGTCTTTGGTTCCCTTGTAAACATTGGTTCCTGTCACTCTGTTGAGCTGCCGCTGCATCTCAGACTCTCAGGACTGGTTGTTTGCCTCTCAAAACAGGCTTGAGAACAGTAGGAAAGTAGAGTAGGTCAATGTGGCATATGGTTGAGTTTGTATACACAGATGTTGTTAGAGAATAACAAGGACAGTCTTTTAAATTGGCTCCTCAGTTATAAATGTGGCATGCAGATGTTTCATGGTTATGGCTGGGATTGAGGTACATTTAGCAAATGGTCCTTTTCATGAGATAACACATTAACCTAATTTTGAAAAGCTCTGATTCTCATCTCCATCTGAAGTTACTTGGAAGAGGCAAGTCTGTCTTTGCTATAAGCATCTTACAGCATCATCACTGATATGGAACATCATCCAGCACAAATGGAATCTAGAATCCCTTTCTGTGCAAAACATCCAACATTAAATACATACATATTTTGTGGTTCTTCTGGTTTTGGGTTCTCTGTTTCTTCTTGTATTTTTAATGACATAGATAATTTTTAAATATTTAATTTTGAAGCTTTTACACACTGTGGCACAAGTAAACAGCCCTCTCTCTGATGTAACAGCTCCCTAAGCCCAGAGTGGGAGATATTACTATTGAACCACTGGCTCGTTTTCAAGTACCATGTATGGAATCTGCTAGTTTTTAGATGTTGACTCCTACCGTTTGTCCCTCCTCATTATTGTGCTGATTGCACAGATGCTATTGTTTCTAAATGCTTTAGGAAATGATAGAGTCTAGATGTTTTGGGAAATCAGTAACTAATACGTGTGTGTGTGTTGAAACATTTATACTCAATGGAGATACACCGGTAGTCCTATGATTTTTCCTTTTACCTCTTTGAAAGTCAGTGTGGTTGTGGCTATTAAGAGATCGATGTGAGGGTCTTCATCGGTCTAGAGAATCAGCTGTGAATTCTCAGCTCTGCCAGCACCTGCAGAACTTACCAGGGGGCTCCCATCCATCCTGTATGTCTGGTAGAGGGATCTCAGCTCTCCCTGGTCTGTGAAGAACAAGTCCCCTCCAGTAGATAAATATCCCATCATTTCACAGTGTAGCACCCCAGTTTGATTATATTCATGTTTATTTGTAAGCTTTCTTTTTTTTTCTCCTTTCTTTTACATACATGGACATAACTCACTTTCTGTGTGTTTGCTTTTCTACCACAGACACGGGAGCAGAAAGACAGGCATTAAAAGAAAATGTGTATCCTAAATTGAGAGAATTCTGCAGAGAAAACTATGGATTAGAATTTCAGGTAACTATGATATTAATTTCACATTTAACTTTATCAATTAAACAACTAATGTTTGTTTCTTGTCACAACTTAGGTGTTATAAAAGACAAGTTTTAAGCTCTGGAAAATGTCATTTCTTTAAGCATGGATAAAAAGAAACACTGGAAAATAGAAGTAAAATATTTCATCATTTTTGAGGTCTTGCACTTTTACTCTCTGCCTATTGGACCCTACTCATTATGGGCTCATCTCTTTCTTTGAACCATGTTTATTTGCTTTGTTACTAACCTCCACTAACATAAAAAGGCAAAGGTTGCAAAGCACCTGCCTTCACACTGGTGTCTGTAGAAATGCTGTGCATCTGAAAATTGCAGCTGGGACTTCCCTGGCAGTCCAGTGGTCAGAGCATCATGCTTTCACTGCTGAGGGTATGAGTTCAGTCCCTGGTCAGGGAACTAAGATCCTACAAGCTGTGCAGCACAGCCCAAAAAAAAATTGAAAAAAAGTAGAAATTGGGATCAACTCTCTCACAAGTACTTATTTTTAGCATCTTGACTAGCCCTTGCCTTCCTTTTCACCTTTTAGTTTTTATTCACGTTGTCAAATGTCCTTTTCCCAAGCATTTCAGAATTTACCAAGAAAAAATATCAGCATTTCAAGAGGCTGTAACTGTGCACATCATTGCTGAAATTATTCAGAATTTACCATTTACCAAGAAAAAAATATCAGCATTTCAAGAGGCTGTAACTGTGCACATCATTGCTGAAATTCATAAACATGGCATTGTAGACACCATCAATTTGGCCATCTAATAGAGAAGTACTAGGAGACATTGTTCATATCCTCGACATCCAAAATTTTTTGAAGTAAATGTCTCCTGCAACAGATAGCATTATGTAGTGAGAATTTGTTAACCTCATTCGCAGTGAACATCTTAACTGGTACCCGAACTACATGTTTACATTGTTAAGTAAGGAGTATGGACTAGAGGTTTGTAGTGTAAGAGTACAAAATGTGCCATTAATGGAAGAAAATTTCACCCTTCATTTGTTTCTTCCTGAATACAGTTGACCCTTGAACAATGCAAGGGTTAGAGGCGCTGACCCTCTTCACAGTTGAAAATCCACGTGTAACTTTACAGTCAGCCCTCTGCATCCACAGTCCCTCTGTATCTACCATCTCTCTGTATCTGCAGATTCAGTCAACCATGGATCATTTAATACTATAGAACTTACTAGTAAAAAAAAAAAAAAAAAAAGGCCACACGTAAGTGGACCCATGCAGTTAAAACCTGTGTTATTCAAGAGTCAACTGTAAATATTCCATCTTGGTATACCTCATAATGCCTTCTAATATGATGTGTAAAATAATAGTTTCTAAATGACTTTAATCTTAATGCTTAGTGTCCATCAGCAACAAGCTAATGCAACACAAATATTGAAGAGTTACTCGTAAGTCACTGTTTACATGAAAAACTATGAACCTAGATTCCTTGTTGTGAAATCAGCACTACTTTATACAAGGGTTCTGGTTCTATCCATAACAGGTTCTGGACTGTTAAAAAAAAAAAAAAAATGTCAGTTTCCAAAGACTAAGACATTCCTTGGGGACTCAGTTAGTATATAACCCAAGTATTCCTTGGGTTCTACTAATAACAGGGTCTCGACTGTTTAAAAAAAAAAAGATGATATGTCAAAGTTTCCAAAGACTAAGACATTCCTTGGGGATTCACTTAGTATAAAGAAATATGTCTAAGTATATTGATCCCATCTTTGAGTTTATTTGGGTTTTCATCACTTTTGTTAGTAGAAGATTGAGCTGTAGAACAGCTGCCATAAAACATGAAACTGATTAGGATTAGCCAAAGAGGGAAAAATACACATTTTCTAAATTATAAGCATTTACAGGAGAAGAGAAATAAAGCCAAAAGAAAAATGTAGAAGGAAAGGTCCCTAGAAGAAATTAATGGCAAGGATCATTCCAGGCAAGTATATTGAATCCATTGATGAGAGTCTCACAGGAGGGGAAACAGCACTGGGTAAAGTGTGACGTGAAATTGACTCCCAGCTCTTGACTTCGAGAGATTTAACCCATCCCCTTATCCTTCACAGGCTTCCCTCATAGCTCAGTTGGTAAAGAATCCGCCTGCAGTGCAGGAGACCCCAGTTCAATTCCTGGGTTGGGAAGATCCCCTGGAGAAGGGATAGGCTACCCACTCCAGTATTCTTGGGCTTCCCTTGTGGCTGAGCTGGTAAAGAATCTGCCTGCAAGGAGGGAGACCTAGGTTCAATCTCTGGGTTGGGAAGATCCCCTGGAGAAGGGAAAGACTACCCACTCCAGTGTTCCGGCCTTGGACTATACAGTCCATGGGGTCAGGAAGAGTTGGACGAGACTGAGTGACTTTCACTTTCATTTTCTGGTCCTTCACTATGTAAAATGGGTTGTGACAGCTTACAAATCTGAGGTTGTATTTGCTGTTTACCTTCCAAGCTTCTAAGCTCAAGTACATAATATCTGAATCTAAGAATATACCTCTTAGCATAGTCTTTCCTTATAAGGTTGATTATAGATCTTCCTGAGGCTGTGTTGAGCTTGCTGTGTATGGTTCTTGGAACCATAAAGAAATGGTTCTCTTTTCCAACTGCAGCAGAATGTGCCAGAAGCTTCATGGAAAAAAAAAAAAAAAATAGTTTACCTGTACCATGTCCTGAATTCCATCTCTGTGCATTGGACCCAGGAGAAATGTATTTCCTAGAATTACTCAGACATACCAGGCTATTTCATGCCCTCTTGCCTTTGCTGTTCTCACTGCCTACAGTGCTTTTCTTCTGGTACTTCCCCTGCTTCACCTCCTACGTCCCACTCATGGAGATTCTTCCTGCCTCACCTTAAGTCGTGCCCCTCTTGTTCTTGCCCACTTCTCTGCAACTGTGTGTCTTTCCATGTGGTTCCTTGAACATGTCAAGCCTATTCCCATTTAAGGATTTTGCACTGGCTGTTCTCTCTGTAGGAATGCTTACTGCTTCATCTTTACATGGGTGCTTTCTTACTGCTCAAGTCTCTGCTGGAATGTCATTTCCTAGAGATGCTTCTGTAATGACTCAATCTAAAATAAGCCCCAAGGTGTGCTCTTTTATATCATCCTGTTCTAGTTCTTTGCATAGCATATGTCAGTGTTGGATATTTTTCTTGTTTATTCATGTATTGGCTTTCTTGCTTCAAGAAGCAAGAAACAATCTTTCTCTCAAGTTTGTTTCACAAGTACAGAGACTTATCTGTCTTCATGACAGCAACATTTCCTGATCCTAGAATAATGCCTGGCTCGTAGTAACACTCCAAAACAATGTGTTGAATGAGTAAAGTCTCAGCCCAACCATTATCTGCTTAAAGAATCATTCTCTGATAGCCCTATTCCTTTCAGCCTATGCCACATACCCTGATCCCCTAAAACCCTGTGCATAACTCCCAGTCATTCATCTGGTTCATTTAAGAAGTGTTTGTTGACCATCAGCAACATGCTAAACAACATTCCAAGTGCTGGGAATACAGGAAGAAATCATCACCCTCTTTCTGTGGAGCTTTGAATATTGTTGAGAGAGGCAGACAATAAATGGTAAATTCCAGTGGTAACACATGCATTTTATTGAATAAAAGATTTTTTAAAAAGTAAAGCATGATAAAAGGAGGCAGGGAATACTGGGTGGTCAGAGAAGGACTCAGTCATAAGATAGCCTTTGAGCAGATATCTCCAGAAAGTGAGAGAGAAAATCATGCAGATGTTTTAGAAGGAAAATCCCACACATAGGCAACCAGAAAAGGGGTTTTGGATGAGAATGTATTCAGAACATTCTGGTCTTGTTAAAAAGGCCAAGCGGTAATAGAGTTGAGTTGAGTAAGGGAAATGATTGTAGGAGATGACATCAAAGGCAGATCATACGGAAATTTACGGGCTGAGATTAAGGACTTACGGTTTTCCTCAGTAACAGAACATGATATGATTTATGTTTAACGGGTTCAGGGAGCTGGTAAGGGATGGGAAGTGATGGCAGAAGCAGGAAGATGGTGCAAGTAAGAAATCATCATGGTACAGACTAGAATGAGCAGTTAAGAGATAGCTGGTTAGATGAATTTTTCTTCACCTGTCTATAAAGTCTCAAAGTTCTCAGGACTGGAATTGTGTCTTATTCAACTTATCCCAGTAATCAAGTATCTGACACATAGTAAGCCATTTAGGGTTAAATCTTTATTGAACTAAGTTGATAGACTATGGAGTTACGCTTTTGCAGTGTCATGTACTTTTATCTCTTTGCCTGTTTGGCAAACTGTTTTCTAGTATTTCCTTTATTTTTTTTAATTTAAACTAAGAAAAACATCTACTTATGCTTTATTGACTATGCCAAAGCCTTTGACTGTGTGGATCACAATAAACTGTGGAAAATTCTGAAAGAAATGGGAATACCAGACCACCTGACCTGCCTCTTGAGAAACCTGTATGCAGGTCAGGAAGCAACAGTTAGAACTAGACATAGAACAGACTGGTTCCAAATTGGAAAAGGAGTACGTCAAGGCTGTATATTGTCACCCTGCTTATTTAACTTCTATGCAGAGTACATCATGAGAAATGCTGGGCTGGAAGAAACACAAGCTGGAATCAAGATTGCTGGGAGAAATATCAATAACCTCAGATATGCAGATGACACCACCCTTATGAAAGAAAGTGAAGAAGGACTAAAGAGCCTCTTGATGAAAGAGGAGAGTGAAAAAGTTGGCTTAAAGCTCAACATTCAGAAAACGAAGATCATAGCATCTGGTCCCATCACTACATGGGAAATAGATGGGGAAACAGTGTCAGACTTTATGTTTTGGGGCTCCAGAATCACTGCAGGTGGTGAGTGCAGCCATGAAATTAAAAGATGCTTACTCCTTGGAAGGAAAGTTATGACCAACCTAGATAGCATATTGAAAAGCAGAGATATTACTGTGCCAACAAAGGTCCATCTACTCAAGGCTATGGTTTTTCCAGTGGTCACGTATGGATGTGAGAGTTGGACTCTGAAGAAGGCTGAGTGCAGAAGAATTGATGCTTTTGAACTGTGGTGTTGGAGAAGACTCTTGAGAGTCCCTTGGACTGCAAGGAGATCCAACCAGTCTATTCTAAAGGAGATCAGTCCTGGGTGTTCTTTGGAAGGACTGATGCTGAAGCTGAAACTCCAATACTTTGGCCACTTCATGCGAAGAGTTGACTCATTGGAGAAGACTCTGATGCTGGGAGGGATTGAGGGCAGGAGGAGAAGGGGACGACAGAGAATGAGATGGCTGGATGGCATCACCAACTCAATGGACATGAGTTTGAATGAACTCTGGGAGTTGGTGATGGACAGGGAGGCCTGGTGTGCTGCGATTCATGGGGTTGCAAAGAGTTGGACACGACTGAGTGACTGAACTGAACTGAAGATTTTTTTTGGCTGCCCTGGGTCTTGGTTGCTGCATGTGGGCTTTCTCTAGTTGCAGTACATGGGCTTCTCTTTGCATTGACTTCCCTTGTTGCAGAGCACAGGCTTGGGGCTCATGGGCTTTAGTAGTTTCATCTTCTGGGCTCTAGAGTGTAGGCTCAGTAGTTATGGTGCACAGGCCTAGTTGCCCCTTTGCATGTGAGCTCCTAGTCCCCCAACCATGGATCAAACCCATGTCCCCTGCATTGCAAGGCAAATTCTTAATCACTAGACTACAAGGGAAGTCCCTAAAATAAGATTTTTAATGAAAATGCATCAGCCTATCTGATTATGTGAACTTAAGCTAATTTCATGTGTGATATATACCTAGTTGACTTCTCAGAGATGGGACCATTGAATGAAAAGAATGTCAAGCCTACTCAGAGGAGAAAACATACTTGGCTCAGGGAAAGACAGGGTATGTAAGTAAGAGGTTATTTGATTGGCTAGACTTCACTTTCACTTTTCACTTTCATACATTGGAGAAGGCAATGGCAACCCACTCCAGTGTTCTTGCCTGGAGAATCCCAGGGACAGGGGAGCCTGGTGAGCTTCCATCTATGGGGTCGCACAGAGTCGGACATGACTGAAGCGACTTAGCTGCAGCAGCAGCAGCAGTGTTCAGTAAGTGCCCTTGGCTATGGAAAAGAGGGTAGAAAGGAAGAACAGGGAAATAAATGGGGAAAAATAAAGACGATTGGGGTAAAAGCAGGTGGTACAGGACCAGTAAATAAAGGGCTTTAATTATATATCCACGGGCCATCCATCTTGCTTTCAGATGCTTTCTGTCCATTCTCACTGCTAAGCCCCTGATCTAATACTCATTGCTTCAAAAAACTCAAATGAGCAAAGACAATCCTAACTGATCTTGTTCCCGGCTTACCCACAATAGGTTGCAAGTCCTAGAGGAAGAGACTAGTCCTCACTTATTCCTTAAGTCCCCAGGGCTTGGGAAGAGGGTTCAACATTTACTGGATTTGGTAAAAGAGTGTCAGCAGAACTGCCTTACGCCATCATCCTACTTGAGTTTTCCTGTACATCACCAGAGTAACCGTAGGTAAATGTAAGGTTGTCAGTTTCTTTGCTTAAAACCTTACAATGGCTCCCTGCTGCTTACAGGCTCCCTCTGTAATATGATCCCAGCTGTCTTTCCACCTTCATCCGCCTTTCTTCCCAAAATAAACAGGCCATCCTCGACCTGGCCTTGCTTTCTAAGAAGTGTTTTTCAGATTCCCAAATATCTCCTTACTCTTCCCTGAATTCTTAGCAGTCTCCCCCATCCCAGCACTGCAGGTACCCTGAGCAGGAGTAAACCTGATGAGGGCAGGGACCTCTAACAGGATACCTGATTGATCTGGGCATTTAGCCACTGGTGCATTTTGAAAGCAATTTCATTTCAGTATAGCCACTCAACTTAGTATAATTTCTTAAGAATTCCTTCTGATAGCAAACATTTTGAGCAGGCACCTCGTATTTATCTCACATCATCTTAGAAACCAGGGCTTTGCTGATAGCTCAGTTGGTAAAGAATCCACCTGCAATGCAGGAGACCCCAGTTCGATTCCTGCGTCGGGAACATTCCCTGGAGAAGGGATAGGCTACCCACTCCAGTTATTCTTGGACTTCCCTTGTGGCTTAGCCAGTAAAGAATTCGCCCACAATGCAGGAAAGCTGGGTTCTATCCCTGGGTTGAGAAGATCCCCTGGAGAAGGGAAAGGCTACCCACTCCAGTATTCTGGCCTAGAAAATTCCATGTGCTCTATAGTCCATGGGGTAGCAAAGAGTTGGACATGACTGAGCGACTTTCACTTCACTTCATCTTAGTAATCCTGTTTCCTTTTCTTCACCTTTAGCATCCACTAAATTCCAAATACCTGCAGATTTTCCTCCTAAATATTTCTTCAGTCTGTGCCGTCTGTCCTAGTCTATATGACTGTCATCTTGACTATGCAGTAGATTATCTTGCTGGCCTGTTTACCTTCATCTCCTCCTCCTCCTTCCCAACATCAACGCCTCCATCCCTGCACCTCCTCCATCGTATTACTGCTGTGATATCTCTGAAATACAAACCGACTCTTTCATCCACAAGACACGTTTTGTACTTCTCAGCCTGGAATGTGAGGTTCTCTTTTCCACTGCCCCCATTCCCCACCCCAGTCTACTACCGAGTCCTCTCTGTCCCCTCCTCCACAGGCAGCCTGTTTTCGCCTTTATAATCTACATTTGTGGGCTTCTCTGGTGGCTCAGTGTTACAGAATCTACTTGCAATACAGGAGACATGGGCTTGATCCCTGGGTTGGGAAGATCCCTTGGAGAAGGAAATGGCAACCCACTCCAGTATTCTTGCCTGGGAAATCCCATGGACAGAGTAGTCTGGCAGGCTACAGCCCATGGGATCGGAAAGAGTCAGACATGACTTAGTTACTCAGTAACAACAATCTACATTCAGTTTCCCAAATAGATATTTTTATTCCCCTGAGTCTGCAGACTCACTGTGCCCTCTGTGTGGTGTGCTCTTAAATTGTCCCCCATGCCAATGACTATAAAATTTTCTACTTTAATAACATGTATCATATTGTTTTAATTCCTTTTAAAATGTTTTTCCCCCCACTAACCAGAAGCTCCTTGAGATCAGAAGTCATATTATATCTTTTTATCACCAGTCTTTTTTAGAGACCCTAGTTCATCTTATATACATAATAAATGTTGATTACAGTGAATTTATTGATTAAATGAATAAGACCCAGAAGCTGAGAGTCTTGACCAGGGCTGTGCAAAAGAAATATAATGGGAGCCACAGGTACAAGTCACAAATGCAATTAAATTTTCCAACTACATTTTAAAAAGTAAAAGGAAACAACAAAAAAAATTTAAGAATGTATTTTAAGTCACTTTATATCCAAAGCATCATTTCAACATACAAGCAACATAAAATTTACTGAGTTATCCTATATCCTTTTTTCACCCTAAGTCTTCAAAGTCCAGTGTATATTTTATACTCATAACACATCCTGATTCAGACTGGCCACATTTCAGGTGCTCAGCAGCCATATGTGGTCAATGGCTTCCATGCGGGTCTGTGAAGTTCTAGACGGAGTGGTCAGGACGAGGCCATTCTAACAGTGGGGAGAGCCTTACTGCCCAGGGATGTGTCCTGCTGCAGGTGATGGAGAGACTTCATTAGAGGAGCTGCAGTGGGGATGGAAATTCATTTGAACATGTTAAATCCAGATGATTCAGCAAATAATTTTTCACTAGTCACATTAGTAACTTATATTTGATCACTTTGGGACATTGCATTAGTATAGTATGTCAACAACAAAAACACACATACACACAGAGTGTAAAAGTCATGAATCATGTTTTTTGGTGTCTTACTGTGGGCTGTAGCCCAGGAGACAGCCTCTCAGAGAGCTCTGAGAAACTGTTCCAAGAGGTTGGGGGAGATGGGTACGTATGTGATTTTGGCAAAGTAATGAGCATGCAATAAACGATGCATCTCAGTAGAAAGTTGCTTCTGGTCACCAGGAACAGGTATCTTAATGACTTTAGTGCTTTTCTAAGTATGGAAAAATGCAAAAATCCAGGTTCATAAAATTTATATGAAGGCCTATCCCACCAGGTTACCCAGAATACAGAGGGCTCCAGTCTCCTTTCAGGGTGTGTTGAAGGTCAGTGACTCCAGTAGCTAATGACTTAATTCTTATAGAACTGGATGGTGAGCAACTTTCTACAGTTGTCAGGTATATAACCTGAAATAGTTAATACAACTTTCAAATATGCTGTGGAATTGGGACTAAGTAACTAAATGAGGCACTAGACTAAAGCTTATGGTCAAGCAGTTCATTTGCCTGCTATCTTAAGACTTAAACTTTACTTGAAATTAATAGAGGAAGGTGATGGAAATGCTTATTTCCCAATATTAGATGAACAGTCTTTGTCTTGATAAGTGCCATTTGTTACCTATTTCAGTGTTGCTAAATATGGATTTTTTTTTTTTAATTTCCTGAAAACACTTGAAATTATCTGTAACAACTTGGTCTCAGAGCAGGAACTCCTGGGCTGGCCCAGTCTTTTTCCTTCTCTCTGCCAGGCAAGTGTTGAGTTCCTAGTGTGTAGGGAAGTGTGAGTGAACTCTGCAGCTCCAGTCAGCAGGAAGACCTTGCCAAACCTGCTCTCTGCCCATGTTGACATTGTGGTGCTGCTTGAAGGCACCAGAGTGACCAGTGCTCATCCTTGGTGAAGGTACTTTCTGAGGCCCCTTTGGTCTAGAATTTTCTCCTCTTTGCTTGAGGTTCCATCTCTTCATATTTCCTTTGGCAGCACAGGTGCAGACCTATCTGCCTTTTTTCATCCCTAGACCCCCCGTTAGATGTCATCTTCTTAAGCTGGTGCCTACGTGAGTGAGCCTCATGTCAGCATCTCTACCCGCTCCTCTAGAGTTACAGGAAGGTAATTACACAGGCTTCCGCTTTATTGACTACGCTAAAGCCTTTGACTGTGTGGATCACAACAAACTGTGGAAAATTCTTAAAGGTGGGAATACCAGACCACCTGACCTGCCTCCTGAGAAGTCTGTATGCAGGTCAAGAATCAACAGTTAGAATCAGACATGGAACAACAGACTGGTTCAAAATTGGGAAAGGAGTACGTCAAGGCTGTATATTGTCACCCTGCTTATTTAACTTATATGCAGAGTATATAATGAGAAAGGCAAGGCTGGATGAAGCACAAGGTAGAATCAAGATTGCCAGGAGAAACATCAATAATCTCAGATACGCAGATGACACCATCCTTATGGCAGAAAGTGAAGAGGAACTGAAGAGTCTCTTGATGAAAGTGAAAGAGGAGAGTGAAAAAGTTGGCTTAAAGCTCAACAGTCAAAAATCCAAGATCATGGCATCTGGTCCTATCACTTCATGGCAAATAGATGGGGAAACAATGGAAACAATGGCAGACTTTGTTTTCTTGGGCTTCAAAATCACTGCAGATAGTGACTGTAGCCATGAAATTAAAAGACACTTGCTCCTTGGAAGAAAAGCTATGACCAACCTAGGAAGCATATTAAAAAGCAGAGACATTACTTTTCCAACAAAGGTCCGTCTAGTCAAAGCTATGGTTTTTCCAGTAGTCATGTATGGATGTGAGTTGGACCATAAAGAAAGAAAGCTGAGCACTGAAGAATTGATGATTTTGGACCAGGATGTTGGAGAAGACTCTTGAGAGTCCCTTAAACTGCAAGGAGATCAAACCAGTCAATCCTAATGGGAATCAGTCCCTAATAGTCATTGGAAGGTCTGATGCCAAAGCTGAAGATCCAATACTTAGGCCACCTGAAGCAAAGAACTGACTCATTTGAAAAGACCCTGATGCTGAGAAAGATTGAAGGCAAGAAGAGAAGGGGACAACAGAGGATGTGAGATGGTTGGATGGCATCACCAACTCGATGGACATGAGTTTGAGCAGGCTCTGGGAGTTGGTCATGAATAGGGAAGCCTGGTGTGCTGCAGTCCATGAGGTCATAGATTCGGACGCAACTGAGCAACTGAACAGAACTGAATTGTTTTTTGATGTTAAAGTGTCAAAAATGGAACCCGCCTTTCTCCCTTTTCCCAGTTGCCCAGTTGTTACCATTCCTCAGTCTTCTAGACTTTAAAATCTTGGTTCACAGTCCATTCTATACCCTTTACAACCTAGATCCAAATAGCCGTTCCCCTTGATTCACTGGACACAGTGTTTCCTAGAAGTTAGCCTTGTCTTTTGACTTCACAGGGCTCTGTCTTTACTCAGGCTTCCATATCTTGATAACTGAATGTCTGTGGTAATATTTTCTTGATCTTTCCTTACCCTGGGTGGTGGTGTGTTCTGGTCCAGACTGTACACAGCACAGCAGCTACTCAAATAATCTTCTTTGAACTGTATTTACCAAATTTTATTCATTCTAAGATGCATGTTTTTTCATCTCAGAAATTAGTATTTGTCTTACAAATAGTGTGTCATGGTGTAGTTGACAGTGCATTTCCATTTTAGTGGAATGTACAATATTAGAGCATCCTACTACTGGTGATACTTTATATTCAGTAAGATATAACACTTTATGTAATTTATGGGATACAGTGGAAATAGCATATGTTTTTCTGTTAGAAAAACTAGAACTCAAATTCTAGGTCTGCAAATTATCTATCCTGTGAGTCTGGGAAAATTGTTTGATCATTTTCACACACAGCTGACCCTTCTGGAAAATGAATGGGATAGTATCTATCTTCCAGGATTACGAGAATTCAGTGAGAAAACATAGCATGCCTGGCATATGGAAAACACTTAACCAGTATTCCTTTTTTTTTTTTTAATCCATGTTTTAAGTCTTTCTCCTGATTAAGAATCTGGCATCATGAAATTATTCACATGCATTTTTCTTTTGCCTTTTTTTAATATAGTAAAAGGCCTTTGATCAAGACATCTGTCTGAGGGATGGTGCTTTGTGTCAGAAGGAATGTGAATAGGAAGAATATTCAAGAAATATGTCTTGTACAAGAAAGGTTTATGCAGCCAGACAAAAACCTTGAAAATCACACTATTAGCTTGTGAGAAGATAGCTCTAAATTCCTTAAATCACTTCTTTAGCACATCAGTCAGCACTGACGACTCTGACCCTGGAGATCTGCTACGTAGAGAAGAAGGCTCAGCTTGTCAGTAAGATAGAGCTAGGACCCACCTGACGTGGTCTCTAGGAAAATGATGAAGGAGACAGAGGGGCAGAGTTCAGTAGACTTGCTAGCCCTTTCCCTTTCTTGGAGTTGGGCTTCAGAAAAGGGGAGGTGGGTTAGATAAATGAGAACAGCTTGCCTCTGCTCTCTGCTTAGGACTCTGGAAAGAGTTGGCCTCACAGCAGTCCCCGCTCTGCCCCTACCTCTCCCAGCAGACACAGATGTGGCCACATGATGGCCATGGCAACCAGAGACCATGAGATTTACCTTCTCAAGCTACCCTCAATTACTGTGTATCACATATGCTGAGATAAGAGCTACCGTTATTCTCGAGGACAGAAAGAGGTGACTACACCTCTCCTAGGGTGGAAACACTGGATGGAGGGTGGGCCCAAGGCCTGGACTTCTCATCCCCAGCAGGGCAGGGTGGCTGTAGTTGGCTACAGAGCAGTACCAGGCTCTGACCAATCTGAGAGGGAAAGACCAGAATACCTAGGTTAGAGCCACCCCAACCAGCCATGCTGCCAGCGATGGCCATCACCTGGGACTGTGCCCTAGCGAACCATTTCTCCCCTTCAGGAAATGAGGCTACCCAGACATCATCTTAGGAAAAGAAGGAGGGGATGGGGAAGCTGCAGTTTTTTCAAGAGTCAGCATCTTGATTCAAAAACGAATAACCACTTAGTAAAGATGGTAATTGCAGCCATGAAATTAAAAGACGCTTACTCCTTGGAAAGAAAGTTATGACCAACCTAGATAGCACATTTGAATAAAATATTCAAAATATCTAAATATTTGAATAAAAGCAGAGACATTACTTTGCCAACAGAGGTCCATCTAGTCAAGGTTATGGTTTTTCCAGTGGTCACGTATGAATGTGAGAGTTGGACTGTGAAGAAAGCTGAACCCCAAAGAATTTATGCTTTTGAACTGTGTTGTTGGAGAAGACTCTTGAGAGTCCCTTAGACTGCAAGGAGATCCAACCAGTCTATTCTAAAGGAGATCAGTCCTGGGTGTTCTTTGGAAGGACTGATGCTAAAGCTGAAACTCCAGTACTTTGGCCACCTCATGCGAAGAGTTGACTCATTGGAAAAGACTCTGATGCTGGGAGGGATTGGGGGCAAGAGAAGGGGACGACAGAGGATGAGATGGCTGGATGGCATCACCGACTCAATGGACATGAGTTTGAGTGAACTCCGGGGGATGGTGATGGACAGGGAGGCCTGGCGTGCTGCAATTCATGGGGTCGCAAAGAGTAGGACACGACTGAGCAACTGAACTGAACTGAAAGAGTCCTTGGAAATATTAATTCAAACTAGAGTTTAAATAGAACAGAAGCTCATTTTATCCTAATAACCAGAGGATAGAGACTTAGACAGCAGACCAAACCAGCTTTAGACAAAATAAAAAAGCTATATTCTCTGCTTTCATCCAAGATGTACATGGGTCAGTAAAATTATGTGAGTCTTATATTAGTTTGACCTTACTAATGATTACTGAACCAGTCAATTCCTTAGTCTCACACCGAAGGTCCATCATCAGTTGTGTTGACATGCTCTTCCTCTATTGCATCTTCTTGCACCACCACCCTCATGTTCAGTTGAGCCCAGTCTCCTCTATATTCATTTTTTCCTCCCGACTGTCTGCCTGCTCAGGAATCTCAAAATGCATGTTGCTTCCTGAGTTGCCAAAATACATCATTGGCTTTGTAATTGACAGGATGTGTTGTCATGCCCTTGGTCTTTTCTCCACATTGTCAACTAATCACTCCTTTTCCATTTTCCATTAATCAAGTGTGTGCCTCTTTCTAAAGTGAAATGCATCTCCCCTTATTGAATCACACATCATTTCACTCAGGCCAGCACTTCAATTTGTCTAGCTTGCTTCACATTTTGGTTCTGTCTGTCAAAGCCTAGGCAGGTCTTACCAAGATTACTATTCTGTAAAAGTCTTATAAGCGTGTTACATCATCCTGCTCCCATCCATGAGCCAGTTTATAAAAAGCGGGAAAGGAAGATTAGTGGATAGTAGAGGTGATAAAAGGGAAGAAAAGCATTATGTCACCATTGACCTTCCTTGCTCCAGCTGAATTTTAAATACTGGCTCAACATTTCTGCAGTATGGAATGGCTCCTCTAGAATTCTCAGGCCTGACTTCCCAAGACAGGATTTTTATTCCTCCTTTACTTTGTGCATATAGCTGATCTTCTGTAGAGCAGTGGCATTGTGGGAAACTCCAGAATTTATTGGAGGAGCTGTACTTTGCTGAACATGTAACCCTGCTAAATTGTGACTGTCCCTTACACAGACTCTGGAAATCACCCAAGAGGATTAGTCCCTCAGTAAACAGAATGAGAGATCCCCATTTGCAGGTGACAGTTAAGTACCCCAGTCAGGTCCAATCACCATGAAGTCTTCTCAAACTCTGAACACAAGGTAGCTATTTCTTTCCATCCTTATTTTCTGTTTCTTATAGAAAGGAGAGGAGACCTTTTAACAAGTCTTTGCACAGTTAAAGAACATTCATTTAAGAGGTCTGCTCTGTCAATAAGTTATAAACAACTGACAAAGTAACTGAAGCCCAATTTTCTTATCTATAAAGCAAAGTGTTTCTTCAGCCCAATCTTGTTTCCTCTCAGCTCCCAAAATTATGATGCCTCAACCTTCTGTCTACATTGGCAGGCCATATCACCTTTCTGTCATTGCTGCTGTATCTAGAGGTGCCTCTAGATACCCTCTCTGAAGAACAGTCTCCTGTGCCTGTATCCTTCAGGTCCGGCCTCCAGTCTTACTTCCTCATAATGTCTACCCCCACATCCCCAGGGCAGGTTATGGCACTTGGGTCCCATGGGCTTCACTCATTCATTCACAGACATTTATTGAGCCTCTGCTCTGCCTGGGCCGAGTTGTACAAGCAGTAGATACTGGAGTGTTGAAAACACACCTAGTCCCTGCCCTCAGGGAGTTTACAGTCTCACAGAGAATACAGTCAGCGTGATGCTCGCTGCAGAGGAAATGCACAGAGCTCGGGGCCCGCATGATAGGGATGCCTGGGGAACCTAGAGGCACAGGAAGGCCCGCTGAGGAACTGGTACCAGTCTGTGCCAAATTCTTAAGGCTGGGTAGATGGCCAGGTTAAAAAGAAGACCGTTTCTGGCAAAAGGAACATATTTTCATAAGCAAATTTGGGAAGGAACTTTCTGTAGCACTCACTGCCTGCCAGGCACTTATTCTAAGTGCAGTATGTATATTAACTTGTTTAATCTTTCCTAGGAGCCTAGGAGGTAAATTCTATCTTTGCATTTTTGTAGATAAGGACACTTAGAAATATTGAAAGTAACTATTAGAGATCCCACAGCTAATAAGTGGCAGAGTCAGAATGTGAATCAGTGCTATTGGGACCTAGGGTCTGTGTTCTTAATTAGTGTACCAATAAAGCCTCTTATATATTCATGAAAATTTATATAAATGTTTAGGTATATAATTTATACCTGTATATATGTAAGTCTGTGTGCATATATAAATGTGTACTCATGTATACACATGTAGTACAAATATGTGTGAGGAATATACAGCTGGAACATGACCCATGAGTGACAACATGGTATAAGGTGAAGCTGGAGGAGAATCCCCATGGACAGAGGAGCCTGGCCGGCTGCAGTCCATGAGGTCACACAGAGTTTGACACGACTGAGCAACTAAGCACAGCTCACGTGGTGCAGTGTCTCATCAATCAGGTCACAGATTCTAGACTCTGTCTTCGGGTGATAGCATAAGCCTGGAAAATGCTATAAAGCAATGTTAGCAGCCCAGATTCAAACCCCACATCTGCTGCTTGCTACTTGTGTGATTTTGAGCAAGTTACTTCTCTATGCCTTGGCCTTTTCATTTACAAAATAGGGATGATATTTCTGCCTATTCCTATGTTTTAAGGAGTAAGTTACTCTGTGTAGTGGCTGGTAGAATGAAAGGAAATCTTAACTAGGGCATCAGATTTGCATTTTTTTTTTTTTTTTAGCTTAGTTTGCATTTTAAAAAGATTCCTCTGCCTGTAGGGTAGTGAGTGGATGAGGAGCAAGGAGGGGAGCAGGGAGATGATTTAGGAAACCGTAGCAGTGATACAGGCATGGGTGTGCACAGCAGGTTACTGCTGTACAGTGGTGGATGATATTCCCCAGACAGAGCAGAGCCATCCTTGAGTCTTTCACTCAGGCATATCATTTGCCTGTGGTCAAGAGCTCTGCCCCTGAAGAAAGTTGGTATCTCTTTGCAGCCTGGCTAAGGTTCCTTTATGCAGTGAGTTTCCCCAGCTTGGTCTCAACATCGATGCATGGGGCTCCTAACCTGCAGCTTCTTCTCTGCCTTCAAAAACTTCTGGTACCGTCTATGTGTCCCCAAGTTCATTAAGCCTTAAATAGTCAGAGGTCCTGCCTTAGTTGAGTGTTTAGTTCTTTCTTTCCACCACATTACCATTCTTTGTTAGGACTGTCCCGAGGCCGCATCTCCCAAGACAGAGGCATCAGGTTTGAGGAGTTAGTCATCTTTGTGAGGCTTTGAATGAAACATTATCCTCACTCACACTATTGGATCCTCTTTCTGGGGAGCATGTATGACCACTGGGGCCAGCCTGTTCTTGTGCTTGATTTAGGACCTGATTTTCTCAGAAATCAGGATACCTTAGTCATGCTCCCATCAATCCTAGTCAGATAACACTCGACCAAGAGAAAAATTGCAGGTGACCTAAGTCATCAGTATTTTCAGTAGTTCTAATAAAAGTGACTACAAATAACGTGCCTGAGTGAAAAACCCAAAGTTGGTTCTGTTCCTGTCAGGTTGTTTTTTTTTTCCCTTTCTTGTATCCCATGCATCTGGGGAAAGTCACTCTTAACCAGAGTAAGAATTTCCAGATTCATAAACAGTAGCTTATCACTGAAAACAGTATCTGACAAACCTAGTCTGAGGCATAAGAATGCATGTATACCTATGGCTGATTCATGTTGATGTGTGGTAGAAACCAACACAACATTATAAAGCAACTGCAGCCATGACATTAAAAGAGCTTACTCCTTGGAAGGAAAGTTATGACCAACCTAGATAGCATATTCAAAAGCAAAGACATTACTTTGCCAACAAAGGTTTGCCTAGTCAAGGTTATGGTTTTTCCTGTGGTCATGTATGGATGTGAGAGCTGGACTGTGAAGAAGGCTGAGCGCCGAAGAATTGATGCTTTTGAACTGTGGTGTTGGAGAAGACTCTTGAGAGTCCCTTGGACTGCAAGGAGATCCAACCAGTCCATTCTGAAGGAGATCAGCCCTGGGATTTCTTTGGAAGGAATGATGCTGAAGCTGACACTCCAGTACTTTGGCCGCCTCATGCGAAGAGTTGACTCATTGGAGAAGACTCTGATGCTGGGAGGGATTGGGGGCAAGAGGAGAAGGGAACGACAGAGGATGAGATGGCTGGATGGCATCACTGACTCAATGGATGTGAGTCTGAGTGACCTCCGGGAGTTGGTGATGGACAGGGAGGCCTGGCGTGCTGCAATTCATGGGGTTGCAAAGAGTCAGACACAACTGAGCGACTGATCTAAATTAAATTTAAATTTAATTTAAAAATGTTTTTAATTAAATTTTTTTTTAAAGAGCAAAAGGTCTTTTCAAAGCTATGTCTTATAAATGTAAAGGCCAGTAAGACTAGAGAAATACTATTTTAATAGAAACAAACTCCTAACTATAAGTAATGTGAGTTTTTTTTTTTTTTTTTCAGTACAAAACAAGATAATTCCTACAGAGGAAATGCCCTAGGCAAGGGCAGAATCATCAGAGTGAGTGTGTAGCCTCCCATGGTAATACTTTTGAGAAACAGCCTTCATCTTAGTACTGTGTGTGTTCAACACCAGAACCAGTCATCTTGTCTCTGGAGTTACATTTTTTTGCATTCAGATAATGTCATATGGCTTCCCAGGTGGCACTAGTGGTAAGAATCTGCCTGCCGGTGCAGGAGACACAAGAGACTCCTGGGTAGGGAAGATCCCCTGGAGTAGGAAATGCCCCCCCACTCCAATATTCTTGCCTGGAAAATTCCATGGGCAGAGGAGCCTGGAGCACTACAGCCCATGGGGCTGCAAAGAGTCAGACACTAGTGAGCAACTGAACACACCCACAGTGTCCGATAGCATGGGAAAATTGAGAGGGAAAATATTTTGGGAAATATTTCAATTTCAAAGGCTCTTAATGTGAAGCCATTATAAATTGTTTTTGTTTTATTTTGAAAAAGCATAGGGTTATTACTTGTTCCTTACACAGTTGCTTTATTGTTTGTTCAGTAATCTTGGTATTTAAATGATTGTGTCTGATTTCAAATGGTAAAATTTGTTAGAGCTTTTATTTTCTGACTTTTTTTGTTTTCAGATCAATTCAGCACATTATAATGAGCATGATAAATTAGCTTCCCTAAGAATATTTTTAAAGAAGTTAATTTTAAGTGAAAAAAGATAAAATCAAATGACTTTCCTGAGCTTTTATATTTAATGATGCAATAAGCAAAAGCACATAAAATGTGCTGTCAACAAGGTAGTATTCCAATAAATAGTAAATTAGATTCTAGTGTCTGCAGTGCCTGGACATTAGGCCAAAAGCTAAA
This sequence comes from Tragelaphus eurycerus, assembly GCA_935064755.1. Classification (NCBI taxonomy): domain Eukaryota; kingdom Metazoa; phylum Chordata; class Mammalia; order Artiodactyla; family Bovidae; genus Tragelaphus; species Tragelaphus eurycerus. The sequence continues at coordinate 30,274,736 of CAKXYN010000004.1, read as the reverse complement.
CTTAATTTTTAAAGTATATGATAAATCTTGTCATTTTGAGCGCTTTGGGTTCCAGCCACTTCTTGCCAGTTATTGATTATGTGGATATATGGCATTTCTGTTTGCCCATAATGGTGTTTTGTGTGGCATAAGCTAAATGTTTCATTTATTTATTTCCTCCTTGTCTTCATGGTTGCTTGATTTTATTTTTCATCATTTTCGGCTCATAAAGACATTTGAGAAAGAACAATGTAAATATTCTCTTACTTCCAGCTTTTCTTTAAACAGTACAATTGAAGTAAGGATACATGTATCTATGAAGGCCTGGGTGAAGGCAGTTGTGGCCAAATTGTAAGGAAATAACGGGTGCAAAAACTATCATAAAAGACTCCCATAGATGGCAAATAAATCTTGTGACATTTAGGCTTCTATTTAAAAAATAAGTGAATGCCTTGTTTTGACTTTTACCCTGGTCATTTGTTCACATATATTTAGTGAGATCTTATTGTTTAGCTCCTCATGATTTAAACATTTCTGTTCTTACTCTCAGTTCTTCGAGTTGGAGTTGTAAGACCTGTAGAAAATCACAGGCCAAGCTAGATGTGCAGAGTATTACTGAGATATAATTCAGTTCATGTATCATAAAAATTTGCCCACTTAAAGTATACAATTTAGTGTTTTTAGTATATTCACAGTTATGTAATCACTGCCAAAATCAATTTTAGAATATTTTCATCATCTGAAGAAGAAATCTCGTCCCTTTGGCATCACTCCCTGATTGCCGTATCCCCCTCCCTCCCAGCCCTGGACAACCATTAATCTATTTGACCGTATAGATTTGCCTCTTCTAGACCTTTCATGTAAATGGAATCATGCAACAGGGGATCTTTTGTGACTAGCTTCTTTCCCTGAGGATAGCATTTTCAAGGCTCATCCATGTTGTAACATGTATCAGTATTTCATTACTTTTTTCTTGCCAGAACAAAGCCCATTGTGTGATGTATATCATTTTTATTTATCCGTTTATCTGTTGATCACTTTATGGACATTTGAAGTGTTTCCACTTTTTGGCTATTATGAATACTACTGTTATGAACATTCATGTACAAATATTTTGTCTAGAGGTAGGTTTTCATCTCTCTTGGGTATATACCAAGAATAATTTGCTGGATCATGTGGTAATTCTGTTCAGTTATTTGGGGAACTGCCAGACTGTTTTCTGAAGTGGCTGCACTGTTATATTCCTACCAGCAGTGCATGAGGTTTGTAATTGCTCCACATCTTTATCAACACTTGTTATCATTCTTTTTGATCATAGCCATCCTAGTGGGTATGAAGTGTTACCTTGTAGTTTAGATTTGCAATCCCCCAGTGACTAATGAAATTATCTTTTCATGTGGTAATATTGATTAGATTATTGTTTATTGGCAATCTATATATATTCTGTGAAGAAATATCACTCAAATCTTTTGTCTATTTTAAAATGGGTTGTCTTATTGAGTTGTAGGAGTTGCTAATATATTCCAGATACAAACCTATTATCAAATATGACTTGCAAATATTTTCTTCCATTTTAAGGGTGCCTTCTTCACTTTCTTGTTAGTGTCTTTTGAAGCACAATTTTTTTTTTTTAATTTTGAGAAGTCGAATTTATTTGGTTTATAATTTCGCAATTATATCTGAAATATCATTGTCAAATCCAGGTCACAAAGATGTTTTCTATAAGAATCTGATTTTATAGTTTTAACTCTTAATTTATGTTTAGGATCCATTTTTAGTTTTTATATGTAGTGGGAGATAGGAATAAAACCTCACTCTATTGCATGTAATTATCCAGTTATCACAATACTGTTGACTATTTTGCCACCCTTGTTGAAATTAGTTGACCGTGAGTGTGAGAATTTGTTTCTGGATTTTTAATTTTATTCCATTGAATACACTTATGCCAGTATCACACTATCTTGATTACTGTAGCTTCATCAGTTCTGTTCAGTCACTCAGTCATGTCTGAATCTTTGCAACCCCATGAACTGCACGCAGCACACCAGGCCTCCCTGTCCATCACCAACTCCCAGAGTGCACCCAAACCCATGTCCATTGAGTCGTTGATGCCATCCAACCATCTCATCCTCTGTCATCCCCTTCTCCTCCAGCCCTCAATCTTTCCCAGCATCAGGGTCTTTTTCAAGGCTGCAGTCACCATCTGCAGTGATTTTGGAGCCCAGAAAAATAGTCAGCCACTGTTTCCACTGATTCCCCATCTATTTGCCATGAAGTGATGGGACCAGATGCCATGATCTTCGTTTTCTGAATGTTGAGCTTTAAGCCAACTTTTTCACTCTCCTCTTTCACTTTCATCAAGAAGCTCTTTAGTTCCTCTTCACTTTCTGCCATAAGGGTGGTGTCATCTGCATATCTGAGGTTATTGATATTTCTCCCAGCAATCTTGATTTAAGCTTGTGCTTCTTCCAGCCCAGCATTTCTCATGATGTACTCTGCATAGAAGTTAAATAATTATGTGACAATATACAGCCTTGATGTACTCCTTTTCCTAGTTGGAACCAGTCTGTTGTTCCGTGTCTAACTGTTGTTTCCTGACCTATATACAGGTTTCTCAAGAGGCAGGTCAGGTGGTCTGATATTCCCATCTCTTTCAGAATTTTCCACAGTTTATTGTGATCCACAGAGTCAAAGGCTTTGGCGTAGTCAAGAAAGCAGAAATAGATGTTTTTCTGGAACTCTCTTGCTTTTTTGATGATCCATTGGATGTTGGCAATTTGATCTCTGGTTCCTCTGCCTTTTCTAAAACCAGCTTGAACATCTGTAAGTTCATGGTTTACATATTGCTGAAGTCTGGCTTGGAGAATTTTAAGCATTACTTTAGCCTGTGAGATGAGTGCAATTGTGTTGTAGCTTCATACTGAGTTTGAAATCTGGAAGTGTGATCTTCCAACTTAATTCTCCTTTTGCAAGATTATTTTGGTTGTTCTGTATCTCTTGAATTTTCATATGATTTTTAGGATCAGCTTGTCAATTTCTGTAAACCAGCTGGAAGTTTTATAGTGATTGCACTGAATCTATAGCTTTGTCTAGAGGTGTTGCCATCTTAATATTTACTCTCCTCATCCATTTATAGGGGATGTGTTTCAATGGTGTTTTGTAATTTTCAAAATGTAAAATTTGCATTTCTTTTGTTCAGTTTATTTATGAGCTTTTTATTCTTTCTCATGCTCTTAAATGGACTTTTTTATTTATCTTAGATTGCTCTCATGGCATCTGGTTCCATCCCTTCAGGGGAAATAGATGGGGAAACAGTGTCAGACTTTATTTGGGGGTTCGAAAATCACTGCAGATGGTGACTGCAGCCATGAAATTAAAAGACGCTTACTCCTTGGAAGGAAAGTTATGACCAACCTAGATAGCATATTGAAAAGCAGAGACATTACTTTGCCAACAAAGGTCCGTCTAGTCAAGACTATGGTTTTCCCAGGGGTCCTGTATGGATGTGAAAGTTTAACTGTGAAGAAAGATGAGCACAGAAAAATTGATGCTTTTGAACTGTGATGTTGGAGAAGACTCTTGAGAGTCCCTTGGACTGCAAGGAGATCCAACCAGTCCATTCTGAAGGAGATCAGTCCTGGGTGTTGTTTGGAAGGACTGATGTTGAAGCTGAAACTCCAATACTTTGGCCACCTCACGTGAATAGTTGACTCATTGGAAAAGACCCTGATGCTGGGAGGGATTGGGGGCAGGAAGAGAAGGGGATGACAGAGGATGAGATGGCTGGATGGCATCACTGACTCGATGGATGTGAGTCTGAGTGGACTCCAGGAGTTGGTGATGGACAGGGAGGCCTGGTGTGCTGCGATTCATGGGGTCGCAAAGAGCTGGACACGACTGAACGACTGAACTGAACTGAGATTGTTCTTGCTAGTATATAGAAGTACAATTCGGTACTGCTGTCAGTTTGCGGTTGATGTGTTTTAAGGCTCTTTGTTGCACATACATTTATAATTGTTATATCTTCCTGTTGGATTGACCCTTATTATAAAATCTCTCTTCATCTTTAGTTATATTGTTTTAAAATTTCTTTTCTGTGATATTAGAATAGCCCTGTGAGCTTTCCTGTGGTTGGTGTTGGCGTGATAAATCTTTTTCCACTGTTTTAACCAATCTGCCCAATGTATATCTCCTGTAGAAGCATATTGTCAAGTCTTGCTTTTATCCAGTATCAGTCTCTGCCTTTGTATTATTTAAATCACTCACACTTAATATATTGACATAATGGTATTATTGACATAATCGGATTTACTTCTGTCATTTTACTTTTATTCTATATATTTGTCATTTGTTTTCCTCTATTTCTCTTTGCTTTGCTTTGCAGTGTGTGACTATTTTTTAAACATTTTAATTCCTTTAATGATTTTTTCACTATTTTTGAGTAATTTTTCTTTGTAGTTATTTTAAGGCATATACATCTTGTTAGTATAAATCATAAGCAGATTCTAAGTTAATTCCAGTGAGCTCGGTGGCTCAGTGGTAAAGAATCTACCTGTAAAACATGAGACATGGGTTCAATCTCTGTATCAGAAAGATCCCATGGAGAAGGCAATGGCAACCTACTCCAGTATTCTTGCCTGGGAAATCTCATGGACAGAGGAGCCTGCAGGTTACAGTCCATGAGGTCACACAGAGTCAGACATGACTTAAGTGACTCAGCAATAGAAAGACTACACCCTTATAGCTCTATTCCCTTTTCTCCCTTTTTGTGCTATTGTTATTATATATGCAACATCTAATAAGTTACAATGACATCATTATTACTTTATATAATTTTATGTCACTTAAACGTTTGACTGGAATAGCAGCTATATATTTATAGCTTTTGTTACATTAACTTTTCATTTTTACCATTTCTGTATCTCATTTATTCTAAATCATACCTTTCCTCAGATCCTCAAACAGTATCAGCCAAAAGGATGGGGACCAGGTTCTATGTATGGTTGGTTGTGTATGGCACAACTGAGTTATCATTCACATTGCAGATTCGTGTGTTTATTTTGAGAGTTTATTGGCAGATGGTCAAAAATGTCTTGTTTAGTAATTTCAATATATGAAGTTCAGTAATTTATAGTTCTGTCCAGTTAAACTTTGTGATGGTGAAGTATATATAAATATATCTGCACTTTCTAACATGAAAGTAGGTAACTGCATGTGACTAATAAGCATTTGAACTGAATTTTTTAGTTTATATTAACTTTTAGATAACTACAGCTAATGGCTCTCATATTGGACAGTGAACTTATATCTCAGATGTTCCCCTTTCTTAATATTAAAGCAAGAACCCTAAAATAAGTGTGCATAGTTTCATATGTTATAGAACTCATTGCCTGGGCCATAGGAATATTTTTTAAAGAATCTGTTATATCTCCATCAGCCACCTAAAACTTCAAGTGCAGATAGAGAGATTTTGGTACAGACACTTATGTGGGGCATTGTCCAAGAGAAGGGAAGTACACAGTATTTGGGGCACACTGGAGGATCCATGTCCTGGGTCTCCATCTCACTGGATGCCTTGCAAACAGTAAGGAGAGGGTTCTTTTTTCTGCTTATAGGAAATAAGGAAAAGAAGAATTCTTCAAAGCTACAATTAGAAACGTTTACCTTATGCAGATAGTAGTTGAGTAAAGGAAATGAAACTCATACTGCTCTCCATAGCAAATTTTTCAAAGAGTGTAATTGTACAAGTTCTTACAGATTCTCAGAATCTTTCCTTGTAGTCTTTGAAGTAAGGAGACAGAGGATCCCATTATCCTCACTTCTCTGTAAGGTATCCCTTTCATTGTCTTCTATACACATTTTTTCAGACATGTATTGATGAAAGCTGAGCTGCTTAGGGGCTTAGAGATAACAGATATAAGCCAAATGTCCCCATGGAATAACAGGCTTCTTTTTTTATTTATTTTTTTAAAGAAATGTAGTTATTTAACTTTGGGTAAGTATATGCGAATGCCCATTGTGGTTTTCCCTTCTCATATTGATACACAGTGTAAAATTACACACCGTTCCTTATCTCAGATAATGTAGTAACTACATCCCAGCTGCTTTCAGACTTCTGAAATCCTGTTGCCATTTCAATATAATGAAAGCCTGCACTGAAAAGCCTCTGCATTTAACATTTCATTTTCTCTGGGCCCATGTCAACAATATAATCAGGGACAAAAAAAGAAATTATAGTGTTCATCCCCAAACCATCATGGTATTAAAAAAAATACCTCTTTAGATTGATCTTAAAAATCATTTTCCCTCTCAAAGGCAAAACATGCTGCCAAGAGAAAAGTTAGAAGTCATATTAGCTTAATATTGTGAATAAGAATAAAGCCTATATGTCAATTGAGTTTTCCTACAGGTAGATTAACACTGCCTCCTCTGTTGGTCCCCAGGTCATAGATCTGTACTGGGGAATTCATGAAGATGAATGGGACAGCCCTGAGCTCCAGAAGACCCGCATGAAGCTACTGGAGGATTGTTTGAAAACTTCTGCAGGTCCATGTTTTGTTGTGGGTATAGAAACACTAATGCTTTATATTAAATTGTAGATGAATGTGAGAATTCTTGATTTGTGATTCTTAAAAGGCTTTTAGAATGGGGGGTGGAATACTTGCCTTTCTATATCTATTTAAAATTCTTAAACTGTTTCCTTGTCCTCAGTGTGTGAGGACAAAATCCTCCACTTGCCATGAACAGCACTGCAAATTAACGGTAAATAATTTGAAGTGGTAATCAAAGGGAGGGCTTGGGGTTGACAACAATTTCCACAGCACCTTGTGATCACCAGTGAGGATTGCTGTCAGTCCTCCAATAAGTATCCTTATTTTCCTTCCATTTTATCATGTGGGATTCCATCCTAGTATCTGTTTCTCAGCATTAGAATTTCTGGCATATTTTTTTAAACACTGTGGCTGAAACATTGTTCAACTAAATACACTGTGTCAGATCCACCCATAGGAATTGATATCATGTGGAAAAAATTGTTTTTACGGTGATTTTCAGCCAGAGATGCTCAAGTGGAACATTATCATTAATTTGTCATTATTTTCTAAAGATATATCCAAATCCAGTCCTCTGTGTAAACACAGTGGTGGTAAGAGAAGCAGATCACTCTGTGGCAGGTGATGCACAAAATCATGGCCTTAATTTAGCTGAAGACAGACCTTATCCTGAACCCAAACACTCTTACCAGCCAATAGGGAAGTTGGCCCTTTCCACACAGATGTTCTGAGGTTGATGGATGCTTGTGAATTACTAGTGGAGAAAATGTCATAGTATACAATTAACAGCTAGATTCAGTGTATCAGTAAAAGCTTTTAATATGTATTTGCATGTCCATTTATATTCAAACTCCACATAAGGGGTAAAGTACATAAAGGATGTTCTATAATATTTTTAGTATGTAGATAAATTATTCATTTATTCACAAGCTACTTAGTGAATGCTGTTCCTAGTGAATGCTCTTAGTGTTGGGGCAAGTAGATTTATATGAAATGATCATTTTGTAGGTCAGTTTCTTATGACTAATGTTAGAGTTGAACTGAGAAGGTAAGACTTTGTTTCCTCATGGAGGATTATTCTTATGTGGAACTTGCATCATTTTTATGTGGGGCTAACAAGAGAGGGCAGATAAATATCCAAGCAACAAGTAAACATCAAGTCAGATGGTAACAAGAGCTATGGAGAAAAATACAAAAAGGAAGGAAGAGAGGGAAGAGAAGTGAGGGGAGAGACTTGTTATTTTGAGTAGAAAAGTGGAGAAAGCCTCACCAGTAAGGTGTCTGTGGAGGAGGTGGCAGGACGAGGGACAGGGAAGAACCAAGTGGACGTTGCACGCACAGCTTTCCAGGAGAGGAGTTGGGGAGAGTGCGTGCTATGCTCAGCAGAGAGGACGCAGGTGGGTGCCTAAAGCAGCATGAGCACAAGAGTGTGGGAGTGGAGCCTTGTCACCTTGAAACTGACCAGAAAGTCTTTACTGTACTCGGACATGAGAAACCAGAGTATGTGGAGCAGAAGACTGAGAAGATCCAACTCATTCTAAAGCCTACCGTGGCTGCAGGGGATAAGACAAGGGGCAGAGCATGAAAACTAACGTGATATGCAAAACAAGAACAATACGTGGTTGGGGGCTAGAGAATGGACATCTAAAAACAGTGTCCTCTGGTCTGAACAGAATGCAGAAAATCCTAAAAAAGTCTAGATACCCGAAGAGCTGGTAGTGAAAGAGGAATTAAGACTTTTTCCATGAGTCTTCAGGGGATAGAGCTAGAGCAGTGGGCAGAAATCACAGGGAGACAGGTTTTGGCTCCAGGTGAAGCTGTTAGAGGCTTTAGCTTACTCTCGGATTTGGGAGTCAGAGATCCCTGGGTCTCACTGACATTTCACATCTGTGGGACATGGGAGGAACTTCTTTACTATTCTAAGCTTTGGCTTCCTTATCTGTAAACTGGAAATAATAGTTACCTGCCTCCTGGTGTCTGAGGATGAAATGAAATTACAGGACACTTTTTATAGTGTCTGACAAATAGTAACCCACAAAAAGTGTTATTTTTTTGTTGTAATCATTATCTCTCAAAACTGCCTAAATTGTTGGTGATGCACTCTTTATAGATTGATCAAACTAGAGAACACAGATCACTCTGACAGAGATGCTGCAGGAGAGATTCAAACACTGGAAGACAAGTTAGACCAAATTCCACCATGCTTAGAAAGCCAGATTTAGAAGACAAAGAGCTGTGTGCGTGTATGCCCTGGGGCATCTCTACTGCTGTGATCTTCATGGCTTTAGACCGATCCAGCCTCAGAAATTCAGGGATGAGAGAGACACTCTCCTCCTTTTATCTTCCTGTAGAGTATCATACCCAAAGTAACTAAAATTAGTCATGGCCATTAATCCCTAGAAGTTGCTGGCAGGGGGATGAATAAAGACTTCGTAAGTTCATGTAGGTTCTGAGAGCAAAGGTTAACTGATAGAATACCGGTAACAACTTCACTGAACATAAGCAAATCATTTATCCCTCCTTCTGTTCCCTATTACACGTTGAAACTCAAGGCAACCATAATAAAACCCTGTGGACAGAGCCAGGATTATTCACCCCAGTGATCCTAAATCATGCAAGGCCTATTTCACTGCTTATAGGAAAAAGTACGTCTCTTATGGCCTTTCCTGTTGTAACTATGGTAACAGTGGGCTATGTGTGTCGTTTTTGAGCTCCGGTTTCCTTGCCCACTGCTCCATTGTGATATTTCGAGAAGTCATGATGACCCCCCTGGGATGCAAAGCATGGCATATTACTTCCCCAAATGCTGAAGTCTTTGGCAAGAAAATTCACTATTACTGAATGAAAAAAAAAAATGTGTTTTTATCTTCAAAGCCTTCACAGATACTAGCCCTTATGTTAGTTACAAATTCAGTACCAAACAAAGCTTTCATTTTTTAGTACCTCAGGAATTGAAGTCCAAAGGGAACTTGGACTTAAATGTTGTATGCAGATGGTTCTTTTCAACTTCCTTTCTCAAAGTTGTCCTTTGAGATGGGGCCTCGGGTCCCAGAGACAGGCAGGCTATGCCTGCTAATCCCAGGAAGTTCTTTGCACACTTGCTTTGAGTCACATGGAGGACAGAGTGATGGAGTAAGGTACCTAGACAAGTGTCCAGTTTCGCTCTCAGGATTAACTTGGGAGACATACCATACTGAAATTCATCATCTCTACTAAGAAAGAACAGCTTTTGTAGACGTGGATTAGAAGAAGGCTCAGACAGTGAGGAAAACCTACAATTTTTATTTTACAACTGGAGCCCTAGTTCTGACAGGGCAGGTCACTGACCTCACCATGCTTTAATTATCACATCCATAAAATGCGAAAAAAATAGCAGTAAACTGAAAGTAAAATAAGTATAAAAGGTTTGTTGTAGAAACCAAATGTGATAGTATATGTGAGAGTTCTTTGTAAACTATAAAAGGCTACACAAGTATTAGTTATTATTCAGTGGTGATTTTACTTATTTTCCAATGAGAATAAAATGTTTTTATTAATACTGGGTGTTTATGTGATACTAGAAAATTTTCCCTTTGAAAATGTGGAGGATAGTCTCAGTGTAGAAAGGGTTAATACCTGATTCAGACAGTCAAATATTAAAGGGTTTTTGAGTTCATTCTTAACATTATAAAATGTAGAGAGTATATATTAATTTGCTGAAATTTACTTACTAAGACCTTTACCTGCTCCCAAGAAGGGATTCTGATCAGGACTGCAGTTAACAAGGGGGCAGCTCACAGCTGGGTCCAGAGTCACTATCTGTTTCTCCTTTTAAGTGCAGAGAATTGCCTCAGCCTTCACAAAGTATGGAAAGTTCAGCAGAATCTTTCCCCACCAGCCTGTTCCACCCACTTAATTCAGGAAAAGTCCTTATGAAAGGGAGAAAAATATCACCTCTTGGAGAGAGCAGAGTCCATATACATGCTGCCTATCCCAGCCCCATTCCTCTCCACAAGATGTGTTTATGGGGAAAGAGAGTTTTCTTCTTGTCATGCCCCCAGACTCAGAGCAGCCCCAGAAAATTGGTTGTGGAGTTTGGGCATTGACTCTGGATCTTGAGTAAAGTCCCATCTCATAGCAGAAATTGATAAAACCTTAAGTAATCTGCTGGCTTAAACTGGAGTTTGAAAAGCTTAGATAACTTTAGGGATGCTGTACCCAAATATGTGGCTACATGCTCTGCTCTGTGGGGTACAGACAGTATCTCACTGCATTCCCTCAATCCACAGCAAAAGGTATTGGCAGGTTCCCCTAGGAGAGCCACACCTGGCCTCTGCACCCCTCAAAAAAAGAGCACCAGTTAGAGACAGAGATTCCATGTCTTAACATTCAGAGGGGTGTTCCCCACATCTTAGAGTCACGACAAAGAGAATATGCCACCAGTAGTACTGTTTTGCTAATTCTCAGGAGTCTCAGGAAGCCAAATCACATGTAGCATTCTCAGTGGGGCTACCTGATTGCACAAATACATTAGCAAGGAGATCAGACCAGTCAATCCTAAAGGAAATCAACCCTGAGTATTCATTGGAAGGACTGATGCTGGAGCTGAAGCTCCAGTTCTTTGGCCACCTGATACGAAGAGCCAACTCACTGGAAAAGATCCTGATGCTGGCAAAGATTAAGGGCAAGAGGAAAAGGGGGTAATAAGGGATGAGATGATCGGGTGGAATCACCAACTCAGTGGACATGAGTTTGATTAAACTCTGGGAGATAGTGAAGGTCAGGGAAGCATGGTGTGCTGCAGTTCATGGGGTCTCAGAGTCAGACACGACTTAGTGACTGAACCAACAACATGTTAGCACTGAAGAGAGAAATAGTCAAGACCAAAGGAATGGGACTGTTGCCATCATATTTACCTGAGTGTAAGCAGATGCTGAAGCAGCCTCCTTACCTGCCCCCAGCATTCACACACACTGCCATCAGTGGCAAAGGACAGAGAAAGAAAGGCCGTGGTCTTGCCTACCACGGACAGCTCCAGGCAGCCGCTCTTAAAACCAGTATGCACCAAGGAAGCAGAAAAAAGCTTAGCAGGCTAGGTTTGAAAGCAGAAACATGAAAACTTAAGGAATTAGACTGAGAAATCTCTTAGCAAGTTTAAGTTTTTCCACTAGCCAAAAGAGTAAAGACAAAACACAGCTGTTACTGATAAAAATTAAACCATCCCGTATTTGTACATCACCAAGTGAATTAAAGCTATAGCATTTAGATCATTTCATCATCACCTGTGTCACCAGTTTCCTTCAGAGTTAAATTATACCCCCTTGACAGTTTAGTTTCTTACTTTAATTTTTAAGAAAATCATACAGTGAGAGTTAAGTCATTCAAATTAAAAAAAGAATTATTGTTTTTATAAAGTTTTGCTTTGGAAAATAGTTTATTTTATCCACATTTCAACTTTGGTTGACTTACCATTTTAGGTACACTAAAAAAAAAAAAACAACATGAAAAATTACAATAAATGCTTAATGTTTGTACTTTAACAAAATGTACAGTTTTTTTATGACTTAGTTTTTAAACTTGTAAGTACAGATTTATTATTTTAAAAAGTACTAAAATGGGGACACAGATTGGAACTGGAAAGTCATCTAAATGAAACAATCTAGACATTTTTTAAGTTTTTCTTTTAAATTTTTAATAAAAATTAATCTAAAATCTCAGATTTTCTAGATATGTTTTGCTTGCACGATCAAGAATTCTTTACATATAAAATTAAGCTTGTCCAAGGACTTCCCTTAATCACTACTGGTCCAGTGGTTCAATCGCAGGTCAGGGGACTAGTTACACATCATAACTAAGAGTCCACATGTTGCAGCTAAGACCTGGGGCAGCCAAATTAAAAAAAAAAAAAATCCAAAATTAAACTTTTCCAGTTGAAATCATCCAGATATTATAGTTCTAAGATAGGTTCCATTAATAAATAACTTGAGCACCACAAAAACAGTTAGAATGGGCAAACATTAAAAAATACTGTTTTAAAAAAACAAAAGCCTAGTTATCTCACAGGTAGAAGCCAAAATAGCACCATTTGGTTAATTGTTGCTAATATATAAAATGTTTCCACAATAAATTTTTAATACTAATACATAAGCTATTTTCACAGTTTAACTCACTGTTTCACAGCTTATGTAAAGTAGCACATTTTATATGGTTAAAAGAATTACAAAGAAAGTCAACTGGAGAGCAGTTAGCCTCCTTATAACTTAATTGGTAAGAAAATTTTCACTTAAGGACTGCAACAACTTAAAGAGCTTAGTGGAGCTGTGGAGACAAAAATGATTAAAATTTTCAGAGAAAAAGGGTCCTTCCTTGGTGAGCTGGCTTTACAGATTGACGTGTTCCAAAAGCACCAGCAGTTGTCATGAGTCGTTTGCTAACCATTGGGCAACACGGGTGATAGAAAGCTGGGGTGGAAAAGCAAAAGTAAGGTCTTCTACAAATTCTTGGTATTTAGGAGACACAGTCTACTAGATCTTAACAGAAAATTCAAGACTCTTAGCACTGAAACACTTTAGTTCAAAGCAAACTGAATCAAACTGTAACGCAGTTGCACCTAGTTCAAATATTGAATGGACTGACATGATTAGATTCTCACCTTATCAGTCTAACATAGGAAAATAAACCCCTCAATAAAAGTTCTTGTAAATACAATGCCCAGAATACAATGAAAATTACAGAATGTGCAAAGAATCAAGAAAACATATATAAAAAATTTTTTTAAGTATACAATAGAAGTCAGTCCCAAGGTGAGCAAGCTGATGGAATGGGCAATCAAAAACTGTTAAAAATACATCAGTGAAAATTAAAGACAGGTAAATGAATGAGCTTAATTTCAACAAAGAAATTAAATCTAAAAATTGGTATTTAGAACAGACATAAGATCTAAAATTAAAAATGTATTTGATGGTATTTAACAGAAGATTGAACATAAGACTGAATTAATGAACTCAGAGAGAAGTCAATAGAAAATATTCAAACTGAAATACAGATTTTAAAAAATAGTAAAAACAGAATGAAGCAGAAGAGACATGTGAACCACAGTCAGTCTCACATAAGAGTAACTGGAGTCCCAGAAAAAGAAGATGGGGAAAGTGAGAATTTTTCTAAAAATGTTTAAAGACATCAGCCCATATAGATTCAAAAAGCTCAGTAAACTGTAAGCAAAAAAATTGCATCTGTGTTTGGACAGAGGAGCCTGGCAGTCTGTAGTCCAGGGGATCTCAAAGAGCTGAACACAACTGAGCACACACATTATAGTAAATGCTGAAAACAAAAAATAAAGGAAAAAATTAAAAGGTATCAAAAGGAAGAAAAACATTCCCTGCACAAAAGCAACAGATTTTCAACTGATTTTTAATATGGAAGCTTTAGAAATCAAAAGACAATAGAAAGTCCCAAATGTTGGAGATGAGATGGCAGAGTAGAAGGCCCTCCTCTCATAAGCACACCAAAATCCCTGAGAACAACTATCAATAAAAAAGACTGGAATCTGTTGACAACAACAACAAAAACTCTGCATCCAAAGACAAAGAAAAAACCACTAGGTGGTAGGAAGGGCACGCTTGCAATATAATCAAATCCCATACCACCCAAGGGAGCAGCCCACAAACTGGAGAATAATTATAGCCACAAGTTCTCCCATGAGAGAACAGTGAGCACCAGCCAGGCTCCCCAGCCTACAGGTCTAGCTTCCAGAGGAGCCCCGAGAGTGTTCAGCTTTCAGAGCTAGCAGGGCTTCATCACAGGAGCACCACAGGACAGAGGGAAATAGACTCCACTCAGAGAGTGTACACAAGGTCTCACGTGCACCAGGACCCAGGGCAAAAGCAGTAACTCCACAGGAGCCTAGGCTAGACGTGCCTGCTGGTCTTGGAGAGGCTCCAGGGAAGGCACACTGGGGGGACATGGGAAAGGGTGGCATGGAGCTATGGCTCTGTCTGGGGTCATAAAAGCTGGTGGCAGAAATAGTGGGGACCACTATATGTGAACTCTAACTAGGGGCAGACACCTTGGATTCTGGGCACCAAGACCTGGCCCTACCCAACAGCCTGTAAGATCCAATACTGAGATGCCTCGGGCCAGATAACCAATAGAGCAGGAACACAGCCCTACCTATCAGCAGACAGGCAGCCTAAAGACTTCCTGAGCCCACAACGGCCTCTAAACACACCCTGCTCACCAGAGGGCCAAGACCCACCACCACCCACCAGAAAACCTTCACAAGCCTCTAGACCAGCTTCACCCAACTGGGAACAGACATTGGAAACAAGAAAACTACAGTCCTACAGACGAGTCCACAAACACAAGTCAGAACCTACCCTGGGACTGGCTGGTCTCTGGACCTGAAGGCAGCTGAAGGCAAAGGAGAAAAGGAAAGGTATACCATTTGAATGCAGAGTTCCAAAGAATAGCAAGGAGAGATAAGAAACACTTCCTCAGTGATCAGTGCAAAGAAATATAGGAAAACAATAGAATGGGAAAGACTAGAGATCTCTTCAAGAAAATTAGATACCAAGGGAACTTTGCAAAGATGGGCACAATAAAGGACAGAAATGGTATGGACCTAACAGAAGCAGAAGATATTAAGAAGGGGTGGCAAGAACACAAAGAATTACACAAAAAAGATCTTCATGACCCAGATAATCACGATGGTGTGATCACTCACCTAGAGCCAGACATTCTGGAGTGCGAAGTCAAGTGAGCCTTAGGAAGCATCACTATGAACAAAGCTAGTGGAGGTGATGGAATTCAAGTTGAACTATTTCAAATCCTAAAAGATGATGCTGTGAAAGTGCTGCACTCAGTATGCCAACAAATTTCAAAAACTCAGTAGTGGCCACAGACTGGAAAACATCAGTTTTCATTCCAATCCCAAAGAACGGCAATGCCAAAGAATGCTCAAACCACCACACAATTGTGCTCATCTCCCATGCTAGCAAAGTAATGCTCAAAATTCTCTAAGCCAGGCTTCAACAGTATGTGAACCGTGAACTTCCAGATGTTCTACCTGGATTTAGAAAAGGCAGAGGAACCAGAGACCAAATTGCCAACATCCATGGGATCATCGAAAAAGCAAGAGAGTTCCAGAAAAACATCTATTTCTGTTTTATTGACTAGCCAAAGCCTTTGACTGTGTGGATCACAATAAACTGTAGAAAATCCTTAAAGAGATGGGAATACCAGACCACCTGACCTGCCTCCTGAGGAATCTGTATGCATGTCAGGAAGTAACAGTTAGAACTGGACATGAAACAACAGACTGGTTCCAAACAGGGAAAGGAGTACATCGAGGCTGTATATTGTCACCCTGCTTATTTAACTTATATGCAGAGTACATCATGAGAAACACTGGGCTAGATGAAACACAAGCTGGCATCAAGATTGCTGGGAGCAATATCAATAACCACAGATATGCAGATGGCACCACCCTTATGGCAGAAAATGAAGAAGGCTCAAGAGCCTCTTGATGAACGTGAAAAAGGAGAGTGAAAAAGTTGGCTTAAAACTCAACATTCAGAAAACGAAGATCATGGCATCTGGTCCCATCACTTCATGGCAAATAGATGGGGAATCAGTGGAAACAAGAACAGACTTTATTTTGGGGGGCTCCAAAATCGCTGCAGATGGTTACTGCAGCCATGAAACATCTTTTAAAAGATGCTTACTCCTTGGAAGAAAAGTTATGACCAACCTGCTGCTAAGTCGCTTCAGTCGTGTCCGACTCTGTGCGACCCCATAGACGGAAGCTCACCAGGCTCCCCTGTCCCTGGGATTCTCCAGGCAAGAACACTGGAGTGGGTTGCCATTTCCTTCTCCAGTGCATGAAAGTGAAAAATGAAAGTGAAGTCACTTAGTCGTGTCCGACTCTTAGCGACCCCATGGACTGGAGCCTACCAGGATCCTCCGTCCATGGGATTTTCCAGGCAAAAGTACTGGGGTGGGGTGCCATTGCCTTCCCCGTGACCAACCTAGACAGCATATTAAAAAGCAGAAACATTACTTGGCTAACAAAGGTATGTCTAGTCAAAGCTATGGTTTTTCCAGCACTCATGTATGGATGTGAGAGTTGGACTATAAAGAAATCTGAGTGTCAAATAATTGATGCTTTTGAACTGTGGTGTTGGAGAAGACTTTTGAGGATCCCTTGGACAGCAAGGAGATCCAACCAGTCCATCCTAAAGGAAATCAGTCCCGAATATTCATTGGAAGGACTGATGCTGAAGCCAATACTTTGGCCACCTGATGTGAAGAACTGACTGATTTGAAAAGATCCTGATGCTAGGAAAGATTGAAGGCAGAAGGAGAAGAGGACGATAGAGGATGAGATGGTTGGATGGCATCACCAACTCGATAGACATGAGTTTGAGTGAACTCTGGGAGTTGGTGATGGACAGGGAAGCCTGGTGTGCTGCAGTCCATGGGGTCACACAGGATCGGACACAACTGAGCAACTGAACTGAACATCTGTCCTTCTGAAAATATTCCAAAAATGGCATGAGAAGGAATTTCAAATTGATTGTGTGAGAATACCCTCAGCCTGATACCAAAACCCAGAAGTACCACAAAAAAGAAAATTACAGGCCAAAATAACTGATGAACATAGACACAGAAATCCTCAACAAAATACTAGTAAACCAAATCCAACAATACATTTACAGATAATACATCATGATCAAGAGTGATTTATCCCAGGAATGCAAGGACTTTTCAATATCTGCAAATCAATCAGTCTGATGCACCACTTTAACAAATTAAATGGAAAGTATATGACACAATAGATGCAGAAAAACCTTTTTATAAAATTCACCACACAGTAAGTCCCCTAGATATAGATGAGTTCCATTTCAAGAGCATGTTTGTGAGTCCGTTTTGTTCATAAGTACAACAAAGTGAGCAACTGCAGTACCCAACTAATACAAAGCAGCTATATAGTACAGTACTGTAATAAGTTTATAATACTTTTCACACAAATAGTACATAAAAAGGAAAAATAAAACAGCTTTAAGCTTACAGTCCAGTATCTTGACAAGTAATACAGTACAACGGCTGGCATATAGGAGCTGGCATTGAGTGAACAGGCAAGAAGAGCTACTGAATGGAGTAGAGGAGATAGGCGATGGTAGTGCTGAAGGATTATCAGCTGTAGGAAGCACAGGGCAAGCTACAGTTTCATTCACGCCTGATGTTGATGATGGCACAGGATCTGGTTTCTTGCTGGATTTACTTCTGTCTACCCTCTTGAATAAACAATCCAGTGACGGCTTGGTAGTATCTCTTTTTCTTGATGTAGATGCATGATAGCCCTGGGTTGTATTCTGAATGGCTGCTACAACCTTCGGTACTGGTCTATATTTGGGTCCTGTGTCTCAAAACTAAGTGACTCCTCAAATAAAGAAAATCCCATGCCCATGCCATCCCCTGCATCATGAATCTCCTCATTTCTCCAGCAGTACCAGCTTCATCACTGCTGCTTTGACGCTTGCTTCGGGACATCCTGGGCTTGAAGTAAAGAGACTGTACCTCTCAATACTGTACAGTAGAGGATACAAAAACACAACCACTTGGAGTAGATCCACACATGTAACAGTGTACACCAGATGTGAACTAATTTACGTGACTGGGCTTGCAAATATACATTTGCATCTTTGAAAGGTCAAGACTTGAAGGTTTATATGTAGGGGACTTACTGAATATTTCTGATGAAAACTCTCTATAAAGTGGCCATAGAGAGAATCTACCTTAACATAAAGTTGGACCATAAGGAAGGCTGAGCGGCAAAGAATTGATGCTTTCAAATTGTGGTGGTGGAGAAGACTCTTGAGAGTCCCTTGGACTGCAAGGAGATCCAACCAGTCCATTCTAAAGGAGATCAGCCCTGGGATTTCTTTGGAAGGAATGATGCTAAAGCTGAAACTCCAGTATTTTGGCCACTTCATGCGAAGAGTTGACTCATTGGAAAAGACTCTGATGCTGGGAGGGATTGGGGGCAGGAGGAGAAGGGGACGACAGAGGATGAGATGGCTGGATGGCACCACTGACTTGATGGACGTGAGTCTCAGTGGACTCCAGGAGTTGGTGATGGACAGGGAGGCCTGGCGTGCTGCGATTCATGGGGTCGCAAAGAGTCGGACACGACTGAGCGACTGAACTGAACAATCCATGTTTATAAAAGATGATTATATGCTGAAAATAAAATCTGTACTGACCGGCAAGAACATATCATATTCCTCATTACTTAAAATCTGTGTTTTCTGATTCTTTTCTGTATTAATATAATAAACGAGTGAAAATGGTAACCAAAGTGAGTAAGGAGGAAGTTGAATCACAGTTTGATTATTGATGGCCTGGTGGATTGTTTAGAAAACATTTTTTTAAGAAAAATGGGCTAGCAGCTCTTGTATTTTCACTCAGAAGCATGTTCATTTATGTAGACATCACATTAAACTTGATCAGAATTAAATGTGAGGTTTCGTCTATGAAAAAAACATTCTATGAATACTACTTATGTTCTTTTTACTTCTTTATAAAGTATCAGGGACAGAGCTAATCTGTAAACATCTGTCATGGTTCCAAGGCAAAGAAAACTCTGAGAAGTGGAGGTCAAAGCTGGTGTCCCAACCAGAAATATGCACCCATATAGGAAAGCCATGTGGGTCTTCTGTTTTATAGCCCCATCTGTATTCTCAGCTTTCCACAGCAGCCATGCAGGTACCAGGTGGGTGCTAATGAGTGCGTATCTGCTAAGTCACTTCATTCATGTCTGACTCTTTGTGACCCTATGGACTGTAGCCCACCAAGCTCTTCTGTCCATAGGATTCTCCAGCTAAGAGTACTGGAGCCAGTTGCCATGCCCTTCTCGAGGGGATCTTCCCAACCCAAGGATCAAACCTGCATTTCTTTGGTCTCCTGCTTTGGCAGGGATGTTCTTTTATCACTACCACCACCTGGGCAGGTACCAG
The DNA here is from genome assembly GCA_935064755.1 of Tragelaphus eurycerus. Lineage (NCBI taxonomy): Eukaryota > Metazoa > Chordata > Mammalia > Artiodactyla > Bovidae > Tragelaphus > Tragelaphus eurycerus. The sequence continues at coordinate 30,255,211 of CAKXYN010000004.1, read as the reverse complement.
GAGGTGCTGCTTTTCTTCCTGTTCTTTCTCTTCCTTCCTTAGCATCTGAGATGATAGAGGATGTACAGATCTAATTGTGGAGTTATCATTGCTCCTGACCCCTTTCCTGCTTTCTTGTGACAAGTTGCAAAACCATTTTCCCAGCCATTCTACAAACCTACATTGAATGGTTTCAGATCAGATCAGTCGCTCAGTTGTGTCCGACTCTTTGCGACCCCATGAACTGCAGCACACCAGGCCTCCCTGTCCATCACCAGCTCTCGGAGGTCACTCAGACTCACATCCATCGAGTCAGTGATGCCATCCAGCCATCTCATCCTCTGACATCCCCTTCTCCTCCTGCCCCCAATCCCTCCCAGCATCAGAGTCTTCTCCAATGAGTCAACTCTTCGCATGAGGTGGCCAAAATACTGGAGTTTCAGCTTTAGCATCATTCCCTCCAAAGAAATCCCAGGGCTGATCTCCTTCAGAATGGACTGGTTGGATCTCCTTGCAGTCCAAGGGACTCTCAAGAGTCTTCTCCAACACCACAGTTCAAAAGCATCAATTCTTCGGCTCTCAGCCTTCTTCACAGTCCAGCTCTCACATCCATACATGACCACAGGAAAGACCATAGCCTTGACTGGGCGAACCTTTGTTGGCAAAGTGATGTCTCTGCTTTTGAATATGCTATCTAGGTTGGTCATAACTTTCCTTCCAAGGAGTAAGCGTCTTTTAATTTCATGGCTGCAGTCACCATCTGCAGTGATTTTGGAGCCCAGAAAAATAAAGTCTGACACTGTTTCCACTGTTTCTCCATCTATTTCCCATGTAGTGATGGGACCAGATGCCAGATTGTAGCATTAAATGGAAGAGGTAATAATTTTTTAATTGAAGGTGAAGCTACAATATTCTGACCATCTGATAGAAAGAGCTGACTCACTGGAAAAGATCCTGATGCTAGGAAAGATTGAGGGCAGGAGAACAGGGCAACAGAGGATAAGACGGTTAGATGGCATCATCAACTCAATGAAGATGAGTTTGAACAAACTCCAGGAGGTGGTAAAAGACAGTGAAACCTGGTATACTGTGGTCTATGGGGTCTCAAAGAGTCAGACATGACTGAGTGACTGAATACCAACAAATAGTTTTAATTATTTAATATTTAACTTGGAGGAAAGGAATCTCTGCTTATTTTTACTTAGCTTGGCATTTATACTTTGTCTACTATGCAAAACAATTACTGTTATTAATAAATGCTTTAAGTTTTCCAAACCCACCAGTAAAATTAGTGTTTCTGGACTGGAATCAAATATTCATTTATCACCAGCGATATTATGCATAATTTAAAATGTGTCTTATGCAAATGGCTTCACCATGGTGCTTTCCCTGACCTATGAAAACTTTTCTTATCCCAAATGGGAGCAGGCTTGGGGATATTTGCCCAGCCTTGGAAGAAACAGCTGAATAAGCATTTGGAAGGTGCTTTAAATTTTGTCCCTGTGAAAATGGAATTAGTCTCCAACTTAAATATATTATAAATACAGAGGTGACTGAGATTAACCAATACTAGAGAAACTGGTGTCTTTAATTGCCTATAGTAGTCTTAGTGAAGTGCTGGACTCAACTTTTCCCAAAATGTAGCTGTCAGTATAAAAAAAGAATCTAGATTAGTCAATATATCCTCTATACCTCATTACTTCAAGATAGGGAAAATAATGAGACTAAACTTTTATTATAAAATGTTCAGCCTACCTTAGTTTCTACTATTTTGCTAACTATGTAATCTGGCATGAGCAGACCTACAGATTAAATGGAAGTTGTATTTTTTTGGTTAGTCTTCCTGTAGGAACCTTTATAGTATAAGCCAAGAGTCTTGGGACTCTCACTGGACCATCACCGTTGCCTTTACTTTCTTAGTAATCATAATTGCTATGTTTTCTTTTCTAATTTCTTCTTAATAGGTGGCTAAAATAGACTATTAAACAGCATCTTTAATAAAGTTCAGGATGGAAAGCTGTTTCTGTTTTTATAAATGATGTCATAATGATTTCTGCTTTTGTTCTAACTCAGTCTGTTGAATTTTCTCAGGAAATTAAGAAGGCAAGAGGCCTCTCTTTTCTCAGTTTATCAAATATAACCAATAATTACGGTTGACACGAACTGGCTCAGATTTACTAGAGGGTTCCAAGTGTCTCACCCAGTACTCTTTTTTCAGATTTACTAGAGGGTTCCAAGTGTCTCACCCAGTACTCTCTTTTGACATTACAAACCAGCCAACTGAATTTGTGTTCTACCTTTTTATTCCCTGGAGAAAATGTTAAAATATGTACTCCTAGATAATTTTGCTCTTTAGTACAGAATAATTTTTCCTTTCTCATAAGTTTTTCTAATGCAAATAAATGAAAAATTACAAATAAAAACTGTTTTAAACACTGTCCTTCTCAATTGAAGCAGACTGGTATTCATGGTAATCACATTCATAAAGTGTGAAAAATGAATGCAATACATTTTAGGAGATCAGAAAGTCATTTCTATTTTTGAAGTATCTTGTATTTAAGTTAATTAATAGTATCATACTTATATACAGTATGTGGAAAATATGCTACTAAGAGTTCTTTCAAATCATTGTTATGCAAAATTAAAATGGGTCTTCCTTCATGGCTCAGAGGGAAAAGAATCTGCATGCAATGCAGGAGACCCAGGTTTTTGACTCCAGGGTATGGAAGATCCCACAGAGAAGGGAATGGCAACTTACTCCAGTATTCTTGCCTAGAGAATTCCAAGGACACAGGAGCCTGGCAGGCTACAATTCATGGGGTTGCAAAGAGTCAGACACGACTTAGTGACTGAACAACAACAACAACAAAATTAAAATAAGCATTTTATCTAAATAATAATTGTACATTTGAATATCTTTATTTGTATCTCATTTTTTTACTACCTTTATTGTCTCTACCTCAAAACTATTATTAAAATTAAACAAGTTTCTTTGCATTATATTCTTCATTTTAAAAGTGTCCAGCTTCTTATATTTGGAGATTTATGGTTCTACATAAACAAATAAAACATTAGTGGTACACATATATAGACTGTACTATGAGTCCTTTATATGGATGATTCATTCACTGTTCCCAATAGTTTATAATTACTGTTGTTATAAGTGAAGTCACTCAGTGTGTCCAACTCCTTTGTGACCCAATGGTCTGTAGCCTACAAGGCGCCTCAGTCCATGGGATTTCCCAGGCAAGAATACTGGAGTGGATTGCCATTTCCTTCTCCAGGGGATCTTCCCAACCCAGGGATCGAACCCGGGACTCCTGAATTGCAGGCAGATGCTTTACCCTCTGAGCCACCTGCGGTAACTGAGGAGAAAAGAGGATTCCTGGCTCTTGCCAGGATGTACCGATGGTAGGAGCAATGCAAGCCATGAGCCTGGGTCATCTGGAACTAGGATTTGTGTGTTAAAACCATTCCACGGTGTTGTTTCTCAACTTGTCTTCCCTCAGCTTTTGTTTTCTCTGAATTAAGACGTGTTCATTTCAATGTACAGAGTCCTTTTAATCAATAGGTCTTGAATTCCCCTTGGAACACAGGCATCTGTTAGTACCACACCTTTTTTAGTGTGTCTTCAGCTCAGATATGGCAGAGTCAAAGGATAACATTCCTGACTTCCACCTTTCCCCTAATTTCAGTCCATCTTTTTCATTCATCTTTGGGGTTCACTCATGCTACATCACAGAAGACTCTTCATTTCTAGGAATGATTAGTTCATGCTTCTTTATCTCCCATAGAGTCTATCCTCAGGGAGAAAATGAATGAAAGAATACAGACTTGCATTATAAATACCCTCTGAGTGTGCCAGCTTTATATTGAACTGTGAAGATATAGGCAAAGATAAAAATTTACAATACTAAACCCAAAATCAAATCAAGGAAGAAATTCAACTGGTTATAAGACATGTAGAGTTAAATTAAGACTCACAAACTCAAGACATAAAGTAGGTTAAGAGCAACATTTACTTGGCATTATTTATGTGTGAGGCACTGTTCTGCATTGTACATGCAGTAGTCTGTGTAACCTCATAACAACAGTAAGTAATGGGGTGTGAGTACTGTTATTTCCCTCATGTTTCAGATAAGGAAACAAGCACACAGAGTTGGGATTTGAAGCCAGACACACTGACTCTGAGGTTCATGGTCTTAACCACTTTAAACAACTCCTACCAATTTATAGGAGATCCTTCATTTTGACCATAATACCTACTCTTTCCCTCAAAATCAGGTCAGTTACATGCAGTACACTAGCCAACTGCTCATGGCTGTGCATGTACAGCTTTCCAAAAGGGTTGCTCAAGTTCAATCAGTAAAAATTAAGGGGCTGCAAATGACCACAAACAAGGAGCATGATAGGTTTGGTAGCTTATTGTAATTTGGCATGGATATTCCCAATAAACTAGCTGCTGGTTGGGAACACCTTAATAGCACTGTACTCTGAGAATTCTGAGTATCTGTATAGCCTTTTACTGAAAACACAGAGAATTAGCAACAGTTGTGGATAGAAGATCCAGCTCAAGCTACTAAATGCCTATTAGACACTGGTTTCTAAATTAGAATGGGCATCCATTTGTTCTCCAGTAACAGATGGAGGAGAGTTGACCAACACCCAGATGGACAGAGATCAGGACCAAAGAGCAAGTCAGACATCTTGGATATTCACCAACCTCAGGATTGGGGGGAAAGCTTTTGAAAAACATTTTATATATAAGAAAGATGGATGAAGAAGAAGGTAATGTATCTGAAAATTATTTTCTACAAAAAACAAGACTCTAGCAAATACATCAGTATCTTAGTAGCATTTGAGATTGAAAAATCATGGTGAGAACAGACTAACTTGAAAAAAAACAGCTAAATGGTAGGGATGGGTGTCTTGCCAGGAAAACAGACTAGAATTCACACAGTAAAAGTCAAGTCAGTTCAGTGACAGAATAAACATGAGATGGTTTCTCAGTATTCAGAATAAAAAGATGAAAGGAAAAAAAAACAAGAGGTCAAGGGCAGAGAAAAGGAATTTAACCCTAAAATTACAGATATTTCCAAGAAGAAAAACACTAGAATCAGAAGCAATCATCAGAAACAATATTGAAGAAAGAAAATCTAGACAAATAATTTTTACTAGCAATAAAAACATAGATCTTTGACAAATATAATAAAATCAGGAAAATACATAGAAGTAAACTTAAGAGAGATTTAGCCATCAGATCAGATCAGTCGCTCAGTTGTGTCCGACTCTTTGCGACCCCATGAACTGCAGCACACCAGGCCTCCCTGTCCATCACCAACTCCCGGAGGTCACTCAGACTCACATCCATCGAGTCAGTGATGCCATCCAGCCATCTCATCCTCTGTCGTCCCCTTCTCCTCCTGCCCCCAATCCCTCCCAGCATCAGAGTCTTCTCCAATGAGTCAACTCTTTGCATGAGGTGGCCAAAATACTGGAGTTTCAGCTTTAGCATCATTCCTTCCAAAGAAATCCCAGGGCTGATCTCCTTCAGAATGGACTGGTTGGGTCTCCTTGCAGTCCAAGGGACTCTCAAGAGTCTTCTCCAACACCACAGTTCAAAAGCATCAATTCTTCGGCGCTCAGCCTTCTTCACAGTCCAGCTCTCACATCCATACATGACCACAGGAAAGACCATAGCCTTGACTAGGCGAACCTTTGTTGGCAAAGTGATATCTCTGCTTTTGAATATGCCATCTAGGTTGGTCATAACTTTCCTTCCAAGGAGTAAGCGTCTTTTAATTTCATGGCTGCAGTCACCATCTGCAGTGATTTTGGAGCCCAGAAAAATAAAGTCTGACACTGTTTCCACTGTTTCTCCATCTATTTCCCATGTAGTGATGGGACCAGATGCCATGATCTTCGTTTTCTGAACGTTGAGCTTTAAGCCAACCTTTTCACTCTTCACTTTCACTTTCATCAAGAGGCTTTTTAGTTCCTCTTCACTTTCTGCCATAAGGGTGGTATCATCTGCATATCTGAGGTTATTGATATTTCTCCCAGCAATCTTGATTCCAACTTCTGTTTCTTCTAGTCCAGCATTTCTCATGATGTACTCTGCATATAAGTTAAATAAACATGGTGACAATATACAGCCTTGATGTACTCCTTTTCCTATTTGGAACCAGTCTGTTGTTCCATGTCCAGTTCTAAGTGTTGCTTCCTGTCCTGCATACAGATTTCTCAAGAGGCAGATCAGGTGGTCTGGTATTCCCATCTCTTTCAGAACTTTCCACAGTTTATTGTGATCTACACAGTCAAAGGCTTTGGCATAGTCATTTGACGTACTCCTTTTCCTATTTGGAACCAGTCTGTTGTTCCATGACCAGTTCTAAGTGTTGCTTCCTGTCCTGCATACAGATTTCTCAAGAGGCAGATCAGGTGGTCTGGTATTCCCATCTCTTTCAGAACTTTCCACAGTTTATTGTGATCTACACAGTCAAAGGCTTTGGCATAGTAATATTTAGCCATAGGCATATTTAGGCATAGTCAGATTTAGCCATAGGTATAGAAATAATAGGGCTTCCCAGGTGGCGCTAGTGGTAAAGAACCTGCTTGCCAGTACAGGAGTCAGAAGAGACATGGGTTTGATCCCTGGGTTGGTCCCTTGAGGAGGAAATGGCAACCCACTCCGGTATTCTTGGCTGGAAAATCCCATGGACAGAGGCCTGGTGGGCTATAGTCCATGGGGGTCACAAAGAGTGGGACACGACTAAATCCACTTAGCACATAAGCATCCACACACATAGAATAGCCAGCTATAACACTGTGTATAACTGACTCAGTTCAGTTCAGTTCAGTCGCTCAGTCATGTCTGACTCTGCGACCCCATGTATTGCAGCACACCAGGCCTCCCGTCCATCACCAGCTCCTGGAGTTCACTCAGACTCATGTCCATCGAGTTGATGATGCCATCCAGCCATCTCATCCTCCGTCATCCCCTTTTTTTTTAATTTATATGCAGAGTACATCATGAGAAACTCTGGGCTGGAAGAAGCACAAGCTGGAATCAAGATTGCTGGGAGAAATATCAATAACCTCAGATATGCAGAACTGACTAGGTGCCATTAATCTAAGAGTTATATGTATACAATTTTAAACATTTTCAGCACAATTAAGAAAACTTTTGAATTGAAAAAATACTGTGTAAAACTCAATGCTGAGAAAGCTTCAAAGCTGAATATATGAATACTTTTCTAAGAAGTATCAATTACCAAAATTGATTCAATGATTTGGATAAACTGGTAGGTGTGAAAGAAATTGAAAGTTCATCAAAGAACAACTTTCAAAAATAAGCTTCCTTTTGCTTTCAAAATTTTTTTTAAAAAAGTGGGTCTACCTGTGTACTCTTTTGTACTTTCAAGGAACATATTCCCATGCTAAATAAGTTATTCCACTGCAAAGACAGAATGAGGTGTAAAGCCACCCTATTCACTTTTTAAGCTAGCATAATCATGACCTCAAACCTGATGGAACATAAAAATTAATATCCTTTGACAATTTTAATATAGATTGGAAAATCCTTTATAGAATAATTACTAAACCAAATTCAAAGTAGGTTTTTAAAAATATTTGCTTAAAAGAGTTTACCCTAGAATGATAACAAAGATAATTACTAGAAAGTCCATTGATAAGTAAATCACTGCTAAAAATATATTAATTCCAACTGATGTCAGAAAAGGGATTTAACCAAAATCACAACTCTTTCCTACCAAGCAGTAAATTCTGTAAACTAACCAACAGATCTCTTCCTTTTAAGAATATCTACTACATGTTAATAACCAACTTTGTAATTACTGTAAGCATGCCCATGACCTATGTCATAATTGTAAAATTAATGCTTACTGACTGGAATTTGCAGATGACTATAAAATAAAATACAAAAATAACTCATAATCTCACTATCCAGAGAGTTTTATTTAACTAATACTCATTAAAAATTTTAATTAATACCTTAAATGTATGCCAGGCCCTATGCTAAGTGTTTCTCTGCACGTTTTTACAGTTGACCTTTGAACAACAGGAGTTAGGAGCACCAACTCGACATGGTTGAAAACCCACATGTGTAGTCTGCCCTCAGGTACACCAGTCTTCCAGATCCACAGTTCTACATCCATGGATTCAACCAACAACATGTTGTGTAGCTCTGTAGGATTTACTATTTAAAAAAAAAAAAAAAAAAAAGTCTGCATATAAGTGAACCCATGCAGTTCAAACCTATTTTAAGGGTCAACTGAACTGAACTTTGTTAAGAATATTCTGCCATAGGTGGTATTGTTGTAATTCTCGTTTTCCTGATGGGGAGATTGACACACAAAAAGGGTAAGTGTGTATGAAGCACAAAAAGGTTAAGTAGTAGTTTGCCCAAAGTTGCTGAGCAAGCAGTCACAGATTTCCCTTAAATAATGTGTTAAATCCTCTCAAGAACTTTTTTCCAATATTTTTTCATAAGCATTTCCCCAAAATATAATACTTTTAAATTATTTTTAATAATTTATCATACTCTAGCATACAAATGAACTATTATGTATTTAAATATTGCCGTTTTTATATATGTAGGCCATTTCTGATTATTATAAATATTAATGCATTTAACATTCTTATGTAAATTCAAATGGCCTAAGTTTTTTCTTTGAAGATAAACTCCAAGATGCCGAATTACTAAGTCAAAAATCGTGGATATTTTTGAGCTATCCAGATTTTCTACTTGTTTCCTGGAAAGATTTTACAATTTGTATTTCTACCCACAGAAGATGAGAATGACCATTTCATAGCAACCTCATCAGCTCTGAATAGTACTCCTAATTTAAAACTTTTCTAAATCTGATAGGTGAAAAAGAGTATCCTATTTCACATCTTTGGCCACTGCTGCTGCTGCTGCTAAGTCGCTTCAGTCATGTCTGACTCTGTGCGACGCCATGGACAGCAGCCCACCAGGCTCCCCTTTCCCTGGGATTCTCCAGGCAAGAACACTGGAGTGGGTTGCCATTTCCTTCTCCAATGCTTGAAAGTGAAAAGTGAAAGTGAAGTCACTCAGAGATCAGATCAGATCAGTCGCTCAGTCGTGTCCAACTCTTTGCGACCCCATGAACTGCAGCATGCCAGGGCTCCCTATCCATCACCAGCCCTCGGAGGTCACTCAGACTCATATTCATCGAGTCAGTGATGCCATCCAGCCATCTCATCCTCTGTCGTCCCCTTCTCCTCCTGCCCCCAATCCCTCCCAGCATCAGAGTCTTCTCCAATGAGTCAACTCTTCGCATGAGGTGGCCAAAATACTGGAGTTTCAGCTTTAGCATCATTCCTTCCAAAGAAATCCCAGGGCTGATCTCCTTCAGAATGGACCAGTTGGATCTCCTTGCAGTCCAAGGGACTCTCAAGAGTCTTCTCCAACACCACAGTTCAAAAGCATCAATTCTTCGGCACTCAGCCTTCTTCACAGTCCAGCTCTCACATCCATACATGACCACAGGAAAGACCATAGCCTTGACTAGGCGAACCTTTGTTGGCAAAGTAATGTCTCTGCTTTTGAATATGCTGTCTAGGTTGGTCATAACTTTCCTTCCAAGGAGTAAGCGTCTTTTAATTTCATGGCTGCAGTCACCATCTGCAGTGATTTTGGAGCCCAGAAAAATAAAGTCTGACACTGTTTCCACTGTTTCTCCATCTATTTCCCATGCAGTGATGGGACCAGATGCCATGATCTTCGTTTTCTGAATGTTGAGCTTTAAGCCAACCTTTTCACTCTCCACTTTCACTTTCATCAAGAGGCTTTTGAGTTCCTCTTCACTTTCTGCCATAAGGGTGGTATCATCTGCATATCTGAGGTTATTGATATTTCTCCCAGCAATCTTGATTCCAGCTTGTGTTTCTTCCAGTCCAGCATTTCTCATGATGTACTCTGCATATAAGTTAAATAAACATGGTGACAATATACAGCCTTGACGTACTCCTTTTCCTATTTGGAACCAGTCTGTTGTTCCATGACCAGTTCTAACGGTTGCTTCCTGACCTGCATATAGGTTTCTCAAGAGGCAAGTCAAGTGGTCTGGTATTCCCATCTCTTTCAGAATTTTCCACAGTTTATTGTGATCTACACAGTCAAAGGCTTTGGCATAGTCAATAAAGCAGAAATAGATGTTTGTCTGGAACTCTCTTGCTTTTTCAATGATCCAGCAGATGTTGGCAATTTGATCTCTGGCTCCTCTGCCTTTTCTAAATCCAGCTTGAACATCAGGAAGTTCACGGTTCACATATTGCTGAAGCCTGGCTTGGAGAATTTTGAGCAATACTTTACTAGCATGTGAGATGAGTGCAATTGTGCGGTAGTTTGAGCACTCTTTGGCATTGCCTTTCTTTGGGATTGGGATGAAAACTGACCTTTTCCAATCTTGTGGCCACTGCTGAGTTTTCCAAATTTGCTGGCATATTGAGTGCAGCACTTTCACAGCATCATCTTTCAGGATTTGGAATAGCTCCACTGGAATTCCATCACCTCCACTAGCTTTGTTCGTAGTGATGCTTTCTAAGGCCCACTTGACTTCACATTCCAGGATGTCTGGCTCTAGGTCAGTGATCACACCATCATGATTATCTGGGTCGTGAAGCTCTTTTTTGTACAGTTCTTCTGTGTATTCTTGCCACCTCTTCTTAATATCTTCTGCTTCTGTTAGGTCCATACCATTTCTGTCCTTTATCGAGCCCATTTTTGCATGAAATGTTCCTTTGGTATCTCTGATTTTCTTGAAGAGATCCTTAGTCTTTCCCATTCTGTTGTTTTCCTCTATTTCTTTGCATTGATCACTGAAGAAGGCTTTCTTATCTCTTCTTGCTATTCCTTGGAACTCTGCATTCAGATGTTTATATCTTTCCTTTTCTCCTTTGCTCTTCGCTTCTCTTCTTTTCGCAGCTATTTGCAAGGCCTCCCCAGACAGCCATTTTGCTTTTTTGCATTTCTTTTCCATGGGGATCGTCTTGATCCCTGTCTCCTGTACAATGTCCCGAACCTCATTCAATGGTTCATCAGGCACTCTATCTATCAGATCTAGGCCCTTAAATCTATTTGTCACTTCCACTGTATAATCATAAGGGATTTGATTTAGGTCATACCTGAATGGTCTAGTGGTTTTCCCTACTTTCTTCAATTTAAGTCTGAATTTGGCAATAAGGAGTTCATGGTCCAAGCCACAGTCAGCTCCTGGTCTTGTTTTTGCTGATTGCATAGAGCTTCTCCATCTTTGGCTGCAAAGAATATAATCGATCTGATTTCGGTGTTGACCATCTGGTGATGTCCATGTGTAGAGTCTTCTCTTGTGTTGTTGGAAGAGGGTATTTGCTATGACCAGTGCATTTTCTTGGCAAAACTCTGTTAGTCTTTGCCCTGCTTCATTCTGTATTCCAAGGCCAAATTTGCCTGTTACTCCAGGTATTTCTTGACTTCCTACTTTTGCATTCCAGTCCCCTATAATGAAAAGGACATCTTTTTTGGGTGTTAGTTCTAAAAGGTCTTGTAGGTCTTCATAGAACCATTCAGCTTCAGCTTCTTCAGCGTTACTGGTTGGGGCATAGACCTGGAAACTGTGACACTGAATGGTTTGCCTTGGAAACGAACAGAGATCATTCTGTTGTTTTTGAGATTGCATCCAAGTACTGCATTTCGGACTCTTTTGTTGACCATGATGGCCACTCCGTTTCTTCTGAGGGATTCCTGCCCACAGTAGTAGATATAATGGTCCTCTGAGTTAAATTCACCCATTCCAGTCCATTTTAGTTCGCTAATTCCTAGAATGTCAACATTCACTCTTGCCATCTCTTGTTTCAGTCGTGTCCAACTCTGTGTGACCCCATAGACAGTAGCCCACCAGGCTCCCCTGTCCATGGGATTTTCCAGGCAGGAGTACTGGAGTGGGGTGCCATTGCCTTCTCCGCTTTGGCCACTAGTAACATTTAAAAACATTTTCATAGGTTTGTTAGCCATTGGAATATGGTTTTTGTGAGTTGCCTGTTAATTCCTACCTCTGAGAAAGCAGCATAACCAACAGTTAAGAACCGTAACTTTGTCAGAGGCTCTGGAGTTCTGAACTTTTAAGAAATAGAATATCTCTACAGAGGAACCTGGTGGGCTACAGTCCATAGGATCGCAAAGAGTTGGACATTACTGAAGTGACTTGGCATGCATGCATGCATGCTATATTATTCTCACACAAAGGCTGACATGGAAAGTTGTCCCATTAGTCCTCAAAATCTAGGTTAATCTTGATCCCACAAACCTTAATCTCATTGAACCTGTTTCCTCATCTTTAGGGATAATGATAATAATACTCATGATTTATTGTCTGTATTAAACAAGACACTATGTGAAAGTGTTTAATGCACAAATAGCAGCCTTCAAATCATAAAAAAAAAAAAAACAAAACTGCTTTGTGCTTTTATGTCACTTCCTTGGAGCTCTATTTAGACTTAGAGTTTTGTATGCACTTATCAATGGACACAATTCTCAGAAGGAATTTTATTTATTTTTTCTGTCCCGAGTGCTCCAGTACCTAACAAAAAGCCTGATATGTATTAGGAATACATACCTACCATGTTGGGCTGAATGTAAAATTACTCTGCCTCCAAAGGACATTTTATGATTAGATGTCAAGATTCCATCTAGCTAGCCTCTAAAACATTTTCTCATTTTCCTGTTGCAGAATTAAAAAAGAAATCCTCATATTTAAGTTCTGAAAGGCAAGATTTAGAGCTTTAACTATTTACTAACCACTCCATATAAGACAGACTCATAAGCCAGTGCAATAAGGGGACCAAACTCAAGGAAAATGCAAGAGTGGTGACCAACCCAGTGACAGTGGATTCGATGACCAGGGACAGAGCTTGGCAAAGGAGGAGTGCTCACCCCTGCCTTCTCTTTCAATGGAAAATAAATATTTTCAAAAGTATTTCCTAATGTTTGGTGAAGTGAAACACAAAAAAGTGAAACTCACTGATATTATTTATAAAAACCTACAAAATTTTATAAAAATCAGCATGGTTTTTTAAACTATTTTAACTATCAGACCAAAGTTGTTAGAAAAGTTCAAGGCAAAAACAATTTTTAGATATTTTAGGTTGGACCATTTTTTATAATAAAAATATAAAGTTGTAAGCCTGTTTTTGTCTATGATAATTAAGAAAGTAGCATTGAAATATGTATAATATTATATCTGAAATGTATTAATTGTTCAAACTAAACACTATCATGTTACAATTTGTTCATACTAGATGTTTGTAATGTTTCTGATAATCAATAAAAGAGATTCTTGATAAAAAAAATAAATAAATAAATAAATCCCAAGGCAGTTCAAAAAAAAAAAAAAAAAAGAAAGTAAATTTTGTATGGCTCTCTATGCCCTTTATCTGACCTCAGCCCTCCCTTCCCAACTTCTGAGCCTGAATCTACTCCACATCCCTATTCAGAATCACTTCACAAAATGCCAACTGCAGTGACTGATTTGGAGAATTTTAAATGTTATGTTATTATCTTCTTCTATTACTGAGGCCTGAATTGAAATAAAAGGCATATATAACAGTCATCTTTATAGACAGGTTTAGGTTCAGTTTTATTGTCTAAGCTTTCTCAAAGAGAAGAGTGAAACCCAGGTCAAATAATAATCCTAAGCCTAATTATAATGATAAGGCTCTTGATTAAGAAGGTGAGCAGTGCAATAGCATATCAGAGCGTCACTTCATTCATTTAGTTGTCTTTCATGTTGGGTCCATAAATTCAAGAGAAGCAGGAGGGAACTCCAATTTTCCCTTGTAGCTATAGCTGATGCCAGCCAGATTCTAACCTGATTTTGCATGGATCTTAGGACAATTCCTTGACCTGTTATATAATTGCCTTTCTGCTGGCTCTTCTGTTTTGCCTTATTTCCCAAAGCATTTTTTTTTTTTTTTTTGAGTGACCTTTAAGTCACAGGGACTTATAATTTGGTGACTGTTGTAAAAGTGTTTCTTTCAATATGCACTCCACGTGTCCTAAGTAGTTTTATAAATCATTTTTCTTCTGTAATGCTGGGCTCAACAACTGATTTCTTTAAAAATGGAGAAGTTTAAAGAATTGGGCATTTTGCTGAAATTCACAAGAACTTATTTGTTGCTTTAAAGCTGCTGAGGGAACCAGCATTTGTTTTTACAGATTTACAATTGTAAAATATAAAACCAATGGAATAATTTGGTCTGATTCTGTAGAAGTTATAAAACTGGCTACAATTTCAATTCACATTTTGTCACTCAACTTTCAGACTAACTGTATAAAGGAAAGCTAGAGCTTAGCAAATGCTTGATAACTTGGGCTCCACATATCCTCTACCAGCCACCCAAAATGTTTTTTCACTCTGGTGGTTGTGCAATTCAGTGGAAAACCACATTACAGTCCTTGAATTTGCCCAGAGTCTTTTGTTGTATTTAACCTGCAGAAAAAGGCAGCGTTTTCTGGTCTGTTTTGCAGAGGTTTTCACAGGAAGAACTGTGATGGACAAAGCCAACATAGTCATTCAAACCTGAGAGTAAGAATAAATGTAACAAAACACTTACGGGACAGTGTTTGCACACTTTCATCCAGTTAGGCCTTCCAACAGCATGTTGAAGATGCTGCTTTTCCCTCCACTTCACAGGAGAGCTGAGGTACTGAGAGGGTGAATGGCTGGCCCAGAGTCACAGTGGGAGAGGGAGCCAGAATTCAGGTGTGGTGAGTCTAGCTTCAGGATACATGTACTCTGGTGCCGTGCTTTTGTGTGTCACAAAGCACATTTCAGCGTATATCTCCAGGATACATTAAAGTTGTACTATAGTGTGTTCACTTGAGTAAACTGAGACGGAGAAGCTGAGGCAGAGTGGCCCAGGGCCCTGCACTGGGGAGTGGTGACATCATCTCAATCCCAGGCCACGTTCCTGCTCCCATCTCGTGTGCCTGTCTCTCAGGTAGGTTTGTTTTTGTTCTGTCAAGAGGCATTAAAACAAACTTAAGCAGACAAATGAAGTCTGAAGTAGCCCAGTTGAAGCAGAGTGGTCAGGGCATTTCCACATCCCTCCTACCCTACCTGTTCCCATTCCATCCACAAGGCCCCTAAGGTGGCTCCATGGAACACAACTGGGAGCCTTTCCAAAGGTTCAGTATGGATTTGTTCTCCCCTGGAAGGACTGAGTGATGATGGGAAATTAACAAGAAGAGGCCAAAAATCCTTAGAAATAGGAAAAGCAGAGAGGAAAACGCAAAGTTTTAGTTGGGTAAGTCAGGATTTGAACCTGACGTTTGTTAACTTTATAGTCTGTTGTTCATCATAAAATGGGAATGAGAGTTGATGCCTCTTATTGATTGCTTCTAGTGAGCCAAGTTACTAAGCATTTTTCCATTTAATGCTTACAGCAGATCTGTGCGGTATAGGTATTGTTGTCTATAATTTACAGATGAAAAATTGAGACTCAGAGAGATGAGCTAATCTCCCCAAGGGTACTAAGTTAGAAAATGGCAGAATTGGAATTCATCATCGCATAGACTATAAAGTCTATACCCTTAAACCTGCATAGGATAGGGGAAAATTATGAGACAAAGCCCCTAACATGTGCTAGATACAGAGTAGACAGCCAGTAAATGGTCGATATTTTTGGGAGATAGCATATTATTTAAGAGTCTTGACTTTGAATTCAGAGTTTAAATATCTGCTTTACTATTCATATAACGTGTAATCACAGACAGATTGTTTTAATCTAGGCTTCAGTTACCTTGTTTATAAAATTGAAATAATACTAGTACCTACTACACAGTTTTGTGACAGTCAAATGATATCCTGTGTTACTTCACGCTGACCCTTATCCATTGCGTGTGTTAAATAAATGCTGATTATTACTAGGGATTCTTTGCCAAGGAACCTGGGTCAGGAGATCCAAAAAAACTGGATTTTACAAATAGCCTACATTACCTCATTTTGTTTTCACCAAAACTTTTATGAAGTGGTGCCACATTATTCCCAAATGTCCATATGTTCATAGCCAGGAAGTGATGGAGCTGAATGTGAACCCAGGCAGGTGGGATTCTGAGTCCTCATCATCACTCTGCATCAATTCCGACAAGCCAGTTAGGGCATACTTTTCCCACTGCTGAGGAGTACAAGTGTCAGGGATTCAGTATATTAGGAGATTGTACTTCTTTTCCTTGATTAAATTCAGGACCAGTGGAGGGGCTTCCCAGGTGGCACTAGTGGTAAAGAACTTGTCTACCAATGCAGAAGACATAAGGAAATGCAAGTTCAATCCCTGGATTGGAAAGATCCCCTGGTGGGCATCCAGCTCCAGTATTCTTGCCTGGAGAATCCCATGGACAGAGGAGCATGGCAGGCTATGGTCCATAGGGTTGCAAAGAGTCGGACACAACTGAGGCAACTTAGCACACACACAGCGATGGTTGCAGGAATCAGATAGGTAGAGATTAAAATGTTCCCTTTTTCATGACAAAGCTGTTGAACAACATGGCTTAGAATTGATACCGAGCAAAATTATGAAGTATTTCATGAGGCAGAATGACCCACCCATGGGCCAGCCTAGCACTTCAGCTCCCACCCCCATCCCATGAAGCCTGCGCTGGTGGATCAGAGCTGAGTGAGGTCTCAGCAGAGCAGATCCCAGGAAGACAGAAGGGCCGATTCATTTGGCTTCCATCCTCTCTCCCTCATCAATCAAATAAGTGACACCTCCTCACCTGGATGGAATGAGGAGCTACGGTAGAGAAAGGGCAGCGATGTTATTCTGATAAACACCCTGCAGGGAGTGTAGGGTTCCATTTCATGCTCCCGAGTTGTGGTCTCTCAACTTCTCTGGGCTCAACCTGTAAGACTGTGGGTCTTCTGGGTGTGTGACCACCCCCTCAGTGAGACTGATATCTGTCAGAGCAGCTCCCAAATTCATGAAGCCATCTTCCAGACCAACTACTACTCCTCTGGCCTTCCTCCCTGGACCATGGCTAGGCAGCATCCAATTCTGTCCCCAGAAAACACCAAAATAGGTCAGAAATACAGTTATTAAGTTAATAGGAAAGCTACTCTGTACCTAAATCTGAAATTCAGTGTGTATTCTATTTCCCATCCCAAATTACATAAAGCCACATTGTTCAAAATAGCCCTTCAGAGGTTCTGTAATGAGATTAAAAGACAGCATATAGCTATTCTAATAATGAAATGCTCATAAAATAGTTCTACTGAATATAAATCTCATCCCCTTACTAATTACACAGGGAGAAATTAAAGATTAACATCCAAAGGAGTAGAAGGTAAAGTCAAATTTCAAAATTAATTGAAAATTCTCTTGCTTTTTTTGGGAAAATATTTTAAATTTAAGCTTAGAATTGATCTTGAATATCTTATTCTGTTCAGTCTCATTCACCTAGGACGAGCATGTGGATAGGTGTTACGACTTCAGCATTTCAGAAATGAACTATTATTTTGTGCTTCCAAATGATAATAAAATATGGCTAGCCACTGTGGTGCTGATCCCACACCCATGAAATGCAGAAATCAAGCCAACCCCAGGTAAAGAATGTAGCCCTGACACCCTTACATTCCACAAACCCATACTTTATGCTGCCAAAAACCACAGCAGAGATTCAGTGGTAGAAAGTGAAAGAGCAGAGAGAGTCCTGTTTTCCACCTTGCCAGCTGGTCTGTGAATGCACTCCAGCGACTATGACCTAGATTCATCTGGGAGAAAATTCCCATCAAGAGATTAATTTTGGCGTTTATGAATTCAGGAGGACATTTCTCCTTGCATGTAGTGTCTCCCTTAACAGAATGTAACATTGAGATTTTCCTGCCTTGCAAACTGAACCATTTGGAATGGTGGCAAACCCAGGTGTCAAGCTTTGATAGTTGCCCGCCATTTCCAGTGGAAATACGAGTGTTGGAAAATTGTGCTGGTCCACGTCTCTCCTGCTCCGTTTCCCCTTTCAGCTCATGTTTCTGGAACCCCAATCTACACTGAGGGTACAGACTTTAGTGACATGACCACAGGCTTCTGTGAAACTCTTATGACAAATGTCTGTTCCCATCTCTTGCTGTGGCCTCACTTATATCTATGAAATATGGTTCATCGGGTAGATTTTCACTGAAGCCACAAATGGTTCAAACTGGAGGACTGCTCTAAGATTCCTGAGCTGGAAGTGCTGTTGGTATCTCAGGAGCCTGCAGAGGACCATTCCCTCTGCCCTGTTCCTCTTCAAACACTGGCTTCCTTCAGGTTTTGACCACTGGAATCTAGGGAGGCATTTCTTTGTGTAGTATTTCTCAACAGTGGCATCATCTAGCCTTTCAGGCCATCTCAAGGAGACTTCTGATAGTTTAATCCTTAGCTTGGTCTCTTCCCTTTTCTAACACACTTGAGACTAGCCCTGTTTACTGAATTTCCCTTCTCTCCCCTTTGATTTATAGATAAAGCAACTGACTTTCTAAGATACCGCTTTAGATCTTATCCTGTGGGTCTCCTATGGTGAGAGATAAGAAATTATGAGCCCAAGAACTCTACCATTCAAAAAAAAAAAATCACACCTGTCTGCCCCTGCCCACTTCCACATTGGAGATTTCACCAGGTGATACCCTTCCACAAGATCAGCATGGAACCAAGACCTTGAACTCGCTCCATTATCATCCTGCCTGTTCGCATGTAGTATGTCTCACCTTCTGTCTTCAAGTTCTCATCTCATCAGTTTCTCGAGCAAGTCCCTCAGATCCTGGGAAATACCTGCACACCTCCTGCAATGTCTCTATCACCTGAAAACCCACCCAGGAAGTCTTTGCTGCCTTCCCAAGTCTTTCCGTAACCAGTCTGTCTACATAGATGACTACCTTCTATTTCACTTTTCACTTTCATGCATTGGAGAAGGAAATGGCAACTCACTCCAGTGTTCTTGCCTTGAGAATCCCAGGGACGGGGGATCCTGGTGGGCTGCTGTCTATGGGGTCGCACGGAGTCAGACACAACTGAAGCGACTTAGCAGCAGCGGCATACCAACACAATCAGCAGAATATGGGTCCTCCATGGCTCTTCCTGGAGATTCTGCAGTAGTGTTTGCAAACGTTTCCTGGGCTTTAGCACCCTCTGGAGGAGTAATTTCAGGTGTTTTCCATCCTCTGTTGGGTTTCCTTGGGCTCAAATCACTCTTTCCCATCTAATATCAACCTAAAGGTCTCTCCTTAATAGGAACAGGCAGGCTTAGGCATACCTCCTTATGTTTCATAGCTGTCTTTTCAGATGTCAAAGGTATCATATTTATTTAGCATGTCTTCTAAGATGTCAGCCTCTCCCTCAAGGAAATCTTTCTTTGTTTCAACTTTTGATCAGTTTGTTTGTTTTCAGTCTTCCGCTGCTTTTGATATGATTGTCACACTGAAGCACACTGTCCAAAGCACTTGAGTCCTTCCTTTTTTCCCTCATTCTTAGTGATGGGCCTTTGGATTTGTGACCATTACACTGAGTTGTTTTCTACTTCAACCCAAGAAGATGGCATATGCTATGTATTTATTCTGAATATACTACCTTTCACAGGTGACTCAAGAGCCTTGGGCCAGCACATAATTACAAGAAGTTAACCATATGAATTCCCTCATTTGGCCCTGAATGTTCATGTATTTTGAGGCACCCAGAGTAATGCTACCTCCCTGGGCTGAATGCTACCCACAAACAAGCTAGGAAGTCAGTCAAAAAGAGGAAGATAAACATCATATGATATCACTTATATGTGGAATATAAAATATGATACAAATCAACATATACATAAACAGAAATGGACTCACAGATATAGATAACAAGATTGTGGTTGTAAAGGTGGGGAGAGGAGGACTGGGAGCTTGACATTAGCAGAGGCAAACTATTATATATAGGATGAATAAACAAATTAAGGTCATACTATAAGCACAGGGAACTATATTCAATATTCTGTGACAAACCATAATGGAAAAGAATATGAAAAAGAATATATATGTATAACTGAGTCACTTTGCTGTTCAGAAGAAATTAATACAACATTGTAAATCAACAGTTGGTTATTGTGGTTTAGTCACTCAGTTGTGTCTCTCTGCAACATACATATATATATATATATATATATATATATGTATGTATGTATGTATATTGCTGTTGCTCAGTAACTAAGTCATGTCTGACTCTCTTGCAGCCCTATGAATTGCAGTCTGCCAGGCTCCTCCATCCATGGAATTTTCCAGGCAAGAATACAGGAGTTGCCATTTCCTTCTCCAAAGGATCTTCCCTACTCAGGCACTGAACCCCTGTCTCCTTCTAGCCTCCTGCATTGCAGGTGGATTCTTTACCTCTGAGTCACTGGGGAAGACCTAAACCAACTGTTCACTTCAATAAAATTTAAAAAAATAATAGCACTAATAATACTTTAAAGCTAGAACCTTTCGATGTCAGCATTGCACATGGAGCTCAGCTATATTTGCTCTTTTGAGTTAAGCAGCAAAAAGTCACTCAGCTCCTGATTATCTAGAAGACCCATACCCAGCAAACACTTTCCCCATCTTGGCCTCCAATATGACTGCTTTCCAAGGCTGGCAGCAACAGTCCTGCCAGGATATAAATATTGGGTTGGCCAAAAACTTTGTTCGGGTTTTTCCATACACTGTTACAGAAAAACCCAAATAAACTTTTTGGCCAACACAATATCTTCTTACTAATTCACAAACAGCCATCCTCCTGTAAATAAAGCCATCCTAAGCTACAGTTGGAATCCCAGAGTACCCACACTTGCCAAAGCCTGAAGCCTTTTGCTCAGCCTCTCTGGTTAAAAGCGAATGGTAAAAACTAGTCATAGGGTACAACAGACACAGGCCAACTACCAAGATTTAAACACACAACTCCCCTGCTGACCCCAGAAGCCAAAGCATGTGACTTGACCCCACTAAAACCTCTCTACTCTTGGTCTATTTCTCAAAGTTCCTAGCTACGTGTACCAGATGTTGAGAATTCAAGATCAGTAAATAACACTCCTCTTCCCTGTGCTTAAATTCTAAACCCACTAAGATGAACAAGGGTCAGGCAACAATTTAAAAATACACCTTTTCTGAGAATTAAGCTGTTGGGAATTCCCACGTTTGTTTGTCACATTTCACAGTCATTACTTAACATCCACAGTGAGACAGTCTCAGGCCTCCCCCACTGGGGTCTGTCCATATGCAACCGGCTTCTCAGAGGGGAGAACAGAACACATTATCCCTGCCTTCAGGTGGATTCCGAAAAGAGAGGTCCATCTCCCAAAGCCTCTAGACAGTCACTCCCCCAACCTGGAGAGAAGTGACTGATGGAGGGTGGGAACGGAAAGTGCTACTTTAACAGGGGGAGTCCCTCCACATGATAACACCAGGAGCATAAAGCTAGACTTTAAAACCAAGTCAAAGAACACATCCAGAGGAAAGCATGTGCTGAATTCTCAGAACAGGATGGGAAACACCAGCTGAGTTGACATAATGTTACAGGATATAATCACAAACAGTATGTATATGTGTGTGTGTACACAGATCTTCAACTTACATTGGGGCTACATCCCAATAAACCCATTTTAAGTTGAAAATATTGTAAGTCAAAACTACATTTGATATACCTAACCTAGCAAACATTGTAGTTTAGCCCATCCTTCCTTAATGTGCTCAGAACAGTTAACCTATAGCTGAGCAAAAATCATCTAACACAAAGCTTATTTTATACTAAAGTGTTGAGTATCTCATGTAGTTTATCGGATACTGTTCTGAATATGAAAACCAAATGGTTGTCTGGATAAGAATGGTTGTAAGTGTACAGTTTATCCTGCAACGCACTGCTTGTGCCCAGCATCACTAAAGATGGTTAGACAGCATATTACTCGCTCAAGATCAAAACTCATAGTACAGTTTTTACTGAATGGGGATGGTGACAGGGGATTTTGGGTATTATTAGTAAGATAAGAACAACAGTAGTACTTACCAAGTGTTCACCACAGGCCAGGAACTCCACTAAATACATTTATTAACTTGTGTATGTGCATCCAAGTCACTTCAGTCATGTCCGACTCTTTGCAAGTCCACAGACTGTCGCCCACCAGGCTCCTCTGTCCATGGGATTCTCCAGGCTATTATTTCTCCAATACTGTAATGGGCTACCATTTCCTCCTCCAAGCGATCTTCCTGACCCAGGGATCGAACCCACATCTCTTATGCCTCCTGCATTGGCAGGCAGGTTCTTTACCACTAGCGCCACCTGTACCTGACCACAACTTTGAGCTCTTAACTATGTGGCCATTCATTGTTATCTGAAACTGAGTTCTTTAAAGAAATATTAATTGGAGGATTAAATAAAATTTTCTAAAGTCTCTAAAAATGTGTCCCTCTCTCAGAGAGCACATCACCCTACCAGGGCAGTTTCCATGAAGAAGCTGTCACTTGAGAGCTCAAGGGGAATTTTTTCTTCCCTTGATGTTGGACATTTAGGGATTTTGTGAGATTCATCTACAATACCTTTTTTTTTTTTTTATCATATTGAGTTTTGTTATTTGTACACAAAGGAAGTTTTCCAGGGATTTCTGCCACTAACCTCCACAAACATAGTCTAAAGAATAAGAGCAATCCTAAGCATATATTGCGGAGAAGGCGATGGCATCCCATTCCAGTACTCTTGCCTGGAAAATCCCATGGACAGAGGAGCCTGGTAGGTTGCAGTCCATGAGGTCGCTAAGAGTCAGACACGACTGAGCAACTTCACTTTCACTTTTCACTCTCATGCATTGGAGAAGGAAATGGCAACCCACTCCTGTGTTCTTGCCTGGAGAATCCCAGGGACAGAGGAGCCTGGTGGGCTGCCGTCTATGGAGTCACTCAGAGTCGGACACGACTGAAGTGACTTAGCAGCAGCAGCAGCAAGCATATATTGAGGTTACTGACATTGATAACCTCAGTATACACTTGAGGTTAAGACAAAGATCCATATAGTCAAAGGTGTGGTTTTTCCATTAGTCACATATGAATGTGAGAGTTGGACCATAAAGAAGGCTGAGCACCAAACAATTGATGCTTTCGAACTGTGGTGTTGGAGAAGACTCTGAAAAGACAGCAAGGATATCAACCTAGTCAATTCTAAAGAAAATCAATCCTGCATATTCACTGGAAGGATTGATGCTGAAGCTCCAGTACTTTGGCCACCTGGTGTGAAGAGCTGACTGATTGGAAAAGACCCTGATGCTGGGAAAGATTTAGCGCAGGAGAAGGGGTGGCAGGGGATAAAATGGTTAGATGGCACCACTGATTCAGTGCACATGAATTTGAGCAAAGTCCGTGAGATAGTGAAGGACAAGGAAGCCTGGAGTGCTGCAGTCCATGGGGTTGCAAAGAGTTGGACCTGACTTGCAACTGAACAACAGCAGCAAAGCATATATTGAAATCAACTGTAATTCACAAAAATAAATATTAATTCCAAACAAAAGTACATTGATATGAAACCATAATGAATTTATAGGTATTTTCTTAGCTAGAAAATTGAATGCAGCATCATTTCTGCAATGAAAGTGTTAGTCAATCAGTTGAATCCAACTCTTTGCAACCCTATGGACTGTAGCCACCAGGCTCCTTTGTCCATGAGGTTTTCCAGGCAAGAATACTGGAGTGGGTTGCAATTTCCTTCTCCAGGGGATGTTCCTGACCCAGGGATCAAACACAAGTCTCCTGCATTGCAGGCAGACTCTTCACTATCTGAGCCACCAGGGAAGCCCATATCTGCTGTTTATTTCTAGCCAGCCCCTAACTGTTGGTGCCTCGGGTCTTGTTTCTGGGTGCTGACTGATTTCTTCCGACAAATAGATTGTCCAGAAAGGGTCCTCAGTGTCACCTACAGGTCCAGTGCCAGCCCTGACCTCCGCTTCAAGCTTCATGCTCCCCGTCTCCACCTGCATGTCTCACATACATTGCAAACCTATTAATATATTGCAGAACATAATTTTTAAATTTTCATCTTTAACTCTCCCTCTCTCCTTTTCCAGTTCAGCAAATGTGCCATTACTTGCATTGTTGAAGCAAGAAACCAGGACGTTATCCTAGATCAGCACCTTCAATAGAAAGACCACGTGAACCACATATGCCGCTTTACATTTTCTAGTAGTCACATTTAAAAACACATTTAATATTACAGGCACACCTCGTTCTGTGCTTTGCTTTATTTCACTTTCCAAATACTGCGTTTATTTTGTTTTACACATTGAAGGTTGATGGCAACACTACATCACCAGATAATGCTTAACATTTTTTAGGAACAGTATTTTTTAGTTCAGGTATGTACCTAGCTTAGACATAATGCTATTGCATACAACAGACTACAGTATAGTGTAAACATAAATTTCTTTATAGTTTCCAAGTGCATTTTATTTGGTTTTCCAGTGCATAAACCAAAAAATTCATGTGACTTGCTTTATTGTGATATTGCTTTATTTTGGTGGTCTGGAACTGAACCAGTATCTTTGAGGTATGCCTGTATATTGTATTTATTAATAATCTATTGTATTTAATCCAATATGTCAAAAACATTGCTATTTCTATATCAATACAAACATTATATGTAAGGTAGTTTGCTCTTTTGTGCTCAGCCCTTGGAATCCAGAATACATTTTATACCCAGTAGTACATCTCTTGTCTTACTAGCCTCAAGTGCTCAGTAGCTACATGTGACAAGCGACTACCATATTGGACAGTACAGTCTTAGATCGAACTTCATCTTTCGTCCCTCCAGTTAGACCCACTAGCATATCCTGCTAATGGGTACTTGTCTCTATCTTGCAATATATGTAAACCATCCACTTGTCCGTACCTCCACGACGTTCACATATTTCACTTCCTACAGAAGCCTTCCTGCTGATCCCCATGCTCCTCTCACCCCTCCAGTCTGTTCTCTACCCAGCAGCAAATTAACCATTTTAAAGTAGTTACACTTGTAACAAATATTAGATGATTATATGCTAGGCTCTATGTTAGGTGTTACAGACGGCGATAGCGGGTTAAGAGCAGCTTATCCAGGTACAAATCCTACCTCTACTTATTAGCTGAGTGACCTTGAGCAAATTGCCAAACCAGTCTGTACCTCAGTTTCCTCATCTGTAAAATGGGAACAATAATAGTGTCTACCTTATTGGGTTACTGTAAGGACCCACTTAGTTAACAGATGTAAACTACATGCTTGGTACATAGAAAGCACTTCATAAGTGATAGTAATATTTTCCAAGTGATTCTGCAAGTTTGAAGTTTTGGTTACTGACTTTTTTAATAATTTTGATTTTTTATGAGAAAATGTAATTTGCCATTTTAACCACTGTACAATTCAGTGGCATTAACTACATTTACACCGTTGTTTAGTCATCACCATTAGCTATTTCCAAAACTTTTTCACCGTCCCAAATGACCTTCTGTTCACATTAAACAATAGCTCCTCGTTTTCCCCCTCCCCCAGCCTTCACTGTGAGTTACTAACGTTCAGCTTCCATTATGGAGTCCACATCTAGTTGAGGAAAGACAGATTAAATAAAAAGATATTTAACATCATGTCTGTTAATGGTAAATCCTGATGAAAAAAGAAAACCTCATAGAGAGACAGAGGACAGGAATGTTCTCATCAATGATCAAGACAGGCCTCTGAGAAAAAAATGTTGCCCAAAGAGAGGAATGAAGTGAAGGAGCAGGCTGTGCAAAAGTCCCAAATCCCCCTTGTCAAAAACCCTTCAGTGGGACCCCCACCCACCAACCCGGCATTTCAAATAAAACCAAAATTTGTTCCTCGTTGTAGGAAGCCTCTCATCAGAGCCTCTGCCTCAGGCCTTTCTGCTTCTCCCTATGGTAGTTTTTATTCCTCCTTTCTTTAAAGTATGTACTTTGAAGTCTAGAAGTCTAGATTTAGAGAAGAGAAGAAATTCCAGTGTGCTTCTATTTTATACAAATTTAACCCATGTATTAATGTTAAGTGTGTGTTTATTGCTAAATTGTGTCCTCTTCTTTGTGACACTCATGGATTGTAGCCCACCAGGCTCCTCTGTCTACAGGATTTCCCAGGCAAGAATACTGGAGTGGGTCACCAGTTCCTCCTCCAGGGGATTGAACCCATGTCTCCTGAGTCTCCTGCACTGGCAGGCAGATTCTTAACCACTGAGCCACCTGGGTTACAAACCTTAAATTTCTTACACTTTGTCATAGGAACAAAAGGTGAACACATTTGGACTTAAAATCCTGCTTCTGTCTCTTTGTACCTTTGTGTCTAGATTTCAAACCTTTCTCTGCCCACAGTGATGGGGGCTGCCATTTTTCTAAGGGCAAGTCGTGTCACTTCACCTCTCTGGTACTCAAGTTTCCTTAACGGGGAAAGGGCCAGAATATAGACCTTACCAGCTGGTTGTAGTGGTGAAGGACTCAGAGTAATGCACTGAGCCTTATCTTCCCTTTGATGTTAGTTACTGTTAATATAACCATTATTTTTTTCAATAGCTACGCTCCTTTTCTTATAACATAATTTCTTGGCCAGATGTAAAATTAATACTAAATCATGCATGTTTATTTTTCCTTTGCTCTATGGAGTCCTTAACTAGGAGGTGTTTTCCAGTTATTAAACACAAGGCCTCCATCTAGTGGCCAAACTGTATATAATATTTTTCAACCTATGGGTCTTGGGGGAAAGCATTGTTTTTGATGGAATAAAATTGAATATAAAGTATCAGAGTGATGACAGTTGTTTTGTAAATTTAACAGATAATCCACAAAATTGTTTTATTGAAATATTAAAGCATACCCGTATATGTACTTAGGCACAATATGAACTACTTTTTCTGGTAGAGGCCATTTTAAAAACATTCAGCAAGTCACTGGTATAAGCAACTTGGTTTAAGTTAGGGGTGAACATTGGGCTTAACTTGGACTGAATTTTGGAATTATTGGGGGAGCTTAAAAAATACCATTGTTTTGTACCAACTCCAAAAATTCTGATTTATTTGTTCTGGAATGTCACCTGGACATTAGGATTTTTTAAAAAGGTACTCAAGTAATTCCCTGTGTAGCAAAATTTGGAACTTATCTTAGGTCCATCAAAAATTAGTTTTGTATGTGAGAGAATTGTGACCCAGAAGTTTAAATGACTTATCAGAAGTCACACTCGTAATTACTAGAAAAATTTCATGAACGACCTTGATGGATATTTGTTAGAAATTCAGGAGATGTTTCATTTCATTTTTTGGAATGCTTTTAAAAGAGAGAGAGAAAAGTGGAGAATATACAATGTCTATCTAATCTGTTTTACAAATTATAAACTGACTTATATTTCAATAGATTTGTAGATTTTATCTGTTAATTTTTCATTTACAGAATTAATTCAAATTAGATTCTGTGTGTCTAATTTATAGAATCAAATCTATAAATTTGATGTATACAGTGATTTAACTACATCAGTGATTTTTTTGTTTTCACAATATCCAGTCTGAGGGCATTTTCCATATATATCCCTGAATATAATGAGATAGTTTCACTTGCCTGTTATTTTCTTACAATGTTTGTGTTGTGGATGCCTCATCTCCTACTAACAGCTAGGAAAGCACTTGTGACCATCATCCTGTATGATGATTAAATGCAGAGGTGCTCATATTTCAGAACTCTATGGTCTACAGAGAGAGAAGACACACACCTGGATTTCAGGGTTAAAGGGGCACGTAAAGCATTAGAATATAACATGAGGATATCTGTTATATGTCAAAGTGCCCTCAGCCAACTGATAGGATATGTATATACTGGTGCAATAGGTATTTGGGGTCAAGGGAGGCTTTGAGGAGATGATTTTTGAGTGGGGGAAAAGAGGGATTTAGATGTAAATGGTCGAAATAAAGCTAATAATCATTTTAGATCAGATCAGATCAGTCGCTCAGTCGTGTCCAACTCTTTGCGACCCCATGAACCGCAGCACGCCAGGCCTCCCTGTCCATCACCAACTCCCGGAGGTCACTCAGACTCACATCCATCGAGTCAGTGATGCCATCCAGCCATCTCATCCTCTGTCGTCCCCTTCTCCTCCTGCCCTCAATCCCTCCCAGCATCAGAGTCTTCTCCAATGAGTCAACTCTTCACATGAGGTGGCCAAAATACTGGAGTTTCAACCTTAGCATCATTCCTTCCAAAGAAATCCCAGGGCTGATCTCCTTCAGAATGGACCGGCTGGATCTCCTTGCAGTCCAAGGGACTTTCAAGAGTCTTCTCCAACACCACAGTTCAAAAGCATCAATTCTTCGTCGCTCAGCCTTCTTCACAGTCCAGCTCTCACATCCATACATGACCACAGGAAAGACCATAGCCTTGACTAGGTGAACCTTTGTTGGCAAAGTAATGTCTCTGCTTTTCAATATGCTATCTTGGTTGGTCATAACTTTCCTTCCAAGGAGTAAGCGTCTTTTAATTTCATGGCTGCAGTCACCATCTGCAGTGATTTTGGAGCCCAGAAAAATAAAGTCTGACACTGTTTCCACTGTTTCCCCATCTATTTCCCATGTAGTGATGGGACCAGATGCCATGATCTTCGTTTTCTGAATGTTGAGCTTTAAGCCAACCTTTTCACTCTCCACTTTCACTTTCATCAAGAGGCTTTTTAGTTCCTCTTCACTTTCTGCCATAAGGGTGGTGTCATCTGCATATCTGAAGTTATTGATATTTCTCCGGGCAATCTTGATTCCAGCTTGTGCTTCATCCAGCCTAGCATTTCTCATGATGTACTCTGCATAGAAGCTAAATAAGCAGGGTGACAATATACAGCCTTGACGTACTCCTTTTCCTATTTGGAACCAGTCTGTTGTTCCATGTCCAGTTCTAACTGTTGCTTCCTGACCTGCATATAGGTTTCTCAAGAGGCAGGTCAGGTAGTCTGGTATTCCCATCTCTTTCAGAATTTTCCACAGTTTATTGTGATCCACACAGTCAAAGGCTTTGGCACAGTCAATAAAGCAGAAATAGATGTTTTTCTGGAACTCTCTTGCTTTTTCCATGATCTAGCGGATGTTGGCAATATGATCTCTGGTTCCTCTGCCTTTTCTAAAACCATCTTGAACATCAGGAAGTTCACGGTTCACATATTGCTGAAGCCTGGCTTGGAGAATTTTGAGCATTACTTTACTAGCGTGTGAGATGAGTGCAATTGTGCAGTAGTTTGAGCATTCTTTGGCATTGCCTTTCTTTGGGATTGGGATGAAAACTGACCTTTTCCGATCTTGTGGCCACTGCTGAATTTTCCAAATGTGCTGGCATATTGAGTGCAGCACTTTCTCAGCATTTAGAGTGAAAAGCTTTTTATATAGAAAAGGAGAAATTGGGGAAGGTGGTTTGGTCGCTGAGAGAGGAGGGAAGAGAAATACCTGATAAAGACATAGGAAAAGGTGAAATGGGTATATGGCTTCCATTGTGAGGCATTTTTAGTGGTAGGAAGTCAAAGCCCCCAGAAGAACCTAGATAAAGCCCATCTTCCGCACCATCCAGGGAAGGAAGCTGCGACATGGAGACCTCGATGAGGTGGCACCATCACCCCACATCTTCCCTCCTGCTTCAGTGTCTCCCTCAGCTGGAGCAGGAGGCCTCACCTCCCTAAATTTGAGAGGCAATTAAGATTCGATATATTCTGTATGTCTTCATCAGCTTAAAAATATTCATTTGGTAAATTAAAATATGAATACACAGAGGTAAAAACAATTTCTTAAACCCTTATGCCTGCTCAAAGAAACTTTAGTGTGTGTTAGTTGCTCAGTCTTGTCCTACCTTCTTCGACAACATGAATTACAGCCCACCAGACTCCTCTGTCCATGGAGATTCTCCAAGCAAGAATACCGGAGTGAGTTGCCATGGCCTCCTCCAGGTCTTCCCAAACCAGGGATCGAACCTGGATCTCCCACATTGTAGGCAGATTCTTTACCATCTGAGCCACTAGGGAAGCCACCAAAGAAACTGAGCCATACTAAAAATGTTAAGAACTTGACCAAAACCAATTCGAATCAGGAAATGTCTAATCTAACAGATATAACGTGGGCAAACTCCAGGAGATGATAAGGGACAGGGAGGCCTAGAATGCTGCAGTCCATAGGGTTGCAAAGAGTCGGACACGACTGGGCGACTGAACAACAACATCAGCAGATATAAAGGTATAAAGGAGAAGCAATACAAAGTGAGAGACTTCTATAGGCAGAAGGGAACAGGAACGAGGAAGTTCTACTAAACCAAAAAAAAAAAAAAAAAAAGCTAGCTGTTTATTTCAAGGTCACTTTGCTTTAGGGGAAGGCAGTGGTTCCCCTAGCTGTGCCTATCAGGCAGTTCCTGATCAGCTGGTTTAAGATTCCATCTCTAGGAGAGCCAAAACTGTAATTCAGTTAAGTCTCAGTTTGATGACGTGAGGCTTAGCATAAACAATTCCATATAGGGCCTATTGTCCTGTTTTTAACATACTTATGAGTGTATTACAGAGGTTTGAGCCTAATAAACCACCATTAAAACTAAAGACTAGAGCACAGATAATAAAACATGATCATTAAACAGCTGAAACCAGACATTTAGTTCAGGGTTTTCTGAACCTCAGCTCTATGGACATTTTAGATTGAGGGTTTATTGTGTGCACTGTAGACTGTTTGGCAGCATTCCTGGTCTCTACCCATCAAATACCAGTAGCAACCCTTCCACCACCACCCCCAGGTTATGACAACTGAAAATGTCTTCAGGGGGCAGAATACCTCTCCCTTCTCTCCGTCCCTGCTCCCTCCTTCCTTCCCCTCTCCCTGCATTGAGAACTATTGATGTAGATTATATTAATATAAGGATGTCTGGGGCTTCCCTGGTGGCTCAGACAGTAAAGAATCTATCAACAATTCAAGAGACACAGGTTTGATCCCTGAGTTGGGAAGATCCCCTGGAGAAAGGAATGGCTATCCACTCCAATATTCTTGCCTGGAAAATCCCACAGACAGAGGAGCCTGGTGGGTTACAGTCTGTGGGGGTCGCAAACAGTCAAACACAACTGAGCGACTAACACTTCCACTTTCTGGTGTTTACAGCTAGTTGGTCTAGGATTTGAGATAAGTGGCCAGGGAGCTGTACCTCCTGCATCTCAGTTTGTATGGCTCAAACTCAGCTCTGGATAACTGCTCCGGCAGAGCTGGAGGGGTACTCAATCAAAGCCTCCAGGAGTAGAGATGGACTCTGCAGCTGGCAGTTTATTCCCCTCAGCATCACCCCTGCCAACTCAAGTTGCCTGACCCATCTAGAGTCTCTTTAGAACTGTAGGAACTGGTCTCCCTCTCAGAGGATTTCCAAGTACAAAGGAATTCCCTTGTTCACACCGGGATGTCTGTGAATGTTATGGCCACTTCAGAATGCTCCTGACCCCAGTCTCAGCCTGACATAAACTCCTTCCAGCCACACTCCAGTGGCCAGCAGCCCTGGAGCAGGCTGTGTTTCAGTTTCCCTGTCCAAAGCATTGGCTCTGACCCACGGAGCCTCAGGAAGTGGGAAGCAGCGGGCAGGGAGGCCCAGCCAGGAATGTTGGGCCTTTTTCTTTGAAAACAAAGGATCCACTTTAGGCTAGCAAGAAATATCCGGAAAAAAACCTCTGACCTTGATTATAATCAAATAAAGGATGGGATTGAGAGAAAACTATCTTTCATGCTATGAATAATTGTCATTGTGTTAGACTTTTTAGCATATCATTTCTCTTTCAGAACCGTCTCGATTACCTAATTTGCAAGAGAAGCAATTAATCCTCAAAGCAAATTGTTAGAAGAGATTCTAGAAGGATTTCATTGGTTTTTATTTTTTTAATAAACACCATTATTTCCTGGGCTCTGTATTTTCTTAAGAAATGCCTGATCATCATAAAGAGTGGAAAAAATTCATAATTATCCAATACAACTTTAAAATTTCCAGAGAAAATAGTCCAGGCATATTTTTTTTAATGCAAATACCACCATCACAGACACCTTAATGGATCCTAGTGACTCTTAGTAAGGCCCATTCTTTTAGTCTTTTTTTTTTTTTTTCAGAATGTTTAGGAAACTGAATTCTGTACAGCAGCTAGCACTCTGCTGGCTTGAATTTGGGGTTACTGGCTTCCTAACTTCCCTTCTGCCTGCGCTTTACAGCTCCTGATGTCACATGGCCTTCATCCGTTCCTACTCCTTCTGTGGTTTTCCTGTTAGCCAGCACTTCTCTCCCCTGTCAGACTTTTCTTCTCTTTAAGGCTCAAAACCATGAGTCAGCCACTTGCGTTAGCTTGATTCCCTTAGTCCTCAGGCTGGGAGTACAAGGTTAACCTTTGAAAGAGAATCTTTTACTTTGGTGAAGAATTGCAAAATGAATGATCCTCCAATTACAAAACAACAACAAAAAAATGTTCCTCCAAAAATGTGTATTATTCTTTTCAGACATCTTCTGAGAAAGAAGATGAAATGGGGGAGGAGAAACCTTTGAGGTGAATATAGAAGGCTCTGCAGCTCTCATCTGCCTAATATTTGCCATCCCTTAACATAATCACTTTCACTTTTCACTTTCACACAATGGAGAAGGCAATGGCAACCCACTCCAGTGTTCTTGCCTGGAGAATCTCAGGGACGGCGGAGCCTGGTGGGCTGCCGTCTATGGGGTCGCACAGAGTCGGACACGACTGAAGCGACTTAGCAGCAGCAGCAGCAACATAATCCCGCTAAGCACTCAAGTAAATGTATGATCTCACCTCACTGTTAACCTGTTTAGCATCAGTTTTCATCCTGAGATCTTTCATTGTCAGTATTGTGTATTCATCTGTATTGTTTCACTTGATTAAACAAGAAGTGTCAACAGGAGTGGAAAGGGGAGACCAAGGCTTTTCAAACAGTAAAATTAGTTCACACCATAATGCCCCAGAACAAAAGCTGGACATAAGTAAATTATTCATACAAGCTGAAAAAAAATCAACCCGTTGCTTTGTAATAATGTCTAGCACAGCACAGGAAGGCAATGGCACCCCACCCCAGTACTTTTGCCTGGAAAATCCCATGGACAGAGGATCCTGGTGGGCTCCAGTCCATGGGGTCGCTAAGAGTAGGACACGACTGAGCGACTTCACTTTCACTTTTCACTTTCATGCATTGGAGAAGGAAATGCCAACCCACTCCAGTGTTCTTGCCTGGAGAATCCCAGGGACGGGGGAGCCTGGTGAGCTTCCATCTATGGGGTTGCACAGAGTCAGACATGACTGAAGTGACTTAGCAGCAGCAGCAGTAGCAGCTAGCACAGCAAGTGAAAGGGGTATCCAGAAATAGGCATTTAAGTATTTATTGATAATACCCATAACTTCGGGGCTGACTCTCTCCACTTAATTTAAAAGGGGCTACATATAATAAGCCATAGTGTCCTGCAGACATCACTATTTCTTTCAATTGTCTGCATGCTACTCTAACCCTAGAGAAACAGCAAGATTATAAATGAGTGTTTGCACTGGGAACTTTACCTGCTCTGACAGGCTGCTTCAGTTGCACACGGTACACATTGGCCTGTTACACTACTAGATGCATTTGCCTCAATTCTTGGCCCCATCCTCCTCCTGACCCTCAGGTGACAGACGTACAGTGCCCAGACATGTGAAGGGCCACAAAGCTTTGCAAATCAGGGAGGTATGATAATCAGGGCAGTGACACATAAGAACTCAGATAGGACTGAGTCTTTTTAAATTTGTATAACCAGTGCACTGAGAGAGCTGAACTCAACGGAGGACACAAGGAAAGAGACGTTTTCCTGCATCACTGCCTTCAAACATGCTTTGCTAGATTCCTTCCCCACCCCAGAAGCTCTCTCATCCAGATGCTTTCAAGACTCACTTTCAACTATTAAAAAGTTCAGGTGACTCTAAATCAGAAGGTCGACTTCACACCCAGCCTTAAGTGTCAGCCTCTCCTTGGTTCCCGTTCTCAGGCCTGCAATAGACAGTAGAGCAGCCTGAACAGTTCTGCACCATCTTTCCTTATTATTCCTTCACATCCCACACCCAGCCATGTGGTCCTCAAAATGCTGCTTCTGCCTGCAAGCCAAAAAAGAGGAAGGAGGGTGGTTGGAAGGAAAAGAGCAAAAACTGACAGAAACTTATCCAGCCTTGTCTGCCATCTTGAATTTCCACATCTGGTGTCCAAATGCTGGCTCTGTCATGGAGCTCACAGTGAGGAGAAATTCAGTGGGTCCTCTATGTACCCCGACATGAGTGATGTTATCTGATTTCTGTGCCTGCAGCCCCCTCATTTTCTCTTACCGGCAGGGTCCCCATATAGCCAGCATGGGTAAAGTCTCATCAGAATGGCTGGAGCCTAGCCATCTGTCATGATTCCAGTTAGTCCCTGAGAAACTCACTCATCCTTACCCCTTACCTTGTCCAGGCGAGTCTCTGAAGGCACAGGCCGCTCTGCGCCTCCTCTGCCTGTGTGGGCAGCTCTCTTCAGGATGTTCTTCCCACAGTTCCCTAGGATGTAATTGGAAACTACTCTCCATATTTGAGAATCTTTCACAGCTTCTGGGGCCACATCTTGGGTTCTCTCAAGAAGTCTCTAAGTGTGATCCACCTCTGGTATTCACTGGAGCAGAATCAATGGGTTTCTGTAGCTCAGCAGGTCTTAGAGAGTAAAACGTGTTCTCTCAGTCCTCACAGATAGGACTTCCTACTTCCCTCCCTTCATGGGGGTAGGGGTAGAGGTGAGGGAAGCAGTGCCCACCCCAAGGAGAGGCAAAAGCAAAGCAGACTCCCCTCCAGTTCCCTTCAGTGAATCTCTTCCTAGTTTTCCATTCTGTTACATAGACTAGAGGTGAGTGATGGAGACAAGGACCACAGGAATAAGGTGATCACTTTTCAGTCAGCCCAGCAGGTATGTCTAGCAACTCCTCTTCACAGTGTTGCAATAGCCTATGGCTCTGGTCCCAGTGAAAATTCTGAGATTTCAGGAAGAGTCCTAGTGATGGGTAATTTTATGTGTCAAACTGACTAGACTACCCAGATATTTGGCCAAATACCAATCAAGATGTCACAGTGAGAGTATTTTTAGATGAGATTAACATTTAAATCAGCTGAGTAAAGCAGATTACTCTCCATAATGTGAGTGGGCTTCAACCAATTGAAGGCTTTTAAAGAAAAACATTGGTCCACCAAGAAAGGAGGAGGAATACTGCCTGCAGACACCTTCAGTCTCAAGCTGTAACATCAGCCCTTCCCTGAGTCTCCAGCCTACCAGCATACCCTGCCAATTTCAAACTTTCCAGCCCTCCACAACCATGTAAGCCAACTTCTAAAAGTATATATAGAGATAGACACACACACACACTTTGTTGGTTTTGGAAGCTTCTCTGGAGAACTCTAAATAATACAGCCCCCTTTAACATTTTACAGTTAGTCTCAGTTCTACTAAGACTCATAACTTGTTTTGCTCACTCTGGACACCATGATCTCATTGTCAGGAGTCAGTGGATTCTACCCATTGTTGTTCAGTCGCTAAGTTATGTCTGACTCTTTGCAACCCCAAGGACTTCAGCACCCCAGGCTTCCCTGGTAGCCATATGGTAAAGAATCTTCCCGCAATGCAAGAAAGACACAGGTTTGATCCCTGCATCAGGAAGATCCCCGGGAGAAGGGAATGGTTACCCACTCCAGTATTCTTGCCTGGAGCATTCCATAGACAGAGGAGTGTGGTGGGCCAGTCAATGGGATTGCAAAGAGTCAGACATGACTGAGCAACTAATACTTTCTATCTATTGTAAACATCTATTTGTCAGTATCTGGAACAGTTCTTCAACTCAGAACTTTACAAAAAAACATCACCAAGAAATACAACACGTATGATGAGATGAGAACAGTTTACAATTGTCTGGCATATAACTTTACACAGCCACATACAACTATCCATCTGACTGTGACTTTTGTTTCCAAATTGTTTTCCCTAAAATACTAATTAAATCTATCATGATCAACTCCAGACTTTGTGTCACCCACACTCTTACTGTCTTGGGCTTCCCTTGTGGCTCAGCTGGTAAAGAATCTGCCTGCAATGCAGGAAACCTGGGTTCGATCCCTGGGTTGGGAAGATCTGCTGGAGAAGGGAAAGGCTACCCACTCCAGTTTTCTGGCCTGGAGAATTCCATGGACTGTATAGTCCATGGGGTCGCAGAGTCGGACAGGACTGAGCAACTTTCACTTTCACACTCTTACTGTCAAGCCCTGTATGACCATATTGTTCTTGCCATAAAGTAGCCCATGCTGCAGTGAGGATAATTTCAGATGCCTTATTTCTAATTCATCAACATCCTCAGGTTCAAGTCACACTTGCTTAGAGTTCAGTGTAAGCACTTTTCATTAGATGTAGTTCAAGGAAATTGTATTTCTCTGGCTCCCTCTGCCAAATGCTTGCCCCTAGCAACCTGTTTCCCTGGGAACGGTCTCTCCCCCTCTCTGCAGTGCCGCATTTTGCTGCTGCTCTCTACTGCCCCGGGGTTCTGCACTGGCCACACCATGGCCATAGAAGCTTCTCATCATGAGCCCTCATTCTTGCAAATTAAGTCCAAATTAAAACCAGAGCTCCTATCACCCAGAAACGTGATCCTGTGGTTGAAATGGTACTGCTTAACTCCACAACTGAGTGGGTCACAAAATCCCATCACCACTGTTTCTAACCAACAGAACTAACATTTACTAAATATTTCCTGTGGTCCAGGCACCATTCAAAGCACTTTATTCAAAGCCCTAATTAGTCCTCCCAAGAATCTTTGAAGCTTGCATTGTAATTAGGCCATCTTACTGAGGTCCAAGAGGTTAAAGAAAGAATCCACACAGCCAGTGGGGCAGGAATGGGCTTCAAAGCCCATGTTCTTTACTATAATGTTATGGTCCCCGGAAAGAATATCCTGTCTGAAGGTCAGCCTTATCTTTATAGACAGAGAGACATTTATATATTTAGGGCTTCCCTGATGGCTAAGTGGTAAAGAATCAGCCTGCCAATGCAGAAGACATGGGTTCAATCCCTGGGTCGGGAAGATCCCCTGGAGAAGGAAATGACAACCCACTCGAGTATTTTTGCCTTGGAAATCCCATGGACAGAAGAGCCTGGTGGCTACAGTCCACAGTGGTCACAAGATAGTCAGACATGACTTAGCAACTAAGCAACAACAAAATAGGATTCTGTATACAATTTGTAAAATTGATTATATGTGTCAGTGTCTACACCAGAAAAGCTTTTGATAGGAAGAACATTTACATGAGACCAAAAAAAAGTCTTAAGAAATAAGGGGCTTCATTCTGCATGTGCGTGCTCAGTTATGTCTGACTCTTTGCAACCCCGTGGACTGTAGCCCACCAGGCTCCTCTATCCGTGGTCTTTTCCAGGCAAGAGTATTGGAGTGGGCTGCCATTGCCTTCTCCTAGCTCAGGCCCTAGGACTCACTTGTTTAAGCCTCTCTGACTGTTGTCTGGCTCCAGGAATACAGTAGGAAAAGACCAGAATTCAGCAACATAAACTCCTCAAGCCAGATTCTTTTTTTTTTTAATTCCAGAAGTCTTGGTTAAAATTTTTCAAATCAGTTTCTATTTTTTGCTTATTTCAAATGTACTTCTTTTATAAGCTATAAGTCTTAAAGTTAGTACTTTGGAACTAAAATGATGAAAGATTTCCTTTTAGATCACTCATTTGAAGAATCCATCCTTTAACTTTGCTGGTTAAATATTTCCCTTAAATCTAACCTTATGATAGCTCTCCTTGCCACTTAAGGCCACTTTCTCCAATTCTGCGGGTTATTGATTTCAAATGAATTTCTGACTCAGTCCTTCCTGTGGGTAAGATAGTTTGCTTCTTCATCCTTTGTCCAGAATAAAATCGGTTCCTTTATTCTTTCACTAAAGTCCAGTCTCCATGCTTTTACTCAGGACCGTAACTTATTCTTCAATTATAGTCTCATACCAGCAGCAACTGTATCACCAGGGAGCTGCCTAGAAATGATCCTCTGGCCCTACCCTGTGGTGTGTGTTAAGTCACTTCAGTGATGTCTGACTCTTTGTGATCCTGTGGACTGTAACCAACTAGGCTCCTGTGTCCATGGGATTCTCCAGGCAGGAATACTGGAGTAGATTGCCATGCCCTCCTCCAGGGAATTTCCTGACCCAGCCATTAAACAAGCATCTTTTATGTCTCTTGCATTGGCAGGCGGTTCCCCACTAGTGCCGCCTGACCCTACCCTAGACCTACAGAATCAGAAACACTGGGGTGGGGTTCCACATATTGTATTTGAACAAACCCCCGGGTGATTCTGACACATGCTTAAATTGAGCACCAATGCACCAGCCTTTCCTTTCTCAAGCTTTTTATTTTCCCTGATCAGTAAGCAGCAGGTAACCGGAGCTAAGCTAGACTGTAGACCTCATTCCCATCTTAAAACTTGGGAGTTTCAACAGCCTTGGAAACCAGCCAAATCTAAACAGATAGACCTAGGTAAATTGCTTCTTTTAAATCCCTTCTCATCAATTCAGTTTTCCATCCACTAAGATTCCTGCTGTTAGTGTCCAAATGTTCTCATCTGTCCTATAGATCTTAAGTAATGAAGAAGCACTGAGTTTACAGGTCAGCCTCCCTTGACGATCACTGGGGGAAATAAAGAGAAATTACCTTCCTGAATTGTGTTTTGGAGCATAAGGCTTGCTGTTCAGCATGTATTTTTCATTTGCCTCTGGCTGTTAACCAAACTTCAGTGAAACGGAGTTGCCAGGCCTTAGTCAGAAAATTGGAGTGATGGCATGTATACTCCTTCTCCTGAGACAGTGTTCCTAGTGACCATCAACGCACTTAGAAGGGCCATTCTCAAAATAAAAATAGTCCTCAGTCTTGCCAAGTTTTAGAAAGCTGACCAAAAATTCTCAGAGACTTCACTTTAACTTTGTGACTAATTGTGTTGTATACTGCTCTTGACAGGTGACTGACAAACAGGCATTTTATGAAAGTCATGATGGAGTGTATGCTTTATTGTGACTCCTAGTACATTATAAACAGAATGCAAAGTGCATTTTGTGCAATTTTAATGTCATTTTAAATTTTAAATTTGTGCAAATTTTAATGTCAGTGAATTTGCATTTCTTGAAATGAGTCTTGGAAAAGCCAGATAACCTTTCCCTACCTTTTCCTGAAAACAATGTTTGTAATATATATATAGTTTTTTGCATATTATTGTATATAAATATTTATATATATAGTTATAGTTCCTGCAGCTATGCTTAGAAGTTAAAGAGGATTAAGTTGACAAGAGAGCTTCCCTAGTGGCTCAGTGGTTAAGAATTTGCTTGCCAACATAGGAGACACAGATTCTGTCCCTGGATCGGGAAGATTCCCTGGAGAAGGAAATGGCAACCCACTCTAGTATTCTTGCCTGGAAAATCCATGGACAGAGGAGCCTGACTGGCTACAGTCCATGGGGTCACAAAATAGTCAGACATGACTTAGCAACTCAACAACAACAAAATTTGGCAAGAAGGAACATTAAGGATTCAGTAACCTGTGATATCATTCATTGATGTTATACAGTCATTCTGTCCAAGGCACTGATATTGTCAAGCAGAGCAAGGGAGAACAACATGCATTTAAATATATATATAGATAGATAGATAAGTATCAATAAATCTTCCCTGGGTTGGGAAGATACCCTGGAGAAGGAAATGGCAACCCACTCCAGTATCCTTACCTGGAAAATCTCATGGACAGAGGAGCCTTGCAGGCTACAGTCCATGGGGTTGC
Source organism: Tragelaphus eurycerus (assembly GCA_935064755.1). Lineage (NCBI taxonomy): Eukaryota > Metazoa > Chordata > Mammalia > Artiodactyla > Bovidae > Tragelaphus > Tragelaphus eurycerus. The sequence continues at coordinate 30,215,346 of CAKXYN010000004.1, read as the reverse complement.
AAAGAGTCAGACATGACTCAGCAACTTCACTGATGAAGGTGAAAGAGGAGAGTGAAAAAGCTGGCTTAAAACTCAATGTTTAAAAAAAAAAAAAAATGAAGATCATGGCATCTGATCCCATCACTTCATAGCAAATAGATGGGGAAGACAATGGATCAGTAAATCACTCTTCAAATTAGGGACCACGTCTGCTCAAAGAGCCCATGATGTGAATCTTGTGTAGCCTCTCTTTTTCACTGAGCCAGTCACAAAACCTGTCCACTCTCTCTCTTCCTTGACAAGAGATTACCTTTTCCTCTTTACTGAGGGACAAAGGACATCCACCAAAAACCCCTTGATCACCCCTGCCCATCTCCATCTCAGAAGGTCTCCTCAGCTCCCTCTAACCCAGTCTGTAAAGTATCTCAGCAGGAAAGACTGCTCTCCACAGATACCGCTCAGCCTCAGCTGCCTCAGGTGTTATACAAACTCAGAGTCTCTCCCCTCGGAACACCAAGCAGACCCTCATTTTCTCTCACCTGCACTCTTAACTAGTCCCTCCAACTGCAGCCTTTTTCTTCTCAACACTTTACACCTGTTCACAAGGTAAGAGTTATCTTGTTATAAGACATACATTACTATGTTGGTCCCCTACTCAGAAACTCCGTATTACCTAAAAAGAACTAAAATTAGAAAAATTATTGATTTTGAATCTCGAGGTACTCCACAACCCACCTCAAGACCCTCTGCCTTCCTTTTCAGAATAACTCTGTCCTTTATACTTCTATTTCTAGCTCATAAAGCTGCCTGCTGTTCTCTGAGCATCACTGCCCACCTTCAGACCGCTTGCCATTTTCCCTTCTATAGTGTCTTATCTCTCGGCTTGTTGAAATGCTTGTCCTCCGTGTGCTTCAGTTCCAATCAGTGGCACCCACTTCTGTGTACCCATTTTACACGTTTATCACAACACTGCCTTCCACTGTGGCCAGTTGTTTGTGCCTGAGAACAGGAACCATGGCCTTTTCATTTTTTTTTATCTTTTGCAATGACAAATATGTTAATTTACCAAAATTAGATGTTTAGGCACTGAATTAGATTGTGCGCTGTTAACCAAGTGTATAATCACAGAGGTATTACAGGGAAGCAAAGAATGTTAACTCATTTTTATCATTTTCTTCTATAATGTTACTTTAAAAATGTCTAGAATATGTTCTGTTGACATGCAGTTAAATTTTCATTTGAAGAAAGCATAATGGAAGCCCTTGTTTAAAGTAGAAAGATAAGGCTGGGATTAGAAATTCAAAGTCCTAGCCCTGGCTGTCTCCACCAGCTGCATGGGTTCATGCATGCTAAGTCACGACTGTCATGTCCAACTCTTTGTGACCCTATGGACTATAGCCTGCCAGGCTCCTTTGTCCATGGGATTCTCCAGGCAAGAATACTGGAGTGGGTTGCCATGCCCTCCTCTGGGGTAATCTTCGCATCCCAGGGATCAAACCTGTATCTGTTGTGTCTCCTGAATTGGTAGGCAGGTTCTTCACCACTAGCACCTCCTAGGGCTTTTTCCACTAACCTAGCTGCATGAGTTCAGGCATGTCATTTAATCTTTGGTGAAGACAGTTTCCTCGTACGTAGAATGAAAAGTTGGTACTACATTCTCCTCAAGGTGTCTATCATGTCTAGATTTTATCTTTTTAGCCATCACCATTATCTTTTATTACCTTTTACTATATAAAATCTACAAGTTGTTCAGTCTGATGAACCATTTTTCCTGCTGCTGCTGCTGCTGCTAAGTCGCTTCAGTCATATCCAACTCTGTGCGACCCCATAGACGGCAGCCCACCAGACTCCCCGTCCCTGGGATTCTCCAGGCAAGAACACTGGAGTGGGTTGCCATTTCCTTCTCCAATGCATGAAAGTGAAAAGTGAAAGTGAAGTCGCTTAGTCGTATCCGACTCCTAGCAACCCCATGGACTGCAGCCTACCAGGCCCCTCCATCCATGGGATTTTCCAGGCAAGAGTACTGGAGTGGGTTGCCATTGCCTTCTCCAACCATTTTTCCTACCATAGGTTAATTATATATTAGATGTTATAAGGTTTTCTTGATGGCTGAAAGGTCTCAATCCAGTTGCTCAGTCAAGTAATTAACCCCCTGAGAGAGAAGATGAGGCTTCTTTCCAGTCTTTCCATGGAATAACCAAGAACGAAGCTCACTGGAAGAAAAAATATTGGGAAGAGTGCTAAACCCACAGCACACCACTCACATGAGCTGCCGTCTATTCATCTAACAATATCTACTGAACCTGTTATGAGCGAAACACTGTTTAGGCATGAAAATATGATGATAAACAAGACAAAGACCTTGCTTTCTTGCAGCTTATAGTAGAGGGGAAAGATAATGAACAGTAATGAATTTCTTTGTAAATTGGGGTATAGTTGTTCATGTTGTGTTAGTTTCTGCTGTACAATGAAGTGAATCAGTTATACGTATACAGATATCCCCTCCCTCTTGGACCTCCCTCCTCCTCCCCCAGCCCCCTACCCGTCTAGGTCACCACAGCACTGAGCCGAGCTCCTTGAGCTACACAGCAGGTTCCCACTAGCTATCTTTTTTACACATAAGAGGAAAATATTTTCAAACAAAGCAGTTGGCATGGAATTAAGCTACAAAATATACAGGCCATGCAGCTCAATACAAGAAAAAAAACCAACTAAAGAACAGGCAGAAGACTAAATAAAGACATTTCTCCAAAGAAGACATACAGATAGCCAAGAAGCACATGAAAGATGCTCAACATCACTAATTATTAGAGAAATGCAGATCAAAACTACAATGAGGTGTCAGCTCACACCAGTCAAAATGGCCATCATCAAAAAGTCTACAAGCAGTAAATGCTGGAGCAGGGGTGGACAAAAGGGAACCCTCTTGTCCTGTTGGTGGGAATAAATTAATTTTTTAAAGGTAATTTTAGTCGGTGATAAGATACAATTAGAAACAATATGACAATAGGTACTTCAATGGCTAATTTAGCTTGAAAATCTAGTTAAGGAGGCGACATCTGAGCTGATGGTTGAATTTAGAATGACTGGATCAGTCATACCTGAAAAATCTAGGAACACTAGGAAAGCTACCCAACTGTAAGTCAGGATTTTAGTGGGCCTATTCCAAGAGGAAGCAAGAAGTTATCCATTTTCTCCTATAGGGAGAACGTCAAAGTTGAGACCCAATTCAAAGTTCAAAATCTCTCTAAGGCAAGCTAAAGTTCATTGATCATCTTTCACATCCTATAGCAGCTACTCACACTTGTTTTTCCAATACACACATAAGATGGGGTTCGTATTTGTAGAACACTACTATGGGCAGACCCAGGATTTTTATGGCCTGTGGCACAATAAAGATAGACCTGGGTCATGAGCAACTTGTGGAACTTTGCCCCTTTTAGTCCCATTCAGAAACATATATGAAAAGCAAAGTAAGTGAGAATGTCACTGTTAGAACTAGTAGTTGCCAGAGGGGAGGAAGTTGGGGGAATGGGCAAAATAGGCAAAGGGCATTAGGAGGAATATAGTCAAATAATACTGTAACAACTCTGAATGGTGTGTAAGGTACAAAAATATTGAATCCCTATATTGTAGCCCTGAAACTGTTTAAGTCAACTGATTTCAATTAAAAAGAGAATGTTACTATTAATAGCCCTAATAATTTTTCATTCACCAACTTTAGTAATTCCTTTTCAGTAACATGTGACATCTAGTGGCAGATTGAGTCACAGTAATCAGTCTGCAGAATTAGGTCCCTGTTCCCCAGTCAGTCTGCATTTGAGTCAGCCATCCTTCAATACCATTGTGTACCATTGCCGGCAGACTATTAAGGTGAGCTCTGTCCCAGTCATTCTCTGGAACAAAATGGATAGCACAATGAATTTGAAGTTCTGTAGACCCAAGCTTGGATCTTTGTTTTCCCATAAGCTTGCATTCTCAACCTTGGGAACAATAGTACCTAAATCATAACTTCACTGTAAGTGCTGTGTTATTTAGTCACTAAGTCGTGTCCAACTCTTTGTGACCCTATGGACGTTAGCCTGCCAGATTCCTCTGTCCATTGGATTTCCCAGGCAAGAATTCTGGAGTGGGTTGCCATTTCCTCCTCCATGTAAGTGCTATGATTATAGATAAAAATAAAACCTTTGTTGTTATTGAGAGTTGCCTCTTAAAAGCACCCTTTTCATTTATAATTGCAAGCACTATAGAAGGAAGCTACTAACTCCATCTGGAGGGTCCTTTCCCAACCTCACCCCAATTTGTCCATTTAAATCCTATTTAATCATCAAGTGCCAGTTTGAGTTTAGCTTCCTTCCCAATCCAGTAAAACTTCTGATTAGTTTTATTTTCTCTGGAGGTCTGTGAGCTCCAACTAACATTACCAGGCTCTTTGTCCCTTTGTGTCCAGCTTTCTTTCCCATCCCGTCTAGCCTATAACCTCAGGAAGAACAAGAATCTTGCCCTTCATTTATTGTGCCTTCCTTTTTACTTACATGATGAATAAATAAATGAATTCTTATTCTCAATGTGAAGCCCTCCCTTGAGCCTATATTTCAAATCAAAGGCACCCAACTCTTTGAACCTGTTTCATATCTTTTTTTTTAATACCACCACCTTGAATTAAAATTGGTTGTGTGTGCCTGAGATCAGGGGCACTAGTATTCAGCCAACCAAATGATAAGAATGAAACAATTACTCATATAACTCAATAACAAACAAACAAAACAACCTAATCAAAAAATGAGCAGAAGACCTAAACAGACATCTCCAAAGAAGACATACAGATGGCCAACATGGTACATGAAAATATGTTCAACATTGCTAATCATTAAAGAAATGCAAGTCAAAACTACAATGAGGCACCACCTCACACCAGTCAGAATGGTCATCATTAAAAAATATACAAAGAACAAATGTTGGAGAGAGTGTGGAGAAAAGGGAAAAACCTCCTACACTGTTGGTGGGAATGTAAATTGGTGCAGTCACTATGGAGAACAGTATGCTGCTGCTGCTAAGTCACTTCAGTCGTGCTCTTTGCGACCCCATAGACAGCAGCCCACCAGGCTTCCCCGTCCCTGGGATTCTCCAGGCAAGAACACTGGAGTGGGTTGCCATTTCCTTCTTCAATGCATAAAAGTGAAAAGTGAAAGTGAAGTTACTCAGTCATGTCCAACTCTTCGCGACCCCATGGACTACAGCCCACCAGGCTCCTCCGTCCATGGGATTTTCCAGGCAAGAGGTCTGGAGTGGGGTGCCATTGCCTTCTCTGGAGAACAGTATGGAGTTTCCTCAAAAAGTTAAAACTAGAGTCGCTATATGATCCAGCAGTCCAACTCCTTGGGTATATATCTGAACAAAACTGTAATTTGAAAAGATGCACACACCTCTATGCTCATAGCAGCACTATTTACAATAGCCAAGACATGGAAACAACCTAAATTTAAACAAGCCGAAATATACCATTTGTACATATATATGTATCACACACACAATGGAATACTGCTCAAACATAAAAAACAATGAAATGATGCCATTTGCAGCAACATGGGTGGACCTAGAGATTATCAAACTGAGTGAAGTAAATCAAAGAAATACCACATGACATCTTTTATACATGGAATCTGAAATAGGATACAAGTGAATTTTACAAAACAGACTCACAGACATGGAGAACAGACTTGTGGTTGCCAAGGGGGAGGGAAAAGCAGGGAAGGGATAGTTCGGGAGTTTGGAATTAGCAGATGCAGACTATTATATATAGAATGGATAAACAGCAAGGTCCTATTGTATAACACAGGGAACTATATTCAATATCTTGTAATCAACCATAATGGAAAAGAATATGAAAAAAGAAAAAGAATGACACGATCTTGTGGAGAGTGAGTTAGAACCACGTAGGAGAAGACCATTTTGTGAAAATGTGGGCTGCAGTCTAACAGTGCATCAGGGAATCATTCTAATCCAGTAGGTTACCACCAACAATTCTTAGTGGAATAGAGCTGAAAAGAGCAAAATGAAAAACGTCAAGATAGATTGCAGGCAGTGGAGCTAACAGTTACTGGTGAAACACCTTATGGACCTACCTACAGAATGTCTGATTCCATAGGTCTAAGATAGAGACCAGGATTTGCCATTTCTAAAAAATGTAAATCTGTGTGTGTGTGAAAGAGAGAGAGAGAACAGGATCACAGCATAAAACATGTTTTTCTGTAGGTCACTGTCAATGTTTGAGAAACGTTGCTCTATCTCATAGAAGAGCCAGGTCTAAGAGATACATTTTCATAATTTACCCCAAAGTACTCTGATATACATTATCTCAGAATATGTTAAAAATCTTCATCAGGCAGATAAGAATACATGATATTACTGTCATCATAGAGTAAGGAGACCAAGACATTTAAACATAGATCTAAGGGACAGATCTTGGTTGAGGAGTCTTTTTGGCTTAACACAGGCATAAAGATAGACAGTAACTGATTCAAAATCAGAATCCAGATTCAAATCCATTTAGATTGTAAATTCTTCACTACTTAAATGAATGCTTTCTAAGCCAATGGAAAATAAGGGTCTGTCCTTATCATTAAGGCTTTTTAAAAAGTCTGTAAAGTTGTTTTTAATTTGTAAACAAAAAGTCTTGTTAATTCATACTGCTTTTAAACTACAGATATTCAATGAAAACAGCAAGGACCTAAGAGAAGCAGAAGAGCTCAAGAAGAGGTAGCAAGAATACAAAGAACTGTATAAAAAAGGTCTTAATTACCCAAATAGCCACAATGGTGTGATCACTCACCTAGAGCCAGACATCTTGGAGTGTGAAGTCAAGTGGGCCTTAGGAACCATTACTAAGAACAAAGCTAGTGGAGGTGATGGAATTCCAGCTGAACTATTTCTAATCCTAAAAGATAATGCTGTGAAAATGCTGCACTCAATATGTCAGCAAATTTGGAAAACTCACTGGTGGCCACAGGACTGGAAAAGGTCAGTTTTCATTCCAGTCCCAAAGAAAGGCAATGCCAAAGAATGTTCAAACTACCAGACAATTGCACTCATTACTAGCAAAATAATGCTCAGAATCCTTCAAGCTAGGCTTCAACTGTAAGTGAACCAAAAACTTCCAGATGTTCAAGCTGGATTTAGAAAAGGCAGAAGAATCAGAGATCAAATTGCCAACATTTGTTGGATCATAGAAAAAGCATGGAAATTCCAAAAACATCCACCTGTGCTTCATTGACTATGCTAAAGATTTTGACTATGTGGATCACAACAAACTGTAGAAAATTCTTAAAGAGATGGGAATACCAGACCACCTTACCTGCCTCCTGAGAAACTCCTGTATGCAACTCAAGAAGCAACAATTAGAACCAGACATGGAACAATGGACTGGTTCAAAATTGGGAAAGGAGTACATCAAGGCTGTATATTGTCACCCTGCTTATTTAACTTCTATGCAGAGCACATCATGCAAAATACTAGGCTGGATGAATCACCAGCTGAAATCAAGATGGCTGGGAGAAATATTAACAACCTCGGATATGCAGATGATAACACTCTAATAGCAGAAAGTGAAGAGGAACTAAAGAGCCTCTTGATAAAGGTGAAACAGGAGAGTGAAAATGCTGACTTAAAACTCAACATTCAAAAAACGTAGATCATGGCATCTGGTCCCATCACTCCATGACAAATAGAAGGGGAAAAAGTGAAACAGTAACAGATTTTATTTTGGGGGCCCCAAAATGATTACAGATAGTAACTGTAGCCATGAAATTAAAAGACGCTTGCTCCTCAGAAGAAAAGCTATGACAAACCTAGATAGAGTATTAAAAAGCAGAGACATCACTTTGCTGACAAAGGTCCATCTAGTCAAGGCTATGGTTTTTCCAGTAGTCATGTATGGATGTGAAAGCTGGACCATAAAGAAGGCTGAGTACCAAAGAATTGATGCTTTTGAACTGTGGTGCTGGCGAAGACTCTTAAGAGTCCCTAGGACTGCAAGGAGATCAAACTAGCCAATCCTAAAAGAAATCAGGACTGAATATCCACTGGAAGGACTGATGCTAAAGCTCCAATACTCTGGCCACCTGATGTGAAGAGCTGACTCATTGGAAAAGACCATGATACTGGCAAAGATTGAGGGTGGGAGGAGAAGGGGCTGACAGAGGACAAGATGGTGGGGTGGCATCACTGACTCAAATGGACATGAGCTTGAGCAAACTCAGGGAGACACTGAAGGACAGGGGAGCCTGGTCCCCTGGTGTGCTGCACACCAGGACTGGTGTGCTGCAGTTCATGGGGTTTCAAAGAGTTGGACATGACTTAGCAACTGAACAGTCCCGTGAGAGTTCCCATGGTCCCAGAAAAGCAATAAGAATGATAAAATGCTGAAAATGATTAATGAATACAGAATGGATGATACTAGAAATCTTTATCTCGTGATCCCAAAGGAAATAAGACTGAGCAATAATCACCAGTGGTTGGTGAAACCCTTCAGTACAGCAGGTATCAGGTGGACACCACCCAAGCACTGGAAATCTCAGCATCACTATCATTGGGTCAGTCAGCGCTTCTGTGCCTCATGCTTGATGCAACACGAGAGCATAGCATCATCTGTGAAGTAGTCTTGCCTTAAAAAATAAATAAATAAATTGAACCTGAATGTAATCAAGGCTTTAAATTTAATTGTGAATCTATAGGAAATATGGAGACTTATTGGAGAAGATAAATGCCAACAGGAGGCACAATGAGCCAAATTTATCTTGTGGGCTAGTCAACAACAGTGGTACCAGGTTGGATCCTGGAGAGCTCGTTAAAACACAACTTGCTGGCCTGCACTCCCAATGTCTATTTCAGTTGAATGCAACTTGAAAAGAAATTTGCATTTCTCACATGTTTCCAGGAGATGCTGAAACTGCTGGTCCACACTTTGAAAACTACTTGCCTACAGGACAAATAACTCACTATTAACCAGTCAGTGACATGAGAGATAGTAGTGATATTACAGAATAAAATACATTTAAACCCAATGTGTTATATGGACTTTCTCTGGATCTTGATTTTTTAAAAAGCTGCAACTACAAAAAAATTGTGGAACAACTGATGAAATCTAAAGATGGACTGAAGATAAGATTAAGTTAGTAAGTTACACTTAATTCTTTTAAGAATAATAGCATGATGATTAAAAACATTTTTAAAGTTAAAGATACATGCTGAAATTTCTTTATCTTTTGTTTTTTGATAAAATGGTAGAATTCCTAAGGGTGGATGAAACAAGATTATCAAAATATTGTTGAAACTTTATAGGTATCTGGGGACTTATTATTTGACACTCTGTGCATTGTTTGAAAGTTTTCATGAGTTTTTAAAGGCCATTGTTTACACTGAACTTCTCCACATTCTAAAGAATTACATTTTCCTCATCTAGAGGTCAGCCTTCCAGTACCCTCAACACTTCAAAAATAAAAATCTAACATTCAGAAATAAAGATAAATTACCTTTTATGCTCCAGAACTCACTATAATGAAACTATACTAAAGCCATGAAAAATCTTCAGATGTCATTCAGACTTAACATACAGTTCTACAAGAATTGGTTGGTCTAGTTTCTGATTCCACATTAGATCTAGTTAAAGAAGACTGCCAAAAATAAGTATACAGTGACATCAGGAAAAGTCATAGCTCATAGTCTGACATTTATAGAACAAAAGGAAGTGTATAAGAAACAGACCCACAGACTTAGAGAATGATCTTATGACTGCCAGGGGGGAAAGAATGATAGGAAGAGACGGGAGTTTGGGATCAACATGTACACACTGCTTTATTTAAAATGGATAACCAACAAGGTCCTACTGTGTAACACGGAATTCTGTTCAATGTTATGTGGCAGGCTGGATGGGGATGGAGTTGGAGGGAGAATGAATACAAGTATGCATGCATGCTAAGTCGCTTCAGTCGTGTCCGACTCTATGCGACCCCATAGACGGCAGCCCACCAGGCTCCCCCGTCCCTGGGATTCTCCAGGCAAGAACACTGGAGTGGGTTGCCATTTCCTTCTCCAATGCATGAAAGTGAAAAGTGAAAGTGAAGTCGCTCAGTCATGTCTGACTCTTAGCGACCCCATGAACTGCAGCCCACCAGGCTCCTCCATCCATGGGATTTTCCAGGCAAGAGTACTGGAGTGGGATGCCATTGCCTTCTCCAGAATACAAGTATAGGTGGGGCTAAGTCCCTTTGCTGTCCACCTGAAATCATCCCAAGATTGTTAGTTGGCTATACTCTAATATAAAAATTTTTTAAAGCAAGAGAAGTATATAATGAGTTGAATCAACACATTATACAGTGATAAATCATTAACTAATTCATCAATAATAAAAATATGAGCATTTATATATCAGTTACCATTCTAATTCCCTGACTTATGTTAATGCTTTTATCCAAATGACAACCCATAGAAATTGGCACTGCTGTAATCTGCAGTTGACATATAAAGAAACTGAGCACAGAGAGGTTAGGTAACTTGCCTAAAGTCACACAGCAGAGGACCTGTGCTCTTAACCACTTTCAGGTCCAGTTCATCAATAAAAGTTAAACACAAGACAAATAGGTAAAGTTTAACACATATCTAGGTGAAATGAAATTATAAAAGACAACTTAGATATTTTCTTCTATTGAAATTTCTTTAAAGAGCTTTTTAGGTATCTAAAGGGATTAACTATCTATTTGGAGGTCTTTCTGAAGAAAGTATGATATTGTAGTAAGATCATGGACTCTGAAGTTAGAGATACCTGGGCTCAGAGCTGAGCACCATCTTTAGCTGTGGGATCTTAGGCAACTGACTTGATCTCTGTGCTTCTTAGATTTCTCAGCTTTTAGAGTGGAAGCAGTAATATACAACACTATCATAAGGCTCAAATGAGCTAATCACATATAATTAATTCATAGTGCTACTTGATAAATGACTTGTTACTTTATAATAGACACAATTACTGAAATTACTAGAATATGCATCATAGAATGATCCTAAATAAACTGCCCTTATCCAGAATTCAGACAAGTTAGCAGAGAGGAGAGGGCTGGTAGAGGGCCTCTTCAAAAGGTGGTACATGAAAAGCCCACAGAAATGTCTTATCTCCAGGAAAGGGAAATCAAGACAGATGTGTTTGGTCCTATGGAAATGAGCCAGCATGGAAAGGAGGAGTGGATGTGCTCAGATTGGGAAGTGGGAAGGAAGGGGCTCAGAGCAAATGGAGCTGTGGACAGTAAAGGCCTGGGGACCTCAACAGTATAGGAGCTGGGGCCTCTGTAGCGACCAGAGAGAGAAGCATTGGGCAGTCGGGGGCAGGAGGGTGGGAGAGAGGGACACCCTGCTGTGTCAACAAAGTCAACCTGACTTTGTCATCAGTCACCAGTAACCTTGGCATAAATGTCATCAGGCATTGGCTCTAGCATCATGGTCCATGGTGGGGACTGATGGTGGCTATTGCACATTTTAGACTTCAACAAGACAGAGTGCCTGATGAACTATGGATGGAGGTTCATGACACTGTACAGGAGACCAAGAGCAAGACATTCCCAAGAAAAAGAAATACAAAAAAGCAAAATGGCTGTCTGAGGAGGCCTTACAAATAGCTGTGAAAAGAAGAGAAGTGAAAAGCAAAGGAGAAAAGGAAAGATACACCCATGTGAATCCAGAGTTCCGAAGAATAGCAAGGAGAGATAAGGAAGCCTTCCTCAGCAATCATTGCAAAGAAACAGAGGATAACAATAGAATTGGAAAGACTAGAGATCTCTTCAAGAAAATTAGAGATACCAAGGGAACTTCTCATGCAAAGATGAGCTCAATAAAGGACAGAAATGGTATGGACCTAACAGAAGCAGAAGATATTAAAAAGAGGTGGCAAGAATACACAGAACTGTACAAAAAAGATCTTCACAACCAAGATAATCACAATGGTGTGATCACTCACACTCACCTAGAACCAGACATCCTGGAATGTGAAGTCAAGTGGGCCTTAGAAAGCATCACTATGAACAAAGCTAGTGGAGGTGATGGAATTCAAGTTGAGCTATTTCCAATACTGAAAGATGATGCTGTGAAAGTGCTGCACTCAATATGCCAGCAAATTTGGAAAACTCAGCAGTGGTCACAGGACTGGAAAAGGTCAGTTTTCATTCCAATCCCCAAAAAAGGCAATGCCAAAGAATGCTCAAACTACCTCACAATTGCACTCATCTCACATGCAAGTAAAGTAATGCTCAAAATTCTCCAAGCCAGGCTTCAGCAATATGTGAACCGAGAACTTCCTGATGTGCAAGCTGGTTTTAGAAAAGGCAGAGGAACCAGAGATCAAATTGCCAGCATCTGCTGGATCATTGAAAAAGCAAGAGACTTCCAGAAAAACATCTATTTCTGCTTTATTGACTATGCCAAAGCCTTTGACTGTGTGGATCACAACAAAATGGAAAATTCTGTAGGAGATGGGAATACCAGACCACCTGACCTGTCTCTTGAGAAACCTGTATGCAGGTCAGGAAGCAACAGTTAGAACTGGACATGGAACAACAGACTGGTTCCAAATAGTGAAAGGAGTACGTCAAGGCTGTATATTGTCACCCTGCTTGTTTAACTTGTATGCAGAGCACATCATGAGAAATGTTGGGCTGGAGGAAGCACAAGCTAGAATCAAGATTGCCAGGAGAAATATCAATAACCTCAGATATGCAGATGACACCACCTTTATGAAAGAAAGTGAAGAAGAACTAAAAAGCCTCTTGATGAAAGTGAAAGAGGAGAGTGAAAAAGTTGGCTTAAAGCTCAGAATTCAGAAAACTAAGATCATGGCATCTGGTCCCATCACTTCATGGCAAATAGATGGGGAAACTGGAAACAGTGGCTGACTTTATTTTTCTGGCTCCAAAATCACTGCAGATGGTGATTGCAGCCATGAAATTAAAAGATGCTTACTCCTTGGAAGGAAGGTTATGACCAACCTAGATAGCATATTCAAAAGCAGAGACATTACTTTGCCAACAGAGGTCTGTCTAGTCAAGGCTGTGGTTTTTCCAGTGGTCATGTATGGATGTGAGAGTTGGACTGTGAAGAAAGCTGAGCACTGAAGAATTGATGCTTTTGAACTGTGGTATTGGAGAAGACTCTTGAGAGTCCCTTGGACTGCAAGGAGATCCAACCAGTCCATCCTAAAGGAGATCAGTCCTGAGTGTTCATTGGAAGGACTGATGCTGAAGCTGAAACTCCAATACTATGGCCACCTGATGCAAAGAGCTGACTTATTTGAAAGATCCTGATGCTGGGAAAGATTGAAGGCAGGAGGAGAAGGGGACGACAGAGAATGAGACGGTTGGATGGCATCACCAACTCAAAGACATGGGTTTGGGTGGACTCTGGGAGTTGGTGATGGATAGGGAGGCCTGGCGTGCTGCAGTTCATGGGGTTGCAAAGAGTCAGACACGACTGAGCAACTGAACTGAACCCAGCCACTGCTTTTGGCCACTGCTTCTGGAGACACTGCCTTAGACATGGAAAGCTTTACAAAGGTAAAATGGCAGAGCAACAACATTGAGACTATGAGCCACCAGAGAGCACCTGAAATTCCCTCAACACCTCCCAGAACCCTTCTGGAGGAATTCAAGGCGTTCTGAGCTCCATGGAGGATAGATGCAAAGTCAATAAATCCTACATTGTGGTCATGATTTTGGTCCTAATTTATCCAACTGTTAGAGCCTACAAATTATGGATGACATAAATATTTTCATGTGTAACTCAATATTTTCCATCAGAAAAGAGGTGATATTTCAATATTCCTTTTAAATAAAACTATGTTAATGTATTTTAAAATACTGGGTCCATTTCCTACCATCTAAGGATAGAAACTATTATGTAAGATATCAGAAGTACTTTTTAAATTGAAAAGGTCAGTTTTCATCCCAATCCCAAAGAAAGGCAATGCCAAAGAATGCTCAAACTACCGCACAATTGCACTCATCTCACATACTAGTAAAGTAATGCTCAAAATTCTCCAAGCCAGGCTTCAGCAATATGTGAACCGTGAACTTCCTGATGTTCAAGCTGGTTTTCGAAAAGGCACAGGAGCCAGAGATCAAATTGCCAACATCCAGTGGATCATGGAAAAAGCAAGAGAGTTCCAGAAAAACATCTATTTCTGCTTTATTGACTATGCCAAAGCCTTTGACTGTGTAGATCACAATAAACTGTGGAAAATTCTGAAAGAGATGGGAATACCAGACCACCTGATCTGCATCTTGAGAAATCTGTATGCAGGTCAAGAAGCAACAGTTAGAACTGGTCATGGAACAACAGACTGGTTCCAAATAGGAAAAGGAGTACGTCAAGGCTGTATATTGTCACCATGTTTATTTAACTTATGCAGAGTACATCATGAGAAATGCTGGACTGGAAGAAACACAAGTTGGAATCAAGATTGCTGGGAGAAATATCAATAACCTCAGATATGCAGATAACACCACCCTTATGGCAGAAAGTGAAGAGGAACTAAAAAGCCTCTTGATGAAAGTGAAAGTGGAGAGTGAAAAGGTTGGCTTAAAGCTCAACATTCAGAAAACGAAGATCATGGCATCTGGTCCCATCACTACATGGGAAATAGATGGAGAAACAGTGGAAACTGTCAGACTTTATTTTTCTGGGCTCCAAAATCACTGCAGATGGTGACTGCAGCCATGAAATTAAAAGACGCCTACTCCTTGGAAGGAAAGTTATGACCAACCTAGATAGCATATTGAAAAGCAGAGACATTACTTTGCCAACAAAGGTTCGCCTAGTCAAGGCTATGGTCTTTCCTGTGGTCATGTATGGATGTGAGAGCTGGACTGTGAAGAAGGCTGAGTGCCGAAGAATTGATGCTTTTGAACTGTGGTGTTGGAGAAGACTCTTGAGAGTCCCTTGGACTGCAAGGAGATCCAACTAGTCCATTCTGAAGGAGATCAGCCCTGGGATTTCTTTGGAAGGAATGATGCTAAAGCTGAAACTCCAGTATTTTGGCCACCTCATGCGAAAAGTTGACCCGTTGGAGAAGACTCTGATGCTGGGAGGGATTGGGGGCAGGAGGAGAAGGGGACGACAGAGGATGAGATGGCTGGATGGCATCACTGACTCGATGGATGTGAGTCTGAGTGACCTCCGGGAGTTGGTGATGGACAGGGAGGCCTGGCATGCTGCAGTTCATGGGGTCGCAAAGATCGGACACGACTGAGCAACTGATCTGATCTGATCATTGATTTACAATATTGCAGTATTTTCAGGTTGGAGAAGGCAATGGCAACCCACTCCAGTACTCTTGCCTCGAAAATCCCATGGATGGAGAGGCCTGGTACGCTGCAGTCCATGGGGTCGCTAGGAGTCGGATACAACTGAGCGACTTCACTTTCACTTTTCACTTTCATGCATTGGAGAAGGAAATGGCAACCCACTCCAGTGTTCTTGCCTGGAGAATCCCAGGGACGGGGAGCCTGGTGGGCTGCCGTCTATGGGGTTGCACAGAGTCGGATATGACTGAAACGACTAGTAGCCATAGCAGCAGTATTTTCAGGTACAGCGTGGAAATTCAGGAGTTTTTTTCAGAGTGAAGTGAGGTGAGGCAAGTGTTAGTCGCTCAGTCATGTCCAACTCTCTGCAAGCCCATGAACTGTACCTCACCAGGCTTCTCTGTCCATGGGCTTCTCCAGGCAAGAAAACTGGAATGTACTGCCATTCCCTTCTCAGAGGATTTTACTGTATATTCATTTTATTTATAATGCTTTTTATCCATTAATCTGATACTCCTAATTAGTCTCTTTCCCCTTTGGTAACCCTAAGCTTGTTTTCTATATCTGTGAGTCTGTTTGTGTTTTGTGTATAGATTCATTGTTTTTTAAGGTTCCACATAAAAGTGATATTTTCTATGTTCATCCATGTAGCTGCAAAGGGCAGTATTTCATTTTTTGTAGCTGAGTAATATTCCATTATATATATACACATCTAGACCATACACACACACACACACACACACACACACACACACACACACACACACACACACACCCCCCCGTATCTTCTTAAGCCAGTTGGTTGTTGATGGATACTCAGGTTGTTGTCTTGTCTTGGCTATTGTAAATAGTGCTGCTGTGAACACTGGCGTGCATATATCTTTTCAAATTGGAGTTTTTAGAAGGATTCATAAATGTGAAATTCCAGTTACAGATTAGACATATACTCTAGGGGGACACTTGTAAGTTACAGTAGGCCTTCATGAATCCAGGCATTAATAACACTGCTCTTGGGAATTCCCTGGTGGTCTGTGGCTAAGACTGCACTTTCAGTGCTGAGGGTACAGGTTTGGTCCCTGACTGGGGAACTAGGAACCTACAAGCCCCACAGTGCAGCCAAAAAACAAACCAACAAAATAAAACCCTGCTCTTGTCATTAAAATAGTTAACACTTAATGAGCCCAGCTTTCTTCTGTTCAGTTCTTGGGCCCATGGTGCACATGCCAGGCTTCCTCCTAGGCCTGTCTGCTCTGTCCTTAATTCAAAAAAGAAACTTTGCTTGGAACTGTGGGCCAGCAGTACATGCACGGGCGATTCAGCTTCTTTTGTAAGGCTTTCAGAGCAGCACTGAAAGGCCTCAGCAGGAACTACACACACACAGGCAGCTCTGAAAGAACCCTTAGACACACAGACCTGGGTTGACCCCTGCAAGGCAGCAGAAGGAGCAGTGAGAGCCTGCTGTGGGCCAGGCATTGTACAATGTATCCAGGCCAGGACAAGGACCAGCCAGCCGGACAGTGGCTGTCAGCACCAGGCTTCATATGCACAAAAAATTGCTAGAATCCATATTTTTAAGTAAGGAGTCAGATATCAAATCTGAGCATGGGACTTTTTCTATGTTAACATGCTGCTGCTGCTACTGCTAAGTCGCTTCAGTCGTGTCCGACTCTGTGCGACCCCATAGACGGAAGCTCACCAGGCTCCCCTGTCCCTGGGATTCTCCAGGCAAGAACACTGGAGTGGGTTGCCATTTCCTTCTCCAATGCAGGAAAGCGAAAAGTGAAAGTGAAGTCGCTCAGTCGTATCCGACTCCCAGCGACCCCATGGACTGGAGCCCACCAGGCTCCCCCATCCATGGGATTCTCCAGGCAAAAGCACTGGGGTGGGGTGCCATTGCCTTCCCCGCTATGTTAACATAAATTAATGTTCTTTCTACTGACATAATACCCTCAATATTTGCTAACTTGATAGGATATTTACTACAGTATTATTTACAAAAGCAAAAAACAAACTAGAAGAATCTAAATATTCATCACTAGGAAAGTGGTGAATGTTAAACATTTTCTGTTTAATATTCTTATGATGGGATGTTTGGCTAGACATAGAAATGGACTAGATCTAAATTTATCAACATAGATCATCATGAAAAAAAGCATAAAATAAGAGTAGAATATGCCTCCTATAAAATTTATGTAAGTTTTAAAATGGAATGCCCATAAATATTATATATGTATAAAATATTAAAATATATTTATTTATTCATATAAAATATAAAAATAGACTGAAAGAATATATAATATGTGAAGACTTATAGTTTGTGCTCCTTGGGAAGGAAGAGGAGAATCCTCTTGGATCTGCAGATCAAGGGAGAATTCAGTTTTATCTGCTATATTTTATTTCTTTTATTTTAAAAACGTCTATTGGAAACAGAGTCTGTAAGACTAAAGGCAAAAGGAGCTACAGTTAAGAGCGGTACTCATATCAATAAGACCATTTCCTACAAGGATGGAGGCTTGTAATCCTGATACTGCTGTCATGTATATTGGAATTGAACTAAGTAAATGAATGGCAGATATAGGATCCAGCTTTCTTACAGTTGGAGTCAAAATGTAAAGATCAGCAAGGGGAGGTACCTAGAATGATCCATGTGGTAAGAAGTTAGAGTTGGAAATATTAGTTATGAAGTTGATGGAGAGCTCACATTTAAGATAATTTAAGTGTATGACTCGGGGAAGGCAATGGCACCCCACCCCAGTACTTTTGCCTGGAAAATCCCATGGACAGAGGAGCCTGGTAGTCTCCATTCCATGGGGTCGCTAAGAGTCAGACACGACTAAGCAACTTCACTTTCACTTTTCACTTTCATGCATTGGAGAAGGAAATGGCAACCCACTCCAGTGTTCTTGCCTGGAGAATCCCAGGGACGGGGAAGCCTGGTGGGCTGCTGTCTCTGGGGTCGCACAGAGTCGGACACGACTGAAGCGACTTCGCAGCAGCAGCAGCAGCAGCAGCAAGTGTATGACTAACAAAATATGGAGCACAGATGGTTACCTATGGAAATATTTTTTGATATGTGTATATATACAGGTTAGTATATACATATATCATTCTGAGAGGGCCTAAAATAAATGAACTGCAGTAATAACAAACACATGTAGCACCCAGATCTTGGTTTCTAATTCCATTCCCCAATAAAAAGAATAGGAGCTCTTTGGAGAAACAGGAGATTCTGAGACTGGAGCAAGAAATACACAAGATAAGCCTGGAGCATCTTATGCCAGAAAATAAGTAGTTCTTAGAAAATAAAAATTGCCACGTCTTGGTGGTACATTAAAGGGACCCAGAAGTCAAGTGAAAGAACTTCCAATGGCCAAAGCTGGAATAATTTGAGCAACAAAATAAGGTAACATTGGATTATAACCCAAATATAAAATAGCCACAAGTCCCTACTGACATAAAAATGTAATTGGAAGACCTCCCTGCTGGTGCAGTGGATAAGAATCTGCTGACCAACGCAGGGGACATGGGATCAATCCCTGGTCCAGGAAGATTCCATAAACTGCAGAGCAACTAAGCCCATGCACCACAACTACTGAGCCCGAGCGTACAACTGCTGAAGCCTGCACACTCTAGGGCTCTCGAGCCACAACTAATGAGCCCCTGTGCTGCAGCGGCTGAAGCCTGCTCACCCTGGAGCCTGTGCCCCGCTGCAATGAGAAGCCGGCACACACAACGAGAGAGGAGCCCCCAGTCACTGCAACTAGAGAAAGCCCGTGTGTAGCAGCAAAGACCGAGCACAGCCACTACTAAATAAATAAAGCAGTGTGTACATTTCAAAAGTATATTTTTTTTAATTGGAAAAATGAATAGATTCTGTGTATAAGTCCAAATTAGGTAGATTATATAAATTATGTAGATACTCCACCCTAAAGGAGGGGAGTACAGCTCCCACCCCTTAAGAGGGGGCTACACCTAGTGACTTCCTTCCAGAGAGTACACTATGATATTAGGATTGGGGGGGAATTTTACAGTAGAGAAACCCAACCAACACTTCAGTCAGGTGACCAAGGTTACTATTAATATGAGCATAAGTACCATTTTTATGAGGAAAATTCTTCCCAGAACCCATAATTCAAGTCTAATAATGAGAAAAACATCAAGTAAATTCCAGTAGTGGGCATCCTGCAAAATATGTGACTACCTAGATTATTTAGAGGAATATTAATCAAAAATAAAACCTAAGGAAATGGACATGAGTTTGAGCAAATTCCAGGAAGATGGTGAAGGACAGGGAAGCCTGTCATGCTGCAGTCCATTGGGTCGCAGAGTCACACACAACTTAGTGACTGGACAATAAGAAAGTGTCACATTTGACAGGAGCTTAAGGAGAGGGTAAAGAATCTGCCTGCAATGCAAGGAGAGCTGGGTTCCATCACTGTGTTGGGAAGATCCCCTGGAGAAAGGGAAAGGCTACCCACTCCAGTATTATGCCCTAGAGAATTCCATGGACTGTATAGTCAGTCCTTGGGGTCACAAAGAGTTGGACACGACTGAGCAACTTTCACTTTCAAGGAGAAATGACAGCTAAAAGTAATATGACATCCTGGAACAAGAAAAATATTAAGTAAAAACTAAAGAAATCTGACTTGGACTGCAAGGAGATCCAACCAGTCCATTCTAAAGGAGATTAGCCCCAGGTGTTCTTTAGAAGGAATGATGCTAAAGCTGAAACTCCAGTACTTTGGCCACCTCATGCAAAGAATTGACTCATTGGAAAAGACTCTGATGCTGGGGGGGATTGGGGGCAGGAGGAAAAGGGGACGACAGAGGATGAGATGGCTGGATGGCATCACTGACTCGATGGACATGAGTTTGAGTGAACTCTGGGAGTTGGTGATGGACAGGGAGGCCTGGCGTGCTGCAATTCATGGGGTCACAAAGAGTTGGACACGACTGAGCAACTGAACTGACCTGAACTGAAAGAAATCTGATGAGAGAAGTGAGAGTTGGAACATAAAGAAGTCTGTGCACCAAAGAATTGATGCTTTTGAATTGCGGTGCTGGAGAAGACTCTTGAGAGTCCGTTGGACTGTGAAGAGATCAAACCAGTCAATTCTAAACAAAATCAACTCTGAATATTCACTCGAAGAACTGATGCTGAAGCTCCAATATTTTGGCCACCTGATGTGAAGACCTGACTCGTTGGAAAAAGACCATGATGCTGGGAAAGATTGAGGGCAGGTTGGAGAACGGGGTGTCAGAGGATGAGATAGCTGAATGGCATCATTGACTCAATGAATAGGAGTTTGAGCAAACTCAGGGAGATAGTGAAGGACGGGAAAGCCTGGTGTGCTGCAGTTCATGGGGTTGCAAATAGTCGGACATGACGTAGTGACTAATCAACAAGGAAATCTGAATAAACTGTGTTTTAACTCATAAAATGTGCCAATATTGGTTCCATAATTATAGCAAGTGTACCATACAATAGGAGATGTTAAAAATAGGGAAAATTGGGGGAGAAGGGTGATATGTGGGAACTTCAGTACTCTCTGCTTAAGTTTTCTATAAGTCTAAAACTTCTAAAAAAGAGTCTGCTAATTTTCTAAAAATCACTTGAAAATATGACCAAATGTTGAATTTTCAAGCCAGGCTGTGGGGGTAATTATTTTATGCTTTGTATGTTTCTCTATCAATTTCTCAGAGTTAGAATATAAAAACTTAAGCAGAATTCTGTCTCCCCCATTATGTAAATTAGTAATATGGTGGGTGATTTTACTGTTTTGTTTATATTAACACTAATTTAAAAAATTGATAAATTAAGTCTCTTATGGAATAATGCAAAGATATAAGCTAAAAATTGCTGAACTTCTTTGTATACAAATCTTTATATAAATAGTAAGATGGATTTCTAAAAGTGGAATTTTATACCTACTGCCAAATTACATTCTCAGCAAAGTTCTACCTACTTTTACTGGCACTCTTTGTCTTGAGTGCCCATTTGCTTATTGCCTGGACACCACTAAGTATTATTTTTTATGTTTGATAAGCAAAAAGATCTGATAATATGTGTTTTCATTTGCCATCCTCTTAGTATTCACAGAGTTAAGTATTATTACTATCTTTCGTGCTTACTGGCATTGGTTCTTCTGCTCCTAAGAATCTGTTGATGTGTTTGTCCATTTTCCTATTGCTATATAAGAACTCTGTACAAAAATTTTGAATATTACCATTCTCTCCTCTCTGCTCTTTTATGACACCATTCTATTCTTCCACCTCCTGCTTCTGTTCCCACTCAAAGGTTGGTGATCCTCAACCTTGTGCTCTTTTCACTCTAATTCCTTCTTGAACTATTTAATGCATACAGATCTCTGACTGCTCTCCCAGAAGGAAAGCCCAAAAGGAGTGGGAGACCATGATGGTCTTGTTAGTATCACCAACCTTCCTGCCTTCCCTGAGAATAAGGGGGGCTCCAGGGATGTTCAGTGCTCAAACTGGGATGTGCTATGCTTAGTCACTCAATTGTGTCTGACTCTTTGCAACTCCATGAACCATAGCCCACCAGGCTCCTCTGTCCATGAAATCTCCAGGCAAGAATACTGGAGCTGGTTGCCATGCCCTCCTCTGGGGGATCTTCAGCCCAGGCATTGAACCCAGGTCTCCCACATTGCAGGTGGATTCTTTAACATCTGAGCCACCAGGGAAGCTCCTCAAACTGGGATAATCCTGAGCAAACTGAAATGGTCGGTCACCCTGTGAGTCAAGTGCCAATAAATATTTGTTGAATGAATGCATGATGATTTCCAGGATTACTTTTCCAACCAAATTGCTCTTTTGACTTTATAGATCCATTTCTAATTGCTTCATGGACAGTACCACTTAAATAATTGCATCTCACATCTAATATGTCCAAACTCTCTCCCCACTGAAGTGAAAGTCCCTCAGTCGTGTCCAGCTTTTTGTGACCCCATGGGCTATACAGTCCATGGGATTCTCCAAGCCAGAACACTGGAGTGGGTAGCCTTTCCCTTACTCCGGAGGATCTTTTCAATCCAGGGATTGAACCCAGGTCTCCCACATTACAGGCGGATTCTTTACCAGCTGAGCTACAAGAGAAGCCCAAGAATACTGGAGTGGGTAGCCTATCTCTTCTCCAGCGGATCTTCCCAACCCAGGAATTGAACCAGAGTCTCCTGCATTGCAGGTGGATTCTTTACCCACTACCCCCTGTAAAAAAACAAGCAAGCAAAACAACAACAATAAAACCCTGCTCTTCTGTATTCACATTCTCAATGAATTCTTTCTCTAGCATTTTAGAATCTCAGTAATCTTTACACATTTCTTGGTTTTATAAGGCAACTGTTTGCAATTAGGGTTGTAACCTGAACTTTGAACTGATTTAAATGAACTACAAACTCCATCATGGTACTATTGCCCAACCCTTTTTACCCTTTTGCCTGTTTCCTTTGCTCCACTGTTTTTTTAGGAATTGTCAACTTAAATAAAAGGGTAAAATAAGGCAAGCTTCAAATTACAAAAAGCTGAGTTTATTCAGGAGTAGCAGAAGAACTGCAATTCGAAATATGCAAACTGTATCGAGTCTGATGAGCCTTTGAGGGAGGCTGTCTTTATGGGCAGGAAATGTAAAGAGGGGAGAGTTCAGGGAGAGTCTGTTAAAGTCAAAAATAAACAGAAGCCAACTTTTAAAATTCCCCAAGCAAATAAAACCAGTCCAGTCATACAAACAAAGCTCAACTCAGCTTATTTTGTGAGACCAACCCCACCCTG
The DNA here is from genome assembly GCA_935064755.1 of Tragelaphus eurycerus. Lineage (NCBI taxonomy): Eukaryota > Metazoa > Chordata > Mammalia > Artiodactyla > Bovidae > Tragelaphus > Tragelaphus eurycerus. The sequence continues at coordinate 30,192,247 of CAKXYN010000004.1, read as the reverse complement.
GTCACTTCTTGCTCATGCTTATGGAAACCATCAGCCTAATTTTCCGAGGTTAATGTGAGACAATCCCTGACTAATTTAAGAAAATTCCAATATTATCAGTTTTCTGTAAATCAGGCTTTTACAAGAAAGTCTGACCTTAAAAGTCTCTCAGACCTTAAGATGTGCTTTCCTAAGGATATATATCCTCTGGTTCCATTTTAGACTGAAATTTTTTCACAGAATAATAGTTGTGTTATTTTTCAGGTAATGAAATTTGTTACAAAGAAAAGCACATTGCACTAAGTAAAAGGTAGCAGAATTACATGGATATAAGTAGATATTATTTGTACCAGTTAAGTTCAGTGATGGGTTTCCATGTATAAATTTAATAACCATAGTTAAACTATGAATATAAATTTTAAGAAAAAAAGGTAAATTATAATTTTATAGGAGCTGAGACTCTTGAAAAAACTAAATCATAGCATTAACTTAGCTATTCTGTTAGGTAAATCACTTAATCTACAACTTTGCCCTCTCAATACATTTTAGGATGAATTGCCAATGATACTGAATATTGTGTTAACAAAAACTGCTTCATTTTTTTTTTCATCTTTATGCTTATATTAGCTCAGACTGCCATAACAAAATACCAGAGAAGGGGTGGCTTAAATAACAGAAACTTACTTTCTCTCAGTTCTGGAATTTGGAAGTCTGGATCAAGGTACAGCATGGCGGGGCTGTGATGATAAAGCTCTCCTTGGCTTGAAGATGGCTGCCTCCTCTCCGTGTTCCTGTTTGACAAAAAAAAAAGGGGGTTTTAGTGTTACTACCTGGTCTTAGAAGGGCACCAGAGTATATTAAGGCTCTACCTTTATGACCTCACATAACCTTAATTACCTCCTTAAAGACCCTATCTCATTCACATGGAAGGTTAGGGCTTGAGTTTTTTTTTTTTGTTTTTTTTTTTTAATTTGTATTTTGCATGTGGATTGTCAGCTCCCCCTGAAGTATGGCCTGTGTTCTCTGTAAAGTTAATTCCACACATCTGTTGCTGTTCTAGGCACTGACACAGTTAACCCAGGTTCATTCTTTTAAGCCTCTTTTTCCCCACCCTGAAGAGTGGAGGAGTTTGTTGTTGTCTCGCCACGTATTGTCTCACCGCACACCACCTGTAAACAACCATTTACCCATTTTTTCCTCCTTTCTATCTTCTGTTTGTCTTTCTTTAATCAAGAGACATTTCTTTCCCTTCTCAATCTATCCAGGTATATATTTCTATTACATGTATGTATGTTTGAGTGCACTGAGTATGTATGTTTCTCTATAAATTATTTAAAGTAATGGTGTCTTAAATATTGCCAAGTATTTACATTTCACAGAGTGCTTTTACCTGGAGTAACTATTCGATTTGCAAAAGAAACCAGAGCAGATACATGACCAAAGGTAAAATTTTATCTCTACTTACAGATGTAAAAGGTGAGACCCAAGGAGGTTAAGTGACTTTCTAAGGTTGCTCCTAACATTTTGCCTTTTTCTAACCTCAAAATATATTTTTTGCATGCATTAATGTCTCTGTGTCTATATATCCTATTTCAGAAACTCTTGTTTGTGGTACATGAAACATAGACTCACTGTGGGAATGGATATTTTTTGCCCAGAAAGATGCAAGATGTAAATAGTCATTATACACTGACAGTTTCATCATGGGTATCTGGATAATTGAATGACATGAAAAATACTAAACATTATGTGCTAAGTATATCTGCTAACATCCAATCTTGGCAACCATAAATACAAGACTGTATCTCTAATGACTGAGAGATGAACAGTTATCTAAAGGTATTACCCTTTTGTCTGTTGGTGCTAAACATATCTTTCTTAAAGATCTTATCTAGATCATCCTTACTATGAACATTATGTAGTCCTAACAAATAATGTTTTAGTCATTTGTCACTATTATTTCTAATTCATCGCCTGTATTAGTCACAGTTCTCCAGAAAAACATAACAATAGGAGATTATGATATAAAGGGGTATATATATTTATGATTATAAGAAATTAGCTCATATGATCATGGAGGCCAAGAGGTTCCATGATCTTCCCTCTGCAAGCTAGAGCGTCAGAAAACCAGTTGTGTAGTTCCAGCCTGAGTCCAAAAACCTGGGACCCACCAGTGCCTGTGGTAGAAGTGCAAGTGCTGGAAAAGACCAATGCCCCAGCTCAACAGTCAAACAGAAAGAGACTTTTTCCTTCTTCCATCTTTTTATTCTATTCAGGCCCTCAATGAACTGGATGATGTCCACTCATCCTCGAGAAGGCAGTCTATTAACACTTCACTCAGTCTGCTGATTCAAATGCTAATCTCATCCAGAAACACTCTCACAGACACACCCCAAATAATGTTCTGCCAAATATCTGGGCACCCCATGGTCAAGGTGATACATAAAATCAAGCATCATGTCCACCTTTCTCCAGTTTCTTTCATTCCTTGTGACACAGGACACAAAGTATGAGTAATCGAGTTGCAATCCACTGCTAACTAAATTACCTTATGTTTATATTTAGAAAATCTTGTCAGTTGTGAAGGTGTTTTGCCTTTGGAAAAACTTTGAGAAAATAGCATCAAGTGTGTGAAGCAGGTTCAGATGATTCTTGGAATGGTTAATTGTCCCATTCGGCAACAGAGGACTGACTATAAATGTTGGCTGTGAGCTCCAAGGACTACATCACGATCATCTTCGTCTCTCCACCCAATGGCAGATAAATCGAATGCAACACCCAAGGCCATAACACTGACCATCCTGCAGTCCTTGTGAACAGTGGCCCCTGGAAGTGTGCAATGCATGCTTGCACAGACATGCGTAATGGCCTGACTAGAACAGTCATCACAAGGATGTAAGCCATCTGCAGGTACTCTCAGGAGGGAGCACAGCACCATATAACTTGATGAAGTAGAAAGAATGAGATTACTGACAGCCCTATATTCAAGTGTTAGTATGTCCACATCTTCTTAGAGAGGTGGTTTGGACAAGCCAGGTGAGGTCTGTGAGCTTTGGTGTCCTCTGCTGCAACTCCCTATTTCACAGAATCATGAACATTAAATGAGATCAAGTACAACAGCAAATTGTATATATTAATGTGATTTTATCCCTTCTACAGGGCATCTTCCCGACACAGGAATTGAACCAGGGTCTCTTGCATTTCAGCAGATTCTTTACCAGCTGAAGTACCAGGAAAGCCCCTTAAGAAATAATAGGGAAGCTTAAAGAAAGGAAGGAATAGCTCCACCTACCTTGCATTAGTGACTGGGTTGAAGGGAATAGGGCATTTGAAGAGTATGTACTTCAGTTTGTTATGGCATTAGTGCGGGGAGGGGACGCAGGTGATGGAATCTCTCGTTTCTCTTGCAGCTTTCCCATGAGTGATGGCTCATCAACAGCAGCCCAGGGAGCAATTGCCCACCTGCCTTTGAAGCCTAGCTTTCATAACCCCAGAAAGACTGTCCTCACCAGTCTTTCCTGATATCCCACAACAGAGAAAAAGCAAAGACATACTGAGCTCCCAACACCATGGAGAATACATCAACCTCTCTTTTCTGTTTGCTGCAAGAAAAACTGCATGGCATCAGACTCAGACTTCAAAGATTCTCAATTGTACACCCAGGCAGATCTAACTGCACATAAAGAACTCGGGGGGAATGGGAGAGGACAAGGACAAACAAAAAAAAAAAAAAATCAATGCTTGTGCAAAGGAAAAGAAAAATCAATTGAGGGGAAAGAACATGTTATCCCTAAGCCTTTGAAAGCAGTGTCTTAGACATATCCATATCAGCATAAGGAAGGAAAAGATGATACAAAGAGTAGAGAGTCCTTTTACACTTAAGTTCTCAGTTGCAAGGAAATCAATAGCTCAAAAACTATTTCTTTAAAAAAAACTGAGGTGAAATTCATATCACATAGAATTAACCACTATAAAGTGAACAATTCTGTGGCATTAGTACATTTACAATATTGCACAAACACCTCTATCTAGTTCCAAAGCCTCTAGAAGTGTTTCTTATTCTAGAATTTTATATACGGAAACTACACTAGAAATTTTTCTTAGACTTTTCAGTCATTTGGGCTTAACTCCCAGATTGTATTTAAGCACTCATTTGGATTGTTGCTTCCTACCTAACTAATATTAGACATCTTCAGTGTTTCAAGATGGGCCATTTGATTAGATGAATGGGAGAGGCAATTATGAATTTCCACAGACTCAGGAGAAATCCCATAGACTTATGTTCATGTGTATATTGACAGAATATTGAAACAACTCAATGAAAAGTTGAAAATTATTTCAGCCATATGCATTTCTTTAATTCAGGGTCATGCAGGCAGTCTGAGCAATGATATAACTAATATATATGGACCTCAATGCAAAATCAAATATAGTCCCTCAACTCTTCATCAGGTTTCTCCAAAAACTGGTTTAACCAATCTGTTTGTGCAAAGGAAAAGAGAAGTCCTCTAAGCAGTGGCTTAGACGTATCCATTTCAGCACATAGGAAGGCAAGGGTGACAGAGTAGAGAGCTCTTTTACATTCAACTTCTCAGTTCTCTCAAGACTGGTTTAACCAAGCAAAAACTTACCCTCTTGAAAACTGGGGTCAGAAAGATGTAGAAAATCTGACTCTTCTTCTGTTATGGGAGTGAATAGTCTACTGACGGTGAACAGAAGATAATGCTTTCTTGGGCATAGTTTCTACAGCTGCCGTAGGGTCATCCCTGCGGCATGTCTACTCTCCATGGCTACAGGGCTAAGGAACAGTCTGATTAGGAAACCAAGACTGGACCTCCATCTTGCCACTGCCGCTTTTATTGTTAGCATTTTAGACTTAGCCCTGAATCCCTACCCCTGCTCTGAACCATTGGCCACTGAAGCCGAACTTTGAGTTGGACTGTATCTTCCTCTAAATTGACTGTTGCCATTCCTGACAGAAACAGGTATGCTGTGTGTGTTACCTTGTAACTGTAGCCACACAGAACCCCCAAAAGTCTTCCTGAAAAGTGTGGTAGCAAACTCCCTTTTTATAGTTTCTCTTTTTGCCATTTTTCAAATAGTGAGATAAGACTGAGACAGAATCCTATTTGGGACTCCTGAAAAGTAACTGCTTCATGATTTATGAGCATTCTACCCAAAGAAAGAATCAATAGAGAGAAGGCAAAGACTTGGGGAGAACAATCCAATAAGTAACTCTAAGCCTATCTCACATTATTACTTTCCTGAAGTTCTGTGTTAGCACTTTATATATAGCAGGTGCTCAGTATAATTTGCTATTTGAATGGGATAAGGATATTTTTTCTTCTTTAGTAATCTCCACTCTCAGGAATATTTTACCTTACTATATTGATCAAATAATGTTAGTATTTGGTGCCAGCTGTTCAACTCAAATAATTATTTTTAAATAGCCTTCTATTTATTTTGTAATGATCTGCTGTGTTCCCTGTCTTGTCCCTTTGGTGCTTGCGAACCATTACTCATGAGACCACATATGCATTGCCCATAGCAAGTGGTCCTTAAAGTCTATTGAGAAATCAATAGATTCATTTGTAACCACATTTTAAAATCCAGATTTCTAGGTTCCCCAAGCCCAGTGGTCCTTAGGTCTAAGAAGGCATCTTGTAACCTGCTAACAAACCCTGGGTGATGTGGTGCCTGGCATCATGAAGCATATTTCAGAAACTGATCCATAGATTTGATCCTGGGCAATGGCACCCCATTCCAGTACTCTTGCCTGGAAAATCCCATGGATGGAGGAGCCTGGTAGGCTGCAGTCCATGGGGTCGCTAAGAGTCAGACATGACTGAGCGACTTCACTTTCTCTTTTCACTTTCATGCATTGGAGAAGGAAATGGCAACCCACTCCAGTGTTCTTGCCTGGAGAATCCCGGGGACGGTGGAGCCTGGTGGGCTGCCATCTATGGGGTCACACAGAGTCAGACACGACTGAAGTGACTTAGCATAGCATAGCATAGCATAGATTCTGTGACCAGCCTTATTTAGAGCAGAGAGAAGATGAAGAACCAACAATAAATTGATAATATAGAAGATGATGGTCCTTCCCTGGGACATGATCTTGTTTCACTAGTCGCTATTCTGTCCTCTTTCCTACTTCATGCCTGAAATCCAGCTGGTATTTCCCTGGATCTTGGTTGCTGAGTCCATCATATTCTTAGGCTTCATTGGTTGCTGGCTAAAGAATTGTCAATTACTAAACCCCATATTTAATGTTCTGGCTGTTTACCAAGCCTTTCATCCAATGACCAAACTCCATTGTTTGCTTTGGGAATTCCTCCAAAAGTCCTACCCCTACTGTTTAGAAGTCCACTTACTCCCTCCCTTGCCCAGGTAAGTTTGCAGCTAACTCTCCCAACACAAAGACCTCACTCTTCACAACAGATATTTCTGACTGAAGATCCTAACTATCCTTATCCAGAATTATCCAAGAGGAATAGGATACTCACCAGACTGTGCTGTGCTGCGCTTAGTCACTCAGTCATGTCTGACTCTTTGTGACCCCATAGCCTGCAGCTCAGCAGGCTCCTCTGTCCATGGAGATTGTCCAGGCAAGAATACTGGAGTGAGTTGCCATGCCCTCCTCCAGGGGATCTTCCCAACCCAGGGAACGAACCAGCATTGCAGGTGGATTCTTTACCATCTGAGCCACCAGGGTAGCCCATTCACCAGGCTGGCTCCCCATAAAAGGATCATCTCTGCCTGTATCTGTGGTAGAATGAGAGGTCATGCCTGCTCATTTAGCCAAGTTTAACACAAGAGATTTTAGAAGAGGAATTGTTAAGTGAAAAACAAGTCTAAATGGTATTATTTTTGTTACATACAGCCTGGTGTCATGAATAGCCCTAAACAAATGAAGATTCAAATAAAAGTGCTCTTAATTGGTGTTCAGGATTGAAGTGAAGGTTGCTGACAAAACTGGTACTTTCCCAAATTGTTACTTTACCTGCTGAGAGCTGAAATACTATCTTTACACAAAAGATGAAGTTTCAAATAAGAATAGAACAAACTCCAACGATATCTTTCTCTGTCTTGGTTCGTTCAAGTAGTCAATAAATATGCTTTTTAATACTTTCTATGTGCTAGGAATAAAAAGCTCTGGTCTCTGCCCTCATGAGGTTTATCATCTTATATTACAGTTTAGTTCATGAATTTATGTAGGAAACAGGTCTATCCAGGACTTTTCTTCTCCCACTTGCCTATCTAAGATGAAAAGAACATTCTGGGTTGCAGAGATAGTAAGAAATGCTCCCAAGGAAGCCAAACCACAATTCACCTTCCAGTGGGTAGACTTCCAGTAGTGGAAGCTTATGGCAAAGGTGCTAGTCAACAGGAAGAAAGGATAAAGACGACCACAAATTAAACAGAAATCTTCCCATGGATATTATAAAGCGGACCAACATGCCTTGGATAGTATAGATCTGTGTTAGAGTTCTGTATGTTCCTTCTATTTCTACCAGATAAAACACTGAAGATTAATTGAAACACCAGGTGCTATATAAGCTAATATTTTTGACAGTTTGCACCAGTGGTTCAGACACCTGGCTGCTGCTGCTGCTAAGTCACTTCAGTCGTGTCTGACTCTGTGCGACCCCCTAGATGGAAGCCCACCAGGCTCCCCCGTCCCTGGGATTCTCCAGGCAAGAACACCGAGTGGGTTGCCATTTCCCTCTCCAATGCATGAAAGTGAAAAGTGAAAGTGAAGTCGCTCAGTCGAGTCCGACTCCTAGCGACCCTGTGGACTGGAGCCTACCAGCATCCTCCGTCCATGGGATTTTCCAGGCAAAAGTACTGGGGTGGGGTGCCATTGCCTTCCCTGTCAGACACCTGGAGGGCTTGCTAAAACACAGATTAAACTCAGCTATATCAGGAGAGTTTCTGATTCAGGAGGTCTGAGATGGGCCTTGAGAACTTGCATGCCTAACAAATTCACAGATAACACAGATGGTGCTGGTCTGAGGACTATTTGAGAACCATGGGCTTAAGCAAACACTTTGCTTTGAAAGTGTTGCTCCACGAGTAGTATAGACAGCATCATCAGGCGTAAAAAATTTAAATATCTGTAGTTTTTCTCACTACAAAATAATACATTTGCATTGTAAAAAAATTTTAATACAAAAGCAATAAATTCATGAAACAACCAAAATAAAGTTAAAACCATTCAGTGAAAAGTAGCCATTGGTAACCTTGCTGTGTATTCTTATAAAATCTCTATGTGTATATGTTATGTTTATATCTGTACATATATATGATCTGTTTCTCATATATATATAATGTATATACAATATCAGATTCATCTTATACACACTGTTTTGTAACTCACCTTTTTACTTAATAGTAGATTATAAAAATCTTTCTGCAGCAATAGAGTTCTAAAACATAATTTGGCACATCCTTTGAATAGAAATACCAAATTATGTTTAAATGTATTCAAGTGTTCCCACTTGCTGGACACTTAGGTTCAACTCTTTTCTGTTCAAACAGGTTCAGCATAAATATGCTGATAAGTCTTATGTACATCCTTGTTTTCTAAAGACAGATTTCCAGAAGAAAAATTGCCAAAACTCATGTATTTTAAGTCTTTTCGTATGTATTATCAGAATACCCTTCAAAGAAGTATTGGATCAATTTACACACCCATCAGCTCTACAGAGGCATTTTCTCATATGTCCACATAACGCTCAGCACATTTTCCTTTGCCAGTTTAATAGGGACAAAATGATATCTTGTTTATATTTTTAATTTTTTTCAGTTACCAGAGGGATCTGTCATACTCAGTGATTTCATACTTCTTTCTTTGTAGCTGTGTAAATCTGGGGCTTAGAATCAAACTATTAACTCTATACAAAGCAATTTTTGTTTGTTTGTGAGTTTATATGTTTGTTATTTCATAGAGTCCGACACATCATTTTTCTTTGTCATGAACCAACCAAAATTCTCAAAATAGGTAATTTTTTTTTATATTATGTAAACCCTGAGGAAATTTCTTTGTTACGAAATTCTGTAGTTTGGATTTGTCCAATATGCAATCTCAGTATGTGAATTTATTACACTACAATATAAATGGTCTAATTTTACTTACAAAATAATCCATGTGCAAACATATCCACTGTGATTAAAAGAGACAATTGATGGAATAAAGTATCTTGAATCTATTCATTAATACTTAGTGAGTGGTCATATGATGCGAACACTAAAACAGACTTTCTTGGTGATACACTAAACTGAATTTTCTTGATGACACACAGGGACTGTTAGGTGAAAAATACGGGAACATCCGAATCCCCGGAGAAGTTGAAGCCTCAGAGTTTGAAATGATCTTGGATGCTGCCATAGAGGCGAAGCTGGACACCAAATTACTGGAAGAGTGGTACTGTCGGGATGAGAACTCTGTGCCAGCCGCTTATTACCTCAGACCCAAATCAGAAATGCTGAAAAGCAATAAAAATGCAGTAAGTTATCTTTCTCTCCAAAGTGTGTCTCTCTCTACATTTTTAAACTGTTTACATCACGCAGGGGTGGTTTTTCTCCACAGAAAAGGCACAGTAGACAGAAAGTTATTCTGCCCTGGACTCTAAATTTCCTTTTAACAACTAAATCCAAAGCTAAGAAATCTTCCAAATTCACCTTTCTTTTTTGACATCTTAGACTTTCCTTCTGGGGTCATTTCCTTCTTCCTGAAGTTTATCTTTTGGAAGTTCTAAAGAGTGATAAGTTCTGTTTATCTGAAAACATGTGTATTTTTATCATCTCACTGTAATGTATATATATTCCATTGGTATATGTTGTGCTTCCTACATTTGTGAATTCATATATTCTATCAGTTTTAGAAAATTCTCAGCCATCATCTCATCAAATACTGTCTCTCCTCTATTTCTTCTTTCCTTTTAGCTCTTCAGTTGCATGTACAACAGATTGCCTCACTCTATCCTCCATATCTCTTTAATTTTTTAAATTTTATTAAACTATAGTTGATTTACAGTGTTGTTTTCATTTCTGCTGTATAGCAAAGTGATTTGGAGAAGACAATAGCAACCAACTCCAGTACTCTTGCCTGGAAAATCCCATGGGTGGAGGAACCTGGTAGGCTGCAGTCCATGGGGTCACTAAGAGTCGGACACAACTGAGCAACTTCCCTTACACTTTTCACTTTCATGCATTGGAGAAGGAAATGGCAACCCACTCCAGTGTTCTTGCCTGGAGAATCCCAGGGACGGGGAAGCCTGATGGGCTGCCGTCTATGGTGTCGCACAAAGTCGGACACAACTGAAGCGACTTAGCAGGAGCAGCAGCAAAGTGATTGCTATATATATATATACACACACATACATACATTCTTTTTCATATTCTTTTCCATTATGGTTTATCACAGGATAGTGAATATAGTTCCCTGTGCTATACAGTAGGACCTTGTTGTTTATCCATCCCATATATAATAGCTTACCCATGTCTCTTAATTGTCTTTCACATTATCAATTTCCTTATCTTTCTGTGCTATCTGGAAAATCACTTTAGATCTTTTTTCCAGTTAACAAATTTCTTCTTCAGCTGTGTCTCCTCTATGAATTGAGTTTTCAAGTTCAACAGTTTTATTTTTAATTTGTAAAAAAACTTTTTGAGGGGGCAGTCTTTTAAAAATCTGCCAAGTTATTCTTTATAGTCTCTAGTTTGTTTTTCTTTTAATTCAATATGTTCCTTTAACATTTCATACATTGTTAATTTATTTTCTTGTGTCTTCTGTAGAACCTTGCAGAGAGGTTGTGGCATACATGAGTGAAGAGGAACTAAAAAGCCTCTTGATGAAAGTGAAAGAGGAGAGTGAAAAAGTTGGCTTAAAGCTCAACATTCAGAAAACTAAGATCATGGCATCTGGTCCCATCACTTCATGGGAAATAGATGGGGAAAAAGTGGAAACAGTGTCAGACTTTATTTTGGGGGGCCCCAAAATCACTGCAGATGGTGACTGCAGCCATGAAATTAAAAGATGCTTACTCCTTGGAAGGAAAGTTATGACCAACCTACACAGCATATTCAAAAGCAGAGACATTACTTTGCCAACAAAGGTCCATCTAGTCAAGGCTCTGGCTTTTCCAGTGGTCATGTATGGATGTGAGAGTTGGACAATAAAGAAAGCTAAGCACCAAAGAATTGATGCTTTTGAACTGTGGTGTTGGAGAAGACTCTTGAGAGTCCCTTGGTCTGCAAGGAGATCCAACCAGTCCATTCTAAAGGAGATCAGTCCTAACTGTTCATTAGAAGGACTTATGCTAAAGCTGAAACTCCAATACTTTGGCCATCTCATAAGAAGAGTTGACTCATTGGAAAAGACCCTGATACTGGGAGGGATTGGGGGCAGGAGGAGAAGGGACAACAGAGGATGAGATGGTTGGATGGCATCACCAACTCGATGGACATGAGTTTGGGTGAACTGCAGGAGTTGGTGATAGACAGGGAGGCCAGGTGTGCTGCGATTCATGGGGTCGCAAAGAGTCTGACACGACTGAGTGACTGAACTGAACTGAATTGAGTGTGATAGAAACACAGTCATTGTCTATTCTCCAACTTGTTCCCAAATATATCCATGATGCTGCTGCTGCTGCTAAGTTGCTTCAGTCGTGTCCAACTCTGTGTGATCCCAAAGACAGCAGCCCACCAGGCTCCCCCATCCCTGGGATTCTCCAGGCAAGAACACTGGAGTGGGTTGCCATTTCCTTCTCCAATGCATGAAAGTGAAAAGTGAAAGTGAAGTTGCTCAGTCATGTCCGACTCTTAGCGACCCCATGGACTACAGCCTACCAGGCTCTTCCGTCCATGGAATTTTCCATGCAAGAGTACTGGAGTGGGGTGTCATTGCCTTTTCTGCTATGAGCCTCTAGGGAAATTTAAATTATTGACTGAACCATGTTTCTACATAAATTGTTTTTAAGTAAATGATTGTTTGAATAAGATTATCAGCAAGACTCTGTAAATGTTACTTTCTTGGTAGGCACTCCTATTTTATTTCCTAGAGAATAAAAAAAAAAAAATAAGTGAGGAAGAAACAACTAAAGACAATTAAATAGTAACATATGAGTCAGTCAGTTCAGTTGCTCAGTGGTATCCAACTCTTTGCGACCCCATGGACTGCAGCACACCAGGCTTCCCTGTCCATCACCAATTCCCAGAGCTTACTCAAACTCATGTCTGTTGAGTCAGTGATGCCATCCAACCATCTCATCCTCTGTAGTCCTCTTCTCCTGCTTCAATCTTTCCTAGCATGAGGGTCTTTTCCAATGAGTCAATTCTTCACATCAGGTGGCCAAAGTATTGGAGTTTCAGCTTCAGCATCAGTCCTTCCAATGAATATTCAGGACTGATCTCCTTTAGGATGGACTGGTTGGATCTCCTTGCAGTCCAAGGGAGTATCAAGAGTCTTCTCCAACACTACAGTTCAAAAGCATTAATTCTTTGGTGCTCAGCTTTCTTCATCGTCCAACTCTCACATCCATACATGACTACTGGAAAAACCATCCTTTTGACTAGTCTGACCTTTAACTGTATTGAAGAGATGATTTTGTTACAACATTTGAATCAAAACTCAAGAGTGAAACACACAATATATTAAGAAAATCAAACAAACAAATCCTGTTTGGATTCATACCGTTGTGTCACTTGGGCAAATTCACATCACTTTCAGGGTACTAGGGAGAGTAAATGAGATACTATCCATTAAGCACCTGTCATGGTAAGGCCCATGGTAGACTTTCAAATAACAATGATTCTCCTCCTTTTAAATATTGGGTGTTCTTGATGATTTTAAGACTAATATCTCACTTTCACCTTTCTAAAGATGCAGCCTTCTGCCAATGCCGAGAATGAAAAGACCTGGCAAGAGATATCAGATGAGATCAAGAAAATATTTAAGACTGCTGTAAAACTGTTACATGAAAAGGGGAAGATGAAACACAGCCAAGCCAAGAGGTACCTGTTCTCAGGTAATTTTTTATGCATCTTCAGTAAACTGAGGAATTGATCATTAGTAGATGTATTCACTGTTTCCTTTTATGGTTCTGTAAGTTTAATAGTATTTACTGCCTGGTGAAATTTAATTTTTCTAAATGTTTTTATCTCCTGGAGAAACAAGTAACCTTTTTACTCAAAGATAAGCTTTTACTTACTTAACTTGAGGAATTCTCCAAAAATATGACTTTAAATGAAGTCAGAGGAGGCTGAATATGATAGACCAGACTCGGCCAGTATTTCTCAATTGAACTGTTCATTAATTCACTTGCTCAGCAAACATTTATTGAGGGCATATATATGCCAGGTACTGGGGCTACAACAATGATGAAGAAGGCAAGGTTTCTGCTCTCCTGGAACTTATTGTTTAGTGAGGAGGAAATAAGTGATAGGCAAGTAATCAAATAAATGAACAATATCATGTCAGAAAGGATAAGTGCTATGAATAAAATACAGTAATAGGATAATAGGGCCTGATGAAGGCTGTGGGGGTCCAGATTTAGATAGGGCAGGTGATAAGGAAATGACTTCTGAGCTAAATGGCAGAATGAGTCAGAGCTGGCAGTGCCATATCTAAAACAGAAAATTCCAGGCAGAGGGATTGCCAGGTTCAAGATTCCCGAGACAGGAACGTGCTAAGCAAGTTCTAGGAGCAGGAAGAAGGTAAAGGTTGCCAAGCTCACAGAAGGAGAGATGAGGTTAGAAGGTGGGCACAGGCCATAATAACAACAGAAATAATCAATAAACAATCTGTAATAGGAATAGAATAGAGTTTTATTCCGGGGAAGGCAATGGCACCCCACCCCAGTACTTTTGCCTGGAAAATCCCATGGACGGAGGATCCTGGCAGGCTCCAGTCCATGGGGTCGCTAAGAGTCGGACACGACTGAGCGACTTCTCTTTCACTTTTCACTTTCATGCGTTGGAGGAAATGGCAACCCACTCCAGTGTTCTTGCCTGGAGAATCCCAGGGACAGGGGAGCCTGGTGAGCTTCCGTCTCTGGGGTCGCACAGAGTCGGACACGACTGAAGCGACTTAGCAGCAGTAGCAGCAGAGTTTTATTCAAGCCAAACTGAGGTCTGTAGCCTGAGAGAGACAGATTCAAGAAGCACTTGAATTGTGTTATAATTAGAGGGGGCAAGAAGTCAGGATGCATGTCAAATAAGGACCGGTTGGAGTCTGAAATGGTCGCATAGTTACAAGGGTAGATCCTGAGACCTAGGCAGCTGCTAGCAGATATTATTTTGAGAATGAACTGGTGGTGTTCTTCCATCTGATACAGATCAGAGAATTCAAGTTCTCGGTGATGCAGGAAAAATGTCCGAAGCCACATACACGATGGCCACTGGTTCCATTTTGGGTGCCTGACTCATAGATATTGCATTTTGAGTTTTAGATGTATTCTTTCCTTTAGTGGTTAAATCAGATGCACAATGTATGTTTGATGGGCCAGAAGACAGGCTGTTCTATTTAACACACAGTTCAACCCCAATCAGGGATAAGCCAGAATGACTTCCCCATATTTCAATCTGTGAAAATTTCTTCCATCACTGCATAAGATAGGAAGCTATCAGAGGTTGGGAAGTAACGGAGTGGCAGGATCTAGATTAGCCTTAAAATAAAAAATATCCCTAACTGCTGAGCAGAGACTCACTTGTGGGCCTTTTTCAGCTGTGGAAAAGAGGTTTTATTTTTAGGAATTGCATAGGAAATCACATATCTGAAGGAATATATCAGTCATAGTTTCCAGGGGATGAACGCTCCTAGGTAAAGTAATCGGTTAAGTAGCATTTATTTTAAGAGGTGATAGCAAAGAATTATTGAAGAAAAAAGCAACAGTAGTTGCATTTTCAGATTGGTTTTGTGAATGATGTGGCAAAATGTTTGTGAAAACCTAAGAAGCACTTGATACCATTCCTGCCGGATATGCCTGTATTTCAACCTCAGAGAAAATATGAATAATTTTGACAAATACATTCTCCAGAAGATGTCAAAAATTAGGTCTTATTTTAGTTCTCCCTAAAAATGCTAAAATTACCAGGAATAAGTACTATCTTTAGAATATACAGGTTAACATATATCCTTATTCCTCTGGGATCTTTTTGATCCATTTTTGAAGCCCTGGTTCTTTGTCTCTATCAAGGGCAAAACTCCCCTATTCCTAAAAAATGTGCTGTATCAGGAAAAAAATATCAAGAGCAAACACTCTCCTATTCTTGATATAAGAGACACTAGTTGGGGAGGGCATCCTCTGACTTAGAGTTAGACAGCCCAAGTTTTAAAAAATTCATAGGCAAATACTTTCTCTTAATTTTCTCCACAATAAAGAACTTGGTCCACATGGATAGCCATATGAAGATTAATCATTTTGTACTAGGTAGTATGAAATACTATACCTGGACTATTTTCTATTTGGGGTTACATCTCTAAAAGATATGCATGCTCATGAAATTTTAATTTATTTTACATTCCAACTCATTTTAAGACCATGTTTGCACAGTGAAAATTGCTGAAGAGGGGCCAGTTTTTTGAAATGGATAGAGTACATTTGTTTTGTGCCAGTCTATCAATAACCAACGTGGTAGTTAGAACAGCCTTTTTGTCTCTTATTAGCATTGCAAGATACTCTTCAGCAATCACCATCAGGTAACTTTGAAAAACTAAAGGCTTATAACATATAAGTGGAGTAGGAAATGGCAACCCACTCCAGTATTCTTGCCTGGAGAATCCCATGGACAGAGAAGCCTGGAGGGCTACAGTCCATAGAGTCACAAAAAGTCTACATGACTGAACACACATACACATTACTTATAGGACCTATTACAGAGCACATCTAAAGCCACACAGCAAGGTCAAGTAGAGAGAGAAGAGAGACAGAGCGCACACATCTAGGGTTCTGCTTTTACTGGGCTCACTCTTTACTGGTAAATTTAAAACATAAAAGTGGGAATTTAAAGCACAGGAAGAGAGAAAAACAAGTGGCCAGAAAGGTTAGTTATTGAAGTTCACCAAGAGCTCTTAAACAAAGGAGTCTCAGTGAGGGGGGCTGGCCTGCTCTGTATGCGTGGCTGTTAATGAGTTTATTCAAGATAGGTATCATTGAAGTGGATGCCTCAGCAATCAAAGCTTAAGTCAGACACTTGCACTATAAACAAACAGTGCCCCCCCCCAAAAAAAAAAAAAACTGTCAGGGTTTACACTACAATATTACTTTAATATTTTCAGAAATCTTCAAATAAGAATACCAGATAGAGGGATTTCCCTGGTGGAACACAGATGGCTGGACAAGAGATGGACCAAAGGCTACATTCTGCAGGAGTTCAGAATACCCAAATTTATTGCATCTTCCCCTGTACATATTATAACAAATTTGTACTCTTCTACAAAAAGAAGAGTAGACATATGTTATATAAGCTTCCTTATCTGGCCTCCTGATGCAGTTTTCCTGAATAAAATCTTTGGTGAAACATATTGATTTGGGACTTTCCTGGTGATCTAGTGATTAAGGGCCCACATGCCACTGCACAGGACATGGGTTCAAGAAGATTCCACATGCCTCAGGGCAACTAAGCCCGTGTGCTATAGCTACTGAGCCCATACACCACGAGTACTGAAGCCCGCATGCTCTAGAACCTGGGCTCTGCCAACAGGAGAAGCCATCACAATGAGAAGCTCACACACTGCAACTAAATAAAGCCCATGTGAACTAACAAAGACCCAGCGCAGCCAAAAATAAATAAAATTAAAAAAAAAAAAAACTATACTGATGTGACTAGCACAGCTTATTCAACACTGGTGGATATAAATACATCTCTTTTACTTCAATCACAAATCTTTATTAATTGCTATCATTACTGAAAAAATATTATCACAGAAGTTCTGCTAAAAGGTACCATTTTTAAATAAAATTACCACCTCCTTTCATAGTTGCTTTATAGAATATACCTATGTTTCAATTTTGCTTGATGTTGGAGGTGTGGCCAGTATATTGAGATGGTCTAAGTTACAACCAGCCCCGTCCCCTGCCCCCATGCTTCCACCAGATTCCAGCCCAGCAGTCACCGCCTTAAGAAAACCTTCCCTGACTTCTCCAAGTGGATTAGATTTCCCAGTTGTTTGCTCTCATGGCACCATGTCATTCAACTTCCCAGGCATAAAAACAATACATTTCTTTGTGGGACTCCGTGACTCATGTCTGCCATCCTCCACTGGACTATAAGCTTCATAACAGCTTTTTCTCTCAGCATTCTGTTTCTCCCACCACTGTATCCTAAGCAGCTAGCAGCATGCCTGGTACATAGCAGATGCTCAATTAAGACCAACTGGATAAAGAAAAGCAGAGGGGAGAAAACAAGCTCTAAAAGACTGCTTGTTTTAAAATTCATGTCCATTGGTTTAATTATTTTAAATTTTTCCCTAAAATTGTGCATAAGTGTTGCTTTTTATTAGTACTGATACAATTTTGAATGTTCTTATGGGGCCTCAAATGATTTAGAAAGTATATTTACTTTTATGTGAGCATATGTATTATAAGCCCTAACATGGTTTATCTCAGAAGAAATAAAGTTACATACTGAGTCATTTTCCTGTTCCTGCTCTGATGGGTGTAATGGGATTTAACAGTGACATGGATAATGGATAAATGAAATTAGCACATAATTATATTTTGAACATGCTTTTACATTTATATCTACACATATATGTCTGGGGTATATGCATCTCAAACAAAATGGTGAAACCACAATGGAGGAAAGACCAATGAGGAAGAAATAAACTAGATACATCGTGTGGCCTCTTCCTCGTTCTCTCCTTGCCCCAGTTAGTTCCTGCTCTCCACTTTTAGAACCTCTGGAGTCTGGGGTGAAAGCCAAGTGGGAACTTAGAAGAAGCAACTATAAGCTTAGAGTGCTTTCTTTCTTATGATTATGTTCAACCTCTCCCTCAGGTCTTAGAGGAAATTAAACAATTTTATTTAGAATCCATTGTTCTGGGATCCAGGCTGTTTAGGAAAAGACAAATAGGAAATTAAGGACTTGAGAAATTATTTTAAAGATGACTCAGCTACACACTATAAGCAAAATAAACTACCACTGCTGACTTGAGAGTCACATGCCAGAAGCGTGGGTGCGTTGCTTCTTGGTTCTAGACAGTAAACTCCTTGTTGTATTTTCTTTCAGCGATAGAGGATGAATTTGACTTTGCTCTAGGAAAGCAAACTCCAGCATTCCTGAAGAAGTGTGTTTGCTATATTAGGAAAATTGCTAACATTGAGCGTTTCGTGAAAATCCCGGAAATGGGAAAATACATGGATATAACTGGAACAGAACCAAGAATTATTCGGGACCCTGAAGCCCAAGAGAAGCTGATAAAACTCAGGGATGAATTTATTCCTACCATTGTTGCTTCATCTAATCTGAGAGTATACACATCTGTTACTCATTGTGACATGAAACTAGGCTATTCCCAAGAAATAGAAAACCATTACATAGAAGGACTTGGTAAACAATTTTATGAGGACATGATTGACATAATTCAGGCCACGGTACAACAGAATTTTGACACAGAAACTGATACGCTCTATGATGAAATCCTTCAGCATTCATCCTTATGTAAAACATATGCCTCCTTCTACGAGTACAAATGTGAATCTCTAAACATCGTGCATAAATACATTCTTCCAAGCAAAACTGGGCACATCAACCCACTTATTATATACGGTGGACCATGCACTGGAAAGACCCTTCTGCTAGCTGAAGTAGCAAAGAAGGTAAATACCTATTCTTTTACATGTATGTTTGTAAAAACTTTGGGGAAAAGATCGAGTCACCAAATTCACTTCCATTTTCTGTGTTTATTATGAATTATAATGGGTCCTTTTGGAATGGATACTTCAGCTTTTCTCTTTTGCTGGTATAACAATTATACTGAAAGGTAAGACTCATGAGGTTCAATCCTATAACAGCTTTGTTTTGTCTCTTACTGTTCAAACTCATATTGTGGAGCTAGTTCTCATCTGACTGGAAATAAGGGCAGATCTCACAACTCTTCTCATCACTCTCAGCAAAGACAAGCCCTCTGATTGCTTCTGGATACTAAATCCATCTCAGTTCAGCAATTAATATGTCCAGTTGAAGATGATAATGAATACTTCAGTCTACATCTCCTTCCCCTGACTGAGGCCAACCATATGCCAGGCCCCTCCAGCAGGAAGTAGGAACACGACCATCTTCTCCTTTCTTACACCACCCAACACTTCTTCCCCTCCATCCCTAACCCCAACCACACTCTGACTTTTATAGGTTGTGATTTAGGGGATGTAGGTAAGGTGGCCAGAACATTCTTACAGACCAGTATCCTTCTGACCTGGGCTCTGCACTCTGGTCTTGGAAGGTGTTTAAAACTTCCTCCTGTTTCTTCTGAGGCCTTTTCCTGGTTTCCCAAAGGTCTTTTCCCTCTCACATAACCCAACCTGTCCTCACTGAGCACCTCTCACCTACTGTTCCCTAGGCACAAGGAACTGCATTGTTTTTCCATCTGGTCACCCCCATGGCTCCTAGACATCCAGCAACACATATTCTAGTATCTTTCTGCCAAGAGCCTCTCCACAGCCCAGCAAGCTCCCTTAGACAGGAACTGGGAAAAACAGAACCAGCAGAAACCTTCATCACTCCCACTTACTAGTGGCTGCCATCTGAAACATGGGAAACACTTGGGTACTGTTTTACCCTGAGAAACTCCAGTCCCAAAAGGGCATCTCTCTATCACTCCTCCATTGGAGCCGCTAGCCAGGCTCAATCACTCAACCTCCATATTCCTCAGCTGTCATCAGACCCAGATGGCTATGTTTCTCAAGCCCTAGGGGACATACTGAAAGTGGTCCATTGCAGCCCCTTTCCCAAAGGTAGGAGTGAGAAGTGGGTATCTATTAGTCCTCCACTTTGGGAGTAGGGTGGTGAGAGAGATAACCCACAGCATCCTCATCTCCCCACTTTGCTGGTGGCTCAGTGGTAAAGAACCTGCCTGCCAATGCAGGAGACACAGGCAACATGGGTTTGATCCCTGGGTCAGGATGATCCCCTGGAGAAAGATATGGCCACCCAGTATTCTTGCCTGAGAGATTCCATGAACAGAGGAGCCTGGCAGGCTACAGTCTATGGGGTTGCAAAGAGTCAGACATGACTTAGCAACTAAACAACAACAATAAAATCCTCCTCTCCCATTTTTTTCTTGGCCCCTTTTTCAGGCTGGAGGCAAGTAGTCCACCAAAGGTAGCAAAACTAGTTTTCAAAATTCCCTTTCAAGTCTTGCAAGATGGGCTGGAGCTTCACTCTGGAATGTGGTATCTATTGTCTAAACTCAATGAAACTAGTACCAGTTTTAACCTCCTGTTACACTTGATACCAAAGTCATGGCTTATACTATCCTGGGGTTACTTCAGAATCTTTGTATTGCTCTTCTTGTGGCTACTCTCTTAAAAACAGAGTTTTCCTTAACTTTGTGAACATTCTCATGATCTATCACGTGCTATACAATCATCTTGAGGCCAAGAAGAGGGACGATTGTGTTGCACCTCATGTGGGGATTAGGTCCCAAAGTGAGGACACAGGTGACAACCACATATATCAGACTTACATTTAAAGTCCCTAGTAAGGCCCATTTACCGTTTCTCAATCTGCCACACCCAGCCGCTGGTTTTTCTTCTTGTGTTAGGACATGAGCCCTTTCTTCAATTGAAACAGCAGGTTTATATTTAGGGGCCACGTTGTGTCAAAATAGGTGTGTGCATGTGTGTGACCGTCTGCCTGTGCCTGCATACTACTTTGTAGGTGTGTCTTCAAACTTTAGAATTATTCCAAGTGAGCAAGACAGTAATGCTACAAAGGGAACTGAAATCAAATGAGAAAACACTTGGTGTATGCACTTCACCGGAGAAGGCGATTGCGCCCCACTCCAGTACTCTTGCCTGGAAAATCCCATGGGCGGAGGAGCCTGGTGGGCTGCAGTCCATGAGGTCGCTAGAGTCGGACACGACTGAGCGACTTCACTTTCACTTTTCACTTTCATGCATTGGAGAAGGAAATGGCAACCCACTCCAGAGTTCTTGCCTGGAGAATCCCAGGGATGGGGGAACCTGGTGGGCTACCGTCTATGGGGTCACACAGAGTCAGACACGACTGAAGCGACTTAGCAGCAGCAGCAACAGCAGCAGCAACACTCATTCTAGGGCTTTTTCCTTGTGGAAGAGGGGAGGATAAAAGTGGTTGCAGGAACAATGCACATGTGATGCAACCCTCTGTGTCCAGCATGGTAGTCATGTGATGTGTGTGATATGGCTGTACACACATGCAGTCCCCATGGGCAGAGTGTGGTGACAGTCAACTTAAACAATGGCCTTCTGAGTGCTTGCTGTTCTGGGTATGCTGCGCAACCACCATGGTCTCAGAGGAGCCTTGCCTAGTTCTAGGTCCCCTGCCTGGACTTTGCTTGCTTCTCCTTCCTCCTGGGGAACATCTGCTCCAGCCCCTCCCCTGTCTCCACCAAGTACAACCTGTGCTCTCGTGACCTTGTGTCCCTTGTAAGGATCCAGGCAGGCATCTCACATTTGTCTCCAGGTCGTCTCTTGTGCAACCAACATTTCTTGGGACATGAACTCATATCAGAAGGCCATTCTTTATAGACATCGCATATCCTCCAACCTGGGATTGGGAAGAAGGATGATGCATATAATCATCATAAGCCATCCACACAGGGACAAACAGATTGTATTCTGTTTCTGATTTGCCACCAAAGGACAGCGGTAAAATGGAGGGATTGTGTGTGTGCATGCATGTGCGCATCCTCAGCCATGTCTGACTCTTTGTGACCCCATGGACTTAGCCCATTAGGCTTCTCTCTCTGTGGGATTTTCCAGGCAAGAATACTGTACCTTCCTCCAAATTAGCTTCAAAGGTTGGGTCCAAACACTAAAAATGAGTTGCTTATTTTCCTTAGCAGTTAGTTTTGAAACTGACATCCATGAATCTTCTAAACTTATTCACACTTTAATCTGAACTACCTATTGGGGAACCAAGTTTCATAAACTTACTTCTTAATGTATTAGAAGATACGTCTTTTTCTAAGGAGTATCCTTGGTGAATTCCAAAGATTACCGAAAAACATTATCTCCCTAAAAATATGCTTTGGAGTGTTTATACTTTGATCATATCCCTTTTTGTCCTTACCTTTCCATACAGAAAAATACTAAACCTAGCAGCCGTCTCATGTATGTTATCCCTTTAACTGTACAATTTAAAAAACAGAGAGTGGGAAAGAGAGAACACTAGAATGAAAGTCAGATATGACTTCAATTCCATTTTCATCTCTTGGTAATCATTTAACTACAAGCAAGCTATTTACCTGGCTTGGGCCTCAGTTTCCTCTTCTGTCACATGACACTGTAATCTATAATCTTATGTGTCCTACAGAGAGATAATGTGAGGCCTGATGACTGCCTGTTTATATAGTAAACTGTCTGTTATAAAGCACAAATTCAGCCAAACTCATTTAACCCACATTATCAGATTTTTATGATAATAATAAAAAATAATAACGATGACCCTATAGCATCACAATAGAGTAAAAGTCTCTGAGTCATAAAAGATTATATTCAATGTCATTTTATTGCTGAATATTTTTATTACATTCTAATTAACTAGAAGGCTTCCCAGGTGGCTCAGTGCTAAAGAATCTGCCTGCTAAGCAGAAGATACAAGTTTGATCTCAGGGTCAGGAAGATCACCTGGAGAAGGAAATGGCAACCCACTCCAGTATTCTTGCCTGGGAAATCCCATGGACAGAGGAGTCTGGCGGGCTACATAGTGCATAAGGCCACGAAAGAATTGGACACAACCTCAGTGATTAAAATACAACAAAAGTTAACTAGACCATGGTCAGCCTTATGTAACTTCAATCAAGGAAAATAATTGACTTGACCTAATGTGTAGGTCCCAGGTGGCTCAGTCGGTAAAGAATCTGCATGCAATGTGGAGACCTGGGTTCAATCCTTGGTTCGATTCCTGGGTTGGGAAGATCCCCTGGAGGAGGGCATGGCAACCCACTCCAGTATTCTTGCCTGGAGAAGCCCCATTGACAGACAAGCCTGGTGGGCTACGGTTCATGGGGTCAAAGAGAGTCGGACACGTCTGAGAAACTAAGCATAAAATGTGTAGGTCATTACTTAATCTATTCATTAAATATTTACCAAGCACCTACCATGTGCCAACAACTGTGCCAAGAAATGGAAATTCAGTGATGAGGAACTAAGCATACTAGATATTCAGATTTACAGTTGGTGAAATGCTTTGTAACTTTTAGAATACAAGCCAAATGCTGCCTTGTGGGTGACTGCTACTGTTACCACTGTTTTATTACCTTTAGTGGAGTGATCCTGAGCATTTCACCTATAGACTTGCGTGCATGACGTTTGTGACAGCTCTCTGACCATCTCAGGCTTTTCCATCTCCTGGGTCTAGGTTACTTTCTGCCTGGTTGGGGTTACCAGAAGGCTGATCTCTGCAGAGAGGAAGTGTTGTTGCATGTGACCATGTGAATATGTATCTCCATTCTAAACACCACCTTTGTGTTTTAGGCTTATGGCTGGCTACATGAAGACACAGGACCAGAATCTGACCCAGTTGTAGTCGTGAGGTTTCTAGGAACCACAGACTTGAGTACTGATCTTAAGTCTCTCCTTCTAAGTGTTTGTGAACAGTTGGCCATGAACTACCGGTGCCTGGTTCAGAGCTACCCTAAGAAGATCCATGACCTCCGTGACTTATTCATAAACCTTTTGAATGAGTCTTCACTGCAGAGACCTCTCGTGGTCATATTCGATGCCCTGGAGCAGCTCTCAGAAAGCGACGAGGCCCGGAAGCTCTGGTGGCTTCCCCGTGCACCTTCCCCGCTTCGTCCGGATCATCCTCTCCACACTGCCCAACAAACATGGGATCCTGCAGAAACTGAGGTGCCTTATCCACGAAGAAGACAACTACATCGAGCTGATTCCTCGGGACAGGAAGGTGTGCAGCCAGGTGCTCAAACACCAGCTGCTGCGGGTCAAAAGGAAGGTCACGTCGGGCCAGCAGATTTACGTGAACAACGCCTTCTCCAAGTGCACGCTGCCCATGTTTGTGAACCTGACCTTCAGGGAGGTGAGACACTGGCGATCTCACAGAGACGTTGATGAGTCCTCCCTCTGTGTCACCGTGCACGAAAGCATAGAGCAGCTCTTCTGGTCCCTGGAGCGAAAGTGTGGGCAGAAACTCGTCTCCCGGGCTCTCGGTTACATCACCATGGCCAAAATGGGTTTGAGTGAGATGGAGCTGGAGGACGTGCTGGCCCTGGACAACAGTGTGATGAATGAGCTCAATGAGAGCACCAGGCCCAGCAATCCCCTGAGGGTACCTTATCTGTACATCGCAAAGCTCAAGGAGGGGCTCAGTGGATACCTAATTGAGAGACACGTGAAGAATGTCACCCTGCTGGTCTGGGCCAACAGACACCTGCAGCTCATAGCCCAGAAGCTGTATCTGCAGGACAAGAGCGACCTGCATGAAATGCACACCATACTGGCAGACTACTTCCTGGGAGTCTGGTCTGGGGGCAGGAGGAAAGCTTTCTGCCTGGACGACCCCTACCTGAATGGCTGCCTTGACTTGGAGAGCAGAAGCCTGCTGGAGGAGGAGAGACACTTCATGGAGCAGGCTTCCTTCGACAGGCAGGCCCCTGACCAGCCCTGGGTCTTCCAGTGCAATCCACTTGAACCTGACATCTTTTTTGTCAACCATCGGAAAATGTGTGAGCTGCTGTACCATCTGACAAGGTGTGGGAAGACTGACGACCTGCTCTATGGCATCATCATGAACTTTAGCTGGCTTTACACCATGATCAAAATCGGCCAGTTCGACAAAGTGCTCGCGGACATTGAGCTGGCTTACATCTACTCACAGGAGAAGGAGCTGAAGTTCCTGGCGAGCATCCTCCGCAGCATCAAAACCAAGGTTGTTGCATTCCCCGGCTCCCTCTCCGCAGAGCTTCAACAGAGGCTGCTGCCCGTTGTGAGCTCCCTGCCCAAACTTAGACACCTTCTCTTAGAATGTGACAAAGATGGGCCTAAATACTGCTCCATTGTGCCATTACACTCATCCATGGATGTGACCTACAGCCCAGAGCGACTTCCCTTGTCATCTAGTCACCTGCATGTCACTGAGATTCTGCCCACCTGTAACCCCAGTACAGTCCTCACGGCTTTAGAAAATGGTTCCATCAGCACTTGGGATGTGGAAACGCGTCAACTACTCAGGCAAATCACAACAGCCCAGTCTGTCATCCTGGGCATGAAACTCAGCAATGATGAAAAGTATCTCGTGGTGGCAACAACAAATAACACCCTGCTGGTTTACGACAATGTAAATTCTTGCCTCCTGTCTGAAGTAGAAATCAAAGGGACCAAGCATGGAAGTGGCTCCACCTACATCAATGGATTTACACTGTCCGTCAAACATGCTCTGGCCTGGCTCGAAGCCAGCAAAGATGTCACTGTCATTGATCTGCTCTATGGATGGCCCCTTTACCAGTTCCACTGCTGGTACGAAGTGACCTGTGTCCAGTGCTCACTAGACGGCGTGTATGCCTTCTGTGGACAGTATCTGAACACCACCACCATCTTTCATCTAGGGAGTGGAGAAAAATTATGTACAGTGACATCTGAATTTTCAGGTGGGTTTGTGAAGTTCCTTCTTATCTTGGACACGGCTCAGGAAATGGTAATGGTAGACAGTGAGGGCAGCCTTTCTGTTTGGAACACAGAGGACATCTCCAACCCCCAGCTGACTGATGACTTTGACTGTCGCAGGGAAGACAGTGAGGTGGTCAGCATTGAACTTTCAGAGGACCAAAGTGCAGTTCTTATCTGTAAGGCCCTCAGCATCGAGCTCTTAGACACTGGCCTGTGGAAGGTGGCAGAAAAGTTCAGAGCAAAGCACAACGAACGCTTTATATCAGCTGTACTGTCCAAGAATGGAGACTGCATCATTGCGACCATGGAAAACACCTCGGCTGTGTTCTTCTGGAGGCGGGACACAGGGCAGTGTATGGCGAGCTTACAGGAAATCTCAGGTACCATAGTCAAGTTGGTGAAATCCAGTCACCACAACATGCTGCTATCTTTATCCACCAGTGGTGTTCTTTCCATTTGGGACATAGATATAATCACAGCTATGTCCAACATAGATAAGACTGGAAAACCCATCCAAAGTCTGGTGTTACCTGCTCGCGGGGAGATCATCTACTCCCTCGACGGCTCGGATTGTGTTCACAAGTGGAACTTCAGCAG
This sequence comes from Tragelaphus eurycerus, assembly GCA_935064755.1. Classification (NCBI taxonomy): domain Eukaryota; kingdom Metazoa; phylum Chordata; class Mammalia; order Artiodactyla; family Bovidae; genus Tragelaphus; species Tragelaphus eurycerus. Next base: position 30,165,839 of record CAKXYN010000004.1, on the reverse strand, counting down.
CGGGTTCCTTGAAGCAGTGTTCAAGCACGAGGGAAAGGTTGAACACTGCGTGCTGACGTCCTCTGGAGACGTCATGGTGACGTCAGATGATAAGAGCAGCCAGTACGTCTGGCACACCAGCAGTGGTGAAAACCTCTTTCGAATTAATGGGCAGAGAATCTCTCAGCTGCTGATTACACACAATGACCAGTTTGTGGTCTCTCTCTGTGAGGAAAATGCCTCCAGGGTTTGGAGACTGGCCACGGGCCACAGGGTGTGCAACATCCTGACCAGTCTGCAGAACGCCTTCATCACCTCTGCAAACACCTTCGTGGTGGGCATGACCAAAAGCAAGGTGCTGGCTGTCAGTCTTTGGACAGGAAGCATCACCAAGAAGTTCTGCTGCGAAGACGGCACCACCATTGTGAATTTTAAATTGATTCCCGACTGCCCGGATATCATCGTGTTTATCACATCGGCCGAGACGGTTAATATCTGGAGTTTGACAGAAGAAGTGATCTGCCGCCGCGTGCAACTTCCAAACAACTTCCTGAAAAACCTAGAGGATTTTGAAATCTCTCCCAATGGAAAGCTAGGCATTATTTCCAGGGGAGATGAGAATATCAACGTGCTGGATTTACACAGCGGCAAATTGCGGGTGGTGCATGCCTCTGGGGTCATCTGGAGGCAGAGGTTGTCTCGAGATGGTCGCTACCTGGTATACATTTGTTTCCGAAACGGGGAAGAAGAGGATGAAAATGGTGCCATATCCAGTTTGATTGTCATGAGACTGGCCGATGGCAAAAATATCGGTGCTTGTTCCCTTTACAAAACCCCAACTTTCCTTGCCCTCTCCCAGCGGCACCTGAACATCATTGTGGGTTTTGACGATGGCAGCATAGGAATATACACTGTGGTGGACCGTGTAGATGCTGCACTGAAAATTAAAATCGCCACTTCAAACAGCAGACAAATTTTCAACAACGCGACACAGACATCCAGGCCAAAGTGTAATAGTTACTGTTTTAAAGTGTCTGTGGATTGTCTATGGAGAGAGTCAACTGAGGTTTTTGCAAGAGACAGTCCCATCACCGTGAGTGACTCCTCAGAACCCAATGAGTCAACACCCTCCAAGAAACACAACTCCTGCTATGAGCGGGTGTGCTCTGCCCTGGAATCCAGGGGCCACAGCTATGCCCCTGACAACTAACAAAATGTTTTTCCTGCTTAGCAGAACTACATAATACACACATAAAAGGAAAAAAAATACCTTCTGTATCCCAAATGATACACATTCGTTCTTAAAAGACAGGAGGGGAAAAAAAAGACAGGAAAGATGCTGGAGTTCCAGTATTAATTATTGCCGTTCTCATACATTGAGACAATCCCCTGGAGAAGGGAATGGCAACCCACTCCAGTATTCTTGCCTAGAGAAAACCATTGACAGAGGAGCCTGGCAGGCTACAGTCCATGAGGTTACAAAGAGTCAGACATGACTGAGCAACTAACACACACACATGAAATGTACAGAAATGTGAAATTATTTGTAAAGTCAGTCTTTTTGACAAAGTTTATCCAAGAATGAAGTCTTGACAGAATTTCTAGAAATCATACTTACATGGCTATATCAGCTGACAGGTAGAGAGTAGTTTTTAAATTAACTGGACTGGAAGAAGCAGCTTAACTCATCCCATTGTCCAGATGAGAGAGGTTAGAGCTACACATGGACCATCTGGACTGGAGTTAGTCCTACAGCAACAGGTTGAAATTGTGAACACAAACTGCTGTTGGACTTCAAATGATTGTGGATAACTAAACACAGCCTTAATCTCTCCTTACATTTTTACGATCCTGACAACTGTGTCAATCCAGTCTGCAGATGGAAGGTCTAAAGGTGCAAAATAATGTAACAAAAATGCCCAGAGGTACTCCCAGTTTCCCAACAGAAAGGATGTGAGGTATAAGGCCACAGACTGGACTAGGGCAAGAGCTGTCTACTGCTATTACAGGGCTACTGAACACACAGAGTCGGTCTTTATTACAACTGCATGCAAGGGTTTCTGTATCATGGAACACACAGTTTTTAAACTATTTTCTGGGCTGCAAAGGAACACATTTAATATGAAACCACAATCTTTTCGTGCCATTTTGAAATGCCTGTTTGTGCTGGGTGTAAAAATGTTACAGAAAGGGCATTATAAATGTGGTCAAAACACCTGTTCATTTCTATCATTGTACCAACAAAAGGCTGTGCTATAGAAGTTGGTTGTGTGGAAGCATAAATTATTTCCTAAATCCCTGCAGTAAATCTTATTAGAAGGAAAGCTTTCTCGACATGCCATCTGTGGAATACTGACGACATTTGCCTTACTTACTCTCATTCTTCTTCTTTCCTGTGTAAAACGCAGATAGCTGACCAAATACTCTGGGACAAACTGAATATGCCTGTCTTCGTGCTAAAATATTGCATAAATCTTAAGGGTGTCCAAAGGCTCTTTACTGTCCTATTTGTAAGCACTTTCTTACTTCTATACACTATATGTATCCTCCTTTATCCGTTATCCTTTCTGCCTGAGGATTCTCTGGAGTCTTTTATAGTCTTAGCCGTTTCAAAGCAGAAGCTATGAAATTGGTATTCAATGATTTTAAAAAACTACTTCTCCTGTTTAAAAGAAAATATTACATCCCAATAGGGGAACATTTTTTCCCTTCCATATCCCCCTCATGGCATGTCCTTGGATGACTTTCCAATGGTGATCAGTAGTAGTGGTTTGGTTTGAAAGGGATCATGGTGTCTTGAGAAGACAGAATAATGAACAAGGCACTGACTTCCGGTCAGCTCTGCCTTGAACTCATCTATAGACAGATCTTTAATGTCCCAAACGTATTGTTTTCTTAAACTGTAAGAATAAAGGTAGTCATAGCTCCTCTATTGACCTCACAGAGATGTGGGGGAGAAATGTGAGAAAAAAGGAGAGCAACATCCTAATTGTTAATGCTAATGGCAGAAACAAATGACCTATCCCACAGGGAATCCAATATAGCTGTATTTCACTTTGGAAAGCAGTTCGACACATAAGCATACAAAGATGAGGTTCAGATATGAAACACCCCGGTGAAAGATTTTTTTTCCAGTATGTTCCTCCTGGTCTAGCTACCAACCAGGGAGGTGGTAGCCCAGAGAAGTTTCAGCCCACGTACAGATTACCTGGAGTTGACTGTATGAGTCAATGCTTTTTTTTTTTTTTTAGCTCTTTGGAGGTAACACATTCTTATTCCTGTCATTATCAGTTGGACCTCCATACTACACCTTTCTAAGAATTAAATGCCTAGATGGATTCAATGTAGTGTGAATGTTCTATGTAACAGCTAATAGAGTTTTAATAAGTGACTTGAATGATTTTTCCTAACTTGTTTGCAACTGATAGCTCATATTGAATGTTTTTATGTAAACTTTGTATTGTTGGGAAGAATTACCCAATCAGAGATTTATATTTTCATAAATGTTACATTTAGTTAAATTTTGTTACAGAGTTGTTACACTAGAAAATTATTGCAGTCTTCAAAAAAGGTATAGTCTTGTGTATGTATTGTTTGTATGAATAAAGGATAAACTACTTAGATTTTCATGGTGTTTGTTTTTCTCCCCCAACTTTAGCAGGTTTAGTTCAATATCTTCAATAATAATAATTGTTTATGCTTACTGAGTGCTTACTGTACATGAGACACTTTTTGGAGCTTTGCATGTTCTAAGCCATGTAATCTTCACAACAGCCGTATGAAGTAGGCACTGGAAACATTCCAAAGGTACAGATGAAGAAACCTAAAAACAGAGGTCCAGAGGGAATCGCTGAACAGGATTTCAGCACATCATCAATTTCTTTTTGTTAGCTTCTCACAGCACATAAAAATAAAGCATTGAGTATCTAGCAGACATTTTTAATAATAGCCTAGAAGAATATTCTCTAATTTCCAGATTAGAGACCAGACTAGGCTCTGAAATTCACTGGAGGTCTTTGCAAACTCCCAGAATTTTCAGGTATAACCATAACCACAATAGTTGAGGCATTCATTCAGCAAATATTCACTTGGGTATGCATTTTGCCACAATGACAAATTTGAGTAAAATAGTTTATACCTTCTTTGATTTCAGTCTTAATAGGAAAACAGGAAGCAAGTACTATGTGTAGTACATCAAATTCAGTTCTCAGAGAAAATGTAGAGGAATGGGTCATTATTATTTGCATAAGACTATTTAATATACATGAAGTTTGCTGTTTATATAAATATCTTCTCTCCTAGGAGCAAGAATACAACAAACACTGTACTTGCTATGTCCAAGATATTATGTTACACCTAGTATGATTTTAAAATTAGTCATGCACACCTCTGCCCTCCAGAATCCTATAATCTAAGGGAGGTGCAGCTAAATTACATATAAGACAGACTATGATTTTTTTAAAAAAAGTTGTTAAACGTGAAAGCCAGGTGCTAAGGATACACTGCAGCTGCTGCTGCTGCTAAGTCGCTTCAGTCGTGTCCGACTCTGTGCGACCCCATAGACAGCAACCCCCCAGGCTCCCCCGCCCCTGGGATTCTCCAGGCAAGAACACTGGAGTGGGTTGCCATTTCCTTCTCCAATGCATGAAAGTGAAAAGTGAAAGGAGGTCACTCAGTTGTGTCCGACTTTTCGCAACCCCATGGACTGCAGCCCACCAGGCTTCTCCATCCTTGGGGTTTTCCAGGCAAGAGTACTGGAGTCGGGTGCCACTGCAGACGAACAAATAAATCCAGTTCAGTTCAATCGCTCAGTCGTGTCCGACTCTTTGCAACCCCATGAATTGCAGCACACCAGGCCTCCCTGTCCATCACCAACTCCTGGAGTTCACTCAAACACACGTCCATCAAGTCAGTGATGCCATCCAGCCATCTCATCCTCTGTAGTTCCCTTTTCCTCCTGCCCCAACTGGGGATCAAAAAGGATGGCCAAGAGGGGGCAACAGAGAGCAGGGGCTTCAAGGATAAGCAGTACTTAGCTGTCAGAATGTCAGAATGACACTTCAGGTGGAGGAAGCTGCCCGAGCAAAATCAGGGAGAGCCAAAGTATCTCCAAAGTACTTAGATGACTTTAAATGCTATGTGGGGATTTTAAACTTTATCTGGTAATCGATGTGTGCTAAGTCACTTTAGTTGTGTCTGACTTTTTGCAGACCCTATGGACTGTAGCCCACCAGGCTCCTCTGTCCATGGGATTCTCCAGGCAAGAATACTGGAGTGGATTGCCATGTCCTCCTCCAGGGGATCTTCCCCACCCAGGAATCAAACCTGTGTCTCCTGTGTCTCCTGCATTGCAGGTGTATTCTTTATCACTTAGCCACTGGGGAAGTCCATAATAACCTATAGGGAATCATTAAAAAGTTTTTGAGAAGGGGAATAGTCTGGTTGAAATGGTATTTTAGAATGCCTGGGGCAATACTATGTCAGCTGAATTAGTGATGAAAGAGACCATAAGCTGAGAGACCAGTAAAGAGACTGTTGCAAAGGTCTGATATAGAAAGCATAAGAACTTGATCTTAGGGCAGTGGCAATGAACTTGCTAAGAGGAGTAACTTCAGGACATCACTGATAGAGAAGACAGTGATAGAGGTTGGTGATGAAAAAGAAGGAAAATTCTAATTCCAGTTCCAACCAAAATTGAGTGGAGAGTAGAGTTACAAATGTAAAATGAATAGGTTAGGAGATGAAAATAATAAAGTTGGACCAAGAGAGTTTAAAGGTTAAGGCATTCATCCAGGCAATTGGAAATATATCCATCCAATGGAGAAAACTGAGCTAAAAATATAGAATTTAACCAGTAATCTCTTTCTCAGAAGTCTAAATTGCTTAGTATGGCACTTGCTTGATTATAATGAAAGCCAATACTATGCTATGTTAGGTCACTTCAGTTGAGTTAGATTCTTTTCGACCCCATGGACTGTAGCCCTCCAAGCTCTTCTGTCCATGGGATTTCCCAGACAAGAATACTGGAGAGGTTGCCATTTCCCTCTCCAAGGGATCTTTCCAACCCAGGGATCAAACCCACATCTCCTGCATTTCTGGAGTCTCCTTTATTGCAGGCAGATTCTTTGCCACTCAGCCACCAGTGTTAGGCACTCAGTCATTTTGGACAATTTTTTTGACCACATGGACTGTAGCCCTTCAGGTTCTTCTGTCCATGAAATTTTCCAGGCAAGAATACTGGAGTGGGTTGCCATTCCCTTCTCCAAAGCCAATACTGCTGCTGCTGCTGCTAAGTTGCTTCAGTCATGTCCAACTCCATGTGACTCCATAGACAGCAGCCCACCAGGCTCCCCCGTCCTTGGGATTCTCCAGGCAAGAACACTGGAGTGGGTTGCCATTTCCTTCTCCAATGCATGAAAGTGAAAAGTGAAAGCGAGGTCGCTCAGTCATGTCCAACTCTTTGAGAACCCATGGACTGTAGCCTTCCAGGTTCCTCCATCCATGGGATTTTCCAAGCAAGAGTACTGGAGTGGGGTGCCATTTCATTCTCCAAAGCCAATACTATAACCTTTTAAAAAGTTTGTCTCTTCTTTTGTTTAGAACTATATTGACAAATATTTGACGGGAAAGAATGGAGACACAGACGTAGAGAACAGACTTGTGGACACAGTGGGGGAAGGAGAGGATAGAACAAATTGAGAAAGTAGTACTGACATATATACAGTAGCATGTATAGAATAGATAACCAGTGGGAAGCTGCTATGTAATACAGGGAACCCAGCCTGGTGCTCTGTGACAACCCAGAGGGGTGGGATGGGAGGGGGCAGGAAGGCTCAAGAGGGAGGGAATATATGCATAATTATATTGACTATGCCAAAGCCTTTGACTGTGTGGATCACAATAAACTGCGGGAAATTCTGAAAGAAATGGGAATACCAGACCACCTGACCTGCCTCTTGAGAAATCTGTATGCAGGTCAGGAAGCAACAATTAGAACTGGACATGGAACAACAGACTGGTTCCAAATAGGAAAAGGAGTTCGTCAAGGCTGTATATCGTCACCCTGTTTATTTAACTTATATGCAGAGTACATCACGAGAAACGCTGGACTGGAAGAAACACAAGCTGGAATCAAGATTGCCGGGAGAAATATCAATAACCTCAGATACGCAGATGACACCACCCTTATGGCAGAAAGTGAAGAGGAACTAAAAAGCCTCTTGATGAAAGTGAAAGTGGAGAGTGAAAAAGTTGGCTTAAAGCACAATATTCAGAAAACGAAGATCATGGCATCTGGTCCCATCACTTCATGGCAAATAGATGGGGAAACAGTGGAAACAGTGTCAGACCTTATTTTTCTGGGCTCCAAAATCACTGCAGATGGTAACTGCAGCCATGAAATTAAAAGACGCTTACTCCTTGGAAGGAAAGTTACGACCAACCTAGACAGCATATTCAAAAGCAGAGACATTACTTTGCCAACAAAGGTTCATCTAGTCAAGGCTATGGTTTTTCCTGTGGTCATGTATGGATGTGAGAGTTGGACTGTGAAGAAGGCTGAGTGACGAAGAATTGATGCTTTTGAACTGTGGTGTTGGAGAAGACTCTTGAGAGTCCCTTGGACTGCAAGGAGATCCAACCAGTCCATTCTGAAGGAGATCAGCCCTGGGATTTCTTTGGAAGGAATGATGCTAAAGCTGAAACTCCAGTACTTTGGCCACCTCATGCGAAGAATTGACTCATTGGAAAAGACTCTGATGCTGAGAGGGATTGGGGGCAAGAGGATAAGGGGACGACAGAGGATGAGATGGCTGGATGGCATCACTGATTCGATGGACATGAGTCTGAGTGAACTCCGGGAGTTGGTGTTGGACAGGGAGGCCTGGCGTGCTGCGATTCATGGGGTGTCAAAGAGTCGGACACGACCGAGCGATGGATCTGATCTGATGACTGAACCACCACAACACTGTAAAGCAATTATCCTCAAATAAAAAAAAAAAAATGCATATCCACTCAAATTATTGGGTTGGCCAAAAAGTTTGTTTAGGTTCTGCAAACTGTTACAGGAAACCCAAATGAACTTTTTGACCAACCCAATAACTTTCTTAGCTTCCATGACTTAGCATCAGAAAACAATTTATATGCCAATGAAAACATAAACACACCTTAAAAACTAAGTGAGGGGGGAGGAGCTAAGATGGCAGACGAGTAAGACGGGGAGAATACTTTCTCCTCCACAAATCCATTAAAAGAACATTTGAATGCTGAATAAACTCGATAAAACAACTTCTGAATGCCGGCAGAGGACATCAGGCACTTAGAAAGACAGCTCATTGTCTTCAAAACGAGAAAACGAGCCCTGCGGTAACTCCTTTTGCGGAGAACTGGCGCGGACACCAGCATTTGCTATTGGCAAGTGGGGGCTGGGCTAGGAGGAGCTGCGAGGCCTGCATTGCTTTGAGAAAGGATTTGGCCTGGCTATCTCGGGCGCTATCTGAGTGAAATAACCAGACTGTCGGTTATCTACTACATCAAAAGCCAGCCCTAACTTAAGACACCACCAGGACTACCTACGGAACAAAGGGCTGCACAGAGTTGGCCGGCTGCAGGCCGTCCCACTCCCGTGACAGGCAGCCAGGGCCAGAGGCGGGCAATTATAGCCCTAGAGAGACACTGTCTAACGGAACTGTGAGTAGGTTTCTGTGCTGACTCACGCTTCTTGGGGCTCTGGATGGTCAACATCTGCCTGAGAAAGTGCGCTGTGTGTATACCCAGAAAACTGAGCGGCGGAGAGGCGATAAGTCGCAGCACCTGCGCTCGCTGAACATTTCATCACCTGCGCTACTCGGATCTGGGAAGGGCATAAAACGCAGACTCAACCAAGTCTGTGCTTCTGAGGATTATCTGAGTGCCTGAACCTGGCCGGTTTAGATTTGGGTGTTCATCTCCGCCCCCTCTGTAACAAGGCAGAGATCAGATATTGAAAAGACCTGTAAACCGCCTCAATAAAGAGAATTCAACAAACTACCAGAATATAGTAAGGACACTCTAAATTTGGCAATTTTAACAAAATGAAGAGACAAAAGAATACCCAGCAGCTAAAGGAACAGGATAGATCTCCACCAAACCAAACCAAAGAGGAAGAGATAGGGAATCTACCTGATAAAGAATTCCGAATAATGATAGCGAAATTAATTCAAAATCTCGAAATCAAAATAGAATCACAGTTAAAGAGTCTGGAGACAAGGATTGAGAAGATGCAAGAAAGGTTTAACAAGGACCTAGAAGAAATAAAAAAGAGTCAACACATAATGAATAATGCAATAAATGAGATCCAAAACACCCTGGAGGCAACAAATAGTAGAATAACAGAGGCAGAAGATAGGATTAGTGAACTAGAAGATAGAATCCTAGAAATAAATGAATCAGACGAGAAAAAAGAAAAACGTATCAAAAGAAATGAGGACAATTTCAGAAACCTCCAGGATAACATCAAACGCTACAACATTCGAATCATAGGAGTTCCAGAAGAAGAAGATAAAAAGAAAGATCATGAGGAAATACTTGAGGAGATAATAGTTGAAAACTTCCCTAAAATGGAGAAGGAAATAACCACTCAAGTTCAAGAAATCCAGAGAGTCCCTAACAGGATAAACCCAAGGCGAAACACCCCAAGACACATATTAGTCAAATTAACAAAGATTAAATATAAAGAACAAATATTAAAAGCAGCAAGGGAAAAACATCAAATAACTCACAAGGGAATTCCCATAAGGATAACAGCTGATCTTTCAATAGAAACTCTCCAAGCCAGGAGGGAATGGCAAGACGTAATTAAAGTGATGAAGGAAAATAACTTACAGCCTAGATTATTGTATCCAGCAAGGATCTCATTCAAATATGAAGGAGAAATCAAAAGCTTCACAGATAAGCAAAAGTTGAGAGAATTTTGCATCACTAAACCATTTCTCCAACAAAAACTAAAGGACATTCTCTAGAGCAATACAATAATAGTGGGAGACTTTAACACCCCACTCATATAATCTGGCTGTAATAGACAAAGTAAAGAGGAAAACATATTTACTTATGAGCCTCAAAAAATTCAGTTCACTCAGGAGAGTTTAAAAAAAAAAAAAAAGACTTATTTGCTCACTCTGTAGAGGTTTATTGACTATTTTGTGGGTTTGGTACCACTTTGGGTAGTAGGGAGGAAGAGGTGACAAATGTGATCCTGTCCTAAATAATATATTGTGGTAAAGATAGATTTACCAATACAAAATACTAAGATGTGCCTAAAGATGAGGACACCCAAACTGGACTTTTTGTTTTCTGAACTTTTCATTTCGAGAACAAACCTCCTAATATAAGATGAACTCACCATGATTTTTTTAAGTGTTCTTTGTGATTAAAAACAGAAAGCCATTGGTTAAGAAATTACATATACTCCTCCCCACCATCACTCCCCTTCTTTCTTCCCATTTCCCTCCCACCCTCATTGATCCTTTCCTTTGTCCATTTTCCCCTGCAAAAATAAAAAAAAATTAAAAAAAAAAAAAACTAAGTGAATCATGGTGTTTCATTCCTATATGCATGAAGAAACCATAGGGTTTTCTTCTGTATTTTTTTTGAGGGGCCCCTCTGAGATCCATTTGGCATTCCATGTGATCTGCATTAACTACAGATTACACGTTGTACGGACACATCAGAGGGTTTGGGTTAGTGTATCAACATGACAGGCTGGTATCAACATGATAAACTGGTAACTTGAGATTAACACAACTACCTGTGGTTTATAGTATCCCCCCAGCCTTTAATAGATGAGGATAACCTAGCCAGCAGTTTGAGCAGACTGAGGGCAGTGGTGCCTCATTTGTTAAAACACATATTTTTTTCACCCTCCCTGACCCCGTGCGTCCATATGTCTAGGATGGAGCCCAAGAATCTGCAGTTTTACTAAATTCCCCCAGATGGTGCCGATTCTGCCAGTCTGGGAAACATACTTTAAAACCCAAGATAAACACCGAAGTCTTTTTGGTCAAAATAACCAACTAAAACTTACCATCATCCTGTGAACATGTTTAAAGCATGGGTTAGAAATTGGATAAGATGGCTCTTTACGGGGACAAAATGTTTTATCAGAAAGTAATGTAAAACAGCATGCATGTGTGCTAAGTCCCTTCAGTTGTGCCTGACTCTTTGCGACCCCATGGACTGTAGCCTGCCAGGCTCCTCTGTCCATGGGATTCTCCAGGAGAGAATCCTGGAGTAGGTTGCCATTTCCTCCTCCAGGGGAACTTTCCAATCCAGGGGTGGAATCAGTGTCTCCTATGTCTCCTGCCATTGGCACGCAGGCTCTTCACCACTAGCGCCACCTGGGAAGTCCAAAACAGTATGTAACATCCCGAATAATCTATCATTTAAAAACATGCAGCCACTACATAAGTGGAATGATTCAAAAAAGGAGTTTTCCCCATAAAGTGTGACAAACGTTGTCATGTAAATAGCGCCAGAATCACTGGAGTGGACAGATTACATCTTTAAATGGCATCTGCCCTGTTGCTTCTCCAGCTTAACTGTTTCATGCTGATGCTCTCTGAATGAACGAATGAAGGGGAAAGAGAGAAAAGGACAAGCTAGGTGGCGCCCTTGCTTAACATATTTCCCTGTTAAGGCCAACACCGAAGCACTTCGGAGCACAGGTGAAAAGAATCTCCAACACTTAAGTACTATTTTAGGGTAAATCAACCCACCGTAAGTGTATGGATGGCTACAAGCTCAGGCTTGGAGCTCAGGATGGTAGACGGAGTGTGGCAGCCGAGGTTCCAACACCCCAGGAACAGAGAGGCAAAGTGGGGGACAGGAGGAGCATGACTTCGTTGAACTCTCACCGCTGTCTCCAGGGTGCCGGCGAAGCTATGCAACTTCCCAGGGAATTCTCATCCTGGTAGCGTCTGCGCTCTTTCCCAGAATATTTATCCCTTAAAGGCAGGCGACAGTGTGTGTGCCAGGTACGCACTTGCCAGAACGGGGGAGGAAACAAAACCACAAATTCAAGGGAAGAAGGGGGGATACATCAGTTTGCCAGGGAGTGCACTTATGTATCTCCCCACTTACGTCCCGCATCTTAGGAAGCTCCCCTCTTCCCGCAGCATGACGGTAAAGTAGGCACCAAAAAGTTTCCCCGAGCGAGCGGGCGGCTGGCATGCAGCCTGAGTGTCGAGGATCAGAAGCCGAGCTCCGGGATTTTCTGCTTGGGTGCGCCCCGCAGGCCAGCCTGGGTTCCGGGGCGGGGGTCTGGGGTGTCGGTAGTAGGGCTCGGGGAGCCCTCTGGAGCGGCGCGGGCAGCGCAGGTAAAGGGTTACGCGGGCGCTGGAGGCTCGCCCGCCGGCCAGGCCACGTGACGCGCCGGCCCAATGACGGCGCCGGGGCGGCAGCGGCGAGCGCCGCGGGTTCGGGCGGCACTGAGCCGCCTGCGTTTTCCAGCGCGGCCGCCCGAGGCCGGCGAAGCCATGGGCGCCAGGACCCCGCCCGCCGCCGCCGCCGCCGCAGCCCCAGGTAGGGACCGTCTCCCGCCCGGCGCTCCCCGCCCCGCCACGAGCAGCACCAGAGCTTGCCTTCCGCGGGACTCAGCTTTGTGGATTAATTGCCCCCACTTCTCTCGCCGGGTATTTTTACGTCTTTATTTCCTTTTGCCATGAGGGAAAAAGTGGGGGGTGGGAGTGAGGCAATTCTCAGTTCGATTGCTTTGGAAAGGTCAGGTCAATTCAAGAAAAGGCTCTGAAAGAGAGGCAAAATGCAGAATGGGGTGAGGTGGGGGGGACTTTTACTAACTCCCCCAAACTGAACACCAAGACAGCTTACAAAGCTTGGCATCTAATTGGTGTGCGAAACACTTTTGTGTTTAAATCTCTAATTAATGAACTTTCAAGAGTGCCTGAGAACTTGGATTGAAAAAAACTGCAAAAAATTTCCCACTATTTCTAAGAACCCCGTCCTTCTCCCATTTTTAAGCATCTGAGTGTTTTTCTCTTTTAAGAAAAACAAGGAAATGGACGGTGACCGCCGCTGTTTCTTTGAAATGTCCTTGAGTCCCAGGATTTTGCTCCTTCAGGGGGTGCTGGCGCCCTGGGTGGCGATGAGTAGGGGTGGAAGAGAAGGGGGCAGTGCTAGGAAGCAACGCGTGTTGGAAGGCGGGTCCCAGGTGCAAACGGTTAAATGGTCACACATGGTTTGCTGAATATTTGATAATTAGACAAATATCTCCCAGGTCAGTTACTTGGGTCTCAGTGACCTTGGCAGTCCAGATGAGGTGAGATTTTCACAAACCACCATTGAACGAATTTTCCAATGATACAAGACAAAAATCTTTTTTTCCCCTCAAGCACTGCAATTAACCTTAAAAATAAAACAAAAACTCCCTTTAGTAATTTAGTACATTTTATTTTCCACTGTGGTATAGATGTTTGTCCAGTGAATTTAGAGGAAGTCAGTGTTCCATGAGGTGGTTCAAATTATTGAAGAATAGGATACTTATTTTCTGTCAATATCAGAGAGAATTACTGATGGCATTTCTGAACACCATGGCGTGTGAATGTTCCTGGATGGTTGTAAACAGGCTATTTAAGAAATGTTGGAGAGTTGAATGAGAAAGAAGTGGAAAGCTGTAGCTTCTTTTAAAGACAGTAGATTCTGTTATTTGCCAGTTATTCCCCCACTGAATCCTCAAGTTGACACTGTTTTAAGGAGACATGTTAAAGTCTTCTAAGGCTAAGAGCTCAGGTCTCTGGGACAGCCTAACAGTCATGAGGCAGACCACTGAAACAATTACAAGGCTCTGAAGGTCAAGTAGAGTTCTGGGATAGTTTGTATTTCACTAAAGTGTGAAGAGTTAGTTATAGGAAACTGCTTTGATCACAGAGGTGAAATGGAGCAGACACTGACACAGGCAGGGTTCTGCTGCTTTTTCTTCTTGGCTCACTCTGTGCCCATCATGATCTTGTTCTTTGATTCAGCAAGTATGCAATAAGCACCTATCTCATGGCATCTGACCCTGGGGTCTGGTCCTCAAAGGTTCTGACGATTTAGATGTGTAATGACATCTACAGATTAAGTTGGCCAGTCTTAGCTAGATTCTAAAGAGCTTTTACATATCTGGAATTTAAAACAAAACAGTAGCTTGCGTATCAGCTAAATATGTTCATTAGCCTAGGAATGGAACAGTCCCTCTAACTTCCCACCTAGTCCTTGTCTGAACCTGGAAACCACCCAGCTAAGCTCTGGCCCGAATCCAGCATCTGCCCAAGGGCAGAGCAGGGGCTACCCTCCTTGCTCCAGGAACTGCTCTGCCCTTGGTGCCCTGGGAGCCCATTGATTGTGCTTCCAGGAATGGACTTCAATTTCCAAATAGTTAAATACCAGTTCTTGGTAGCTGACTTGACTCCACCTGGATTGTCAGATTCCCCTAGTTCTACAGTTTTTTTTAGTAACTCAGAATCTTGAACTCTTTTCGGCTCTTCGGAAAACAGAACCTAGCTCCTGCCCTTTTCTCTCTCTCTCTCTCTCTTTGGGGGTATTGCATTGATTACTGGGCTTTCTAGGTGGCACTAATGGTAAAGAACCCACCTGCCAATACAGGAGCCATAAGAGACATGGGTTTGATTCCTGGGTTGGGAAGATCCCCTGGAGAAGGGCATGGCAGCCCACTCCAGTGTTCTTGCCTGGAGAATTCCTTGGACAGAGGGGCCTGGCGGGCTACAGTCCATGGGATAACAAAGAGTTGGACACGACTGAAGTGACTTAGAACGCATATACAGCACGCATTTTGATTATTGGTGGCAGATAGACTTACTGGGTATCTAGAAAAGAGGAATTAATAGATTCATCCTCGGGCAGACCTGAGCTGTCACCCATCTGCCAGTCAGACGGGTCATCCTGTTACAGTCTCACAGTCTGGTTATTATCTGAATGCTATTTAAGAAAATAAAATGAAAATGAAATCTTCTATCTATTCTCCCTTTTCTAATCTGAGAAGATCATGGTCCCACAGAGATTGGAATCTTCAAGAGGAACACACATCACCAAAATGACCCTACCCTAAATTATGCCTGCAACACACCCATCAGGTGAATGTGTATCCTCAAGCAAAGACTTAAATACCTCAGATACTAGCTCAGTGTTATCAAGCATCTTCGAAAAGACTCTTCTGAGCTGCAGTGAACAGTATTAACATAAGGCAAAAGGGTATCATGTCTCACATTTTCCCATGGGCAGTAAAACTCCATGTACAAACAGCTCTCGAAAATTGAATGAAACCCCAGCCTAGTCTTGGAGACAGCATATTTGTAGACATTCAACCAGGTACTAGGAATACAGTCCTTGCCTTCAGGGGTCTTAAAAGTCTTCAGAAAAGCCATTAGAGGATTTTAAGCAGAGCAGATCTGTATTTGAGAAGGTTCACTTCTGCTGCACTGAGAATGAAATGGGGAAGATACAAGCAAGGTGGGTGCTGAGAAAATCCCACCAGAGGAGAGGGTGAATTGATTCAAAAGATACTTGGGCAAAGGTATTTAAGATATTAACTCAAAAAATATCAGGTGATTCAAGTCTCTAAAGTTAGTTTACGTGTCATTTCAAAATACATGTGTTCCAGGTACATAAGCAGAAGCCACTTCCCATTGCAATGTTGTCCCTATTGAATGGAGCTACCCTGGGGCCCCACCTAGTTCATTTCTATCACTAAAGAAAGTTTTTGATACAGAGTGAGCTGATTTTTTTTTTTCACACTTTGAACAACCTTGTGCCTCTTTATGAAGACTTAACTATACATACAGGGTCTTCCCTGGTGGCTCAGTGGTAAAGAATTTTGCCTGCTAATGCAGAAGACATGGGTTTGGTCCCTGGTTCAGTAAGATCCGCTGGAGAAGGAAATGGCAACCCACTCCAGTGTTCTTGCCTGTGAAGTCCCATGGACAGAGGAACCTGGTGGGCTACAGTTCAGGGTATTGCAAAGAATCAGATACAACTTAGCAACTAAAGAACTATCTGAAGGCAAAATTAAGATAAACAGTTGTTCCCTTATTGTACACACATTTCCTAATTTAGCTTAATTCCTCCCAGGAATAAAAATACCCTGACTTTTGCCTATGTAACATAATGGAAGTGGGTGTAAGTCTTCTTTTTTTCTTATAAATTGCCCACCTTATGGCCTGCCATATATCACAGGGAAGACTGTATTCTGTTTGCTAAGGGCGGTATTAGAGCTTGTACTAGTGGTATGTTAGAGGTGCTGAATGCCTGTGAGAAAAGAAAAACCATCCTAGTCACTGCCACATGCATAACTCTTTAATACAACGTGTATTTGGATGTATTTGCAGTTTACTTGTTAATTCCAGAGTCAATCTCTGAAATTCTCCAGGCCAGAATACTAGAGTGGGTAGCCTTTTCCTTCTCCAGGGGATCTTCCCAACTCAGGGATCGAACCCAGGTCCCCCTCATTGTAGGCGAATTCTTTACCAGCTGAGCCACAAGGGGGAGCTCAGAGTCAATCGCTACAAGAGAGAATTTTAAAACTTAAAATTTTGGTGTTAAGTCTTTCTCCCCCTATTTCATAACTGATTTTGTATCTTGGGTCATTTATATGCATTAAATGTAGATTTGATTTGTACTTTATGGCTATAAAATAGTATCCTCCTTGTCTGGTGATCATACTGTACAACTCAGTCCTCCCAAATATTTATTGCAACCTAGAAACTAGTAAAAGAAGTCCACCTGCACCTGCAAAGAGTTAAGAGCCACTTACTTTGATTCTCTCTAGAACTTACATGGCATTATTCATCTTTTGATTCCTAATGAGCTTGCCTATCTGGGTTCCTGGTCCACAGCAAGGAGGGCCACCTTCTAGGTCCAGAGCATGACTGTTAGAATAAGAGTGAAATTCAGTCACAACCAAATGCTGAACAGTGACGGAAATACAGGAAGGGTTATCTGTGATTAAATCCTGAAGTCTACAAGGAAGAAAGGTTGTGTTCAGAACTCCCTGTTGGCAAGGAAATAAGTGTTACTTACTGTAAAAATGGATCCTCAGTCCTTTTTAGAGCTAAACAAAAAATTAAAAGTCATTTGGCCTAACCACTTTACCTTACAGATAAGGAAACTGAAGCTCAAATAAGTTAAATGATGTTTCCAAGGTCATATGGCTGCCAACTGAAAAGCTACTTGAATCAGAATCTATGAACCC
The DNA here is from genome assembly GCA_935064755.1 of Tragelaphus eurycerus. Lineage (NCBI taxonomy): Eukaryota > Metazoa > Chordata > Mammalia > Artiodactyla > Bovidae > Tragelaphus > Tragelaphus eurycerus. The sequence goes on along the minus strand of CAKXYN010000004.1, from coordinate 30,148,624 downwards.
TAGTTTCCAGCTCAGCCATCTTTCTAAATACTGACCCAGAATAGAGTTTTTAGCAATATGGAAAATTCATTTTTTTGACATTGTGTCTTTTTTCTGCCAAATATTGTTGTTGTTTAGCCTCTAAGTTGTGTCTGACTGTTTTTTGTGACCCCATGGACTGTAGCCCCACCAGGCTCCTCCATCCGTGGGATTTCCCAGGCAAGAATACTGGAGTGGGCTGCCATTTCCTTCTCCGGGAGACCTTCCTGACCCAGGAATGGAACTCGCATCTCCTGCATTAGCAGGTGGATTCTTTAACACTGAGCCACGAGCTGCTGCTGCTGCCACTGCTAAGTCGCTTCAGTCATGTCCGACCCTGTGCGACCCCATAGACAGCAGCCCACCAGGCTCCCCCCTCCCTGGGATTTCCAGGCAAGAACACTGGAGTGGGTTGCCATTTCCTTCTCCAATGCATGAAAGTGAAAAGTGAAAGTGAAGTTGCTCAGTCGTGCCCGACTCTTAGCGACCCCATGGACTGCAGCCTACCAGGCTCCTCCATCCATGGGATTTTCCAGGCAAGAGTACTGGAGTGGAGTGCCATTGCTTCTCCACTGAGCCACCAGGGAAGCCCCCAAATATTGTAATAGCCACTATTTATGGAGAAATTGGACATGACCGAGCGACTTCACTTTCTCTTTTCACTTTCATGCATTGGAGAAGGAAATGGCAACCCACTCCAGTGTTCTTGCCTGGAGAGCCTCAGGGACGGGGAAGCCTGGTGGGCTGCCGTCTATGGGGTCACACAGAGTCGGACACGACTGAAGTGACTTAGCATAGCATAGCATATGGAGAAATTACTTATATATACAGTATCAGTTATATATTGCTGCATAACAGACACCCCAAAACATAATAGCTTGAAACAACCACCATTCATTTAGTTTATGACTTTGTGGATTTGCGGTCTGGACCTGGTGAACCTATTGGTCTTGTCCAGTCTCCCTTATGTGTCGGCGGTCACCAGGGTGGCTCTGCCTCTGGGTGTTCGCTGACTGCTGGCTGAGTCCTTTGGGGCAGCTGGGCCTCCTGCTTCCGGTCACATGACAGGCTGCCCTGCGTTTGGTGACATGTTGGCTCAGCGTGGGTGAGAGCAGGAGCACGGGAGCAAGGCTCCTTGAGGCCTAGGCTGAAATGGACACAAATTGCTTCTCCTCCCTGCGATCTTTTGATGGGAAGAACTGCAGAGTCATTAGAGAATGATGTGAATTCAGGGAGGAATAGAGTGTTGTGGCCATTTTTGCAGTCTGCTGCATTGTCTGAGCACTTTATGTAACGTCCCTAACTCTCACAACAACACAGGAGGTAAAGGCAGAATTTTACAGGTGAAGTAATTGAAACCCAGATGTGTTAGTTCACATTCAGCAGGGGACGCAGCTGGTGAATGATCCAATCAGCACTGGAACTTCCATGTGCCCCTCAATGTGCCACTCCCCACTCAGCTGCAGGGAGGATGGTATTAAGTTTCATAAGCTCAAAGTTTGTAAGAACAAAACTTAACTTTAAGAATTCCTTTTTCTTGATTTATGGGCTAAAAGAAATAAAGTCAGGTGAGATCCAGAGTGGGCTTCCCTGGTGGCTCAGATGGTAAAGAATCTGCCTGCAATAGGGGAGACCTGGGTTCTATCCCAGGGTTGGGAAGATCCCCTGGAGGAGGGCATAGCAACCCACTCCAGTATTCTTGCCTAGAGAATCTCCATGGACAGAGGAGCCTGGCGGGCTACAGTCCAGGGGGGTCAAAAAGAGTCGGATACAACTGAGCGACTAAGCACAACACACAATATCCAAAGTAAAGAGAAATAAACTGAATTATCAGAGAAGCATAGTAAGGACCAAGATGATAAGGTTAGGGGAGCCAAGTCAAAGAGATTTGAAAAGGCTAATATCTGCTACTGCTGCTAAGTCACTTCAGTCGTGTCCGACTCTGTGCGACCCCATAGACGGCAGCCCACCAGGCTCCGCCGTCCCTGGGATTCTTCAGGCAAGAACAATGGAATGGGTTGCCATTTCCTTCTCCAATGCATGAAAGGGAAAGTGAAAGTGAAGTCGCTCAGTTGTGTCCAACTCTTTGCGACCCCATGGACTGCAACCCACCAGGCTCCTCTGTCCATGGGATTTTCCAGGCAAGAGTACTGGAGTGGGTGGCCATTGCTTTCTCCAAGGCTAATATCTATTTATAGTCAAAAGATCCTCCTATCACTTCCATAAAACGGGTAATATCCCCCTATGCAGATGGAGATATTTGCCTGATAAAGATTGCGTTCAAATCCATGTCTGTTTGTCTCCAAGAACTACCCCCTCCCCCTTTTTTCCCCACTGAGTCAATAGGTTTCCTCCTCAAAGTGGGGTCCATGGGCCAGCAACATTGGCTGGGAGGTGGTTAGAATTGCAGAATCTTGCCCCCAACCTGCGATCTGTTGAATCAGAACCTACATTTTAACAAGATGTTCAGACGATTCATAAGTATGGTAAAATCTGAGAAGCACTGCACTAAAGGGACTGTGGGAGAGTGATTTGTAATAAATCAGGCTGGTGGAAGGACAGTCTAGGCAGAGAGAACAGCAAGAGCAAAGGCCCTGAGGCTGGCGGCTGGGTGGGTGAAAGAATTCCTAGACTAGAGGAGGGGAATGTTTTTGGAGTAGAGGGAAACAGGATGAGATGGATGGAATCCCTGTGGATCCTGAGGAATTCTGCTTTTTAGGAAGGCTGATGAGGCAGCACTAAGGATGGCCCAGAGAGCCTGGCGGTAGTGAACCCCATTGTGAGGGTGCTGAGGGCAGGGCTCAGTCTGAGGCAGGAATGGGGAAATAGAAGAACCGTCCAACCTGAAAGGCCTTGCAAAACTTATCCCATGACACTTGTTGCCAAGTTGGATTATAAGGAAAGAAAGAGAGGAAGTGAAGATGGTTCTAGACTGCCAGGTTCTGAATTGTGCATCACAAACTTTAGGTTGGGGTGTTATCTTTGCATTCTTTACTATTGAAAAAGAAGATACTTTTTGGTGGTAACGATGGTTTCAGGTTTTTGTTTTCAGGCAACTTTCCCCATTCCTTTGAATTGTAGCAGTTTTTAAACTTTTACTAAGAGGCAACTCAAATTCTAAAGTTCAAAATCAGCATGCTCATGTAAATTTCATATTTGTGTATATGTATATATATATAATGAGATAAATTTTTGGCAGGCAATTAGTTATAATGAAGCAGTTCTTTATATGGTTCTTGAGTTTCTTAGACCTTCCCAACTGTCCTGTGACATTTGTATAGGTAGAATTATTAGGCTGGTGCAAAAGTAATTGCAGTTTTGCATTATTGAACTTTGCTGTTTGATATTCGTGCATTCTTAAATAAATCTGGCTATGTTATACATCATTTTAATGCACATTTCTTCTTTTATTATGGTTTTTTTTTTGCTGATGACTTATTACTTGCTGTTTATATTTATTTTAGACTAGGGAAATGATGTTAGATAAAAAGCAAATTCAAGTGATTTTCTTATTTGGGTTCAGAATGGGTTGCAAAAAGCCGCAAGGACAACTCACAGTTTCAACAATGCATTTGGCCCAGGAATTGCTAATGAATGTACAGTGCAGTGGTGGTTCAAGAGGTTTTGCAAAGGAGACGAGAGCCTTGAAGATGAGGAGTGCAGTGGCCAGTCATTGGAAATTGACATGACCAATCAAGAGGATCATTGAAACTGATCCTCTTACAACTACACAAGAAGTTGCCGAAGAACTCAGTGTCTACCAGTCTACAATCATTCAGCATTCAAAGCAAATTGGAAAGGTGAAAAAGCTCAATAAGTGGGTGCCTCATGAGTTGACCAAAAATTTTTAAAAATCGTCATTTTGAAATGTCGTCTTCTATTCTATACAACAACAATGAACCATTTCTCCATCGAATTGTGGCATGTGATGAAAAGTGGATTTTATTCAACAACCAGCAATGACCAGCTCAGTGTTTAGACCAAGAAGAAGCTCCAAAACACTTCCCAAAGCTAACTTACACCAAAAAAAAGATCATAATCGCCGTTTGGTGGCCTGCTGTCCATCTGATCCACTACAGCTTTCTGAATCCCAGAGAAGCTATTACATCTGAGAAGTATGCTCAGCAGATCGATGAGATCTGCAATGCTTGCAGCCGGCATTGATCAACAGAAAGGGTTCAATTCTTCTCCAGGACACCCCCTGACCACATGTCACACAACCAGTGCTTCAAAAGTTGAACAAATTGGGTTATGCAGTTTTGCCTCATCTGCCATATTCACCTGACTTGCCATCAATGAACTACTACTTTTTCAAGCATCTAGACAACATTTTGCAGGGAAAATGCTTCCTCAATCAGCAGGAGGCAGAAAATGCTTTCCAAGGGTTCACTAGACAAATCAACTTATTTCTCATTGGCAAAAATGGGTTGATAGTAATGGTTCCTATTTTGAATAGTAAAAGTGTGTTTGAGCCTAGTTATGATGATTTAAAATTCACAGTCTGAAACCACAATTACTTTTTCACCAACCTAAATATTATGCCACTTTCACAGAGAGATTCAGGGGTGTCACCCAGCCAATGTTTGAACCGATTCTATTGATGCTAAGCCCAATCTTCTATCCACTGAAGTACTCTGCAGGTTTTATATTTGGTCTTTGGCAGAAATTATCCAAATTATCCAGTTTTAGGTTTGAGTTTACTTTTTCCTCCCATATACACTGTGCCAAACTCAGAGAGATGCTTCAAAGTTTATATTGATGATTCCAAATAACTATTTCATGGAAACTTGAAAATACCTCACAAAACCTGTTTCCTCCCTGGCCTGATTTTCTTATTTCATTGAATCCATATAATAATTGTAATAACAACAAACCATGCTTTATATTTCAAATGCTTTGAATTAAGAATTAGTTTGCTAAGTAAAATTTCTGTGCATTCTCTTTTATACTTGATGGGACACGTTTTATGATCCTCACTGGGATTTGGTTTTGATGAAGGAAGCCAAGTATTCTAGGAACGGACGTGATAGAAGCTTCAGAGAGTCACCGCAACCCAGGCCAAGGTCCAGCCCCAGAAGACCACTGCTGTTGCTGCTGCTGCTAAGTCACTTCAGTCGTGTCTGACTCTGTGCGACCCCATAGACGGCAGCCCACCAGGCCCCACCGTCCCTGGGATTCTCCAGGCAAGAACACTGGAGTGGGTTGCCATTTCCTCCTCCAATGCATAAAAGTGAAAAGTGAAAGTAAAGTCACTCAGTCGTGTCCGACTCTTAGCGACTCCATGGACTGCAGCCTACCAGGCTCCTCCATCCATGGGATTTTCCAGGCAAGAGTACTGGAGTAGGTTGCCATTGTCTTCTCCACAGAAGACCACTAATGGAAGCCTGATCCCCCAGCTCTGTAAAATGAGTTCAGTCTCTGTTATTGATGCAGAGCTTGCTTTCTCCTTTCAAAGGTGCAGTGTATTAGTTGCTCAGTCATGTCCGACTCTTTGTGACCCCATGGTCTGTCCTTGGGATTCTCTAGGCAAGAATACTGGAGTGGTTTGCCATTCCCTCCCCTGGGGATCTTCCCGACCCAGTGATCAATCTCGGGTCTCCTGCATTGGAGGCAGGTTCTTTATTGTCTGAGCTACTAAAAGGCAAATGTTTCGTGGTGCTGAAGCCCAGGTTGAAATAAGAATTGTGGATCTGGGAGAGAGCCTGAAAACAAAAAGAGGGTGTAAAGAAATCACAACAAACTGAGAGAGTTGGAGGGTTGTTTTTATAATTCCCTACCTGCAATCAAAAGTTTAATGGGGCAAAAGTAGTGTGACCTGCATCTAGTCAAAAAAATCAATAAAAAGTTAAAGCTAAAGTAGCTTCAGAGGAAAAAAATTACCAAAACTACAACCCTGGACAGGCAGTTGTCCTGTAAGAGTTCATTAGACAAAAAGCAAAACAAGTAAACCAAACAAGTTTCCAGAATTCACTGCCCCAGCACCTTGAAGGGCTCCACTGACAGGTGTGACTGGGTGAGACTCAGAAACAGTCAGAATCATCCTCTTCATCACAAATGACTGCATCATGTGCAGGTTTGGTCTGTCTAGATGCCTTTACCACTCTGTTTGCAGGTGCTTACTGTCTGTTCAGTTTATGGGAACCCTTAAAAGAAACTGTGTTAGGCTCCCCAAGTGGTGAAGAATCCACGTGCCATGCAGGAGACTTGGTTTTGATCCCTGGGTTGGAAAGATCCCCTGGAGATGGAAATGGCTGCCCACTCTAGTATTCTTGCCTGGGAAATTCTGTGGACAGAGGAACCTAGTGGGCTATATATAGTCCGTGGGGGTCACAAAAGAGTTGGACATGACTTAACAACAACAACAAAAGAAACCAAGGTACTTTCTTCCATTCACTAAGCCAGTGGGTCACCTATGCTTCCCAAGTGAGTCTCAAGGAAGAACGGGTCATGACCCCCTTTGAGTCAGGCCTGGCTCTCCCAGAAAAGACAGGAGTGAGGCCTGGACCCCCATCAGGTTTGCGTCCTAACTCTGCCTGGAACCTCCCTGGGTTTCAGTTTCCATATCTGTAAAGCTGCATTTGTCTGCATTTAGTAAATACTTAAATCAACCTGATTCTCAATCTCTGTGGTCCACAGTTTTCTCGAAAGTGAGATGAGAGGTTAGTTAGGACCAGAGCAGCACCATGGGATACTAGATGCAAAGAAGGGTCTGAGTAGGGCAGGTGTTCAAACAATGCACTTTTCCTCCCAGCTCACTCATCTTTACCTTGGACAAAGGCCACACGAAATAACAGGAAATTTCTAACTGAAACTCATGGGATTTCCCCGGAATTTCTAACTAGATATGTAACTTTCCTTATCATAAAATGATCTCCTTAAAATAGCTGTCCAGGGGTAGTTTTCAACCCTCCCCGAACCTCGGTATGTACAGAAGTTTGGGGTGAAGTGTATTCCGTGTTTGTATTAGTGGGAAGTAGGGAGAATGCCAAGGACTTGATGTGTGGAAACAAAGTAAAATGAAGTTCTCTGAGAAAGCAGAACTTATTTGCATACTGAAATGATCCTCCTGTAAATGTTGAAAGGAAAGAAAACTATGATATGCAGAGTGAGTGAGGAAGAAGGTGGCTTTCTTCTGGCCCTCCTGTCCGTGAAGGGTTTTCAACAGAATTAAGTTGGTGTGGATAGTATTTAAAAGAGAGGGTCATTGCTTCACCTTTGTATTTTATATATCCTTCGCCCTTCACTTTGTAAGTTTGGTTGGATTTTTTTTTTTTTTTTAATACTGTTAAGTGTTTTCATTATGGAAGGCTCACTCCACTTAGTGAACCTAGTTCCATAAAATTTTTTTTAAAAAATACTGATGCTGTGGGGCCTAAAATCTAAATGCTCTTTACTGAACAAATGTCCATAGAGTCTGTGCCAGACAGTGGGAATACAAAGGTAATTAACACAGGCCTGGAGGCAGTACCATAGGGCTCCCTGCAGTTAGCAAAAGGACGCATCATCATCCATTCCCTTAGGGAATGCAGGGAGAGCTGCCCTGGGCTCTGTGAGGGTGGGGGCATGACCTGGCCTGAGAGGCCAGAATGGCGTCTCTGAGGGAAGCCTGTCCCGCCAAGCTGGGAAGGGTGAGAGGGATCTGATCAGGCAAAGTGGGTCCTCCGGTGCAAAGGCAGGCTGTAGGCTCAGACATCCCCCAAGGTACAGTGTTCCAGAAGTCTCCTGAGCAGGAGGGGGACCAGGAGAGGAGGGGGACCAGGAGAGGTGGCGGAAGGTGGATTGTGCAGGGTCTTTTAGGTCACATGCTATAATCTGACCTTAATCAATCCGACCCTTATTTAAGATCTTGTTTAGGATTTTTTGAGGTGGATGTTGAAACCTTCAATATTTAGAGGCGGCTGAGGGTACAAGTCTCCTTCCCCACAGCCTCACACCTGATCCCAAAGCAAACGTCAGGCTCAATCTAGCCTCACGTTGTAAACCTGACTTGTAAGCAGGAGTTGAAACAGTCATGCAGCCTGTTTATAATCTGGATGAAGTTCCCTTTTCTGTTCCTTTTGTTTCTCCAATTAGATCTTTCATGGAAAGTTCATTAGAAGCAAATGGAACACTCCTCTAGGGACAGGGTTCAGCTAACCTAAGGGTTTAATTAAGCAGCAAGAACTAGACAAGGCAGTATTCACCAGCATGTCCTGGGAACCGCTGGGAAGGACAGATCCTGAATCACTACCAGGTACCATTTGATGCAAGAGTGTTGATACCGCAACACTGTTTCTAGCCTGTCCACACATCCTGTACAACACTGACTTCACCAAAGAAAAATAACTTCTAACAGTTATTTGCTAATTAGTCAAGTCCTTTGTGCTGATGGCAGATAAAGAAACTTGCTTATAGAAACCACCTCTGAATTCTAAGCATCTGATAACATCCTTAATAACCATCCCAGAAGTGTGTTGTCCTAACTAATTTACTCTACATACTAATTTAATCTACATCCTAGGGTGCAGGTGAAACACATACAAATTCCACACTCTATGCTGACCTCAAAGTGCAGTATCGACAATAAAACCATTACAAGGCAGTGGTCTTTATCTTAGGAACAGAGAGAAGCTACTGAAGGTTATAAACTGGGAAATAAGATTTGCATCTCTGGTTGCAAGTTAGGAAGCTAGAAGGGAGACATGGGGCTAAAGGAGACTAGCCTCAAGTAAGGGGCTGTTGTGTGAGACATTGTTGAATCTCCACTTGAATAAAGTAGAGAGAATTCAGTGGAGAGAAGTGTGTGGGTTCCTGAGATATTAGGTGAAACCACCAGGACCTGGTGATGGATTGGAAATGGACAGTGAGGGAGGAGGTGTCAAGACTGAATATTTAGACAGGGTATACAGGAATTTTGTTGCACTATTGTTTATGATCACAAAGAATATTGTATCTGTTGTCAATATATGCTGGTTAAATGAACTACAACTTGCAGATATAATGCAGTACTCTGTGTTTATTAAAAAAAGTGAGATGTATATGTGATGACATGGAAAGATCTCTAAGATATAATCTTAAATTTTTTTAAGTTTGTTAAACATGTATTTAATGTTCCATTTTAATATAATTAGTAATGATTATATTTGGCACCTAACATGGCAATAGTAACAGTTATAATTAACATGTATAATATCCGGAAGAAAAAATTCTTAGCAGTGGTTATCTGTGAGGGAGACATTACCAGAGCCATTTGCAATCTCTCTGCTGGATTTTTTGCAACTGAGAAACCAGATTTTGCAGAAAATGAGCAAACCACCCTAATTATCTCCTGAAAACTCTTGATCATTCTATCCCAACATGATTACTCCTTCTTTTGAACATGCAGTCCACAGTCATTCCAGAATGGAGGATCCAAAAAGGGCCTTAGACATCATTTAGTTCACCATCTCCATTACACAGATGAGGAAACTAAGGCCCAGAGAGGTTAATGGCCTAGCTAAAACCATATAACCCTAAATTATTCAGAGGGCCAAAACTAGAACCCACGGATTGTGCTCAGAGTCTGGAATTCTTTATACTGCAGCAAAGTCTTCTCTAACGTTCACTGCCTCTGGGAGTACCTTGGCTTTTACTGAACTATCCAGTGAATAAACCCAGAGAAGGCAATGGCACCCCCACTCCAGTACTCTTGCCTGGGAAATCCCATGGACAGAGGACCCTGGTAGGCTACAGTCCATGGGATCGCAAAGAGTCGGACACAACTGAGCGACTTCACTTTCACTTTTCACTTTCCTGCACTGGAGAAGGAAATGGCAGCCCACTCCAGCATTCTTGCCTGGAGAATCCCAGGGATGGGAGCCTGGTGGGCTGCCATCTGTGGGGTCGCACAGAATCAGACACGACTGATGTGACTTAGCAGCAGTGGTGAATAAACCTGTTTCTGCCATAAACAGTGTGCTCAGAGAGTGTTTACCATCATGCTCAACAGAGTGTAAAACACTCATTTAAAGCAATGGTTGGGCTAGTTTGACTTAAGATCCTTAAGGTCCTAGAGGCAGGATTAAGATTAGGGCAGGAGAAAGACACACACTCAGCTGCACTCAACACAGAGAGCAAGCTCCTCCAACCCCCACCCCCACCCCTTCACACAAGAGAGAATAAGTTGACAGCTCTCGGCTACACTGACTAATTGGTTACACTGGGGAAATGGACTTTGGATTTAAGTGAGGGTCAATCGCACACCCATATCTTTAGCTTCCTAAAGGAAATGGCATGGCTCTTGAAGGACACTTGTATTTGTTGATGAAGTCAGTGATGATTTCTTGCAGCTGTCTTCACATCACTTACTTGCCACAGTTCTCATAGCCCCTCTTCACAGCATGGGCTCTGGGGGCTGTTTATTAGAGAAAGGCGATCTGATTGTGGGCTCAGAGCAGGGTCTCACTTGGTGGTGCTCCAGAAAACTGGACACTTGTGGATGGCAATCCGCTGACAGAAATGACGGTAGAGGTCTGCCTTGTCCTTAAACCAGGAGTTACCTAGGGGCAGTTAGGGAGTCACGCGCCTCCCTCTGCTAGGGACTGTTTGGCTTTCCTACCTTTGGTGCTATGCTAAGTCGCTTCAGCCCTGTCCGACTCTGTGCGACCCCAGAGACGGCAGCCCACGAGGCTCCCCCGTCCCTGGGATTCTCCAGGCAAGAACACTGGAGTGGGTTGCCATTTCCTTCTCCAATGCATGAAAGTGAAAAGTGAAAGTGAAGTCGCTCAGTCGTGTCCGACTCTTAGCGACCCCATGGATTGCAGCCCACCAGGCTCCTCCATCCATGGGATTTTCCAGGCAAGAGTACTGGAGTGGGGTGCCATTGCCTTCTCCGCCTACCTTTGGTACCTGGTTCTTTTCTCCTTCTCCCCTGAAGCTAGTCAGAATACTTTTATTTGTAATGAACTACGCTTGGCATCTGGTTTTCACCACCCAAATGAGCCTCTACCTTTCAGATTCTTCTGCTCCCATTGTGCAAATTTGATGAGCTTGTTTGCAGTGTTCTATTAATTTATTTCAACTCAGTTTCCATATCTTAAACATTGCCACATTTTAAGTTACCATGGTCTATTTTTTTTAGACTCTATGCACACACACATTTATATAAAGTTTAGTTTTAAATGCTTTCAAAGCAATTTTTCTTGTTGCGATTCTTATGTGGATTCACAGCGCTTTAACTATTTAAGGTATCCTTATAATGCATTTGTAGATTTTATCTTAAAATTGGGAGAAAAGAACAAAATAGTTAAGTGTCACAACTCTGTTGTTATTCTCATATCACTAAGCCATGTCCAACTCTTGGCCACCCCATGGACTGCAGCACGCCAGGCTCTTCTGTCCTCCACTATCTCTCAGAGTTTGCTCAAATTCATGTCCATTGAATCAGTGATGCTATCTAACCGTCTCATCTTCTGCCACCTCCTTCTCCATTTGCCCTCAACCTTTCCCAGTATCAGGGTCTATTCCAGTAAGTCAGCTCTTCACATCAGATAGCCATAGTATTGAAGCTTCAGCCTCAGCAATAGTCCTTCCAAACCATGATATACCTTTAAATTGTATTAAGCAAGCTAGTATTTTTATGTCATGAGACTAAGGATAAATTTAAAGTACAATTAATGATTTCCCCTTGGTCAACTATGTGTCTGCCTTTCAGTAAGCTCACATTTTGCTTTTCACAAATGCAGAAATTGTGACTTCCCTGGTGGTCCAGGACTTAATACTTCACCTTCCAATGCAGGGGGTGTGGTCAGGGACCCAAGATCCCACATGTCTCATGGCCAGAAAAGTAAAACATTAAACAGACGAAATGTTGTAACAAATTCAATAAAAGACTTTACAAATAATCCACGTCAAAAAAATCTTTACAAATTCAGAAATTTAGCTTCCTGAATACTGGGAATATGTATATAGGCTGTATGTATAGTCAGGGGAGAATGTACAACCTTCCATAGACCTTCACTAAATAGCATAGGAAGGAATGTGAGTGAACTCAGATCTGAAGAGTCAGAAAATTCCAAGATGAAAGACAGTTGAGCCTGGGAGGGATTATTAACAATACATAACCCAGCCCTGGACTCTGTGTGTGCCGTCAGAAATACCTAGGACGGGTCACCTGTCTCGTTGTTCAACTGTGGGCAGTCCGAGCCATCATCTATCTGACAAATGGTAATTTTGCTATGAGATATAGGTACCGAATCTTCTAGTAAAATGCAGAACACTTTATATGGACAAGATAGACTATTTGAAATCAGACTTCCCTGAAAACTCAAGAATTCATATATTCCTTCACTTCCCCAAATACTATAACAAAGCATCTGTGTTCCCCATAACTTGCCCAAGTGACTGTGACAAGCATTTTTATGCCAACACTGCGACATTGTGTATACCTAAACATTGAAACATTTTAATTATTAACCAGAATAATAGCCTCTTTTGGAAATTAAAAGTTCCATGAAAGAATTAGAATGTTGGGATGTGTAGGTATAACCTAGACCAGGTAGATTCACTAATGTCTCTTAATATCCATAATCAACAAACATTTGCGTGCTTTCTATTTTTTTTCTCTTTATAAAATTTTGAAAGTAGAGAAATATATGACAAAGATTAATTACCTCACAGTCAAAAGAGCAGAAATGTTTTCCTGCTAGCATTATTTATTTCTGATAGAATATAAAGGAAAACCAAAGGAGAAAAGGATGCTGTGCCTTTAAACTAGGACACATTTTATGATTTGTCCTTGAAGTTTCTATTTTCATTTGTTTGCTTTGAGGTGGGACATGGAAAAATATTTGCCTACACTATGGTACTAATCTTCATGCATGTGTTCATGAATTTTCTTTCCTGAAAAGGGTGGTAGACAATTCATTGGGGATGACTTTTATTTTTAAATGTTTGCACATGCATGAATTTTTGTCCTAAAGCTTGGTAAGTTCAAGTTCACTTAGTATCATGAGAGAAAGTGTCTCTGAGACATTCCAAAGTGTAAAGCTTTAGGAATTACACTTTAGGTTTTCAAATTATATATTATCCCAGAAGCTACCTTAATTATATAGTCAGTATTTTCATTATAAATTTATTATTAACAAAGTATTGATGAACTCTAATATTTATTCTAAATTACACTGGAAAATCTTCATTTACTTGTTTAAATACTTTTTTTTCATGTTTAGATAGTATCTTTAAATTTTCAGTGGCTTAGAGGCACAGTGTGTTGTTTTTTTTTAAGAGAATGAAAATAGCTGGTGTGGAAATTCACTTATTCATTCAACAAATATATATTGAGCACTTCCTATATGCCCAGGGAATATATAGGTCAGCCTTCTTGCCACCCCACAGTGGAATCTGTTCACAAATGCAGAACTTTAATTTCCAAATAAAATTCTTGAAAACTATCCTATACTATATGCTTGGAATATAAATTCATCCATCATGTTTATTGAGCACCAACTCCATCTAGACTTTGAGCTGCATGCTCACCAGGATACAAAAGTGAACAAATAGGATCCTTGTCCTCATGTGGCTTATAATATCTGCTGGGAAAGAAGAATATTAAATAATTACGTAAATAAAACTAGAATTTCAAATTGTTCAACAGTGAGGTGCAACAAAGGAATGTAAAGGGGACGTTGCAAAGCTTTTATGGGATCTGCTTGACAAGAGGGAGGAGCGGCCAGGGAGGAGTTTTCAGAAAAAGTGATGGACTTCAAAGCAGAAGAATGAGGGAAAGATAGCCAGGGAGAGAGAGAGAGAAAATTGATTGTGTATCCTCAGCAAACACACTCAGATCTATTTTTAAAATTAAAATATAGAATAAATATCTCTTCCCATTGAACCTCTTTCTTCCACTTTTTGGTTACCACTCCATATCTTTCACTCCCTCTCTCCTACTTTATCTACCTCTTCCCTGCCTCTCTTTACCCCTTATTAAAATACAAACTTAAATTAAAAGATCTTAATTCTTGACTTATTGCTGTCTTGAAATGCAATTCCAAATTTCCCACTTCTAGCTCACTCTTCCTATGTCGCTCTTTGATTTCTACCCATACAATGACATGAAAATCTCACTGATGCAATTTGAATCTTAAATTTAAGTGTATAACCATCTAATCTAATGGTCCTGTTTCATCCCTTTACTTTACAAACTTCCCTGCTGCATTTCAAACTACTGATGTTAATGACACCTTCCTTCTGGAAATTCTCTTTCCTCTGACTTCTATTCTACCATTGCATTTCTTTCTCCAGGTTCTAGTTCTACTTCTGTGACCAGCCCCTATTCATCTGCCACCTATTATCCATCAGAAGAAGAGTGTTGATGCAGAGTCTACTGGCAGGTCTGTGCACACTTGTGGGCTTCCCTCATAGTCCAGTCAGTAAAGAATCTGCCTGTAATACAGGAGACCTGGGTTCAATTCCTAGGTTTGGAAGATCCCCTGGAGAAGGAAATGTCAACCTACTCCAGTATTCTTGCCCAGAGAATCTCCTGGACAGAAGAGCCTGGCAGGCTATATCTGTAAGTGATGATTGTCATCAGGGAAGGGTATACAGAGAATTCAGAGTTTAATCAGAATTCAGGGTTAAATGCTGAAGAGAGGTGTTGATTTGGGTCAGTTGCCAAGTTCAGCCTGTGTGGGAGACGGAAGAATCAAAGAGGTCTTGAGAATTAGGTGACTAGTAATTAAAATCTTAGGGACAGAGATGAGAAGACGGCACCCACTGTCAAGTTTGGGTTCCATCTGAAAACAAATTATTTCCTTACAATGTAGTGTTTTAATGCTGGGAAGGTTTAGAACCAAGTACAAATGAGATGGACTAAATAAAACCCAAGGTATTTGTGTCTTTATATACAGTTGTGGGGAAGTCTGTCTTTACTATTTTAATATACAGTATTCACAATGTTTCAGATAATTTGTTAATTAACATGAATAGCCTTGTGACTCCAATTTAAAATATGTCCCTGAGCAATTGATTCAGACCGTGGACCTGTAAGTTGAAATGTTTAAGATAATTTGCTGTTTTATACTAGGTTGAAACTTTTAAGAACTGAAGATTCACCTTATTTGTGAGTTAGATTTATAAAAAGACTTAAGCACTAGGAAAGGGTTTGTTTACTGGTCAAAAACCTGAAAATAAACAAAGAAAAATATATTACATCATTCTTAGAGGGATTCCTAGGGGACACCCAGAAAGCCCTGTTGCCATCCCCCACTCCCAAGCATTGTTGTGGCCAAGGCTCCCTCCCCATGCCCTGGATCTCCAGAAGCCAGGCCAGCCTCTGGCAGTGTCAGTGTGTATGCACCTGTGCACCCCTCAGAGCTCAGCTGCATCCCTCCAGGCCTGTTCTCCCCATCCAAGTACAGATCTATTGAAAACAGCTCTGCAGGGCAGAGCTACTAGCACATCCCCAGACCCCTTTCATTTAACCCATCTGACCAATCTGAGTTCATCATTGCCCTACCCGCACTGATTCGTTTATAATCATTTAGTCTGGCTTTTTCCCACTTCCCTATGAAAGAACTCACTTTACCTTTTTAGACAGATCAAAATACCAACACTTACTGATTTCAAAGGTCAGCCTTGTCACTTAGTGAAGATACATCAGCAGAAGCAGTTCTCCCAGCTTTGCTACCTGACCGTCTGCTGATCAATGAAAACTCTTTCATGATCTTTCCATGTACTGCCAGACCTAAGGATGCGTCTCAGTCCAGTTGGACACACAGTGTTGGATTTAGGAGGAAATGCAGCCACGAGACTGCCTTTTAAAAGACAAAATTGAGAAGTCATCCTTCTCACATTTCCTCCTGCTCTCTCCTTTAAACGGTTCATAGAAACAGTGCTCTTTGTCCCTTCTGCATATTTCAACCCTAGTAACAAAATTAATAAGAGTGGTAAAACTGGAACTGCTGTCTCACCCAAGTCCACCCCGCCTGTGGTCCACGCCTGGAGAATAAGCCATTTTAGTACAGGCTGCCAAATGCTTGTTAAAGACTGAGATAACAAAGATCCTGTGCTCAAAGTAAACATTTTAAAAACAATCAGCATTCTAGTCTCTATTTCTCATTTTCGATTTAACTCTGTCTCATCCAAAACTAGTGTGCTTTTTTGGGGGAGTGGTTAAAATTCTTGACGTGAAAGTGAAAGTTGTTTAGTCCTGTCTGACTCTTTGCGACCCCATGGACTGTAGCCCGCCAGGCTCCTCTGTCCATGGGATTCTCCAGGCAAGAACACTGGAGTGGGTTGTCATGTCCCCCTCCAGGGATAAGATTCTTGAAGTTGGAGGAAATTCTGTCTAGTTTCTTGGCAGGAAATTATGTATAAAAGTGTTTATGAATTGGTTATTTAGAAAATCGATTCCTTGAGCTCCTCTATTTAGTTGAGTCATGTATATAAATTTGCAAATTGTAGGAGAAGGAAAAAATGGCAACCCACTCCAGTATTCTTGCCTGGAGAATCCCAGGGACAGAGGAGCCTAGTGGGCTGCTGTCTATGGGGTCGCACAGAGTCAGACACAACTGAAGTGACTTAGCAGCAGCAGCAGCAGAGCCTAGATAAAGATATAATCATTATATATGTCATGCTGTGGAATAGATTTCTAGGTGATAGTGAGCAGGAACTTTTTACCAACAATGTTTAACTAGAGCCTGAGGAATTTTAATTTCCGGAATGGCTTGTCATTGTGGCTAATCTGCAAAATCAGTTTTCCTCAACTACAAGGAGTTAAAAAAGAAAAAAGAAAAACTACATAAGGTGGAAAATAATCGCAAAACTGAATCACCTCTCTGACCTCATTCAGAGAATGCAGTGACTCAAAAGTACCTGGGCTTGGTCTCTTTAAGTGCACAGACCAAAAGGTAAATGGACTTAGCATATGTTCTATTTATCACCATAGCCCCAGGATAATTGTGTGTGAAGTCACTCAGTTGTGTTCGATTCTTTTCGACCCTGTAGACTATAGCCCTCCAGACTCTTCTGTCCATGTGGTTTTCCAGGCAAGAATACTGGAGTGGGTTGCCACTTCCTTCTCCAGGGTATCTTCCTGACCCAGGGATTGAACCTGCACCTCCTGCATTGGCTATGACAACCTAGACAGCGTATTAAAAAAGCATTACTTTGCCAACGAAGGTCCATATAGTCAAAGCTACAGTTTTTCTAGTAGTCATGTATTGATATGAGAGTTGGACCATAAAGAAGGCTGAGCACTGAAGAACTAATGTTCTCGAAGTGTGGTGCTAGAGAAAACTCTTCAGAGTCCCTTGGATAGCAAGGAGATCAAACCAGTCCATCCTAAAGGAAATCTGTCCTGAATATTCATCGGAAGGACTGATGCTGAAGCTGAAGCTCCAGTACTTTGGCCACCTGATGCAAAGAGCTGACTCATTAGAAAAGACTCTGCTGCTGGGGAAGATAGAAGGCAGGAGGAGAAGGGGACGACAGAGGATGAGATGGTTGAATGGCATCACCAACTGAATGGACGTGAGTTTGAGCAAGCTCTGGGAGATGGTAAAGCACAGGGGAGCCTGGCTTGCTGCAGTTCATGAGGTTGCAAAGAGTTGGACATGACTGAGTGACTGAAAAACAGCAACAAACAGATTAGATGGTGGCCAAACGCAATTAACAGCTTGTATTAATTTAAAAACACACCCCACTCACTTTGCCCTGTTAGGAGTAATCTCCCCCTCTGCATCACATTTGTACCAAGTTGTGGTCTTATTCATTATTTGCCTGGTTCCAGTTTCTCTAGACATACATGTGGACTTCTGGAAATAATGGGTTAAGAAGGAAATGCTCCCCAGATCTCTAGGCCTAGGGTCCAGTTCAGTGGGAGGCACACCCTCCCCAGGGCATGTCTTAGCGT
This sequence comes from Tragelaphus eurycerus, assembly GCA_935064755.1. Taxonomy (NCBI): domain Eukaryota; kingdom Metazoa; phylum Chordata; class Mammalia; order Artiodactyla; family Bovidae; genus Tragelaphus; species Tragelaphus eurycerus. The sequence continues at coordinate 30,130,737 of CAKXYN010000004.1, read as the reverse complement.
GAGGCTGACTAAATACGTCAGGTGAATATAGCAGCCTATTCTTTGTCAGGGGAAAAAAATGGATTAATTACTTGGCTTAAGTCCACCAAACTAAGGTTGACCCTTAGAGGAACAAATACTTCCCTGAGCTCTGGATTGTCCTTCTAGTAAAGAAGAAAATAATTGTAAAATAATGCTATATGTTCACAAGAGAAAGATGTACTTATTTATAATTTGCCTTATAAAATTAGTTTCCCAAATTGGCCTTTAAGTACTAGGAAATTAATTGATAACAGGATACGTTACTTTCCATAGGAAATTCATTTCTGTGAAGAAACATAAATAGAAACAGTTTTATCCTCTTCATAGTCTCAGTGTCTTCTGCCTTCCCTCCGCCCCCAACACTTATCTGTTATTTTTATTGCTGTTTATTTTTGCAGTTGAATTGCGTTTTGTTTTCTCAAGTGGCTGTAAGTTTTTTTTTAAGTGTGGTGCCTAAACATCATTTTATTTCCTGTAGTAGCTTATTTAAGATTGAGCCCTAAATGTTTCTCAGTTAATTATTCACCAAAAGGCATGTCTAGCCCTCCTGAACTATGAGCATTTGTGATCTAATTGCATAGTCATATCTTTCTGAGGGCACTATTAGAATTACACTGATTACAGTAAAGCAGAAAAGAACAGCTTTTGGGGAGCAAAATCCAATCATTATGCAGATTTCTTAAAGTATGTGGCTATTCATGCACTCATCTTCCAAGTCTTCATTAGGTTTGAAAATTTCCAAAACCAAAAGTATTTTTTTTTAAGTCACACATCCACATTTATTTGCAGAATTTAGTCCCAATGTCACATTTTTCCATGTTCAACTTCTCAGATGGGTTATTTATTTCAAAGAATGCTAAGCTACAGCAATCGCCTATTTCTAAGGACCGAAAACCTTTCTCCTTGAACCCTGTTCACTGTCTTTCTTCATAGACATTCTTCACAGTGTGTTTTAGAGGGGACCTCCCCAAACCTTCATCAATAAATTAACTGGATCGTTGACAAAAGATGTTTTACTAAGAGTTTTCTGTGTAGAAGAGGAAGATTCAGACATTAGCCACACTCACATGCATGTAAAGTTTCGGTAGAGACAAGTGTCCCCACGTCTGGTTTCTCCTGAGGCCTCTCCCCTTGCTGACCCTTCACGTGGTCCTCCCAACAGTCTGTGTTGTCTGTGTGTCCTGTCTAGTGCTTGTGCTTAGTCGCTCAGTCATGTCAAACTCTTTGGGACCCCATGAACGGGGGCCCACCAGGACCCTGTGTCCATGGGATTCTCCAGGCAAGAATACTGGAGTGGGTTACCATTCCCTTCTCCAGGGGATCTTCCCAGCCCAGGGATCAAACCCAGGTCTTCTGCACTCCAGGCGGATTCTTAGCCACCAAGGAAGCCCCTGTGTATCCTAATCTCCTCTTCTAATAAAGACACTAGTTAGGTTGGATTAGGACCTAGCCTAATGACCTCATTTTACCTTAATTACCTCTTTAAAGGTCCTCTCTCTAAACACAGTCCCGTTCTGAGGTGCTATGGGTTAGGGACACAAATCAAGCCACGTCAACCCCAGAAGCATAAGTATTTCTGCTAGAGCTGGTGCCACTACTGAGCATTCACAGCCTGCACCGCATCCCAGGTCTGGTGGTCCCATGTCATGAAGGGTCGTCCATCCTCACCTCGCTCCATGGAGAAGCCCCCGTAAGTGCTGGGGCAAGATTTGTGTTACTTACTCAGATTTCTTATTAGTAATCCTATAAAATACCAATAAAGGAAAAGAAAAATGTTGTATCCATCTGATCAACCCCATGCCCAAGTTATGGAAGATGAGATATTAGTGGAGGAGGAAGGATGCTTCTCGATTTTTCTCATAACTTAATGGGACCAGCCTTTCAGCTTGAAGCAGCAGAGCATCTGAGCTAGGTGAGCCAAGCCAGGTCTGCCCTGTTCCACTGCCCAGCACTGGTATAGCCAGGTCTCTTAGATGCAGTCGGAGTGAGCTGTGTGTGCAATACATGGGGACTAGAATTCAAATTCTTCATTTTATTTTTAACTTTTTATCTTATATTGGAGTATAGCCAGTCAACAATGTTCCCATAGTTTCAGGTGAACAGTGAAGGGATTCAGCTATACATATACATGTATCCATTCTCCCCCAATGGATCGCAGTATCCATTCTCCCCCTGGATGGCAGTCTCCTCCCATCCAGGCTGCCACGTAACATTGAGCAGAGTTCCTTGTGCTGTACAGTAGGTCCTTGTTGGTTATCTGTTTCTAATATAGCAGTGTGTACATGTCAATCCCAAACTCTATAACTATCCCTTCTTACTTCACCCTCTGCTCAGAAAACAAGTCATTCAGCTTTTCTCTATTTCTTATCCTGGGAGAATGGCTGAAAAGATTATGTTGATAGATTATCCCATCTTTAAAAACAAAGAGCAAAAACCACTCCGTGCATGTAAAAGTAAGGCTGTCTCACTCATCCCACTCCACTAGAAGACTGAAACAGTATGGCTGTATGTCAGCCATTCATAAAACCCACCCAAAGAGTGAATATTTTATTATTTTGCACACTATTTTATATTCTATATTCTCTACCAAAGTCACCTTCAGGTTTCCTACATTTCTAATTTCAGACAAGCTTTAAAATGTCATCCCGTAATCTTTATTGGAATTAAGTGTGAAATGAGTCACAACCCAATGAAAACTGCCTGCTAATTTGCTGATTATATACAATTTATGTTAGGAAAGGAGCCAGAATTTTTTTGTTCCCTCCTCAATCCAATTAAGTTTCAAAGTCTGTCTGCTACTTTGTATGAACCATGTCTACTATATTTTCCCAGTGGGACAGGCAGAAGATGCTTGATTTGCACATCAGTCAGTTACTTCTCAGGAAGAGATGGTTTGACCTGGCTTTACAGGAACCCACCCGTCTCTAACAATAACACAGAGGTATCCACACAAAATGAACCAGAGATCCTGAACTTATTCAGTATGGGGTTACTGTAGCTGATCCAGTTCTGATACGTTGCCCCTGTACACAGCCAGAATTGTCTGACACTGTTTCATGAATCGAGTTTGAATCATGGCCTCCATCCAGAGTAAAGTTAATCAGAAAACTGATATGTTTTTGTTCAAGGCTGGCTTATTGTCTTTTTTATTTTTTTACTGGTAGGTATTTACCTAATTCATACATTCTTTCTAGTGCTAGCATAGCTGCACCAGGGGTCCTGAGATCCCTTTAGTTCAAATCTGGCTTCTGCCTCTTTAGCACCTTAGCATTTTGTCAGTCGGAGTTGAAGATCAAAGCCTGACACCTGGTTTTAGGTGAAGATATTTTATCCCTGCCCTCTTCTTAAATGCATGGCTGTACAGGTATCAGGAGCCGCAGGGACTAGGCAGCCTGCTAATTACAATGTTTACCTACTAGTTTCATACAAAACCGAACCAATCCCAGGCACGCCACCAAGCAGCCTTCAGGGAAACAGATTCCGAAAAGCTTCACCGAAACCACTTATTTATTGACACTCAGAGACGTTTAATCATTCTACTGAGCAAGAAACATGAACCAAACAAGGAAAAACCCGACCTTTCAAACTCCTGACCTTTGTCAAAGGTTTATTGAGAAAAGGAAGCTAGGAAAGAACTGGGGGTGCCAAATCCAGGCAGCCTTTGTCACACCCTGTGGCCAGGCGACAGTTTCAAATGGCACTGGATACAAGGAGCTTAAGGAAAAGGAGAAAAGGAACAAGGTTTCTCTCTCTACAGAAACTGGATTAAAGTTCCTGTTACTTTATGATTTATACTATGTATCTTTTTCTAAAATGTGTTTTCCTTCTTCCTACTTCCAGCTCACTACCCAGATACACACACACACAAAGAGTCCCACACCTTCATATTTGAATAATACATTCTGCTAAAAATACCCACCATCACAGACATAATCTTCCTCTTAGAACATCTGTTCTAGTTCCTGGCTGTCTGGAAGTTCTGAAGATGTGACTCAGCCTAGAGCTTTTTCTTAAACATAAAGAACACCATGAAGTTCTCTATGGGAGGCTGACATGTGTAAGGTAATTAGCACCGTGCTGGGACAGCCCTAAGATCCAGAGGTGGTGGTAGCGATGTACTCATGGATGATTGTTGTTATTAAGGGGGCGGAGGTGATGTGTATGACACTTTAGGTTCCATTTATTAAAATAGAACAAGAACTATATGAAATGCTTTCCTTATTTCCAAGTCTCTTTTTTGGCCCATCAGTTAATGAAATAATCCAAAAAGGCAAAAAGAGATGCTCTGCCATACACTCACATTCTTTAGTGTGAAATTTTCAAGTTCCAGAAAAGTTTAAAGAATTGCACATCCCACCATCTAGAATCTACAATTCACATTTTGTGTCTTTTTAAAACTCACATACTAACCACCTGGCTATCTATCAATCCCCCACCCTTTTTTTGAGGGGCGGGGCGGAGGGGACTACATTTCAGAGTATATTGCAGACCTCACTTCATTTCAAACATTTCAGTATGTGTTTTGTTGACTATAAGTTCAGTTTTTCTTTACTGTTCTCTTTCTCCTCCTTCACTTTCCCCCCTCTTCTTCCTTCACCTTCTTCTCTTGTAATTTACATGTAGTGAAATGTACAAATCCAAGTGTACAATTTTGTGAGTTTGGGCAACTGCATACAACTGTATAACCCAACTCCTCCTGGAGAAATAGAACATCCTCACCCAGGAAAATTTCCCATGCCTCTTTGCAACCAGTTCTTGTCCCCACCCAGATGGAACCAGTCAATATTCTGATTTTTTAAATTGCCATGGATTAATGTAGCCTACTTAAAACTTATATGAATGAATCACACAGTCCATACGAATGTATTCCCTCTTTTATGTACGGCTGCTTTTATTCAACATATTTTTGAGTTTCATCCATGTTGTTGCATATATCAACAGTCCATTCATTTTTCTTGCTTGGTAGTATTTCATTGTATGACCACACCACAGGTATACTGTGGATGGACATTTGTGTTATTTCCAGTTTGGGGCTACTCTGAATAAAGATGCTGTCAACACTCTTGGACAAGATTTTATACAGATATATATTTTTATTGCTCCTAGGTAAATACCTAGGAGTCACATTGCTAAACGATAGGGTTGCTCCATATCCTTCATAGCCATGCCTGCTGGGCCCAATTTTCTTAGAGCAGCAACCTCCAAATCCATTCAAGTCCAGAGTATACCCAGCCTGCTCCTTGTTGCTGTTGTTCTGGACAGTAGCAGAACAAGGGGCAATAACAGTTATTTTTAGGTTCTAAATGTTCTCCATTATCCTTCTGCTTAAAGAAAGTGTGTTTTTCAACCAGCATGTTAAGACATGTCAGCATTTTGGATCAGTGGAAGAAACAGTACTTTGGACGTTGTAGGTAATTCCAGCCCATCTCATTTGTAAGTTGGCACCTACATCACATATGCTATTGGTGACAGACTGTCCATCATTTGAATATTCATGTAGGAAAAATAAAACCTTGAAAACCTCTTCTCTCACCCATAGGCTCCTCTATTCATTTAGCTCTCTGTATTTGCAAGTTCTTCATCTATGGACTTAACCAGCTACAGATTAAAAAAAAAAAAATTGAAAAAACTTCCAGAAATTTCCAAAAAGGAAAATTTGAATTTACCACACACTAGCAACTATTTACATTGTATTTGCAATTATTTGCATAGTATTTATATTGTATTAGATATTATAATCTAGAGATGATTGAGAGAGTGTGTATAACTTATGCAAATATTCTACCATTTTATGTAAAGAACTTGAGTGTCCTTGGATTTTAATATCCACAGGGTCCTGGATCCCCCAAAGGATACTAAAGGATGACTACATTTGATTTCATCTGGTCCCCTAACATCACTCAATTGTGTGTTTCTTTAGTCACTTCTGTTTCCCATCCTCTGTTGTATCCATTTTTTAAGCCCTTTCTCCTTCAGTCAGAGTAGTGGCTCCCAGCCAGAGTCACCTTTGCCCCCAGGTGACGGCATCTGTGATGGTCATGTGATCAGGAAGAGAGCTACTAGCATAGTCAAGGCCCTCAGACATCCTGCAGCGCAAAAACAGTGCCCCCAAAGAAAGAATTATCCATCCTAAAATATCACTGGTGCCAAAGTTTAGAAACTCTACAGGCAAAACAGAGGACATTAAAAATTGTGATATAATACTGTGTTTTATTTTTTATATTCCATTCTTTAAAATTGAAGTACAGTTGATTTACAATATTTATTTCAGGTATACAGAATAATGATTGAGTATTTTTACAGATTATATTCTCCATTAAAAGTTATTATAAGACAATGGCTGTAATTCCCTATGTGATACAATATATCCTTGTTGCTCATCTATTTTATACACAGTAGTTTGTATCTCTTAATCCCATCCCTATATCTGGGAGTCTGTTTCTGTTTTGCATATATGATCATTTATATTATTTTTGAGATTCCACATATAAATGATATATAGGATTTCCTAACTCTGACTTATTCCACTAGGTATAATATTTGCTAGGTCCATCCAGATTGTGGCAAATGAAAGAATTTCATTCTTTTTTATGGCTGAGTGATATTCTATTGTGTGTATATGTGGATGTATGTATATACATCTTTTTCTGTTCATCTGTTTATGGACACTTGGGTTGCTTCCATATCTTGGCTATGGTAAATAATGCTGCTATGCATATTGGGGTGCCATGTATCTTTTCAAATTTGTGTTTTCTTTTTGCTCTTTGTTTTTTGTTTTTGGAAGGATTTGTATACATACCTAGGAGTAGAATTGCTGGATCATATGATTATTCTATTTTTAATTTTTTGAGGAACCTCTATACTGTTTTTCCATAGTGTGCTACCAATTTACGTTCCCGCCAACAGTGCGTGATGATTCCCTGTTCTCCACATCTCCAACATCTGTTATTTGTAGATTTTTTGATGATAACCATTCTGACAGGTGTAAGGTGATATCTCATGGTTGTTTTGACTTGCATTTCTCTAATAATTAGTGTTGTTGAGCATCTTTGCATGTGCCTGTTAGTCATCTGATGTCTTCTTTGGAAAAACATCTGTGTGTGTGTCTTTATAAATGTATTACAGAACAGGATCTAGCAGGAGTCTAAGAAATACCATAGTTAAGGGCATAAACAATGTTTGGGATCTACAACAGCTCTAAAACACTGTGAAAATGCCTGCTTTCTGTTAGGGGTGAAATCACAGGAACTGCCAGCAATGCTGTAGTGTGATGCCTACATCCAGAATTGAAGAAAATACTAAATTTAAGTTGGAGATTCGGAAAGAAGGAGATATGACTTTTACTCATTTAAGTTTACTGATGCCTTGAACCCTATCCAGGAACTCCTTGAGGCTCTATAACACCATAGCTTAAAAACTCCTGCATTTGGGGAGATTTTCATCACACACACACACACACACACACACATTATCTACATGTACATCCATTCTTCCTTCCCTCTTGATACAAAAGGAGATGTCCCTCTCAATCAAGAAACAGAAATGACTTAGCCATTTCAAGCAAAAGAAAATTTATTACAAGGAATCGAATGCTTACAATATCCCCAGAAAGACTTGAGTAGCAGGCTCAGTAACTCCAAAACAACAAATACCACCATACAACTAACCCTCCCAGGGAGCTGCCTCCTCTTACACAACCAAAAAGAGGGGGAATTGGAAATGGTCAGTGGAACACTACCCTAGCTGGGGTTAGCCCATGAGCTGCTGTGAATGATGGCCCGAGAAGTACACCATGACTCTGGGGTCTGCACAGACAAAAATCCAAAGCCCCACATTCTGCCTCTTGACATCCACAAAGCACCAGGCTGCTGGGACACTGCTAACGGAAAACCCAGTGCATCCCTGTGGGGTTTACCAGCAGAAAAAGCAGAAGTAGCCGAAGTACAGCCTCTGCCTCCCTTCCTTCTCCCTGTCTCATCTTGCATGCATGGGTGCTCAGTTACTCAGTTGTGTCTGACTCTTGCAACGTTATGGACTGTAGCCCACCAGGTTCCTCTATCCATGGGATTTCCCAGGCAAGGATGCTAGAGTGGGTTGCCATTTTCTATTCCAGAGAATCTTCCCAACCCAGGAACTGAACCTGTGAATCCTGCATTGCAGGTGGATTCTTTACCACTGTGCCACCTGGGAAGCCCTCCTTTTGCATAAGATTGTCTGAATCTAAGTGGATCTGGGAACTCTTTTCTGCTCTCTAGCCTTTGCAGGACAAGAAGACATAAAATGAAGACACTCAGCACAGGTCCATCTCGTTTCTCATCATCTCCTGTCTGAGGCTGATTGACCCTCCATCATTCCCTTCCGCCTGCTAACAGACCTTATTCCAGCCATAATCCTCTCTCTTTCCTGTCTTCAACTCCTCCCTTTCTTCCACTGTCTCCAACCAGCATATCTAAACAGCTTGAAAACTCCCAACTTAAGCAAACCTTCCTTTAATCCTACTTTCTTCTTTCTCATTCTCTCTCACTTCCTTTCACATCCGGTTTCCTTCTAGAGTTTTTATGGGTAACGTTGCCACTTCTTCACCTACTGAGGAAGCTGGGTAGCCCATAGCAGTCTAGCTTCCAGATTCACCCCTGCACCAAAAGTGCCTTTGCCAAAGTCACCAGTTACCTTCTTGGTGCTGAACTTGGGAGGCATTACAGTCCTTTGCTCCCCTGACCCTTGAGTGTCATTTAACACTGCCGGGCAATCCTTGTTCCCTGAAACTCTTTACCTGCTTCATTACCACACTCACTTCTGTTTATGTATTTGATTGATCGGTTTTTTGTTTTTCAAATAAGAGGTCTCACATATTTATTACTAAACCAACTTATTAGGATAGATGCTTTTTTTACATTAAGCAATATTCATCAGGATTCAGTCTTTAGCTCTGAATAATTTTTCATGTTCACTGTCTTTAATATTTATTCACTTCTCCTGGTTGGTCATGTCCTTTGTTGCTGACATCTTTAATAAATATCCTACTGAATTATGAACCCTTTTAAAGTTAAAGATAGTGACCCTTTATCATCTGTGTCACAAATGTTTCATTTGATCTTTGTAGTTTTTCACATTTTAAGGTGAAAAATGTTTGCTTTTTATGTAACTTATTAATCTTTTATTTATGTTTTTCCAAGAACTTTAGTAACCAAAAAAAAAAAAAAAATCTTCCTTATTCTTTAATTAGATAAATATTCACTTGTATTTTCCTCCAAATATTTTTATTCTCATTTAATTCAGGATATAAGTTTTCTCAATAACCTGTTGTCTAACAGCATTTATGAAATGATTATAAAAATCCACAGGATCTTACATGTAGAAAAGCCTGAAGATTTTACACACACACACACACGCAAATTAAAACTAATAAAGGAATTCAGTAAAGTCACAGGATACAGAATCAACATACAAAACCAGCTGCAATTCTATGTGCTGAAAACAGATTATCCAAAAAGAAAATTAAGAAAACAATCCCAGTTAAAGTAGCATCAAAAAGAATAAAATACTTTATTTGTATGGGATTAAGTTTAACCAAGGAGGTGAAAGAACTGTACACTGAAAACTATAAAACATTGATGAAAGAAATAAAGACAGAAATTAACAGACGTCTCATGTTCATGGATTAGAAGACCTAATATTGTTAAGGTGTCCATATTACCCAAAGTGATCTACAGATTCAGTGCAACATCTGTCAGAATATCAAAATCTCAATGTTTTTACAGAAAAAGAAAAAACAATTCTAAAATTCATATGGAGCTACAAAAGACCCAGAATAGCCAAAGCAAACCTGAGAAAGAAAAGACATGAGATATCACAGTTTCTGATTTCAAAATGTATCACAAAGCTGCAGTAACTAAAACAGTTTGATACTGAAAACAGATGTACAGACTAATGGAAAAGAATAAAAAGCCCAGAAATAAGTTTATAAGTACATGGAATCTTAGTCCATCAAAGCTGCTGTAACAGAATACCATAGAATCAGATCAGATCAGATCAGTCGCTCAGTCGTGAAATGTCTTTCGCACAGTTCTGGAGGCTGGGAAATCCAAGATCAAGGTGTTGGGATTCAAAATTTGGTGAGATCTTACTTCCTGGTTCATAGAGAACTGTGTTCTTGCTGTAACCTCAGGTGGCATAAGGCACAAGGGAGCTTTCTGGGGTCTCTTTTATAAAGGCACTAATCGCATTTGGGGGGCTTCCCAGGTAGCTCAGTGGATAAAGAATCCTCCTGCCAATGCAGGAGACACAGGAGACTCAATCCCTGAGTCGAGAAGATCCCTTGAAGGAGGGTATGGCAACGCACTCAGGATTTTTACCTAGAGAATCCTATGGACAGGGCTACAGTCCATGGGGTCACAGTCAGACACGACTGAAGCAGCTGAGCCCACACACATGCACAGTCCCATTCTTTCGGGCACACAGACCTATAGTCGGTAGCATAAGTTTAACTGATCTTTGACAAGAATGCCAAGAATACACAATGAGGAAAAGACAGTTGGGAAAACTGGATATCCACATGCAAAAGAAGGAAATTAGACCCTTATCTTACACCATACACAAAAATCAGCTCACAGTGGACTAAAGATGTAAACCTAAGACCTGAAACAATAAAACTCCAAAAATATGACAGAAAACCTTCATGACATTGATCTTGGCATTGATTTCTGGGATCTTACACCAAGACCACAGGCAACAAAAGCAAAAATAGACAAATGGGACTTCATCAAGCTAAAAAAAACTGCATATAGCAAAGGAAATGGTAATGAAAAGCCAACCTATGAAATGAGAGAAAATATTTGGAAACCATATATCTGATAAGGAATTAATATTCTTTGGGTTTTTTTTTAACACAAAAAATAGCTCACAACTAAACAGTATTACTTCCCTACAATGAGTCTTCTTTATTAATTTCTTTAAATGTAAATTACACATACTGTAATGATATAGTAGCATTCCATTTAATATAGTGATTTAACCTATAAAAATTTTAGTAGAAACAGAAAAAATGAGCAAAATAATATTGCATTCACAGATGAGAGAATTGTGAGTAACTGTAAGGTAGGGTTGTATAACTTTCAACTATGAGAAGCGTACCAATTTTTTTTTTTTTTTTTTTCATTTTAAATTCAACAAACAATCTCCTTCTCTGTAGGCCAGATATTGTTGAGGACCGGAATAATAAAAAAGAATGAGAGCATGTCGTTGGACTCCTTGACTTGGCACTAATACAGAGTCTGCCTACCACATCCAAGAATGCCAAATGCACCTGGCATCCAAAGGAAAGCTTTAGCGTCAGATACGAAACGTTGGTGCAAATGAATGTAACCTGAGATTTTGCCAAACAGGATTACTATGGTCAGTGAACAGTGTGTTCCTTGACTTTTTGAGATTGACTTGACCAAATTTGTCATGGGAAAGTCTCTCTTCTTAGAGCTTCCATTATTCTGAAGACCAGGTTACATAAATAAAGTCCAGGTTAAAGAGAGAGAGAGCGAGCACACCAGAGCCCATGAAAGTGCACACCAGCTATGAATCTAAGACCCCAATAAATCAGTTCTGTTCTTTGCATATGTTTTTAGAGAAGACACAAGTAGGCACTGTTTCCAGTGCTCTGTAGGTATTAACACATATACTTCTCCTAAGAGCTACATGAAATAGGTCTTCATGGATGAATTAAGGGCCTAGAAAGATTGAATTACCAGTCACCAAGCTAGGAAGAAACGGGAGATGTGAACTGGACAATCTTCATATTTCTCTTTAATACAGAGCTCCATACCTGACCCTCCCCATTTTAGTGTTGGTTTTGTTAAAAGTGAAGTGGAAGTTGAAGGACTCACCATCAACTTCCTTGGCATATGCTAAAGAAGATGCGAGTGACTTGGCTGTGCTACCAAGATTAACATTGACTTTAGCACAAATTTATGCTAAAGCATTAACTTTACCAGAGTTTGTTGCACTTTCCTTCTACTCCCATCCTCCAGCCAAGTTCTCAAGCCAAGTTTAACTCCCTGAGATGGATAAATATTAACTTTTAGGCCCGCATCACCATACTTGCGTCACAGGCCAGAGTCTAAACAGCAGGGAACTTTAGTCTCTTCCTATGTCTCCTCTCACATGGACAGAGGAAGACAGAAATGCAACCTCAGGTGTTTCTCTACAAATCGGTAGATGGTTGCGCCACCTTGTTCTTCATTCGGTAGGATCAGATTATGCCTTTGTAAATATGTGGATAATACATATTAATTTAGAATGATCAAATAATCAGGGGAATTCCACTGTTGATTATCAGATTTGTGTGTGTTTATGTTCACAAGTCCAGACACATGTACAAAGAGATACAAAAAACATACACATGCAGAGGTCTAGTCCAACCCTCTCAATTTATGAAAAAGGAAAGTAAACACCCAAAATATTATTTATCAAAATAGGTGTTTTTTGAAAAAGCAGTACACGTTAGCTGTATGTAAACTATTTAAATTATTTTTTAAATTTTCATCAAAATCATATATAGCAGGGTACAGCTTAAAAGACATGCTGGCTCTACAAGGTTTCTTAAGAAAATGAGCAGGTCCCAGGCTCCGGTTCCTCTTTTCCCCTTCCCCAGAGAAACTACTTTCCACTCCGCCTCCATATACCTTAATGGCAAGTAAGTCCCGCCACCTCCTGCTTTTTCCAGAGACGTCACTGTACGCTGACTTTCCCCTACAAACACTAGGACCTAGCTCTTTATTCCCCTCTACCATGGGCAGCTGCCATCCTCACAGTGTAGTGTCATCTCAGTTTTGATTAGAAAAATATTCAAAGTTTACGTTATTATGTATGACTGTGCTATTCAGAAATGGAGCATATACTATTTTTTTCCTTATCAGCATAACCTATTCCTAGAGTTAATAATTTTCTTTTTACTTGTTTATTTATCTCTGTCTGTTTGGTTTGTGTGCGTGTGTTTTATGTACTTAAACATTCATTGAGCACTGAAATATTTGCCAGTTGTATAAACATTCTCCAAAGGTGTTCCATGATTCTATCAGTTTCATATCAGGTCTTGTATCCATTCTGTCCATGTGGTGCTTTTGAAGAAATCTCTCTCAGAGACTGCTCACCTGCTCATTGGGACTGGTTGCCCCCTCTGCCTGGTTATTGCTGAGATCTTCTGTCGTTGCGGTCCCACAGGGTCCCTTCACTTCTCTGCTATGTTGCAGCTCATGTTTCATAGACCTTTTTTCTTGTTTTATTTCCTCATTTTCATGGACTATATCCTACAGTAGCTCCCTGACAGAAAGCATATGAAGTTTAAAATTATGTAAGAACTTGCCTGTCTAAAAATGTCTGTATTCTAGCTCACTGGACTGATAGCATGATTTCATAGAGAGTTCGATGCTGGAAATTATTTTCACTCAGATTTTTTTTTTTTCTTCCAAATTTTGAAGACCTTGCTCTATTGTTTCCTTGTTCACAGTATGGCTGCTGTAAGTGTTCTAATTCCAGCCACCACTCCAGTTCCCAGTCATATGTGTGTGTGTGTGTGTGTGTGTGTGACGTATTTTCTTCTCTGAAAATTGGTTGAGTATGTTGGGAAATTTCACAGTGATATCACCTCGGTGCGAGTTTTTCTGTTTTTTGGTTTTTGTTTTTTTAATCCATTGTACAGGAAACTCAAGGGCTTCCATGGTGGATCAGTGGTACAGAATCCGACTGCCAATGTAGGAGACATGGGTTTGATCCCTGGGTTGGAAAGATCCCCTGGAGAAGGAAATGGCAACCCCTTCCAGTATTCTTGCCTGGGAATCCCATGGACAGAGAAGCCTGGCAGGCTACCGTCCATGGGGTTGCAAGAGTCAAACACAACTTAGTAACTAAACAAGTAGAAACTCACTGGGCCTTTTAAATGGAGAAAATCTACCCTCCAGCTTTGAGAAATTTTCTTGGAAAATATTTGATATTTTCTTCTCCTGTGGATGTTTTGTGTTCCTTTGTTTTACTCTCTAGATCTCCTGGAATTCCTGGATTATTTGTCTGCTTTTCTTATTCTTGCGGTCCTCTGGTCCGTTTGTCTTTTCACTCTAATTTCTTCAATTTTAACTTGAATTCTTTCAAGTCAAGTTTTTATTTATGCAGTCATATTTTTAATTCCTAAGAGGCTTTTTTGTTGTTGTTCTCTTAATTCTCTTTTTTAAAACAGTATCATTTTCTTGCTTCAGTAGACAATATATTTCTCTTATCTCCATGAATTCTTTACTAATCTTTTTTGAAATTTTCTTTTTACTCCATAATTTCTGATCTCTCCGTATTATTTTTTGCTTTTCCTCAGCTATTTGATAATCATTAATGTTCTTATACATACGAGTGAGGGACTTTAAAGTTCCACATGAAAATGTGAGGGTGAGAGAGAGATTGCGTTTATTGATGGTGACTTGTAAGATCTGGCTGAGCTAGTTGTTAGGGAACTTCCACCGTCAGTCATTTCAGGGCTTTCCTCTTGCGTTGGCCAGATCCCCTTAGAAAATGCCTGCAAACTCTTGCCCTGAGGGTAAGGGTCTGGTTGCCAGTGATTGTTTGGGAGGTTGAGGGTGAGAAGGAGACTGGAGGAATCTCGGGATGCTGAATGCACGTTTACTTCATTCTCCTCTCTTTATATGATACCCACACTGAATACTGGGCTTCCCAGGTGGTGCTAGCGGTAAGGAACCCGCCTTCCAGTGCAGGAGACGTAAGAGATTCAGGTTCGATCCCTGGGTCAGGAAGATCCCCTGGAGGAAGATCCCCTGGAGGAAAGCATGGCAACCCAATCCAGTATTCTTGCCTAGAGAATTCCATGGACAGAGAAGCCTGGCGGGCTGCAGTCCATGGTATCACAAAGAGTCGGACACAACTGAAATGACTGAGCACATATGCATGCGTGCACCCCGAGTATTACCTGGACCTTCCCTGATTCAGAGATCCAAGGCACCTGCTGCTGCCCTTAACAGAAAGTAGGTGGATGAGTAGACACGCACTCAGTCGACCTGAGAAAGCTGACCCAGAAGCTGGAAATGGGACAGATGAATCCCATCAGCTTTCATGCCCTCCTCCCCGCCTTATTTTTTTGGCCACACAGCATGTGGTATCTTAGCTTCCCAACCAAGGATTGAACCCATGTCCCCGGAATTGGAAGCACAGAGTTTCAGCCACTGGCCTGCCAGGGAAGTCCTGGAGCAGTGGGTGCCTCGGGCTGAGGGGAGAGGCCTCTGAGGCCAGAATGGTAGGAGTGGTGGGGCTGTGTTTAAGATCCAGGTGACACCCCAGCCTCCTTTTCCTATTGCAAGCACCTGGGTGGCAGCACCTCCTCCACCTCAGCAGAAGCCTGGAAGTTTCTCTCATGGTGAAAGCAAAACAGAGGTCATGAATTTAGAGCAGCCAGGTGTGCTTTTCCAGAGTGGGGTCTCTCGTGAGGTTGCTGTCAGGCATCTGGCCGTGGCTACAGTCACTGAGGCTTGACTGGCACTGGAGGGTGCACTTCCGAGGTGGCTCAGTGGGTTTCTCTCCACCATTATCAGTGTCCTCACAGCAGGGCAGCTGGCTTCCCCCAGAGCGAACCACTTGAAATACCCCTGCAGGAGCAATTATGCTTTTCCTAAGCTAACCTAACCTTGGTAATCACACATCATCATTTCTGCCTTGTTTTATTGAACACACAGGCCAGCTCTGCGTCAGTGTGGGAAGAGGAACTCACGAAGATGTGATAGCAGGAGGCAGGGATCACAGGAGCCAGCCAGGAGGTTGGCTACGCCACCCAAAGCCTTTCCGTGACAGTTTCTCATCTTTTACAGTGAAGAAAGGGGCTTTTTTTTTTTTTTTTAAAGGAAGTGAAGGTTAAATAGATACTCTCTTCTGAAGTGTTGTCTAAGGCAAACAACGGAGGTGATATGGAGAGAGGCCAAAGCAGTCATCGCCCATGGAGAGTCCAAGAGGGGTGAATGGGCACACACTGGGCTCCAGTAGAGGGTGAGGTAGGACCCCAGGTGCTAAAAAAGGGAAAGGCCAGAGGACTTTAGCCTCTGATGATTCAAGGAATCCAGATAGAAGTTGGAGTAATTATAGGTGCCAAGTTTACAATTCCGAAATTCTTTCATTCCAGAGAAACTGAAACAGAATAGAGAGAACGAGATTATTCATTTCAGTTCTACAAACATCCATGTGTTTCCTCTGGAATAGGAAAAGAATAACAAGGGGACAGTAGTGCAGAGGAGGGAAACTAGCAATGAATGAGCCCCATAGGGCTCCATACGTAATTGTTTTAAATTTTGCGTCACCTGGGAGGTGGGTGCTGCCATCCTCATTCAATGGGAATAAACCAGTATATGTTGCTTCAGTCATGTCTGACTCTTTGTGACCTATGGACTGTACCCCACCGGGCTCCTCTGTCCATGGGTTTCTCCAGGCAAGAATACTGGAGTGGTTTCTCTCCTCCAGGGGATCTTCCCGACCGAGGGATTGAGCCTGAGTCTCCTGCATTGGTAGGCGGGTTCTTTACCGCTAATGCCACCTGAGAAGCCCAAACCAGTATAATCAGCCATATAACCTGTAAGGGCCAAAGTTGCATTTGACCTTAAAGTAGCTCTTTCAAGCATCTAAAAATCAAACTAAATGGGATCCAGCTTAGAGAATAGCAGCCAGAGGAAAGTTTGAGGTGGGTGAAAATTAGCCAGTCTCCAGCATCACTCCTGTTAGGATGTAATGAAAGCAAGTCTCAGACCAAGTTCTCCACATACACATTTTTATTTGCAGGCAGACACAAAGCAGAGTACCAATCTGTTTTGTAAACTTGAAACCCCAATCCTCTGTTCTTCTGCGTTCTGCCACCACCCTGCAGAAAAGATAGAGTCGGACCAGACAATATTCCATACACAAGATTCTGTTACTCTTATAGTCAGCATCAGGCACCAGAAACCACGTAATCGAATGACAGACCACAGGACTGGGAACCCACTTCATGCAACATGCCTGAGGGTGTAAACTCTAGATTCTACGCCATGTTCACATGGGGCCAAGGAAGCCATGACTGTGTCCTTTAAATCCCACAAGTGGTGTCTATTTCTAACATTTATTTTCCTGGTTAATATATCAGTGACTTCACCAATGAAAACCCATTTATGGCATTCACCAATTCATATCGTAATAAATGGACAGTGAATTTGCATTTAATGACTTATTTTATGTTTGGACCTCCTGATTAGGTACTAGTTGATCACCCTGAAATGTAAATTTCTCACTACCCCCTAAAGTTTAATAAACAAAACGTTTATATCATACTGTGTGTGGTGAAGTAAATTAAGTTGTAGAGCAAAGAGGATGTGTAAATTCTTAGCCCGGAGAGTGGACGCAGGCGGAGCTAAGTTGAGGACTGGCAGCAACCTTCACACTGGACTC
Source organism: Tragelaphus eurycerus (assembly GCA_935064755.1). Taxonomy (NCBI): domain Eukaryota; kingdom Metazoa; phylum Chordata; class Mammalia; order Artiodactyla; family Bovidae; genus Tragelaphus; species Tragelaphus eurycerus. Next base: position 30,113,268 of record CAKXYN010000004.1, on the reverse strand, counting down.
CATGTTGTCTTATGTTTAGTTACCATCAGATTGCTTCATGTATTGGATTTGGCTTCTTAATCAGATTATAAAATTCTTGGAAAGAGTGAGTCATACAGTTTTTAATTTTTCCACAATGGCCAGCACAGTTGTAGATATATATCCTTACGTATGTACAATACCTTTTAATTGTTTAAATTTATGGCAATATTTGGCTTCCCCAGTGACTCAACAGTAAAGAATCCACCTGCAGTGCAGGAGATGTGGGAGACATGGGTTCGATCCCTGGGTCAGGAAGCTCCACTGAAGGAGGAAGTGGCAACCCACTCCAGAATTCTTGCCTGGAGAATCCCATAGACGGAGGAGCCTGGTGGGTTACAGTCCATGAGGTCACACAGAATCTGACGTGACTGATTGATCACACATGGCAATATTTTATGAAATATTGGGGCCTGAGGGTTTTGTATTTCCATCAGAGTTCTAAAGTGCCTCAGTAGACTAAAAACCTAACAAGGTTAAAAAACTACCTAGCTCACTTGAAATGATTCAAGGCAATTTGCAACAAGTGAGGGAAATAGTATACATTTTGTATAGTATTTCTTTTTTCAATGTCAATTCCCAGCCTTGGCTGTAACATACATTAAGCTTCATCAGAAGTTAGGCCTGAATTATGAATCATAACATACAAATAGAAATGGTGATTTGGGGCTTCATTCAGAATTTTTTAAATTGTGTTTGTCTGTTTCTACTGAATTTCATGACAACGAGTCCCAACTCTAAGAGAGTGAGCACTGGGTTTGTTTTTATTCCAGGAACTGCTTGAATACTAATGGTTGCAAAGCACTGTAGGAGTTGAAGAGCTTTGACTAAAGGAACCTCATGCTCCCATTCGAGTCGTCAGCAAGGAGGGGCATACTGCTCCTCCTCTTGACTGTGTAATCACTACCCCTTGGCAGCAGTCCGGGCTTCGAGTTTGGGTTTGTTTAGCAATAGCAATCAGCCACACAGCCAACCTGCGACCACACCCCAGCCAAGAAGGCCCAAGGCTGGATTTTCTGTTTGGCGTTTAACTATTGCACAGGTGTGTAAAGTTCCAAGAACATGCTAGGATTTTAACCCTGAGATGTAAGCTTTTAGAGCACCTCTCTGGGGAAGAGGGAGAAAAAGAACTAGTAGAACTGTTCCAGTGTAGGTCTGATGAGGTCAAAACCCTGGTGAAGCAACAAAAGAAAGAAAAAAAAAAGTTTCAGAAAAAACAATTTCACACAAAATCCCCAGTTCCTCTGCAGTTGCCCAGAGAGAGGAAGCCTATCTTGACTGACCACAGTGTTCTCCTAGGCAGGAAATGTATCCCCTACAGGCTGAGAAAGGAAGGTTTCAAGGATTTAACTTGAAAAGCATAACCTCAGATACGCAGATGACAGCACCCTTATGGCAGAAAACAAAGAATTAAAGAGCCTCTTGATGAAAGTGAAAGAGGAGAATGAAAAAGTTGGCTTAAAACTCTGTTCAGAAAACTAAGATCATGGCATCCGGTCCCATCACTTCATGGCAAATAGATGGGGAAACAATGGAAACAGTGACAGACTTTATTTTGGGGAATCCAAAATCACTACAGATGGTAACTGCAGCCATAAAATTAAAAGACACTTGCTCCTTGGAAGAAAAACTATGTCAAACCTAGAGAGCATATTAAAAAGCAGAGACATTACTTTGCCAACAAAGGTCCATCTAGTCAAAGCTATGGTTTTTCCAGTAGTCATGTATGGATGTAAGACTTGGACTATAAAGAAAGCTGAGCACTGAAGAATTGATGCTTTTGAACTGTGGTGTTGGAGAAGACTCTTGAGAGTCCCTTGGACTGCAAGGAGATCCAACCAGTCCATCCTAAAGGAAATCAGTCCTGAATATTCATTGGAAGGACTGATGCTAAAGCTGAAACTCCAATATTTTGGCCACCTGATGCGGAGAACTGACTCATTGGAAAAGACCCTGATGCTGGGCAAGATTGAAGGCAAGAGGAGAAGGGGACGACAGAAGATGAGATGGTTGGATGGCATCATCAACTCGATGGACATGAGTGTGAGCAGGCTTCTGGAGTTGGTGATGGACAGGGAAGCCTGGCATGCTGCAGTCCATGGGGTCGCAAAGAGTCAGACATGAGTGAGCGACTGAACTGAGCTGAACTGATACATTTACTTTGCATTCCTTCCAAACTTACATTATATGGTTTAGTAGTGTGTACTCAAATTTAAAGACACTATAGTTTAAGGAACTATCCTCATCAACAGTTCTAGCCCAGTATACATTATGTAAACTCCACCAGGAGAGAAAAACTTCCCACTTTGTTCAAGCTTAAGTTTGTGTGTCCACACACATACTTAATTTTAAAAATAATATTAATATTAATAATAATTTTATTATTACTCTTAATTCAATTTAGGTAATCAGGTTCAATGCTTATAGTTTGAGGTTTTAATTCTGACAGCTTGTCATATTTGGTTAATCATATTTTGTGCTTTTTTTTCCCATTTAGAATGTTTCCCACCCAGGAACGTAGCTTGAATTTTTATGAAGCATGATGTAGCAGCTCTCACTGAAATCTATGAATTTGAATGATGTTTAAATTTAACCGTATATTACCTAAAGTCCTTATGCATAAAATGTTTCTAGGTTAAATTCTGTGATTTCCTCAGAAACACATATCAAATTGTCTTTAATAATGTGATACATAATATAACTAGGTACTTTAGATTACAGCCATTAATTTTATTCTTTTAGTATTTCTAGCTTTGAAATTCATATATATTCCTTCCTTTGTATCTTCTCCTTAACCATATGATCATGTAGTATTGTGTTATAATTTTCTTATATCTTAAGGTTAAGCTAACTCCCAGTAGCTCTGCTATCCCTTCTGTGCTTGAAATGCTTAGCATTTGCTGAAATTGCCCGTGGTTTGACAGTTAATCCTTGGTGTCCCTGAAATTCAGAATAAAGAATAGGGTTTCTAATGCATATGAAATAAAAAGACAAGTGAGATCTTGGAATCCTGACTTCCTTTAGATTTGACCTGACTAATAAGCATAACAAATGGGTTGTTCTTTTTATTCTTAGAAGAAAATGCTCTATTCTAGAGGGGGAAATATGGAATCAGTTCAGCCTATTTACCTTCCTAATAGAAGGCAGGAGAGGGGACTTCCCCAGTGGTCCAGTGGCTAAGACTCCGAACTTCCAATGCAGTGGGCCCAGGTTCAATTCCTGGTCAGGGAACTAAATCCCACATGCCTCAATTAAAAGTTCTCATGCTGCAGCTAATACCCAACACTCCACTGTTCTTGCCTGGGAAATCCCATGAACAGGGGAGCCTGGCGGGCTACAGTCCATGGCATCACAAAAAGTCTGACATGACTGAGCGACTAACTTTTTCACCTTTCATTACTCCTATTCCACATTAAAAAATAAAATTAAATATATATATATAAGCCTTTTTGGATTTGTAATTTTTAAATATCTACTTTAAAAAAGAAAGGATCTAAAGAGGCTTGGAATCCCAAATGTATTGGTAGATGTTCCAGGGCAGCATATTTTTGAAAGTCTCAAATACTCTTTAAGAGAGTTTATCATTCATCTAAACAAGACCCTCCCCACATGTCTATTATCTATGCTGATTTCACAGGAGAAAACTCAAGCCCATGATTCAACATAAAATATCTACTATAGAAGTTGCCCTTTGGGTCTGCTAAAACACTCCCAATTACAAGTTTTCCTTTACTTTTTTTTAAATTTCCTGAGAAGAGATGAAATAGTGCTCTGAGGGAGCCAAGTAACCATCTTGCATATACCTACGAAATTTTGTTGTGACCTGGCTTGCTCTGACTCACTCACAGTCACATTTGCAAAGCACGTCTCTATTAAGAGAAAAAGCAGTATCCTAAAGGGTCCATGTGTGTCCAGAAAAGGAGTCTTTCAGTGACTCTGCCACCATCTTCAGACTTAGTTATGTTTGAGGCAATATTTTAGGACCTTTGTATGCCTTATCTCTAAACCTTGTAATCGTGCTAGAAACAGCAATATCTCCATTGTCAGTTCAGTTCAGTTGCTCAGTCATGTCCAGCTCTTTGCAACCTTATGTACTGCAGCACATCAGGCTTCCCTGTCCATCACCAACTCCCGGAGCTTACTCAAACTCATGTCCATTGAGTCACTGATGCCATCCAACCATCTCATCCTCTGTCGTCCCCTTCTCCTCCTGACCTTAATCTTTCCCAGCATCAAGGTCTTTTCCAACGAGTCAGCTCTTCACATCAGGTAGCCAAAGCATTGTAGCTTCAGCTTCAGAACCAGTCCTTCCAATGAATATTCGGGGTTGATTTTCTTTAAGATTGACTGGTGTGATCTCCTTGCTTTCCAAGGAACTCTCAAGAGTCTTCTGCAGCACTACAATTCAAAAGCATCAGTTCTTCGGTGCTCAGCCTTCTTTATGGTCCAATTCTCACATCTGTACATGACTGGAAAAACCACAGTTTTGACTATATGGACCTTTGTTGACAAAGTGATGTCTCTGCTTTCTAACACACTGTCCAGTTTTATCATAGCTTTTCTTCCAAGAAGAAAGAATCTTTTAACCTTAATCTTATGGACATCTAATATTTGTTAATGAAAGAAATGAAGGAAGGAAAAAAACAGCTCAGGAAGTTTCCATTATTTTCTGGAAAATTGCTTACATAGGATTCAGTTCAGTTCAGTCACTCAGTCGTGTCTGACTCTTTGCAACCCCATGAATCGCAGCATGGCAGGCCTCCCTGTCCATCACCAACTCCCGCAGTTCACTCAGACTCATGTCCATAGAGTCAGTGATGCCATCTAGCCATCTCATCCTCTGTCGTCCCCTTCTCCTCCTGCCCCCAATCCCTTCCAGCATCAGAGTCTTTTCCAATGAGTCAACTCTTCACATGAGGTGGCCAAAGTACCGGAGTTTCAGCTTTAGCATCATTCCTTCCAAAGAAATCCCAGGGCTGATCTCCTTCAGAATGGACTGGTTGGATCTCCTTGCAGTCCAAGGGACTCTCAAAAGTCTTCTCCAATATCACAGTTCAAAAGCATCAATTCTTCAGTGCTCAGCCTTCTTCACAGTCCAACTCTCACATCCATACATGACCACTGGAAAAACCAGAGCCTTGGAGGAGGAGCTAAGATGGCGGACAAGTAGGACGGGGAGAATACTTTCTCCTCCACAAAACCATTAAAAGAACATTTGAATGCTGAGTAAATTCTACAAAACAACTTCTGAATGCTGGCAGAGGACATCAGGCATTTAGAAAGACAACTCATTGTCTTCAAAAGGAGATTACGAGCCCTGCAGTAACTCCTTTTGCGGAGAAGCTATGCGGACACCAGCATTTGCTATTAGCAAGGGGGGCTGGGCTAGGAGGAGCGGTGCGGCCTGCATCGCTTTGAGAAAGGATTTGACCTAGCTATCCTGAGCGCTATCTGAGCAAAATAACCAGACTGTCAGTTATCTACTACATCAAAAGCCAGCCCTAACTTAAGACACCACCAGGACTACATACAGAACAAAGGACTGCACAGAGATAGCCGGCTGCAGACTGTCCCACTCCAGTGACAGGCAGCCAGAGCCGGAAGCGGGCAGTCACAGCCCTAGAGAGACGTTGACTCCAAAACTGTAAGCAGGTTTCTGTGCTAACTCACACTTCTTGGGGCTCTGGATGGTCAACATCTGCCTGAGAAAGTGCGCCGGTTGTATACCCAGAAAACTGAGCTGCGGGGAGGCAATAAGTCGCAGCAGCTGTGCGCGCTAAACACTTCATCACCTGTGCTACTCAGACCTGGGAAGGGCATAAAACGCAGACTCAACCGAGTCTGTACTTCTGAACCTGGAGTGCCTGAACCTGGCCAGCTTAGATTTGGGTGTTCATCTCCGCCTCCTCTGTAACAAGGCAGAGATCAGATATTGAAAAGACCAGTAAACCGCCTCAATAAACAGAATTCAACAAACTACCAGAATATAGTAACGACACTCTAAACTTGGCAGTTTAAACAAGATGAAGACACAAAAGAATACCCAGCAGCTAAAGGAACAGGATAAATGCCCACCAAACCAATCCAAAGAAGAAGAGATAGGGAATCTACCTGATAAAGAATTCCGAATAATGATAGTGAAATTAATCCAAAATCTTAAAATCAAAATGGAATCACAGTTAAATAGTCTGGAGACAAGGATTGAGAAAATGCAAGAAAGGTTTAACAAGGACCTAGAAGAAATAAAAAAGAGTCAACACATAATGAATAATGCAATAAATGAGATCCAAAACACCCTGGAGGCAACAAATAGTAGACTAACAGAGGCAGAAGATAGGATTAGTGAATTAGAAGCTGGAATCCTAGAAATAAATGAATCAGAGGAGAAAAAAGAAAAATGCATCAAAAGAAATGAGGACAATCTCAGAGACCTCCAGGATAATATTAAACGCTACAACATTCGAATCATAGGAGTTCCGGAAGAAGAAGATAAAAAGAAAGACCGTGAGGAAATACTTGAGGAGATAATAGTTGAAAACTTCCCTAAAATGGAGAAGGAAATAACCACTCAAGTTCAAGAAATCCAGAGAATCCCTAACAGGATAAACCCAAGGTGAAACACCCCGACACATATTAATCAAATTAACAAAGATTAAATATAAAGAACAAATATTAAAAGCAGCAAGGGAAAACATCAAATAACTTACAAGGGAATTCCCATAAGGATAACAGCTGATCTTTCAATAGAAACTCTCCAAGCCAGAGGGAATGGCAAGACATAATAAAAGTGATGTAAGAAAATAACTTACAGCCCAGATTATTGTATCCAGCAAGGATCTCATTCAAATATGAAGGAGAAATCAAAAGCTTCACAGATAAGCAAAAGCTGAGAGAATTTAGCTCCACTAAACCATTTCTCCAACAAAAACTAAAGGACATTCTCTAGATAGAATCACTAAAAGGGTGTATAAATTCAAACCCAAAACAATAAAGTAAATCCTATTTATCAATAATTGCTTTAAACGTTAATGGGCTGAATGCCCTAATCAACTGACAAAGACTGGCCGAATCGATACAAAAACAAGACCCCTACATACCTTGTCTACAAGAGACAACCAAAAGACTAAAATGGGTCAAATGGATACAAAAACTAGACCCCTAAATATGTTGTCTACAAGAGAACCACCTTAAAATAGGGGATATATACTGACTGAAAATGAAGGGCTGGAAAAAGATTTTCTATGCAAATATGGACCAAAAGAAAACAGGAGTAGCAATACTCATATCAGATAAAATTGACTTTAAAGATCCTGAAAAGGAGACAATCAAGGTTATACATAACGACTTAAAGGAACAATCCAAAAAGAAGTTATAACAATTATAAATATATATGCACCCAACACTGGAGCATTGATATATCTAAGACAAACACTAGTATGATAGAAGAAATATACAACAATACAATAATAGTGGGAGACTTTAATACCCCACTCATACAATCTGGCTGTAATAGACAAAGTAAAGAAGAAAACATATTCACTTATGAGCCTCAAAAAATTCAGTTCACTCAGGAGAATTAAAAAAAAAATAGACTTATTTGTTCACTCTGTAAATGTTTATTGACTATTTTATGGGTCTGGTACCACTTTGGGTAGTAGGGAGGAAGAAGTGACAAATGTGATCCTGTCCTAAATAATATATTGTGGTAAAGATAGACCTACCAATACAAAATACCAAGATGTGCCTAAGATGAGGACACCCAAACTGGACTTTCAGTTTCCTGAACTTTTCATTTCCAGATCAAACCTCCTAATATAGGATGAATTCAACATGATTTTTTTTAAATGTTCTTTGTGATTAAAAACAGAAAGCCATTAGTTAAGAAATTACATATACTCCTCCCCACCATCACCCCCCTTCTTCCTTCCCATTTCCCTCCCACCCTCATTGATCCTTTCCTTTGTCCATTTTCCCCTGCAAAAAAAGAAAAAAAAGAAAAAGAAAAACCAGAGCCTTGACTAGACAGACCTTTGTTGGCAAAGTAATGTGTCTGCTTTTTCTGATCATAACTTTCCTTCCAAGGAGTAAGTATCTTTTAATTTCATGGCTGCAATTACTATCTGCAGTGATTTTGGAGCTCCCCAAAATAGTCTGACACTGTTTCCACTGTTTCCCCATCTATTTCCCATGAAGTGATGGGACCAGATGCCATGATCATAGTTTTTCTGAATGTTGAGCTTTTAAGCCAACTTTTTCACTTTCCACTTTCACTTTTATCAAGAGGCTTTTTAGTTGCCTCTGCCATAAGAGTGGTGTCATCTGCATATCTGAGGTTATTGATATTTCTCCTGGCAATCTTGATTCCAGCTTGTGCTTCTTCCAGCCCAGCATTTCTCATGATGTACTCACTCTGCATAGAAGTTAAATAAGCAGGGTGACAATATACAGCCTTGACGTACTCCTTTTCCTATTTGGAACCAGTCTGTTGTTCCATGTCCAGTTCTAACTATTGCTTCCTGACCTGCATATAGGTTTCTCAAGAGGCAGGTCAGGTGGTCTGGTATTCCCATCTCTTTCAGAATTTCCCGCAGTTTATTGTGATCCACACAGTCAAAGGCTTTGGCATAGTCAATAAAGCAGAAATAGATGTTTTTCTGGAACTCTTGCTTTTTCGATGATCCAGCGGATGTTGGCAATTTGATCTCTGGTTCCTCTTTTCTAAAACCAGCTTGAAGATCTGGAAGTTCACAGTTCATGTATTGCTGAAGCCTGGCTTGGAGAATTTTGAGCATTACTTTACTAGCGTGTGAGATGAGTACAATTGTGTGGTAGTTTGAGCATTCTTTGGCATTGCCTTTCTTTGGGATTGGAATGAAAACTGACCTTTTCCAGTCCTGTGGCCACTGCTGAGTTTTCCAAATTTGCTGGCATATTGAGTGCAGCACTTTCAGAGCATCATTTTTCAGGATTTGGAATAGCTCGACTGGAATTCCATCACCTCCACTAGCTTTGTTCGTAGTGATGCTTTCTAAGGCCCACTTGACTTCACGTTCCAGGATGTCTGGCTCTAGGTCAGTGATCACATCATCGTGATTATCTTGGTCATGAAGATCTTTTAGTTCTTCTATGTATTCCTGCCACGTCTTCTTAATATCTACTGCTTCTGTTATGTCCATACCATTTCTATCCTTTATCGAGCCCATCTTTGCATGAACTGTTCCCTTGGTATCTCTAATTTTCTTGAACACATCTCTAGTCTTTCCCATTCTGTTGTTTTCCTCTATTTCTTTGCATTGGTCGCTGAGGAAGGCTTTCTTATCTCTTTTTGGTATTCTTTGGAACTCTGCATTCAGATGTTTATATCTTTCCTTTTCTCCTTTGCTTTTTGCTTCTCTTCTTTTCACAGCTATTTGTAAGGCCTCACCAGACAGCCATTTTGCTTTTTTGCATTTCTTTTCCATGGGGATGGTCTTGATCTCTGTCTCCAGTACATTGTCACGAACCTGTCCATAATTCATCAGGCACTCTATCTATCAGATCTAGGCCCTTAAATCTATTTCTCACTTCCACTGTATAATCATAAGGGATTTGATTTAGGTCATACCTGAATGGTCTAGTGGTTTTCCCTACTTTCTTCAATTTCAGTCTGAATTTGGCAATAAAGAGTTCATGATCTGAGCCACAGTCAGCTCCTGGTCTTGTTTTTGCTGACTGTATAGAGCTTCTCCATCTTTGGCTGCAAAGAATATAATCAATCTGATTTCGGTGTTGACCATCTGGTGATGTCCATGTGTAGAGTCTTCTCTTGTGTTGTTGGAAGAGGGTGTTTGCTATGACCAGTGCATTTTCTTGGCAAAACTCTATTAGCCTTTGCCCTGCTTCATTCTGTATTCCAAGGCCAAATTTGCCTGTTACTCCAGGTGTTTCTTGACTTCCTACTTTTGCATTCCAGTCCCCTATAATGAAAAGGACATCTTTTTTTGGGTGTTAGTTCTAAAAGGTCTTGTAAATCGTTCAACTTCAGCTTCTTCAGTGTTACTGGTTGGGGCATAGACTTGGATTACTGTGATATTGAATGGTTTGCCTTGGAAATGAACAGAGATCATTCTGTCATTTTTGAGATTGCATCCATGTCGTTTTGAGATTGCATACATAGGATTAGGAATGCTTAAATGGAAAAGATTAAAATAATAACTAGGCAAGATATATTTGACTCAAGTTTGGACAAGCATTTTAATGGAGACAGACCATGTCTGCAGAGTTCTCAGTTCCCTTAGAAAAGTAAGTGGATTGCTAAGTGATGGTGAGAAATATAGTGCACATTTTTTGAGTGATTATTAAGCATCTTCTTTTTTCTGGTTTTGACGTGAAAACTACATCAAGTTCTTTATTTGGGAGGGTGGTATCCATTTTACCTAACTCATCAGAAATAACACTTAAAAGAAATCTGAGAAAGTTTTTGGTCTCCTGGGATTTTATTGTTGCTTGGAAGAGAAGCTCTGTTGGGTTTTGGTATTTGTGTGTGTGGCATTTAAGAAAGCAAGATGAAATAGGTAACCCATACAGAAGTACTCATTTTTTTTTTAACTTTTGAAAAATCATTGCTCCAAGAAACACAATTTAAATCATTTGGCTGCAATCTGAGCAGACTAAATAGATAATACTTTCCTAGAGGATGAGCACACACTGATGTAATGGCATCATCAAGACTAGGAACTTAAATCATGAGAACCCATGTCCAGGAAAATCTTGGGAGTCCATTCAAGTGTGGTCACAGTTGCGGTGTCTTCTGAACCCTGAAGCCATTTCTTGACCTCAATTCAGTTCAGTTCAGTCGCTCAGTCATGTCCGACTCTTTGCAACCCTATGAATTGCAGCATGCCAGGCCTCCCTGTCCATCACCAACTCCCGCAGTTCACTCAAACTCACGTTCATCGAGTCAGTGATGCCATCCAGCCATCTCATCCTCTGTCGTCCCCTTCTCCTCCTGCCCTCAATCCCTCCCAGCTTCAGAGTCTTTTCCAATGAGTCAACTCTTCACATGAGGTGGCCAAAGTACTGGAGTTTCAGCTTTAGCATCAGTCCCTTCAATGAACACCCAGGACTGATTTCCTTCATAATGGACTGGTTGGATCTCCTTGCAGTCCAAGGGACTCTCAAGAGTCTTCTCCAACACCACAGTTCAAAAGCATCAATTCTTCGGCGTTCTTGACCTCAGCTCCCTTTAATCAGACCTACTGCCCTGAATCTAGTAGTATAAGGCCAGACATTTAGGGCCAGCTAGTTAAATATTATTGAGCTCCCATTGCATGCCTGGTGCTAAATTGAGCACCAGACAGTTTTCTTAGGGAATTTACATTCTAGCACAGAACAGTCTATAAATAGGTAAAAATTCTTTCCTTTATTCATCTAAAATCAGTCAAATGTATGTCAAGCACTTTTCTACACACCAAGGATGCAAGTGCGAAAAATTATGACTCTGGTATGAAAGGTGCAGCGGGTACTATGGGAGTTCAGAACCAGGACAACTAGCATAGCCTGGGGGATCCAGGGTACTCTCCTTTCTGGAAGAGACGAAGATGGAGTGAGAAGTCGTAGTCAGCTGGACAACATGAAGAGGGCTTTCCAGGGAGGACAGAGCTCAGGGCGGTCCAGTAAGAACTCCCAAAGTGTGAAAGAAATGAGGATTTCTCCTCATTATCCCACCACTTTTTGGGGGGATTTTGCAGATGAGGTGGGGGTTGGAGCCACGGTGATACCAAGAGCCGGAGGTGGAGGAACAGGAAGTGGGAAAGGGATGTCGGGAGCAGATTCCAGTGTCCCTTTCCCCCTTCCTCAGGCTCTTCCCTGTCCACTTCTGCTTGTCTTCCTGACCTCCTTTTAGGTCTGCCACGGGTGCCTGGACAAAGATTGGGAAATCATTCCATTTTGATTCTATATTTTCTGTGAACTAAAAGTCAGTAGTTTTTCTTCCTCTTTTTTTTTTCGTACTTATTTATTTGGCTACCCTGGGTCTTAGTTGCAGCATGTCAACTCTTAGGTGTGGCAGTAAATGTGGCAGTACCTACACTGGAGCCCCATATCCTGGGATTTGGGGTCTCAGTTGATAGAGTGTGACAGCTTCAGGGTCAGTCAGAGCTCAAATCTTGGTTCTCCTACTTGCTCACTAGAGGATAAAAGGCGATTGCATAACCTTTGTTTTCTCCCCTATTAAGTGGCCTTAAGAATAGTATCTCCTTCTTGGAGATACTATTCTGAGGGCTGTTATGACAGTTAAATGAGATAATGCACATAAAGTGCTTGATGCATAGTAAGCACTCAATATTATTATTATTTATTAACAATATTATTATGCCATTATGAATAATAGGTAGTAAATTAGATTCTGTGGTTACAAAACTGAATAAGCCACAGCACCAGCCAGAGAGACAGACAACTGTGTAACTGACCACAAGACCAAGGGATAGAGTCTGCGTAAGAGTCGGCACAGATGCTTCCACTGGAGTTGGGGACCAGGAGTTCACAAAGCTCCACAGAGCATATCACAGTGGGCCTTTGACCTGGGAGGCAGAATTTCACTCACCTCGAAAAGGTGAGCCCAGCTGCATGCATGCATGCTAAGTCACTTTAGTCATGTCTAACTCTTTGCAACTATATGGACTGTTACCTACCGGACTCCTCTGTCCATGGGATCTCCAGACAGGAATACTGGAGTGGGTTGCCATGCCCCTCCTCCAGGGGGTCTTCTCCACCCACGGATCAAACCTGTGTCTCTGATGTCTCCTGCATTGGCAGGCAGGTTGTTTACCACCAGTGCCACAATTATATTAGTTGTCTATTGCTGTGTAACACAGTAATCCCCACCAAAAAAATTAGTAGCTTAAAACAACAAACATTTGTTATCTCACAGGAACCCAAGCACAATTTAACAGGGCACCTCTGGTTCAAGGTCTCTCTTGGGGTTATAGTCCAGCTGTTGCCCAGGGCCATGGTCATCTCCAGGCTGCATGCGAGCTGGAGATCCCGCTCCCAAGCTCACTGAGGTGCCCATTGGCAGGCCTCCAGAGACCTACTTCAGGTTCACTCACATGATTCTGGCATGCTTTGGTTCCTCCTCATATACTCTGTTCATCCTTTAGAGTTAGAGTCAGCACTTTGTAGAGGGCCAGAAAGTAAGTAAATATTTTAGGTCATACAATGTCTGTCACCACCACTCAACACTGCTATGTAACTTGAAAGCAGTCAGAGACAACACCTAAATGAATGGGCATACCTGTATTCCAAGAAAACTTTATGTAGCAAAATAAGGTGGCCTGACCCTTACTCTAGACCTCTACAAGGACAGCAGCATGGTTTAGAAAAATTATTGCTGGGTATCACTTAGCTTCTCAGGGCTGCAGGTCCCAATCCATAGTACATGTGGGCTAGAGTAATTTTTCTCAGGGCTTCCCACCGCAAAATGCTGTGATTTTAATCTTTATTCATAGCAGTTTAATAGCTATTTCTTTGTTCTTACTATCTGTCTGCTAAGACTAAGAACTTAACCAGAGTGTCAGTAACACTTCACAAATCTCTCTGTAAACTGGGAGACACTTAGCCAGGGACAGCTGGTAAAGAATCCACTGCAACTCGAGAGACCTGGGTTCAGTCTCTGGGTTGGGAAGATCCCCTGGAGAAGGGAAAGGCTACCCACTCCAGTATTCTGGCCTGGAGAATTCCATGAACAATCCATGGGGTCTCAAAGAGTTGGACATAACTTGAGCAACTTTCACTAGCCAGGGACACTTAATATTTTTTTTAAATATTTATGTAATTATTTATTTGGCTGCCTCGAGTCTGAGTTGCAGCACATGAGATCCTCATTGCTGCATGCAGGCTCTTTGGTGTGGCATGTTGGCTCAGTAGTTGCAGCACGTGGGCTTAGTAGACCTGAAGCATATGGGATCTTAGTTCTCCATAAGAATGGATGGCATACGTGCTCAATTGTGTCCAACTCTTTATGAGCCCATGGACTGTAGCCCACCAGGCTCCTCTGTCCATGGAATTTTCCAGGCAGGAATACTGGAGTGGGTTGCCATTTCCTGCTCCAGGGGATCTGCTCAACCAGGGATCAAACTCATGTTCTCTGCATTGGAAGGTGAATTCTTAACCATAGGACCACCAGGGAAGTCCCAGGACAACTTAATTGACATGTTCAAGTCCCTCTTTTAATACATGGAGTCTCAGTTAGTCATGGCATGGCTGGCCAGCTTGGGGCACAGAGTGATGGGCTCTTGCAGCAGAGCCCTTGCCGAGGAGCTGAAAGACCAATAGCATCATAAGTTACTGGTGATTGATTGCTTACCTATGTCAATGTTGTTGTTGTTCATTCGCCAAGTCATGTCTGACTCTTCTTGACCCCGTGGACTGCAGCATGCCAGGCTTCCCTGTCCCTCACAATCTCCCAGAGTTTGCCCAAATTCATGTCCATTGAATCGGTGATGCCAGCCAACTATCTCATCCTCTGTTACTCTCTTCTCCTTCTGCCTTCAATCTTTCAAAGACATGGGTGTTTTTTCCAGTGAGTCAGCTGTTTGTATCAGGTGACCAAAGTGTTAGAGCTTCAGCTTCAGCATCAGTCCTTCCAAAGAGTATTCAGGGTTGGTTTCCTTTAATATTGACTGATTTGATCTTCTTGCTTTCCAAGGGACTCTCAAGAGTCTTCTCCAGCACCACAGTTTGAAAGCATCAAGTCTTTGGCACTCTGCCTTCTTTATTGTCCAACTCTCACGTCTATACATGACTGCTGGAAAGACCATAGCCTTAACTATATGGACCTTTGTTGACAAAATGATGTCTTTGCTTTTTAACACACTCTAGGTTTGTCATAGCTTTCCTGTCAAGAAAAAATCATCTTCTAATTTCATGGTTGTGGTCACCATCCGCAGTGATTATAGAGCCCAAGAAGAGGAAATCTATCACTGCTTCTAACTCTTCCCCTTCTTTTTGCCATGAAGTGATAGTATCAGATGCCATGATCTTAGTTTTTTTAATACTGAGTTTTAAGCTGACTTTTTCACTATGTCAATACCAAGTATGTAATCCATGGTTAACAGTTCTTAAGGTTCGTTCTTAAGATGCAGATACTTAGAGAATCACAAACAGTGAAGTCCCTACAAGAGATACATGAGAGCTGAAAATTTCAGCTCTGAAAATTTCCCGTGAAGTAATTCCCCATAAGTCTGACTTAGGGTGAATATACAGCCTGGTTTTTCTAGAACAGCCGTAATGTCAGACCAAGTCATTCAGAGATTGAAAGAGGTCTGGATTACTTCTTCATTGTTCTCTTCAAGGTTCTTGGTATATTAAAGTAGTAAAATAAAGACAGAATGGGATGATAAAAATTAGAGAATATTTTAAAAGCTTTCATGTACAGATCTGCAATATTGCCTACATGCATAAAGGTGATAAAATTTTCCTATTTGTATGGAAAATATTAGTTCATTGGGAACTGCAGGAAATTTACTATGGAAACATGGGGCTGAAGTTCAAAGCTGTGTGATAAACATTGTCTTCTTTCAGTCCTGTCCATGTAGCTCTGGCTGTATATTTGGAGATAGTGGTCAAGAGTCTACATTGAGGCCCTCCATGAATGGGAAGCCTGGGTTAGTTGATCTCCTGTATCCCATGTTCTCATACTTCCTACCTGCCCCCATGATGATAGGCTTTATGATAGAAATCCTGTCATAAGGAAGACTCTATGATATAACTGAAAAACTTTCTGAATCCCAGATCTATTTGCTAGTTGTGTAACCTTATAGGAGTTAGTTAAGCTTGCTAAACCATTCTCTATATTCATAAGATGGAGCTCAGTTCAGTCACTCAGTCATGTCCGACTCTTTGGACCCCATGAATCACAGCACGCCAG
The DNA here is from genome assembly GCA_935064755.1 of Tragelaphus eurycerus. Lineage (NCBI taxonomy): Eukaryota > Metazoa > Chordata > Mammalia > Artiodactyla > Bovidae > Tragelaphus > Tragelaphus eurycerus. The sequence continues at coordinate 30,097,343 of CAKXYN010000004.1, read as the reverse complement.
GCCTCCCTGTCCATCACCAACTCCCGCGGTTCACTCAGACTCACGTCCATCGAGTCAGTGATGCCATCCAGCCATCTCATCCTCTGTCGTCCCCTTCTCCTCCTGCCCCCAATCCCTCCCAGCATCAGAGTCTTTTCCAATGAGTCAACTCTTCGCATGAGGTGGCCAAAATACTGGAGTTTCAGCTTTAGCATCATTCCTTCCAAAGAAATCCCAGGGCTGATCTCCTTCAGAATGGACTGGTTGGATCTTCTTGCAGTCCAAGGGACTCTCAAGAGTCTTCTCCAACACCACAGTTCAAAAGCATCAATTCTTCGGTGCTCAGCCTTCTTCACAGTCCAGCTCTCACATCCATACATGACCACTGGAAAAACCATAGCCTTGACTAGATGGACCTTTGTTGGCAAAGTAATGTGTCTGCTTTTAAATATGCTATCTAGGTTGGTCATAACTTTCCTTCCAAGAAGTAAGTGTCTTTTAATTTCATGGCTGCAGTCACTAGTAATGCATATTTCCCAGTTATGGGAAGAAGACAAAATAATGAATGTCAAGCACCAAACGCAAACTGGATGTTGAAGTGTCAGATACCGTCACTACCACCACACATACACACACACACACACACTCACTCAGTCTTGCCTCCAATCTGGAGCCCAAGTTTGGGTTTTGAACATCTGTTGAGTGTAACTACACTGCCATCCCTGGGCCTAGTAAAGAGTCTTGTGCCCATAGTCCTCTGCCTATCATCGTGGGGGCAGGTACAAAGTATGGGAACATGGGATACAGGAGGTCAACTAACCCAGGCTTCCCATTCACGGAGGGCCTCAATTTCCGTGAGCTCCCGTTCACAAAAGAACTGCCGGCACTACAACTGTGGACCTGGCCCCCGAGCCCTGCCTCCTGTTCCATCCCACCTCACCTGCCCTCAGTAAATGAAGGTGTGAGAGTCAGCATGTACATCTGAGACACAGCTCTTATGCCACATCTGTGAGAAAACTGAGACAGAATCAGACTTTATAAATAGAAAAAGGTAATATCCAAAGGGCATTGGCATAAGTAGGTTTACAGGATGGTTTACAGCCATTCCTCCTGGGGCCCCTGCTGTTAAGAGGGACACACCTTGTGACCTGCATGTGGGAAGAGCTTGTGCTGCAAAGAGAGAAAAAAGATAATAGAAGTTAAGAATACAGGTCAGGCTTCCCAGGTGACTTGGTGGCAAAGAATCCACTGCCTGCCAACCAAGAGATGAGGGTCCTTGGGTCAGGAGGATCCCCCGGAGAAGGAAATGGCAACCCCGGCTCGTATTCTTGCTGGGAAATCCCATGGACAGAAGTGCCTTGGCAGGCTACAGTCCATGGGGTCACGAGTCAGATACGACTTAGCAACTAAACAGTAAGGATTCAGGTCTGATTCCCTGGCATCTACTGTGTGGGGTTTTTAACTGTTTGGTAAAAGAGGATTTCTGCCTGGATAGGTGATGGCTAGGCAGGTTCCCTTTGCTTTCACCTGGATAAAGCTCTGAACAGTGGTGATGCCTTGTGGATGTAGCATTGCCTGGTTTGTGATGGAGAAACAGCCTCTTGGCTGTTTCTTAACAGCTTGGTCCTATAGATCTTTACTTTGTGTCAGAAGAAAATTAAGAAATTGAAAGGCAAAGAAAATCGAAATCAGGTCACTTGTTACAATTATATAAAGCTTACGGTTGGCACCATAGACTTGGAACTTGGAAACTGCAAGGAGGGTGACTTTAACAAAAATGGAAAGTTCCAGAAATGTTAAGCAATAGAGAAAAATGGTTAACTTACATAATTAATTGGAATAATTTGCAGCCATTTAAAACAATCATTATGGACATTATGGATTGTCATGGAAAAGGCTCAAAATCTAATGGTAAAGGGGAAAAAAGCAATATATGAAGTTGTTAGGGACATTATGGATTGTCATGGAAAAGGCTCAAAATCTAATGTTAAAGGGGAAAAAAGCAATATATGAAGTTGTTATATATTGTGTGGAGAAGGCAATGACACCCCACTCCAGTACTCTTGCCTGGAAAATCCCATGGATGGAGGAGCCTGGTGGGCTGCAGTCCATGGGGTCGCTAAGAGTCGGACACGACTAAGCGACTTCACTTTCACTTTTTCACTTTCATGCATTGGAGAAGGAAATGGCAACCCACTCCAGTTTTCTTGCCTGGAGAATCCCAGGGGCAGGAGAGCCTGGTGGGCTGATGTCTATGGGGTCACGCGGAGTCGGACACGACTGAAGTGACTTAGCAGCAGTAGCAACAGCATATATTGTGTAAAATGGATATGCAAATGGACATAAAATAAATCCTGAGAAAAAACTGAGCACCTAACCCAGGTTAGATTCCTTGACTAAGGCTTCTTTCCACACTTTTCCTAAACTTTGTGTGCTTATATGTATTTGTGCATGTGTCTGTGTAATTATATCTATTTTATATATATATGTACACATACAAATATATTTTTAGTGAAAAAATTCTTAAAGCATTTGAAAAAGATTGGAGGTATTTGTGAGCAGAGCAGCTGCAAAGGGGAAAAAAAATGTTTGTATGCTTTTTAAAAAAGCACTTAGACTTTGCACCAAGGACTCAACTTTAAAATCCATCAATAGATGAGTGAATTTTACACTTTCTACTGCAGCTGATCATGTGTTACTAAAGTAATTAGGGCCTTTCTTTTTTTCCCATAGAGATTCTAGAGATAAATCACAGTTTTGTTTTTCCTTGGTTTAAATGGCATTCTTCTTTGATCATTGCTTCACAGAGGGAAAAGATATTTCCTTGTGCAAAGTAGTGGTTAACTTCTCACAACCTCAGACAACAAAGGGCCCCTCTGTGAGGACGCAGAAATTCCTCCTGGAATACAGGGAAGGCCCCCAGCTGAACCGTATCCAAGGAAGATGCCGCAAAGCTTGCAAAGCTTGTTGGGAGAAAGGAGCCCAGCTGGAGGTCTTTTCTTTCTATTCGGATATTGGCCCTGCTTAGAGGTGGGGGTGGGGGCAAACCCATAAAAGAAAACCCCAAAACAAGCCTGAATGCATTTACAAATTACAAGGAAAAGTTAATTCTGGCAACCAGTGTTGGTGCCAACTGAGGCTTATCATATTTAGAATTTAACTCCACTTGGGAAGAAAGTTGGGTTTTCTTCTCATGGAAGTTAGAGAAGTACACCGAGATGGGCTGTGTGGCATAAATGCTGAGTAAAAGCCAGTCTGTGGGTAGGTTACATGCTGGTTCAGTTGGCCTCGGCCACCTCTACTCTCGGGCCACCGTGAGTGCCACATGTGGCCACTGGTTATTATTATGACATGGGAATCCCATCAAGTCAGACCCTGAGCGTGGCATCCACAGCGCCCCCTACCGGTCTCCTGTGAGTTTACGTGTCACCGTGCTTCCTTTTCCACCACCTGCAAGCCTCTTCCGTCTCCAGCCACCGTCATCAGCTTGAGCTTCTCGACCCTGGGAGGGTTTACAGAACAATGGGCAGGCCAGGCTGGCATGTTCTGGGCTTCGGGTGACTGCCAGTGCCCGTCCCTCTTCTTTCTTCCCTTTGCCCTTCTTGAACTTAAATTCCTCTTCCTGATATAGTTAATAAAGTTCCTGGTCAATGAGAGAGCTTTTTGAAAAAGCCAGAAATCGAGGTGATGATGAGAAGAAATGAGAGACGAGGAGACCCACTTCTCTACCGAGAGCCCCTCATCCCATGTAGATTAAGAACAGTGAGAAGAATGGCAGCTGCCACTTCTGTGCTTCTTCTGCACCTGCTTATCCTGATTCTTACATTATCTGTATACCTCACGTCTGAATAAACAAAGGCCCAGAGAGATTTAGAAGTTTGCTTAAGGCCACACAGCTAATTAGTGGGGCCAAGTTTCCAACTCAGGAGTTTCTGAGTTCCCCAGAACTCTCCCCTCTTTTTGCTACACAAAAGTGCTTTCCCAAAGACTCAAAAACTATTAGTCACCATCAGTATTTGCCCTCAACATCTGTGGCCAGAAAGTATCAGGACATGTAAAGACTCCTTTCTAGTTCCAGCAGTGGCTCCAATTGAAAAAGAGTAAAAGTTCTACTCCATGTACCGATAACTAGTTAAATATCAAACTCACCAAGGCTCTACTTTCAAACAGACCCATGGAATGTGGTCCCTTCAGGGGTTCCATGTACTTGAAAACACTGTAAAAATCACCATGTAGGAACCTGTAGACCAGCACCATCAAGTAGAACTTTCTGCAGTGAGAAAAATGTTCTATGTCCACACTGTCTGATATGACAGCCACTAGCCACATGTGGCTTTCAAGCTGTTGAAATGTGGCTGGCTGGTGTAACCCAGGAATTGAACTTTTCATGTATTTATTTTTTAGTACTTTAAATAGCCACATGTGGCTAGTAGTTACCAGATTGGACTGTGCAGCCCTAAAATATTCTGGTAGGTTGATTGCTGGTCCCCACATTTTCATGATGCTTTGCCAATAAGCTTTATTATAGGACTGGATCGTAATTATTGTATTTGTTTTGCCCACCTCACTAGGCTGTAAGCAATTAATTTTGCTATATCATCTGCTATTAGCACATGACCTAGCCCACAGTTGTCACCAAGTCATGTCCAAACACTTTGTGACCCCATCGACTACACCACTCCAGGCTTCCCAGTCCTTCACTATCTCCCAGGGTTTGCTCAAACTCATGTCCATTGAATCAGTGATGCAATCCAACTATCTCATCTTCTACCACCCTCTTCTCTCCACAGTAGTAGGCATTAAATAATTAATGTAGGCTAAATAAATGAATGGGCATCAGCTTTATTTGAAAGCATCATTGTTATTGCTTGCTATCATCTAGTTTACACTTTCTCCTGACTCTGCTCTTAGGACTAGATTGGTCCCAAATTTCCAGATGAAGCCCAGACTGCCCACTTATGAGCACATCTTTCTTTCCTCAAAGAGAATCACTTCTTTAACTGATTATTTTGGTTATTTGCCTCAGTAATGTTTCTATTACCATTTCTTGATTTTTTTTTTTTTTTTTCGGTTTTAGACATTATCTTCTATGGAAGATATCTATGGAAGAAGATGGTTCAACTTCCACCCCCTGCCCCACCACACATAAGGAATGTCCCCCCTCCCTATCGAACCCCACCTCCAGTTTTAGTTAGATAAATAACTAGTATTTATTATAACTACATAAGTGCTATTCCCAGCTAAGCCAAGTAGAGAATTAGAACTACATTTTCTTTCCTTCATAGTTTTTTTTCTGAAGGTAACAAATGATTTGTTTTGTTTTTTTTTTTTTTATTTGTTCAGTATTCTGCATCCTTACCACTAATTTGACACCAAATTCTTTCCCTAGCATGTGTAGTTTTTTCTGTAGGATACTTCAGTGATTCTGTCAATTTCTTCTCTTAAAAGAAAACTGCCCAGAGCCTTCTTACCTTCTGCAATGGGAATGAGCTTCCTGTGCTGGGCTTCTGGAATCTCCATGTCGGTTGTCCTAGGGGTTCCTTTTGTCTCTCTCCTGTGTTTAATGTCCTATTTCTTATATTCCTTGCCTTCCCTTCTTGGTTTACTTCCTCATTTGTTTATTACATCTTCTAATAGACTCCTTTCCAGGAAGGGATGGTAAAATTTTTGAGACTTTTTCTTATCTGAAAATGTCTTTATTGTACCTTCTCATTTCCTTGGTAATTTGGGCAAATTTAGAATAGTGTGTAGGAGATCAAACCGGTCCATCCTAAAGGAAATCAACCTTAAATATTCATTGAAAGGACTGATGCTGAAGCTGAAGCTCCAATACTTTGGCCACCTGATGTGAAGAGCGGAGACATTGGAAAAGACCCTGATGCTAGGAAAGATTGAGGGCGGGGGAGAAGGGGGCGACAGGATAAGATGGTTGGATGGCATCACCGACTCAATGGACATGAGTTTGAGAAAACGCTGGGAGATAGTGAAGGACAAGGAAGCCCGGCACGCTTTAGTCTGTGGGGTCGTAAAGAGTCAGACATGACTAAGCACAGCACAGCGCTGTGTATGTATTTAAGAAGTCTAAAGTCATTCTCGCCCCCAGATCTTTGTATATGGTCAGTTTTTTCTTTGTAGAAGCCTGTAGGAGCTTTACTTTTACCTCACTTCTGAAATATCACAATGATGTGTCTTGGCATTGGGTTTAGTTTTATTTATCACTTTGGTCACTCGGTGAGTGCTTTTATCTAAAATCTCATTCCTTCAGTTATGTAAATTTTTCTCAACAGCTTTCCTGTTGTGCTGTTTAAATCTCACTACAACCATATTTTACAGATGAAACACTGATATTTGGGTAAATGATTAATTGGGTGTTAATTGATTGTTAATTCAGTATCCGGAGCTGAACTGCAAACTCAGGCCTGGTAAATTTCAAAGCCCTTGTCTGCCTGGAGTCACTGGTCCAGGCCAGGAATCCTTTCCCCCACATCAGTACCCATGTCTCTCTCCAGAAATGCTTTCTGTTGTCACTTTCAAGATACATCTTGGCTATGAAAAGGAGGCAAAAGGCAGGCCTGTTTTCAACTGTTTTTTGTTCTTTTTAGTTGCAGGAAGAGAAGTCAAATGTCTAGAGAAACCTAATGGACAATCTCCACAACAGGTAAGCTCTTCTCTTTGTTATGTTTTGGGAAGAAGGTCTATTCTTTCCACTTTCCATTGAAATTTTCTATTATTTGGTCTCCCTCTGCAGTTTTTATTACCTGAAACATTAAATCCGGTAGACAAGGCAATCCCCAAAGTCCGTTTCTTTCAGATTCATTCAGGTTTGAGTAAAATGCTGTTATTTTCTTTTTCCTTTTGTTGTTTGGGAACAAAGAACAAAGTTGGTTTGTTCTAAAACAAGTAACATACAACATGACCCATCTAAGTCTTCACATTGAACAATGTACAATGTGAGGCTGAAACAAGAAGGCTGAGTATTACCTTGTTTGAGCTCAGTTAGCTCCACTCCAATATTTCACCACCCTGTGCATGCCCAAAAATGACCCCCAAAGCACAGCAAGTATTAATGTGGGGCTTATAATTAATTTTAGACAGTAGATAATTCACAGCTTTGGAACCCACAAATAATGAGGGGCAGCTGCACACATAAAGCGTGTGGGACACCTGGTGCATGGGACACTCTATGGAAGTTTGCTATTTTTATTGTCATCTTTGTTACTCTATGTTACTAAATCCTGAGGCTCTTGGACACCTTTGAAAAGTTTTTAGTTCAGTTCAGTCACTCAGTCATGTCTGACTCTTTGCGAGCCCATGAACTGCAGCATGCCAGGCCTCCCTGTCCATCACCAATTTCCGTGATGGAGACTCATGTCCACTGAGTCGGTGATGCCATCCAACCATCTCATCCTCTATCGTCCTATTCTCCTCCCGCCTTCAATTTTTCCCAGCATCAGGGCTTTTTCTAGTGAGTCAGTTCTTGGCATCAGGTGGCCAAAGTATTGGAGTTTCAGCTTCAGCCTCAGTCCTTCCAATTAATATTCAGGACTGATTTCCTTTAGGATGAAAAGTTTTAGGCAGGGGGACTGATAAGATTCAGGTTTGTGGCCTAGAAAGATCCCATGACTTCCGTATGGCAAATGTCTTAGAAGACACAGGGGGATGCAGTGGCAAGAGGATTTGCAATAACTCAAGTAAGAGAGAAGTGATAATGTCTTAGAAGGAGCTGTCCCATAAGCAGAGCACACGGAGAGACAAGAGTGGGCCTCAGAGAGCGTGTCAGAGGTCACCTTCCCCCGGAATGTGGTCTGGACCCCTACCAACCCCTTTATCTGCTCATTTTCAGCCATAAGTCTTCTCCAGTCTTTTCCCAAGATTACGTGGGCACTTGTTGCCTTATAGAACACAATGCATGACATACTTTATTTTATTTTAATATTTATTCTTTCTTTCTTTCTTTGGCTGCATTGGGTCTTAGTTATGGCACTCAAAGTCTTCATTGTGTCATGCAGGATACTTCGTTGTGGTGCACAGTATCAGTAGTTACAGTGCACGGGCTCCAGAGTGCACGGGCTTCTGTAGTTGCAGCACATGGGCTCTCTAGTTGCAGCGAGCAGGCGTAGTCGCTCTGTAGCATGTGGGATCTTAGTTCCCAACCAAGGAGCAAGCCTGCATCCCCTGCATTGCCAGGCAGATACGTAACCACTGTACCACCAGGAAAGTCCCCATATTTAAAATCCATACTCTTAGCACTCCCTTAGTCATGTATTTATGCATCTGTCTTCATTGCTAGACTGTGAATTCTTTTCAGCCCCCTGGAACTGAATCTGGTACTTGCACAAAATAGGTGCTCAGGAAATATTTGATGTGTGAATAAGTGGTGAACCCTTTAACATGCAGCAGAGATCTCTGTCTCTTGTGTCCTGGTCACTAGCAGAGTGTTTTATCCTCAGATTCTCAAGAATATTCGAGGCCTTGAAACCATGCTTATTCTTCTCAAGTGCAAACTGCAAAGAAATAATGGACATGAGTTTGAGCAAACTCTGGGAGATAGTGAAGGACAGGGAAACCTGGCGTGCTACAGTCCATGGGGTCACAAAGAGTGACTGAAGAACAACAAAAGGAACATCAGTGTCCAAATTCTGCACATGCAGTGTCATCTACAAACATGGGAGAGTCCATTTTATCTTGTCCTCTGACCAGTCCACACGTCCCACCTTAAGTGGGAAGCCTGTATTATAAAATACAGTGGTTGTGTAGTGGGATATTCTTTAAGAGAACATTCTAGATGGCGCTGAAGTTTGGCTGTCTAGAATACTGGGGATTAACCAGAACTAGTCCATTCCAAGCATCCAGCCTTGAGCTGTGCTTGCTTTTAAAGTCATCATTATTTGTAGCTTTACAAGACTGTAGCATTTATAAACTGTAGAAGTTTATAAACTTCTGTCCACATCACCTCCTCTGCAACTTCTTCATTTCCAGAACCTCATTTTTTCTAAATGCTTCAGTTATCTTCCAGACTTCCCCCACCCTCCAGATAAGGCTACTTACCCATGTTAGCCACATACCCTGTGTTGGAGACACACTGATTCTCTGATTCTCGTGGGATTCCAGGGAGGATTGGGTCAGAACATCACCCATTTTTGTTCTCAGTGTCTAAAAGTCACTAGGCCAGGGTTAAAAAATTCTCTCATAGACAATGGCCATGAAGGTGAGAGCAGCCCACATCTATTAAGAACCTGCTACTTGCTAGTCACACTCTGCCAGGCCCACCACATATGTAAGCCGTGTGGTTCTCAGAGGAACCCTTCACAATTCGGTGTCACTGATTCCCTATCTAGTGGCTGGCAAAGCTTAGACTCTGAAAGGTTAAGCTACTCAAGATCATCCAGCTTAGGAGAGGCCAATCCAGATTTTTTACTACAGAGCTCACTCCCTTAATTACGATAGACAGACTATCTTCTATCTACTGGGTCTTAAAATTCTTTGTCCTCTTCTTCTAGAACCAGATATGATTTTTACACATGTTCTTTGACCAGTCCTTCTGTTGAGGTGGCTATAAAAGTGAAATCAATTATGAACTAATGCAAGGGTATCTCTGATGTGTTTAAGCTGGTACCCTATGAAAGATTGGTGATGCTGGGCTTCCTATATAACTTGAGTCAAAGTCAAGAGGATCAGCCCAACAAGCTGAGTTGAGATGAGTCATGTTAAGTGATACTGTGATTATGGGTGGTCAAGAGTGTGATGGGAGAGGGGGCCACCGAATCCCACATGAAAAAGACAGTGAAAACACATCATCTTCACTTCAAATTTTAAAAATCTTCTCAAATTGTATTATCTGAAGAGTCTCCAAAGTGTTCTTGTTCATTTTCTTAGAAACTAAAAGCCACCCAGAAGGTGATGGCCTGTCCGCATCTTCAGTTAAGCCTGAGTCTTTGTGCTGTGGACATTATCCCTGAGCACATGTGGTTTGGTTTGGTTACTAGTGACATGGTCTATTAGTTCATCAGTGAATAAGATTCTACCCAAGTAGCAGAATTCAAGGTAAACACCTAATCCCATATCATTGATGATAGTCTCTCATGTTAAGTGAGATTATGTATGTGATCCCTGGGTCAGGAAGATCCTCTGAGGTAGGAAATGACCTCCCACTCCAGCACTCTTGCCTGGGAAATTCCTTGGACAGAGGAACCTGGTGGGCTACAGTCTATGACACGACTGAGCAACTGAGCATGTACGCACATATATGTGATTAGCTGAGCTCTCTGTAATGTCCCTTTCACTTCAGAGCTGTCTGTGGTCATTTGCAAGACTTCCTTAAAACATATTTCAAAACTAACTGATAAGCACATGGTGATATCTGGATTCCCAGCTCTAAGAGTTATAGATACTGCCTTCAACTGTTGAATTAGAGACTCCCTAAAGGATTTGGAAGGAAAGTTATGACCAACCTACATAGCATATTCAAAAGCAGAGACATTACTTTGCCAACAAAGGTCCATCTAGTCAAGGCTATGGTTTTTCCAGTGGTCATGTATGGATGTGAGAGTTGGACTGTGAAGAAAGCTTGAGTGCCGAAGAATTGATGCTTTTGAACTGTAGTGTTGGAGAAGACTCTTGAGAGTCCCTTGGACTGCAAGGAGATCCAACCAGTCCATTCTAAAGGAGATCAGTCCTGAGTGTTCATTAGAAGGACTTATGCTAAAGCTGAAACTCCAATACTTTGGCCACCTCATGCAAAGAGTTGACTCATTGGAAAAGACTCTGATGCTGGGAGAGATTGGGGGCAAGAGGAGAAGGGGACGACAGAGGATGAGATGGCTGGATGGCATCACTGACTCGATGGACGTGAGTCTGAGTGAACTCCGGGAGTTGGTGATGGACAGGGAGGCCTGGTGTGCTGCAGTTCATGGGGTCGCAAAGAGTCAGACACGACTGAGGGACTGAACTGAACTGAACTAAAGGATTTGGGGGTATATTAAAAATAAACTTTCTGCCACTATATTGATAATGGGGAATAGATTAATAACACCCACATGAATAATAGAGAATGCCCTTCATATTTCAGCAGACATAAGAGACACCTAAACTTATTTATTAACCACAGTCACCCATATGTGTTAATGATGTTGAGTATTTTCATGAGATTACTGAAAATAGTGTGAAGATCCATGTGTTCCCTATACTTTCTCCAGTGGCAGTTTTAGAATATCTGTATACTAGAAGGGCTTCAGAGCTTAGAAGGGAAGACAGGAGACTTGTCTAGAAGTTGTTTTGCACAGTAAACAGACTGATCTGGGGTGGGAAAGGCAAGAGAAATTGATGGAAATGACGGAGGGGCTAAAGTCCCTTCCCCAGTCACCACTGACCCCCACCATGACTTGTCCTACATTAGCAATTAGCAACACGTATGTTAGATACTATCCATCTGTACAGAGTCCAACACTCTTGTTGTATATCACTTAATAAGTAGCTAGGAAGCCTTTAGTCAGGGTATTATTTGTATTAGGGAAGGTCCAGTCAGGAATGAGAACTCTTCCTTTCAAACAGAAGTACTTTATAGTCGGTAGGTTATGTGGGTATTGGAAGATCTGGGAAACCAAATGAGATGCTGAGGTAAACACAGAGATGGTCAAGACAGGAAGACATTACCATCCTAAGGGGAGGCCCAGAACCTGGTGCTGGGTCGGTGGCTGGAGCCTGCAGAGGCACCATAGCAGGTGGGGCCTTTGCACATCTCTTGCTGTGGAGGAGAGCTGGCCACTACCAGAATGAGCAGGATGCCATCCAAAGCAGAGAGAGGAAGGGAACCAGATTCTGCCTTCCCTCATCCTCTCCTTCTTCCACCAGTACCTTCCACTGGTGGGACTCACCCAGATCCAGACAAGGGCTCCTCAGCGTTAGGGTGCCCTGAAAAACTGAGCAGGTAAGGGAGGCAGAGACTGATCCAAGAGCAGACAGGCAGTGGACCGGCCCAATGCTGGCATTGTTTCGACTATTAGTTGGGTTTGTTTCAACTGTTCCTCCGTTAGTAAACATTTAGGTTGTCCAAACTGATCCCTTTATTATTGGACACTTGGTTTATTTTCACTTTCTCCTGTTATAACACCCATAGAGAAGGATAGAGGAACATAAGTTAAAAACTGTTAACAAGCAAATTCGGAAGAACAGAATTTTTAGAAACTTAATAGGATTGTAAGCTGCGCCCATTGGCAGTGGAATTGGAAGCAGTGACCACTGGTATTAGTTTCTGACCAACATAAAGTTATGTTCTTAGAGTGTTAGGCCTCTCCCTTTAAGTAGAGCTCGCCTAGACCAACCAGTAACGTTGGCAAAACAAAGACTCCTGCCTGCCTGTATTTCCCTAAAACCATAAAGCAGTAGTTCTCAGAGTGCGGTGCTTAGACAGCAGTGTTAGTACCACCTGGGAGCTTGTTGGAGATGCAGGCTGTGGGGCCCACACAGACCCAGGAGGATGCCTGATGGCCCTGGTGCCCTCTTCCTCTCAATGTGTCCCCCAGGATCCCAGCCCTGTCGCCTGCACACCTTGGTTCAGTAATGAATTGCACCCCACCTGACCTAAGTAGGAGCCTACCCCCAGGAATTTACAGTCCAGACAATAGCTTCTCAAATTTTGCCCTAGAATCTTTCTCCCCGGGGTGCAGGAAGAAGGACCTGGTCTAGAGGGCTGACCACAAGTTACCAACAGAACTTGTAAATTTCTGCATACCTTTGTTTAATTCTAATAATCGAGGCACAATTTGCCTTTTCAAACACAATATTCTGAATTTCTTTTAAATAAAAAGTAATGGGCTTCTTCCCCAGAAACCTTCGAACTGGGCCAAATTTATTTTATAGCTTATCTTTACCCCCTAGAATATGGTCATGTACCCTCATCCAGAAGATGGGGCCCCAAGACCAGCTCACACTGTGGGCAGCCCACAGAGTCTGGGGCGAGCACAAGGATGGCCCTAGGGAAGGGACGGTGAAATGGACAGGTCCAGCTGCAGCAGATCTAACCCAGGGCAGGAAGTGAACCCCTCCACACCCTATCCTGCCTCCCCTAGTCCCTTCCCCAAAACTTTCATCCAGGCATCAGATCCCATTTGTATGAAGAGAGGTGTCTATAGAATTGCAGGAGTCTTTGACCCATCCATGGTCTGGCCAGGCTACAGAATAAATCCCATGCCCAGCCAGAGCTGGAGGAAACTCTGCTATTAGGTGGTACCGTGGCTACCAGAACTTAACACAATAATTATCTGGATGTTTACCAAAGCACCTACTCTGTAACTTCGCCACATGGCAAAGCACCTACACTGATTATGCCCTAATTCTCCTGTATTTAAGGCCTTTCCCATACTAAGTCCCTCCCTTGAAATTAAATAACCAATATATACTGCCATCTGGCGGCTAATAGATGAAACCGCATGTATGAAATACTGTTCAGTCCCTAAGTGGTGTTAGGCACTTTGCAACCTCATGGACCGCAGCACGCCAGGCTTCCTTGTCCTTCACTATCTCCCAAAATCTGCTCAAACTCATGTGCATTGAGTTGGTGATGCCATCCAACCGTCTTATCCTCTGTTTTCCCATTCTCTTCCTGCCCTCAGTCTCTCCCAGCATCAGGGTCTTTTTCCAATGAATTTGCTCTTAGCATCAGGTGGTGAAAGTATTGGAGCTTCAGCATCAGTCCTTCCAGTTAGTATTCAGAGTTGATTTCCTTTTTAATACCCTGTGTAGATTTGTCATAGCTTTTCTTCCAAGGAGCAAGTGTTTTTTTACTTTCATAGCTGCAGTCACCGTTCTCGGTGATTTTGGAGTCCAAGAAGATAAAATCTGTAACTGTTTCCAATTTTTCCCATCTATTTGCCATGAAGTGATGGGATTGGATGCCATGATCTTACTTTTTGAATGTTGAGTTTTAAGCCAATTTTTTCGCTCTCCTCTTTTACCTTCATCAGAGGCTCTTTAGTTCCTCTTCACTCTCTGCAATTAGAGTGGTATCATCTGCATATGTGAGGTTGTTGATATTTCTCCCTGCAATCCTGAGTCCAGCTTGTGAGTCATTCAGCCTGGTATTTTACATGATGTACTCTGCATAGAAGTTAAATAAGCAGGGTGACAATATACAGCCTTGATGGACTCCTTTCCCAATTTGGAACCAGTTCGTTGTTCCGTATCGTGTTCTGCATACAAGTTTCTCAGGAGACAGGTAAGGTGGTCTGGTATTCCCATCTCTTTAAGAATTTTCCACAATTTATTGTGATCCACACAGTGAAAAGCTTTAGTATAGTCAATGAAGCAGAAGGAGATTTTTTTTTTTAATTCCCTTGCTTTTTCTATGATCTAGAGGATGTTCGCAATTTGATCTCTGGTTCTTCTGCTTTTTCTAAATCCAACTTATACATCTAGAAGTCCTCAATTCATGTACTGCTGAAGCCTAGCTTGAAGAAATGTGAAATGAGTGCAATTGTACAATAGTTTGAACATTCTTTAACATTGCCCTTCTTTGGGATTAGAATGAAAACTGACTTTTTCCAATCCTGTGGCCACTGCTGAGTTTTCCAAATATGCTGACATAATGAGTGCAGCACTTTAACGCCATCATCTTTTAGGATTTGAAATAGCTCAGCTAGAATTCCATCACTTCCACTAGCTTTGTTCACAGTAATTCTTCCTAAGACCCACTTGACTTCACACTCCAGGATGTCTAGCTCTAGGTGAATAACCACACCATCATGGTTATTCGGGTCATTAAGACCTTTTTTGTATAGTTTTTCTGTATATTTCTACCACCTCTTCTTAATCTTTTCTGCTTTTGTTAAGTCCGTACTATTTCTATCCTTTATTGTGCCCATCCTTGCATGAAATGACCCCTGGGTATCTCTAATTTTCTTGAAGAGATCTCTAGTCTTTCCCATTCTGTTGTTTTCCTCTGTTTCTTTGCACTGTTCACTTAAGACTTTCTTAACTCTCCTTGCTATTCTATCAGAACCCAAATCAAGAGGATCCAGTTCCCTTTTGCAAAACATACTGGATCACAAGCTGCTTCTTATTGTGAAATTCTGTGGACTCAGAAAAGAACAGAACCTAGTAAGAGATATTATGGTATTATATTAATATAATAAGAAAGATATAATATATAAATATTATATAGTTAATAATGAACACAGTAACAGCAGCATTATAATAGGTACACTGTGCCTGTGTGTGCTAAGTCGCTTCAGTTGGGTACAGCTCTGTGCGACCCCATGGACTGTAACAGCCCACCAGGCTCCTCCGTCCATGGGATTCTCCAGGCCAGAACACTGGCGTGGGTTGCCACGCCCTCTTCCAGGGTATCTTCTTGTCCCAGGGATTGAACCCGAGTTTCTTATGTCTCCTGAATTGGCAGGTGGCTTCCTTATGACTAGCGCCACCTGGGAACCACTCTCTAATTTATATATCCATTTCAGCTCGGGTCAGTTCAGCTCAGTCGCTCAGTCGTGTCCGACTCTTTGTGACCCCATGAATCGCAGCACGCCAGGCCTCCCTGTCCATCACCAACTCCCGGAGGTCACTCAGACTCACGTCCATCAAGTCAGTGATGCCAGCCAGCCATCTCATCCTCTGTCGGCCCCTTCTCCTCCTGCCCTCAATCCCTCCCAGCATCAGAGTCTTCTCCAATGAGTCAACTCTTCGCATGAGGTGGCCAAAATACTGGAGTTTCAGCTTGAGCATCATTCCTTCCAAAGAAATCCCAGGGCTGATCTCCTTCAGAATGGACTGGTTGGATCTCCTTGCAGTCCAAGGGACTCTCAAGAGTCTTCTCCAACACCACAGTTCAAAAGCATCAATTCTTCAGCACTCAGCCTTCTTCACAGTCCAGCTCTCACATCCATACATGACCACAGGAAAAACCATAGCCTTGACTAGGCGAAACTTTGTTGGCAAAGTAATGTCTCTGCTTTTGAATATGCTATCTAGGTTGGTCATAACTTACCTTCCAAGGAGTGTCTTTTAATTTCATGGCTGCAGTCACCATCTGCAGTGATTTTGGAGCCCCCAAAAATAAAGTCTGACACTGTTTCCACTGTTTCCCCATCTATTTCCCATGAAGTGATGGGACCAGATGCCATAATCTTCGTTTCCTGGATGTTGAGCTTTACGCCAACTTTTTCACTCTCCATTTTCACTTTCATCAAGAGGCTTTTTAGTTCCTCTTCACTTTCTGCCATAAGGGTGGTATCATCTGCATATCTGAGGTTATTGATATTTCTCCCAGCAGTCTTGATTCCAGCTTGTGCTTCTTCCAGCCCAGTGTTTCTCATGAGGTACTCTGCATATAAGTTAAATAAACATGGTGACAATATACAGCCTTGATGTACTCCTTTTCCTATTTGGAACCAGTTTGTTGTTCCATGTCCAGTTCTAACTGTTGCTTCCTGATCTGCATACAAATTTCTTACTTATCCATAAAATACTGGCTTCCAACCTCTGTACACAGTTGGTAGGAATGTAATGATGCAGCCACTATGGAAACCAGTATGGAAGATCTTCAGAAAACTAAAAATAGACTACCATATGACTCAGCAATTCCATTCCAAGGTATATATCCAAAAAAATACTAAAACACTAATACAAAAAGATCCAGGCACCCCAATGTTCATAGCAGCACTGTTTATAGAAACCGTGATATGGAAGCAACCTAAGTGTCCATAAACACATGAATGGATAATGAAGGTGTGATATATGTAATATAATGGAATATGATTCAGCCATAAAAACAAATTAAATTCTGCCATTCACAACAACATGGATGGACCTCAAGTATGATGTTTAGTGAAAGAAGTCAGACAGAGAAAGACAAATACTGAATGATTTTATTCATATGTAGAGTCTCAAAAATGAAACAAAAGAATACAGCGGAACAGAAACAGACTCACAGATACAGAAAACAGGCTAGTGGTGTTAAGGGGCCAGGCGGTGGCATGTGATTAAAACTATCATGTACAAAATAGATAAGCAATAAGGACATGTTGGGGAAGGCAATGGCACCCCACCCCAGTACTCTTGCCTGGAAAATCCCATGGACAGAGGAGCCTGGTAGGCTCCAGTCCATGGGGTCGCTGAGTCGGAGACAACTGAGCGACTTCACTTTCACTTTTTACTTTCATGCATTGGAGAAGGAAATGGCAACCCACTCCAGTATTCTTGCCTAGAGAATCCCAGGGACGGAGGAGCCTAGTGGGCTGCCGTATATGGGATCGCACAGAGTCGGACACGACTGAAGCGACTTAGCAGCAGCAGCAGCAGCAAGGACATGTTGTACAGCACAGGGAAATGTAACCAGTATTTTGTGATAACTTTAAATAATTTACAAAATATTGAATCACTGTGCTGTACACCTGAAACTAATATAATATTGTAAATCAACTATCCTTCAGTTAAAATAATAATAGGGATTTTTCTGGCAGTCCATTGATTAGGACTCTCTGCTTTTACCGCCTGGAGAAGGCAGTGGGACCCCACTCCAGTACTCTTGCCTGGAAACTCCCATGGACGGAGGAGCCTGGCGGGCTGCAGTCCATGGGATCGCTGAGGGTCGGACACAACTGAGCAACTTCGCTTTCACTTTTTACTTTCATACATTGGAGAAGGAAATGGCAACCCACTCCAGTGTTCTTGCCTGGAGAATCTCAGGGACAGGGGAGCCTCGTGGGCTGCCGTCTCTGGGTTCGCACAGAGACAGACACAACTGAAGCGACATAGCAGCAGCAGCAGCTTTTACTGCCATGGCCCACGTTCATTCCCTGGTCGGGAAACAAGATCCTTCAAGCCACATGGTGCAGCCAATAAGAAACAAACTAACAAATAAAATACTGGCTTCTTCCTTCAAGGGTTATTGTGGAGTTGAAATGAATACATGAAATTTTTTAAAACAGTACTTGATGCATATTAAACAATAGAATGTTAATTATTTATAATCATTAATAAGCACTGGCAGGGTGCCAGACATAATAAATGCCATACATACTTTTATCTCACTAATTTTTGAAACAATCCTGATAATCAAGAATTGTTATCTTTCCTATTTTGCTGATTAGACAGGTAAGGTTTGCAGAGACTACGAAATTTGCATAGAGGTCACAAAGCTAATAAGTGGTGTAGGCAGTGTTGGAACCCAAACTCAGACCCTAAATTACTCATTTAACCATGGTGCTGAATTGCTGATACTACGGATTTTCTCAAAAGCTTACAAATTCCATCCTGCCTCACACATACCCCAGCCCTGCCACACACACACACACACACACACACACACACACACACACACACACACACACACACACACACACACACACACACACACACACACACTCTTACACACTTTCCTAGCCCATTCCAGTGAAGAGGTCCAGCACATACTACTTTGTCCTCCTGACCTGAGTCCTTTCCCTTCCCAGGGAAGTTGCAGTTATACACAGACTCTGTCTCAAGGCTCCAGGGCGTTGATCAGCTGTGTGTGTGTGTATGCTCAGTTGCTTAGTATTCTCTGGCAAAGAAGCCAAGGAGTCCTCTTCAAAGAGCTACAGACCTGAGGGAATGACGTGGGGCCTGAACAGAGGAAACAGGAAGAGAAGCTTTGTACATTCAGTTAGGATCATGGGTTTAGGTGAGTATGGACTTGGGACCCAAACAGCCCCGTCAGGATAGGGGTGGGGTAGTTCACAAACCACTGAGCGGGGCTCCCGCCTGCAGAAGGGTCGTATCGGTGCCTGCCTTGTCTGGGTGTTCAGTGCTAACAATGTGAACCAAGTCAGAGAGAGGTCATGAGTTGAGGACACTTCCTTCACTGATTCACCACCTCAATTGTTCAGTTTGGAAGAGACCTTTGATGTCAGGAACTCACTGAGGGATCAAGAGATTACAGCACTTTCCCACATCTGCACAGTTGATGATGAAGTTACTGCTGGAAGGTGGATTTCTTATACCCAGCGTGGACTTTGCCTGGTTGAGTTCACAAACACCAACCCTTCCTGACAATATTAGTTTGGGGCATAAAACTCTTCCTGACAATTAGGACTGCCATGACAATTGTTTTTCCCAAAGTTCTGTGGTCAAATAATTTTGGGAAATACTGAATTAAACAGGGTGAAGTCATTCTTTTTCATAATTGTGAATGTGTTCATGTTTAATCTCTGCTGCTCCCATTCCCAAACCTGTTTGAGAGAACCCTTTGGCAGGAGTGGGGGACGAACATTTGAACACACCTCTGCACAGATAAGGACGTGGAAACCCACTCCAGTGTTCTTGCCTGGAGAATCCCAGGGACGGGAGAGCCTGGTGAGCTGCCATCTATGGGATCGCACAGAGTCGGACACGACTTAGCAGCAGCAGCAGCTGCACAGATATCCCATCAAACCCAGTTGTAGGTGATGCTGACTCGTATATGGTAGCACATTGACTACTAGGAGTGTGTCAAATGGACTGTTTGATGGTGCTGATAATAAAGTCTTATAGTCTTTCTCCAAAATTACTGAAGCTCAACCTCTTTAGGAGAAAAGGAAACACCAAAAAATGTTGTCCCAGAGAGTTTGCAAAGCCTGCTCAGAAAGGAGAATATGGTTCTGCTGAGGAAACAGTTTGATTTACTAGTCAAGAATTATCTTCTTGTCCTTTTTCCACCATAAATGCAATACTGTCTATGAAGCTGGGCAGGCAATCTTTTAATTTCTTTTATAAGGCACCTCGTGATTTCTTCAATGCCTGGTAGTTATTTTTATCCATTCCTCTTGAGTCTAAGAGGTCAGTACCCAGAAGTGACTCACTAAATATTTTTCAGCTTCACCTGCTAGCCAGGCTAAGATGAAATCCTGGACTGTTTTCTAAACATTGGCAACTTGGTTTATCGCAACAGAGTTGAAATTTAAGTGTTTGATTTTCCTGTGTCTCTTCCAAGCACTTCAACTTTCTATCAGCTCAACCCACTTGCCAGCAGCTGCTATGAAAGCGCATTGACTAGAGCCCTCGAAGCAGGACACCCTTAACCCTTGGAAATACATAAACTGTAATTCCCAAGCTGGGAAGGGGAACCACAGTCCCTCCTCTCTCTCTTAGCTTGTGCCATGCACTTGACTTTTGATTTTGGACCACCGGGTAGAGTTGAGATTTGATTGTGGAAAGTGGTAGACTTTCTACTGGAATAATTTATAAAATCTCATACTCACCATTCATTCACTCACTTCTGTCACTCACCAGTCATCCCTTTATTTGAATAACAGATGTGACATGCCCCATGCAGGTAGAGGCTGCCCTAGGTCAGGCAGGCAGCTGACAAACACCAAATCCCCTCTGAGGTGGGGCAGCCCAAAGACTGGAAACATCTTCTTTGCCTTCAGAGTTCTAGTGCCTGGGGCTGGCTATTGAGAGAAGGTCTTCAGTACATACACAGAATGACAGCTAAATCCAGAAAGTTTGATGGGCTTTTGATGAACTCTTTTCCAAGACATTTTCCCATGTGCTTCTTTAGAGGGAATAGCTTAATAGCAATGGTTTTCTGTAGGTGTTAGGTCCTAGCCCAGGAACAAGCAGAACAGAAACTGACATCAGATTAGTGTTTTTTTTTTTCTTTTAACTTTTGATGTTGACATCATATCAGACAATGAAAAATTGCAAGGAAAGTACAAAGGACCCTCAGTTACTCAGAGTCCCCAAGTGTTAACCTTTACTACATTTGCTTTATTCTTCTTTCTCTGTGCACACATACAGACACATTTTTTTCCTGAATTATTTTAATAAGTTACAGATAACCACCATGTCCCTCTACTGCTAAATATGTCACTGTGAAATACTTCCTAAGAAAAAGGGCATGCTCTCATGTAGCCCCAGTACAATGATCAAAAGCAGGACATTAGCACTGATTTAATGCTATGCTATGCTAAGTCACTTCAGTCGTGTCCGACTCTGTGCGACCCCATAGACGGCAGCCCAACCAGCTCTGCCGTCCCTGGGATTCTCCAGGCAAGAACACTGGAGTGGGCTGCCATTTCCTTCTCCAATGCATGAAAGTGAAAAGTGAAAGTGAAGTCACTCAGTCACATCCGACTCGTAGCGACTCCATGGACGGCAGCCCACCAGGCTCCTCCATCCCTGGGACTCTCCAGGCAAGAGTACTGGAGTGGCTTGCCATTGCCTTCTACTACCTAATCTACAGGCCTTATTCAGATTTCATCAGTTGTAGCAATAATGACCTGTTACCAAAAGATCATGCATTGCATTCATTGTCACGTCTCTTTTGTCTTCTATAATCTGTAATAGTCCTGCAGTCTGTCTTTGTTTTTTTTTTCCTAAAGTTACATTTTGGAAAGAGTACAGACCAATTGTTTTGCAAAATACCCCTTAAGTTGTATTTGACTGATGTTGCCTCCTGCTTCAATCCAGATAATACTCTTTGACAGAAAAATCACAGAAGTGATGCCAAGTTCCCAGTGCACCACCTCTGAGGCTATTGACTAGTCTCACGGTATTACTCTTACTCGCAGTATTACCCTTGGTTATTTGATTTTGGTGCTGTGACCCAGGTTTCTCCACTGTAAGGATACTATTTTACCCCAAGCACGTATAGAGGAGCTATTGGGGTTGGCCAAATGAGTTCATTGGTATGATGTTATGAAAAACCTAAACAAACTTTTTGGCCAGTGCCAATACTTTGAGATTAAACATCCCATTCTCTTCAGGTTTTTACCCACTGGTCTAAACATCTGTTGATGATTCTTGCTTGAGTCAACTATTACGGTGATGGTTGTCTAATGGTGATTTCTATAATTCTGTTTGTTAGCAGGCTTTCTACTTGTAAGTCAGAGCTCTCCTTTTTTAGATTTATATCCTGAGGATTCACAGATCCTTGTTTTAGTGTATTATACTCCTTTGTGTTTGCACTTGCTGTGATGCTCCCATTGTTCCAGATTGGGCCAGTAGGACGCGTACAAGCTGGTCCTGTGTCCATTGACCTGTGCGTGTCATTCTTTAAGATCACCACTATTCAAAGGCAGCCCTTTCCAGCTGAGTTGAGCCTCTTTCTGTATTCCTTGACTTCCTAATGAATGCTCAGTTAATTTCTCTGCCTGGTTGCACAACTCCTGCAACCTTACCCTCCCACCCCTGGCCTCCTCATTTCTCCCCACCTCCATCACCAACCCCCTTGTGGAACCGGATTTTCCAGCAAAAATACTTGACTAGTAACTGATGGGGTCTTAGCATGACCATCTTCAAATACAGGACTGTTTAATTTCAAC
Organism: Tragelaphus eurycerus; assembly: GCA_935064755.1. NCBI lineage: Eukaryota > Metazoa > Chordata > Mammalia > Artiodactyla > Bovidae > Tragelaphus > Tragelaphus eurycerus. The sequence goes on along the minus strand of CAKXYN010000004.1, from coordinate 30,075,087 downwards.
CCTAAACACAGGACAAGAGTCAACCTCCAGCACAGGACTCCAGAAGGGGCAGGCGCCGAAGTGGGTGGACACACCGTCCTAATGGTGTTTGCTTTTCTCCTATGGAAACCAGATGATGGTTGCTTTGCCCTTTGCTTCTCTGTTGCTCTTTTATACTCCAAAGACAAAGCAAATTCTGCTTCTGCTCCATAATAAAGGGCACTGGACAACTGAGTTCTCACCTCTGACCCAGCTGTTGTCACAGTGACAGGGAAGGAAAGAAGACAAACTGCCCATTTTGAACTTAGTCTTACTTCAAAAGAATAGATTTTTTTCCCCCGTTTCCATGGGAAATGGACATGGAATATTTCCTTTTTGTACCTGGAAATGGGAGACCTCACTAAAAGCAAGATAAAGGTGTGGGAGTGACACATGAAAAGAGAAATAAATCAGATTTGATGTTAGGAATCATCATATATGGAAGAATCATTGTAGACACAAGCAGGCAGGGGTTGGGTGTAAATGCATTAGTCCCCACCCTTTTCGTCAGCAGTCACTCAACCTTGGACCTTAGAGCCTGTCTCACTGGGAGAAGGAATGTCACTGCAAAAGGGAACACAGGATGGCGAGGTGTGAGCGTGGGCAGAACCTCCAACCAGGAAGAGGCACCGGGCTGGGGAGAGGTACAGGGCATGGCCCTCGGGTACAGGACTAGGTCTGTAGGAAACCCAAGAGTGCACCCTAAAGGGAGGCAGTGAAAGGCGGAGGGGCTGGGGAGGATCATCAAAACACCTTTTATAATGACATGGCTTTGAAGAAAAATACAGATCCTGTGGTTTTCCAGGGAGGTGGGCGGGGAGGGACGGGTAATGTGAAAGCCACAGGTGACTTGTCAGTTCTCTATGAAATAGAGAAGTTGAATCTCAGCAGTCAACTCAGTGCCCGGCATGGCTGAGAGTGTGGCCAAAGCCGCAGGGGCCGAGGGTGGGGCCAGGTCCACCTTGGTCAGCCTGGGAGACACTGGGAAAGCAAGATGGTGCTCAAGATCAGCCTCTTGTGTTCTTTCTTCTGTTCAGAAGGAAACCTTCCCACCTACAACACTTGAACCCATGATCCTAAAGTCGACCTGACATTGTTCAGTGATTCACACCTCCCAGTTGCTTCAGTCACAGTATTAAGACTGCGGTCTGCCCTCTCTCAAACACTTCAAAGCCTGTTTTTTTTTTTTTTTTCTTTGACTTTTTCTTGCCTCCTATCCTCTTGACTTTTTAAAAAACAGATTCCAAGATAAACAAAGATACTGCCAGTATGGAAAGGGGCTGGATTTTAGAGTAGGTTGTGGAGATGGAGGGAGGGGAGGGGGTGATGGCAGGGAGGAGGGTAGAGGGGGCTCTTGAACAGATTTATCAAGCTGACATACGAATTAGTCACAGAAAATGGAAATAAGTGGGGAGCGGAGGCTGGAAACAAAACCCTGGGCTTGGAAAATGGAGTAATTCCATTGAGAGTGCTTTGCAAAAGGAAAAGGTTGTACACATGCTGCTGGCTAAGCCCGCTGTGATTTCTGTCTTGCCGAACTCTTGTTGCACTTGGGGTATGTGTCTTTCAGTTGGTGCCACAGTTGATAGAAATATACCATTTGGTCCTTATTCTGGAAACGGGTATAACTTGGTACGGTTAATGCTCTTGTTTGTATGCATATGTCATGGCAACTAGAGTACTTCTTCCTTAGGTGGAAAGTTTCTTTCTTTTTTTTTTTTTTTTAAACATGCTGTATCCAGACAGAGCTGAGTAATAAGTATATGCTTATTATGAATGTTAACTCGTATAATCCCCAACAATGCTATGTGGTAGATACATTATTATCCCCATTTATAGATGAAATAGCTGAGGCCCAGAGTTACAGGGCAGAGCTGATCATCCAGGGGCCAGAACCAGATCATCCAAACAGTCTCCTCATCTCAAATCTGTAATCACGTATGCAAAGACTTTGGGTTTTTGTTTGTTTGTTTGTTTGTTTTTTGTCATATGAGGTAGCAGTCATAAGTTTCAGAGATTAGGATGTGGATACTGGATATCTTTGGGGAGGGAGGTGGTGTAAAACTACTTCCCTCTAGATTTATCAACCAGCCAATCTATATTTCTTAAATGGTACTGGTCATTTTCTCTGTAGTTAAAGGCTTATGAAGTAGAATCCTTGGAAATCCATTCATGATTGAAAGAAGGAAGGAGAGAGAACAGAGAAGGCAGTGACACAGCCAACAATGAGTGGTCCCTGAGACTTCGCTGAAGTCCAGTGGTTAAGACACCAGGCAGGCTTCCACTGCAGGGGGCACAGGCTTGATCCCTGGTCAAGGAGCTGAGATCCTGCATGCTGAGTGGCAGGGTCAAAAAACAGAGGAAAAAAAAACCCAAAACCACAAAATAAAAACAATAAGTGATCCCTCTCTCTCTCTAGCACATGCATCTTATGGAGACAACGGGACTGGGGCTTTCCATTCTGTCATTGGCTTGTCTGCTTCAAGTTGGTAACTATTAGACGTGAAGGATGACTTAAAGATTCTTCCATGCTAATTTCTAGGATTTTCAGAGAAAGGACCAGAACAGCATGGTTGGTTTTTACATGAAGAGAAGGTTTCATTCAAAGGGCAATCTTGAGGGGAAAAAAATGTAACTTGGGAACGGGCAGGGGACAGAAGGCAGGCGGGCAATGAAAGCAGCACAGAGGTCAGTCCATCCACCACCCGGAAGCCCGAAGGGGCGTGTCTCTGAGCTGCCAGAGAGTGGAGTCCATGCTTTGTGATGGGAAAGGCAAAACAGGAGCAGTTTAGTCCACATAAAGCTTGTGATGATGACTCAACTGTAACCTCCATGGGTCTGTAACATGGAACATGGATCTGTAGCCAGGATCAACTGCCCTATCCTGACGTCCTCTAGTGCTGTGCTAAGTCACTTCAGTGGCATTCTACTCTTTGCAACGCCATGGACCATAGCCCACCAGGCTCCTCTGTCCATGGGATTCTCCAGGGCAAGAATACTGGAGTGGGTTGCCATGCCCTCCTCCAGGGGATTTTCCTGACCCAGAGAATCAAACCCACATCTCTTACATCTCCTGCATTGGTAGGCTAGTTCTTTACTACTAGTGCCACCTGGGAAGCCCAGGACATCCTCTAGTACTGAAACCCCTGGGCAAGGAAGCCTCTCTGCTCTCTTGTACCGCCTACTGCTGCACCAGGGGTAAACACCCTGGTTAAGTCCAAGTTCCATGGAGAAGGCAATGGAAGAAAACACACGGGTCCTTTTCAATCCCACCTTTCTCTCTCTGGCATTGGTTAACCTGTTTTCCCTCATTTACAAAATGGAGATGACATATATAACTCCCAGAGTCAGGGAAAGGTCTGGCACAGAGACAAGTGGCAATAAGTGTTTGCGAATACTGAATCGGTGATTTTAGATATGCGAAGGTATTCCAGGTAACCAGTGTCCGCCCTACTCACATGTTATCCTTTTCCAAAAAAACAGTGACTCTACTGACTTTGAGTATCTAGGAAAGAAAAAGCAAACAATTCCTATTTAAATCTCATTCAGCTGCCCGGGCCCAGTCCAGATGGCAACCACCTGCAGCTAGCCATTTCCACTCTCTGCACAGATGAGGCACCTCAGCCAGAGAGGAGCAGAAGTCTCTGGCCAGGATGGGGCTGGAGAGCACAGCCCGCGTGGTGGAGGTGCCTACCTGCCTACGGGTGTCCTCAGTGATGTCTGACTCTGCGGCCCTATGGGCTATAGCCTGCCAGGCTCCTCTGTCTATGGGATTCTCCAGGCAGGAATACTAGAGCAGGTTGCCATTTCATCCAAAAGCAGATCTTCCCGACCCAGGGTTGGGACTGTCGTCTCCTGCTTTGACAGATGGATTCTTTACCACTGAGCCACCTGGGAAGCCTCTGTGAAGGTTCAGCTTCCCTTATATCTTAAACAGCTCTCAGCCCTGAGAGCGTGACCTGGTTCCCCTGGGTCACAGTGTCTTTGATGATTGCCTTTCCTTGGTTTGCTCTGACTTCTTGGCTACCTTACAGTTTGTCCATTCCTCCTGAAGAAAAAGGAAAGAAGGATAGCTTGATTCATCTTAGAATACAAAAGGAAAATCCCAAAGTAGTGAATGAAATAAATATTGAAGATTTTTGTCTTACTAAAGCAGCTTATTGTAGGTGTTGGCATTCTAAGACATTTTTTGCCTGTGAGGGTTCACATAATAAACACAGTGAATTGACAGGCTATGATGTGTGTTCACTAATACCGAATAAGAACTATAATAGTAATGAATTAGGATGGAATACAATTGTGTGCTATCAAATCTTAGGACAGTATTTTTTCATTCTTTATTTATAGAAGATCTTTCAAACGGTAGTCTTAATTATTGCTAGTAGTTGAATGATTATTTCTGTCAATTTATTTTCTTGTTACACCACTGTTTATATTTGATACTCCATATATTCAGTCATTGATATAGAATTAAATTGTGCAGCTCCTTCATTCTGACTGCAAAGAAACCAGTCTTCCTACAATGAAACCAACAATTTTTATTAAAAAAAAATAAAATGTCATTCACTCTTCTCTTTTTTTTTTTTCCCAGATGATAACAAAAAGTAATCCAGATGGGGTGCAGGTGCTGTAAAATGATACAAAGGTAAAGTTGAAAAAATGGGAAATTGTGATTACCACGAAGGCACTTTTAAATATCCTGCATGGATTCAATGCCATTTTCCAGCTTGGGGCATGACTAGCATTGCCAGGAAGTTAAGAGTTTGGAACCACATTATTATTTAAAAGAACACAGGGGCTGGATTTTTTTAAATTTTTTATGCAGTTCTCCAAGCATGTTGGGAACTCTGTCATTCTCTGAGGCTGAATTTGGTTTGGGTTGAATTTACATTTCTCCAGAGAGTTTCAGTGCAAAGAAAAGCTTGGATTTTAGAAGATGCCTGAAATGGTATCACTGAAAATAAATCACCCCAGTCATGTATGTGCCTTTAATTTTGTCCAGATTCTATTTCATAAAAATTTGGACATGAATATAATTCTATATAAAATAAAGGGGGAAAATTAGCTGATCATTTTGCTTCCATAACAAAACTACCTTTATTCTGTTAATTCTATCCCATATCTGTATCTATGTGTGTATACATAAATAGGTATAAATATATACATATACATGCCTACATACATATATCATTTTTTCCACTATAGTTATAATTTAATGTTAGGTGCCATTCAAAAGAATTTATTGTGAATAATTTTGATGCTAGTCCAGACTTCACAATTGTTACACGGAAATGGCATCACTGAAAATAAATCACTGCAGTAATGTTAGTGACTACATACTATTCCATTGAGGTGTTGTGGCATCAGTTCTTAACCACTTATTTTCCTATTGTTGAATGTTTGTTTTATTTATTTACTTTTTGTTTGTATTTAAATTTCATGACCCACTTTGTTCTTTACCTTTTTCTTGACCTTTTTTTAACTCCTTCTTAAGATCTGTTTCCAGTTGGTAGACCACTTTTATACCAACTGTATCTACTTAATTGTTGCTGCAATTAAGTCCTGTCAGACTCTTTGCGGCCCCATGGACTGCAGGACGCCAAGCTTCCCTGTCCTTCACTATCTCCCAGAGTTTGCTCAGATTCATGTCCAATATCTATTTAATTAGGTACACATAAGAAAAGACGCATGCTGAGAGGGATTGGGGGCAGAAGAAGGGGACAACAGAGGATGAGATGGCTGGATGGCATCACTGACTCAATGGATGTGAGTCTGAGTGAACTCTGGGAGTTGGTGATGGACAGGGAGGTCACAAAGAGTTGGACACGACTGAGCGACTGAACTGATCTGAACTGAACTGATAGGCTTAAAAGAGTAATCATGGAAATTAAGTTAACAGGAACCATAGACCAGCAGCAGAGCCTGTAGTAGAAATATTAATAATGGAAGTTAGTTATTAATAAAGTTAATACTTGACTGATCTTCCTTCTTCTCATCCTAGCTATCTCTTCGATCCAGTTCACGTGCCCTCCCCTGGTTACGTTAACGAAGTAAACAGCTGCAAGTTAGATGAAGAGGACACTCTTAAATTGAAAGACAAACAGAGCAGCGAAATCCTGGTGCACAAGGGTGACCCTCCGAATGAGGGCTCCAAGAGGACTGCAAGCGGGAGCGGAACAGCTGCTCCGCAGGAGCCCTGCTGGCCGCCCCGAGGACCGCTCCTCTCGGGGGATTCTGTGGGGGGACCCTGTGCCGAGAAGACTGGCGGGGCCATCAATGGCCTCGGCCCCGCTGCTGTCCTGCAGCTCACTGGTGAGCCGGGCCCCCCTCAGGGGGCCAGAGACTCCCGGGCTAGTCCTGCAAGCAAAGGTCACCCGACCCAGCCCTTCCTTGAAGGAGGCAGTGCCAGGGAGCTGGACTGCATGCAGCTGGCCTCGGGAGAGACGCAGGTCATGGGAAATGGGGACTCCGGTGCGCCATCCACGGCCGGGCTTGCAGCCTGGGAAGTCCCAGCCCATGTCCTCCAGATACCCACCCCGGACTACCCTCCGCTTTGCGGCTCAGCTGAAGACAACGCTGATCACGTTGATCACCAAGAAAAGGACCGTCTTTTCAAGATCCACTCTGAGAAGGAGCCCCAGGAGGGTGTTCACCCCCCGGCAGGGGAGTGTGGTTTGAATATGCCCTTCTCCGTAAAGAGAAGCTGGGATTCATTAAATGAGGCGGTGACAACTGAAATCCCAAGTGTCTACTTTGACAGAGGCGATCCTGCTCAGGACGTGCCTGTGGTCGATTCGAGAAACGGGTGGGAGGAGGCCCCTGGCTCCACCGGAGACGGGAGCTGGGAGACGGCGGATGAGGACGCAGAGGTGGCCGAAGCCCTCGCGGCCTTAGAAGCAGCTACTGCGGGGGAAGATATGGATGAGGCCGAGTAGGGGAGGGGATTCTCCAGGCAAATAAGCTAGTGATGATCTGGTCACACGGGGCTGGGTTTGCTCCTAAAACCCAGAGCTGATAAATGCAGCATATACGGCTGCAGCCTTACAGGGGGTTGACACCCAGCACCAGTTCTGATGGATGTGAGCATCAGTGCCATGCTGCATGTTCACTATGAAGAGTACCACCGTCTAGATGGGCTAAAACTCAAGAGACTGTAAGTCAGAGTGGACCACCGTGCTGGTGTCCACAGAACATGCAGACCTTAAACACCCTGCTGGCCAGCCTGCACAACTCCTGCAGAACGTGTGGTGCGGGTGTTCGTGAGAACGCCCTGGAATCCCAGCGCTTAATCCCAGGGGCAGAGATTCACCGGACATTCTGTTTGAGTGTAAAATTCCTTGCCTTGCTTTTGAGAGCCAAACATTATACCCAGTCAGGGAAAGGTAACTACCCCCACTTAAAGTGCCTAATGTACCCCCCCCCCCCCCCCCCCCCCCCAGAGCATGGCTTACCTTCAGGGACAATCACCCAGGGAACTGATCACTAACCACTTGTTGGACAGAGAGTAGAGCTTGGCAGCTTTCAGGGTGGAGCAGGAGCTGCCTATAAACAAATGGTTAGTCATTAGCTGTGATATCAGACCACCTTGACCTTAACTTTTTTACATTATTACTTTTTCATCTCCTTTGGGATTGGGGAGTTTGGTCAAAAGACTCCCTTTGTTTAAAATTCCGGTTTTTAAGTTTGTGAGATTTGGAGCAGCAAAGAGATAGATGGAGTGTTTTGTGCCATGTAATGTCTGATTGTGATTAAACAATAACAACATATGTGTCTGAGTGTCTTAAGTCAATAGTGCTTCTAATTTTCCCAGACTGAGTATTAGTGACCCTTGATGTTTCTTTCAATTTAAAGAGATAGACTATTAAATTACAGCTGAAGAGGAGACTAGATTGATTTGCCAAAAATGACTTTGACTCTGTCCCTGCAGGTCAAACTCTTGATGGCATGACTACCTGTGCAGCTCTTACTTTAAAGATGAGTAGCCCTTCCTGGGTTTCAGCCATTTTGACATGGCTCAATGGAGAATGTAGGGGACGGTCAAGACTATCTAGAAAAGTATAGATATGGAGGATTCCTTATTATAGTGTTTCATAACACAACCTCTGAAATCTGACTCAGTTTGGTTGGATTTCCACCTTTGCCATGTAACCTGGGACAAGTAATATATCCTTTCTATTTGCCCATCGGTTAAGTGACAACAATAATAATAAGTATTTATAGAGATTGTCATAATACCATTGCTCCATTTGGTTATTATTTAACATAAAACATGATTTCTGAGCCTAACAGACACATTTCCCTGGATTTGCTTGATAACAAGCCATGTCTACATACAGTGTCACTCCAAGCTTTCAAAGACTAAACTGTTGGCATTGCTAATTGGATTGTAGATGTGTTTGCTATTTAGTACACCAAAAGCTTAATGTTTCAAAGTGGTTCCTTCAACAATTTCCCAAGTGTATCTGTTGTGATTAGGTCCAGCTGTATATAAAGTATTTTATAAAAACAGGGGTTTACTTATCTTTTATGTAAAAGACGGGGAAGGCAATGGCACCCCACCCCAGTACTCTGGAGATAGAAATCCAGGCTGGCAGAGGACTCCGTGGTATCAGTGACTTGTGTTCTATCGTTTGGCTTACTTCTCAAGATAACTGCCTGGTCCACAGTGACTGCTGGGGCTCCAGTCATTACATTTGCTTTCCATTTGGAAAAAAGAATAACAGGTCAGAAGATCTCACTCCCTCTCTAGTAAGGACCTTCTAGAGGTAATTCAGCATTCCACTTTTACCTCATTGACCAACATCTGGTTACTTGGACACATTCAACTGCCAGAGAGGCTGGAAAACTTACCTTTCTAGCTATGAGCATGGCTTTCCCAAATAAGTTCAGGATTCAGTTACCGAGAAGGGAGAGAATGAACACTGAGTTTTGAGATTGTCTGTTTACAATATGCCACATCAGGTCCTCAAAACACAAAAGCCTGGTCCTCAAAACACAAAGAGCCAATTTACAAGAGATTGAAAGATAATTGTTTTCATTTAGTGTGACACGGAAAAGGTCTAAACCTTTGATCCAAGGGGAAAGGAGAACTGGACAGCTGCATACCAACTTCCCACTGGTATCTCCAAAACAGAAGGATGAAAAAGAAAAATCTGACAAGGAAAAGGTAAGATGAGGTATTTCTGCAAATAAGTCTTTTTTCTGGGCACAGAAGCATACTTCTGTGTTTACATGTGGACCTAATTTTACATTTTAAGACTGCTGCAGAGTTCATCATGATTAATAACTCTAAAGTTGTTAAGATTATTTTTATGTGAACAACTGCTTCAAAAAGGTTAACAGATGACCAAGAACTTCAAGTGCTTTTTTAAAAGCAGCCTGGGCCCCTTTACCTCTATCCCAACATCCAGGCTCCACCAAAGGATGTCCAAGGAAAAGCCAGAATCTTTAGGTTGAAAAGAAACCCCAGATTTTAGCTTCATCCCCCACCTTGTCTAGCAGCTGAGACTCCTGCTCTGTGTAACATCCTTCTGCAGCCTGGTGGCGCCCCTTATCAAAAGTGATGCTGATGATACTGATTCTTTTCAAACATTCTCGACAGCGTGGCAGCACCGACGCACACTGAATGTCAGGCACTGACTGTGAGTAGAAGTGGACATCACCGTCCCCACGATCTTAGGAAACTGCATCACGTGGATATCTACCAAGTTAAATCTTGATTTTGATATAAAGTTATTTCTATATTACATCCAGTTTTCTCTAGCTAAGAGGTTACATTTCACTTTTTACTGGGGAAAGTTTAACCATCATATAAACGTGAAATTAGATGTTTCCCCCCAGTTTCCAAGACAGATGGTAGCATATTGTTATAGTTGTCAAACCAGATTCGGAAAGGAATGAAGAGAATTTGAGTTCCTTAGCACACACCCCAGAGAAGGCAATGGCACCCCACTTCAGTACTCTTGCCTGGAAAATCCCATGGACAGAGGAGCCTGGAAGGCTGCAATCCATGGGGTTGCTGAGGGTCAGACACGACTGAGCGACTTCACTTTCACTTTTCACTTTCATGCATTGGAGAAGGAAATGGCAACCCACTCCAGTGTTCTTGCCTGGAGAATCCCAGGAACAGGGGAGCCTGGTGGGCTGCCGTCTATGGGGTTGCACAGAGTCGGACACAATTGAAGTGACTTAGCAGCAGCAGCAGCAGCAGCAGCAGCACACACCCATTTGTCCACACTCAGTAACTATTAGCCACTCACCATTTTCCTCTTTAGCCCCTCCTCTGCCCTGACCTTAAGGGCAAGATTATCTCTTTTCTTCTTTATTTTGGCCACACCACATGTTTGTGGGATCTTAGTTCCTCAACCAAGGATGGATCCTGTGCCCCCTGCAATGGAAGTGCAGAGTCTTAACCACTGGACCACTAGGAAAGTCAGGCTTTTTTAAACTGAAGTATAATTGATGTACAATAATATATGTTTCAGATGTACAAAGTTATTTTAAAATTTTAAAGGTTATATTACATTTGTAGTTATGACTATTATAAAAGATTGGCTATATTCCCTGTATTGTTCATTATGTCCTTGTAGCTTATTTTATACAGAGTAGTTTGTACTGCTTAATTCCCTATTCCTATCTTGCCTGCCCTCTCCCACACCCCTTCTCATCTTAGCTCTTCATCAGTATCTCCCAGTGGGAGGCCTTAGGAAGAATGAAGGAGGCACCAAATGCAAGTATGTGAGCACAGATCTGACTTCCTTAGTTTTGTCATCTGTGTGCAGACATAGGAATGTGGCCCCTGGCCTTGAACTTTATTCACCAATGGGACTCCTATTTGTCCAATGAGTCTATATGATGAAATTGTGGGAATTCTTGCTTTCTGCTCTTTTTTTTTTTTTCCAGATTAAACCTCATTCATTTTAAAACCTGCTATTTTAGAGTTGGTAATGATTAAAGAGACAAGCTGGCATTTATTTTTTATGGTAGACACTGTCTCTGTTAATTTATGGAGATAAATTACTCATTCATTTGTTTACTAAGCTCGTAAGTTCCCCCAATGTGTTAGTTTACAGTAGACATGTAACCGGAAAAGGCAATGGCACCCCACTCCAGTACTCTTGCCTGAAAAATCCCATGGATGGAGGAGCCTGGAAGGCTGCAGAACACGGGGTCACTGAGGGTCAGACACAACTGAGCAACTTCCCTTTCACTTTCATGCATTGGAGAAGGAAATGGCAACCCACTCCAGTGTTCTTGCCTGGAGAATCCCAGGGACGGGGGGAGCCTGGTGGGCTGCCGTCTATGGGGTCACACAGAGTCGGACACGACTGAAGTGACTTAGCAGCAGCAGCAGACATGTAACAGGCTAACTGTTGAAACACCCTCAAGCACTCTAAGAAACAACATTTTAGGAAAATCTATTAAATATGCCCATTATGCATGATTCTTACCTACACATTCAAGCTAGGTGCTTGGCACTGACTATTAGCATTTTTTCCCAACTAAAGTGACTATAGTAAATACCTTTTGCCTAGATCTAGGATAGTGTGGGCACAAAGTGAGAACTCAGGACATTATTTGTTGAATAAAAGACTAAAAGCTCTTCACATATAGTGGAAGAGACATCATGCAGCTGATTAAGATTCTGAATGCTAATTATTTGATTGGGATATGTTGTGATAAAGGTATGAATGCAGGGGTGTGGAAGCACTGTGTATATGAATATGACCCAAAAAATTATTATTCACCTTCCTCACTCAGGGTCTTCTCTGGTGGCTCAGATGGTAAAGAATCCGCCTGCAATGCAAGAGACCTGGGTTCAGTCCCTGGGTTGGGGAGATCCCCTGGAGGAGGGCATAGCAACCCACTCTAGTATTCTTGCCCGGAGAATCCCATAGATGGAGGAACCTGGCAGGCTATAGTCCATGGGGTCACAAAGAGTCAGACACGACTAACGTTTTCACTTCCTCGCTCAGATGGCCCTTCTCCATTTGAATAAGGAGGCTGCTTGGTGGTCATTGGGAAGATGCGGGTGGAGCGGAACTGAGGATCCAGTGGAAGTTTGGTCTCCATCATGAGAGCAGGTTACCCTGAGGAACCTACACCCAAATTGAGACAAAAACCTTAAGAAAACCAATGTTTGGGGCCAAGCAGTAGGAAACTTGGCTGACCACACTTTTCAGTCATCTTGAATTCAATCTTTCAAATCCCGGAGAGGCAAGAAAAGAAAGAATGTATGTCTGTGACTCGAGACTCTGATGTCACTTTTCTCTTGGCTCCTCATGTTAGAAAAAGTACACAGGGGTTGACTCTGCAGTTAAAACCCCTGCAGCCTTGGGTGGTGACCTCCAAGTGTTCAAAGGTTCTGACCACACAACGCAGGCTGGGCACTCACGCTCATCCACTTCTTTTTTAATCGACCTAGGGTGGAATTAGCCTGTGCCTCTTGCTCATTGTATGACCTTGGGTTTAAGTTTCTTAACCTTTGCGTGCCTGAGTTTCCTCATCTGTGAAATGGGGATCACTACTGCCTGTCCAGTGGAAAGCAGACATTCTCAAATTTGAGTGTGCTTGTTTTACGAAAGCAAGTTTCTGGGTCCCAGCTCTCAGAGACTTGGATTCAGCAGGTCTTGGGTGAGGCCCCGGCATCTGCAGTGTAGATGCGGATATTTCTCCAGCCACATTGGAGACACACGGAGACCAGAGCGGGACTTGCTTCATCTTTTTGATCTTGCACCAGCTATCAATAAAAAAAGTGATACTCCTACCCCTAATAGAAGTAAGTTTACAAATAAATGTTCTGTCCTCTTGTACTGCTTCATATACTTTCTAGAGCTGGGAGATACTGGAGGACAGAGGAGCCTGGAAGGCTGCAGTCCATGGGCATGCAATGAATAGGGCATGACTTAGCAACTGAACAACAACAACATTAAGATAACAAATATCAATCCATTCATCCCACACCCCTGGGTTATGTGAAACCTACTTTGAAAACCCCTGATTTAGAAGCTCAAATGAACTATGTATAAAAACACTCTAAAGAGACAAAACTGGACTAAGATTTTCGACAAGATACATAGCCTACCTATGCATGTGACCATACACTTAGAATAGAATACAAGCAAATGTGAACGCACACCTCAATACCACTCTGAGCTTAGTTTTTTGGAAGACTTCTGTATTTTCTGCTTTTAACCATTTTGGAATAGTTAATACACAACAAGGGTAAAATATGACCCAGAGACCAGAAGATAGACAAAGAATTTTACTCATATGCCTTATCAGAATTACACATTCCCAATTCACATGACTGACCAAGCTAATTAGAGTATTTGCTGAGTGAGGATCTTGCTATTTTAAAAACAAAACCATGAAGTTTTCCCTTGACACCAGTTACTAATCTTAAAAAAAATCCCACAAAAATAATTTCATTTCTAGGTCCTACTCAATCCCTTTTAAATTCTCCAAAATAGTCCTAAAGCCATCCAGATTGGCACATATAAACCTTGGTTCTTATATAAACAAGTGAAGATTTTTACAGGCCAAAGAGAGTTGCTGGTCTCTTCTCATTAACTACTGTACTCTCCCTGTCTTAAATGTTGATGCCTAAAACAGGATCAAAAGTTTTTAATCACCCATTTATGAAGCCATGTGATCAAAGGTTCCGAGATCTTCATGACATCAATCATTGGGCAGGAGACAAACTAAAGACTGTTACAGCATTTAAATTAAAAGTTATAGGTGAAAATTTTATAACAAAAAAAGTATCTGCAAAGACACTTTCAAAATAATTTGCCAAATCATACAATTATTGATACAAAAATTTGATTGAGTAAGAATTTCTGAGAGCCATCAAGTTATGATTTTTGGTTTCTCGTTTTTCAATTTTCTTAAGTTTTTTTTTTCTTTTTTAAATTTATTGTTCTTGCTGTTGTTTAGTCACTAAGTCATGTCTGATTCTTTTGTGACCCTTGGACTGTAGCCCGCCAGGCTCCTCTGTCCATAGGATCTCCCAGACAAGAATACTAAAGTGGGTTGTCATTTCCTTCTCCGGGGATCTTTTCGACTCAGGGATCAAACCCACGTCTCCTGCAATGGCAAGAGGATTCTTTACCACTGAGCCACCAGGTAACTTTTTAAATTTATTTTTAATTGGAGGATAATTGCTTTACAATGTTGTGCTGGTTTCTGCCATACAACACCGTGAATCAGCCACAGGTCTACATATGTCCCCTCCCTCTTAAACTTTCCTCCCATCTCTTCCACTGCATCCCACCCCTCTAGGTGGTCACAGAGCCCTGGGTTGAGCTCCCCGCGTCATACAACAAATTCCAACTGGCTATCTATTTTACATATGGTAATGGATAGTCCCTTGGACTGCAAGGAGATCCAACCAGTCCATCCTAAAGGAGATCAGTCCTGGTTGTTCATTGGAAGGACCGATGTTGAAGCTGAAACTCCAATATTTAGGCCACCTGATGTGTAGGGCTGACTCATTGGAAAAGACCCTAATGCTGGGAAAGATTGAGGACAGGAGGAGAAGGGGACTACAGAGGATGAGATGGTTGAATGGCATCACCGACTCAATGGACATGGGTTTGGGTGGACTCCGGGGGTTGGTGATGGACAGGGAGGCCTGGCGTGCTGGTTCATGGGGTCTCAAAGAGTCGGACACGACTGAGTGACTGAACTGAACTAAACTGAATGGATATGTTTCAATGCTACTCTCTCAATTCATCCACCCTCCCCTTCCTCCACTGTGTACAAGTCTAGTCTCTATTTCTGCATCTGTATTGCTGCCCTGAAAAATAGTACTATGTTCATCAGTACCATGTTTCTAGATTCCATATATACAGGTTAACACACGATATTTGTTTTTCTTTTTGACTTACTTAATTCTGTATAACAGCTTCTAGGTTCATTTACCTCACTAGAACTGACTCAAATTCCTTCCTTTTTATGACAGACTAATATTTCATTATATATATGTATGACAACTTCTTTATCCATTCATCTGTCATGGAGATCTGGATTACGTCCATGTCCTGGCTATTGTAAATAGTGCTGCAATGAACATTGGGATACATGTATTTTATAAAATTGTGGTTTTCATAGGGTATATGCCCAATAGTGGGATTGCTGGGTCGTATGATAGTTTTATTCCTAATTTTTTTTTAAGAATTCTCCATACTATTCTCCACAGTGGCTGTATCAATTTACATTCCCACCAACAGTACAAGAGGATTCCCTTTTCTCCACATCCTCTCCAGCACTTATAGGTGCAAATATAGCTTAACTTAAAAAATTTATTAAGCAGTTATCATAGTTTAAGTTCTACATATGCATTATCTTGCTTAAGTCTACCATAACCCTATGAGTTGTAGGTATGGTTATCCCCATTTCACAGATGGAGAAATGGAGGCTCAAAAAAAGCTATCTAACTCATCCACGGTCACACAGTCAGCAGCAGAATCTCAACTGAATTCAGACTGATCAATAAGCTGGTCCATTATAGGAATATATAATATAGTACCACCTCTCATTGGAGACAGCTTGTTGCCATCAGGCTAAAAGAAGAGCTGAATCAAAACCAAGGAGGTGGAGGTGAGGACATCCAGTTTTAGAAAAGTAAGTGTTAGTCGCTCAGTCATGTCCAACTCTTTGTGACCCCATGGACTGGGGCTCGCCAGGCTCTTCTGACCATGGGATTCTCCAGGCAAGAATACTGGAGTGGGTAGCCATTTCCTTCTCCAGGAGATCTTCCCAACCCAGGAACTGAAACCAGGTCTCCTGCATTGCAGGCTCTTCACAGTGTGAGCTCCCAGGGAAGCCCTCTCTTAGAAAAGTAAAATTACATAAACTGTCAATTAGTAAAGAAAGTGGCTTCTTTTTTTTAATGGTTCTGAGGAAGAGTTTAATAATGAATTGAAAAGTTAGTCAAGGCCTTATCTGTAAAATTCTGATGTTGTCTACTATTAATGATATTTATATTTTAGTGATGACATGAATGACCAATGCAAAGTGCCGTGAGAGCCCTTTCCTCGGTTTTGTCACCTGTAGAATAGAAGTGGTGGCCACGCCTCCCTTGGTCTGTAATGAACTTACAGAAGACACAGAATATAAGGGGCTTAGTGCACACTCAGCACCAGGTAAATAGTCAATGGAAGCTGTGGCTGTATTATCCAGTGAAGGTTATCTCACACTGGACCACTTTTTTATTAGTAGCACTTACACTTTTGTTAATAACTAAATTCTGATTTCTGTGACTACTGAAGCTTTCTGCACCACCACTTCTATTAATATTGAACAGTTTCTAAACTAGATAAATCCTTTTCTACCTACATCACTAACAATCATCTCAAGGCAAACATGCACACTGGAGGCACTACAAATTTAATATATTTTTATTCTCATCATTATCATTTATTTTATTTTCATCCTTTAACCATTGGAGAATACACAGTAATTTACGCCTAGTTCCAATTTTAAGTCATGCGGTTTGAGGCATTAAAACTGACTTTTTCTTTTATCCTCCCTTGCCACAAATGCATCTACATTAAATAAAATGCACTTTTAGTACAAGATAGAAATCTTCAGTTTGGTAGGGTTGGTTAGTTATTTCAGAGGGATTGTTTTCTTTGGTATTTTCTCTATAATTTCTTGACAGATTAACTTGCAAATAAAAAGAAATCAAGTTCTTTTTAAGGCTGGGCCACATTCATCTCTCTCGGCTCTGCTGGGTCTTCGATGCTGCACAGGC
Organism: Tragelaphus eurycerus; assembly: GCA_935064755.1. Lineage (NCBI taxonomy): Eukaryota > Metazoa > Chordata > Mammalia > Artiodactyla > Bovidae > Tragelaphus > Tragelaphus eurycerus. The sequence goes on along the minus strand of CAKXYN010000004.1, from coordinate 30,058,310 downwards.
TGTTCTCTAGCTGCGGAGAGCAGGAGCTGGTCTCTAGCTGCGGTGTGCGGGCTTCTCTTTGCGGTGTTTCTCTGGTTACAGAGCACAGGCTCTAGGGTGCCTGGGCTTCATTGGCTGTGGCCCGTGGGCTCAGGAGTTGCACCTCACAGGCTCCAGGGCACAGGGTCAGAGTTGTAGCTCACAGGCTTAGTTGCTCTGCGGCATGTGGGATCTTCCTGGATCAGAGTTCAAACCCACATCTCCTGCACTGGCGGGCGGATTCTTTACCATTGACCCCCGGAGAAGCCCAACATTCATGTCTTATCCTAACAGTGATAAGATAAAACGACAGCCTGAACATGCGGGGAAAGAGCACACCCCTTGTCTTACAGATCTGTGTCCTTGTAACATCAGAGTAACGAGATAATTCTCTCACTGAAGGTATTTGGTCTGGTTCCAGAAAAATCATGGGCCAGAAAGACTCTCAGAAGTTCCTTCTGTTACCCAGTTCCTCCTACTCACCAACCCCACCCCCACCCTAGATCCATCTTCAACATTAAGCAGTATGAATGTGGCAGAAACATCAAGAACCCACACTCAAATGGTCAAACTTTCTACACTGTATCTTTTTTTTTTTTTTCACTAAAGAGGAGCTGAATTTAGCAACTCTGAGGCAGCTCATTGAGTAAGTGCTGGCTGTATCCAGCCCCATGCTAAGTTCCAGATGTTCAAGCTGGATTTAGAAAAGACAGAGGAACCAGAGATCCAATTGCCAACATCCATTGCATCATAGAAAAAAATAGAGAATTCCATAAAAACATCTACTTCTGCTTCATTGACTACACTAAAGCCTTTGACTGTGTGGATCACAAAAAAACTGTGGACAATTCTTAAAGAGATGGAAATACCAGACCATATTACCTGCCTCCTGAGAAACTTGTTTGCAGGTCAAGAAGCAACAGTTAGAATAGGACATGGAACAATGGACTGGTTCCAGATTGGGAAAGGAGTCCATCGAGGCTGTATATTGTCACCCTGTTTATTTAATTCACATGCAGAGTACATCATGTGAAATGCTGGACTGGATGAAGCACAAGCTGGAATCAAGATTGCCGGGAAAAATATGATTAACCTCACATATGAAGATGACACCACCCTTATGGCAGAAAGCAAAGAAGAACTAAAGAGTCTCTTGAAAGTGAAAGAGGAGAGTGAAAAAACTGACTTAAAACTCAACATCCAAAAAACAAAGATCATGGCATCCGGTCCATCACTTCATGGCAAGTAGATGGGGAAACAGTGGAAACAGTGAGAGACTTTACTTTCTTGGGCTCCAAAATCACTGCAGATGGTGACTGCAGCCATGAAGTGACACTTGCTCCTTGGAAGAAAAGCTATGTCAAACCTAGACAGCATATTTAAAAAGCAGAGACATTACTTTGCCAACAATGATCCGTCTAGTCAAAGCTATGGTTTTTCCAGTAGTCATGTATGGATGTGAGAGTTGGACCATAAAGAAGGCTGAGCACCGAAGAACTGATGCTTTTGAACTGTGGTGTTGGAGAAGACTCTTGAGAGTCCCTTGGACAGCAAGGAGATCAAACCAGTCAACCCTAAAGGAAGTCAGTCCTGAATATTCATTGGAAGGACTGATGCTGAAGCTGATGAGATGGTTGGATGGCATCACTGACTCGATGGACTTGAGTTTTAGCAAGCTCCAGGAGTTGGTGATAGACAGGGACGCCTGGCGTGCTGCAGTCTATTGGGTAGTGACTGAACTGAACTAAGGCAGTTCATTGAGTAAGTGCTGGTTGTATCCAGCCTCCTGCAAAGCACATACATGCATGTTCAGTCGCTTCAATCGTGTCCGACTCTTTGCAACCCTATGGACTATAGCACACTATGCTCCTCTGTCTATGGGATTCTCCAGGCAAGAATACTGGAGTGGGTTGCCATTTCCTTCTCCAGGGGATTTTGCCAACCCAGGGATCGAACCCATGTCTCTTGTATTTCCTGCATTGCAGGAGGATTCTTTCCCACTGAGCCACCGGAGAAGGTCAGTGCTAAGAGCACTACCGGCCCAAGCTTGTGGAACCCTCATGGCAGCCCTAAAAAGACACATGTTATCTTCAGTCTATAGGCAGAAGATTGAGGTCTGCAAACCTTAAAGCCAGAAGTAAAGTCATCTGAATGCCAAAGCCGTGCTCTTAAGGGAGCTACAGTCACAAGCCCTGTAGCAGATCAAGGAAAGATGGGGGAAGGGCGGTCATCCCAAGGCAGTAAAGTCAGGAGAGGGTTTTCACGAGCATTTCAGAGCAGAAGCTGCAAGGGCCAGGGCCCCTGACTGTGAATCCAGAGCAGCGCTGGGTGGTCTCAACTGGAAGACTGGACACCTGGGCTCCACTAGCCATGTGGCTCTGATACCCCTCATGGATCTGCTGCTGCTGCTGCTGCTGCTAAGTCACTTCAGTCGTGTCCGACTCTGTGCGACCCCATGGACTGCAGCCTACCAGGCTTCTCCGTCCATGGGATTCTCCAGGCAAGAACACTGGGGTGGGTTGCCATTTCCTTCTCAAATGCATGAAAGTGGAAAGTGAAAGTGAAGTCGCTCAGTTGTATCCGACTCTTAGCAACCCCATGGACTGCAGCCTACCAGGCTCCTCCATCCATGGGATTCTCCAGGCAAGAGTACTGGAGTGGGGTGCCATTGCCTTCTTCCTCATGGATCTACTTCTCTGTAAATAATTGCATTGCCTGTGGGGTTTTGTGGTTGTTGTTGCAAGTGATAGAAACTCTACACACACGAGGTAAGACCAGAGAGAAATGTTCTTGGAATGGTCATAAAACTCAGACGGGCAGCTGAGCCTCAGGGGCAGCTGCATCTGGGCCTTGAGAGAACCCAGGACTGCCTCTCTTCCCTCGGCATGTTCCCTTCCTTTCTTCAGACAGGCTTCTTCAACACGTCAGGAAGCATGGCCTCCACCAGCTTTAGCCACCAGAGAAATGAACCACTTTCTTCAGCTCCAGTTGTTAAATATCCCAGGAAGAGATCCCACTGGGCCAGGTCACAGACGGTCATGCGCCCACCTCAGTCACGTCCAGCTGTGGTCAGAGAGTAGGCCACCTGGCTGTGTTCTAAGAAGGAGGAGAAGTGTTCTCCAGGAACGGTGGCATCGTTCACAGACAGTAGAAGCACTGGGCTGAAGGAGTTTCAGCTGCCCCTTACACACACTACCTCTTCATCTTCAGATCTTTTGATCTTTTTCTTTTAAATATTTATTTATTTTGGCTGTGCCAAGTTTTAGATGCAGCATGTGGGGTTTTTTGTTTTTTTTTTTTTTTTTTTTTTTTTTTAGTTCTAATTAAGATATGGGCTCTAGTTCCCTGACCAGGGGTCGAATCCGGGCCTCCCGCAGTGGAAGCGCAGAGTCCATACAGGACGACCAGGGAAGTCCCCTCAGATCTTTTTTTTCTACTCCTGTGCTCTGCCTCCTCTAAATATGGACTGTCCTCTATTCAATGCCTCTTCCATGAGAGTTTTGAATTCTAACTGTGGTTCAGATTCAGAGCAAGAAATTCCTGGCTCATCTCTACACTTGGAGAAAATTCTGTGTGCTGAGACTCTTCCCAGGCCACCTTGACCAGCTGCGGTGGGACAGAAACACACAGACCCTACCAAGCCTGGCTTTGACAATGGCAGCACTCATCATCAGAGTGAATGTGGAGGTCATGGCAGGCCCCATGACTCTGCATGAATATTTCTAGTCCTTAAAAATCCTGTGAGACAGATCATTTTACAGATGAGGAAACTGTATCTCAGAGATAAGACAATTTCCCAACACTATACCATCATGAGCATCAGAGCCAGGATTCAAACCCAGTAGCAAAGACCAAGCTACTTCTCCGAGACCACACTGCTTCCATACTCACACCACTTCCAGGGCAGGATTCAGGGAACAGGATTCCCTTCAAAGTGGAATTCAATGATTTCTACCGGCATCCAAGGTCACACATGCAGGAAAGCAAGCAGCAGCAGCAGCATGAGAAAGACAATAGAGACCAGCTGGCAGGGTGAGAAAATCAGATCAGATCAGATCAGATCAGTCGCTCAGTAGTGTCCGACTCTTTGCGACCCCATGAACTGCAGCACGCCAGGCCTCCCTATCCATCACCAGCCCTCGGAGGTCACTCAGACTCACGTCCATCGAGTCGGTGATGCCATCCAGCCATCTCATCCTCTGTCGTCCCCTTCTCCTCCTGCCCCCAATCCCTCCCAGCATCAGAGTCTTTTCCAATGAGTCAACTCTTCGCATGAGGTGGCCAAAGTACTGGAGTTTCAGCTTTAGCATCATTCCTTCCAAAGAAATCCCAGGGCTGATCTCCCCCAGAATGGACTGGTTGGATCTTCTTGCAGTCCAAGGGACTCTCAAGAGTCTTCTCCAACACCACAGTTCAAAAGCATCAATTCTTCGGCGCTCAGCCTTCTTCACAGTCCAGCTCTCACATCCATACATGACCACAGGAAAGACCATAGCCTTGACTAGGCGAACATAGGTTAAGAAAAATCCAAATTTTTACTCCCATAAAATAGTTAATGATAATCCTTCATCTTTTTAAGGTAGACTTTTGTTTATTTATTCAGTCAGCATATCATCATGAAATCATGCCTATATACTTTGTGAGCTCCAGGCCCTGAGAGACAATGAGCCACCATCAACAAAGAGCAAAGCTGGGCCGCCTGCAGTTCTCGCGTTCGGCCGGCAGAGGGCGCGAATGCCAGCTCTGCGAGAGGCGGACGACAACCGTCAGGACAGCAGCTGAATCCGGTGGGCAGCGACGCCAGCTGGGCGGTTACAGAATGCCGGGGACAGAGTCCCAGCTGTCCTTTCAGGTGTTTGGATCTACCGTAAGGGACCTCCAGAGATCTGAGAACAGTCCTGAAGAATGGTCCTGGGAAGATGAAGAATGAAGGAAGCAAACCCTGGACAGAAGCTGCCCCACAGACAAAAGGGTCAGAGGATTTACGATCTGGCAAGGATCTTGGAAGCGAAACGGAGTCTCCTTTGACCACAGCCAAACCCTTTATCGGCAGAACCCCACTTCCAAAGCATCACCATCCTGCTGTCGTGGGTGAGAGGAGAGGAAGTGTTCCTCCATGCTTCCACTGTCAGATCAGGGTGGAGGAAGCCTCGATATCTGATTTTGAGGAAGACGGGCAGAAGCATACAGGGCCATGGACCCTCAGTCTCCCTGGGACTTTCACCAGGACCTACCTGTGTCCAGAGAGAGCTGAATCCTAGGGAAGATCCTAGAGAGGATATCAACTGGTTGATTAAGAACAAAACCCGTAACCTCAAATGACTCCCCGGTGAGGGGAGTCCTCTAACATCTGCCCTCATGCATACATTCTAGGTTTCCTGATTTTCATGAGCTGAAAATTATTAGCATAAGCTGTTACTGATCATCTTGTTTTCAAGGAAAACACACACACACATGAAAATTCAAAATCAGAACCCAATGAGGCACCACAAAGAGTGAAGTTTGCTGTACATAAAATTTAAGAAACTTAACCTGGATATGAAGGAAAGATGGGATGCAGATGATGACAAATGACTCTGTGTTAAAACTGAATCACGTAACCATGCCCAAGGGGTGGGGAACGAAGGTGCTGACCTAAGTCATTTTGGCTAACGGGCTTCTGGCTGGATTTTCTAAGGCTCAAAACTAGAAGAATAGTACACGGCACTGTGCTCTCATTGGAGGTCTATTTCTTTAGGGGTCTATATTCAAACTACTTTATACATATGCTAGAGTTGATACAGATATAAAAAGATCATAGATCTTAAGAGCCAGGTTTCTTTATTGTTGGAGAAAAATTACCGAGGGGGAAAGTGGGAAGTGTAGAGGGAAGCCTGTGGAGCTGGGCTGGGGTCAGAGGCAGCAGTTATTTTGTTCTAAAGATGGTTACACAGAAGGTTTCCTTGGTGGCTCAGTGCTAATGAATCCACCTGCCAGTGCAGGAGACATGGGTTCTACCCTTGGTCCGGGAAGATCCCACATGCCTGTGAGCAGCTAAGTCCGTGTGCCACAACTATTGAACCTGTGCTCCAGAGCCCGCCAACCACAAGCACTCAAGCCTGTGCGCCCTAGAGCCTGTGCTCTGCAACAAGAGAAGCCACCACAATGAGAAGCCTGTGCACCATGAAGAGAGTAGTCCCCATTTGCTGCAACTAGAGTAAAGCCCAAGCAGCAATGAAGACCCAGCACAGTCAAAATAAATTAATTAATTAAAAAAAATAAAGATAGTTACATAGGGACTTCCCTGGCAGTCCACTGTAAAAGGCACACATTTGATCCCTGATCAAGGAACTTAGATCCCACATGCCACATGGTATGGCCAAAAGGAAACATAAAAAGTTACATAAAGCAGTGTACATGTATAGGTTGGTAGTGTGTGTGTGTGTATGCATGCCTGGAAGCGGTAGCACCCCAGCATCAATGAGCACAGCTAGTGCCCTGATCTCTACTTCTAAACACCATTCTCCAATAAAGAGAGCCAGAGCTCCTTGATTAGTGGTGGATTCCAAGGCTGAGACGAGGAAAGCACAAGATGAGAAGATGAGCCTGGAGCATCTTATGGTATCCAGAAAGGTCGAGAGGGCAAAAGGGATAGAGAAAGTGAAGACGAAATATAGAGAAGGAGCCGTATCAAAAGGTCACAGTCACCGACCTGAAAGAGTCCCTCCCACAGTAAAAACAGCTGCAGGCAAGACCCACCAATGGATGGTGTACGGGGTTGAACTGTGTCCCCTAAAAAAATAGGTTGAAGTTCTAACTCCAGCTTCCTGTGGAGATGATTGATCATATTTGGAATCAGGGTCTTCGCAAATGTAATCAAAATGCAGTTATCCTAGATTACAAAGCGTCCTATATCCATATAATGATTGGTGTCCCCATGAGAAGATGAGTGAACAGAGGCCCATGTACAGAGATGTCCATGTGAAGATAGAGGCAGACACTGGAGTGAAGCAGCTACAGAGCAGGAACCGCCAGTGACTGCCAGGGAGCACCAAGAGGCAAGACGGGGCGTGGGACAGGCAGGCTTTTGCTTCCTCAACTTTGAAAGAATAAATTTTTGCTGTTTTAGGCCACCACCTTTGTTTTTTATAGAAGCCCTAATAAACTAAGACGTGCAGGTCAGGAAGCAACAGTTAGAACTGGACATGGAACAACAAACTGGTTCCAAATAGGGAAAGGAGTACGTCAAGGCTGTGTATTGTCACCCTGCTTATTTAACTTCTATGCAGAGAACATCATGAGAAATGCTGGGCTGGAAGAAGCACAAGCTGGAATCAAGATTGCCGGGAGAAATATCAATAACCTCAGATATGCAGATGACACCACCCTTACAGCAGAAAGTGAAGAGGAACTAAAAAGCCTCTTGATGAAAGTGAAAGAGGAGAGTGCAAAAGTTGGCTTAAAGCACAACATTCAGAAGATGAAGATCATGGCATCTGGTCCCAACACTTCATGGGAAATAGATGGGGAAACAGTGGAAACAGTGTCAGACTTTATATTTGGGGGGCTCCAAAATCACTGCAGATGGTGACTGCAGCCATGAAATTAAAAGACGCTTACTCCTTGGAAGAAAAGTTATGACCAACCTAGATAGCATATTCAAAAGCAGAGACATTACTTTGCCAACAAAGGTCCATGTAGTCAAGGCTATGGTTTTTCCAGTGGTCATGTATGGATGTGAGAATTGGACTGTGAAGAAAGCTGAGCACTGAAGAATTGATGCTTTTGAACTGTGGTGTTGGAGAAGACTCTGGAGAGTCCCTTGGACTGCAAGGAGATCCAACCAGTCCATTCTGAAGATCAGCCCTGGGATTTCTTTGGAAGGAATGATGCTAAAGCTGAAACTCCAGTACTCTGGCCACCTCATGTGAAGAGTTGACTCATTGGAAGACTCTGATGGTGGGAGAGATTGGGGGCAAGAGGAGAAAGGGACGACAGAGGATGAGATGGCTGGATGGCATCACCGACTCGATGGACGTGAGTCTGAGTGACCTCCAGGAGTTGGTGATGGACAGGGAGGCCTGGTGTGCTGTGATTCATGGGGTTGCAAAGAGTCAGACATAACTGAGCGACTGAACTGAACTGAACTGAACTGAATCTCAAAGTGTGTGTGTGCACGCAGCACGATCAGTTGAGTCTGACTATTTGAAACTCCATGGACTGTAGTTCACCAGGGTCTTCTGTTCATGGAATTTTTCAGGAAATAATATTGGAGCAGATTTCCATTTCCTTCTCCAGGGGATCTTCCTGATCCAGGGATCGAACCCATATCTCGTATCTCCTACACTGGCAGGCAGTTTCTTTACCCCTGTGCCACCTGGGAAGCCCCAATCTCAAAGTCTCTCCCCTCAAAAACGTATTCAATGCAAAGGGAAAACTAGTGACTTCATAGAAATGAAAGCTGATGGCCTCCATCTGGGCCAAATAGTGGAGGCTGACATCCCTAGCGATACATACGAACCTCACGTTCTCTCGCAACAGCCCCAAATATGGAGCAAGAGGAAAGGCATCCTTTCTATAATGCAAACCCTCGGTCTAATCAGGAGAAACAGCTGGCACACTTAGGTTGAAGGGCATTCTATAAGATAACTGATGAGTACACATTAACATGTGAAGATCCTTAAAAACTGAGGGAAAATCCCAAGTCAGAAGGGGCTAAGGAAGCCAACGGCTACATGCGGTGGGTGATCTGGAACAGAACAGGATGTTAATGGGATAAGTGGTGAGACTGGAATGATGATGTGACTTAATTCATTGTGTTATATTGATGTTAATTTCTTAGCTTTGATCATTGTTCAGTGGTTATGTAAGATGATCCCATAAGGGAAAGTGGGGTGAAGAGTATACAAGAACTCTTTGTACTGCTTCTGCAATTGTTCCATACACCCAAAATTATCTCCAGACTTAAAATAATAATCAGGGAGTGATATCACTATGGGAGGAGGAAGAACTCAATGAGGAAAGTCAGCCAAGTGGTCACTTGACAATTTAGACATAAGAAAATGGTCACTGTGACATTAAGCTTGATAAATTATACCAACTACAATTGTACTTTTCAGTACCCAAGGCACCAACAATTGGAACATTCAAAAACAGCTCCTGTGTTTAACATTTTTATTTTTATAACTCTTCTTTGGTAGTACAAAAGTTGTAGAAGTACAAACCAGACAGTTAAAAATACATTTAACACTCAAAATGGTGAAAAATTCCCTTTACAAATTTTTACATCGAGGTGGTAGCCAACTCATTTATTACATCAGAAGTTAGTCCCTCATTAGTGTTTTATACAGTAACTTCGTTGTGGCTCCCCAAGCCTTCTAAAGAAGGAGGAAAAACACAAAAGGCCTGTAAACATCAGTTGCACTGGAGACACTTAAGGATTCTTATTAGATAATATAAACCAGTAAAAAGCACGTATGCTGAAAATATTGAATGCTTAACTCTTGGCATATTTGGAAGCCAGTCAGACAACAACTGCTCAAGTATTAGAAAATATTCAAAACATATGGACTCTTGGTATAAATACAATTTTAAATATTTTGAGTATTCTCATGTCTGTTGTATTGCCATTTAAAAAAGTGCTCTGACCTGAATGAAATTAAAAAATAATTAAAGCTGAAGAATATCTTACACTTTATCCCTCATCATTTTGAGGGCATGATATTTTTAAAACAAAAAATGATTCCTTTTTATAAAACTACTGGTCTAGACTGCATATATATTATTTATACTAATGCACACCCCCCCAAAAAAAAATTCTTATATTGCTACTTTTTGGAGCACAGTGAAATTTATTTCCATACTGCCTTCTCCTGGTCCACTGTGTATCTGCACGCACATGTACACCTTTTAATCAGTTGTCAGCAAAAACTCACATGAAATTGAACCTACCATTCACTTAAAGGGTTAGAAATTTTTAGTCTGGTGCCAGAAAAAGAATGGAATGAGTATATTTACAGTAAATACTTTAAAGTACATTTTCATAAGAATTATCTTTTGAGATAAATGAGAACTGTGTTTTCTTTTTGCAATAGAGGAAGTGCCCCGAGGCACCACAGCAATACTGACACGGAGGCAGGTCTTGGAGAAGTCCCTGCACCTGGACTCCTCTCCTCTTGGCTCAGACCTACCATAAACATACCACTTCCTTCACCTCTGGGTTCTTTCGGGTGTTCTATAAACTGTACAGCTTTTTTTTAAAAAGTGGGGTATTCCAGGCCTACAGGAGAAAGTAACCTTCAAGAATCCTTTAAAAACAGGCACTAGCTACAAGATGGAGAACAGCAAGAACACCAAGGAAAACGTACCAGAGGAAGGTTCGGGCCCATCTTACATCAGAAGTGGAGATTGTTTTGTCTTGGTCTTGGGTTATCAAAACAAGGCTTTTCTATAGTGACTTTAAGCCATTTTCCCCCTTATCCAATGGCTAAATAAGATTTCCTTAGCCTGAGTTTAAAAAAAAACTCAATACTTTATGAGTGACCTAGGAGTGGCATGCTGGCAGCAGGTCAGTGCTGATTTCTGGTCTCCGAATCCAAAGTCTAGCATCTGGTTCCCTCCAACTCCATAATGTCTTGTGGGGGAATCAAGTACCCAGGGCTAGACTACATCTTCAAGGAGCCTTCACCAGCGAAGATGCATCTTTTATTTTGTATTACAGCTAAACTGTAAGAGGATCATCTTACAACCAGTAACAAAATGAGATCCAAGGGTTGGGGGAACAGAAGCACAGGTACACAGACGTGTGTACACACACACGCGTGCATACACACACACTCTGAGCATTAGCTCAGACCGTACACAAAGAGTTCCACTGTACATAGTGACCATACTGGAGAAACTGCGGTGTGTACACCAAGGCCACAGATGGGGAATTGGGAGGGACAGTGGTTGGGAAGATTAAAAAAATGAGCTCTTTTCCTCCTTGGATAAGGAATAAAATTTTTCATCAGACATTTTTTAAACCAAAATTTGTTTCAAAGCAAACTGAATTCTATATCCAGCATAGCAACAATATTCCCTTTTAGCTTTCATCCACTTGCCTGTAGACTCTACCATAGAAACTGTATAAAAGATAAAAAATAATTCCCTAGGCAACTTCACATGTTTTAAGTTCTTAGTCTTTTAGAACTCTTCACATATAGTCATACCTGCAAGAGAAAACAAAAAGGTAAAGCATTATAAAAGGCAAGCATCATATCCCATATTAATCTGCCTGAATATTTAAGAACATGGGGGGATTGCAATCCATCCTCACCTCGTCCCACCCCATCCCACTCCATCCTATTGCATTCCTTCCCTCATTACAGGTTCTTCTAGAATTCAGTCTAAGGAAATTTAAGTACCACAATTTCAAAAGGCCTCTTTATTTTACAAACCAAGAAAGAACAGAACTTGAGAACCACCCTGGTCTCAGGGCATCGGTCTGTTGGACACAAGGTTCTGGGGTAACTGGTGGGTATCCTCCCTGGAGATCCTGTATTACTTATTCCAAGAACCTGTCCTTTAACTTTTCATTTACATTCTGTTGAGTAACAAGCTACAGGGTGAGCGTGGTCAGCACAAGTATCCTCACATGTGTCAGGCACAGTGTCTTTCCCAAGCCACACCAAACTGACTTCACATCTCCACTGAGCAGACGGGGCAGCCTGACCGGGACTTTGCTGGGCGAGTAAGAACACAGTGACAAAATGCTCGATCCTAGGTCTTCCTTCTCCTTCAGAAAGCTATGTACAATATTTTTAGGTTCTTCCAACAACTGGCCCATGTCAGTGTCTATGTTTAAATTACAAATGACGCCCCTTATAAACCTGAAAAATAATTTTCTACTTTTTTTCTCAAAGGGTGTTTTGTTTGGTTGGTTTACAGTGGTCTCACCTAAGTGACAGAGTTATGTACCCTTTTACTTTCCCGTCTTGAAGATCCAGGATACACAGGCATCCTAAAATTCTATGTATGCCTGTGTATACTGAAACACACACACCACGCAGGCCAAGCTGCATCAGGTGAAGGAACAGAACATTCTCGTCTCTCCAGATCATGTCTGCCTATAAATGCTAAACAGAAACAGAGATGAAACCAACTTACAGAAATAGGAAGAAATAGAAAAGAGTCAATAGTATGTCTTTATTGAAGTATTACTTTTTTTGTACTTATTTTTTTGTTGTTGTTGTACTTATTTCATAACCCATCCTTCAGGATATATAGTCCAACACTGTCCACATTATCCTTTTCTGTCATTGTGTCATTTATAATATTCAATGTGTGTGTGTGTGTGTGTGTGTGTGTGAAAGACAGATTTCCCAAACGAAATGGGTTGGGGAAAGGACCCTTATCCCTTTAACTGAAAAGGAAATAAAACACTGTTCTCTAAAACAGCATGAACCAAATTCTTAATTATAAATGAATAAGTAATTCCCCGCACTGCATTGTTACCACCTAGCACAAGTCAGCTATGGATTTGTGCCGTAAGATTGAACAAAGCCAACTCCGGGAATACTGTCATTTAAGAGTTGATTAATAATTATATGGAAGATACTAGCAAGGGAAAAAAGTAGAAAATGCAGAGGTGCAAAAATAGAAAAATTGTCCTAAAATAAGAAAAAGTAAACAAAGAAGAGAGAATTTTCTCAGGAAAACTTCAAACTAGGCCATTAATTAGAAAATAGGTACTCAACTATTTTTATGTCTCCTCTTTTATCAGCTGCTCCCTCAGCCCTGGACTTTCTTGTATTACAGAAGCAAGAAGGTCAAAAGCAAGGGATGTCAGGCTTAGAATGAAATGTTTCATCAAAGTAAGCATTTTCATCATTCCAACTTAGTAGAACTTCCCATTTAGAGTTCTTTGCATAGGTTCGACCAACTTTAAGGAGAGGGCATGTAAGACCAAGGCTGGCTAAAAAGGAAGAGTCTGGGGCTAGTGGCCTGTCCCCAAATCCAGACCCCTGTGACTAGCTGTTGAACCTTGGCCTCTCTGCAGCATCCTTCATAGAGCTGTTGGGGGTTTTATATAAGAGGATATATGTACAATGCTTAACACAAGGCCAAGCAGTCAGTAGCCTCCTAAAAGTTAGCTATCATGACCATCACCAGCACCCCATCACAGTGGTTCTCTTCCACAATGGTCTTCTGTGGCTGATTAAAACTGCCCTGCACACAATGTCTTTGAAAGAGGATGTGAAGAGTACAAACTGCTGCTTAAAAGTCTTGATTACTAATACCAGAAACAAGGCAGAAAAAAGGAAGTTTAACCTTTTCAGGGGCTACTGAATGCTACCCAGCACTGATAACAATTTTGGGCTCTCCCTCTTCACAAAGACACACTTAACAAAAGGGAAAACTTAACCAGCATGGCAGCTATCAATTCCCAGGTAAATACCTGTCTTATCTGAGCAATAATCCAGAGGAAAGAAGACACCAGGTTCTGAACAACTTATAAATTTCCAACTGCAGCCTTATTTCTGGTACTGTGTCATGGTGCATTTGACATTGTTAAATTCCTTCTCATTTCATTCTACAGCTGTGAATACAACTGTGTTTATAAACAAACATATATTTTAAAATAGTATTTCTCTACCACAGCGCATTAATGTTAAAAGGTGCTTTCTCTAAGGGTACACAGCAGTGTGAATGCCAGGGATGGGCTGGCGTGAGTGATAAGGAAGGCCAGAAGCAGGGACCACAGGGGGAAAAACACTCCATCCACCAGTTATTCTCAGGTCCACCACTATGAGACCCTACATAATTAATAAGACTGACATATCTTTTTTGGGGAGTACAGGGGAAATTTGGAGATGATTGTCTTAGACAAGTGATTACTCAAGCTGGGAGAAATGAAACAAAACTTCTATATACTGAAATGACAATTCAGAAGTCCCAAGTGTGACCATTTCCATCATAGAACAAGCCTGACGGAGAGAAATTAAGAACATTAGAGAAAAAAAAATATCTAGAAAAAAGTGGTCATCTTTTTCTGTAAAGTTTACTGCTTTCTACACAATTCTAATAATAAAAACGATCATTCCATTATTAAAGTTCCACACAAGCCACAGTAGAGCTTTGATTAGAACACATATGAGCCTTACTAAAAGGGATTGTCCAGAAAAAAAGGATCTGGCCCCTTTAATAATGAGAACCATGTTTTAAGAAATTAGAGGCCTAAAAACATTCACTGACTGTGAACACTGAGCCCTCCAAGGACAGGGGATTAAGGAAGGAGCAGTGTCTGACTGCTAACAACAGTGGCTGCCACTTACACAGTGCCATGTACCAGGCGCTGCCGTGCTAAGTGCTCCAGATTCAGTAACTCACTCTTTCCAGTGACTCCAGGAGTCAGGCCGACTCTTATTTTTCATAAGTGGACACTGAGGCTAGCAGGTTCAAAAGCTCGCCCAAGGCCACACAATTAATAATAGGAAAGCAGTGGTTCCAGCCCAGGAGGTCACACCCAGAAGCCCCATAGTCACTGCCACGCCAATCACACGGAGACATTCATGGCACCGTGGGGTCTTCCGAAGCCTGCCCTTGTCTGCTCTTTCCTGAACAACACCAATGGGGAAGCTGTTGACTCGCTGTAGCTTTGAATTTTCTCACACTAGATGTGGATATTACGGAGAAGTCTGAGGGTTAATCTGAGTTATAGCTTCACAGAACTTTTTTTAATACTTTCTGATGTGGCCCATTTTGAAAGTCTTTATGGAATTTGTTACAACATTGCTTCTGTTTTCTGTTTTGGTTTTTGGCCACAAGGTATGTGGGATCTTAGCTCCGCAACCACAAATCAAACCCATACCCCTTGTACTGGAAGGTGACGTCTTAACCACTGGACTGCCAGGTAAGTCCCAGCTTCACAGCAATTTAAAGGTGTTCATATATTTAGCAACATTGGGCTTCCCAAGTGACAACAGGTGAGCTTGTGATTTACCAATCCAATGGACGGTGAGAATCAGAGCACTTTATTCCAAGTAAAATGGAAAGTTATTCTGTATCTGGAAAAACAAGGGGTCACTTGGGAAGGATTTAAATGAAATATAGCAATTCCCTACTAGCCTCAATACACCTCTGATTCAAAATCTACACTAAGCTCCAGGCAGAACCACTTATGACTCCAAACAGTCCCACCTCTTTCTACTAAGGAAAACAAAACAAACTAAACACTGCCTCTCTGCTGCCTTGCGTTTAGTAGGTCTCTCATGGTCGTGCTAAGTCCCTTCAGTTGTGTGAGATTCTTTGTGACCCTATGGACTGTGGCCCGCCAGGCTCCTCTGCCCATGGGATTCTCCAGGCAAGAATGGGTTGCCTGGAGTGTGTTCCCATGCCCTCCTCCAGGGGATCTTGCCAACCCAGGTATTGAACCAGCGTCTCCCAGCTTCTCCTGCATTCCAGGAAGATTCTTTATGGCTGAGCCATCAGGGAAACCCCAGTAAGTCTCTACCTGAGTGTCAAATAAACAAAACCACAACATCTTATAGGTTGCATCTAACCTGCCTCTCTGAGCCGCAGGAAAATTAAGAAACATCAAAAACTATTCATTTGAGGGACTTCCCTGGTGATCCAGTGGTTAAAACTATGTGCTTCCACTGCCAGGGGCACAGGTTCGATCCCTGGTCAGGAACTAAGAAACCACATGCCACATGCCCCCCCCCCCCAAAATTAATTTTTTACACTTTTATTTGCTAAGTGTTTAAATAGGCTCCATCTGACACAATATTGCAATAATAACTTGAAGCATTTGCCTATTTAGCAGTTGCGAAGTGCCAAGGAACAACATCTCTCTGAGGTAGGTGGTAGTATTATTATTAAGCCCATTTTACAGATGGAAAAGCCAAGGCATCAGAGGCCAAGGAGCTTGTCCAAGAACACACAGCTGTACAATGCCAGGCCAGGACTTGCCACAAGGAGTCTGGTTCCAGAACCCATTGTGGAGCTATTACAGCATCATACATCCTTGTAGAAAATAGGTGACTTCTAGAAAACAGGGACTACTGTTTATTTAGCTATTTAAAGTTAGTAGTTCCAAGTCTTGAGTTACAGATTAAGAAACATAAAAATCCTGAATATGATTATTAATTTTCTCTTCTTTCCCATTTTAGGCCAAAATGTCTCCAAAGGCATTTCCTAGGATGCCCATGGACAGAGGAGCCTGGTAGGCTGCAGTCCACGGGGTTGCTGAGGGTCAGACAGGACTGAGCGACTTCACTTTCACTTTCCACTTTCATGCATTGGAGAAGGAAATGGCAACCCACCCCAGTGTTCTTGCCTGGAGAATCCCCATGGACGGAGAAGCCTGTTGGGCTGTAGTCCATGGGGTCGCACAGAGTTGGACAAGACTGAAGCAAGGTAGTAACAGTAGACACAGTTCTAACAGCTAAAAGACACCAGGTGCTCCCCATAGGAGATGGAGCCTAGGGAAAGTTGATAATGTTGAAATGATCACTGCTGTGAATTACACTGAATGAGGATTGTTTTCTCTGTTGAAGCAAAGCTCCCTTGAACTTCAAAGCCACATTGGAGCATACTGGCCCCAATGTGTGGATTTTTTCCGACCTAAGCCCTCTGCCTACCTAGGTCAGGGATCTGGGAAAAATTCATCCCACTGAGCCTGGCTCTTCAACTACAAAGTGCAGAGATGACCACTCATAACTCATCAGGTTGCATTCAAATGTCTATCCCCCACTCAGCTCTTCTCATCTGCCTGGTTCTACAGGCCTGTGTTTTGCACAGGCAGTGAACAGTCAAGGACAGACGTTAACTTCCCTCCACTTTCATATTTAAGATGGACTCAATGGGATTGGTCTTTCATATAAGAACAGCACAAGCATTAAAGAAAGTACTGCTTCTACTCTTTAGAAATGTATTCCGCCGTTTCTAAATCAGCCAGGTGGTCCTATCCATGGCTATTTGAGTGTAGTTTCTGTCTATAAATGCCAAGGAACCAACTGAAAGGGTTTCCATCAAATCTGAGATCCTTTGGCTTTTAAAAAAACACACATATGTATTTTGCCCTGAAAAAAAATATAAGCTATGGAGAAAAAAATTAACTCATGGTACCTAAAGTTTCTCAGGCTTCCCAGGTGGTAAAGAATCTGCCTGCCAGTGCAGAAGATATAAGAGATGTGGGTTCAATCCCTGGGTCAGGAAGATCCCCTGGAGGAAGGCAGGGCAACCCACTCCAGTATTCTTGCCTGGAGAATCCCATGGACAGAGGAGCCTAGTGGGCTCCATGGGGTCGCAAAAAGTCGGATATGACTCAGCGACTTTCACTGCACTGCCTGTCACAAGAGTTCAAAAGCAAAACAGAGAAAAGCACGCTTCCCTCACTGTTAAAGTAGGAAATGAAAGCCCTGAAGGTCAGGAGAGCTGACCTTGTGCCTGGCCGTGGTCCTGAAGAGGAAGGGAGCATCATCCCTCAGATAGTCTTGGCAAAAAGGAGACTTTTATCCCTGAGCAGAGCCCCAGGATACAGCAGCACAGTTAAGTGCAGACAATTCAGTCCACACTACCTCTTCATATAACCCCTCCTCTGATCTGTCTAATAAAAAAAATTTAAGCTACAACACTTTTCAATTGCCTTGTTACTAATTCTGATTCCACCTCCAGTAAGAGAGGCATGGTTATTTCTAAGCCCCTCTTAACACAAATAAGAAAATAGCCCAAATTCCTAAGGGACTTGCCAAGTATCTATTTCTGAGATGTCATCAGAGTCCAAAGCCCTAATGTTCTTAAGAAGTAAAAAGGAAGTCACAGTATCCAAAAGTGATGCTTGAGGAATGAGCTAATGAATAACGAAGAAGAGAGTGGGGTGGAAATTACTGATAATAGTGAATAGTGAGTTAGTTAATACTAACTCTGTGCCAAGGCCTGACTTAAGAACTGTACATACACAGTATGTCATTCATCTCCAAAACCCCACCCCACACCACTTTAAAGATGAAGAACTGAGGATTGGCAGGGTTAAGTAACTTGCTGAAAACAACTGGTAGGTAGTGGCACAGTTAAAATTAAACCTAAGCAGTTTAGGGACTTCACAAGAATCCATCTGCCAAAGCAGGGGATGCAGGTTCGATCCCTGGTCTGGGCAGTAGGATCCTACATGTCTCGGGACAGCTCAGCCCGTGCACTGCCACTGCTGAAGCCCTCGATCCCTAGAGCCAGTGCTCTGCAACAAGAGAAGCCACTGCAATGAAAAGCCGGGCTCACTGCAACTAGAGAAAGTCCGCGTGCTGCAACATAGGGCCCGTGCACAGCACAGCCAAAAATAAAATAATTAAAAAATAAAAATAAAAAAATTTAAAGCTTAAAAAAAAAGGAATTCTTAAACAGCCCACCCCACCCTCCACCCCCCCGCGCCACCTCAGGAAAACCCAAGCAGTTTAAAACTCAGCTGTGCTTTCTATTTTTTCTCTTGGCAGCACCTCTCGGCTTGTGGGATCCCCTTAGGTCCCCAACCAGGGATCGAACATGGGCCCTCAGCGATGAGACTGTGATGTCCTAACCACTGGACCACTAGGAAATTCTTAAAACTCAGCCTTTAATCAGTAAGCTAAAGGACTGAAATAAGAATTAATAGAATAGCTCCCATAACAAAAAAACTTGAAACAAAAAGATATCTAATACGATTTTTGTTTTCATAAAAAACATTGTTCTGTAAGCTTACCAAATCAATGTCTTCAATAAGGTACTACCATAAGTTGGAAAAAAAGGGGGCGGGCAGATACTTCAGAAACATGTGCTGGAGAATGCTTACGACAGCATCACTTTTAAAAAGCAAAAGACCAATGATAAAGAAGACAAAGCAGTGGCATTTGGAGGCTGAAAGCAATTTGATTTATTTAACTTTGAAGAACAAAAGCTTATTCTTCTAAGAAGAAATAAAAACACATTTTCTGTGGAAAAAAGAAACCATTTTAACTGCATTGCCAAAATAAATCAGGCAGAGGGCAAATCAGATCCAGCTACAAAACAGAACTCAGGCCAAGGAAACTGAGGAGAAAAAATGCCAAACAGCAGATTTTAGTTTTTAAAAATAGAAAGAAAAGGCCAATAAAAATTACTTTAAAACAAAAAATAAAAAGAGAAGGAGAGGGAGAGAAATCCTAAACCAGAAACCAGTTTGTGGTATCAGCCACTGGTTTTTGTTTTTTTTTTTTTAAGAAGGAATCCTAACCACTGGGTAGATGTGCATTTGCATTCAAATATTTGGATCAGTCTTACATTAAAACAGTACCCTGGGTGGCTCAGACAGTAAAGAATCTGCCTGCAATATGGGAGACCTGGGTTCGATCCCTGGGTTGAGAAGATCCCTTGAAGAAGGAAATGGCAACCCATTCCAGTTTAAAACAAGGCATTTCAGTAAAGTAGCATGGCCAAAAAATCCAAATTTAAACAAAAATATTTTTCAGAAAAAAAAATACAACTCTAAAAACTGTATCAGACAGTGTAAAGATACATAACACTCCTGTCTTACTGTATTAGCTACATTCCACTGTAGATCTTTTGATTCAGCTCAGAACCAGCTCAGAACTCTACCATCTGGATCCAGAAGGAAAAACTTCCAGATTTCTCTAGCTGGAAAATCAAGTCCTATTAAATAGCCATCTCTTGGAGGATAAGAAACAATAAGAAACCAAGCAAGAAACATTTTCATGAATACATAAATATTTTTAAGTGTCAATGAATATCCCCTTCCCTTCTTTCTTAGAGTCCATTCTCCGCTGGGCTCACCAGACATCCTTACTCAGCAAGTCCCAATCCCAGTAGACTCTAATAGCAGGACCTGATTTTCCCAGACCTGGCTGAGTGGTGACGTCTGGGACTCCAGGAGCCAGACTGCCTGGGTTGGACTCTAAACTCTACCACATTCTTACTGCTAACTTGAAACAAGTTGCTTCAACTCTCTATGCTTAACCTGGCACCTCCCTACTACTCCTTCCAAAGCATGCCAGGTACACAGTAGATACTCAACACACAGCACACATTATAAATAAATTAGTCCCATGGGCATTCATGACACTATTCTCTCTACTTTTGAGTCTCTTTGAAATTTTCCAAAATAAGTATTATTTTTTATTCCAAAATTAATTTAGAAGTTGAAGGCTCAGAAAACACACCCCTTTCTAAGGTCACTCATGTGCTTGTTGATCCTTTGGCCAGCACAACACCACCGAGAGCCAACGACATGCCAGACGCTCTCCTGGCACTTGCACTCAATTGATGAATTCAATATCCTATTTCACATTCAAGAAAACCAAGAGTAAAAACAGTTACGGACAATTTCCAAGCAGCAAAGCTAGGATGAAAGCCCAGGTCTCCTAATCAAATCCAATGCTCCTTCACAAAATACTGGGAGATGATTGGATGCTTTGCAGAGAGTATCAAATTTTAAACCAGTGAAATGTGGTCAGAATTTCGGGTGACTGGATCAAATCCAGATACAGACAGAATTTGGACCAAGAACACTAGTTGAGCAAGCCTAATTCTTTTAACCTTCCCAGATCCGGAGTGCCTCTCTCTGGGCAGTAGTGGCCAAAACCAGCCACGGCACATTAGCAAGGCTGTAATCCTGCTGAGCCAGACCAAGGATCACCTTGCTCTTCCTGCCTGAGGGCGAACAGTGTCTTCTTACCCACGGTCTGCTCCATCCCTCAGCACACTGCCAGGTCGATGACTCATCTAACTGTCATTACAACTCATGCTTTCTTTGCAGCTGAACTGGCTGGCTTTCCTCACCGTAGACTTGAATAGCCACATACTTTACTTCCCAAAAGGCAAGCCCTCATGCTTTCAGTCAGAATGTTTCTCTAATTGACCAAAACCACTCAGAACCCCAGTTCTAACATCTGAGTACCATCTACTCTGTCGGTAACACTTTCTGCAACGATGGAAATTATCCAACATGGCACACCCTAGCCATCTATGGCTACTGAACACTTAAAATGTGACTAGCGCAACTGTAGAACTAAATTTTTTATTTTAATTAATTTAAATTTAAGTAGCCATAGATGACCAGTGACTACCATATTAGACCACCAGGTTCTAGATCATTGGTGGAAATGTTCTGCATTCGTGGGTCTTCAGCTACCACTTCATGAACACCCCAGGATGGCAGAAGAGTGTGGCTGGTCTTAGAGTCACAGACCTCAGTTCAAATCAGCTCCTCCTTCCAGCTGTGTGACCCACATCATGTATATAACTTATCCTTTCCATGCACTGATTTCCTCATCTATAAAGCAGGGATAAAAGTATTCATCCCATTAGGAAATGTTTATAATAGTGACATGTGAGATATATCTCAGTACAACATCCAGAAGACTAGAACTCTGAACTGACATCAGTTGCTTTTATTATTATCTTCATCATCCACTTCCTTTCCCTAAATACTGGTTCCCTTCCCAAGGCCAGAGTAACTGACTAAAAAGGAACTCTGCTTTTTAAGAAAGCCCCTATTGGGCTTCTCAACTTGCGGGGAGGGGCCAGATCTTCCCAAGGGCAAGACAGCAAGTGTTAGTGCTGGAAAGCTATGAGAACCCCTATGTCTTATGGAATTTAGGAGCACAGTTCCTCCAGATGACTTCTGGATCATCCCCAACCGCTCTGAGCCTGGGCAGGTTATCAGGGAAGCTCCATTCAAAAGCCACTTCTCCCCCCACGCAGCCACACTGACCACAAGTGAATTCACTTATAATAATTAGTAGCACTGACTGAGCATTTCCTATCTGCCAGGCCCTGGGCTTCTTGCGTTATTTCCCTCATATCTTACTGCCATCCTTCCAGGCAGGCAGTATTATTTTTACTTCCCAGTGAGGAAAGTGAGGCACAAAAAGCCCAAGCACTTTGCCCAGGTCCCAGCGCTAGTGAGTGGTAAGTGGGGACTTGAACCTGGCAGCCTGACTCAAAGGTTCAGGGTCAACCTTGCTATTTCCCTGTACCTTCTAGGACCCTGCGTCCCCCTCCCTTTGTAAGTGGAACCTCTCCTGCCTTAACACTCAGGCTCTGATGGTTCCACTGAAGACTCTGGAGCTGGTCACTCCCTTCCTTTTATAGCTAATAAATAACATGAAAGGGATGGGCAGGACTCAAGCCAGAACAGAAAGCAAACAGGAAGATAAAAGCTAAGCCAATATCAAATTAGCAGAGGCTTTTTTTTTTTTTTAAGTAGTATCTTCTAAAGTTAAAACAGCCAAACTAAGAAGCATTCACTTTCGCTTTTAAATTGCTTCAAAATATCTGATGGAAAGAGTAATATTTCTACTAGGGATATTTTAGAACTGTGATGCATCAAAGAAAACTAGTTTCTCAAAGAAAAAAGGATTGCTTTGCTTGCTCCAGTCTTTATCAAATCACTGTTAACCTAGAAGTGACGACAAGATTATGTGTCATTTGGCCTGAATGGCTTTTAAAAGGATTTTTACCAAGCTGCCAACATTTAAAAGTCTGTGGTGATTTCATATGTAAAAACCCCCAGATTTCCATCTTTTTTTTGCAAAGATATAGCCACACTAAGTGCCTCCTGTCTTGTGGGCATGCAAACCCTATAGATGGGGCACGTGATCTCTAGTTTACCACAATCTCCACCACTCCACATTGCCTCATAAGTAATCCTCCTCATCACCACGTAGGCCAAGCTTCTAGAGGCACCTGTGTTGACCGGCTTTTCACACAAAGCTATGGGCAGACAAGAGATGGTGTTCTGTCCCCTAGAGCCCTACCTGCTCCACTCCTATGTCCTTCCCGAGTCACTCTAATGTCACCATAGACCCCAGGGATGCTCCTCAGCACCTTCTCCCCACCATGTACCACCCCACCCCCATGCCGCCACATCTCCAACTCACCTGCTACTCTGAGTCACTTTGCTGTCTCTTGACAGGCGTCACCGGCACCTCCCCATTGACACTGTCGGTCCCACTCACTGACATCAAACTTCTCCGCTCCTTCTGATTGGACTTGGGTTCCACTTTTGTAACTCTAAACCTGAGTGGGTGGAGCGAGGGGAAGAGGAGATGTGATGGGTTTTGCTTTTCCACTGAATAAGAACTATGAATGAACTAAAATTCCACCTGGAGGATCCCAAAACAAACGCAGTCAAAAGTTAGGACAGCAGTGAAAATCCCACGTTCACATGTGCACATTACTATATATAATAAAATAACCAACAAGAGCCTCCTATATAGCACAGGGAACTATACTCAATATTTTGTAACAACCTATAAGGGAAAAGAATCTGAAAAAGAATATATATGTGTATGTGTATGCAATAAAAACCGAATCACTGTGCTATACACCTGAAACTAACATGACATTTTAAATCAACTATACTTCAATCAAAAAAAATTTTTTTTAAAGAAAAGAAATTCACCATATACAGCAGGAGGGACCATTCCACAGAGCAAGGCTCCCCATCCCCCACCAAACCTCCCAGCTACTGTTCACTCAACACATCAGAGATTCTGCTACACAGTTTATAGAGCATATGAAAATGCACTAAGAAACAAGGGCACTCAAATATGAAACAGCCTCAGAGCTGCGGTTTCTAACAAGGACCTGAGCGTTTACATCAGTTGTTTTAACCACAGAGACTGGATAAAAGCCTGCTGCTGCTGCTGCTGCCAAGTCACTTCAGTCGTGTCCGACTCTGTGCGACCCCATAGACGGCAGCCCACCAGGCTCCCCCGTCCCTGGGATTCTCCAGGCAAGAACACTGGAGTGGGTTGCCATTTCCTTCTCCAATGCTTGAAAGTGAAAAGTGAAAGTGAAGTTGCTCAGTCGTGTCTGACTCCAGCGACCCCATGGACTGCAGCCTACCAGGCTCCTCTATCCATGGGATTTTCCAGGCAAGAGTACTGGAGTGGGGTGCCATTGCCTTTTCCGGATAAAACCTGACTAGTATGTAAATCTGGAGAAGGCAATGGCACCCCACTCCAGTACTCTTGCCTGGAAAATCCCATGGATGGAGGAGCCTGGTGGGCTGCAGTCCATGGGGTCACTAAGAGTCAGACACGACTGAGCGACTTCACTTTCACTTTTCACTTTCATGCATTGGAGAAGGAAATGGCAACCCACTCCAGTGTTCTTGCCCGGAGAATCCCAGGGACGGGAGCCTGATGGGCTGCCGTCTATGGGGTCGCACAGAGTCGGACACGACTGAAGCAACTTGGCGGCAGCAGCAGCAGCAGCAGTATGTAAATCAGATTTTCACTAGGCAGTTGCCTTCCTCAAAATTTTCCTGGCAGAATATCTATCTCTACACACAGGCACGCATACACACACATGGCCCCAATCACACGTTTATTAGCATCAGTCAGAGGCAGGATTTTTGTGTGCGCTTGGGTTTTGTCTGTTTTTTTTTTTAAGCAAATTTGGGCTTTCATTAACAGTTAAGGAATTTGAGAGAAATTTTCCTCAAGAATTAAAAGAGATGGAAAATTTATTCAACTGGAATACTTTTCTCATCTATCACCATCAGTACCCTTAAGTCTTTCCTAAGTCTCTAGTCCTGGTCTTCATTTCCCTTATAACCACCTAAAATAAATTCTCCTTCTTTGTCCAAAATAAGTTCACCCACCAGAAGGAGGAGGGAGATGCCGCGGAAGTAAAGGGAAGATCAGGAAAAAAGCTGTCACCACAAACCTAGGTAGTCAAACTCTAAGACTCTATTGAAGCAACATATGCTGAAACACAGCCTGTGCTCATTCAACATTCATAGTATTTATTCTATTAATACCTCCAAGACACAGAGTTGGATGTGGGGCATTTTTTTTATTGCAGTATAATTACAGTGTTTGTGCTAGGATCTGGGGCATTTAAAAAAGCCGTGTTGAATCTGAGTAGAAAGTTTCAGCAGATTTTTTTAAAAGCAAACAAAATACACTTTGTCCAAACAACTTGCAGGTTCTCACCCCACTCTACATTCATAAGTTCCCATGACTCTGTTCTGAATAAAATAGCATGGTCACGAGTTGCACTGTTTTGCTGTAAGTGGCAAAGAGCCATGCAGTCTTCTTGTTGCCTGTGCAACACATGGTAAAACTCAGTGAAATTCAAATAATAAAATAATAGTAACAGACAACAATTCCTTATCTCTAATTTTTATTTTATATTGTAGCATAGCTGATTAACAATGTTGTGTTAGCTCCAGGTGTACACCGGAGTGGTTCCCTTACACATACACATGTATCCATTCTTCAGACTCTTTTCCCACTTAGGTTACTACATATTACTAAGCAGAGTTCCCTATGCTGTATAGTAGGTCCTTCTGTGCCAACAATTCTTGAGTGTATAATAATCGACAAAAACTGAATTAAGATCTTTACATGAGTCACCTTATTTAGTTTTCACAGCCATCCAGTGAGGTGTCATTCCCATTTTATAGAGGGGGATACTGAGGCACAGAGAGAAGGAACAGTTTGTAGTGGTGCCAGGACTCAAATGAGGGCGATCTGGTGAGTCTAGGCTACTCTTCCTAGAGTTATCAGCAGAGAAAGCAGGACCACATAGGCAGCACTGTCAGTGTTCGCTCAGGGCTTCCCCAATCTGGCTCCAGCATGCTTACTCTCCACCATCACTCTCTACTGCCTTTACCCCTGCAGCGTTAGCCATGCAGTTCCTGTGGGACTCTCAAATCAATCAAAAATGCTGTGTGTTTGTGTGTGTGCTTAGTCATGTCTGATTCTTTGCGACCCCATGGACTGCAGCCTGCCAGGCTCCTCTGTCCATGGGGATTCTCCAGGCAAGAATACTGGAGCAGGTTGCCATGCCCTCCTCCAGGACATCTTTCCAGCCCAGGGGTCAAATCCAGGTCTCCCGCATTGCGGGCAGATTCTTTACCATCTGAGCCACCAGGGAAGCTCACTACATATCATCAAATTACTACCCTGGTTGTTCAGACCGTAAAGAAACTGCCTGCAATGCAGGAGACCTGCATTCCCTCCCTGGGTCAGGAAGATCTCCTGGAGAAGGACATGGCAACCCACTCCAGTATTCTTGCCTGGGAAATCCCATGGACAGAGGCACGTGACGGGCTGTAGTCCATGAGGTCACAAAGAGTCAACACAACTAAGTGACTAACACACACACATCGTCAAATTGATTCACCACCCCCAAAGACCTCCGCATCACCAGCAAATGGAACTTTAAGACTGGGGAACCAGGGCACAGAGGAGGCGGACTAAAGAAAGCAGTCCCAGGAACCCACATGATCTTACCCGGCAGAGACTGGACCAGCTCCTTTTCCTTCCTTCTTCCCAGCACATGGCTGGATGACATTTCCTACCCCCTGGGCATTAGGTGTGGCCCAGTGACTGAACGCCAGCCAGAGGAATGTGAGCAAGAATGAAATGTGCCATTTCAGGCCCATCCCATTAAAACCTTTTGTGAACAATCCTCTGAGGACTTTCTCCTGCTAGCAAACCTGGCAGAGGCACAAGACGGAAGGGACCTGGGGCTGTGGATGACTGCTCCAAGAGCCACCACCAACCTGATCTCCACGAGTGACATGAACTGCTGTATAGAGTGGAGATTCTTTATCTATTAGAGAAAGTGTGATGCTGTCACTTGATCAGGCCAAGGGCTGCACAGAGAGCTGATAAAACATTAGTTCTGGGTGTGTCTGAGGGCATTTGCAGAAGGCTTTTGCAGAAGATAATAGCATTTGAATTGGTAGATTGAGTAAAGATCATCTTCCCCAATGCAAATGAGAATCATCCAAACCCTCAAAGGCCTAAATACAACAAAATGGCAGAGGAAGACGGAATTTGCTGTTTTTCCTTGAGCTGACACATCACTCTTCTTTTGCATCAGACATGAGCATTCCAGGTTCCTAGGCCTTCAGACTGGTGCCAGGACTAACACCATTGGCTTGCCTGGTTCTCAGACCTTTGGGCTTAGACTGAATTACCACCAGCTCTTCTGGTTCTCCAGACTGCAGACAGAAGGTCGTGGGGGCTTCTTGGCCTCCATGATCATGTGAGCTAATTCCCATAATAAATCTCTTCTCATACATGTGTGTGTGTGTACATATATATAATATGGTGGAGGTGGTTTAGTCGCTAAAGTCATGTCCAACTCTTGGCAACACCATGGATTAGGCCTGCCAGACTCCTCTATCCATGGGATTTCCCAGGCAAGAATACTGGAGTAGGTTGCCCTGCCCTGCTCCAGGGGACTTTCCCGACCCAGGGATTGAACCCATGTCTCTTACATCTCCTGCATTGGCAGGTGGGTTCTTTACCACTAGCGCCACTCTGGGAAGCACACACACACACACACACACACACACACAATACATACAGAATCTTATTGATTCCTGGAAAATCCTAATACAGCAAGTAATTAGTTACCCTAATAAATACATCTCTCATCTGATCTCACAATAACCACCTCTTAGAATTCTTCTTCTGTTGGAAAAATGCAGGACTCAGATCAGAAAATATCAAAGAAGCCAAGAGACAGGACCAAGCCAGGCTCAGAAGAATACACGCTACATTTAACAGGTGTCCAAATCCACACAGCAGAGCAACCGTGTCACACAAACCCGAAGCATCCCAGGACTCACCTGCCCACAGAGAGGACGGTGACCTCTCCTTGGCGCCTCGGGCGGCCCTCTTTGGACTTGTTGGTGGGTTTTATGAAGTGCCACCGCTTGTGCCTACACCGATGACACACATCCCGCTCGACCGGACCCCCCACTGTGTGCAGATGGTGGCCGCAGATATGCTTCCCTGGGGTGCCCCCTGGTGACAAGGGCCCGGGGCTCACTGGCGGGCTCCCGGGAGTGCTGGGCGTCACTGGGCTAAGATAGGAGGGAAAAAATGAAAAGGTTACTTAAAAGAAATAGCTACACCATTCGCTCCCTCTGCAATGAAAGAAGTTTAAATCAAAAGAAAAAATACCTCGTCCAATTATACAAATGGGCTTTGTGGACTGATCTCAGTCAGCAGGTACTCAGCTTTTGAGACTATACAATGACAGTGCACTGTGAACAGTAATGATGTGATTTATCACTTCTAGTTAACTGGTTGGAAATAAACCCCTGCTTTTAATGAAGACACACTGCTTATCTTTGAAGTACGAGGTTTCTTTCCTTGTATGGCTTATCTCCCTTCTCATACAATCTAATTTCATGCAAACTAATTTCTCATACTTACCCAAGTGCCTCCTAGATCTCTAAGCAAAGAGAGGCCCTGAATATATATACACTGGAGGAAAGAAAAACTTAAATTCCAATCCAATCATTGGATGACTTAGGAAGGAATATTTGATCCAGTCTGACTATTGGGTCAAAGGAAGAAAGCTTTTAGGCCAAGATATCAAAAGTGATGCTCAAAAGAGATGTTGATAATAGTAATAATGAGAACCTAACAGCATTCTAAGCATTCAATCTTTACAAAACCTCTAAATCGGAATTATTTAAAAACAAGGACACTGAGCCTCAGAGCAGTTAAGCAACTTGCTCAAGGTCACACAGCTAATAAGTGATGGCTCTGAGATCCAAATCTAGAAAGACTAAATCTGAAACCATGATCTTAACCATCACGCTGCAGTGCTTCAGAAACAGGGGAGACTATTTTGATAACCTAGAAACCCAGCCAGACCATCCAAAGTATAAAAAGCACAAGTCTAAAGGTTAGATGCTGGCTGCTTTCAAAAGGCACGTGTCAGGCTTCTGGTCCTCTAGAAAAGGAGGAGTTAAGACAGGACAGGGCTGGCCTGACCAGGAATCTGCGCTCTGATGTGGAATAGGTGGGTATGAGTGTGGGTGTGGGCCTGTCAGCATGTCACAGCAGAGCCTGACTCCAGAGACCAGGCCAAGAGTCCCAAAGGCACATGGAGGTCTCATGAGACATCAACCAGCCTTCATGCTACAGATAACCAGCCCACTTGTCCACTTCAAAAGGAGCATGCATAATTGAAGAGAAAGTCTCAAAGACCCCAAACAGCCAAAAGTTTCCTGGCTTTCGTTAAGGATACTTTTTAGGTTGTTAAAAACACACAGCTGCAGCTTTCTGGGGTAAAACAATGTTAATACCACATATTAGGAGTTTGAATTGAAAGTTTAACAACATTCATTCAAGAAATGTTTATCAAAAGAAAAAAAAAAATGAAACAATTATCTATATGTGCTGTGCACAAAATCCAATGATGGGGACTTTAGGATGCGCTAAGATGACTGAGGTGACATGGTTCTTAGATGAGGAGCCTGTGGTCAGGGCTGGAATGTGGGGAGACCCACAGACCATGAGTCTCTATGAACTACAGCACCAGGGCTCCCAACACTGGCCCTCCTGAACTGAGTCACCTCACTGAAACACAGATCTAACATGGCCAGTTTCACAAACATATATGAAACAGCTAAGATGTGCTGTGTGCACAACCTACAGAGTAAGTAGAAAAAGGTCCAAACCCCTGGCGAGGTCACTCAGACCCAATTTGCTTCCTTGGTCCTTCTTGCTTCTGTCCACAGCACATCCTCAGGCCACCCTAGACGGAAACTTCCCAGGGCATCCCACACTTTCACTCTCCTGGGTCTTTTGTCCTGAACTTTCTCTCCCCACAAGCTTCCCCTACTTCTTTTTTCTCTCCCCCTCAGACTGAGTCCTCCTTGGCAAGGATGTATGAAGACCCAGCTCCAGCATCATGCCCAGCACACAGCAGGCACTCAATAAATGCTCTCTGAAGCATGAAAGACTACTCAGAAATATAGTTGCCTGTGATTATGACCAACTGTGAAGCTCAACAACCATAATCAAAAACAAACAGCCATACCCTAATACAAAAATAGAACTTAGCTGCTGCTGCTGCTGCTGCTGCTAAGTCAGTCGTGTCCGACTCTGTATGACCCCATGGACAGCAACCCACCAGGCTCCCCCGTCCCTGGGATTCTCCAGGCAAGAACATTGGAGTGGGGTGCCATTGCCTTCTCCAATAGAACTTAGCAGGTGCTCCCAAACCAGCCCAGTTTTTCATTTAAGCATAATTAATTGTTCATGGAGGTCTTCAGTGCCCGAGATATTCTGTATTTCTCATGATGTTCCAGTTAGGTTGGTGTGGCGGTTACCCTCAGTTTATAGATAATGGAACTTGAGCTCAGAGTGGTCAGTTAACTTACCGGAGAAGAGGGGAGCCATAAGTGGTGCAGGGAAGACAATTCAGGTGCCCAGTTCCAGGGCTTCCTCCTCCCATCATGGTTCACTAACCCAGCAGTTCTCAACCAGGGGCAACTTCACCCCCAGGGGACACGGACAATGTCAGGAGACATTGTGGGATGTACACCGCAGGAGAAAGGGACAATGGCATCCATTCACTGGAGGCCAGGAATGCTGTTAAACTTCCTACAAAGGCACAGGACAGTTCCCACAGCAAAGAATTCTCTGGCTCATGTATAAATAAGGACAAAGTAGAGAAACCTGCTCCAGCAGATAATTGAAAACAAAAGCCTCATAAAGTCAGGGGGAAGGCACTCACCTTTCAGGATCATACACACTGTTATCTTCTACCATTGCCGCTAAAACATCAACATTTGCTAAAAAAAAAAATTAAAATGGAATGAATTAGATGAGTGATCATAGAATTAGCATGTTGGAAAAACACCTAATTGAGTTTCTTCAATTCACAGATGAGGCCTTGGGGCCCTGGAGAAGGCAGGGCCTTTCCCAAGGAAAGTCCAGATGTGGCTCCATCTGCAGATAATTTTCAACTCACAGGAAGTTAGTGAGAGTGACAGAGGATCCATGCAAGGGAAAGCAGATCTACCACAAAGCTCTGCTTCCTATACATCATCAGCAATATAACACAGAAATTCCCTTCTCCTCTTCTTAAACCAAAGTGAAACTCAATTTAACTCACTCTGCTAAATATGTCATGAAATGCATGACTCGAGACCTATATTCTAATAACTTACATGTGCTCAAATAATTAGCCCTAAATTCTGGATACCCCATGTAATATCAAGTCTGTGGGCTTTCCTGATGGCTCAGTGGTAAAGAATCTGCCTGCAGCACACACAGGAGACTCAGGTTTGATCCCTGGGTCAGGAAGATCTCCTGGAGGAGGAAATGGCAACCCACTCCAGTATTCTTACCTGGAAAAACCCATGGCTGGAGGAGCTTGCGGGGCTATAGTTCATGGAGTCGCAAAGTCTGATCTTTGGACATGCCTGATCAGAGCACAGTAACAGCATCAAGTCTATCCCACACAGCACTGGGGATGAGAAAGGGTTAGTTTTTCAGGTGGGTCATTTGCTTTAGCTCTGCTTGAGGATCATACAAGACCTTAACTCTAGCCAGGTATCTTAATATTTCAAATGCTGGTCAGGGTCAGATGCGTGAGTGCACTTCAGTCATGTCCAACTCTGTGCAACCCTATGGACTGTAGTCTGCCAGGCTTCTCTGTCTGTGGGGATTATCCAGGCAATAATACTAGGGAGGTGTTGTGCCCTCCTCCAGGGAATCTTCCTGACCCAGGACTGAACCCCAGGTTTCTTATATCTCCTGCATTGGGAGGCGGGTCCTTTATCACTAGGGCTTACCTAAGGAGTTCACTGGTTACACACATCAGTTATCTAATATGGACTGAGTTAAATTAGACTTCTAATGTTAATTAAAAAAAAAAAAAAGTCCAAATTTGTAGGTGGCACCTAGGCTGTCAACTAAAGCAAACTGAATCTCAGCTTCTTGGGTGCCTACCCTGCCACCATACACAGACACACACGTTACTTCATTTTTTGTAGGGTGTCCAGTCTTAAGAATAAAAGATGGAACTGAATGGTCAAGTTCCTCTTGGGTATCTCCTGGCAAGGCCAGATGTTGTGACTGACTCTTGACCCATTTCCATTGATTTTTTAAAAAATATTTATTTATTTATTTTTGGCTATGCTGGGTCTTCGTTGCTCCCTGGGCTTTTTCTCCTGTTGTGGCAAGCGGGGGCCACTCTCTAGTTGCAGGGCACGGGCTCCTCACTTGAGCGGCTTCTCTTGTTGTGGAGCACAGGCTCTAGGCACATGGGCTTCAGTAGGTGTAGCTCACAGTCTCTAGTGCACAGGCTTGTAGTTGTGCCACACCGGCTTCGTTGCTCCATGGCAGGTGGGATCTTCCCAGATCAGCGATCGAGCCCATGTCTCCTGCACTGGCAGGCGGACTCTTTAACACTGAGCCACCAGGGAAACCTCTCCATTGATTTTTAAAGCGTTGTTCTCAGTACTAACCACAACAAGTTCTCTAGACATAAAACAATTTTTTTAAAAAATCACTGTTTACCATGTGAGCTAACACCAACATTTAATATTCAACAATCTTGAAATTCCAAGAGAAGGAAAATTAACTCCAGTTTCAACACTGCTGCTTTAAGTCAACAGCTAAAGATGGATCTGGTGTTCTGCAACTTTTTTCATGACCGCTCCACCCAGAAGCTTTTTTTTTGACATTTTTTCCTAATTCATCCTCCCATAAAACTATAATACTGAAGATAAACAATTGTTTATGTATTATATGCATATCTGTGTTTTACATATAAGATAGTAAGGGATTTTTTGTCCCCACAATCCAATATTATCCCCTTCACAACCCTTGCAAATGCATAGGATTTTTGAAGAAATACCAATGGAACACACCATCATTTTCAAAAAGAAATAATTTCTTTGTCTTTCATGACTATCTGTAAAAATGCACAAATACATTTCCAAATACAAGTTTTGATATAAAAAGACTCTGATCATTACAAAAAAAAGGCACTGAAATGGATCAGTAGTGCCTTCTCCCACAGGACAAAAAAAGGCATGTTACCCCTCTAAGTCAAATTTAAATATAATTTAATCATTTCCCTTGAAGGAACACACCATCATTTTCAAAAAGAATTAATTTCTTTGCCTTTCATGACTATCTGTGAAAATGCACAATTACATTTCCAAATATAAGTTTTGATATAAAAAGACTCTTATCATTACAAAGAAAAGCACTGAAATGGATCAGTAATGCCTTCTCCCATAGGACAAAAAAAGGCATGTTACCCCTCTAAGTCAAATTTAAATATAATTTAGTCATTTCCCTTGAACTAATACTAAGAATTCCAAAAAACATTTTCTTTCAGATAAAGTGTTTAGGGAACACACAATAATTTGCCAGTTGACATTTACAGTATGCCATCTTTTACTAAACTTCAGAACTATTAACAAAAAGGGGCCGAAATAACAACCAAAGAAAGAAATGGAAACAAAGATAACACTAATAGTATTCACTTATAAAGATGAGCTTTTCAAAAAGTTTATATAGTTACCTGAGAAAATTAATCACCTGCAAAATGATGACCTCTGTTAGAAACATCAAAGTATAAAATGTTCCCAGGAAGATAATTAAAATATATTAAAAGCATTACTTTTGTTTAGGTTTGTGTTGTTTCTCATATATTCATGTATCCCTGTACTTCACCCTTATTTCTTAGAAACAACAGTAAACAACCCCTTTGTTTGCTGTGAACAATGATTTAAGAGTAGGCTCAAGTTTTTATGCAAATAACACGCATACTCACGTAGGACCAACACATGCACACACGCACTCACGTAGACCCTTGTCTCTAGGCTATCACCCAGTCTATACCAGGGAGTAAATCTCAGTAAACTATCCCTTGTGAACCTTTTTGGTTTCCTGTGATGAGAAAACCCTAACATAACACCACCATTAGCACATAAACACATGCTTTAATTTGGTTATAAAATTACTATAAAAGAGCAAAACCCAATTAAGTTCTATTAAATATACATCTCCTTGTGATTACTCATAACTCCAATAAGCTCCAAGAGATGGTTTCCCCTACATCTTTTTTTAAAAAATTTATTTATTTGGCTGCATCGGGATCTTTGTTGCATCTTGTGGGAATCTTTCTTTATGTTGCACAGGCTCAGTAGTTGCGGCACACGGGCTTGGTTCCTCCGCAGCATGAAGGATCTTAGCTCCCTGACCAGGGATCGAACCTGTATCCTCCCCATTGCAAGGCTAATTCTTAACACTGGACCACCAGGGAAGTCCCCTCCCCTACACTTGTCAACATTCTGTCCAACTGTACTTCCTTTCATGGGCATCCAAAGGACGGGAGGAGTTAGTTACAGGGCAAGCAAAACCTGTCAAGAACAGGGGAAATTTTCTAGTGGGCAGTCATTTCCAAATACTGCTTCCTCTCTTCTTTCCTGAACTTCTGCCTGATAATATGCATAGAGTAGTCAAAATCAGCCCTGTTTTCTCTCCCACCATCATTGTCTTTAAAGTTTTCCCTTACATTCAAGGCAAGATCCTGGGATGTGCCAGCCACTGTCAAAAAGCTTTGTAGACCTTCCGTGTCGAATTCACTCTAATAGCAGGCAGAATTATCATCCCCATTTTACAGAGAGACACTGAGGCCTAAAGACTGTAACTGACTGTCCAGAATCCCACAGCTAGAAACAGACCTAGATACAAAAACCTGGTCTATCTGACTCTAGGGTGGGTGCATTTCACCCCAACCAACTCTTCCCTACTCTTTGAGTCTCCACCCAAATGATGATGGTTGAACAGTTCACAGGATGTTTGCATAATCATTATAGCAAGTTTCAGACATCTACTCAGTGATGATGGTAGTTTATGAAGAAATCCTTTTAGCCATCACACAAATTGAGTGCCAAGATAAGAATTTCACCAAGGGACCCCTCTCTTCTGCCCAGTGTAAATAACCATAATCAGGGGGGTGCTTGGACAGTAATCACAATACTGACAGGTGCTGCTATTTTCAGACAGTGTCTGGCCCTGGCAGAGAAGCCCAGTTGGAGAGTTGCAGGTACTTTCCAAACTTCTGCAGTGATCACCCAAATGCTCTTCGGTCCTGCTCTGTTTCGAAAGGATTACAGACTAGTGGGAAAATAATCAGTGTGCAGCTTAGCCAATAAATTCATCCTACAAGAGATATTTGTCTAAACGAAATGTGATTTGCAACATCCAAGACATGATAGGTTTAAACCATAAATAAGAATGTCACCATAAGTACTGGTGAAGTATTACCCCCTT
Organism: Tragelaphus eurycerus; assembly: GCA_935064755.1. Taxonomy (NCBI): domain Eukaryota; kingdom Metazoa; phylum Chordata; class Mammalia; order Artiodactyla; family Bovidae; genus Tragelaphus; species Tragelaphus eurycerus. The sequence continues at coordinate 30,023,235 of CAKXYN010000004.1, read as the reverse complement.
AGCCAAATTAAAAATGCAAAGCAGAAGATGAGTCATATATCAGGACTGAAAGTGTTTTAAAATATGTAAATGCAGGCAAAGAAAACCTAAATAAACATGAGAAAAGGGTAATGGTTTGTACCTAATTTTATTCATTTTTTATTCAATGTTTAAAGAAAAATTATGTTATAGTGTGCTACTTTTAAAAAATATAAAGTTAATTAACCTCAACATGGAGAACTAAATGGATATTAAGTTCAGAGTCTGTTAATGACAAAGAAAAGAAAAATACATTCTGTTCTACAGAGAATTTAAGTCTCCAAGGCAAGCTAATAAAACTAGGTTATAAACTGGTAAGAGCCCCAAGTACCTATTTAATCCTCCAGTTGTGGTTTTGGCACAGGCTGGAAGCTAGAGAGGTCACTGTGTGTGAGCACCCAGTGAAATCAGATGTCTCCTGGTGGCCAAGGAGAACCAAGGCCACCCAAGGATGAGGTCACAGGAGAAATCACAGGCCGACAGACGAAGGCACTTACAGGGAGAAGAGTGAAAAATAAGAAAGACAGAAGGCAAAGAACCGGGGAGCAGAGGAGAAAAAATGAAATCAGTGCTTTGATTACGCCACTGGTAATCAAAGCAGCAGAAACTAAAAAGCTACTTTCCAAAAGGAAAAGGACATAATTACAAAAGAAAAGAGGAGTCCTAGAGTCTGAGTGTGGGAGTGAGGAAATTATATAGTCTGCTTCCTTCAGGGACCCACAGGTTTCACCTCGGCTGTAATAGGAGAAAAGAGCCCACTGCTGGCACCATCCTGCCACAGGCCAGCTTGATGACCTTAGGCGACTTTCTTACCCTCTGGGCCCCTGTTTCCTCAAATGCAAAATGGGGTGGTAACAGGGCTGACTTTATAAGGTAGTTTGGATAATTTAATGCATTAATATTTAGAATTCTATAAAATGCCCCAGCTGTATATGTTATCTCTTCGAAAGGAAGAAGCTTATTGTTCATCTTTCCTGACACCAGGAAGAAGCAGTGACAGTACACAGGTATGGACTCTGATGTCAGAGGCTAGAGTTCAAATCTCAACTCTGCTACTTGCAGCGGGGTGATACTGGCAAGTCAGCTATGTGCTGTGGACCTCGGTTTCTGAACAATAAATTGGAAATGATATATCTGAGTCATAGGGCTCCCAGAAAACCCTTAGAACAGGCCTGGCAGTTAGCAAGCTGCTGCTGCTGCTGCTGCTAAGTCGCTTCAGTCGTGTCCGACTCTGTGCAACCCCATAGACGGAAGCTCACCAGGCTCCCCTGCCCCTGGGATTCTCCAGGCAAGAACACTGGAGTGGGTTGCCATTTCCTTCTCCAATGCAGGAAAGTGAAAAGCGAAAGTGAAGTCGCTCAGTCGTGTCTGACTCTCAGCGACCCCACGGAGTGGAGCCTACCAGGCTCCTCCGTCCACGGGATTTTCCAGGCAAAAGTACTGGGGTGGGGTGCCATTGCCTTCCCCGAGTTAGCAAGCAATCAGTGCCAATTACGAAGTTATGCAGGAGAACTTCAGCCCCCAGCAAAGTGTTCACAGCTGACATTTCACACCACTCACCTCTCAGTAACCCCTCGTGCAGCATTCACTCACTCAGCAGCTGCTTCAGCTCTCAGAAGCCCAGGTCCCACAGGTCTCCAAGCTTCCAAAAGCCATGAAGGCAGTTTCTTTCTCTCCACCCCCTCAACTTTTTATTTTGTATTGGAGTAAGTGATAATCACTCAGTCTTGTCCGACTCTGCGACCTCATGGAATGTAGCGCACCAGGCTCCTCTGTACATGGAATGCTCCAGGCAAGAATACTGGAATGGGTTGTCATTTCCTTCTCCAGGGGATCTTTCTGACCCAGGGATCGAACCCAGGTGTCCTGCATTGCAGGCGGATTCTTTACCAACTGAGCCACAAGATCTGTTTTATCTGTTTTATAAAACATATATTGAATCCAATTGATCACTGTCTTTTTTGTTATTTTAAACATCATCCTATTAAGTTAGATTATCTGGTTTTCAATCCTGGAGAAACTGAAAGCGACAAACTAGAAGAGAGTCGAGGCAATGCTGTAGAGATGAAAGAGGCCCATGTAGGGCGGCACTACTCCCTAACCATGTGACCAAACACTTGGAGTCTTCCTTTCTTCATCTGTAAAGTGGTATAATAATATCAACTCCAGAGGAATATTTTGAGGATTAAATGATATTCTGCACATGAAGCACCTAGATCAATGCCAAATATGTAAAGTCCAGTCTAAAGAAAAATGAAAAGTATGCTGAACCATATAAGTTGCTGCTTCTCTAGGTCAGGAGCACTGACTGCAGCCTGGGCCAGGCAGGTGCTCTGGTTAATAGTGAGGCTATGGGGACACAGGATCCCAGGAAGGGGCTTGGAACAGAAGGCAGGTATTTACTGAGCAGTATGGAGGGATTTCAACTTTCAGACAAAGGGCTCAGCTGCGTCAGTGCATGCTGCTTGAGACAGTGTTTACCAGGGCCCAGAGAGACCAAGGAAAACATTTTGTTTTACATTCTCATGAGAATTTAAAGCATAGGGCTATTGGATATGTTGGCTGAAAAAACTCTGACCTAAAAGTTATGCGCAACCTAAAAGTTGAAAGTTATGTTTTATTCAGTAGATAAATCTGAGGACTTAAGCTCAGGAGACAAGACTCTCAGATAACTCTGAGAGACTGCCATGGAAAGACAAAGGAGGGAGCCAAAATATACAAAAATTTTTGCAATAAAGATCAGGTAGTCAGAACCTCACTGTTACTGTTAATAAAAGAAAACCAGACATCCCAAGTCAAGGAATTCAGCGCTTTTCCAAGTATGGGAAGATGTAAGAGTCTGGGCTCACTGAAATCATTCCTTTGATGTGCACCTCAGCTATCTGGGGCCAGCATCCAGTGTTTTCACATCCCGAGTTTCCTCAGGACTCACAGTCAGGGAGAGGCTGTAGTCTGATGGCAGGCATTCTCTCCTTCTTGGGTTCCCTCAGGGTTCACCACTGTGGCGCTGTAATGGACGGCCTGATGGCTATGACTTTCTTTGTTTACTGATATGAGAGGTGGCATTTTTAGTTCAGAGGTATGTGGGCAGGAGTGCCACACGCCTCAAAAGTCACTTGGGGTGTGGTATCTTGTGGAGACAATCACCAGTGTTTCAGAAAAATGACCCTGATTTATCTAATCAGGATTAAACTAATTTAAGAAGACAGGGGTTTAGGCGCTAAGTCGTGTCCAACTTTGTGACCCTTTGGACTGAGCCCACCAGGCTCCTCTGTCCATGGGATTTCCCAGGCAAGAATACTGCAGTGGCTTGCCATTTCCTTCTCCAGGGGATCTTCCCCACCCAGGGACTGAACCTGGGTCTCCTGTATTACAGGCGGATTCTTTACTAACTGAGCCACCAGAGAAGCCTAGACCTTTTAAAAGCTTTAACACTTAAGAACAGATCATAGAATAGGTGAACTCATAGAGGCAGAAAGCAGAGGAAGGGTTGCCAGAGGCCGGAGGGGAAGAGGGTGGAAAATGGGGAGTGACTGCTCAGTGTGTACAGAGAGAGTTTGGGATGATGACAAGATTCTGGAACTAGATACTGGTGATCTTTGTACACTATTGTGAACATGTGTGTGTGCTCAGTCATGTCCGACTCTTTGCGGCCCCATGGACTGTAGCCTGCCAGCCTCCTCTGTCCATGGGGTTTCCCAGGCAAGAAGACTGGAGCAGGTTGCCATTTCCTTCTCCATTGCGAATGTACTTAATGCCAATGAATTGTACATTTTAAAATGAGTATAACAGCAAATTCTATGTTTAGTGTATTTTACCACAGTATTTTTAAAAGCAGAAAAAAAGGAATAGATAATATCTGAGTGCTTATTATACCAAGCAGCTTCTGTGTAATATGTCACAATAATACCATGAGGTAAATATTATTTTAGAGGAAGAAACTGAGTCTCATGAGGTAATATGACTTTCCCCCAAATCAAGGCGATGCCAGGATTAAAAGGTAAGCCTCCAGGGCTGACTTGGCAACACTCAGACTCACTGACTCTTAGAAAACTCACTTCTGTGAAACTCTCCTGATAAGATAATGCTGGAAGCTGGGCTATTTGTGAGCTTAGGTGGAAGGTGCTACCAATAACTTGAGAAACGTTGACAGGAGAGTCCATACAAACTCTCTGAAGCAGGTTTTTAATAAAGCATGTGAATAATGAATTGTTCTGAGCACTAAAACAGCCATACCTTCGTTTTTCATGATGTACTGGACAATCTGCCCAACTGTGTCACTGTTTTCATTTACACTGTCGTTCAACTCTGAAAGAGAAAGGGGAGGGGAGGACAGGTTACAATTGCTCACCTGTACCAGGTCAAAGAGACACGCAGTCTCAGAGCCTAAGACTTCTCTGAACAGTCCCCAGAAAGCTCAGCTGATGAGCCATGGTGCTAAGAGCCCTGCTTTCTTTTAACCCACCTTTCTCTTAGCACACTCTTAGCACACGTGACTGAAAGCACTTTCTCAGCAGAACAGGTGCAAATTGCCCATCAATATCTTCTCAAGTCCAGACACGTGCTTAATTTCCAAGATGTCTTTATCAGTCCTTACAACTATTACTCCTCTCTCATCATTTTGTTAAGCTCAAAGGGGAAATGGAAAGAAGAAATAATTAAAATAAAAACTTCTGGGATTTTATTTTCCTTGTAGATATACCATATACAGAGTATTAATTTATTTCTTAAATTGGGTAATTTTTCATCTCTGTCTTCACAAGACTTTGAAATATACTTCCAAATGATCTAAATGTTGGCCATGGTTAATTACCTACAAACTCAGTTTACTTTGTTACTTTGTCCCCTAAAGACATGGGACAGTCTTTAGGAAAAAAAAAAAAAGTCAAACCTTCAGTCTGAACCTGATCCTTATCATTCGCTTCCATAACACAAGAAAGATGAAGGAGGGTTGACCTAGAAATCATGACGTGGTATCTTACCCATGTAATCTGGAAAAGTGTCTTCTCTACCCAAGCCACTCCCTCCCCATGAACACGCACGTCCAGTTAGACAGTGCACATGCTGAACACTAAGCCAACCTACACAGCGTGTGCAGAGGATGAGAGAGAAACGTCCCGCTTTCTGTTGACAAACATTCAGCCTCGGTTTGCTCATAAACTCACACATGACTCATCATGCAATTGTGCTCACTCCCTGCCTCAAAGGTCAGTGAGGGGTGGGAAAAATCAACAGGCCAGCAAGCTGGCAAGGAATGAAGAAGCTTCCCAACTCTGCCCTTGATCCCACTTGAAGGGTAACCTATCCCAAATGTCACCTTTCTGCAAAAACTGAAGAAAGTTTTCCTCAAAGGACCTTATCCTTTGAGGTCTGAAAAGGATAAGCAGAGTTACCGAAAGGATGGCTGAAAAGTACATCTGTGGTGAAAACAGGACTTCATCTCTCAGGGTTTTCAAATACAATCCAGCAACTCCATGTGAGGAGGAAATGTTGAGACACTCTGAGGTCAATCCAAAGGTACCAGCTCTTGTCATTTTTTCACTGCACTGTTCACACAACCATTTACTTAATAAACATAAACTCCAACCTCATATTAGGTTGGTGCAATAGTAATTACAGTTTTGGACCCTGATTTTAAATCATTATAACTAGGCTCAAACACACCTTTAGTAATCAAAATAGGAGCCATTACACTCAAAATATTTTTGACAAAGAGAAATAAGCTTGTTTATTCTTGTACCATAAAAATCCATGCTTCGGGATTTGATGAACTCTTGGAAAGCATTTTCTACCTCCTGTTGGTTGTGAAAGCATTTTCATTTTCCCTGCAAAAAGTTGTCAAGATGCTAGAAGAAGCAGTAGTTAGTTGGCTACTTGGCAGTATGGCAGATGAGACAAAACTTTATAACCCAATTCGTTCAACTTTTGAAGCGCTGGTTGTGCAACATACAATCGGGTGTTGTTGCATCTTTTTTGTTGACCAATGTCAGCTGCATGCATCAGTTTTCAGTGCATCTCATCAATTTTCTGAGAATACTTCTCAGATGTAATAGTTTTTCTGGGGTTCAGAAAGCTACAGTGGATAAGACAGACAGAAGACCACCAGACAGTGACCATGACCTTTTTTTGGTGCAAGTTTGGCTTTGGGAAGTGCTTTGGAGCGTCTTCTCCATTCAAACAATGAGCTGGTTGTTTCTGGTTGTTGTATAAAATCCACTTTTCATCGCATGTCACAATCTGATTGAGAAATGGTTTGTCGTTGCATAGAATAAGAGAGGACAACTTCAAAATGACAGGTTTTTTTTTTTTTTTGTGGTCAGCTCATGAGGCCCCCCCTTATTGAGTTTTTTCAACTTTCCAATTTGCTTCAAAATACCAAATGACAGAGAATGGTCAACATTGAGTTCTTCAGCAACTTCTCCTGTAGTTCTAAGAGAATCAGCTTCAAAGATCTTCTCAATTGGTTGTTGTCAACTTCAGATGGCTGGCCACTGCTCTCCTCATCTTCAAGTCTCTCGTCTCCTTTGTAAAATTTCTTGAACCACCACTGCACCGTAAGTTCATTAGCAGTTCCTAGGCCAAATGCATTGTTGATGTTACAAGTTGTCTCTGCTGCTTTCTGACCCATTTTGAACTCAAGTAAAAAATTTTCTAACATAATTTCCATAGTCTAAAATACATATAAAATAAGCAGCAAGTAATAATTCATTAGCAAAAAATACAAAACATATACATTAAAATGATGTATAACATAACCACGTTGAAGAAAGTATTCTAATATCAAATGGCAAAGTTCAACAATGCAAAACCACAATTACTTTTGCACAACTGAATCGATTTTTAAAGATTAACTCCCCTAGCAAATGTAGCAGCACAAAAATGGTGAGACCTATTCAGTTTTCCTATTGTTCTTATTAGAATCTAATTCAACAGCAACAGTAAGGTTTACTATATGAAAAAGCAAAAGTGTTAGTTGACTAGTCGTGTCCAACTCTTGGTGATCCTATGGACTGTAGCCCAACAGGCTCCTCTGTCCACCGATTTCCCAGCCAAGAACATTGGAGTGTGTAGCCACACCCTTCTCCAGGGGATCTTCCCGACCCAGGGATCCAACACCAGTCTCCTGTGTCTACCAGCAAGCACTGCAGGTGGATTCTTTACCGTCTGAGCCAGGCAAGCCCAAGGGTTAATATATACTGAGTCCCACTTGTGACAAATACCAAATGTATCTTCTCTCTAATTTCACAATACTCTTACAAGGTGAAGATTATTGTCCTCATTTAAATTAAAATTTTAATTAAATTAATAAAATTAAATTTAAGTTAAATTAAACATAACGGTGATTTACAGCATATTAACTTGCCCAAGGCCACAAGGTAAATAAGAGTAAATTACTTTGTAGTTATTTAATAAATGAAAGCAAAGTTTCTAACTCTGGGTGTGGTTTCTATAATATTTACATTGATGCTACACCATAGCATCTGCCTTTAAGATGGATCATTTTGTAAAAGTGCTGGTGAGGATGTAGAGAAAAGGGAACCCTTGTGCACAGTTGGTGGAAATGTAAATTGGAACTGCCTCTATGGAAAACAATATGGATGTTCCTCAAAAAATTAAAACTAGATCTATCATATGATCCAGAAATTCCATTTCTGGGTATATACCCCAAGGAAATGAAAACAGGAAGTGAAAGTGGAAAGATATATGCACACCCCACTCCAGTACTCTTGCCTGGAAAATCCCATGGACAGGGGAGCCTGGTGGGCTGCAGTCCATGGGGTCGCTAGAGTCGGACACGACTGAAGTGACTTAGCAGCAGCAGCAGCATGTTTACTGCAGAATTATTCAAACTAGCCAAGATATGGAAACATCCTAATGTCCATCAAAGAATGAATGGATAAAGAAGATCCACTGATCAAGTAGTCAATAAGAAGAAATAGATGTTTTTCTGGAATTCTCTTTTGCTATGATCCAACAGATGTTGGCAATTTGATCACTGGTTCCTCTGCCTTTTCTGTACTATAATTATCAAACTTACAGAGAGACTAGAACTGAATGATTCCTATCCTAAAAACAACTGACAATTATGTGATAGAGGTGTTGAACATCACTACAATGGCAATCATATTACAATATATAAATGCACCAGAATAACGTTTTGCACACTTTAAATTTACATAATGTTATTACATCAAATATATTTTGATGAAAAAAGATGGATCATTTGCTTTACAGAGACAGAAAACATACATGACTCATTTCTTATTAAAAAACTGTCTGCACTCACATGCCCACAAAAAAAATAATCCAGATTTTTACCTATCTTTTCAACCTTTTCTCCTTCAACGTCTTGCTCAGCTTCTGTTGTACATCGATAGCCTTTCTTCTTAAGCAGGTGGCAAATGAGGACACCAAAGAGACCCATGACGAAGAACACAGGGACAAGGGCATATGCGATGTATTCCGGGTGTCCATTCCCATTGTTGTTCGTGGGCGAGGGCGTCGTCTCAGTTTTGGAGGGTAATGGGTGGCTGCCACTATGATCTGAGGAAGAAACATACACAGCCGCATCAGATGTCTACTGGAGACAAGAAACATCTGACAACCTTGAGGAAATGTCCCTGTTAAATGTGAGTCTGTTTCCAAAACCACAGGCCAGGAGAGACTGGCGGGTCTGGCAGGACAGGCACATGGGCTTGAGTTCCTATCCTGATCCTGCTACTCATAACCTGGGCCCCCTTGGGGTAATTTTTTTTTTAAAAGCTCTCCAAGCTAGCCTCTGCTTCTTCATCTGTGAGATTATCTATACAGCGTGAGTGAATGCACAGTTTCAGCAAAGGGTGCACACAGAGTACACACACCATCACTAGGTGGTATCATAGCAGAGTCCTCAGCAGTTAAAGCACAGACTCAGGAGACTTGGGGTCAAGTCCCAGCTCCACCACTTTGCAGCTGTGTGACTCTGGACAATGACTTAATCTCCATGCCTTGGTTTCTTATGAACAGACATACTAATAGTACCCAACCCACCCCTCGAGGCTTGTTATGAAGATGAAATAAATGAATACACATAAAACATCTAGAACCATTTCTACAACAAAGCAAATGCTCAACTACATGGCAAGCATCGTTTTAGGCATTTGTGACTTACCACTGAGCAAAACAAAGACCCTTGTCCTCATGGAGCATATGTCCCAGAAAGATTTAGTAAACTGACTGATCTAGTGCATGAAAAAAGAGAGAAAATCCAGGACGCATCAGGTTTTGGCCTAGAGGCACACATATAAAAATGGAAGCACGTGCCTTTGCGTATTTGCTCACCAACCCAAATTATCATTTATGGCATGACTATTATATGAAAAGCACCAGCTGGGAGCTGGATAGAGAGTGGAAAACAAGACAGCATGCCCAGTGCCAACTTGGAGTCTGTAGGGTTGCACTGGAAACGGGCACTAAACACCTGGGCAGGCATGAGAGACTGGGAGAAGGTATGCATGGGGCACTAAAAGAAACAGGAACCCTGGGGACCTATTTTATGACTTCAGAAATAGTGCAGCTGGGAAAGGGGCAACTACAGGGGAGAAGGAGCCATTTGCTTCTGGACACGTCAAAGTTCCACATGGACTTACACCAGAAGCAGCAGGATATCTGGGCCGAGTGTGCCAGGGTATACAGGGAACTGAGTCACCTCCACGAAGGAGTGAGAAGGAGAAACAGCCCAGCTCAGAAAATCATAAGATTCTGCCAGTTAAGATAATGGAGAAAGAGCCGACTGTGTGGAAAATCAGCCAAGTATCAATTCACACACACAAGATGAAAAGGGAGTTATCACACAAAGGAGAGGGGTCAGGAAGGATGAGGACCAAAGGAAAATGTGGGGTTTGACTGAAATGAAGTCTTATTATTTGGGGTACTCAGATTCTGAAGTGATGCAATGAGGTTTTCTGCATCACAGAGATTTACACATATTGCTTAAGAAACCCAGAAACTGGGAATCTAGATGCATTTAATTATAAACTCTCTCGAGAGTATTTTGGCAGGGGGGCAGAAACTGTATTGTAATGATCACATGAGGACAAATACCAGGTGTGAAATGACCACATTTCATCACTGCGGCAAACAATATCAAACAGAGACCACAGGACAAAAGACTCCCTCACTTTCAGATGGAAATAACCATTATCTTTGCCCATGAAAGGAAACTGCTGGTTTCTCAGGTTTTGTAAAAAGTGGCATTCTTTATATTATCATGAAACCTCTAGAATCTGGGGATAAGCTACATATTTATTCTGATTTCTCTCCCAAGAATATAATTAAATGGATGAATGAATAAAAAAGAGTACACACACACACTTCCCTAAATATATGCAAACATATCATCCAAATTAGGGTTTAACATCAAGACTTAATTTCAGTAAAACCAGCAATATTTAACTCCCTTAGTAATTCTAAGCACTTATTTATTAATTCCTTTTTAAAAACATGTTTCATGCAACAGGAATAGATAAAGCAGGCAACATGTTAAGACTGAAAGAGTTTTACTCAGAATCATGGTCAGTTTCAATCTGGAAGTGATAAATTCTCTTTAGGAAGCAGCAGAAACAGGAATGAAAGCAGGGGGCTCAGAATTGAAGCCAGGCAACTCCTCCCAAAGCAGGTGGTTAAGAATGTGTGTTCATCATTAATTTGACCCCTAGGAAACCCTTGAAAATACTATGAATTCACAGTTTGTGATTCCGACAGGTGTCAGTCATTTAATCTCATTATTACCACACCATGGAAAAAGCTGAGGAAGATATGACTCTAAATTAGTGAAACATGAATTACAGAGATGCACTGTTGATAAAAGGTCAGACTGCCTGCATAAATAATTGCTTGGCCACTAACTAGGCATGTCACCTTGAATAAGTTTTTTAACTGCTCTGTGCTCAATTTCCTCATCTGTAAAATGGAATCAAAATGATTATACCTCTCTACAATGGTTTCAAAATGTGTCCCCAAATTCTTTGGCAGTCATTGTTTTAAGCCACTAAGTTTTGTGGCAATTTTTTATATAGCAAAGTAACTGGAAGACTATTTGTTAAATTCACCGTGAGGATTACACACATTAATGTGTAAAGCACTTAGAGTATTTAGGAAAAGATAAGCACTATAAAAGTGTTTACTCTTGGGCTTCCCTGTGCTCAGTTGGTAAAAAATCCGCTTGCAATGCAGAAAACCTGGGTTTGATCCCTGGGTTGGGAAGATCCCCTGGAGGAGGGCATGGCAACCCACTCCAGTATTCTTGCCTAGAGAATCCCCATGGACAGAGAAGCCTGTTGGGCTACATTCCATGGAGTTGCAGAGAGTCAGACATGACTGAGTGACTAGGCACAGCACACAGAAGAGTTTAGTTATTATCTTGATAGAACTGCACTATCCAATACAGTAATCACTAACCACAAATAGCAGTTTAAATTTAAGTCAATTTAAAATAGATAAAATTTAAAACTCAGTTCCTTAGGTGGACTAACCACATTTCAAGTGCTCAACAGTCATATGTGGCTAACTGGTCCATATTAGAGGTCAGATAAAGAACATTTCCATCATCCCAAGAGCCTCTTGATAAAGAAAAAAGAGGAGAGTGAAAAGCTGGCTTAAAGCTCAACATTCAAAAAACTAAGATCATGGCATCCATTCCCATCACTCCATGATCAAAAATGGGGAAAAACCTAGAGGAGAACATAGGCAAAACACTCTCTGACATACATCACAGCAGGATCCTCTATGACCCACCTCCCAGAATATTGGAAATAAAATCAAAAATAAACAAATGGGACCTAATTAAACTTAAAAAGCTTCTGCACAACAAAGGAAACTATAAGCAAGGTGAAAAGACAGCCTTCAGAATGGGAGAAAATAATAGCAAATGAAGCAACTGACAGACAACTAATCTCAAAAATACATAAGCAACTCCTACAGCTCAATTCCAGAAAAATAAATGACCCAATCAAAAAATGGGCCAAAGAACTAAATAGACATTTCTCCAAAGAAGACATACAGATGGCTAACAAACACATGAAAAGATGCTCAACATCACTCATTATCAGAGAAATGCAAATCAAAACCACTATGAGGTACCATTTCACGCCAGTCAGAATGGCTACAATCCAAAAGTCTACAAGCAATAAATGCTGGAGAGGGTGTGGAGAAAAGGGAACCCTCTTACACTGTTGGTGGGAATGCAAACTAGTACAGCCACTATGGAGAACAGTTTGGAGATTCCTCAAAAAACTGGGAATAGAACTGCCTTATGATCCAGCAATCCAACTGCTGGGCATACACACTGAGAAAACCAGAATTGAAAGAGACACGTGTACCCCAATGTTCATCACAGCACTGTTTATAATAGCCAGGACATGGAAGCAACCTAGATGTCCATTAGCAGATGAATGGATAAGAAAGCTGTGGTACATATACACCATGGAGTATTACTCAGCCATTAAAAAGAATACATTTGAATCAGTTCTAATGAGGTGGATGAAACTGGAGCCTATTATACAGAGTGAAGTAAGCCAGAAAGAAAAACACCAATACAGTATACTAACGCATATATATGGAATTTAGAAATATAGTAACAATAACCCTATATATGAGACAGCAGAAGAGACACTGATGTATAGAACAGTCTTTTGGACTCTGGGAGAGGGAGAGGGTGGATGATTTGGGAGAATGGCATTGAAATATGTATAACATCATATATGAAACGAGTCGCCAGTCCAGGTTCGATGCACGATACTGGATGCTTGGGGCTGGTGCACTGGGACGACCCAGAGGGATAGTATGGGAAGGGAGAAGGGAGGAGGGTTCAGGATGGGGAACACATGTATACCTGTGGCAGATTCATTTTGATATATGGCAAAACCAATACAATATTGTAAAGTTAAATAAAATTAAATTTTTTAAAAAATGGGGAAAAAATGGGAACAGTGGCAGATTTTATTTTCTTGGGCTCCAAAATCACTGCATATGGTGACTGCAGCCACAAAATTAAAAGACGCTTGCTTCTTGGAAGAAAAACTATGACAAACCTAGACAGCATATTAAAAACCAGAGACATCACTTTGCCAACAAAAGTACATACAGTCAAAGCTATGGTCTTTCCAGTAGTCATGTATGGATGTGAGTGTTGGACCATAAAGAAGGCTGAACACTGAAGAACTGATGCTTTCGAAGTGTGGTACTGGAGAAAACTCGTGAGTCCCTCGGACAGCAAGGAGATCAAATCAGTTTCAAAGAAAATCAACCTTGAATATGCATTGGAAGGACTGATGCTGAAGCTGAAGCTCCAATACTTTGGCCACCTGATGTGAAGAGCTGACTCAATGGAAAAGACCCGGATACTGGGAAAGATTGAGGGCAAGAGGAGAAAGTAATGACAGAGGATGAGATGATTAGATGGCACCATTGACTCAATGGACATGAGTTCAAGCAAACTCCAGGAGATGCTGAAAGATAGGGAAGCCTGGCCTGCTGCAGTTCATAGGGGTCACAAAGAGTCAGAGGCGACTGAACCAATGAACAACAAGAAGTTATATTGCACAGCCCTGTTATAGACTACAAAGAATCATTAAAGAGCAAAATGTTGACCAGAGAATCCCTGTTATCTACCTCAGCAATTTAAGAATAACTTTTAAATCACAAAGTAACTATTCACAATTAATGCCTAAGATACTGGTTAACTTGCTGCTACTGCTGCTAAGTCGCTTCAGTCGTGTCCGACTCTGTATGACCCCATAGATGGCAGCCCACCAGGCTCCCCCATCCCTGGGATTCTCCAGGCAATAACACTGGAGTGGGTGCCATTTCCTTCTCCAATGCATGAAAGTGAAAAGTGAAAGTGAAGTCGCTCAGTCATGTCCAACTCCTATCGACCCCATGGACTGCAGCCTACCAGGCCCCTCCGTCCATGGGATTTTCCAGGCAAGAGTACTAGAGTGGGTTGCCATTGCCTTCTCTGACTGGTTAACTTAGGTAGGTTTGTTTCTTCAGTTTACACTAACAATCTGCTTAGAGACACCACGTCCATCTTTTTTCTTCATCCTTAGCTGACTCATATTTAAATTCTGAAAAAAAAATTAATAGCAAAGGTTGTTGTAACATTATTTATAAAAAGTCAAAAACAGCAACAGCTGCATGTTTGACAATGGGTAATAATAAAATATCTAAGTCAACCATCGTCTATCCATTTGACAGAATAATATGCACCATTTAAAACTATTCATGAAGATTTTGTGAAGATATGGGGACATACTTATTATCTAATAATGAATTTTAAAAGACGATTCAAAAACCATACAAACTGTAGGATCAAACTAGTAAAAAAAATAAAGTACATGAAGGTATAAACTACATGAAGAAATAACCAAAACAGTAAGTGATTCTGGGTAATTGAAAAGTAGGTTAATTATTAATTATATTTTTATGCTTTTCTGTAATTTTTTAAAATTCTTACATATGCAGGTCAGGAAGCAACAGTTAGAACTGGACATGGAACAACAGACTGGTTCCAAATAGGAAAAGGAGTACGTCAAGGCTGTATATTGCCACCATGTTTATTTAACTTGTATGCAGAGTACATCATGAGAAATGCTGGACTGGAGGAAACACAGCTGGAATCAAGATTGCCGGGAGAAATATTAATAACCTCAGATATGCAGATGATACCACCCTTATGGCAGAAAGTGAAGAGGAACTCAAAAGCCTCTTGATGAAAGTGAAAGTGGAGAGTGAAAAGGTTGGCTTAAAGCTCAACATTCAGAAAACGAAGATCATGGCATCTGGTCCCATCACTACATGGGAAATAGATGGGGAAACAGTGGGAACAGTGTCAGACTTTATTTTTCTGGGCTCCAAAATCACTGCAGATGGTGACTGCAGCCATGAAATTAAAAGACGCTTACTCCTTGGAAGGAAAGTTATGACCAACCTAGATAGCATATTCAAAAGCAGAGACATTACTTTACCAACAAAGGTTAGCCTAGTCAAGGCTATGGTCTTTCCTGTGGTCATGTATGGATGTGAGAGCTGGACTGTGAAGAAGGCTGAGCGCCGAAGAATTGATGCTTTTGAACTGTGGTGTTGGAGAAGACTCTTGAGAGTCCCTTGGACTGCAAGAAGATCCAACCGGTCCATTCTGAAGGAGATCAGCCCTGGGATTTCTTTGGAAGGAATGATGCTAAAGCTGAAACTCCAGTATTTTGGCCACCTCATGCGAAGAGTTGACTCATTGGAGAAGACTCTGATGCTGGGAGGGATTGAGGGCAGGAGGAGAAGGGGACGACAGAGGATGAGATGGCTGGATGGCATCACTGACTCAATGAATGTGAGTCTGGGTGACCTCCGAGAGCTGGTGATGGATAGGGAGGCCTGGCGTGCTGCGGTTCATGGGGTCGCAAAGAGTCGGACACGACTGAGCGACTGATCTGATCTGATCTGATATATGTACCAAGGTGGTAGACACTTTAAAGAAAAAACAAGATATAGAGCAGAGGTTGTAAGCCATTTGAGGGTCATGGATCACCAAACCCTTTGTAAACCTGTTGGATCCTATTTCAAAATTGTGCCTTCAAATTCTGTAAGCTCTGGACCCTAAGTTAACAGAAGTGCAAGTGGGTTGATAAGGATGATGCCCAAGTGTCTGCATGAGTAACATGGTGAACACTGGTGCCATTCACTGAGATGAAAAATATCTGGAAAAAAAAATCAAGTTTGAACGGTGCTATGGGTTGAATTTTGCCTCACTCTCAATACATATGTGGAGAAGGCAATGGCAACCCACTCCAGTACTCTTGCCTGGAAAATCCCATGGGTGGAGGAGCCTGGTAGGCTGCAGTCTGTGGGGTCTCTAGGAGTCAGATATGACCGAACGACTTCACTTTCACTTTTCACTTTCATGCATTGGAGAAGGGAATGGCAACCCACTCCAGTGTTCTTGCCTGGAGAATCCCAGGGATGGGGGAGCCTGGTGGGCTGCCATCTATGGGGTTGCTCAGAGTCTGTTGGAGAAGGAAATGGCAACCCACTCCAGTGTTCTTGCCTGGAGAATCCCAGGGACAGGGGAGCCTGGTGGGCTTCTGTCTGTGGGGTCGCACAGAGTTGGACACGACTGAAGCGACTCAGCAGCAGCAGCAGCAGCAGAGTCGGACACAACTGAAGCGATTTAGCAGCAGCAGCATAGATTAGCATATACGCTAATGTACTTACATGGAGAAGACCATACTATATGTTTTTGAACATGTAGTGATAGAGGTAAATAAGCAGGGGACCTTCAAATGGAAATACCCACTGAGCAACTGGATCTACTCCATGAGGAACTAGGAAGAGAAGCCAGGACTCTAGCTTGGAACACAGAAGAAGGAGTTTCCAGAATGAATGAGAGTCAGCTAGGTGAGATGCTTTAGGAGAGGGAAACTTAAATAGGAAGGAAATGTAAAATGGTGCAGCCACTATGGAAAATAGTATAGAGGTTTCTCAAAAAAAACAAACAAACAAGAATAGAACTACCACATGATCCAGTTTCTGGGTGTCTATCCAAAAGAACTGAAACAGGATCTCCTGCACTGCCACACTCTTCGCAGCCAGGGGATCAAATGTTCTGATCTTTGAGCAGATAAAGAAATGTGACATGTACATATAATCAGATCCCATTCAGCTTTTTTATTTTTTTTTAATCAAGAATCTCTTTTATTGATTATCAGAAACATTACAAACATCTAGTATGAATAAATTGTAACATGATAGTGTTTAGTTTGAACAATTAATACATTTCAGATATAATATTATACATATTTCAATGCTATTCTCCCCAATCATCCCACCCTCTCCAGATCCCAGAGTCCAAAAGTCTGGTCTATACATCAGTGTCTCTTTTGTTGTCTCGTAAATAGGGTTATTTTTACCATCTTTCTAAATTCCATATATATGCGTTAATATACTGTATTTGTGTTTTTGTTTCTGGCTTACTTCACTCTGTATAATAGGCTCCAGTTCCATCCACCTCCTTAGAACGGATTCAAATGTATTCTTTTTAATACCACAGCTTGCTTATCCATTCATCTGTGGATGGACATCTAGGTTGCTTCCACGTTCTGGCTATTGCAAACAGTGCTGCTATGAACATTGGGGTACACGTGTCTCTTTCAATTCTGGTTTTCTCAGTGTATATGCCCAGCAGTGCCATAAAGGACAACAAAAGTGGGCCTTGAAGACATTGTTGTCATTGTTGTTGCTGTTGTTCAGCCACTAACTCGTGTCCGACTCTTTGCAACCCCACGGACACCAGGCTTCCCTGTCCTTCACTATCTCCTGGAGTTTGCTCAAATTCATGTCTACTAAGTCAGTGATGCCATCCAACCATCTCATCCTCTGTTGTCCCCTTCTCTTTCTGCCTTCAATCTTTCCTAGCATCAGGGTCTTTTCAAATGAGTCAGTTCTTCTCATCAGGTGGCCAAAGTATTGGAGCTTCAGCTTCAGCACCAGTCCTTCCAATCAATATTCAGGGTTGATTTCCTTTAAGATTGACTAGTTTGATCTCCTTGCTGTCCAAGGGACTCTCAAGAAGACATGAGGCCAAGTGAAATAAGCCAGTCACAGAAGGACAATTACTGCATGATTCCACTTGTAAGAGATTATCTAAAAATAGTCAAATTCACAGAAAGAGAGCAGAATGGTGGTTTCCAGGAGCCAGGGGCAGGGAGAAATGGGTAGCTGCTATTCAATGGGGATGAAGTTTCAGTTATGCAAGATGAATAAATTCCAGATATTTGCTGTATAGCATTGTGCCCTTAGTTAACAATACTGCATTGTGCACTTAGAAATTTGTTAAGAGGGTAATTCTCATTTTAAATGTTCTTACCACAGTAAAAAATGAATAAATAAATAAATAAAAAGAAAAAAGAAACACCCTAAGAAGAATCTTTTGAAAGAGAATTGAGAAAAACTTAAGACAAACTGGGCCATGTAGAAGTTCACATAAGAACACATGGAAAATCTTTAATTGTCGACTTAGGAAGCAACTTGGAATTTTTTTTTTAACTATCCCCTTGTTGTGCTTTGCTACCTCTTTCTCCATAGTCTCTTGAAGTAAACTTAAAATCCTAAAACACATAAATACATCGTCCAAAAATGAATAAATAAATAAATACAATAAAACAGGAAAGAAAAACTATTCAGTGAGAGATCTCTGTGGCCTTGGAGGGAGCAGTTTTTCATGGACCAGAAGGAAAGACTAGATTCCCTGGGCTGAGGAGCAGAAACAGCTCAGTTTGCTCTTTCTAGAAGCTCGATATGAGCATTAAGGGTAAGGGAATTCACCTTCAGCATGAGGGGAAGAAATTTTTCTTTGCCTTTTTGAATTTTTTTTTTTTTCTGGCTGTATTGCGTGGCACACGATCTCTTACGTTCCCCAACCTAGGGTGGGGCCGGTCCCCAGCAGTAAAAGCATGGGGTCCTAACCACTGCACTGCCAAGGAATTCCTTGGAATTTTTTTTTAAATGACAGAAAGCAAAGTGTTTCTTTACAGGCAGCAGAAAAGGAGCAAAAAGGAGAGTCTGAGACAGTGTGTAAAGTGATGACCTTGAGGAACTGGAGGAGATGATTTCCGTAAGAAGGAAGG
Organism: Tragelaphus eurycerus; assembly: GCA_935064755.1. Lineage (NCBI taxonomy): Eukaryota > Metazoa > Chordata > Mammalia > Artiodactyla > Bovidae > Tragelaphus > Tragelaphus eurycerus. The sequence goes on along the minus strand of CAKXYN010000004.1, from coordinate 30,004,561 downwards.
AGGTGGATTAAAACCTCGAACAGGTAAAAGGACAGCTCGTTCTCCAAAGGCAGGGGGTCCATGAGTGATCCTTCAGGGTGGGCAGAAAGACCACAAATGAAAAGATGCCTGGGAGCTTCCGCTGTCTCCGAAGGTAAGAGATGGCATCTGTGGAGACCCCAGGGAAGAATAAGGGGCCTGTGGGGATGGTGAGGCTTAGTGGAGAGTCTCCAGGAATGGGAGAGGACTGCAAAGGCATTCGGGGCACAGCTGAGATGGGCACCCCAAACCTGCAACTGGGCTAACCCATGCAGGAGGGCCACCGGAGCAGGAAAGAAAAACAAGAGACCCAAGGGGATCAGACACCAGGGATCAGGGTCAGAAGGGAGTGTAGGGCAAAACAGAGGAAGGAAGAGGTTGGTAAGAGTTCCAAAAGTGCTGGAAGTCTAGGTCAGACGGGTTTGTTTACTCCTCTATTACTACCAACAAGAACTACCACCACCACACTTAGGGAGCATTTACAAGCCACCACTAAGCTAAGCACTGACTCTTCAAAGCAAACTTCCAACACAGCTACTGGCACTCTCCCCATGCTACAAATGGGGAAAGGAAGCACAGAAAGGTCACACAGTCTTCTCAAGGTCACGTTGCTACTACATGGCAGCACCTAGATTCAGGCCAGGCAGTCTAGATCCTGCCTACATGGACGCTGCTTCCTCCTCCCTGACCTGAGGTCATCATTTACCAACTCTTCTGTTAAAAAGCTAAATGCTGGTTTGCTCTCGTATTTCACAACTGAGATCAAAGGCTCCCCAGATCTCAAAACTGAGTTCCAATTAGCACAGCAGAAAGTAGGATGTTTTGAAAATGCCTACTACGAGACCTCAGAGCAGTTTTCGGGGTGAACAAGTGTAAAACTGAAACTGTCCTCCATCTCTGAGATCAGATCAGATCAGATCAGATCAGGTTAGTCGCTCAGTCGTGTCCGACTCTTTGCGACCCCATGAATCGCAGCACGCCAGGCCTCCCTGTCCATCACCAGCTCCCGGAGGTCACCCAGACTCACACCCATCAAGTCAGTGATGCCATCCAGCCATCTCATCCTCTGTCGTCCCCTTCTCCTCCTGCCCCCAATCCCTCCCAGCATCAGAGTCTTCTCCAATGAGTCAACTCTTCGCATGAGGTGGCCAAAATACTGGAGTTTCAGCTTTAGCATCATTCCTTCCAAAGAAATTCCAGGACTGATCTCCTTCAGAATGGACAGGTTGGATCTTCTTGCAGTCCAAGGGACTCTCAAGAGTTTTCTCCAACACCACAGTTCAAAAGCATCAATTCTTCGGCGCTCAGCCTTCTTCACAGTCCAGCTCTCACATCCATACATGACCACAGGAAAGACCATAGCCTTGACTAGGCGAAACTTTGTTGGTAAAGTAATGTCTCTGCTTTTGAATATGCTATCTAGGTTGGTCATAACTTTCCTTCCAAGGAGTAAGCGTCTTTTAATTTCATGGCTACAGTCACCATCTGCAGTGATTTTGCACCATCTCTGAGCTCCTACCCAATTCCCAAATCACAGCTCATCTTATGCAGGCCACAAGCTTAGGTCCCTCAGCCTCTTCAAAACAAGCCCATCACCTCATCTTTAGTATATTTAGTAACCTCCACACACACCAACAGCCACTGAAACAGGGAGTGTCTCAGCTCTTACTGATAAACATGATTCCCTTCCACAACATCACAAGTAAGACATGTCCAACAAAAGCCAGGGCTTATCAAAATCCTTTGGGTTTTTCCTAGATCCAGCCAGGTTGTCTTAATTCACTTTATTTTGAGGACACATTAGTATTGAGTTTTGCTAAGATCCTGTTGACAAAGTCACAAAAGAAAGCAAGAAACTGAGGAAGAGGTATGAAGAAGGGCTTAAAGTCAACCCCTCAAAATCAAAAGCAGTTTTCTAGCCTGGTTTCCAAGTAATACTTAAGCTTCCAACTGACCCCAATGGTAACAGGAGATGAGAAGCAATGGCACAGAAATGGCATTCCTCAAACCCAGTGAACACAACTCAAGGGTTGCTAAAATAATGGGGAAGACGGTGATAACCTGAGACTCCAGATAAGGAGGCCCTCGTGACTCCTTCCAAGCAGCTTCATTCCAGCCAGGGCCAAGAGCATTTTGATGGTTCTGATAGCAGTTCTATCAGGAAAGGGGTACGTTCTCAGAAGCTTGGGTTACCCAACAACTCTCTGATGGGAGAAAAGGACTTGGCTGGAAAATAGATAGCCTACCCAGCTTGGTTGGAACGCTGCTTTTAAACACACTCACACACCCTATTTTTTTTTTTTTCCTCAGCAAAAACATTCAAATCACAGGATTCAAAAGTCTGTTGTTGGACTACATTACTGACTAGGAGGGCAAAATTTGCATTTCTCTAAAGGGGTTTTTCTTCCTCCAGCTTTGCCCTGGCTGCCTCTGTTATTCACCTCTCTGTGCCTCACTTTGGTCAACTGGAATATTATGTGCTGGTGCCAATGTCCTTGGTTCTTGACATTCCATACTCAGCCAGAATCAGTTCCATCCACAATTCCCTCTGGGTTGGTAAAACATACCCTCCTGTGTCGACAAGGCAAAATCCCCAAAATTCTAAAGATAAGAAGTCTTATACCTCATTTCGCAGCAAAACTCAATCTGACAAACTCATTGGTAGCAGAACTTGATCTGATATGAGGCTATTTACAACCTCTGCTCCACCGAGTCTGCTGCACAAATATGAATATACTTGATGAGACCTTTCAAAGGGGCTTAGGCCACAGGGCTCAAGGGTTTTCAATGGTCACAGTCCTATGAGATGGGTATTCATTAGAGAGAGGAACTGGAGGTGGGGGAGGGTCTGCCACTTGCCTAGGGTCACACAGTTGGAAACTAGTAAGAGCCTGGAGGAAAAGCCAAGATCTCATCTCAGTACAATGCTCAGAGCCAGCTCACACATGGCCTCTCAATCCTTCTCTGGCTGAGCTAAGATCTATTAGCTCCTGAAAAACAACCTCCTTTATTAAGCTAATTGTTTAAACACAGTTTAAATCAATTATGTACACAATGAAAGGGCAGAATGCAAAGCAAATTCTACAAAATAAAATCATTCCCAATTATTTCTATTTTTGGCTACAGAGATAACCAAGGCCATGGGGCTCTTAAGAGACACCACCCCCACCCCCAGCACCACTGACGGAGACACAGCATCTGCCCAAAGCTTAAAAGCTTAAAATGTATGAAGAGAACAAATGAGCTTATATGGAAATTGGAAAACAATGAACTTCAGTATATAAATAAGTCCTAAACTTTGTAGTGAAACTTCAGGCAGCTACCAGTTTCCAAACGCCTCCCAGATAGACAGCTGCTACAGCCCACCCTCCCCCACTCCACAGCTGGGACAAGACAGGAAGGGGACACCCAGACAGGACCCACTTGCCCAGAGATCACTCACCCATGACACAAAAGCCCTCCCAATACAAGATACAGTTACCTTTACCTTGTTGAATTGCTTGAAATGCTATCCTGATACTGGAAGATTCTCTTTTTCAATTTTACTTTTTTATTTTTAATTGGAGGACAATTGCTTTACAATGTTGTGTTGGTTTCTGCTGTACTTGATTCTGGACAGCAAAAACCACTATAGGAACAGATGGAGGCCCAGAAAGCCTTCCTCAGAAAAACATGCATAAATTAGCAATGTCTGGTTGCAAACCCCTGATTGACATGTGCGTTTGGCTAAGAGGTCCCTTGAAAAATGCAGCTGTCTCTGAGGTTTCTGCTCATACCCATGAGAGACCGGCTGCACCCTGTGCTGTGCTTAGTCGCTCAGTCGTGTCTGACTCTCTGTGACCCCATGGACTGTAGCCCACCAGGCTCCTCTGTCCATGGGATTCTCCAGTCAAGAATACTGGAATGGATATATGGATATTCTTCTTGGAGAATATCTTCTATCCGTTCTCCAGGGTATCTTTCTGACCCAGGAATCGAACCGGGGTCTCCTGCATTACAGGTGGATTTCTTTACCATCTGAGCTACCAAGGAAGCCCCAGCTGCACCCTGGAGAATGCTAAAATGGAGTGCTCAGGGTAGCAGGAGCACCCCAGGATCTGGAGACAGGCATTAAGCCTGGGAGAGGAGCATCCAAGAATTCAACATACCAGGAAAGCTCCTCACCTCCCCCAGTACTTGGCTAAATGTGACTTCAAAGAGCTTTTGTTAGAAATAATAGGACAAAATGAGGTTTGTAAACCTGATGGCAGTCTGGTTCCAGATTTTAAACAATAAAAATTTTAAAACAGCAATAAAGGCTATTTTGAGGACAACAGGAAAATGGATTAAACAGTATTACAGACTTGAATTATTGTCTTAGCTGTGATGATGGTGTTGTGGTTATGCGGAAAGAAGTCCTCATTCCTACAAAATGATAGCAGAGGGATGTAGGTGAAATGCAACACTGTCTACAACTTGATTTCCAAGAGTTCAGCCAAAAAAAGTAGGTAAATGGATGGATGGACGGGTAGACAGTAGGGTGAGCAAGTGAATACGGTAAAATGTTGAATCCAAGTGGTTCATACAGCAGTCCACTTTACTTTTCACCTTCTCTGTAATAATAAAGTTCTCTAAGTCCTATGTTGTCACTTTTTAAATAGCCTTTGTGGGAGCCTAATTATTATTTTTAATGGGAAAATGCATTTCAATTTCTAGTACTTTCCAATTACTCAAAATGGAATGTCTGGAGCATAACCCTTCCTTAAGCTGCAGTTTCTTTGTATATACCACAGGAGGTGAGAAGGGAAGTATTATAATTAGTGTGGATCCAAGAAGAAAAAACACTTTATATTAGGTTTCAAAAGAAAAACTGAATTTGGCTGGACAAAAAGGAAATAAACATTCTTGACAAGCAGGAGATTGGGAGGACAAAACTGAATTACTCTTGAACCCCAGGTAGCAACCAGAACAAAGGACTGAAACTGGGGTGACGTCAATATAAAGATAAAAAAATACTTAAAAATAATGTCAGAAACTGTAAATATTTGCCATACCAGGTTTCCATTTAAACTAGAATGGGAAAACGAACTCTGCAGAGTAAAAGTTCCTAGCATTCTCCACAACTGTCTCAGATTTACCATTTAAAGTGATTTCTTAAGGCCACAGAACTTTCTGACCAAACACAACTCTTCAAGGGCACCAAAAGACTGCACACAGAAAACGACTACAGCCTCATAGCTACTCCTTGGGGAAGGGATTCAGTTTAGGATACAGATGTTTTGAGAAGCCAAGGAGCTCAACTTCTAGATTCTTCCCGAATCTTCTAGAATATCTCAAAGGTTTACATTCAGACAACACAGAAGGTTCATCTAACCTGAGCTCACCCCATGGGGTAAAGTCAGCTTGCCAGTGTCTACACTGGGACACAGGCCAGGAAGCACCCACCATCCCTCTAAGACAGAAAAGGCTGAGGAGCTCTGAGAGGAGCCCAAGGGGTGAGCACATCATGGGGTGCTCTGAGAGGGGTGTTGTTGTTCAGTCGCTCAGTCATGTCTGACTCTTTGCCACCCCATGGACTGCAGAATGCCAGGCTTCCCTGTCCTTCACCATCTCCTGGAGCTTGCTCAGACTTGTAACCACTGAGCTGGTGATGCCATCCAACCATCTATCTCATCTTCTGTCATCCCCTTTTCCTGCCTTCAATTTTTCCCAGCATCAAGGTCTTTTCCAATGAGTTGGCTCTCCACATCAGGTGGCCAAAGTATAGGAGCTTCAGCTTCAGCATCAGTCCTTCCAATGAATATTCAGGACTGATTTCCTTTAGGAAATCCCGAGAAAAAGAAAGGCAAAAAAGCAAAATGGCTGTCTGAGGAGGCCTTACAAATAGCTGTGAAAAGAAGAGACCTGAAAAGCAAAGGAGAAAAGGAAAGATATACCCATTTGAATGCAGGGTTACAAAGAATAGCAAGGAGAGATAAGAAAGCCTTCCTCAGCCATCAATGCAAAGAAATAGAGGAAAACAATAGAACGGGAAAGACTAGAGATCTCTTCAAGAAAATCAGAGATACCAAGAGAACATTTCATGCAAAGATGGGCTCAATAAAGGACAGAAATGGTATGGTCCTAACAGAAGCAGAAGATATTAAGAAGAGGTGGCAAGAATACACAGAGGAATTGTACAAAAGGGATCTTGAAGACCCAGATGATCACGATGGTATGATCACTCACCTAGAGCCAGATATCTTGGAATGTGGCTTGGAAGTCAAGTGGGCCTTAGGAAGCATCACTATGAACAAAGCTAGTGGAGGTAATGGAATTCCAGTTGCGGTATTTCAAATCCTAAAAGATGATGCTGTGAAAGTGGTGCACTCAATATGTCAGCAAATTTGGAAAATTCAGCAGTGGCCACAGGACTGGAAAAGGTTAGTTTTCATTCCAATCCCAAAGAAAGGCAATGCCAAAGAATGCTCAAACTACTGCACAATGCACTCATCTCACACGAGACTTCATTTTCACTTTTCACTTCCAGGCATTGGAGAAGGAAATGGCAACCCACTCCAGTGTTCTTGCCTGGAGAATCCCAGGGACGGTGGAGCCTGGTAGGCTGCCATCTATGGGGTCGCACAGAGTCGGACACGACTGAAGAGACTTGGCAGCAGCAGCAGCAGCACACGCTAGCAAAGTAATGCTCAAAATTCTCCAAGCCAGGCTTCAACAATATTTGAACTGTGAACTTCCAGATGTTCAAGCTAGGAACCAGAGGAACCAAAGGCAGAGGAACCAGAGATCAAATTGCCAATATCCATTGGATAATCATAAAAGCAAGAGAGTTTCAGAAAAATATCTACTTCTGCTTTATTGACTATGTCAAAGCCTTTGACTGTGTGGATCACCACAAACTGTGGAAAATTCTGAAATAGATGGGAATACCAGACCACCTGACCTGCCTCTTGAGAAACCTGTATGCAGATCAAGTTAGAACTGGACACGGAACAACAGACTGGTTCCAAATAGGAAAAGGAGTACGTCAAGGCTGTATATTGTCACCCTGCTTATTTAACTTATATGCAGAGTACATCATGAGAAACGCTGGGCTGGAGGAAGCACAAGCTGGAATCAAGATTGCTGGGAGAAATATCAATAACCTCAGATATGCAGATGACACCACTCACGGCAGAAAGTGAATAACTAAAGAACCTCTTGATGAAAGTGAAAGAGGAGAGTGAAAAAGTTGGCTTAAAGCTCAACATTCAGAAAACTTAAGATCATGGCACCCGGTCCTATCACTTCACGGCAAATAGATGGGGAAACAGTGGAAACAGTGGTAGACTTTAGTTTGGGGGGCCCCAAAATCACTGCAAATGGTCACTGCAGCCATGAAATTAAAAGACACTTGCTTCTTGGAAGAAAAGCTATGACAAACCTAGACAGCATATCCCAACAAAGGCCTGTCTAGTCAAAGCTATGGTTTTTCTAGTAGTCATGTATGGATGTGAGAGTTGGACTATATAAAGAAAGCTAAATGATGAAAAATTGATGCTTTTGAACTGTGGTGTTGGAGAAGATTCTTGAGGGTCCCTTGGACTGCAAGGAAATCCAACCAGTCCATTCTGAAGGAAATCAGTCCTGAATATTCATCAGAAGGGCTGATGCTGAAGCTGAAGCTCCAATACTTTGGCCACCTGATGCGAAGAGCTGACTCACTGGAAAAGACCCTGATGTTGGGAAGGATTGAAGGCAGGAAGAAAACCGGACAACAGAGGATGAGATGGTTGGATGGCATTAGCAACTCAATGCATGTAAGTTTGAGTAAACTCCAGGAGTTGATGATGGACAGGGAGGCCTGGTGTGCTACAGTCCATGGGGTCACAAAGAGTCGGACATGACTGAATGAGTCAGCTAAACTGGTCCTTTAGGATTGATTGGTTGGATCTACTTGCAGTCCAAGGGACTCTCAAGAGCCTTCTCCAACACCACAGTTCAAAGCATCAATTCTTCGGCATTCAGCCTTCATTATGGTCCAACCCTCATATCCATACATGACTACTGGAAAAACCATAGCTCTGACTATACGGACCTTTGTTGGCAAAATAATGTCTCTGCTTTTTACTACACTGTCTAGGATTGTCTTAGCTTTTCTTCCAAAGAGCAAGTCTTTTAATTTTGTGGCTGCAGTCACCATCTGCAGTTATTTTAGAGCCCAATAAAATAAAGTCTGTCACTGTTTCATGGTTTTCCCATCTATTTGCCATGAAGTGATGGGGTCAGATGCCATGATCTTAGTTTTCTGAATGTTGAGAGAGGAGTGTAAATGAGGGTAATGCCCAAGGTGTGGTGGGGCCCAGGAGAGCTCAACAGTTTGGACCCCAGCTGAATCCCCTCCTCCTCTTCTATTCTCTTACCCTTTCCTCTTCTCTTTCTTTTGCTATTTTCATGGTTGTCCATTTGGGGAGTTTTTTAAGTCTTTAGTTACTGTAGCACTGTCAGTCTCTTGAAAATGGGCTGGGTGGCTTAGAGGACAGGAGTGGAGTGAGACTTTCTAGACCTTTCTGTACCTTTCAAATCATAAACTATGGGGCTTCCCTGGTGACTCAGTGGTAAAGAATCCAGCTGCCAAGGCAGGGGACACAGGTTTGATCCCTGACCTGGGAATATCCTATATGCCATGGAGCAACTAAGGCTGTGCGCCCCAACTACTGAGCCTGTGCTCTAGAGCCCAAGAGCCACAACTACTGAAGCCTGAATGCCCTAGAGTCTGTGCTCCACAACAAGAGAAGCCACCACAATGAGAAGCCTGTGCACCGCAAGGAAGAGTATCCTCTGCTCATTGCAACTAGAGAAAAGCCCATGCATCAATGAGGACCCAGCACATCCAAAAATAAATAAGTAAAATTATTTTTTAATTGTAAATTGTATCCACTCAAGAAAGAAATGTAATTTATTTAAAGACATTCTTGATATGACTGCAAAACAATGGGACTTCAGAAATTTAGTAGTCACTTCAGATTCTTTTCTAAAGGTGGCATGTTATAAAGAATAAATTGCTATAAGAAGGTAACCATAGGGCAGCATTTACCTACTGTCTGCAGTGCTCCAGGAAGTGTTCTATCAACAGATGCTTCATACACAATTCCATTTCATTTCCACAACATCCGTAAGGTAGGTTATCTCATTGCCCCCATGTGCAGAGGTCCACAGAGGTTCAATATACATGGGTTCAATAACAAGTCCTAATGTATGGTGGGACAGGATTTTAGCCAGGCCATGTGATCCCAGGGCTTCCCTGGTGGCTCAGTGGGTAAAGCGTCTGCCTACAATGCGGGAGACCCGAGTTTGATCCCTGGGTCGGGAAGATCCCCTGGAGAAGGAAATGGCAACCCACTCCAGTACGCTTGCCTGGAAAATCTATGGACTGACAAGCCTGGTAGGCTACAGTCCATGGGGTCGCAAAAAGTTGGACACGACTGAGCGACTTTCCCTTCATGTGATCCCAAGGCCCCACACTTTTAGCCATATTGTTTAACAGTGTCTGGAAGGATGGAGATTGGTTTTCAGCTTTACCTAGTAAGTGGCACATGTCTCACAGTAACAGGTGGGTTAAACCATCACAATTGACCAGAGAGCTGGGCTGAGACCCATGTCCACATTCATCCACTCAAATGCTCTAAAGCTGCTTCTCTTCAAATGACCCTATTATGTGTGATAAACACTGGAATCTGCATGCATCTTGTTAAGTGTAAAAATTGTCTTCATGAAAAAGGGTTAAAGTCAGCGAAAGAAGTATGAAATTTGTATTGACTTTATTTTTTTAAATTCTCAGCAGCTTAAAATGCTGCTGGTATTAATTTTAACTACAAAAAAGCAAAAGATCACTCTATAATAGAACTCAATCTGATTCCTCCTTAACTATTCTATTATGAAAATAAAAGGAAGACTTGTTCCTATCTATTGAAAAGCATCTTGTTCACAGTGTACATTTTCACATTGTTACTCACAAACTATTTTACTTAGAAGCAATTCTATAGCCATCACAAACATAATTTGTGCTAACAATGTTCACTGCACGGCATCTAAAAATCAAAAAGGAAGAAAGAAGAAAAGAAGGAAGGATAAATAGAAAAGGACAAAGAATCTTCAAGCATACATATTACTAGCTAGAGACATTGTATAGGATATAAACATTTCCATGCAGATGACACGATCCTTTCATTGTTTTATCTGAAACCTCTAATCCCAAGGAGGTAAGCAAAAGGGTGGATGAGATTCTCACTTTGCAAATAAATCAGTGGTATAACATGACCACTGGGGAGAGGCAGAGAAATAACCAAGTAGAAAAACCAACACTCAGAGCCTATAACAGCCTCTCCAACCACTTCACTACAAACACATGGTTGGACATAGCGTAGCCAATGTTAAGAAACCCAACAGAGGTGACAGAATTCACAAGAAAAGCCCAATTTAAGTTAAACATGCCTATTTCCCCAAGAAGTAGGGAAAAGATCCTTTTCTTGAACGCCTAACCCACCACCGTTCCTGGAACATAGTTTTGCTGTGCTATGCTTAGTCGCTAGTCGTGTCCAACTCTTTGCAACCCCATGGACAGTAGCCCACCAGGCACCTTGCCCATGGGATTCTCCAGGCAAGAATACTGGAGTGGACTGCCATGCCCTACCCCAGGGGATCTCTCAGCCCAGCTGGCAGCACCTTGAACATTTGCCACATAGAACCTGGGAATCATGAAAGCAGTCCATCCTCCCAGAGGGGCTCCTCAATTACTGAGCAAGCATCCCCTTTCACTGTAACTGGACCAGCAGTTTTATTAAGATGCTATTTGATGGAACAGAATGACTAATGCACTTGTGTCTGCATTTGCCAAATACTGACAGCTTTTAAAAACATATATAAATAGGTTCTTGTCAGAGCTTGGATGACTGATCCACCCTGCAGCTTTACCCACTTATTTATTAGGTAAGCCCTTTCCAAAAGGTATACATATACCAGCAAGTTCCTTTATTCTTCAAAATCAACAGAAGTTTCCCATTAGCAAACATTCAAAGGAAGGCCCACAAAGAGCAGTAGGTACCCAAACTCAGTGCGGGGGGAACTGGCCCTCCACTGCATTTTCACCAGACTCAATCACATTCCACACTGCCATGTCCTGTCAAGGGACAAAGGCACTGCCCTCTTAACACAGGGGCCTGATCTCCAACAGATCTGTTCCTGCACACTCCTTATCAGCAGCCAAGCAGAGACTGCTGCTGCTGCTGCTAAGTCGCTGCTAGGTCAGGAATTATTCAAAATATAGGAGGAAGACAACCTGCAAGTGCCAGGACAAAACCACCAAATGGGAAGAGGAGAGGCCAGGATGGCCTGTTATTGGCAGACACTGCAAGAGAGGGACCCAGGGAGGAAGGCGTTTCCTTAGGAACCAGTGATTCCCTGGGGCTCCACAGAGAGGGCGCTGACTCGGAGGAACAGGCTTCCAGGAACTAGGTCCCCGGGTTTCTGGGTACAACCAGCCCCTGCCAGGGTGGGAGTCCAGCCAAGTAATTTCCACTGCACAGAAGACAACACTTACTAACCACGTGGGAAAATAAGGGGTGTTGCCGAGCTGGCTGGTGCTAGTAAGGAAGGGCTTCAGAAGGGAAGAGTGCCTGGTGCCTAGCCCTACAGAGAGAGGGGAAGATACTGGCAGATTTCAGGGGGTGCATTGGGGGTTCACCATCCCTCTTCCAGGGCCTCTGGGATGCTCCACCACTCTATCACCAACCATTAACAGTGGCAAACCTTCACCGAGTGCTTACATATGAGCCTGGCATCTCTACTTGCATTTCATTTTTTTTTTTTAAATCTTCAGGACTCTTAGGTGTTACAGTGAAACCCATCTCAGAAATGTAGGCATTAAAGAACAAAGTACTGAAGTCAAAGTCACTCGTCTGGGGAATGGCCAGGATTTGAACCAAGGTCTGCTGCAAGCACAGCATGAGCTCTCAACCAAAGCTGCTCCCTAGAAAGAAAGGAGGTAAAGCAAAAGCAGGTTTTTCTTGGCTGCACTGTGTTCATTCAACTTGCTTCCTGGCTGTAAGACCCCAGGCAAGTCTATTAACTTCCCAGTACCTCAGTTTCCTCACCTCTAAAATGCAGATAATAACTGAATGGTTTCTGAACAGGAAATGAAATGAACTCGGGTTTAGGACAGGTCTTTGCACAGAGTAAGTGCTCAGTAAACGTTATTAAACCAGTTCAAGGAAATCAACCCTGAACATTCACTGGAAGGACTGGTGCTGAAGCTGACACTCCAATACTTTGGCCACCAGATGTGAAGAGCCGACTCTTTGGGAAAGACCCTGATGCTGGGAAAGACTGAGGGCAGAAGGAAAAGCGGACAACAGAGGATGAGCTGGTTGGATGGCATCACCAACTCAATGGACATGAGTTTGAACAAACCCCAAGAGACAGTGAAAGACAAGGATGCTTGGCATGCTGCAGCCCATGGGGTCACAAAGAATCGGACATGACTATGAGACTGAACAAGAACAAAACGTTATCCAGCATTGCGGTGCTGTTTATTATCAATGGTAATAAGTGTAAACGCTGCTATCCTTACAAAGTTCCCAGCTCAGCTGGAAACACAAAGCCAAGAAACAGGAAACTGAAACTAAAGAACATGAGCTGGACTCGAGGGCAGTGTTAAGTGTGGGGAACTGAGCAATACCTTACGCCCTGAAAGTGAGGAAGCAGCCGCCCTAGGAGGCACTCTCAGGGCCCATCTTCAGCTCCCACAACACTGACATCAGTCCAACTTCTCTTCCTTCCAGGAACAGGAAGCAGGTAACGATTAAACAGAAAACTACAGGAGTCCTAAACACAGGGTTTTTCCAATTAGTCACAGGTTAGGTCAGGCAGTGTTCTTGCTAGACAGGCATGTGGCCAGCCTTCTGGGAATATGGGAACTGGCGAGCAGAGGTATGTGTGGAAGGTCACGGTCCAGTCCCTGCAGGGAAGTCACGAGTCCTTTGACGCAAAGTCTCCCCTGGGGCTGTTAGAGCAAAGGGAAAAGGAACTAGTAGGGTATTTTCTATCCTAGACTGCTTCAGAAAAAGCAAACAGAGTCAAGATTAAACAAATCCAATTAGGAAAACCCTAGATATAGAGGCAATGGCACCCCACCCCAGTACTTTTGCTTGGAAAATCCCATGGACCGAGGATCCTGGTAGGCTCCAGTCCATGGGATCGCTAACAGTCGGACACGACTGAGCGACTTCACTTTCACTTTTCACTTTCATGCATTGGAGAAGGAAATGGCAACCCACTCCAGTATTCTTGCATGGAGAATCCCAGGGACGGGGGAGCCTGGTGAGCTTCCGTTTGTGGGGTCGCACAGAGTTGGACACGACTGAAGCGACTTAGCAGCAGTAGCAGCAGATATAGAGAACCTGATTTTGAAGGGGAAGAAATGAACGTCAAAGAGTCGGACACGACTAGGCAACTTCACTTTCAGTTTTCACTTTCATGCACTGGAGAAGGAAATGGCAACCCACTCCAGTATTCTTGCCTGGAGAATCCCCGGGATGGGAGCCTGGTGGGCTGCCGTCTATAGGGTCGCACAGAGTTGGACATGACTGATGTGACTTAGCAGCAGCAGTAGCAGCAGCCTGAACTCAAATAAGAACTCTGAAAACTAGTAGCAAAGGTTAGACACAGAGAAAAATTCTAAAAATAATAGTCACATACTGATGCATAGTATCAGTCCTTTGTATAATTACAAAGCACTAGTATTGTATAATTACTAGACCAAGCACTTCACAGGTATGAACTTGCTTAACCCTTACAATAATCCTATGAGGTAGGCACTATCGTTTTCAACTCCATCTTCCAGATATGAAAACTACAGCACAGAAAGGTCAAATAACTTATACCAAGTCACACAGCTAGCAAGTAGCAGAGGTGAGTTTTTAATCCAGGCAGCCTATCTCCAGAGCCCCAAACTCTGCTCTATTGCTTGTGAGAGTTAACAGTTTTAATATTCAGTAAACTTCCACAAAATGGGATTATCCATTACTCATCTCTATGGTGAGTTAGAGTCTTGAGTAGAAAAATCTATGGGTAATCATTACTCATCCAATTCAGTAATAAACTGAGAGTGAGAGAATGGTGAATCACCTATCGGGAAGAGAAGGTACATTTAAGTTGTATTCTCTCCAGTCAATTTATCTATTTTTTGACATTAAGTACTAATTTAAAAAAAAATCCTGCTATGATTTATAAGAAGTAAAACAAAAAAGCCATCTGATCTGCATTGAACACTGTTGAAACTGCTGATTACTTACTGAAATTTCTAAACTTCCCTTTGACTTTTAAAACAATAGGAACTATTTGCCTTAAGGGATCAGATTTGCCATATCCCTTTGCCCAAAATGATCACAATTGTTAATGAAAAATATTAAGTGAAGGAATAAACATAAAGTAGTATTTTGAGCTAACATGATCTCAGTTTTTATTGAAAGAAAAAAAAAAAAACCAAACTGTTCACATTCGTTATCTCTGAGTAGTGAGATTATAGGTTATTTTTTTCTTTTTATTATTTTGTATCTTTTGTTGGTGGAATTTGGGAGTTATTTTTTTTCTTTTTTGACTTTTAACATTTTTTAAAAGGTCCTGATGACAGTCACTACAGTTGTTGGCTTTTTTTTTCCACTGCAAGTAGAAAGTTAGTAAAAAACCTTCATTCCTGTTAAGTTGAACCCTATGAAACTGTTGTCACTGTAGATCAAAAACAGTGGAAGACTGGTAATTTCATATGGCTTATCCAAATAGTAATAGTAATGCTGTAGAGGTAAACCAAAATACTGAAAATTCCTTAGTAAGGAGACCACCTATAACTGCAGTCCATAATATTTACATACTAGATATCCCCACTGACGGAAGGCAGAGAAAATGCTATGCAATCTTTGGTCTACACCTTAGGAGAGAAGATTCAACAGAAACCACAGAGTGGTGTAACTTCTACTTTTATTACACTATAAAACACAATGTAAATACATAAATAATACGGCATGGGCCTGATAATTTTTTTTCTTTCCCACTATACTTTTTTTTTAATCAGTTTTTCTTTTTCTTTATTTTTGGCTGTGCTGGGTCTTCCTTGCTGTGCCGGCTTTTCTCTGATTGTGATGAATGGGGACTACCCTTCCTGGCAGTGCACTGGCTTCCCATTGTGGTAGCTTTTCTTGTTGTGGAGCATGGGTTCTAGAGCACACAGGCTTCAGCATTTGTGGCACAAGGGCTCAGTAATTGCAGCTCCCAGGCTCTGGAGCACAGGCTCAATAGTCATGGCCCACAGGCTTAGTTGCTCCGCAGCATGGGGGATCTTTCTAGATCAGGGATTGAACCTGTGTCTCCTGCATTAGCAGGTGGATTCTTTACCATTGAGCCAGCGGGGAAGCCCAACTATACTTTTTTTTTTTAAAGCTTTTTCAGTCTTTAAATACTAAACAACCATAATTTCAAAGAGATTATTACAGCCACAATAGTTTTAATATTATGAACTGACGTTTCCCAATAGGAAAGACGACTATTTCATTTCCCAACAGCCAATTCTCCATCACCAACTGCGTGTCCTGCAAGTCAGTTCATTCTGACAACAGCTCCCTGGAGTTAGTGCAAACCCCACAAGTTTAAGGGCTCAGTCCTACGAGGACCCCACCCATTTCAGACACCAACTGCAAATAGCATCTACCAATTTAGCCGAAATGCAGTACTTGGGTATAATCTCAAAAACAACAGAATGATCTCTGTTCATTTCCACAGTAAACCATTCAATATCACACTAATCCAAGTCTAGCTCCAATCAATAATGCCAAAGAATCTGAAGTTAAACGGTTTTATGGAGACGTACAAGACCTTCTAGACTAACACCAAAAAAGATGTCCTTTTCATCACAGGTGACTAGAATGCAAAAGTAGGAAATCAAGAGATGCATGGAATAACAAGCCAGTTTGGCCTTGGAGTACAAAATAAAGCAGGGCAAAGGCTAACAGAGTTTTGCCAAGAGAACCCGTTGGTCATAGCAAACATCCTCTTCCAACAACACAAGAGAAGACTCTACACATTACATCACCAAATGGTCAACACCAAAATCAGACTGATTATATTCTTTGCAGCTGAAGATAGAGAAGCTCTATACGGTCAGCAAAAACAAGACCAGGAGCTGACTGTGGCTCAGATCATAATCTCCTTATTGCCAAATTCAGGTTTAAATTGAAAAAAGTAGGGAAAGCCACTAAGCCATTCAGGTATGACCTAATCAAATCCCTTATGATTACAGTGGAAGGGACAAATAGATTCAAGGGAAAAGCTCTGATGGACAGAGTGCCTGAAGAACTATGGACAGAGGTTTATAACACTGTACAGGAGGTGATGATTAAAACCATCCCCAAGGAAAAGAAATGCAAAAAGGCAAAACAGTTGTCTGAAGAAGCCTTACAGATAACTAAGAAAAAAAGAGACGCAAAAGGCAAAGGTAAAAAGGAAAGATACACCCATCTGGATGCAGAGTTCCAAAGAATAGCAAAAAGAGATAAGAAAGCTTTCCTAAGTGAACAATGCAAAGAAATAGAGGAAAATAATAGAATGGGAAAGACTAGAGATCTCTTCAAGAAAAGTAGAGATACCAAGGGAACATTTCATGCAAAGATGGGCACAATAAATGACAGAACCAGTTTGGACCTAATAGAAGCAGAAGATATTAAGAAGAGGTGACAAGTATACACAGAAGAACTATAGAAAAAAGATCTCAGTGACCTAGATAACCACAATGGTGTGATCACTTGCCTAGAGGCAGACATCTTGAAGTGCAAAATCAAGTGGGCCTTAGGAAACATCACTACAAACAAAGCTAGCAGAGGTGATGGAATTCCAGCTTAACGATTCCAAATCCCAAAAGATGATGCTTTTAAAATGCTGCACTCAGTATGCCAGCAAATTTGGAAAACTCAGCAGTGGCCACAAGACTGGAAAAGGTCAGTTATCATTCCAATCCCAATGAAAGGCAATGCCAAAGAATGCTCAAACTACCACACAATTGCACTCATTTCACATACAAGCAAAGTAATGCTCAAAATTTTCCAAGCAAGGCTTCAACATTACGTGAACCAAGAACTTCCAGATGTTCAAGCTGGATTTAGAAAAGGAAGAGGAACCAGAGAACAAATTGCCAACATCTGCTGGATCATAGAAAAAGCAAGAGCATTCCAGAAAAACATCTACTTCTGCTTCATTGACTATGCCTTTGACTGTGTGAATCACAACAAACTGTGGAAAATTCTTAAAGATTTGAAAATACCAGACCACCTTACCTGCCTCAAGAAATCTGTATTTCTGTATACAGAGAAATCTGTAGGCAGTCAAGAAGAAAGAGTTAGAACCAGATATGGAACAATGGACTGGTTCCAAACTGGCAAAGGATTAAGTCAAGGCTGCCTATTGTCACTCTGCTTATTTAACTTAAATGTAGAGTACATCATGTGAAATGCCAGACTGGAAGAAGCACAACCTGGAATCAAGATTGCCGGGAGAAATATCAATAACCTTAGATGTGCAGATGACACCACCCTTATAGCAGAAAGCAAAGAGGAACTAAAGAGCCTCTTGATAAAGGTGAAAGAGGAGAGTGAAAAAGTTGACTTAAAACTCAACATTCAAAAAATTAAGATCATGGCATCTGGTCCCATCACTTCATGGCAAATAGATGGGGAAACAATGGAAACAGTGATAGACTTTATTTTATTGGGCTCCAAAATCACTGCAGATGATGACTGCAGCCATGAAATTAAAAGAGGCTTGCTCCTTGGAAGAAAAGCTATGACAAACCTAGACAGAATGTTAAAAAGCAGAGACATTACTTTGCCGACAAATGTGCACATAGTCAAAGCTATGGTTTTTCCAGTGGTCGTGTATGGATATGAGAGCTGGACCAGAAAGATGGCTGAGTGCTGAAGAATTGATGCTTTTGAACTGTGATGTTGAAGAAGACTCTTGAGAGTCCTTTGGACTTCAAGGGTATCAAAGCAGTAAATCCTAAATCAACCAGTAAATCAACCCTGAATATTCATTTCAAGGACTGATGCTAAAGCTGAAGCTCCAATACTTTGGCCATGTGATGAGAACAGCCAACTCATTGGAAAAGACCCTGATCCTGGGAAAGATTGAAGGCAGGAGGAGAAGGGGACGACAGAGGATAAGATAGTTGGATGGTATCACTGATTCATTTAACATGAGTTTGAGCAAGCTCGAGATGATGAAAGACAGGGAAGCCTGGAATGCTCTGGTCCATGGGTCATAGAGAGTCGGACACGACTGAGCAACTGAACAACAACAAATTTAACCAGGCTAACCTACCACAAACTCAAGGCCTCCCAGGATCTCCTTCAGTTTCAACAATTTGCTATGATGACTCAGAGAACTTAGGAATGTGGTATACTTATGATTACAACTTTATTATAAAGGATACAATGTAGAAGTGGCCAAACGGAAGAGATCCATAGCACAAAGTACAGTGCAGGGGGTGCAAGGTTGGGGATAGGGTGGTGCAGACCCTCTATGCTCTCTCCAGACACACCACCATCCCAGCACATCCACAGATTCATCAATCCAGAAGCTCCTTTAGCCTCCTTATTTCAGAGCTTTTATCAAAGTTTCAAGAAATTTCATTACATAGGCATGATCATTTTGAAGTCACTGGCCTTTGGTGATTAACTCAGTTGCCAAGACCTCAACTTTCCCTGAGTTCAGGGGACGCATCTAAAAGTTCCAACTCTCTGTAATCCTGAAGTTGGTTCCTCTGGCAACTGGCCCTCATTCTGAAGCTATCTAGGGGCTCATCAAGAGTCATTCATTAGGGTGAACTCTGGTATGGTCTAAAGGGCTCATTGTGAATAACGAAAGACACTCTAATCACTCAGGAAATTCCAAGGGTTTTAGGAACATCAGATAAAAGCCAAATATATAACCTTTATTATACCACAATGATTCCAGGTCAGGAATTTATTTACATATCAAGATGCAGCACTGAACAACATGGAAAAGATCAAATATTTTATCATATGGTTCAAGCAAAAGAATTCTTCTTCCCTCCTTGAAGACACCCCCCTTCCTATCCCACCTTCCTATCCCACCCATCAAGGCACTGCTGCTGCAGCTGCTGCTAAGTCGCTTCCAGGCACTAAGACACACCAATTCGACTGTCTCTGTACCCCTATTTCCATAATAAATAGGCACCCATGTACACTAAACTACTTTCAAGTGGGTTATCTTTCCTCCCCCAAATCTATCCAGTCACATTGTAAGAAATCAAAGGACTAAGAAAATGGACTTGCGAGAAACAACGGAGAAAGAGAGCCCTTAGCCAAGCAGGATTTAATAAATTGACCCAAAGTTGATCTGTATGTTTTATTTAAAGGCACTGCCCTAAACACTGATGGCCAACATTGCCCTCCTGACCTGGACCCGCCTGGAAAGAGAAGAAAACAATGAGAACTTGACCAACAATGGGGCAAAAACTGGAAACACACAACAATCCTCTAAAAATAAATGTTAAGCAATAAAGAATTCAGGAGTCAAGATGATTTGTACAGTTTTAGAGGATTTACTCTAACTTAAGATATACACAAACAGCTGGCTTTTACCATTAACGAATACTTTTTGGTCTTCATACCACCAAGACTATTACTGATGTTCAGTCGCCCAGTCATGTCCAACCCTTTGCAACCACATGGAATGCAGCATGCCAGGCCTGTCTGCTCCTCACCATTTCCCGAAGTTTGCCCAAGTTCATGTCCATTGCATCGGTGATGCCATCCAGCTATCTCACTCTCTGATGTCCTCTTCTCCTTCTGCCCTCTATTTTTCCCAGCATCAGGGACTTTTCCAATAAATCAGCTAGCTGTTCACATCAGATAACCTAAACACTGAAGTTTCAACTTCAGCATCAATCCTTCCAACAAGTATTCAGGGTTGATTTTCCTTAAGATTGACTGATTTGACCCCTTTGCTGTCCAAAGGACTCTCAGGAATCTTTTCCAGCACCATAGTTCGAAGACATTAATTCTTGGTTCAAAGGCACCAAGACTATACATTGCACTTATTTCATGATTTTAATTTCCCAGCAAACTTTTTCTATCTATATATTGTTTCTATATATATATAGGACTTGTTTCTATCTATATATCAAATGCATTATATTAAACCTATACATTATAGAGTGAAAAGGTTGGCTTAAAGCTCAACATTCAGAAAACGAAGATCATGGCATCTGGTCCCATCACTGCATGGGAAATAGATGGGGAAACAGTGGAAACAGTGTCAGACTTTGTTTTTCTGGGCTCCAAAATCACTGCAGATGGTGACTGCAGCCATGAAATTCAAAGACGCTTACTCCTTGGAAGGAAAGTTATGACCAACCTAGACAGCATATTCAAAAGCAGAGACATTACTTTGCCAACAAAGGTTCGCCTAGTCAAGGCTATGGTCTTTCCTGTGGTCATGTATGGATGTGAGAGCTGGACTGTGAGGAAGGCTGAACGCCAAAGAATTGATGCTTTTGAACTGTGGTGTTGGAGAAGACTCTTGAGAGTCCCTTGGACTGCAAGAAGATCCAACCAGTCCATTCTGAAGGAGATCAATCCTGGAATTTCTTTAGAAGGAATGATGCTAAAGCTGAAACTCCAGTATTTTGGCCACCTCATGCGAAGAGTTGACTCATTGGAGAAGACTCTGATGCTGGGAGGGATTGAGGGCAGGAGGAGAAGGGGACGACAGAGGATGAGATGGCTGGATGGCATCACTGACTCGATGGATGCGAGTCTGAGTGACCTCCGGGAGCTGGTGATGGACAGGGAGGCCTGGCGTGCTGCGGTTCATGGGGTCGCAAAGAGTCGGACACAACTGAGCGACTGATCTGATCTGATCTGATACATTATAGAGGTCATATTCATATTACTTACAATGGACTAATAATATTCTTTTGACTCTCCAAATTGCTTTGAGATATATTAAAAACACATATATTCATCCTCTCTCCTCCCTCCCCATCTCCCTGCCCACCCCCAACCCTCAACTTTCTCCAGATGAGGAAACAGAACAGCAGTCTCAGTGGCCTTGCTGAAATTACTAGGTCCTTGTCTGGTACTCAGGTCTTATTCAGCTCAGCATCTGGGGCTTTTCCATCACAGTGCAATGCCTGAGGGCCCCTTTTGGTCCCCTACCCTCCACTCTACCCCATCCTCAGCCCCTGACCATCTACACAATAAGCACCTAGTTTCAGGAGCCCCACAGCCTAGCATCATCCTCCCTTCTGCACTAACTTCTCCTGAGCTACCTCCACACCTCTGCACAAACTGTGCCTTTTGCTGGGCTGCCATGCCCGCACTCCCTTTTAAGATTTGCTTAAATGCCAAGTTTTAGGCTCTCAAGGCTTCTCCACCACTCCTATCAGAAGGAAAATCTTCTCTGACATCCCATGTGGTATTTCGTTCGTAGGTCTCTGATGATCCCAAACACATCCTCCTTTATTCTGTACCGATTTGTATTCAGAGCTTATCTCCTCTGCCATTTCCATCTCAAATTGGTGGAGAACAGAAACCAAGATTGTTGTTCGTTTCATGTACCTACACAGCACCTAACAGTATTTCAAAGAAGGTCCTCAGTTTTAAATGAATTGCATGTTGTTTGTATGGAATATATATACATGTTTTACTTGCAAAGACTATTAAGACACTGACTTGACAATCATGCATGGGAAATGAGTCTTACCTTCAAAACGCAGCTTTCTTGGCTCTGGTTTAAGCAACAGCCCATGCCTCTTTTTTTTTTTCCTATCGGTAGTGGTTCTGTATTTTGCTTCAGTAGAGGAGGAGTAGATAGGAAAGAACTGAGGAAGTTGCAGAAGCATTCAGGTCATACAATCACACAAAGAAAAACGAAGGAATGCCAGTTCATCAGCCATCTGCCACTTTACCAATGCCAGGAAATTCCGGGCTGCCATTCCTTATAATGTGAATAATTCACATGATTGTGTTGGAGACTTCCAGCTATGAGGAGCTGTTGCAATATTTGGAAATTAGTGTTTCCGAGTTATACTGTGAGACAGAAAGCCCAACGAATTCTTCTAGCTTCCACCCGTTACAGAAATCTCTGAGAACCACATTATGTTGGTTTCTGCACGGGGGAGGAAGGCTTGGCATGTTACTGATACTGAAAAGAATTGTTTTTAACCCTATCTACCATGTGACATTTTATATACAGGTTCTTTTTCCTTTCTTTCTTTTTCTGCTTATTTTTATTGAAGTATAATTGAGGTACAGTGTTGTAATAGTTTCAGGTATATAACACAGTGACTAGACATGTATATGCATTATAAGATGATCACCACAATAAATCTGGTTACCATCTGTCACCATTTAAAGGTATTACCATATTATTAACTACATTCCCTATTATGTATACTATATTCCATGACTTATTTATTTTATAACTAGAAGTTTGTATTTCTTAATCCCCTTCATCTATTTCAGCCATCCCTCACTTCCCATCCCCAGGTTCTTTATAAATCTCCAACCTCTCTACTTAACTTATCTGGCCACTTGAGAAGGGCGTAACTGTCTAATCTGTGTCTTTTCAAGAAGCTGAAATTGATTATTAAAAATATCTCCCTCACGCCAGAATTTTATAAAAGTCATTTCAAAATCAAATGACATGTAAACTGAATTAGTCCCTTGAAATACTTACTCTAAAAGTAAACAGACAATCTCTGAAGAATTTTTGGATAATTTCCCATTTTCCACTAAGAACAAAATCTACATTCAATTAATAAGCCACCTTTTAGTTCTCTCTTTAAGTAGATGGATCTACAAGAAAAAGTAAGTGATAATAATAATAAACATATATAAGACCTTCCTTTTACCAGTAGTGCTGAGCATGGAGTACATGCAATTTCACATAACAAAAAAGAACACTATATATATATATGAATATGTATATAGCTCTGGCTTCCTTTCATCTAGGGAAGCCCTCATAGCTCAGTCAGTAAAGAATCTGTCTGGAATGCAGGAGACCCAGGTTCAATTCCTGGGTTAGGAAGATTCCCCTGGAGAAGGAAATGACAATCCACTCCGTGGACAGAGGAGTCTAGCAGGCTACAGTCCATGGGGTCTCAAAAGTTGGACATGACTTAGTGACTAAACCACCACCACCATCCCCTCAACTAGGACTTGAATGAGACATTTCCCTTCTCTTCGTCTTGGCTATCCCTCTGTACGTCTGTTTCCCCATCTCAACAAAACAGAGAATACAGCAACCTGCTCCTGATACTGGTTGCAAAAAATAAATCTGATCAAGCAGTCAAATGCTTGTGTGCCTTATATGCTCTGTTGTCTACTTAAGACAAAATACAGTGGAAACAACTGCCTATAATTCTATGTCAAATAACATAGAATACTGACTTGGCAATCATGCATGGGAAATGAGCTTTACCTTCAAAACATGTATTAATGGACTCAAGGTATATATTTGGGCTTCCCTTGTGGCTCAGCTTGTAAAGACAGCCTCCAATGCCAGAGACCTGGGTTTGATCCCTGGGATGGGAAGATCCCTTGGAGAAGGGAAAGGCTACCAACTGCAGTATTCTGGCCTGGAGAATTCCATGGACTGTATAGTCCATGGGGTCACAGAGTGGGACATGACTGAGTGACTTTCACTTTCACTTCAAAATATGCATTCACAGAAGGAGATATTCATGGTGAGAATACATAGGAAAGCTTCCTGGCAGTGTTATCCACAGTTTCAGCCTCAAGGAAGGAGAGAAAAACAGGATGACTACCCCAAGAAGAGGGGAGGGATTTTCAGGTTAAGATTCTTAGGCAGCATCATCCAGGAAGGAGGTAGAAATGCAAATTCTCCAGTCCCTTCTGGGACCTACAGACACTGGGAGAGGGGGAGAGTGGCTATTTGTGTTGTGACCAGTCCTATAGTTTATTCTGAGGCATGCTCAAGTTTGGAGATCAATGAGAAGACTTTGCTTGCCCTCACCTCCCTTCCATGACTACCTGTCCTCTTCATCTGGTTGATGCCGACACTTTCACAAGTGTAGGTTCAAACTTCATTTCCTCCAGTACTTGCTCAACCAGTACTCCACTCTCATCCCACCCCCAGCCCCAGGTCAGGCACTCTGGCCCTGTGCCACACTTTCCTTATCAAGGTAGTAATGACACTTTATCATGATGGCTTGTTTAGTTGTCTTCCCTGATAACCTGTGCTGGCTCCATAAAGGCACAAACTGTGTCTGTTTTATTCTCATCCCTTCAACCTAGTGCCTCGCACACCAGTAAGGCACTTGGCTAGCATTTGCAGAATGAATAAGTAATTTAAAGAATTAACCTGCAGGATTTCCCTGGTGGTCCAGTGGCTGAGACTCCATGCTCCCAATGCAGGGGGCTTGGAGTTCAACCTCTGGTTGGGGAACTAGATCGCACACACCAAGACTAAGAGTTCACGTGAAGCAACTAAAGATCCCGCATGCCACAACTAAAACCCAGTGCAGCCAAATAAACACATAAATATTTAATGAACCTGTGAAAGGTATAAAGGAAAGGTATAAAGTATTATAAAATTGACAATATGATATGACATTAACAGATGCATTTAAAGGACCAGTTAGGTAAAGTAAACTTCATGCATGGATTTGGGTTTTGAAAATCTTCGCATTGAAAAATTTCACTAACACTTTCAAATATATCAATCTCCCACCATATTCACCTGATAAGGCAGTACTTGCTTACTTCTGTATTGTCATTCTTTTTTCTCCATGACCAGAGACTTCATCTTAGACTTTGGGAGCAATATAGCCCATAAAACAGTACTGAGATCAAACGATGCTAGATGGGCCAGGGGTAGCAGGCAGCATGTGTGCAGGGGTGGAACCTGTGTCTCTTAAGTCTCCTGCATTGGCACCAGTGCCACTTGGGAAGCCCCAGTAGACAGCAGACCTGGGATCCAAACTTGTGTAGCTCTGCTCCAAAATCCAGGCTTTTACCCAATACAGGTGGCTCTAGTGGTAAAGAATCTGCCTGCCAATGCAGGAGACATGAGACGCTGGTTTTATCCCTCGGTCAGGAAGATGCCCAGGAGGAGGGCATGGCAACCCACCTCTAGTACTCTTGCCTGGAGAATCCCCATGGACAGAGGAGCCCGGTGGGCCACAGTTTATAAAGGTTGCAAAGAACAGGACATGACTGAAGCGATTTAGCACGCATGCACGCAGCCCATAAAAACTGGCAGACAAAACTGTCTTTCAAATTTGGGAGGAGAAAGAGGAAACTTACAGCTAAGATTTGTGGGTGACTTTGAAAAGCATAAGTCTTCACTTTATTATAAAGAAAAAGCCTCGGGCTGAGTCAGAACACCTGGATTTCAGCTCGGACTTCCTTCCTCCATTCAATCAAAGGTTTTTAAGCCTCTGCTCTGTTCCAGGTCCTACACTTGGATCTGAGCCTTGGATGGTGACCAGCACACATACACACACACACACACACACATGCACACACACACACACACTCCCTCACCAGAACTAATGTTCTGCTCCTCCACCACAGGCTATGGCCATTCTGACTCACATAGACTCCTGAACCTGAAGGTCCCCTGTCTGCAAAGGGAGGGTTTAAGATGACCACGGCATCCCCTCTGACACTAACATGATGTGATTAAAACAACACAATTACTCTCAGAAGTCAGTTAGCCAAAGTCATGCTTCTCAGGGCCTGCTCACCCACCCCAAAGCCAGAGAGCTGAGAAACCAGACCCTGGAGCATGAGGACAATGGGCAAGAGGAAAACTTGCCAGAAGCAGCAAAGTAGGGTCTGTGCAGTCGAGAGGCAGCTTTAACTCAATGAGAAGAGTCCAAGACAGACTGCAGGATTTGCTTGAGACCTGAGTAAGCCAACTTGGTGTCATCTGCTGAACAAGGTTTGAGGAGACGATCAGCTCTAACGCTGCAGGGCTGTAACTCATTTGTCCCACTATGAGACAGTAGAATGGCATCATCGAGTCAGTGGACATAAGTCTGAACAAGCTCTGGAAGATGGTGAAGGACAGGGAAGCCCGGCGAGCTGCAGTCCATGGGGTCACAAACAGTCGGACACAACTAAGCGACTGAACAACAACCAAGCAACTGACTCAGTCCCTACACTACCTGAAGAAAGTGTCCTACCCCACAGGTTCACAAGCACAAGGCTGCACCCCCACCCCACCCCCAGCAGAAACCAACTCCAAGTCCATGTTGTCATCTGTGCTTCAGACCAACTCTCTATACAACCCTCTCACTGAGTATGGTTTGTTACAGAGTGGCTCAGGGAAACATTTGACTTAGCAGACCACCAGTTTATTATAAAAGGATATAACCCAGGAACAGGACGGGAAAAGAGTGGGCTTTCCACTCACCACACATTTCAGGCTCTCACCAACCCAGAACCTCACCATCTTGTTATTCAAATTTTTAAAGCACTTAATCTGCGATCTTCCCCCTGGCTCTTCCCCTTCTCAGAGGCGGCTGGGCAAGGCTGAAAGTTTCAGCTCTATCCCCACCCTCTTTCAGGCAACCAGCCCATCCTGAGGCTATCCAGGGGCACCATCCTAAGTCATCACCAGATTAGTATTCACTCAGAGGGGGCTCCTCACGGAAAAAGACATCCTAAATATTTAGGAAATGTCAGGGGTTTGAGGAACTCTTTGCCAAGAACTGAGGACAGAGACTAAATATATTTATTATACATATATTACATTCCCCTTGCGGCTCAGATGATAAGCATCTGCCTGCAATGCAGGAGACCTGGGTTCAATCCTTGGGTTGAGAAGATTCGCTGGAGAAGGAAATGGGAATCTAGTTCCCAGAATACTGGGAATAGGAACTCCAGTATTCTTGCCTGGAGAATAGCATGGACAGGGGAAACTGGCAAGCTTCAGTCCATGGAATCGCAAAGAGTCGGACACAACTGGAGACTAACACTTTCACTTTCTTTTCATACATCTATTATACATCATATATTATTGTTTATGTTATATATATTTCTAATTATATTCTACTTCAACATAACATTCACCACTGAACATGAGAAGATGAACAATGAGCAGTTATACTTGGGATCATCAAAAAGGATTTCACTAGGACAATTACACCAATCCTAGGGGAAAATTGTCAAAAACAAGATCCACTAGCAAGACAAAAATCAGTTGGTGAATCTTTCAAAATTCTTCCAAAAGAAACTGCCATGTTTTACCCTTATCAAGATGAACAGCTTCTTCCTTTTTTCTTTCTCTTCTGCTGCTGCTGCTGCTAAGTCACTTCAGTCATGTCCGACTCTGTGCGATCCCATATACGGCAGCCCACTCGGTCCCTGGGATTCTCCAGGCAAGAATACTGGAGTGGGTTGCACCGTGCCTAATTTCGGTAGCTAATGGTTAAGCCCTGAACATCCCCTGCACCCTGAGAGAGCGCTCTGCCAAGTTCACGGGTCCCTACTCCTCCTCCCCTGGGGCACTGGCTCTGTCCACCTTGCCTCCTCAGCTCTGGCCCAGGACACGCCAGACTCAGCAGCTGGGCTCTGAGCAAGATGAGTCAGAGCGTTAACAGAGGACCTGAAAGGAAAATTCTGGAGCAGGTAGCAACTTTCGTCCCATCTGAGAGCTGTGACAGGTAGTCTTTGGTTAAGGACGTAGAAATATACTTTTGTAGCACCTGCTGCATGTCAAACACTGAGCCATGCACTCTTGTTTTTATCGCATGTAATCATCATAACAATCCCAGTGAAGCAACTCTGCCATATTTTCTCCACAACACAGATGAGGGAAGTGGTTCAAAGGTTTTTTACTCTCTGTACAACAGGCATTTTCTCTGTGGTTGGAATGCAGTTATACACAGGGATGTGCATACAAAATGGGATGGAGGAGGGAGCTGGGAAGAGCTGGCAGCTGTTTGAGATGAAAAAGACAAGAAGGCAGGAAGCTTGGGGCACTGCATAGTGGGGTAGAAAAACCCTGAGTTCAAGAAGTGTGGCACAAGGATCTTCAGGGTGAGATGACTGGGCACAGGAACTCAGTTTGCCTGGGGTATCCAGCACCTTCTATCATCCCTCCCTCCTCAAAGAGGCCCTTGGGAAGATTCCGGTTTTTTTCTCCCTTACAAAGAAAGCTGTGTCAGTAACTGGCAGAGGAACGCAGAGTTTCCATTATAATGTGTATCCTATTATGTCCCATTCCTAAACCCACCTAAAATACTCGAATGCTCAGCTTTACCCAAGCTATCTTTACTTTATTAGATTCCATGCTAAAATACCCAAGCAGTGCTTCTTTTCACAAAGTGCCACGAATCGGAAGAGTTCTTTTTCTCCATAAGGTATTTTACTATTTTGAGCAGTTTTACACTTGACTGCCCACAAACAGGAAATAGATGAGTTGTGGAAGAGGAAATGCAGGACCATAATCCCTTACCTGAAAACCTGGAGGTCAGATGTGCCTGGGAATTCAGGCTGTAATCCTCAAAAGGTAACACATGCATTTAGCACACATTTTGTAACACTTGGAAATCAAATTCACTAATATTACTGCAGCCAAAACTTAGCAATATTCAAACTAAGTGAGATAAATAAACACTGTAGAATCCCACACTGGCTCAGGTTAGCTATTACCCACCAAGAGGGTATGCAAAAAACCTCAAAAATCTTTCTGTTTTCAGATTTTGGAATTGTCCATAAAGAATTACAGACATGTGCAATCAGTTCAAATACTAGAAAAAAATAGTCAACCCACCCAAAATCAAAGACATACCAATTTAAACAACCAAGGTTCCAATTTTTGCCTCGTGTGTGTTAGGCGGTCAGTCATGTTCAACTCTTTGTGATCCCACAGACTGTAGCCGCCCCGGCCCCTCCAGGCAAGAATACTGGAGTGGATTGCCATTCCCTTCTCCAGAGGATCTTCCCAACCCAGGTACAGAACCCGGATCTCCCGCACTGCAAGCAGACTCTTTATACCGTTTGAGCTACAGGGAAGTCCTACAGGAATTTTTGCCTTATAAGTTAGCAAATATGTTTTGCAGAGAAAATACCAACAATGTCCAAAGTGAGTCCTTTGACCACTGCTGTGAGAATGTAAAATGGGACACCCTTTAGTCAATAAGGTTGGTGTCCCCAGTCGCCTCAAACATAAATACCTTTGACCCCCAACAGTGCCTTTTCAGGAACCCATTTTCTCTGGAAGTCACTGATATCTAGACAAAGCTTTATGCATAGGTATTCACCTGAACAATGAGCTTTAAAATTTACTTAAAAATAATTAGCAAAAACTAAAATGGAAGCACAGTGAGGTAAAATATAGGAATAATGGAATATTATGCAACCACTTTTTGAGTGTATAGAGAAATGGAGAAACCTTTAAGTATAACATTAGGTAAAAAAAACACAGGGTAAAAAAGTATATTTGCATTAAGATCTCCTCCAAGTGGAAAATACATATAGAAGACCAGGCTGACAGGGGTAAGTGCCTTGGGGTAATGAGATCAAAGGTGATTCTCTCCCTTCTTCTCCAAACTTTGAATCTTTGGGGGAATTCTCCAGAAATATCAAGAGCACTGTGTTTTAGCTGAGGGCAAATAGGAAAAAAAAGGTCTGGCTACTTAACTCCCAGGCAGTGGCAACAAACTCGTGAATCTGAGGTATCACTCCAGACTTTCATGTTTATAAGGAACCTATGATTGCAAACCATCACCACCTCCAGAATGAAAACATGTGTGGTCTACATTTATTAGACAATTTGACTGACATTGTAAGTCTAGTCTAAGGGGCACTGTTGGTAAGAAATACAGGGGGAAAAAAGATACACAGGATAAAAGCTATATACCACTTTGCCATTTGCCAATACCTTTCAGAGGCAATAGCTCATTTGCTCCTCACTAGCAGCCAGTAAGGCAGACAAAGATAGGAGTTGGCACATACCCATTTTACAGGCAAGAATATAGAGGCAGAGAGAATCACATTCCAGAAAGTGCAGGCACACTTTAAGTCCAGGGTTATGACTTAGAGGTTGGTACTCTTTCCACTCTATCATGTCTTTACAGTATTAATGACTTTTTATAAATATCTTTGGGGCTTCACAGGTGGTGCAGTGGTAAAGAATTTGCCGGCCAGTGCAGGAGACATAACAGAATCAGGTTCGATCCCTGGGTTGGGAAGATCCTCTGGAGAAGGAAATGGCAACCCACTCCACTATTCCTGCCTGGAAAATTCAATGGACAGTGGAGCCTGGCAGGCTACAAGTCATGGAGTCAGAAGAGTTGAACACAACCTAGGGACTGAACAACAACAACAATATGTAAAAGAAAAACCTATTTCTCTAAATATCTTAGAATAAAAAGAAATTCCTCACTAGAGGGCAAAACAAAATGATCTGGTAAAAAAAGGTCTCAGAATTGAACAGATGTGAGTCAAGGGCAAAATCTAACATACATACTCAAGTGACTTGCTCAAGTTAACGTCTCAGGATTCAATTTCCTCATCTATACATAGAGGAATAAAATTATACAGCTAACAGGATGCTGTAAGAATTAAATGATCTTAGTACTTAGACCAGAACCTGCCACAAAACAGGTACAATAAATATTGCATTCCTTCCTCCAAAAAAGAGTAAAGTGCCTACAGGGCACTAACTGCAAATTCCAATTTTAGTCCTGTTAGCCACACCAGATTTACTAATCTCTCTGCTTTCAGCAGCCCACCAAATCTTTAGAATTACTGAAGTAACTACCCTACAATTCTCAGAAACCACTCAGCATAACAGTTTTAACCAGTGACAATTTCAATCATTTTTTATCAATTTTCAAACAACTTCTCTTCTATCCCAATATGTAATTGAACTTCAACATCAGAGACAAACAATTCTTTAAAAAGTAACAACAAAACTTTTTCCTCCATCACCTGGGTCTTTGATCTCTCTTGTTCAAACTCAACTACTCAAACTCCCAAATAGCAATGGTTGTTTAATTTACGTTGGGGGGATAAGCAGGGAAGATGGGAAATGGCAGGCACATCTCAAATTTTTCACTTCCTCTTTCAATACAATTTGGGCTGGGAAGCCCAAGCCCCAAAGGGTTGCTTTCTCAAAACATCCTGCCCACTGACTATGAATAACATAAATACACAGCCAAGAAGCTACCTGGCCAAAGAACAACCTGGAATTTAATAAAGCTTATCATGAGCATCTAAATGAGGAGTCAGGAGGCTGGATGGAAGCCCACAGAGCCCCAGGAGAGAGCACCTCTCATTCACCAGTCCCTGGTCCTTTTCAGTCCACTCCTTACTCAAAGGCTATGCCCATTGTCTGCAGAGAAACTAAGCCCTAAGTAACCAGAGAACTTAAAGACATAAATAAGCCAAGTGTGGAAAACCATCCCTTCTGGTGCAGTGGTATACAGTTTCAATTGCTGCTACTAAGACAGAAGCTTCAAGAGGTTCTACTAGGCAGGAAGTCAAAGAGACATTGCCCCTACCCATTGTGCACTTAACTGTCCTTATTTTCTCTGCTTCCCAAAGTCTGATAACCCCACACTTAACAATACTATGATGTCCTAAACTCCCTATCCTAGAATCCCAACAAGACACCAAAGTTGACTTCTGTTCTATTTTCTCTCTGAGGAGCAGTGAGGTATAGGGGAAAGAGAATGAACTTTGGAATCAAGCAGGCTGGGTTATCAAAGATAAAGATACATGTAGACACACACACACACACACATCCCCCTCCTAATGGTTCTGCCTCTCTGACTGAACGCTGAATGATACACTACATATGGGATCTTGGACTAATTGTTTAACCTCTCTGGGCTTCAGATGCTGCACTGGAAATAAGAACTTTATAGAGTTATGAGAAATAACTATAAAAATGAATATAAAGTGCCCAGCTCAAAGCTTGACAAATAACAGTTATTCAACATTTCTCCCAACTTTCTCCCTACTTCCCTAAACTAAGCCTACAAAAGTTAACACTGTCTTAGATTCCATGGACACCAGATGTTAGCTGCTCAGGGCGTCTTTTCTGCATCAAACAGGTCTCAAGCCACACTGGCACATCTGTACTCTGTACTGTTTCCTTTCAGATACCTCCTTCTTCTCAAGTGTTATACTGTGTAATTAAGAGCTTTCATCATCACGTTCCAGTTTGGAAAGCTGGTGCTGCTCAAAGATGCATCAAAATACATACTCACACTATGGAAGGATTTCTCCTGCTATGACTGATTACATGCATCATGTGCTGAATTTTTAACAACTTCCCTCCCAGGTTAAGCTCTTCAAATTCTGGAGCAACTGATTCTAGCCCTGTAAGTACCATTTACAACCTGAGGTCCAGTTTGAACCTGATGATTCCCCTATCTGGGCTTCCCTGGTGGCTCAGATGTAAAGAATCCACCTGTTGTGCACGAGACCTGGGTTCGATCCCTGGGTCTGAGAAGATCCCCTGGAGAAGGGAATGGCTATCCACTTTAGTATTCTTGCCTGGAAAATTCCATGGACAGAGGAGCCTGGCGGGCTACAGTCCATGAGGTTCCAAAGAGTCAGACACAACTGAGAGACTAACATTTTCACTTTCATGCCCCTACCTGTCTCAGTAATGGTATGCAAGATGAAACCCAAAATCTCTTATCCAATAATACATGTCACTAGTGGCCATTTCCTCAGGATGGTTGGCTGAAGGAAATACGGATCTGCTAATAGAGACTCAAGAGACATATCGTTCTGTTCCCTTCCTAACATATTCTGGTTTCTATGAAAGAGTGAAGACCAGGGAGATAAGCCAGTTTAAAAGCTGCGAGCAAGCGGAGTCTTCTCAGGACAGAAAAGCAGTATATGTGTTTTTAGGGAGGAGACAGTCATGGTTGGAAGGCTTCCAGTTACTTGCTTATTATTTGGACCCGAAGAGGAGCTGCTCAAGCTTGGAAGAGTTGGTTTGCTGACGTAAGATTCCAGGCTGTAGTAACCCCAATTGGCCATGCAGGTATACATTTATTATTTTAACTACTGCTGTGAGGTGGCAATTACGAGGGGACAAGTGGTAAGGAATCCCTAGCGTCTACAGCTATAAAAACAAGAGCGTGAAAAAGGACTTCCGTGAAAGTTACACCTCGTCTTAGATTTCAATTAAAAACTCCTGTTCCATGTTCATCACTGGAGACAGTATTTTATCATCTCTGCCGATGGCTTCCTGCTCTGACCACAGAAGGTTCCTCTTGTGGTGACAGGAATCAACTCAAAGAAGGAAAGGTAAATTTACAAACTCGCCTTCCCTTTTTCCAAGACTGATGCTAAAATAAAACTTGGAAAGAAAGTGGAACTCCTCAATGCTTTAATATTTAAATTTTTTTTTAAAAAAAAAGGGGGGGGGGGGGCGGGGAGGAAGCCGGCGACGACAGCGCACCCGGTCGCCGGTGTCACAATCTTCCGCTCGCGGGCCCTTTGAGGACAAGGGCAGGAAAGGGGTCCGCAGGGCTCCGGGTCGCTCTACCCAGGCGGAAGCGCTCCCCAGGAAGGCAAGAGCCGCCCGGGTCCCTACACGCCAGACAGCTCAGAGGTGGGGGTGGGGGGACTGGTAACAGGTTCTCTCAGCAGCAGAGAAGAGAGAAGGCGGGAGCCGAGCGGGCGGGAAGGAAGGGCCGGGAGCCATCGCCACGCGCCGCGCCCGACCCGGGCCACCCCCCGGACAGCCAGATGCTCAGTGCCAGGATCCCGCAGCTGTGCCAAGACCAGGGGCGCTGGGGACTCAGCGGGGCGGCAGTCCGGCTCCCTCGCGCTCTCCTGCGCGCCCCAGCCGCGACAGGGCACTCACCCGAGGGGACTAGCGGCGAACTCACGGCGCCTCCCACGAAGACAGCAGCGGCGAGCACGGCGGACCCCGGGAGTCCCCGCGGAGCCATCGCTCAGTCCCTTCGCCCTGCTCCCCCGGGGCCCCACGTCCCGGGCTCCGGCAAAGAGTGCAGCTCTGGGGCCCGCGGGCGGACAGGGTTAGTCTTAGCAGGGTTCAGCCCCCGCGCTGAGCAGCCCGCCCGCCAGGGCTCCTCCCTCAGGCCCCACCCACCTTAGCCCAGCCCCGCCCCGCCTCTCCCAACCTAGCCCCAGGCTCCGACTGTATCAGCAGGAGGCACATCCAGTGACCCCGCCCCCGAACCCGCCTACCTCGGCCTGGTCCAGCCTCTCCCCTTCGCCTCCGCTTCCTCTTTAAGCAGGTCCGCAGCTCCCGCGGCCCGGATTAGTCCATGGCCCCGCCCACAGAGTGAGCCCCACCCTCCTGTCCGCGCCCGCGTTCTCCCTTTCCCAGAACCGCTGGACAGCCGCTGCCCAATTAGCGCCAGAGCCTGGGGTCGGGGCAGGGTCGCCGGGGCTTGTCCTCCCGGACGCCGAGACTAGACGGGCGTGGGAAGAGAAAAAGACACAACAGATCTGGAATCTCTGTATGTGCAAACATGGACAGCGCTGGAATGGGCAGGATCTCTTTTTTCTGCTGGCATCTCCGTTCAGGTGGCCTTCCCCTCGGTGACTGACTGGTCTGGAGAGGGGCGCTGCACGGGATGTCAAGTTCCAGTGTTTGAAAATGAGGAAAGTCAAATCATTTAAATTTCATCCTCTCTCCACTTCCATTTAAGCTGCTCCTGTTGGGGAGAAAAACCTCTACGTATCCCTAGAAACAAATTGCCTTTGTTTTTAAATCGTGTGCCCACATTGCACCTTGCAAATACTTCTAAGAAGTAACTTCGAGTGCTTAGTCACTTATTATCTCCTTGTATCGTCACGCGAGCTCTGTGAAGTAAGTAGCACCCTTATTTCACAGGCTAGGAAGTAAACCGACGATGACCAGGCCACCGTGATAAATTGAGATGAACTTGTCTTCATTGGGTTTGCTGTGCCCTCCCCGCCTGGCTCAAGGACTGCACGCACACTACGCACTACATAAGAAGTCAGAAGTGGAATTATCATCACAAGGAGCAGCTGACCTCAGAGTCTTTCTCTGAGTAGTTCCCTCTGCATGCGTCCTCGTGGACTGCAACCCGCCAGGTTCCTCTGTCCATGGAATTATCTAGGCGAGAATACTGGAGTGGGTTGCCATTTACTCCTCCAGGGGATTCTTCCAACTCAGGGATCAACCTGTTGTCTCCTGTGCTCCTGCATGGGCAGGCAGATTCTTTACCACTGGACCCCCTGGGAAGCCAGTTCCCTATTTACTGCCCTTTGGAGACTCCTTCTGAAACAAAGTGCTCAGGTCTTGAACAAATGTTCAAGAACAACGCAGGAGGATGAGGTGGGCACTGAAAGTTTTCACAGAACAGGCTCTTGCTTGACCTGTCAGTCTTGGATTTTCAAAGGAGGACTCTTTAGTCTTCACTGAGTCTTCTACACAGTCTACTAGACTCTTGCAAACATTTGCACTGATGTGGGAATTCCCAGTGAAAGCAGTTTAGGCCGCTACTGATGGCTGCAGCAGAGGGATGGCCCTTTGAAGACAAAGTGGGGTATGTGTGTCCTTTGCACTGCTGTCCACACATCCTGCAGTCTGGCAGGTGAAGCAGTTTATTCCAACTCAAATACAGAGTAAGTGCAGGAGAAAGAGGCCCGTGTGGGTTTCTAATTTAAAAGAAGAATAAGGAGTCCTGGGCCTACAAATTAAACTATAGATTGATTATAATTTGTAGACAGAACCAGTTACATAATTTGCAGAGTCTCATGTAAAATGAAAACTTTTTTTCAAAATTAAGAATTTCAAGATAGCCATAGTCTGGTATGGAGACGCTCTAAGCTTGAGGCCCTGTGTACGTCACATACCCATAAAGCCAGTTATAGTTTGGGAACTTAAAATGTAGCCAAATGATTGAACCAAGATCTCTCTTCAAAATAACAAATATTTTAAAGAATAGTGTTTCACTCTTTTCTTACAGACTGAACTTACTATTAAAAAGACAGGACCATTTTTAACAACATATTTGAACTGGATGTCTGCTTGTAGCTCTCCAGAAATAAAAGTACAATCCAGGAGTTAAAGTTAGAGGAAACCTCAGTAATCATCTGCCAAGCCACTTATTTTACAGATAAGAGATAGTTAAGTGTCTTGCCTGCTATCTCATTGCTAGTGTGAGCCAGAATTGGAACCTAAGGCTCTAAAATTTTCCTTCTCAGACTTTTCCATAACACTTAGCTGCTTGACTAAGTGTTTTACTATAGATATTTTACTGTCACGGAACTTCATGTACATGCATTTGCGCATCTTGTTAATGGAGAGAGGGAGAGAGGGAAGATGGGAGGAAGGAAATAAATGAAGCTTCACATATTTTCCAGGTATTTAACCCTACAGATTTGTTCACCCAATTTAAAAAGCCTCACATATGCATTATCTAAAAGTCATTCAGTTCAGTTCAGTCGCTCAGTCGTGTCCGACTCTTTGCAACCCCATGAACCACAGCACTCCAGGTCTCTGTGTCTATCACCAACTCCGGGAGTCCAACCAAACCTGTGTCTACTGAGTCGGTGATGCCATCCAACCATCTCATCCTCTGTCATCCTCTTCTCCTCCTACCCTCAGTCTTTCCCAACATCAGGGTCTTTTCAAATGAGTCAGCTCTTTACATCAGGTGGCCAAAGTACCAGAGTTTCAGCTTCAACATCAGTCCTTCCTATGAATACCCAGGACTGATCGCCTGCTGTTTTATTTTAAATGTGAAGACATCAATGTCATCAAAGTTCTCATTCATATTAGGAAGGTTTTGCCATATTTCTTCTGAGGAAATAAAAATTTAACATCCCAAGACTAAATAATTTTCCCTTTTTTTTCAGAAATTAAATTAAAGAATCATAGGTAGAGATAATTGTCATATTAGCTCTCCTTTACTCATCTCTTAGATTCAGCTCAATCCTGGGGCAAGCACTTTTCCTGTGTTCCTTCATCAAATCTTTACAACTTTATATTTGGGTAAATATTATTACTGATTCTCACTTCAGAGCTTAGGAGACTAGGATTTGTAGGATGAAGGCATTCACCCAAGTCACACAGCTGCCTGGACTCAAACTCAGGATCAACTCACTCCAGGCCTACACTTGAACTTCTGCTTATACTGTTCTGCCTCTGAAATGCAGGATAGTAGCCAATTAGCTCACCTTTTCCAATATCAAGTCTTCTTCTGTCATTTTTTACTTAAACTGGCCTCTTTGAATTCTGTGTCAATAATAGCTTAAATACATTTTTTTCAGGGAAAATTAAGTTATTTATGTGAATGTGTTATAACTAAGAGCTTCTAGGAACCAAATTTACAAACATATAATTTTCCATCCTTTCTGGTTTTTGTTGAATTTTGTGAGTTTTTTTTTCCATTTTCTCTATACGAATTCAGTTAATCATTCCTCTGAATAGAAACCTTTCCTGTTTTCCTCTGTGCTAGAAGGTGGCAATTTTCATCACCATCATTTAAACCCATAAGACTCAGTTGGCTGGTATTTACTTTAATTAATGTTGAAATTACTTCCGCAGAAGGTCTCTGTAGAATTTCTTCTTTCTGTGATTTAGATGTAGT
This sequence comes from Tragelaphus eurycerus, assembly GCA_935064755.1. Taxonomy (NCBI): domain Eukaryota; kingdom Metazoa; phylum Chordata; class Mammalia; order Artiodactyla; family Bovidae; genus Tragelaphus; species Tragelaphus eurycerus. The sequence goes on along the minus strand of CAKXYN010000004.1, from coordinate 29,966,922 downwards.
CATCTTTCATTTTGAGAGATTATATCCAGGAGATAAGCCTACTATTCTTTGAAAAATATGTTTGCAGAGGTATCTAATGATGTTTTATAAAATCTAAGGTTATTGTGATTTGACAACAAAATGTGTACTGTGTTCCTTGTCTTGGGCTGAGGGGAGGAGGTTGGAGGGGAGAGTATTGTAGGTAAATTAATGGATCCTAACCTGGCTTATCAGAGAAGGCAATGTCACCCCACTCCAGTACTGTTGCCTGGAAAATCCCATAGACGGAGGAGCCTGGTGGGTTGCAGTCCATGGGGTTGCTAAGACTGGACACGACTGAGCGACTTCACTTTCACTTTTCACTTTCATGCATTGGAGAAGGAAATGGCAACCCACTCCCGTGTTCTTGCCTAGAGAATCCCGGGGATGGGGGAGCCTAGTGGGCTGCTGTCTATGGGGTCGCACAGAGTCGGACACGACTGAAGCAACTTGGCAGCGGCAGCAGCAGCAACCTGGCTTATAGAAGCTTTTAAAATGTACCTGGGAGAAAGGAAACAATTGCATTGTGAGATGGAAATGGTCAAAGACACAGGGATCAGGATAAAGCCATGCCAGAGATTCACTCTGTGACTTTCAATGTCTCTTGGGTCAGTCTTCTTACCCAGACAATTCAGGCAGGAGATAGGATGATTTCTAAAAGTTCCCATCCAATTCTAAGATTCTATACCATAATGAGTAATCCATTTGATTATACTATCATTTATAGGGCGTATGGTGCCAAAGTTGGGCTAGACTGTAGGGTTTCTCAACATTATCAATATTTGTGGACTGGATAATTCTTCAGAGGCTGTTGTGCGCATTGTGTAACATTCAGCAGCCTCATTGCATGTGTTCATGCCAAGTCACTTCAGTTGTGCCAAGCTCTTTGTGACCCTATGGTCTGTAGTCCATCAGGCTCCTGTGTCCAAGGAGTTCTCCAGGCAAGAGTACTGGAGTGGGTTGCCATGCCCTCCTCCAGGGGATCATCTGGATCCAGGGATTGAACCAGTTGCCCTTTACGTCTCTTGCAGGCAGGTTCTTCACCACTAGTGCCACCTGGGAAGCCCAGCAGCCTCTTTGGCCTCTATTAATTAATTCCCTTCGCTGGTTGAGACAACTAAAAATATCTCCAGATGTTACCAAGTGTCATCTGGTAGCAAAATTGCCCCTGATTGAGAACCTCTGGGCTGTTGTTGTTCAGTCACCAAGTTGTGCCTGACTCTGCGACTGCATGAACTGCAGCACACTAGGCTTCCCTGGCCTTCATTATCTCCTGGAGTTTGCTCAAACTCATATCCATTGAGTCAGTGATGCCATCCAACCATCTTGCCTTCTGTCCTCCACTTCTGCTCCTGCCCTCAATCTTTCCCAGCTTCAGGGTCTTTTCCAATGAGTTGGCACTCCACATCAGGTGGCCAGAGTATATTGGAGCTTCAGCTTCAGTATCAGTCCTTGAAATGAATATTCAGGGTTGATTTCCTTTAGGATTGACTGGTTTGATCTCCTTGCTGTCTAAGGGACTCTCAAGAGTCTTCTCCAGCACCACACAGTTCAAAAGCATCCATTCTTCAGCACTCAGCCTTCTTTATGGTTCAACTTTCACATCCATACATAACTACTGGAAAAATCATAGCTTTGACTATATGGACCTTTGTCAGGAAAGCTAGGTTTGTCATAGCTTTTCTTCCAGGGAGCAAGTGTCTTTTAATTTCATGTCTGCAGTCACCATCCCCAGTGATTTTGGAGCCCAAGAAAATAAAATCTTCACTGTTTCCATTTTTTCCCCATCTATTTCCCATGAAGTGATGGGACCAGATGCCATGATCTTTGTTTTTTGAATGTTGAGTTTTAAGCCAGCTTTTTCACTCTCATCTTTCACCCTCATCAAGAGGCTCTTTAGTTCCTCTTCACTTTCTACTATTAGAGTGGTATCACCTACATATCTGAGGCTGCTGTTATTTCTCCTGGCAATCTTGATTCCAATTTCTGATTCATCCAGCCCAGAATGATGTACTCTGCATAAGTTTAAATAAGCAGAGTGACAATATACAGCCTTAACATACTCCTTTCCCAATTTTGAACCAGCCCACTGTTCCATGCCCAGTTCTAACTGTTGCTTCTTGACCTGCATACAGGTTTGTCAGGAGGCCGGTAAGATGATCTGGCATTCCCATCTCTTTAAGAATTTTCCACAGTTTGTTGTGATCCACACAGTCGAAGGCTTTAGCGTAGTCAATGAAGCTGAAGTGGATGGTGTTTTGTTTTTTTTTTTAATTCCCTTGCTTTTTCTATGATCTGATATTGACTATTTGATCTTGGTTCCTCTGCTTTTTCTAAATCCAACTTGTACATCTGGAAGTTCTTGGTTCATGTACTGTTGAAGCCTAGCTTGAAAGATTTTGAGCATTACCTTGCTAGCATGTGAAATGGTGCCGCTGTACTGTAGTTTGAACATTCTTTGACATGCATTACCAAGTGTCACCTGGTGGCAAAATTGCCCCTGGTTGAGAACCTCTGGCTATAGAAATTCCAAAACCAAAAGGATTGCAATCAGAGGCTCTGAGCAAGGCTTCATGAAGAAGGTGCAATTTGGTCTAAATTGAGGGAAGTCCAGGGATTAGTGGGAAAAGTGTGTGAGGACAAGCGCAGTGACAGGCTAGGCATGGTGTAGGCTGCGCAATGGCAAGTATGCAAGAGGGGAAAACGGAGGCGAGAATGGATCAGCAATGGCTGGGGGTCAGAGGTGAGCACAGTGGTCAATAAAGGAGAACTGAAAACTATAGAGGCTAGAAGCTGTCATAAATTGGCCCACATAGATTGTTTTAAGGATGCTGAGATGAATTTCAGTTGTTCAATTAGATATATTTTTTATCATAAGTCAGGAACCTGCAAACATAGAGAAGTCTCAGTTTTGCCAACTTTTTCAGTAGACATCAGAGGCCTCTGATTGCTGGGTTAGCAATGATGGCCATAATCTGCCTCATTTCTGACCACCAAGTCAGATTTTGTTTCATGGACACAGTCTCCTTGAAAATGTCACATAAACGACTCAGACCATCTGCTTTTAGAACCTCAAAACCAGGGAGATATACAATGATGTGGTTCTTCTCCATAAAGAACAAGGTAGAAATGTGGTGATGAGTCACATGCTTCCAGCTCAATGAAACCCACAAATGCACGTTTTAGAGAACAAACTCTACAAAGTATAAGGTGTCTGTCTTAGGCAAGCTTCCTTTTGATTGTAATACACAGAAACATCAACACTAGCTGAATAAGCAGTACATTTATTATAAAGGTAAAACATTTATAGTTATAAAAAGGACCAGGTCTCAAGCCTTCAAGCAGAGACAGAGACAGAGAGGAAGTATATCGTTGCTAGAGGTAGAAATGAGAACAGTGGGGTAGCCCATTGAGAGAGAGATTTAGAGGGAACCCACACACCCTACATTTCTTATCTACTGTTCCCAGTTCTAATTTGCTTGAAGTCGTGCTGAGCAAGGCCTGAGTGCCAAGGAACCATGTGGTTCATCACTGCATTTCATGCCGTGCATGCACATGGAAGAGTACACTTGTACACTCTCACTGATGCTCACACTCACTCACACACATACATACACACATGCATGACTGTGTCCTGTGTCAATCATTTGCTGAGCATCTCTTGAAGTTTCTTCTCTCATTGGACAAGCCTGATTTGTGCCAACCAGACTCCAACCCTATTTCTTTTTCCCTGGGGATGTGCAGAATGTGCAAGCTTCTGACACTACAAGGACCCAAGTTCTAGGGGTGGAGGGGCACAGGTTGTCAGAATTTGGGCACCTACATGAATGCAGTCAGGCTTCCCTGGTGGCTGATGGGTGAAGAATCTGCCTACAATGCAGGAGACCTGAGGCGGGTTCAGTCCCTGGGTCAGGAAGATCATCTGGAGAAGGGTATGGCAACCCACTCCAGTGTTCTTGCCTGGAAAATCCCATGGACAGAGGAGCTTGGTGGGCTACGGCCCATAGGGTGGCAAAAACTAAGCACCTACATACATATATGTAGTCAGGAATGCTTCTTGCTGGGACTCTGGAAATCCAATTTCCTCATCCCCAGAGCAGAGTTGTCCAGACTGCACAATAATATCAGAATAAACTAATTAGATGGAGGAGCTCTTTTTGCCAATTCTCAGAGATTCTGAGAGTAGTAAAGTTCCCCAAAGAGAACAAGAGAGCTGCCTACCATATGCACTGCTGTGCATCACTGACGGTACAGCTGGGGCTGCAATCCATGAATTTTTCATAGACCATTCTGCTCGATTGAGTGATGCTCAGTAACTGTGCCTAATGATCCAGGGATAGGAATGAAGAAAGCAGTTTAGGAGATGGATTCCAGTTTAGGAAAAGCCTGACATCTTAGAAGTTTTTCAAGGAATTTGGCAATTTTGAGGGATAAGAGTTTGAGGTGACAAGATTCAGTGTAGGTTGGGTAGAACACAAAAGGACTGATGCATGGAGAGAACTTAAAGGGTCTGGTGGTGCCGGAGGTGTTCCACCTGGGCAGTGGGATGGAGGGGATGGGACAGCGCAGGAGGGGAGGACCCTTTCTCAACATAGTCCAAGACTCTGAGAATCCCATCTGGGCCATTCTCTGGCCAAGACCCAGGTCAGTAACAAAGATTTTCCCCTCTTCCTTTCGGCCAAAAAATTAGTCTGCATGGCCAACTCTTAGCAATTCCTGCCACCAACTCTGCGCCTCTGTGGGGATGACCTTCTCATCCCATTCTGGATTCAAGATGAACCACCACAGCCCAGACAGCCTCTGTGATGCTCAGGAAGACATCCTGTGAGCTTTTTTACATCAAGAGCTTTTCTGAAATGACTACACAGAACCAGAAAAACGATTATTTTTTTTTTTTTAAAAGAGCTACGTGAGGAGATCATGTGGATTCGTTACCATCTGAGCCACCAGGGAAGCCCATGAATACTGGAGTGGGTAGCCTTTCCCTTCTCCAGGGTATCTTGCCAACCCAGGAATTGAATTGGGGTCTCCTGCATTGCAGGCATATTTTTTACCAGCTGAGCTATCAGGGAAGCCTCACAAAGATTACAGAATCTTATAAAAGAGGGCTTGCACAGTTTAAACCAGATTGTAACTATATGATTTATGTGAATTAACTTCATGATTATTTCTAACTAGACAAAATAATATTTCTACTAATAGAATTAAAATGCAAGCTTCATATGTAGTTTAACATTTTCTAAATACTGAATTAAAAAAAGAACAGGTGAGATTAATTTCAGTAATATATATCATTTAACCTAATGGATCCAAAATATTATCTTTTTAGCATGTAATCAAAAACTGTAAATGACTAATGAGATGTTCAACTTTCTTTTCACTAAACTATGATTTCAGAATCTGGCAAATATTTTTCCATTTAAAACGCATCTCAGGGACTTCTCTGATGGTACAACGGATAAGAATCCACCTGCCAATGCAGAGGACACAGGTTTGATCCCTGATCACAGAAGACTCTACATGCTGCAGAGCAACGAAGCCCAGGCTACAGTTACTGAGCCCACGTGCTGCAGCTACTGAAGCCTGTGCACCTAGAGCCTGTGCTTCGCAAGAGAAGCCACCAATGAGAGGCCCAAGCACCACAACTAGAGAGTAGCCCCTGCTGGCCACAACTAGAGAAAGCCCTCACACAACAACAAAGACTGCAACCAAAAATAATTTAAACATTAATTAACTAAAAAAATAAAGCACATCTCAGTTCACGTGCTTCACAGCCACATGAGACTATTGCTGCTGCTGCTGCTAAGTCGCTTCAGTCGTGTCCGACTCTGTGTGACCCCATGGACTGCAGCCCACCAGGCTCCTCCGTCCATGGGACTCTCCAGGCAAGAACAATGAAGCAGGTTGCCATTTCCTCCTCCAATGCATGAAAGTGAAAAGTCAAAGTGAAGTACATGAGACCATTAGTACCATGTAAATCTGGGCTAGAAACCCTTAAGTCCTTTCAGAGTTTTTTAGTCCCTAAGTCGTGTCTGACTCTTTGCGACCCCGTGAACTGTAGCCCACCAGGCTCCTCTGTCCATGTGATTCTCTAGGCAAGAATACTGGAGTAGGTTGCCATTTCCTTCTCCAGGAAGTCCTTTTTTGAGGCGGTGACTGAAAGGCTGCTGGACTTCGGTGTTTTAGTCCTCAGGGTCATGCTTATCAAGATTCCTCCATTCTTAAGAGCAGATGCACTTCACTGTGCGAACCTTTGACAGTTCATTTTGCAACAGGGTTAAAGGTTGCAGCAATTCCATTTCCATTGTTGAAGGGCCGCAACATGCCTTCTTAGCAAGAGAGTCCAGAATGCCGGGGAGAATAGCCTGCTTGGTCATGCATGCTGGTTCAACTGTTTATTTTGATCACAATCCCATGCATGGTCTTGTATATCTTTGTGCTGAAGGCAGACGGAGCTATTATGGCCCCTGCATGAATAATCTATTGTTTTCAAATATGTTTCTCCATTACTCTCTCAGCCATAAATACCTTCATTGCTAACATGCTGTTCAAAATCACCATAATCAAAGAGGGCCATTTTATATCCTCTGTTCACACGATCTGAGCAGTATTTTTGCATGACTTTAGGGAATAAACAAGAAAAGGGGGGACATTTTAAAAATAGAATAAGCTTAACGGCTTTTTCACTTATATCTTTAACCACATTAGTATACCGTGGGGTGATATGCACTAACTTTTGGTAGAAAGGGGAGCCTATTTTGTAGCCGAAAGAAAGTGAAAAATGTTTCTGTAGCATTTTTACTTTCTTTCAAGCTTTCAAATGACTTAAAAGAAATATGGAATAATAAAGTAAAAACTCGAAGGCTGCCAAAAAATATCCTCCATTCTTGTTGTACACCTATAACTTATGTAATATTGTACATCAACTATATACTTCAGTAAAAAAAAAAAATTTTTTAAAGACTCCTCCCTTCTTCTGGCTTCCATTCTCTGCTTCCCATAGTGCTCCTGTGTCCACTGTCTGCAGATACAGTGAAGAAGCAACAGTGCACACTAATGATGTTTCAGGTATGGCATGAACTAAATAGAGCTTTACAGTTCTGACTGGTGCCCAGCCTCACCTGACTCTTTTACCAGAAACCAATTTGGATGAAAAGGAGTCTGAAGCCAGTTGACATCTCTGCCCCTCCCATTACTCCACCCTCCACTCCACTCCCCACCATCAGGCTTAACAAGGAAATTTCATTGCTGAGATTCTAACTCTTGAATAATTTCAGGATTAATAAAGATGTAACTTTATTGAATCTCAATGCTGAGATTCAGTGCTAAGAGTCTTCTTTTCCGTGAGGACACACCGAGAAGGAGGAACTTGGTTGCCAGTTCCATCTACTGCAAAGCAAGCACACAAGTTATTTCGTTTGTTTGTTTTTTTCTTGCTGAAGAAGCAGCACAGTTCTGTTTGACTTTGGAAAGGCACAGCTGAGTCCAGAACTGCTTCTCCCTAAAAGGCATGATTCGAAGGGTTTCATCCTCCTTTAGTGTTCCTGAAGGTTCCAAGTCCTGCAATGGCCTCTGAACAGCCTGTCTCCAGTGTGTTCTGGTCCACTTGATCCCCAATCACTGCCCTGGTGCTCCTTCTAAAACCCCACTGATAGCAGACTTTCCTCTGCTCAACTCCCTTCTAGGGTCCAGCCCTTCGTTACCTACAGGGTCACATTTATACAGGATCATGTTCACGTAGGGTTACATTCAAGTCTTTAACCTGCTGTAACCTCAATGTCTCCCCTCGTATCCAGGCAGGCCGGATCCAGCTTCTCCCTCTCAGTCAAGGGCCGCTTACCTCTAACATATTTGGCTTGAAGAAGGGTGGACTCGTGGCCATCCTAACTGAGTCCACATTGGCAGCTGCTTATTCATGGTCACCTGGCTCCTAACAGCTCTCTCTGTAAGTCTGGGATGGCTGCTCTGGCCACTAGGAAAGGCTTCCACGCTCTAGGGTGACCCCCTCCAAACATGTATGCTGCCCATTCTTGCCCCCCTGCCCCCACCCTCAACATACTAACACAGAAGGGTTTGGGGTTACAGGCTTTTCCTAAAGGTTTGGCCAGTATTGTCTGTGGACCCAGTACTGATGGAACAGGAAATGAGGTGATTCAGTGGATCCCCTCAGCCATCATGGCCATGGAAAATTCCTCCCTGGAAGTCCATCCACACTACCACTACCTGGGACCCCGCTCACCTCTTTGCTTTTAGAGTTAGAGCAAAAAATCCTATCTCTCCTCTCCTAGACTTCCAGGACTTTCAACACACTCCACTGCCAGCTCTCCTCCCCAGAAAACACTAAAAATTCTCATTACTTTATTACCATGCAGAGGACCAGGTGATCCTATTTCATATTGCACGGTTTCTAACCTGGAATCCATGGGCTCCTAAGAAGACTGTAAATAGACTTCAGGAGGGGTTGTGGATTTGCATGGGGAGAAAGTTATATCTACATTGTTTTCAACAATCTTGAAATAAAATTTTGCATTTAGTTCAATGATAAATGTAGCAACAAACCACAGAGCCTGAGAAACTGGCACCAATTGAGCCACAGATATTTCATATTATGTTTGAGCAGATATCTCAAATACTGCTTATACCCATTATTATTTGGAAATTACAAACTACTTGTTAAAAGCAAAAAAGCTGGTTTAATGTGTGAAGTTGGGGAAGGCAATGGCACCCCCCCCCCCCCAGTACTTTTGCCTGGAAAATCCCATGGACGGAGGAGCCTGGTAGGCTCCAGTCCATGGGGTCGCTAAGAGTCAGACACGACTGAGCGACTTCACTTTGACTTTTCACTTTCATGCATTGGAGAAGGAAATGGCAACCCACTCCAGTGTTCTTGCCTGGAGAATCTCAGGGACAGGAGAGCCTGGTGAGCTTCCGTCTATGGGGTTGCACAGAGTTGGACACGACTGAAGCGACTTAGCAGCAGCAGCAGCAGCAGCAATGTGTGAAGTGACATATATATTGATATCTCAATTTTTTATTTTTAGTTAATTTATTTTTTACATTTTTTAAAGGCTTTTTGGCCACACCATGTGGCATGGGGGATCTTAGTTCCCCAACCGAGGACTGACCCTGAGGGAAGAGAGTCTAGGCTAGTACGATGGGCAGAATAATGGCCTGCCAAAGATGTCCATGTTCTAATCCTTGGAACCTATGAATATGTTAGGTTCATGGTGAAGAGGAGTTAAAGTTGCAAATGAAATTAAGGTAGCTAATCAACTGACTTCAAAATAGAGAGATTATCCTGGATTGCCTGGGTAGGTAATCCTTAGTCAGAAAAGATTTTGACGTGGAAAAGGGAGCCTAAACAATAAAATAAGGGTATGTGACTATGGAAGAAAAATACAGAGAGATGCAATGTTGTTGGCATTGAAGAGAGAAGGAAGCCATGAGCCACAGAATGTGGGAAGTCTCTATAAGCTAGAAATAGCACAGAGTCAGATGCTCTCCTGGAAGGAAACAAAGCCCAGAAACCTATTTCCATTGTCCACCCTACAAAACTGTAAGGTAATGAATTTGTGTTGTGTAAGTTGCCGTATTTGTTGTGACTTGTTACCTCAGCAATGGGAAACTAGTACAGCTGGGTTACTCAGCTTCCATACAATGGCTCTTGGAGGGTTAGTGGAGAGAAATGAGACTGTAAATCTCTTGAATCCAGCTCATGGGTTTTACTTTGGAAATAATGACTGGGTATATAAGCATGAATTAAGAGCTACAACCTTTGAACAACACCAATATGATGCTGAAGGTTTAGCAAGGGATCATTGAGTCCCGGGAAAGCATTTACAACATTCAGAGCATCCACTCACTCTCAATACTAGAGCAAGGACCAAAATAATGATGCAGGTACACTGATCAAACCATCCTTTCCCCATTTTCTCTCTCTCCTGGGGAAATCAAAGTAGGACAGTCTCCATACTGTGTCATTCAATCATTAGAAATATGACATAAGGCTGCAAATGCTAAAGTTGGTTATATCTGTCATTGCAGTCTGGCATTGAATAGAATGCCACGTAAATGTTTACATTTAACACTCAGTAAATGTGTTGACATAGTGTCTTAGACTGTCTTTGTGATATGAATTAATTCAGTGGTTCTGTGATAAGCCATGGCAATTTAAATGACAATATAAGCCGAGATCATCAATTCTTCCCCTACTCAATAGGTGCCCCAAGCCTACAATTATGCCTTACCCATTCTTCAGCTTGAAAGCCAATGTACTGGCCTCTGCCAGACAAAGTATAAGTCATTGACAATCAGTCCTCTCAATAAGTATTTTTAGTTTTCCCTGGGAATATAGTTTTTATTTCAGCCTCTTGCTAATGTTCTCAATTGACTACTTTTTCACATCCACCAGATAACTACAAAATGCCCATGTATGTGATACAGTCATTGAAAAGAAAAGGTTGAGCAAAATTACATAAAGTTTGACAAATTATAATAGCTAATATAATATTATAATAGCTAATATAACATGGCCATATAGTCAAAGCTATGATTTTTCCAGTAGTTGTGTATGGATGTGAGAGATGGACCATAAGAAAAGCTGAGCACCAAAGAATTGATGCTTTTGAACTGCGGTGTTGGAGAAGACTCTTGAGAGTCCCTTGGACTGCAAAGAGATCAAACCAGTCCATTCTAAAGGAAATCAGTCCTGAATATTCATTGGAAGGACTGATGCTGAAGCTGAAACCCCAATACTTTGGTCACCTGATGCGAAGAACTGACTCATTTGAAAAGACCCTGATGCTGGGAAAGATCAAAGGCAGGAGAAGGGGATGACAGAGGGTAAGATGGTTGGATGGCATCACCAACTCAATGGACATGAGTTTGAGTAAGCTCTGGGAGTTGGTGATGGACAGGGAAGCCTGGCGTGCTACATACAGTGCATGGGTCGCAGAGTCAGACACAACTGAGTGACTGAACTGAACGGAATATAACGTGTAATATGTTTGCCATCAAAATGCCTTTAATGCCACCAACCTTTCAATTTACTGTTGAAACAGAAAAGCAATTTACCAATGACTTGCCTTTTGCTTTGGATTTTATTTATCTATCTGCCCTAAACCTTAAATACTTGTACTTCTGAAAAAAAATTTTTTTTTCTCTAGCAACTAAATATGAAAGAAAAGTGAAAGTGTTCGTCACTCAGTTGTGTTCAAGTCTTTGCGACCCCATGGATTGTAGCTTGCCAGTCTCCTCTGTTTATGGGATTTTTCCAGGCAAGAATATTGGAGTGGAAATTGCCATTTCCTTTTCTAGGGGATCTTTCTGACCCAGAGATCAAACCCAGGTCTCTCACATTTCAGGCAGACTCTCTACTGTCTGAGCCATCAGGAAAGCCCTAGCAACTAGTTTCTGTAAAATACTTACGTATGTACATATTTCATTTGTCTTTATATATATCATTATGTATATGTATGCATATTATAAATACGTATAAAATAAACATTATGTGAGATTAAGATGCATTTATAAAATAGCTAAAATTTCAACCTGGTTGATTTCATCTGCAAAATGATAGGGAAGAACTGTCTGAGCATTGAGAAAGGGCTTGAAATTACTTGTGATTTCAAAATTACTTGTGAAAAGTTAAGAGTTTAATTTTAAAATCATTAAAGTTAAGAAAATGACTTTTTAAATGACTTGATCATTTTAACTGAAGAAAGGTAAGGTTTTGAACTGACTGACTTTTTTATGCCATGACATTTCAATCTCTCCATGTTTCGAATGATTACCTCCTTGCCATCTGCACATGGCCTCTGTGTCTGTGTGTTAGTTGCTCATTTGTGTCCAACTCTTTGTGACCCCATAGACTATATCCTGCCAGGCTCCTCTGTCCAGGGAATTCTCCAAGCAAGACTACTGCAGTGGGTAACCATGTCCTTTTCTAAGGCATCTTCCTGACCCAGGGATTAAACCAGGGTCTCCTATATTGCAGGCAGATTCTTTACCATCTGAACCACCTAGGAAGGCTGCACATGGCCTAGAGATGTTGTAATTTGCATTATTATCACTTTCATCAACTTCCCCCACCCACATACTTGTCTTCTAAATAACATTTATTAGATCTCTGATGAAAATAAACACAGACAGAGGAAAGGTAACAAGAATAAACACAGGCTGAAGACAGATCCTAGACTTTGAGATTGCCATCAAAATGCTTTTAACTTTACCAACCTTTCACTTTACCCTTGAAACAGAAAAACAATTCACCAATGACTTGCTTTTTGCTTTGGATTTTATTTATCTATCTGCCCTAAACACCAATTAATTTGTATTTTTTTAAAAAAACTTTTTTTCTCTAGCACTTAAATAGTTTATGCTCACTGGGAGGAATGTGAAAAAACTGAAAAAACCAACATAAGCTAATTGTTGAGAAATACCATGTTGAATATATTTGGGTATCTCATTGTATTGTGGGTTTTTATTTTTTTTTAACTAATATCATTAGCATTTTCTCATCTCATTAAAAGGTCTCTGAAAACATGATTTTGGTGACTGTAGACCATTAACTATTTTCTTGCCAAGAACATCTATGTTGACTTCTGTAATAATAGCATCAGAAACAGTTTTGTTCATTAACCATTAGATGCATATCTACCTTTTAAAGGATGCATTTCCAGAAGTGGTTGTAAGGATTCTTAGTGTTTCTTTAGGAATAAAGGAAAACCCATTTCATCCAGACTTATATGAGGATGCTTCATAGTTCTTTTCACTGAATAGACCTTCTAAGGCAGCACTGTCCAAAAAACTTTTGATGGTCACAAAAATATTCCATATCTGTGCTGTCTAATATGCTCACCACTGGCCACATGTGGCTACTGAACATTTGAAATGTGGCCCCTTGAGAATGAAGAATTGAATGTTAAATTTTATTTTAATTAATTTAAATCAATTTTATTTAAAAATTTTTATTGACATAGTTGATTCACAATGTTGTGCTCATTTCTGCTGTATAGCAAAGTGGCTCAGTTATACATATATATATTCTTTTTCATATTCTTTTCCATTATTGTTTATCACAGGGTATTGCCTATAGTTCCCTGTGCGGTACAGTAGGATCTTGTTGTTTCTTCATTCTGTATGTAATAGTTCACATCTGCTAATTCTAAACTCCCAACCCTTCCCACCCCATTCCCCCTTAAGTCAGTTTTAAATAACTACATGTGGCTAGTAGCAACCATAAGAGATGGCATAATGAAAAAGCATGACAAAACTGTAGTTTACCAAATAGTATTTTTAAAAATATTTCTTTAAGTGCAAAATCCGCATTTTCTCTAATCACCGGCATTCAGAACCTTAATGTTTTAGCTACAGCACCTCTCCTTTGCCCCTTAGTTAATTTAACTAAATGGGCTTTGATGAGTATATACATGATATACAAGGAAATACATGATATCCACCAAGCTAAAAACTTGTACTTTACAAAAGTTGTGTTATTTTAATTGCTACAAAGAAGCTGCAGACACTTAAGAAATTCTGTTTGAGGAATATCAATTATGTTATTCAGATTTTCAGAAGTAGTTTGAGATATAATAAGAATATGACATGATTCAGAACACCAGAGAGGTTTGAAAGACAAGTTACCACAGAGTGTTGAAAAGTGTTCTGTGTTCTGAAAAAGGAAGCATACAAATCAGCCTACTTTATGGTTCTTAGTTTGTATCTGAAAAAGGTTAAATGAAATTTTGGCTCATGTTTGGGAGAAAACTTACCAAGTTACACTTTTCAGGAAAAACTGCCTCTGAGCTCTGATCTTACCTATTTCACACTTGTTTCAGTCCATCACCCACTCCTTCACTATTGTCTTTTATGTTCCCATTTTAAATACTCTCACTTTTGTCTTCAACAAGATGACTTTGACTCATTTTCCAAATTCCTATGAAGTTAGAAGTTAGTATCACTCATTACACTGCTTACTTCCTATTCAGTACCTGTCTTCTCCTCTACACTAGAAACTCCTTGAGGCTGAGGACCATGATTGTGTCGTCTTCTTGCTGCCTTATCTAAAGCTCCAGATAAATGATGGTTGATATCACTGACTCGATGGAAGCGAGTCTGAGTGACCTCCGGGAGCTGGTGATGGACAGGGAGGCCTGGTGTGCTGCGGTTCATGGGGTCGCAAAGAGTCGGACACGACTGAGCGACTGATCTGATCTGATAGACATAGAGACAGATACAGATTGTTTTAGAGATACAGATATATGGGTAGATATAGTCAGTGCTTCTTAAATATTTGATAAGTGCATAAGTGAATTTAACCTTCACAACTGCCATGTGAGGAATAGATTTTCAGTCCCATTGTGGATGAAGAAAGTGAAGCTCAAAGAGTACACTTGCTCTGGGTCTCATGGCTGAGAGGTGAGAGAAGTGGAATTTGAGTCCCAAGTCTGAAATTCTTTTCATTATATGAGAGTTGCCCTCTCATTCTTCTCTAGGCTGGCTTTTCTCATTCATCTTTATTTCCCTAGCTAAACAGATACATGAGCAATGGAAGCAATTCGAGTAAGGACAGGGTTACAATGAAAATAGCTGCTGCCGTGGAATAAATAAATGCAAGAATGGAGCTGTGTCTAGGGCTAAATACTCTTCTCATTGTACAATGAGTTACCATTTTCTCTCCAGTTTGAAAAAATAAGGCGACAGACTGCAGCTCCCCTTGTTAGTAATAAGCATCACAGTTCCATGTAATCACCTTAAAAAGATCCACGTAAAGTACTATAGCATTGTCCTACTACAATCCCATGGATTCTGCTTTAAATAGCCAAATTATGTAGTACAGTCACCCCTTGCTATCCATGGAGGATTGGTTCCTAGACCACCCCCACCCCCCAACAGATATCAAATTCAAGGATGCTCAAGTCCCTTATACAGAATGGCACAGTATTTGCATATAACCAACACACATTCCCTCATAGACTTCAAATCATCTCTAGATTACTTAGAGTACCTAATACAATGTAAATCTATGTAAATAGTTATAAACACAATGTAAATGTTATATATATAGTTTCTGGGCATGTGGCATATTCAGATTTTGCTTTTTAAATCTTTCTGGAAAAATTTTTTCTAGTATTTTCAATCTACGGTTGGTTGAATTCGTGGATGCAGAACCCAAGGACTCAGAGAAGACTATAAAAATACTTATTTCGCCAAATTAGAATGAAAATAGACTTTAGATACACCCCTTTTTTGCCATTTCTTTTTTCAAATGTAAAAATGGCATTCAGAGCAATGAGAAGGCATGCCCAAGACACACAGCACTAGGGTGAGAACAAAGCAGTCAAGCTTCTTTGACTGGTGGCCCATCCGCTCTATCAGTGATCTTCAGACACCAGGCTGCTGAAGGGTGCTCACCTGTGACACGCCCCGTATCCATCCAGGGACGTGAGAATGCTCTCAGCACACTAGCTTTCTGTTATAATTACCACAATTTGTAGTTCACTACTTCTTTGTTTGTTTTCTATTACCCTCACTAAAATATTAGGTTCATATGTCAAGGAGCTATGGCAGTCTAGTGACAGTTCTTTCTTTCACACCTGGCAAACTCCTACCAGTGCTTCAAAATTCAGTTCAAGTGTGTCCCCCTCAGGGAAGCTCTCCCTGATCTCACCAGACCGAGCAAGCACTGTCGCCATGCTCTGTCTGGGGTAACTTTCTTCTATGGTAACTGCCTCCATGCTTAATCCATGGCAATTTCTATTTGTTGAATGAATGAGCCTTATATGCTTTTTCTCCTTTTAATTCTAAAGTCTTTATTCATAACATATGTTTTAATTTGCTAAGTCTACTGTAACAAAATACCACAAACTTAGCTTACAATAAGATAAATATATTCTCTCATAGTTCTGGAGACTAGAAGTCTGAAATCAGGTGTTGGCAGGGCCATGCTTCCTCCAAGCCTCTGACAAGGATCCATCCTGCTTCCAGCTTCTGGTAGTCCCAGACATTCCTTGGTTTGTGATAGTATTTCTCTGCTCTCTGTATGGCTGTGCTCCTTGTGTGTCTTTCTCTCCTCTTCTTCTAGGACACCAATCAGATTGGATTAAGATCACTCTGTACTCCAGCATAACCTCATATTAACTAAGTAGATCTGCAACGACTCTATTACCAAATAAGGTCACATTCTGAGGCAGTAGGAACTGAACATATCTTTCTGAGGAACACAGGTCAACCCACAACAATATATATCAAGAAATGCTAACCTTCACCACCACCTAATCCCAAAGCACTTTCATCACCAGGGACGCCCCTGGTGGTCCAGTGGTTTAGAACTCACCTGCCAGTGCAAGGGACATGGGTTTGATCCCTGGAGAAGATTCCACATGTTTTGGAGCAACTAAACCCATGCACAACTACCGAGCCCATGTTCTAGAAACAACACTCTGCAACAAAAGAAGCCTCTGCAATGAGAAGCCCAAGCACTGCAACTAGTGAATAGCCCCCACTCTCCACTACTAGAGAAAGCAACAAGAACCCAGCATGGCCAAAATGAATCAATACAAGAAACCCCACACCCATTAGCAGTCACTCCCATCATGAACCCTGATTATCCCCACCCGTGATGACCATGAATCTACTTTCTGTCTCTATTCGTTTACCTCTTCTGGACATTCATTTCATACCAGTGAAATCATACAATACATGTCTGGCTTTTTTCTCTGGCATAATGATTTCATGATTCATCCATGATGTGGTATGCATCAGTACTTCATTTCTTTCTACGACAATAATATTCTATTGCATGGGTACACAGCATTTTGTTTATTCATTCTTCAGTTGATGGACATTTGTGTTGTTTCCATTTTTTAGGTAAAATGAATAATGCTGCTATAAACATTCTTGTCCTGTATATGTTTTGTGTGGATATTTGTTTTCACTCTCTTGGGTGTGTATTTGTATGTTTTTGTACCCTAATCATCCAGCACAGTTCAAGACTTATGGTAGACATCAATTGATTGATTGCAAGCTACAAGCAACCCTAACCTCCAAAAACATTGTCCTCTATCGAGGAAAACTTTGCACACTTGACCATAGCTCCCCTGTGTTTGATCCCCATTGTCTGCATTCATCCTTCCAGATAGTTAATAGTCATCTGCTTTTCCATCAGTGTTAGGACAGGAAGCAGCCCGCTGCTCATGTGCTCAGAAAATGTCATCTGGGGTCACGATGAAAGGGCATGTGCTTGAAATAACAAAATGAAATATTTTGGAAACTGTTGATTTGAAACAAAGCATATACCTATCAATTTTCCCCTGATGAGGACATCAAAGAAGTACAGCATTAGCGAGATCCCCTGGGCTCTGTTCTGTACACCTGACAACAGCGATGTGGACATAGTGATAGATGCTTGCTTCCAACTCTCTCATTACTTTTTATGTTTTGGAAAAGTGGTTCCTTTGTTAGATAAGCAGCTAGGTAGGTAGATAAATTCTTCTGAATATGTAGTAACTCTTTTGAATGGATGTATAGTATACAAGATATAAAGATTAATAAAATGAATACAGGTGTGCCTATTAACCCAGCTTAAGAAACAAAATATTAAGCAAACAGCTGAAATCTTTCCACCTTCTCCAGTGAATCAACCATACTGAATTTTGCAATAATTTTGTTATAATTTTACTACATTTTTGTGTATCTCATATTGCCTTGAATTTTATGTAAAAAATATCCTATTGCTTGTATTCTTCTGCCACTTGCTTTTTTCACTTTATTTTGTATTTGTAAGATTAATCCATATTGATACATTTCACTTTAGTTTACTTGTCTTCATTACTCCGTTTTATGTAATTACTACAAATTATTTGTCCTTCCTTTATGATGTCAGACACTTGGATTCTTTGTCTGTTTTGCTATTACAAACAATGTTATGAACATTCTTATAGAAATCTATGGAATGTGCATTTTTCTAAGCACACTTGGAAACACATACAACAGAAATGTAACTGCTGAGCCATGAGGTATTTTCACACTTATAAGTTAATAGCACATTATTTTCCAAAGTGGTTACACTAGTTTGTGCCACTAGTGTGTTCAGATCAGATCAGATCGGTCGCTCAGTCATGTCCGACTCTTTGCGACCCCATGAACTGCAGCACGCCAGGCCTCCCTGTCCATCACCAACTCCCGGAGGTCACTCAGACTCATATCCATCGAGTCGGTGATGCTATCCAGCCATCTCATCCTCTGTGGTCCCCTTCTCCTCCTGCCCCCAATCCCTCCCAGCATCAGAGTCTTCTCCAATGAGTCAACTCTTCGCATGAGGTGGCCAAAATACTGGAGTTTCAGCTTTAGCATCATTCCTTCCGAAGAAATCCCAGGGCTGATCTCCTTCAGAATGGACTGGTTGGATTTCCTTGCAGTCCAAGGGACTCTCAAGAGTCTTCTCCAACACCACAGTTCAAAACCATCAATTCTTCGGTGCTCAGCCTTCTTCACAGTCCAGCTCTCACATCCATACATGACCACAGGAAAGACCATAGCCTTGACTAGGCGAACCTTTGTTGGCAAAGTAATGTCTGTGCTTTTGAATATGCTATCTAGGTTGGTCATAACTTTCCTTCCAAGGAGTAAGCGTCTCTTAATTTCATGGCTGCAGTCACCATCTGCAGTGATTTTGGAGCCCAGAAAAATAAAGTCTGACACTGTTTCCACTGTTTCTCCATCTATTTCCCATGTAGTGATGGGACCAGATGCCATGATCTTCGTTTTCTGAATGTTGAGCTTCAGGCCAACCTTTTCACTCTCCTCTTTCACTTTCATCAAGAGGCTTTTTAGCCCCTCTTCACTTTCTGCCATAAGGGTGGTGTCATCTGCATATCTGAGGTTATTGATATTTCTCCCAGCAATCTTGATTCCAACTTGTGTTTCTTCCAGTCCAGCGTTTCTCATGATGTACTCTGCATATAAGTTAAATAAACATGGTGACAATATACAGCCTTGACGTACTCCTTTTCCTATTTGGAACCAGTCTGTTGTTCCATGTCCAGTTCTAACTGTTGCTTCCTGACCTGCATACAGATTTCTCAAGAGGCAGATCAGGTGGTCTGGTATTCCCATCTCTTTCAGAATTTTCCACAGTTTATTGTGATCTACACAGTCAAAGGCCTTGGCATAGTCAATAAAGCAGAAATAGATGTTTTTCTGGAACTCTCTTGCTTTTTCCATGATCCAGCGGATGTTGGCAATTTGATCTCTGGTTCCTCTGCCTTTTCTAAAACCAGCTTGAACATCAGGAAGTTCACAGTTCACATATTGCTGAAGCCTGGCTTGGAGAATTTTGAGCATTACTTTACTAGCGTGTGAGATGAGTGCAATTGTGCGGTAGTTTGAGCATTCTTTGGCATTGCCTTTCTTTGGGATTGGGATGAAAACTGACCTTTTCCAATCTTGTGGCCACTGCTGAGTTTTCCAGTGTGTTAGGAGTTCCCATTGCTCTATATTCCCACTAACTCTTGACACTGCCAGACTTCGGAATTTCGTTAGTCTGATGGCTGTAAAATAGTACCACTATCAGCTAGTCATTGCCACATACTCTACCCCCAAAATTTAGTATCTTAAAACAATACCCATTTATTATTTCTCACTAGTCAAGCATTGGCTGGGTGGGTCTACTGAGGGGACCAGGCTCTGTTTCTTTCACCTGGGCTTTCACCAGCCCACTGGTCATCAGTGCATTGGCTAGACTAGGATGGCCTCAGGATTTAGCTCTGTTCCATGGATCTCTCATGCTATAGTAGAAAAGTTTAGACCTGTCCTCATGGTAAGATAAAAGAGCAAGAGAAAGCAAAAACACACAAGTGCTTATACAACCTCTGCTTGCAATAGGCTTCCTATTGTCAGGTTGAACATGGTCAAGTCCAGACTCAGTAAGGGAGGAAAGTGCCAAACAGTGTGGACACAGCGGGCATGAAAACTTGGGGCCATTGGTACACTCAATCCTCCTAAGCAGTTTTAATATACATATGGTTTTAATATGTATTTTCTTGATGAATGTAGAGGTTAAATATCTTTTCATATGTTTATTATTCATTTGTGTTTCTTCTTCTGAAATGCCTCTCTATGCATTTGTTCATTTTTATAACAAGAGTTTGTCTTTTTATTTATTCAGAAGAGATTATTATTATTATTTTTATTACCATAAATGTTAACCCTTTGTCAGGTTATCTACATATTTTAAATCTTCCAATTTCTATCCTTCTTTTTACTTTTTTCTTTACTACAATAAATTCATAGTTTTTTTCTTGTGTTTTTGGTGTACATGTATTTTTTAATATCTTATTTGTGACATCTTTCTATATTCTAAATATTCTTTTTTAGTATTTTTAAAGTTTTGCTTTTCACATTTTGGCACTTAACATACAATGAATTAATTTTTGTATCTGTTATGAATGAAATCCAACTTTCACTTTTTTCCATAGGGGAAAAACTCCAGATCCTTGCACGATTTATGGAGTACACTCTCCTTTGCCCACTGATCTGACTTGCTACAGCTATCATGTATCAAGCTTACATCAGCATTTTATCTATACCTGAGTTTTCTGTTCTGTTCCACTGATCTCTTTGTCAACAACCATACCAGCATTATGGTGGTGGTAGTTTAGTCACTAAGTCATATCTGACTCTTTGCAGCCCCATGGACTGTGGCCCACTAGACTCCTCTGTCCAGGGGATTTCGCAAACAAGAATACTGGAGTGGGTTGCCATTTATTTCTCCAGGGAAATCTTCCCAACCTAGGGATCCTGCATTGTAGGCAGACTCTATGGCTGAGTAAGCAGCACTATACCCTCTAATTATTGTAGCTTTGTACTAAGTTTTGATGTTTATTATAGCTAATTTCTACTTTTCTTATTCTTAGCAATTTGCTTTTTCATTTAAGTTTTAGTACTGATCTGATCTGATCAGGTTTTCAAGGGTCATGAAAACCTGTTGGAATTTGGATTGAAACTGGAGGTTTCCCATAGATCAAATTTGAGGAAATATGACATACTTGCCATGTTATGTCTTCTTTGCCATTACATGATATAATTCTACATTTATTTAGGCCTAATTTTGTGTTTTTCAATAAATTTTTATGATTTTTTTTTCTAAAAGTTTTCCCCAAATTTGTTAGATTTTTTTCCATTTGTTGTTGTTTTAGTCTCTAACTTGTGTCTGACTCCTTTGCAAGTCCATGGACTATAGTCCACCAGGCTTCTTTGTCCATGGGGTTTCCCAGGCAAGAATACTGGAGTGGAGTGTGGTTTTCTTCTCCAAGGGATCTTCCTGATTCAAGGATCAAACCCATGTCTCCTAAATTGGCAGGCTGACTCTTTACCTGTGAGCCACCTTAACCAAATTTGTTAGATTTTTTTTCATAATTACCTTAATTTTCCTTCTGTGACTATTGCATATTCTTTTATTTTCAAGTATGATTTTTTAAACTGTCACTACTGTACAAAAATATAAATATTTTTATAGTTCCTTGTGAGTTTTTGGTGCTTTTTGTTTGTGTGCAGATAATTATATTATGATTACAGTTTTGACTATACCTTTGTTTTTTATTTTCTAATCCTTATAACTTTTAAACTTTGCCTTATTATTCTGGTTCAACCTCTAGTCCAATGTTGCATAGACTCAAAGTGTTGATAGTGGCATCTTTA
This sequence comes from Tragelaphus eurycerus, assembly GCA_935064755.1. Taxonomy (NCBI): domain Eukaryota; kingdom Metazoa; phylum Chordata; class Mammalia; order Artiodactyla; family Bovidae; genus Tragelaphus; species Tragelaphus eurycerus. The sequence goes on along the minus strand of CAKXYN010000004.1, from coordinate 29,945,205 downwards.
TTTTGATTTCTTGATTTTAAAGGGAGTGCTCCTAACATTTTATTCCTATATCTTTCTTCTTTTCTTATGACATCACTATTCCAATGGGTTGGTTCAGAATGCTGAAAAATATGAAGCAGTCTCAAATGTAAAATATTTCTTTCTATTTAAAAATACCAAATAGAATTGGTTTATTGATTTTTTTTTTGTATTTTCACAATTGCAAAGCACAGTTGTGTTTTTTGTTTGTTTGTTTGTTTACATTTGCCAGTTTATTATAGGATATGCTAAAGAATACAGATGAACAGGTGAAAAGATACATAGGGAAGATCTCTGGGAGGGTCTCAAGTGCAGAAATTTCAGTTTCCTTAGAGTTGAGAGCATGCTTACTTCTCTGCTAAGTCACTTCAGTCGTGTCCGACTCTGTGCGACCCCATAGACGGCAGACCACCAGGCTCTCCCATCCCTGGGATTCTCCAGGCAAGAACGCTGGAGTGGGTTGCCATTTCCTTCTCCAATGCATGAAAGTGAAAAGTGAAAGGGAAGTTGCTCAGTCGTGTCTGACTTCTAGCGACCCCATGGACTGCAGCCCACCAGGCTCCTCTGTCCATGGGATTTTCCAGGCAAGAGTACTGGAGTGGGGTGCCATTGCCTTCTCTGTTACTTCTCTAGTCCTCACTAATTATTTTCTAAATTTATTTAACATGATTTTCACTTCAGAGTTTAATGCTCTTTTCTCCAATATTTTGCCTCATCAATTATCTGATATATCAAGGTTCAACTGTTTCCATAGCTCTTGTTTTTTCAAGCAATAAACTTTTTCAGTATTCGTGCACTTCCTTTCCTCTATGTGGTTGAATATAATAGTATGAAATTAGCATTTTTCAAACATGTAAATTGTTTACTAAGGATTTAATCAAAGCAAGGAAGAAATAATTTGTTCATTATCTTCTATATATGCTTTACACATATATATATTTACTATGTATTATTATATTATATTATAAAATATCCATTTTAACCAATAACTTCTTAAGGTACTTATTGTTTCATATTGTATTGACTCTAAAATGTATCTTTGTCCATATTTTAACATCTCTGAATTTTGGATGCATTTTAAAACCAACATAAGAAAGCATATTACTACAGTTTAATTGGCTGCTTTTTAAATTTCTTAATGGTGCTTAAAATAATGATGCATCTTATAACTCATGACATCTTTGATTCAATAGAACACAGTGTTTAGCAATTTACAGATAAAAATCCTTGGCCTCAAAAATGTCAGGAATTTACCCAAAGTACACAGGTTGTAAATGCCATGAACCCATATCTGTCTTATACCAAGAGTGTCCAAAGTTTATGGTAATTAGAACATGTTCATTAACTGTTAGTCCCAACAATAGCAATTGTCAACTACCTTTCCAATAACTTTCATACTTATTATCTAGATTAATGATGTGTGTGCTTAGTCACTCAGTCACGTCCAACTCTTTGCAACCCCATGGACTATAGCCCACTAGGCTTCTGCTCCTCTGTCCATGGGGATTTTCCAGGCAAGAATACTGGAGTGGGTTGCCATGCCCTCCTCCAGGGAATTTTCCAAACTCAGGAATTGAACCCAGGTCTCCCACATTGCAGGTGGATTGTTTACCATCTGAGCCACCAGGGAAGCCCCCAGTCTAATGATACATGTTGTACACTTGATAAACATACAGTTTTGTTTTGGTTTTGGGTTTTTTTTTTTTTGCCTCATTGCCCAACATGTGGAATCTTAGTTTCCCAACCAGGGGTCAAATCTACATCCCCTACGTTGGAAGCACAGAGTCTTAACCACTGGACAGCCAGGGAAGTCCCTATAAACATTTTTAATAAGAAGCTGAATTTAATAGTTTATATCAAATGAGGTGCTTGTGCAACATTTTAAAAGTATTTAATCTTTCCAAGAAATTCACTCACTGATGTCTGTTAAATATCTTCTATGCACTAGACATTTTTCAGGGAACTATGGGCTATCACAGCTATGGGCAAGATGGATAAGGCTCTTGCTATCTTGGAGCTGATGGTTGAATCAGTAAAATAATTCCACCAACATTTACTGAAAATTGGGAAAAATTAACTAAGAGCTAGGAAACACTCAATCAGTTACAGAGGCTTAGACAATCCAGACAGAATATTCTAGTATTCAGAAGATATTAGTTCACTGACCAACCTGCCCAAATCTGAGTCTGAGAAGTTGTAGGACATTTGTCAGGACCATCCAGTTTAAATATTGACCAGCAAGAACAATGCCTGAGTTGCTTGACTGGAACTAGATGCAAACTACGGAATAAGAATTACACATCTTGCTAAGCCCTAATTAAATATGTGTCAACACACTAGTTTGGTTTGGGTTTCCCTAAACACAGACTCTGAAACAATTGATTCAGTTGGGAGTTCATCTCAGGAAATCCTGACAGGTCAACAGGGAAGAGAGATAGGAAGCCAATAAATGGTATGTTTTCAAGTAAGTGTTGCCCGGACTCGGTCCTCCTGGGGAGCCTGGGAGACAGTGAAGGGCATATCTGAGTCTTCTGCTGAGAGACAGGGGAACTGGGTTATGCATCCTCCGTCTCCCATTGCCCATTGGTGGGGACCTTCTGGGCATGTGTGTGGGAGAGGTAGTGGGTTGTTAATGGTGATGGTGGTTAAATCCCCAGCACCTCTTGATACTCAAGAAAGCCCTTAGGGCTGAGACAAAGAGCTGCAAGTTTCCTAAGTTGAAATCTGGTAAAAAAAAAAAAAAAAAAAAATAAGTGCTCCAAGGGGATATGAATGGAGCTACATACACATCCACCATAACTAACATACTGTCTAGTTCTAAAGTTCATCTCAAGTGTTTTCCATATGAAAAGAATAGGAGGAAACTTTCACCAGATATGGTTGAAGGCTTGTCTTCATTCCCCTTTAACTGCCTTTGTGCTACATCACTTGCTGACCCCTTTTTTGGCTTTCACTGCAACTCAGGTACCAGCTTGTTTGCCTTGGAGAGGTAATCCATTGTATCACCTTGTCACATCAAGAATTTCTCTCGGGGTTCCCTGATGGCTCAGTGGGAAAGAATCCTCCTGCCAAAGAAGGAGACACAGGTTCTACCCGTGGTCCAGGAAGGTTCCACCCATGGTCCAGGAAGATTCCACATGCTGCAGAGTAACTAAGCCCAGGCACCACAACTACTGCGCCTGTGCTCTAGAGCCCAGGAGCCACAACTACTCAAGCCCCCATTCCACAACTACTCAAGCCCACATGCCCTAGAGACCCTGCTCTACAAGAGAAGCCACCTGAATGAGAAGCCTGCACACCACAATTAGAGAGTAGCCCCTACTCACCATAACTTGAGAAAAACCTGCACAGCAACGACAGTCTAGAACAGCCAAAAATAAATAAAATTATATATTAAAAAAAAAAAAAAAGAATGCCTCTCCACCTGCAGTTTCTCGGTATCTTCACTGATGAAGTCTAAGAAGGACTGTTTTCCTCTGAAGAACCACTCTCTCTGAAATGTCTACACAGATACTGTTTTGCCCACGGTCGTTTTACTGTGGTTACCCTTAGAGGGGACACAAGAGCAAAGTTATAACACCTACAGCTACGAGTGAGCTGTCTCTAGGACTGTTTTAACATTCAATCTTATATTTTATAGACAGATGAAATAACATAAGATTCCAAGGGCAGATTCTGACATCCAACTAAATTGGTTAAATTCTGCATCTCCACACTCTCCTATGCCTCTTATTTCTCTTAGAAAAAGAAAATGATTATATCTCACTCATAGAACTGTCATGGGAGTTGAATGGGTTAACACTGTATGACGTTTAAAAAATTGTCTGACACACAGTTTGAGCTCAATAAATATTAACTATTTTTCAATGTGTCCCTGATTAGAGTTTATGCTTTCTTTTGATATCAGGATTTTTTTTTTTTGAGTCTGTCATTTAGTAACTAAAGAGAAAATTCAATCACTCTACTATATTGTCATTAAGCAAAGCAAGAAGTTAAAGGAAATAACGTAATTACTTTGTCATACTCCATAACTAATTAAGGACCGAAATTGCTCTGAATTGATAAAAGACGATTATCTTAGAAAGCACCATCCTACCTTTCACCTCTTAACTTGTATCAACAGAAAACTTGCAAAATGAGTTTGCACAGTCCTGAATTGCCTCTTTCCTCCAATGAGTCACTTAACTTGAATTAGCTAGTAGTTCATGTGAGGAAAAGAACAACTGCAAAAAGCTGGCAGATTCCCAAATGCCTGGGGGCACAGTTGAGATAACAATATAGGTGTTTATGCATGACGACATTATTGGGATCATGAAGTTTTCCTAAGATAAGCTCTGGCTAGTGAATGGCTCTTTTTTCTACTCTGTCCGTGGGCTTGCCTTTTGTAGGGACCGGTTGCTTTCAGTAAAGAAACATTGCGGTCACAGCTCTCAGAGTTGACTTCTGTTCACTAGCTCACTTTATCCTCACGACAATCTGGTGAAGTACACAGAAGTGGTAGTTTTATACTCCTGTCTTACAGACCTGTTCATTGTTGGGCTTAACACTGTATAGTTATTCACATTCAGTCCTAAAAAATAGGACCCACTTTTAGGGTCGTTTGGATTGGAAACAGGAGGTTCCTTTTTCCTTAACCTATTAATCTTCCTGGAGACCAAAGCAAACCTAATCAAATAACAACAATAATAACAGCAAAAGCATGAAACAAAAACTCTTTTGTGTTTGTACCTAACTTCAGTCAAACGTATCTAAGAAGCTTCCTCTCCTTTAAGATGTCTTAGGAGAAGGCAATGGCACCCCACTCCAGTACTCTTGCCTGGAAAACCCCACGGACGGAGGAGCCTAGTGGGCTGTAGTCCATGGGGTCGCTAAGAGTCGGACACGACTGAATGACTTCACATTCACTTTTCACTTTCATGTATTGGAGAAGGAAATGGTAACCCACTCCAGTGTTCTTGCCTGGAGAATTCCAGGGGTGGGGAGCCTGGTGGGCTGTCGTCTATGGGGTCGCACAGAGTCAGACATGACTGAAGCGACCCAGCAGCAGCAGCAGGAGATCATTAAGGAACTTGAGATAGTTCAATGTCCATGGGTTGTTTGTTCTAGAGGAGTGGAAGGAAAATACAGATAGGCAAACAGGCTTCCCTGGTGGCTCAGACAGTAAAGAATCCACCTGCAGTGCAGGAGATCTGGGTTCGATCCCTGGGTTAGGAAGATCCCCTGGAGAGGAGAAGGGAACAGCAACCCACTCCAGTATTCTTGCCTGGAGAAGTCCATGGACAGGGGAGCCTGGTGAGCCACAGCCCATGGGGTCACAAAGAGTTGGACATGACTGAGGGACTGAGCACACACTAATATATACTAAATGTATTTCATGATCCAGAGATTCCACTCAAAGGTATATATCCAAAAGATATTCATCAAAAAAGACTTATGATAATAGTCATAACTTTATTTAAAATAGCCTGAAACTCAAAATAAGTCAAATGGCTTATCAAAAGGACCATGTATGAATAAATTATGATATAAACATGGAAAAGCATATAGCAATAAAAACTGAATGAACTACTGCTACATGTTACAACATTGATGACTCTCATATACACACTGTTTGATTCCATTTATGTAAAAGTTCAAGAACAGGCAAAACTAAACTCTGGCAATAGAGGTCAGAAAAATGTTTAACATGGGAGGAGGTAAAGGTATTGTCCGGGAATGAGGGAGTCTTACTGGGCGTTGGAAATATGTTATATCGTGATCTAGGTGGTGGTTACACAATGCATATATATATAAAATTTCACTGAGGGTTACACTATACAATAAAGATTGTATACAGTCTTTATAATACAATTTACATTATACAATAAAGATGTACCTTTACTGTGTGTTATGTGTGTGTGTGTGTGTGTGTGTGTGTGTGTGTGTGCTCAGTTATGTCTGACTCTGCAACTCCATGGACTGTAGCCTACCAGGCTCCTCTGTTCATGGAATTTTCCAAGCAAGAATACTCATGTGGGTTGCCATGTCCTTCTCTAGAGATCTTCCCAACTCAGGGATCAAACTGCTGTCTCATCAAGCCTCCTACCTTGGCAGGCGGATTCTCTACCACTGCATCATGCATCTTTACTACATGTTATACATCAATAAAATGTTTAAATGCACATAAAACACATATCACTGTGCCTGGCATATAGTAAATGTTCATGAAACATTTGATAATGTGAACCCAGCTGCTTCCTGCAATAGCCTGAAGGACTGAGGTTGGCAAAGCACCCATAGTCTTAGTGTTTTCCAGTGGGGACAGTGCATTCCTTGTGGGTTTAAGTTCTCTGGGTTGTTGAATGTCATTGGAAGAAGAATATGGAATAAGCAGCCTTAGCAATCTGTCTTCTGAGATACTGGTTTGATAAAGCTCTCGGGCAAATCTGTCTTACTCCCAAATGAACTATCTATCCTCAGTAGAGGTCTCAGGAAGAGAAAACATAACATAGAGAGTTCTGTTTAGCAATCCCAGGGCTGGGACAAGGAGATAAAAAGGCCACAATACCTGTAACATTTGTTAATCCGGCACCTTCTCCAGGGTCACCCTTTCTCAGAAAACAAAAACAACACTACCTGAGATGGTATATTTATTTTATGGGGAAGGTGGACAATTGACTGGCTAGATAGATCATCTACAGATGATGATGCAGGGTTTAAAATTTTTTTTTTTTAATCTATGTTTCGCTTCCATAAGTCTTCATTGCTTTGCCTGGGCTTTCTCTAGTTGTGGCAAGCAGGGGCCACTCCTTGTTGCAGTGCACAGGCTTTTCATTGAGGCGGCTTCTCTTGTTGCAAAGCATGGGCTCTAGGGTGCACAGGCTTCAGTAGTTGCGGCATGAGGGCTTGGGAGCTGCAGCTCGCGGGCTTTAGAGCACAGGCTCAGTAGTTGTGGCACACAGGCTTGGCTACTCCCCAGCATGTGGAATCTTCCCGGACCAGGGATCGAACCTGTATCCTGCATTGGCAGGTGGATTCTTATCCACCACACCACTAAGGAAGTCCTAAGATTTGTGGTTTTAAAGCTGGACAAAATCTTGTTCACAGATGGATTCATCTGATTGAGTTTCTTTGCCATAGGTCAAAAGGAAGCTACAATTACCAAAGCAGCCATCAAAAACAGAAAGGAACTTATGGTCACATGGGTCGGAGGGAATTTACCAGTTTTGGAGTGAGGATGGGATGAAGGTGGTTGACACCTTAGCAAACTGCCAGTTTCTGTAGGAAATGTTTATCACTTGATAAACATTTTGTGTTTGGGGGCTTCCCTGATTGTCCGATAGTAAAGACCCCATGCTCCCAGTGCAGGGGGTGAGGTTCAGTCTCTAGTCAGGGAACCAAGGTCCCACATGACACACAGGGTGACCAATAATTTTTTTTTAACAACCTATATATTTGGTCTTCCCAATGAATCACCCTCACTATGACTCTGATGTCCTTCATGTGATAATTAACAGCTACATTGACTGTAAACTAAATTCTCTAAATTTGGTCTTCCCAATGAATCACCCTCACTAAGACTCTGATGTCCTTCATGTGATAATTAACAGCTACATTAACTGTAAACTAAATTCTCCCCAGAAAATCTCAGTTCCCCAATGTTTCAAGGCAAGAGCATTTGTCAAAAAAAAAAAAAAAAAATACAAAAACACCATAATATCAAGGGAACCTGAAAAGATGAAAATTAAATACTCATGGAGATGACTTTGATCCCTCCATAGTCTTCGTGTGTTCATCCTTGAAATCTCTATTTGCTCATTTCTCATATTCATACCACCACTGAGTCCTAAATACATCTGGCATCCACCCTCTTCTCTCTATATCCACCCTCATAGCCTGTTTCCTTCATTTCTCACCTGGATTACTTCAACGGTCTAATTAGACAGGTTGCATACTTACATCTTAGCTTTCTCGCCTTTCCTCTCTATCCTATACTACAACCGATAATTTTTTCAAAACACAAATTTGATCACTTTATCACTTTTGCTGTCTGTCAAGCACTTTTCAGTGGCTTCCCATTGCTTTGAGAATAAATACCAAATCTTTATCATGATCATTAAGGCCCTGCATGATGATTTGGCCACTGCCCACCTTTCCAACTTTATCTTGGACCACACCCTCCCCAGAACCCAGAAAGTTCAGATCACGCCTAGCTTTCTCTTACTACAGGGCCTTTGAACATGTAGTTGCCACTATCTGGGAATATCTTTACCTCTCTCTTCACCTGGGCTTCCTTGGTGGCTCAGAGTGAGGTTCAATCCCTGGGTTGGGAAGATCCCCAGGAGAAGGGAATGGCTAGTCTACCCACTCCAGTATTCTTGCCCGGAGAATCCCATGGACAGAAGAGCCTGGCAGGCTACACTCCATAGAGTCACAGAGAATTGGACACAACTGAGCAACTAACAGTTGAGACTCTCCTGGTGGCTCAGACAGTAAAGACTCTGCCTGCACTGCAGGAGACCTGGGTTCAATCTCTGGGTTAGGAAGGTTCCCTGGAGAAGGACATGGCAACCCACTCCAGTATTCTTGCCTGGTGAATTCCATGGGCAGACGAGCCTGGCGGGCTACGGTCCATGGTGTCGAAAAGAGTCGGACACGACCAAGCAACTAACACTTTCATTTTTACTTACCTCTCTCTTTACCTAGTCAAATCCCATCTAGTCTTCAGTTTTCATTTCAATTATCACTTATCAGGAAAGGCTTCTCTAACCTAATGGCACTTGCCACACTTAAGAAGTTTCTAGTTATTTGTTTGATTAATGACCAACCCAGAAGGGTAGAGAGCAAGCTCCTTGAGGACAGGGATGGTGTAGTTTTATTCTCATCATTGTATCACCAATGCTTGGCATAGTGGCTGGCATCTGAAGGTGTTCAATAAATGTTTATTGAATGAATAAATTCAAGAATTACTGAATGACTTTTCAAGGTAGAACAGCCAATAGCAATCCCCAGAATTTGGGCTCCTGTGATGTTATTTTAGAAGTAAACGTGCTTCAAAGAATCAAGAAGACGCATGACTCATGACCCAAAAAGCAGTGACTATGTCCCTACTCTGAAAAGCACTGACTGAAACTGATGAAGTAGTTCATCTAGTAAAGGAGTGCCCATGAAGATAGAGACTGTAATAGGATGCAAATGTGTCACATAGTAAAAATAGCCTCTGATGTTACATTGCACTGTGCTCCATTCTGTAAGAGAGAGGCTCATCTTGAGTGGATATGTGACCAACTGCCATTTTCTGAACCTGGCATCAGACTTTGTTTATTGTAATGATCACAGAATCAGAATGCTTGGTATACATACCCAGTGAGCAGTTCCTAATGCTTAAAATAGAGCAGAGTGGACTAAGGGAAAAAGAAAGCCTAGAATCTATTTCAAAGGTAATGTCATTTGGAAAAACAATGGAGAAAGGTCTAGATGCAAAGTTGAAGATTGAGCTAACTATATGAAAGAAGGACATTTTTCCATATCTCTAACATAGTTAGGCCCAAAAGAAATATGGAGGTGCTGGTTATAATGGTTAAAATTAATTGAATAGATCAAGATTAGAACACATCAGGTTAGAACACATCTACTATCAAAGGGGTAACATTTGCTGCAAGTTTCTGCTTAAACCTAAGACAGGAGATGCCTTGTGCTTTGAAATACATCTGAAACTATGGAGATGCATTGGTAGTATGATTACTTGAGTAATCTCTCAGAGTGACAATCTCTCCAGCTTCTGAGACTAATTGTCCTTGTCACTTCTCCCTATCAACACTAAAATATTGGAAGCCATTTTATCTCACTAGGAAATAAGCTTTATGTCTTAGAGAAAGCCACATAAGAAACATGCTAGTCCAGGTCAGAGATACATAGCGTAGGTCACATCCACATGTGAGACTCAAACTCTTTTGAGTCATGAGATTTTATATACCGTCTGAGAGACTACAGTCAGAAGAGACACTCAGTGCATAGAATGTGAACTCAAATAATGGATTCCTCCAATATGGTATGGAGACTATGCAATCATACATCCAAAACTGAAATCCAAAACATGACATCTGGAGACAGAGCATAATTAGGCTCATTACTCAGCACCACGATGCTTCTGTCAGCCTGAGTAGTAGTTGTGGAACTGCCTATAGATTTGTGAAACTTACTCCAGGGTGGGTAGGCTCAGCATGGCACAAGGCCTGCCAGCTGCCAATGCTTTTTTTCCCCATTATTCCACATTCTAAGAATGCATGCTCTCTAAAAATTCAGTGTTCAAAATGTTACCAAAGGGAACTCTGGTGCCTCTGGTGGTGTAGTAGTTTCTGGTTTAAAATGTGTAGAATAGGGTCATCTCTGTACCCTAGATCAATCCCATCCCCTTCTAGAGCCAATTATTGGGGACAAGGTCACAGTGGCAGAGAGAAAACAATCAATAAAGAAGGGGAAATGCTGAGCTACTGACTGTACTCTACTTGAATCAGGAAAATGCACCTGAAGGTACCAAGAAAAGTCAAATTCATAGAGAAGGTACATTGGTAGATGCCAGGGGCCAGGGGCTGGGGGTGGGAAGAGGGAATGAGGACTTAGTGTTCAATGGGGACAGAGTTTCAGTTTAGGAAGGTGAAAAATTGGGAGAATGGATGATGGTCAGTGTTTCACAACAATGTGAATGTACTTAATGCCACTGAACTATAGTTAAATATGGTTAAAATAGTATATTTTATATGACTTTTACCATAACAAATTTTTTACCTTCTTTAAAAAAACAACTTGAAAGAAAAACAAAAAAAGAAAAGTCAAGATGATTCAAACTGCACTTGGCAAGTCTCCACAATGCCTAATTATGGGCACTTTACAGTGTTATTAATAAGAATATTTTTATGTGCTTCAAAGATGCACTATTTAAGGGTATGCATAAAATCAGCCTCCTACAAAAATCTGTATACAAATGATCAGCTCATATTTTATTTCCTAGAAATAAGAAAAATAACTTTAAATAATTTTTGCTATTAATGATGATCTGTTCAGAATCAGATGGAGCTACATCTGAATATTATCTTCTCAATTAAACACTATTATGGAAATTATTTTTACTTACTTATACTCCAGCTTTATGTGATAAATTCTAATAGAAGCTGTTAAACTCAGTGAAACAGAGGCTTCCAAAGGAAAAAAGAACTTAGAGAGTAACAAGAGATAATTCCCATCGAGTAAAAAATAGTATTTTCAAGAATTCAAGTAGAATCACTCTTAGTTTACTTGTTAGTTTTCTTTCCTAAATGAAAATCAAGTTTGCATCAATCTTTTAAATGCTAAGATTGGAAAGAAACCTTGAAATTTTAACACAAGATATCTTTGTTAGATACTGATTTATTAATATATTCCAACCTAGATACAATGGGGATCTTTGATTGCACTGTCCTAACCAAAAATCCACAAATCAATTGATGGATTTTCCAACAAATAAATGCACGCATATAGTAAGAGGCAGGAAAATGTTTTTGAGCAATTCTTTCTACTTGCACTTGAGTTTCAACCATTTCCCTATGAACATACATTATATTGAACATGCTTCATTATTTGTTGACTGAAGTCTCAGTCTCAAAGTAATTACTTTACACTGAAGTGGATATTCTGAAGACCATGTCTAGATATCTGATTAGTCAACTAGAACTTGGGGCTTCTTGGGACTTATCCCAGCCTGTGCTCTTTGCTTAGTCCTGGGTGAATCACAGCCTGTCCCCAGAGTCACATTTTTCAGTCTATCAAATAGGACAGAAACCTGCCAGGCTTTTCATCTGCTGTTCTGGACAGCTCTCAGTGCTAGGCAAAAATATCATCTCTGAGGATTTTTATGAGGTCTAAGTAGATGATGCTGAGAGGAAATATGCTGTGTCAATAGATGTAAGGCATTTATTATGATGAAATTGAAAATCATTACAGAAGTACTGCAAACAAGTCAGAATGTCTAACTGCCTAAATACAAGTTGAATGTTCAGCAGAGCATCACTTTCCTGACTGCAAAAGTAATGCATGTTGGGTTTGGAAAACTGTCAAGGTCAGGGGCAGGCAGAGGGGAAAATAGGTGGAGGTGATTAAGAGGCACAAACTGCTGGATATAAAATAATTAAAGTTACAAGGATGCAATGCACAGCACAAGGGATACAGTCAATATTTTATAATTACTTTGTTTGGAGTATCATCTATAAATAATATATATTTTATATATAATATATAAAGTTTTGTATATTATATATTATATAATTTTATATGATATAATAATATTATATAATTTGGGGAGGGAGGGGGGAGGAGGGTTCAGGATGGGGAACACATGTATACCTATGGCAGATTCATTTCGATATATGGCAAAACCAATACAATATTGTAAAGTTAAAAATAAAATAAAATTTAAAAAAATAAATAAATAAATAAAATAAAATGAAATAAAAAACAAATTACTATGTTATACACCTGAAACTAATATAATCTTGTAAGTGAACCATACTTCAATTAAAAAAAAAAACAAAACTGTCAAGGCAATAAAAAACAAGGAAACTCTGAAACTGTCACAGTCAAGAGGAGCCAAAGAAGACATGACAGCTGAAAGTGATGTGGAATCTTGAATGGGATCCTGGAACAGAAAAGAAAATATATTAGATTTAAAAAGGAAGTCTAAAGAAAGTATGGACTTTAGTTAACAATAACCTGTCAACATTGGCTCATTCATCATCCTAACAAAAGATGTTACTATTAGGGGAACTGGGTTTGGAGGAAGGTATGTGCTGTAGTTTTCAAAACTCTTCTATTGTAATCTAAATTTAAATGCAAATCTAAAACTCACCTTAAATTAAAAGGTTATTTTGTGGAAAAAGTTTAATGATAAAACCAATTTTAAAGATTTTGTGTAGAGACTAAGGAGATGCTGGTTCCAAATTGGGAAAGGAGTATGTCAAAGCTGTATGTTGTCACCCTGCTTATTTAACTTATATGCAGAGTACATCATGAAAAACGCTGGACTGGATGAAGCACAAGCTCGAATCAAGATTGTCAGGAGAAATATCAAAAACCTCAGATATGCATATGACACCACCCTTATGGCAGAAAATGAACTAAATAGCCTGTTGATAGAAGTGAAACAGGAGAGTGAAAAAGTTGGCTTAAAACTCAACATTCAAAAAACTAAGATCATGGCATCTGGTCCCATCACTTCATGGCAAATAGATGGGGAAACAGTGGAAACAGTGACAAACTTTATTTTGGGGAGCTCCAAAATCACTGCAGATGGTGACTACAGCCATGAAATTAAAAGATGCTTGCTCCTTGGAAGAAAAGTTATGACTGGCCTAGACAGCATATTAAAAAGCAGAGACATTACTTTACCAACAAAGGTCTGTCTAGTCAAAGCTATGGTTCTTCCAGTAGTCATGTATGGATGTGAGAGTTGGACTATAAAGAAAGCTGAATGATGAAGAATTGATGCTTTTGAACTATGGTGTTGAAGAAGACTCTTGAGAGTCCCTTGGACTGTTAGGGGATCCAACCAGCCCATCCTAAAGGAAATCAGTCCTGAACATTCATTGGAAGGACTGATGTTGAAGCTGAAACTCTAATATTTTGGCCACCTGATGCAAAGAACTGACTCATTGGAAAAGACCCTGATGCTGCGAATGATTGAGGGCAGGAGGAGAAGGGGACGACAGAGGATGAGATGGTTGGATGGCGTCACTGACTCAATGGGTATGAGTTTGAATAAACTCCGGGAGTTGGTAATGGACAGGGAGGCCTGGCGTGCTGCAGTCCATGGGGTCACAAAGAGTCGGACATGACTGAGCAACTGAACTGAAGGACATGCTTACATCACAGCTCACTCAACTAGATTTGAACATCCTCCAGCACTAACTCTCTCTTCTGGCTCCACCCTCTTCCTAGGAGTCTTCCCAACCAAGAGTCTGTTCTCTATATTCTCTGCCCCTCAATCCTCTATTCCCAGTCAATTTGTGCAGCTCCTAGAAACCCCCAAGCAGCTCACTTTTTGTCCTCAGCTTGCACAGTCTACTAAGCAGACTCCATCTCCAGATTTACTGAGCAGCAATCAAACCTTGTTCCTCAAGCATGCTCCTTGGATAAATTCGCTTCCCTACCATATTCAGTTAAGGGAGATGTCGTTAAATGCTTTCATTCTGACTCAGTGTGTCGTTTCCAAATAAATTTCAAAACAACTCCTAAAGTAAAAAATTTATGTGGAAGAAGCTCTTAACCTCAAACAACGAGACAGCATCCAAAAGCCTGTAGGATTCCAGGAGAGTCTATGAAGCTCAATTATCATCGCCATAAAAATTACAAAGTAAAGAAAGAGGCTCAGAGTACAGGCGCTTAACAAGCTAAGAGGCAAAATCAATGCCTGCCAAGAGGACACACAAAAGCAGAGCTCTGGGGAAAGGTTCCCCTTGAATTCTAGGCTGCCCACTGCCCAATTATCTCCTGATATCAGAGGCCACTTACAAAGGGTCTGAATGCTCCTCAGATGTTACGATGGTTTCCACAGACTCGCCCACTCAGTCTTCTTATTCTTCTGGGTTAAACAACAAATAGTCACCTTAAAAAGAGTCAGGAATGCCTAGGGTGACCAGGAAACACCGGTGTGAAATGCCCATGACCTTGGCCACATCCTTAGTATTTCCTATCCACAATGAGTTCAGTAGGCAGAGAGGGAGAAATCTTAACTCTTGGAGTAAACCACAGCAGGAAGGTCCTTTAATGGTTAACTAGCTAGCAGTATAAGTCAGTGATCCTGCCAGAAGAAAAACAATAGAAGGAATGATATTCTTCTTAAAAGAATCATTGTATCTGTTAACAAATGTGAGTGTGCATTTGCAGAATGATAGAATTCTACTTTTACAGTCTTCAGTATCTTCAGGATACCTCTGTTTTAAGAAACAAATACAGTTTTACTTGGTGCTGACCTTACAGAGAAGGCTCAGCAATCTAGAGCCTTCTCAACAATCTTGGCATTTGCACACAAATCTCTACAGCTCACCTGTGTTTCTCGTGCCATCCTGTGCTTAGTCGCCCAGTTGTGTCCAACTCTCTGCGACCCTGCCAGGAATGGGGTCTGGACTATAGCCCACCAGGCTCCCCTGTCCATGGGATTCTCCAGGGAAGAATACTGGGGTGGGTTGCTGTGCCCTCCTCCAGGGGATCTTCCCAATCCAGGGATCAGACCCAGCTCTCCCACATTGCAGGTGGATTCTTTATCATCTGAGTCACCAGGGAAGCCCTGTGTTTCCCAGCCTCCCTTTATTGTGACCTTAGAAGAAAACAGCCATCCTGGACTTCTGGAAGGCAGAGAAGGAGTCAGAGCAGTAGCCAAGAGGCTTGCAGATCAGAAGTCAGGGAGCCAGTAGGAGAGGCACGGAGCTCACCAGTGGCCATTATGGTTAGAGCAAGGGCGGAAGCAGCCCTCGGGGCAGAAGCTATGTGACAGCAAGGAGCCAGGAGAGGCTTGGAAAAGACCTACCCAAAAATTACTATGAGCTGAGAAGAATTAGGGACCAGACCCCAAATCTTCAAATCCCAAATTGACACACCACCCACCTGAAGAAATTCTGAATTTATCACTCTTCCTCCTATTGCATCACTCATGCAGTAAATAACAGACTTCAGGAGCTTTTAGAGTATTCACTCATTCCTTCCTTAGAAGACTCATCAGAAATTTCCTAATAGGAAGAGGATCAACAATTTGGAGTCATGTTTTAAAATTACCAGTAGCTTTTGATATCATTTCATAGCTCTGAGCTGTCAGTAAGAAGTGTGACTCCCCTCATGTTGCTATGCTCTAAAGAAGCCAAGTCACATGGAGAGGCTGAGTGTAAGCGCTACAGTGAACAGTCCTAGCTGGGTCCATTCTTGGGCCATCGCAGGATGCTTAGTGAAGAGGCCATCGTGAGAGTACATCCTCTGGCTCCAGCTACTCCAGGCTCCACCCATTCAATTTACACACCATCCCTCTAATGTGAGTCACTCCACCCAAGACTCCAGATATCATGAAGAAGAGAACAGTTGTTTTTGCTGTGCCTTTTTTGAATTCCTAGCCCACAGAATCCATGAACTTAACACAAATGATTGTTGTTTTAACACCAATAGTTTGATGTGGTCTGTTACTCAGCAACAGGTAACAAGAGCCGTTCCTCTGTACCAAGCACTTATTCTGTACCAACACTCCACATGTGTTCTCCGATCCTTACAATGCTATCAGGTGAGGAATATTATACAGATGAGAAAACTGAGGCTTAGAGAAGCAAGATTACACCTCGGGAAGTGATGGCGGCAGGGTTAATTCCCATGCCCATTCAGATCTGAAGCTGAAGCTCTTACCCACTGCAGGGGCCAAGGGAAATCCTTCTGACCACAAAGGAGAGAGGTGAAGAAGGGTGGTGGCCCTAGCTTTCTCCAAAATATGTGCTGATCTTCTACCTTAATAAATATTACCATTAAGTGCTTCATTCTCTTGAATATTTCTCTTCTTAATTCTAAACCTACCCAAAGATGAGAGATTGGTGTCATTCAGTCGCAAAGTTGTGTCTGACTCTTTGTGACCCCATGGACTATACCCTGCCAGGCTCCTCTGTCCATGGAATTCTCCAGGCCAGAATACTGAAATGGGTTGCCATTTCCTTCTCCAGGGATCTTTCTGACCTAGGGATCAAATCCAGGTCTCATGCATTGCAGGCGAATTCTTTACTGTCTGAGCCACCGGGGAAGCCCTTGCTTACTGAAGGTGAGTCTAAATTTCTTCTCTATTTTGTTCTACTAACTTACTAACACTCATAGCAAAGAAACCAGTGTAACAGATGTATGTTAACAGAAATGGAATAGAGATGTCAAAGCAATATTAGTAAGCTCAGGATGTTTATTAACTCTTATCCAAAATAATTCATTCATTAGCATCCAGTGTTAGCAAGTCATTCTGTAAAATTTTAGCTAAGTTTATATTATCTTCGGATGAAGCAATAGTTCACAGACCAATGCTGTTGCCAACAGCATTGTGAGCAACACTCCCTGAAGCAGTTAATCTCACTCAGATGATCTGCACCAGTAGGTTTGGGGCTCAACAAAGGAATACATGTATTAATGAACTAATTTCAACTATTGCTACCACTCCCCACAGTTAATTAAACCTGAAGTGACAATATGGAGCAGCAGCTGGTGTATTGTGACACTCAGAAATATACTGAGGGCAAATATACTGGGTCTTGAAAATGTTTCTCCATGCTGTAACTATAGACAGGGTCTTGGCTTGTCTAGTTATTATATAATCAAAATGGCAAAATTAATTAATATTATTTTAATTCTTAATTTTCTCATTATAATTCTAGAATATAATTCAGCAGGAAAGCACCTATCTTTAAAATGATGATAAGGCTTTCTGAATAAATGATGGTGGGTGCCATATTCTCCATCTATAATTAATAATACAGTATTGGGCTTCCCTGGTGGCTCAGATGGTAAAGAATCTGCCTGCAATGTGGGAGACCTGGGTTCGATCCCTGGGTAGGGAAGATCCCCTGGAGAAGGGAATGGCAACCCACTCTACTATTCTTGCCTGGAGAGTTCCATGGACAGAGGAGCCTGGTGGGCTACAGTCCATGGGGATCACAAAGAATCAGACGTGGCAGAGCAACTAACACACGCATTGTGCACTTCAAAATATGTTAAGTGGATAGATCTCATGTCAAGACTTCTTAACACATATAACACACATACACACACAAACACACACACACCCTTAAAGCCAAGAAAAAAAAAACCAAAAAATTATTTGGAAATAATAATTATGTTTAATACCTTGATTTTGCTGGATGTTTGCCTATGTCCAAACTCATCAAAATGTGTACATTAAATATGTGAAGTTATCTGTATGTCAGCTATCATCAATAAAGCTTCTTCCACGATTTGTTGTGATCCACACAGTCAGAGGCTTTAGCGTAGTCAATGAAGCAAAAGTAGATGTTTTTCCGGAATTCCCTTGCTTTCTCTATGATCCAACAAATGTTGGAAATTTGATTTCTGGTTCCTCTGCCTTTTCCAACAAACTGAAAAATTCTTAAAGAGATGGGAATAGTAGGCCAGCTTACCTGTCTCCTTCCTGTGGGACTTCCCTGGTGGCTCAGACGGTAAAGCGTCTTGCTTACAATGTGGGAGACCTGGGTTTGATCCCTGGGTCAGGAAGATCCTCTGGAGAAGGAAAGGGCAACCCACTCCAGTACTCTTGCCTGGAAAATCCCATGGACAGAGTAGTGTGGTGGGCTACAGTCCACGGGGTCACAAAGAGTCAGACATGACTGAGCAACTTCACTTCACTTTCACTTACCTGTCTCCTGAGAACCTGTATGCAGGTCAAAAAGCAACGTGTAGAACCAGACATGGAACAGAAGACTGGTTCAAAATTGGGAAATGAGTAAGACAAAGCTGTATACTGTCACCCTGCTTATTTAACTTCTATACAGAGTGCATTTTGTGAAATGCTGGACTGCATGAATCACAAGCTGAAATCAAAATTTCCTGGAGAAATATCAACAGTCTCAGATACACAGATGATACCAATCTAATAGCAGAAAGTGAATAGGAACAAAAAGCCCCTTGATGAAGATGAAAAAGGAGAGTTAAAAAAACTGGCTTAAAACTCAATATTCAAAAAACTAAGATTATGGCATCTGGTCCCATCACTTCATGGGAAATAGATGAGGAAAAAGTGGAAGCAGTGACAGACTTTTGGGCTTCAAAATCACTGCAGATGGTGACTGCAGCCATGAAATTAGAAGATGCTTGTTCTTTGGAAGGAAAACCATGACAAACCTAGACAGTGTATTAAAAAGCAAAGACATCACTTTGCCAACAAAGGTCCACATAGTCGAAGCTACAGTTTTTCCAGTAATCATATACAGATGTGAAAGTTGGACCATAAAGAAGTATGAGTGCTGTAGAATTGATACTTTCAGATTGTGTGGTGCTGGAGAAGACTTGAGAGTCCCTTGGACATCAAGGAGATCAAACCAGTCACTTCTAAAGGAAATCAATCTTGAATATTTATTGGAAGGACAGATGCTGAAATTGAAGCTCCAACAGTTTGGCCACCTGATCCAAAGAGCCAACTCATTGGAAAAGACTGATGCTGGAAAAGACTGAAGCCAACGGGAAGAGGGGGCAGCGGAGGTTGGATGGCATCACTAACTCAATGGACATGAGTCAGAACAAACTCTGGGAAATAGTGAGGGACAGGGAAGCACAGCATCGCAGTCCATTGGGTCACAAAGAGTTGGACATGACTTAGTGACTGAACAACAACAACAACAAAAGCTTTTTAAAAAAATAATAAACCTCAAATAGCCAAAGCTATCTTGAAAAAGAAGAATGGAACTGGAGGAATCAACCTGCCTGGCTTCAGGCTCTACTACAAAGCCACAGTCCTCAATACAGTATGATACTGGCACAAAGACAGAAATATAGATCAATGGAACAAAATAGAAAGCCCAGAGATAAATCCACGCACATATGGACACCTTATCTTTGACAAAGGAAGCAAGAACATGCAATGGATTAAATACAATCTCTTTAACAAGTGGTGCTGGGAAAACTGGTCAAACACTTGTAAAAGAATGAAACTAGAACACTTTCTAATACTATACACAAAAATAAACTCAAAATGGATTAAAGATCTAAATGTAAGACCAGAAACCATAAAACTCCTAGAGGAAAACATAGGCAAAACATTCTCTGACATACATCACAGCAGGATCCTCTATGACCCACCTCCCAGAATATTGGAAATAAAATAAAAAATAAACAAATGGGACCTAATTAAACTTAAAAGCTTCTGCACAATAAAGGAAACTATAAGCAAGGTGAAAAGACAGCCTTCAGAATGGGAGAAAATAATAACAAATGAAGCAGCAGACAAACACTAATCTCAAAAATATACAAGCAACTCCTACAGCTCGATTCCAGAAAAATAAATGACCCAATCAAAAAATGGGCCAAAGAACTAAATAGACATTTCTCCAAAGAAGACATACAGATGGCTAACAAACACATGAAAAGATGCTCAGCATCACTCATTATCAGAGAAATGCAAATCAAAACCACTGTGAGGTACCATTTCACGCCAGTCAGAATGCCTGCGATCCAAAAGTCCACAAGCAATAAAGGCTGGAGAGGGTGTGGAGAAAAGGGAACCCTCTTACACTGTTGGTGGGAATGCAAACTAGTACAGCCACTTTGGAGAACAGTATGGATATTCCTCAAAAAACTGGGAATAGAACTGCCTTATGATCCAGCAATCCCACTGCTGGGCATACACACTGAGAAAACCAGAATCGAAAGAGACACGTGTACCCCAATGTTCATAGCAGCACTGTTTACAATAGCCAGGACTTGGAAGCAACCTAGATGTCCATCCACAGATGAATGGATAAGAAAGCTGTGGTACATATACACAATGGAGTATTACTCAGACATTAAAAAGAATACATTTGAATCAGTTCTAATGAGGTGGATGGAACTGGAGCCTATTATACAGAGTGAAGTAAGCCAGAAAGAAAAACACAAATACAGTATACTAACGCATATATATGGAATTTAGAAAGATGGTAACAATAACCCTGTTTATGAGACAGCAAAAGAGACACTGATGTATAGAACAGTCTTTTGGACTCTGGGAACAGGAGAGGGTGGGATGATTTGGGAGAATAGCATTGAAATATGTATAATATCATATCTGAAACGAGTCGCCAGTCCAGGTATGATGCCTGATAACGGATGCCTGGGGCTGGTGCACTGGGACGACCCAGAGGGATGGTATGGGGAGGGAGGAGGGAGGAGGGTTCAGGATGGGGAACACATGTATACTTGTGGCGGATCCATCTTGATGTATGGCAAAAGCAATACAATATTGTAAAGTTAAACAAAATAAAATTTAATTAAAAAATGATAAATAATTTGATTTTAATGTAAAGAAGAAATAAAAGATTCTCAATGAAAGCAATTAGTTTTGAGAAAGATGATTTCTCATGCTAATGAGATACATGAATCAGGAAGAACTGGAGGCAATAGCTGAGATATTCATAGTTCAGATATTTTATTAAGCATCAGTAGGAGAAATTTCCTTCAGGTTAAACTACAAATTTTAATTATTCATATAACCTGTTAATAGGAAATTTTAAATTGAATTTTTGGTTGTAAGAACTCAATTTAAATATAAACTACTTTCATCTTTAACGTACATTTGATGGTTATTTTTTTCAAATTAATATACTTATGAATCTGGTCCTAAAGTTTAAAAGCACTTCACTTACATCATCTTTGTATCATTATACAAAATAATTCTCTGAGTATGCTGCTTAGTCACCCAGTCATATCCAACTCTTTGAGATCCCAGAGACTGTAGCCTGCCAGGCTCCTCTGTCCATGGACTTCTCCAGGCAAGAATACTGGAGTGGGCTGCCATTCCCTTCTCCAGGAGATTTTCCCAACCCAGAGATCGAACCAAGATCTCCTGCATTGCAGGAAGATTCATCCTGAGGAAGGCAGCTGGTTCTCTCAGAGAGGAAGCTAAATCAGAAATCACCTTGGTTTTAGCAGCACTCTCCTTATGCAGCTGTTTGCCTTTACAAGTTATTAGTCTTTCTTTTCACATCTGTATTCCCTCATGCAGGGATTATTTTCTTGTTTCACAAAGACCTAAATAGATCCATGGTGGTTAAGTGGGGTTTTTTGTTTGTTTGTTAGTATTTTAGAGCTTCTACACAGCTAGTGTTTAAACCAAGATCTTCTAATTCAGAGGTCAAGACACTTTCATCCTCATTTGGTGATCCTGGAGAAATCTATACTAAGCATTCATCTGAAGATGTCAAATGCTTTACTCTGACTACCTCACTCATCTTTATAATGAAAATATGCATTTTATGTACATTCATAATGAACCACTAAGACAGTATAACACACCATTTATTTTCTTTGCAAACAATCAACAGGATCACTGAGCAAAAGCGCTGTTGTTGATATTAATGGAGTTACAACCTAGGAACTCATGGGGAGTCATTCAATATTTCAGTTCAGATAACAAATTCACTTATTTCCTACTAAGTGCTACATGCTCTATTAAAAGTCAGAGAAACAACAACAAAATGAACAGAAACAACTTCTACAATTAAGGGTAGAGAACTCTGGGTGTGTTTAAAAACAGAGGCCTCGTTTAGGCAGAATGCCAAGGTCTGACTAACATGTGAGAGTCCTCAAAATGGGAGATGTTAGAGGTTTACTCATGGAAGGTTTACAGGGTTGGCAGTGCTCGTATCTGGATGTTACTCTGGTGACAGACTACAGTACATCTTATAATTTTTGACTGTGGCTTCACAATAAACATCATTATTAACGTGCTTCAAAAGCGTCAAGCCTTGAAAATATACATCTAAGTTCAGAGGCAGATGTCGTTTAGAATTGGGCTTTTAAAACTTACTTTATAGAAGCGTTTTGATCGATGATTCCCCTGCTGCCAAGAAACCACACAGGAAGTCACAGACAGATGGCAACAGCAGAAGCTCCAGGAAGCGCATAATGATATTCCATATGGCATATGGTGTGGGGTTCATAAAAGTGGTTCTAATGTCCAGAAATGAATTAACTAGCAGTCACAGGGGAATTAAATCTTTTTTTGTGACCTTTATGGCCATGCAGGACTTCATTACAAATCAGCACCCAACACACCAAGAATAACAGTGGCGAGTCTGGGAGAACAAATGCAAAGTTAGACCAAAATGAAATGCAAATCAAGCTATCAGCTGCAGAACCATGAAGCCTCAGCAGGCAAGCAGAGCAAGCTTCGAGAGCCAACCAACTGTGTGGAGAGGTGCTGAGATTTTATAGAAACAGAATCGGAATGTGAATATATGTGAATATGGGAGCAATACTTTAACTTAGGGCTGAGCAAGCCACAGCTCACAAATGAAACAAGGCCCGTGGCTTGTTTTTGTACCACCTGCGAGCTAAGGGAGTTCACATTTTTAAAGGGGTGAGGAAAATATCAAAAGAAAAAGAATATTTCATGACACATTAAAGTCGTATGTCATTTCAAGTTTGACTGGAACCTCTAATAGATTTGCAAAACTTCCAGTCGTTTTATTGGACCACAGCCTTGCTTGGTTTTAGGTATTGGCCACGGCGGCTTTGTGCCATGACAGCAGAGTTGAGAAGTTATGACGGAAACAGTCTAGCCCGAAAAGCCTACAATATTTACTTTCTGCCATTTTCAGAAAAATGCATGCACTTCTGTTCTAGTTCTACATCAACAATGTGAAAATGAGAAATGGAGGCATGCTACGTGGAGACTTCTTCCACTAAGGACGGTGCACTCAGAGCAAGGATGTGTTTTCACCCGGTTATGGTTCCAGAACCCACTTGATTGTCTTTCCTCGCGCTGAACTGTCCTCTCTCTAAGATGATAAGCTCTGCATAGGCAGGGGCAGGGCCTGCTGCCTTCATTGCTGTGTCCACCCTGATACTCAGCTATATTTGCCAAGTGAAATGATCTCCTTCAAAGGCCTCTTTACTCAGACTTCCCTGGTGGTCCAGTGGTTAAGAATCCACCTGCCACAGTACACCGGTTCAATCCCTGGTTCAGGAAGATTGCACATTCTTCGGGCTAACTAAGCCCATGTACCACAATTACTGAGCCCGCATGCCCTAGAGACTATGCCCCACAACAAGAGAAGCCACCGCAAGAAGCCCGCACACCACACACCACCACTGAGGGTAGGCCCCACTCACTGCTGCTTCTAGCCCCTGGGTAAAAGCCCCTGGGTGAAGACCCAGTGCAACCAAAAAAAAGGCGCTTTACTACTCCCACTGTGATCTTCCTAATGTTAAAAGTGGTTTTCTCATAATGTAAGTTTTTACATTAGCGGAGAAGGAAATGGGTATAGCCTGACATGGTACAAACCTAGAAATGTACAAAACGTATATGATAAGAAGGGAGTTTTCCTTTTATTCAGTCACCCAACTATTCAGTTTGGAAAACAAATGCTGCTCTCAGTTTTAGTGTCTGGTGTCTCCTTGAGGAGGAATTCTATGAAGAAATAAACTTAACATGCATTCTTTATTTTAGCCCGTGTTAGCATATTGTACCTGCTGTTCTGTACCTTGTTTTCTTTTTCACCCCCCAAACTTTAAACTTATTTTGTATTAGGGTATAGCCGATTAACAATGTTGGGGTAGTTCCAGGTGAACAGTGAAGGGACTCAGCC
Organism: Tragelaphus eurycerus; assembly: GCA_935064755.1. Taxonomy (NCBI): domain Eukaryota; kingdom Metazoa; phylum Chordata; class Mammalia; order Artiodactyla; family Bovidae; genus Tragelaphus; species Tragelaphus eurycerus. The sequence goes on along the minus strand of CAKXYN010000004.1, from coordinate 29,920,873 downwards.
ATACACATACACATATCCATTCTCCCCACCGAGCCCTGCTCTCATCCAGACTCGCACATAACATTGAGCATTACAATAACATTGTGCTATACCATAGGGCCTTGTTGGTTATCCATTTTAAATATAGCAGCATTGTACCTTGTTTTCTTAGAGCACATTTTGGAGCCTGTTTTATACTAAAATATAAGGTGGCTGTCAAGTCTAGTAACATAAGGAAGGAATATGCTTTTGAAAAGATAGCATATTGATATATAAAATATGATAAAAATAATATGTCTATGTTTCCAGACTTTATAGCCAGGCAGTATATTAACTGGGATAAAAGTCTCTATATACATTTTAAATTCCCTCGATAGTTTCCTCCTTTCACTCTTGGTTGGTCTCCTCCTGTGCCTGGTGGCCCCCCACTTTGGGACCTGCATCCAACACCACTGCTAGGCACAGGTCCCAGCTTCCTGTGAGCTGCCGAGGGCCAGACAACATCCACCTCCACCAACTGGAAACAAGAAATGGGAGGAGCCGAGCAGTAGACTTCTCCTTCCTTTCCCTCATCCACAGACTACTCTGGGATGGTTCCTACTAATAAGCTGCCTGCTGAGTGAAACGTTGTGTCCCTTACAATCCATGATCTGATCAGCGTGGTAACACATAACACTGCACTTTCTCCTGCCTTACTTCCCATTAGCTTCACCCTCACCATTCTGGGCTTGTACCTCCCAAATAAATTGTTAGCTTTGCTTTCTGGAGAATCTGATCTAGGACACTATGGATTTGCTTCATTCTTTTTTCATTTTTAAATTTTTTTGGAAATAAGAATTTAATTTTTCTTTATTCATGTTTTCAATTAAAATTACAATATATTTATTTTTTAAAATCTATTTCAAATATAGTAGTGTGTACTTATCAATCCCAAACTCCGAGTCTACCCATTCCCTATGCTTTTTAAATAGCCATATAAATGGTTTTTCATTTATGTATATAGAAAATTTATTTAATCTGTCTTTCATTGGTGGACATTTTGGAACCTTCAATGTCAGGTCCATGAATCAAGACAAATTGGAAGTGGTCAAACAAGAGATGACAAGAAGGAATGTCAACATTCTAGGAATCAGCAAACTAAAACGGACTGGAATGGGTGAATTTAACTCAGATGACCATTATATCTACTACTGCAGGCAGGAATCTCTTAGAAGAAATGGACTAGCCATTATGGTCAACAAAAGAGTCTGAAATGCAATACTTGGATGCAATCTCAAAAATGACAGAATGATCTCTGTTCATTTCCAAGACAAACCATTCAGTATCACAATAATCCAAGTCTATGCCCCAACCAGTAATGCTGAAGAAGCTGAAGTCGAACGGTTCTATGAAGACCTACAAGACCTTTTAGAACTAACACCCAAAAAAGATGTCCTTTTCATTATAGGGGACTGGAATGCAAAAGTAGGAAGTCAAAAAACATCTGGGGTAACAGGCAAATTTGGCCTTGGATTATGGAATGAAGCAGGGCAAAGACTAATAGAGTTTTGCCAAGAAATTGCACTGGTCATAGCAAACACCCTCTTCCAACAACAAAGAGAAGACTCTACACATGGACATCACCAGATGGTTAACACCAAAATCAGATTGATTATATTCTCTGCAGCCAAAGATGGAGAAGCTCTATAGAGTCAGCAAAAACAAGACCAGGAGCTGACTGTGGCTCAGATCATGAGCTCCTTATTGCCAAATTCAGACTTTAATTGAAGAAAGTAGGGAAAACCACTAGACCATTCAGGTATGACCTAAATCAAATCCCTTATGATTATACAGTGGAAGTGAGAAATAGATTTAAGGGACTAGATCTGATAGAGTGCCTGATGAACTATGGACAGAGGTTCGTGACGTTGTACAGGAGACAGGGATCAAGATCATCCCCATGGAAAAGAAATGCAAAAAAGCAAAATGGCTGTCTGAGGAGGACTTACAAATAGCTGTGAAAAGAAGAGAAGTGAAAAGCAAAGGAGAAAAGGAAAGATATAAACATCTGAATGCAGAGTTCCAAAGAATAGCAAGAAGAGATAAGAAAGCCTTCCTCAGCAATCAATGCAAAGAAATAGAGGAAAACAATAGAATGGGAAAGACTAGAGATCTCTTCAAGAAAATTAGAGATACTAAGGGAACAGAAGATGGGCTCAATAAAGGACAGAAATGGTATGGACCTAACAGAAGCAGAAGATATTAAGAAGAGGTGGCAGGAATACACAGAAGAACTATACAAAAAAGATCTTCATGACCCAGATAATCATGATGATGTGATCACTGACCTAAAGCCAGACATCCTGGAATGTGAAGTCAAGTGGGCCTTAGACAGCATCACTACGAACAAAGCTAGTGGAGGTGATGGAATTTCAGTTGAGCTATTTCAAATCCTGAAAGATGATGCTGTGAAAGTGCTGCACTCAATATGCCAGCAAATTCGGAAAACTCAGCAGTGGCCACAGGACTGGAAAAGGTCAGTTTCCATTCCAATCCCAAAGAAAAGCAATGTCAAAGAATGCTCAAACTACCGCACAATTGCACTCAATTGTGCATACACTAGTAAAGTAATGCTCAAAATTCTCCAAGCCAGGCTTCAGCAATATGTGAACCGTGAACTTCCAGATGTTCAATCTGGTTTTGGAAAAGGCAGAGGAACCAGAGAGCAAAGTGCCAACATCCACTGGATCATTGAAAAAGCAAGAGAGTTCCAGAAAAACATCTATTTCTGCTTTATTGACTATGCCAAAGCCTTTGACTGTGTGGATCACAATAAACTGTGAAAAATTCTGAAAGAAATGGGAATACCAGACCACCTGACCTGCCTCTTGAGAAACCTATATGCAGGTCAGGAAGCAACAGTTAGAACTGGACATGGAACAACAGACTGGTTCCAAATAGGAAAAGGAGTACGTCAAGGCTGTATATTGTCACCCTGCTTATTTAACTTCTATGCAGAGTACATCATGAGAAACGCTGGGCTGGAAGAAACACAAGTTGGTATCAAGATTGCCGGGAGAAATATCAGTAACCTCAGATATGCAGGTGACACCACCCTTATGGCAGAAAGTGAAGAGGGGCTAAAAAGCCTCTTGATGAAAGTGAAAGAGGCGAGTGAAAAAGTTGACTTAAAGCTCAACATTCAGAAAATGAAGATCATGGCATCTGGTCCCATCACTACATGGGAAATAGATGGGGAAACAGTGGAAACAGCATCAGACTTTATTTTTAGGGGGCTCCAAAATCACTGCAGATGGTGACTGCAGCCATGAAATTAAAAGACGCTTACTCCTTGGAAGAAAAGTTATGACCAACCTAGATAGCATATTGAAAAGCAGAGACATTACTTTGCCAACAAAGGTCCTTCTAGTCAAGGCTATGGTTTTTCCTGTGGTCATGTATGGATGTGAGAGTTGGACTGTGAAGAAAGCTGAGTGCTGAAGAATTGATGCTTTTGAACTGTGGTGTTGGAGAAGACTCTTGAGAGTCCCTTGGACTGCAAGGAGATCCAACCAGTCCATTCTGAAGGAGATCAGCCCTGGGATTTCTTTGGAAGGAATGATGCTGAAGCTGAAACTCCAGTACTTTGGCCACCTCATACGAAGAGTTGACTTATTGGAAGACTCTGATGCTGGGAGAGATTGGGGACAGGAGGAGAAGGGGACGACAGAGGATGAGATGGCTGGATGGCATCATTGACTCGATGGATGTGAGTCTGAGTGAAGTCCGGGAGTTGGTGATGGACAGGGAGGCCCAGCATGCTGCGATTTGGGGGTCGCAAAGAATTGGACACGACTGAGATACTGAACTGAACTGAATCTTTTGCAGACACGAATATTTAAAATATGAATTGCCTTTGGATCTCTGTGTTATCATAATCATCTCTTATTTGATGGTATTATATCACTACAAAATTATTATTTTTATTAAAAAAAAAAACCCAGCTAAACACTTTTAGAAGAATCTAGCCCTTTCTTTCCCCCAGGGACTCATTTCTGCCACTCTTAACTTTAAACCTCAAGAGCCATTAATACTGAACTGCTTGTAATTCCCAGAGCTCTCTCAAATCTACTTGCTTTTGCACAGACTGTTCTTTCTCCCTAGAATGCCCTCCACCTGACTATCTCCATGGATATCTCCTCCTTGTCCTGAAGTCTGTGCTTGTGTCAAAATTATATCCTTCATGAATCTTTCTCTAATCCTCTCTAGCTCAGAATTTCTTTTTCCGAGATCTACCTTTATTCCAAATATGTGACCTTAGTAGCAATTATTATGTTGAATATTCATCATTTGTTGGCACTTCTGTCTTTCCATTGGTCTGTAAGTTCTCTAAAAGACATGAATCACATTTTCACCTTTATAACTTCAAGGCTATAAATTATCAATAACAATTACCTAAAAGCTACACCATTGTTGCCTCTAGGGACATCAGTAGCAACCCAACAGAAGTAGAAGCTTTTATCCATACACCATATATTTTGTCCTATGCATCTGTCAAAAAAAAAAAAAAAAGAAAAAGAAGCATGTATTCTTAAAAAAAAAAAAAAAACATGTCTCAATCAAGATAGATCTAAGTCAGTTTTGCTGCTTACTCATTTGTTATCTTGCACAAGTTACTCCAACTTTCTGAGCTTCATTTTCCTCACTGGTCAAGTGGCTATAATACTACCTCTTTGGGCTAGGTGGAAGGATTAAATATAACAGCACATAATATATACACTGTCTTTCCTGAACCTGGAATATGAAAGATGATCAAAAAGCGTTAGTTCTCTTATCCTTTCCCTTTCTACATTGCTCACTTGTTAACATACTATCTTTTTGTGAATTGTGTGGTCCCTTTTCATTTCAAAAGGATTTTGAGATCTACAGAAACAACAAGCTCTATACTGAGCTCGTACGTGTCAAGCAATATTTTGTGTGCTTTGTATATGTTGTCCTAGTTACTGAAGTTGATTAGAGCTGTGCCTTGGGAGAGTTACCATTTGATTGTCTGAATTAACTCACAAAGCATGGAGATGACAGACTTTTAAAAAATACCATCTTAGGTCCCAGCAATGATGTACATGACTAAAGAACTCCCATGAGCAATGCTGGTTCACCCAAAATAGAGACCAAGCACATACTTTAGGGCATCAGAAAAGTTGCAATCACCAAAAACATATATATTTTAAGCTCTATTGTTATTTTTTAAAATTAAATAAAACCATTAAAGTGGGTACTGGCCATGGGGGAAACTTTGGTTTCTATGGGTTAAACTTTGCATTTATTTTCAATTACTTGGGATGGGGAGAAAGGGAGAAAAATGGGTCCCAAAATCTGTTCAATGCTTAAAAATTGTGTCAACTAGTCCTTCTCATTGCTATCAACAGGAATTTCTCAAACAGCATTTGAAGATGAGTCCCAGGGAAGGCCTTTAAAGTAGAACCTGGAAGATCCCAATACAGAATAATACATTTCTGATGTGATGCCACTAGCCTCAGGCAGAGCTGTTGTAACAGGAATGGCTGGAGCTTCTTTCTTGCAAAAAGGAGAAGTCTGTGGTTTCCTAAATACGATTTCTCCTCTTCCTCCCCCTTTTAGTCATTTCATTGCTTGCTCTCATAGACAGTTTGCTGGCGGCCTAACAAGCAATCACTCCAGATCCTCCCTGGTAACAGAACATCAACCAGTGGAAATATATTCATCTCATGAGAGGAGGCATCTATTCCAGGCATAAGTGAACAATCGTGTTTGCTCTAAACCATCACACTGTCCCATTTTCCTTTGAGAGAATGCGGTTAGAGGTAGACAAGTGAACCCGCTTTGGCCAAAGAGACGTAGGAGAAAGCTGGTTGGGAGAGTCTTGATCTCAAGATAAAATGACAGAACCTCAGAGGAATAAAGCTTTCATGTACCACCCACCTTCATTCCACCTTAGGAAGCTGATGTGAAGGTAGAATACCTAAAGCTGCAGCAGCCATCCTATGACCCTGAAGTAATAAAAACAGGATGAGAACCCCATAGCTGCAAATGTCCTCTTCAGGGCAGAGCAGGTGTCCTTGATGACATCACTGAGCCTCAGGAAAAACTCCAGATTCACCTCCAGACTTCTTGTTAAGTAAAACTGTGTCCTTTGGGTGTAGCTGCCATTAACTGGTTTTGCCGCTCATTTTTGTCACAAACGTTTTCAACTGATATAGTTGCCTTCCTGAGAAAAGCAAAGCTGTCTAGTTGGAAGACAGTCTCTGGGGCAATGTGTCCAAAACTTAGATGTACACTGGAATTACCTGACATCTTTAAAATATTCTTATACCTGGTTTCCATGCCCAGATATTCTTAAATCAGTATAGAGTGTAACCTGGAGAAGGCAATGGCAACCCACTCCAGTACTCTTGCCTGGCAAATCCCATGGACGGAGGAGCCTGGTAGGCTGCAGTCCATAGGATCGCTAGGAGTCCGACACGACTGAGCAACCTCACTTTCACTTTTCACTTTCATTCATTGGAGAAGGAAATGGCAACCCACTCCAGTGTTCTTGCCTGGAGAATCCCAGGGGAGGGGGAGCCTGGTGGGCTGCTGTCTCTGGGGTCGCACAGAGTCGGACACGACTGAAGCGACTTAGCAGCAGCAGCAGCAGCAGCAGTGTGTAACCTGCCCATCAAAAGTGATAAAATCGCCCCTAATAGACTCTAATATGTAGATGAAGTTTGGTAACCACCATCCTGGAGGAAGGTATGTGGTGTCTTGATGTTACATGTTGATATTATAATTACCGTTTTGAAGCATGTTAACCCTTGAAGGAACATAGTTTGCATTGTCCACCTTTTTTCAGTACAGTACAATCCAATCTAGAGTTTGTCAAATTCTTGGATGCAGAATGGCTAATGCAGAGGAACCATGGATAGGGAGGGCCAACTAAAAACTATACGTTGATTTTTGACTGCTCGGAGAGTGGGCACTCCTACTCACCTCCTCACCTCCGACCCTCACACTCCCCCACTACCTTGTTCAAGGGACAACTGTGACTTCTTTTTAAGTGGGTCCCACCTGGCCTCAATAGAATCACTGAGAAAGCTTTTAGAATATGCTTCTTCTTGGCCTGACCTTCATGATTTGATCCAAATGGATCAGAACACAATCTAAAGCTCCCAGGATGATTCAAGTGCATAATCAGGGTTGAAATTCCCCTGTATCAGGAGAACCCAGTGGAGTACTAACCGGCTGGAAGCCTGTCTATGTTGTGAATCTGAAAACTCTAGGTGCTGGTGGAGCATAAAATTTTCATAGCCAGGCTGATTCCTCCACTACCCACTGGGGATGCTTAAGGGTAAATATTTCCAGCTGTCTCAAACAGGAAATGTTTACACATATTTACAGAACTTCTCTATCAGCATTGAGCAAGATCTTGCTGTTTTTGAAGAACAGCCAAGTGAATACTTGTAACCTAGGATTCATAAGAAATACAAAGAAAGCTGGTTGAAGGTGCTCTAGAAATAGTGCTATGAAGCCATGGCAAGTTGTTCTTAAAAGCACAGGATGGACTAAATCATTCAGTTAAGATTGCTGCCCATAAGGGTATGTGTAGGGTGCTTAGGTATCTCCCAGTGGATTCTAATTGCCACAGGGAGAGAAATAACATTTCAGTAGAAAGTTCTAGCAGTTACCACCTTGGGCTAGAGGTCACATTTATTTAGTCATGGTAGGATATCCTGCAGGGAAGGCAATGGCACCCCACCCCAGTACTTTTGCCTGGAAAATCCCATGGACGGAGGATCCTGGTAGGCTCCAGTCCATGGGGTTGCTAAGAGTCGGACACGACTGAGCGACTTCACTTTCACTTTTCACTTTCATGCATTGGAGAAGGAAATGGCAACCCACTCCAGTGTTCTTGCCTGGAGAATCCCAAGGACAGGGGAGCCTGGTGGGCTTCTGTCTATGGGGTCGCACAGAGTCAGACACGACTGAAGCGACTTAGCAGCAGCAGCAGCAGGATACCCTGACATTATGTGACTTCTGATGAGAGGCAATTGATGTTCACGGGGTCACCTAAGCAGTATTTATGCCAAAGATGGGTGACCTGAATCTTGTCAAACCTCTGGATCTACCTTCCAGCTACACAAAATACTTGGGGAAAAGGGGCGAAATGAATGGCACCAAGAGAGAGCAAGCAGATGAATCCAGACTTTGGAAACTTCTACAGGACCACTGCCTGTTCTCTTCAGAGGGACAAATTTTTTTTTTTTGTTTGCTTGTTCGTTTGTTTTTAAAGTGCACAATACTTTTAGCATAAAGGAAAATGAAGAGATGCAGCAACAAAATGCAATGCATTGATTAGATCCTGATTTGGAGTGAGTGGAAGAAAACAACACCCATAAAAGATATAGGAGCATTTGGGAGAAACTTGAGTAAGGATGAGAAAAATGAAATTAGGGAATATTATCTCAAGCGTGATGTTATGTTGGAGAATGTCCTAATTCTTACCTCAGTTATTTAGGGGCAAAGTGTCTCCATGTCTGAAAATTATTTTTAAAAGCTTCAGCAAAATTCTAGATACACACGCACACAAACACACACTCATACAAACAAAAGGTTAACAGTTGTTGAATAAAGGTGTTGTACTCTTCTTTCAACTTTTTAGAATGTTTTAAATGGTTTTCATAACATGTGGGGAAATATCTCTTTTCCTAATCTCTCCATACCAGAAAATGCTTCATCCAGATTTGGTTGCTAGGAGTGTTAGGTGTGGACGTCATTCCTATAACTTTTTCTCAGTCTCTTCTGTTAGACTCCTGAAGTGTTCACCCAAGTGCAGCCCACATCAGTGGACTGTTACTTTCTCAACCTGGACCTTCTGTTTCTGGAATGAAATAGACTTTCTCAGGCTCAGCTGAGGAGCTGGCTCACCTTCCAGACACCAACTAGAGTCAGCAGAGTCCCTAATGCAAACACCTCCATGCCTTGCCTCTGTTGGATACATACTTAAAAGAAATAATAATAATAAGGTATGAGCATACTGTGATGTGATTGTTTGCAAAACAGCACACTATGATTTATGTGCTCAGATGTCCTCCTCAAAAGCATGCCTTGCACAAACCGGTTTGCAAGTCTTCCTTTTAGGATCACCTTCAGGGCCCACGTTACATTCCCCTTAATGGCCACATACCTGTGTCCTTCGAGGTGAATTTGATTTGTGTGAACAGTTAAGTAGCATTGAGGGTCACAAGTAGTAAACAAAGTAATTTAGCAAGCACAGGCATGGCCTTATGGCCAAACATGAAGTGTTATTACACGCTGTGATATTTATTTTCTGATATAAACTGGCTCTAACAATAATTCTTTTCAAAGGCAGTTCAAAAATGTTTAAGATGATATTAACATCACTTGAAAAACATTACAAGCTAAGTTCTTTGGATAATCCAGTGCTTCCTTGAATGTTTAAATTTATTCTTGACTCTGAAATCACAGGCCAAGAAACATCTTCATACCTCTGTTTTCCCCATCTGTAAAACAGGAGTAACTATGCCTCCTCCTCAGGCGTCGATGAGTTGATATATGCAAAATACTTAGAACAGTGTCTTGCATGTAGTAGAGCTTACTAAATATTATCTATTACAAGTATTATTACTGCTACGTATCAAACATTCAGTCATACTACTTTCCAGTTACGTTTAGGAATAGAACCTTTAGTAAGATGGTCCTTTCAGTTATAAATGAGATAAACCCAATTCTAAATAGCTTCAGTTAAATATAAATAAATAAATAATAGGATTATCTGTTTAGGAATTTCAAGTGCCATGGTATAGCTTCAGGTATGGCTTGATCCAGGATTAAAACAATGATGTTAAGGCTCTGTTACTTCTTTCTCCACCTCTCGGCTCTGCTTATTTTTTGGTGATGGGCTGTGGCAGCCTCCCTCCAGGAAGTGGACAAGTTGCTTATTGGTAGCTAGGCAACAACCCAACCACTTTGGCACTGTTACTCTCAATGCCAGATAAAGGGACCCTCTTTCCTCCAGCAGCTATAGTCATCATTCAAAGGTAACTCCAAGTAGCCATACTTGACCCTTGCCCACCTTTGTGCAAATTCTGCGTTTAGATGGAGCACAAAGATGTGTTGTGTGAGTCCCAAAGTCACCCCTGGTTACTCCAGAACCCCGTGCAATGGGGCAAGGTAGTTACCAAAGGAAGTCTTTGGGAAAAAATTCAAGTCTGCTCTCTTGGAAGTGAACAACTGACTTCAGATGGTTCTATCTCCATTTATTTATCACCTGATAGTTATTTTTTGATGATCATTTACTACATGGCAGGAACTACACTGGGGCTATATGTGAAAGTAAAATGCAATAATATGTAAATTTGATTAAATGGTTGATATGTACCAGATTCTAAGTTTCGTATTTCAAATGGATTAACTTATTTAATCTTCCTAATAACCCCATGAGGTAAAAGCACTATTATTATTCCCAGCTAGGAAAACAGAAGCCCAGAGGAATTAGTGACCTTCCAAAAGCTGTATGTGTGTGTGTGCTTAGTTGCTCAGTCGTGTCTGACTCTTTGCAACCCCATGAGCTATAGTCTACCAAGCTCCTCTGTCCATGGGGATTCTCCAGGCAAGAATACTGGAGTGGGTTTTCAAAAGTTATACCCCTTGGTAAAATAGGGTTAGACTTTGGAGCCAAGGCAACCTGACCACAGAGCCCTTGCTTTACAAGTTGCGTCCATTGGATTCCCATAAAAGCCCTATGAGACAATGCCTATTTAATACCATTATAGGGGCGTCCCTGTTGGCTCAGGGGTAAAGAATCCACCTGCCAATACAGGAAACATGAGTTCAATCCCCGGTCCACATATCAAGGAGCAACTAAGCCACAGCTGCTGAAACTGTGCTGCAGAGCCTGGGAGCCTCAAGTGCTAAACCCACACGCTGAAACTACTGAAGCCCGCACACGCTATAGTCTGTGCTCCACAAGAGAAGTCTGCGCACGCAACTAGGGAGTAACTTCCACTTGCTACAACTAGAGAAAAGCCCGTGCAGCAAGGAAGACCCAGAATAGCCAAAAATAAGTAAATAAATAAATAAAATTATGTTTTTTTTTAAAACCACTACATTAGAGATGAGCAAACAAGTCTGAAGGAAGCCACCCAGTGCCTCCAGAGCCTTTCTCTCCAATGCAAACAACTTGTTTATACTTGCTTGCTTTCCATGCATAAACATGTTTCCCTTTGTTTTTAAACGTATCTCAAAAACAACATGTGCAATGGCAAATTTCATGAAGATGTTTTTATGACATCTCTTAAGTTCAACATGTTTACAGTTTGTCAAACTAGAGTGTAAACACTCTGTCAAAACATGTTCCCTTGTGCGAATAAGAAGAGTAAGGCAGCCTCTGAATCCTTGTACAAACCACACACACCACAAGACAGTGTCCACGGGATACAGGAGCAACAGATGGCCCAGGAGCCGTATGTAAGCAAGCCATCCCACCCTCCTGGACTGCCCCGACTGGGACTGCAAAGAGCAGAGGCTTCTTTCTTTCTGAAGCCACTGCGTTTTTGGATTCCTTTGTTCTATCTGCCTACCCTTTATCCCAGCACATACACTGAGTAAGACAAAGGAGACAATCAACATTTACTGAATAAGTGAATGAAAGCATGAGTAAAGTGCAATTGAACACACATTTCCTCATACTTCTAGAACAATGGAGCAGCCTATATTGTTTTATCTTGTCTGTTTCTGGGACAGTGTGTTTCCAAAGACAGCTCCAACCTGAAGAAGGTCACAGAGTCACACGAAGCCGGGACAGGAATGCCAGTTACCGAGGGAGAGGCAGCTCCATCTCTGCCTCGTGCAGCTGCTGGCGGCCACTGAGAAACTAGGGCACGACCTCTGGCCTCCTGGTGCCCTGGGAAATCAATACGATCGCGTCGCCTCCTCCCGCCAGCACAAATGCTCCTGGGTCAGAGATCTCTGAATGAAAATTAAAGAACAGATGGCAAAATGAAGCGTTTTTACAAATGTAGAGTCTGTGCTTTGTCTGTATGCACATACACTTTCTTGCATGCGGCCCACATGTACCCCACTTCTTATGGATAATGAGTTCATGTTGCCAGCCCCGTTTGCAGCCAATAACCAACAATTACAAATATTGATGTTCTCTTCACTGCCACCTTCTACCATGTGAACATTTATTGTCAACGTTAAACCACAGAAAAAATTTTGCAGGGAGCTGACCTGATTTGGTAGGTCAGCTTAACACTGATTGTTAAGATGAAGGAGGAGGTACTTCCCCGGTGGTCAAGTGGTAAAGACTTGCACTTCCACTGCAGGGAGCCGGAGTCCGGCACCCGGCCAGGGAACTAAGACCTTGCATTCCATGTAGCATGATCAATAAACAAATAAAATTAAATTTAAAAAAAGATGAAGGGGTAAAGTGAGCCAGCAGGATGTATTGGGAATATGATATACTAAACCATCAGGAAGATCCCCTGGAGAAGGAAATGGCAGCCCACTCCAGTATTCTTGCCTGGAGAATCCCATGGACAGAGGAGCCTGGTGGGCTACAGTTCACGGAGTCACAAAGAGTCAGACATGACTGGGTTACTAACACACACATGTGCGCGTACGTGCCCACAAATTGATATATTAATACCAATAGGAACTGTTTACAGGCTCTAGATTTCTTAGAGTCCAGAGTAGGTCTAAATATTATCCTAGGTTCAGAGATCATGTAAATGATTCTATTTCCTATGCATAACAAAATGACTGGCTAGGGACTAGCCAGTCCCTAGTTCGAGAAAACACAAGCTATCTTACTAGCACAAAGTCTGAGGGCAGAGACTACTTATCCATTCCAAACTGTACTATCAGATCAGATCAGATCAGATCAGTCGCTCAGTCGTGTCCGACTCTTTGCGACCCCATGAATCGCAGCACGCCAGGCCTCCCTGTCCATCACCAGCTCCCGGAGTTCACTCAGACTCACATCCATCGAGTCAATGATGCCATCCAGCCATCTCATCCTCTCTCGTCCCCTTCTCCTCTTGCCCTCAATCCCTCCCAGCATCAGAGTCTTCTCCAATGAGTCAACTCTTCACATGAGGTGGCCAAAGTACTGGAGTTTCAGCTTCAGCATCATTCCTTCCAAAGAAATTCCAGGGCTGATCTCCTTCAGAATGGACCGGTTGGATCTCCTTGCAGTCCAAGGGACTCTCAAGAGTCTTCTCCAACACCACAGTTCAAAAGCATCTATTCTTCGGTGCTCAGCCTTCTTCACAGTCCAGCTCTCACATCCATACATGACCACAGGAAAAAACATAGCCTTGACTAGACGGACCTTTGTTGGCAAAGTAATGTCTCTGCTTTTGAATATGCTATCTAGGTTGTACTATAGTTTGTAACAATTCTAAATTATAAACTTCTATATCCTTTAAGTCACTACAATGTTAGCTTTCTTTGTTTCAACAGTTAGTTTTTATCTTAACAAATACTCCCAGCAAGATAGATGAAGTTCTTAAATAGGCCTGCATGCAAGTTTAGTTCCCAGGCAAGTTCACTGGTGTCATCAGGGAGTCAAGAAGAGTGGAAGTAGCAGAGAGATACTTCTAGAATGGTGGTGGGAGAGGAGGCCTGCAACTGGAAGGAGAAGGGGGTGAGGGGAGGGGACTCTGTTTCCTGCCAGTAACTGGGCTTGCAGCTCTGGAGGTAATAATGCTGACAGCTCTATGGTGCTTACTTTGACCAGGAACAATTCTAACTTGTATGTGTGTTAAGTCATTGCATCCTCATGAGAATCTTTGAAATAAGTATTGTTATTCTCCTCAATTTATTCTGAAACAAGTCACAGAGAGGTTAAGTCAGTTGACTGGTAGAGTTATGACCCAATCCTAGAAACTAGGCTCTTATACCTCGTGCTATACTGTCAAGGTCCAGGGGGGCTGCTGCTGCTACTAAGTCGCTGCAGTTGTGTCCGACTCTGTGTGACCCCATAGATGGCAGCCCACCAGGCTCCCCCATCCCTGGGATTCTCCAGGCAAGAACACTGGAGTGGGTTGCCATTTCCTTCTCCAATGCAGGAAAGTGAAAAGTGAAAGTAAAGTCGCTCAGTGGTGTCCGACCCTCAGCGACCCCATGGACTGCAGCCTACCAGGCTCCTCCGCCCATGGGATTTTCCAGGCAAGAGTACTGGAGTGGGTTGCCATTGCTTTCTCCAAGGTCCAGGGGGGCAGATGGAGATTAAAATGCAATCTGTGTCTGCTTTGGCAGGATACTCTGCATAACAGAGGAAGGGGGACCTTTTTCTATTAATAATTGGCTCCAAGAAACTTTTGATCTCCAAGGTTGCATCTGTCCAGAAAGGACGCTTCTTTCTATTCTCATTTAAGTGAGGTGTAGCCTGGCAGCACCGCCTCTCACTAAAACAGGCTGACTTAGTGTGGCCGCAGGTATGTGTGGCATCTGCTGCTATGCGTGCTGGTAAAGCTACAACCGTGATGACTCACTGCCACTCTTACTAATTGTGGCTTTCGTGTTCTCTAGTCATCCACTTCCGTTCATGTGACCAGCCCGGCAGACATGAACTACAGTGAGCAGGAGAGAGCCCTGGGCTGGCTGCCTGCCAGCATCTCTGCACAAAAAGCACAGAACTTTGTGCTGCCTGCCCTGCTGGGTGTAGCAGGAGCAGGGCAACCTTTTGGGGACAGTTGTAGACACACAGACTAAAACCAAGAGCCACATCCAAAGTTAAAACTCCACTAGAGAAGGCTTTTGCTTCTGTTGTTTTATAAGGGAAAAAAATAATTGAATGTTCTGATTGTTATATCAATACATTTGAAGATATGTAGCAAGAAATCAAATCTTTACCAACAATGAAATGTACTTCTATGCCATAGACAGCTGCGGGGTCAGGAGAGTCAGGTCAAGGTCATAGTTTGGACATCTCCTACTATATGAATTTGATCCATCGCCTCCACTCTCTGGATCTACCTGCCAGTTCCTGACATAGAACTCTTACACTTAAGTGATGGAGTACAAGGAGCATCTTGTGTTCTAATATTTGGTGTTTGACGCTGGTTCCTGACACAGAGCACCTAAATCCCTTGGCATTTCTTGGGTGACAGAAGTGTCTTATGTTGTAATGAGGTGACTCTGGGTGGGTTCCTAGAGAGTTTCAGGACGGTCACTGGAAAAACTAAGTCGTGATTAAAGGCTTGGAATTTTTAGCCCACCTCTATCCTCTGGGTTAGGGAGAGGGGCTGGAGATTGAGTTTATGATCAATTCAGGTCTATGGGGTGAAACCTTCATAGAAATTCTTAAACTCTGGGATGTGGAGAGATTCTGGGTTGGTGAATAGGAGGGTGTGCACCCTAACTCCACAGGGACAAAGTTTCTGCACTATGGACTCTTCTAGACCTCGCTCCATGAATCTCTTCATCTGGTTGTTCATCTGTAGCCTTTATTATGTCCTCTAAGTGTGTGGTAAGTCACTTCAGTTGTGTCCGACTCTTTGCGACCCTGTAGACAGTAGCCTGCCAGGCTCCTCTGTCCATGGGATTCTGCAGGCAAGAATCCTGGAGTGGGTTGCTGTGCCTCCTCCATGGGCTCTTCCCAACCCAAGGGTCAAACCTGTGTCTCTTACATCCCCTGCATTGGCAGGCAAGTTCTTTACCACTAGCACCACCTGGGAAGCCCTATGTATAAGCCTCTATAATAAACCAATGAATAGAAACATGTGTTTCCCTGAATTCTGTGAATCATAGCAAATTATGAAACCTGAGGAGAGGATCATAGGAGCTGCCAGTCTGCAGCCACAGAGGTGTGAGTAACTTGGAGATTCACTGCATATGATTGCTGTCTGAATCGGGGGCAGTCCTGTGGGACTGAGCCCTTCACCTGTGGGGTCTTCCCTAACCCTGAGTAGTCAGTGTCAGAATGGAGTTATAGTACATCCAGTTGGTGTCCAGGAGTTGCAAAATTGACTGGTGTGGGTAAAATGCCCACATATTTGATGTCAGAAAGGTGAGAAGAATAAGAAACAGATTTTTCTTTCACATCAAAAAGGGAGGTAACCACATCTCAAAAGGTTGTTAAAAGAAACAAATGGAAGCACCCTGGTGGTCCAGGGGTTAAAACTCCATGCTCCCAATGCAGGGGGCTGGGTTTGATCCCTGGTCAGATCCTGCATGCAGCAACTAAGAAACAAATGGGACAGTATGTGTGAAAGTGCCTACAAGAGTGACTGGCACAGAAAGAGTTCTCTAGAGAGACCCCTGTTTCCCAAAAAGAGGGGAGGGAGGACTAGGAGTTATTCTCCCAGTTATTTTCTCTCTCTACTTGAGAGAGGAAAACTTGCTTTCAAGTCAAAAAGCTATCTCATATTATATCTTGCAGCCCTCTCCCCAAGGTCATTGTCCTTACACTTATCTTAACAGATAAGGTGTTTCAGGTTCTGAGAGGTTAAGTGGTTGGACCAAGGTCATAAACCTTGGGAGTAATTAATCCAAAATTAAAAATCAGGTCATTATGACAGCAAGGCTTATACTGCTTCTCAACACAGAGAGGAAGCGGAGAGAGACGGGGAAAGGAGGGACACACGTGAAGAGAGAATGGGGACTGAGAGCCACCAGGAAGGGGCAAAAAGCAGGAGGCAGAGTCTTCCTTCTCCATTAGTCCCGGGGACCATGGTCACACATATGCCCTGTCATATCATTACTTGCTTTCATTAGGTTTCTAACTTTTCAGTAGTCATTCACTGTCTGAAATTAGCTTTCCCAGTTTTGCAAGTTTTCCGTTTTGGAAATTCCTTTTACTTTCCCCAGGTACCTGAGATAGGCTGAATAACAGTTGTCCAAAGATGACCACCGGAGAAGGCAATGGCAACCCACTCCAGTTCTCTTGCCTGGAGGGTCCCATGGACGGAGGAGCCTGGTAGGCTGCAGTCCATGGGGTCGCTAGAAGTTGACACGACTGAGCGACTTCCCTTTCACTTTTCACTTTCATGCATTGGAGAAGGAAATGGCAACCCACTCCAGTGTTCTTGCCTGGAGAATCCCAGGGACGGGGGAGCCTGGTGGGCTTCTGTCTATGGGGTCGCACAGAGTCGGACACGACTGAAGCGACAGCAGCAGCAAAGATGACCACCAGGGATTCTTCAGTGGTAAAGAATCCGCATGCCAGTGCAGCAGACCCAGGTTTGATCCCTGGGTTGGGAAGATCCCGTGGAGAAGGAAATGGAAACCCACTCCAGTACTCTTGCCAGGAAATCCCCTGGACAGAGGATGGAGTTACGAAGAGTTGGACACAACTTAGAAACTAAACAAAAACAAAGATGACCACGTTCTAATCTCTGGAATCTGTGAACATGTCACCTTATTTGGCAAAAGAAAAAATTGCAGAGGTAATTGTGTTACAGATCTTGGGATGGGGAGAGTTTTCTACATTATCTGGGTGGGCCTGATGAAGTCACAAGTGTCCTTAGAAAGAAGTTGCAAGGACAGAGCAGGGGCCAGAGAGGAGAGAAGATGCTCTGATGCTGTCCTTGAAGATGGATGGAAGGGGCTCTCACCCAAGGAATGGAGTCAGACTCTTGAAGCAGGAAAAGGCAAGGAAACAGATTCTCCACTAAAATTTCCAGAAGGAATCAGCCTCGTGGCACTCTGACTTTAGCCTATTTCAGACTGATCTCCAGGCTATAAGAGCATAACTTTGAGTTGTTCATGATCATTGTTTCAGCAGCAGCAGGAAACTAACACAGGACCTCATCCCCACTCCTTGTGCATTTTTACCTCTACAGTTTGACACTCTTAGGCCTTAATCTGAATCATAAAATTAGTAATAGCCACTTTCATAGTGCTTCAAGATTTGCAAAGACAATTCAGTAACACTTGAGTGCTTCTCCTGTGCCAGGCACGTGTAAAGCTCTTTATGTGTTGACCATTGGGTCCCACAAATAACCTATTACTTGTACACAGCATCCTGAGCCAAAATTCAAACCCACGTGTATCCAACCTCACAACCCATACTCTCAACTAGAACTCCCACCAGCCTCTCCATTTCACGTTATATATTCAATACCTCACATGATCTTTGTGCAAAGCCTTTAAGGAGGGCATTTTTTAATCATTCTTCATTTATAGATGAGGAAGTCAAGAGTCAGAGAGTTTGAGTGACTTTACCAAGATCATTTATCCAGGGAGTGTCAAACCCGGCCCACAAACAGATCAATTGCTTCCTTCTCTCTGACCCGTTCAGGAGAAAGAAATGCTTTCTCCCGTGACGCCCACAGGCCTTTGTATCAATAAATACCTCTATCACCACAATGCATTCCAATTATGTATTTATGTAGTGGGAGGATTTAGGATGCCAAACTCTTGTGGTTCTGTGTTTCACTGACATCAGAATTAAGGAGGCACAAGCAGCCAAAAACATTCAAAAAAGGAAGCCTTTATTCTTTAACTTATCTCTCAAAAATAAAGGTGGGGGTCCCATTCAAAATCTTGTTACACTTTTACATCTCTTCCCTCTAACTGCCCCCCTCCACACACACAGCCCTTTCTGCCCCCCACCTCCCAGTTCTCTTACCCCATAACCTCTCAGCCATCACCCACCTCCTGTGCCTCTCCTCTCCCAAGCCCAAGAGCCATTTTCCTTTCACTTCTCATCTCTCCTCACTGAATTCCTTACTATTAGACCACTTAGCCTCTCCTCTAAGTCTATCAGCTATATATATATATTTTTTCAATATTTATTTTATTTGGCCACACCAGGTCTTTCGTTGTAGCACGAAAATTCTTAGTTGCAGTGTTTGGGATCTAGGTCCTTGACTAGGGATCAAGCCCAGGCCCCCTGCATTGAGAGAACAGAGTCTTAGCGACGGGACCACCAGGGAAGTCCCCACTCAACTCCTTTTAACTCTGCATCCCAGTCTTTTGCCTCACCTCAGAGAGGGTTTCACATCCAAAGAAGCCCACTTGTGAGCAACCCAATAAAGCAGTCTCTTCATCGAGAGCAGAGTTGGGGGTGGGCAAGGGGCAGCCTGGAGAAACTGTCACTCAGTCTTACACTCTGCCACACTGGTCATGACAGTAAATTATCTTATAGGTACCACTTTGTTCCAGATTCTGTCCTGGTCAGTTTATCTATGTTCTTTCCAATCCTCCCAACATCCCTGAGGAGTTGCTATTTCATTGGAAGAAACCAAATCAGAGATTGTGTGATTCCCCAAAACTCCCCTCAATGCCCTCTCCCTTGCCCTGTCCCACGCTAACTCCCACCAAGACTTCTGCTTAATTCTGAGTTCCTCAAGGTCAGCTACTATTTCTTACTCATCATTTACTTCCCGAGCTGGGCACATCAAGAGTATCTGATGCAAAGCTCTCATGACACCTTCAGTACAATTCTAAAAAGTCACCCTGGCTTTATCTCACCCCTACCCACAAAACCAGTACTTTTCCTTGTCCTCCCTTAGTAAAGCCACAAAGTTTGTATCTCTCCTCAGGCCTAGGGCCGGGTGAAATTTTGCATAAAACTAGTCTAGTCTTCTTACTTTACCTATGAGGAAACAGCCCAGGGAGACGATTTACCTTGTCAGTGACCTTGCCCAGCACTTTTTTCATGAGATTGCAGGGTTTTTCCTTGCTGCAGGGAAGTTGCAAATACATAGCAGGATTTTGGCCCTGGCACTCTTCGGGTAGTTTTCTTGGTGTCAACATGGACTCGTTACCAGCAAGCTATACAGCCAACAGGTTATCTTTTACATAATTTTCCAGGAAGTTTTATGCTCTATCACTGAGCTCAGAATGGATTGAACCAAAATTCTCCTTCAGTTCTGGGAAAGCCATTTGACCTCCTAAAGGTTTTATTTATTTTCCCTTCCACCAATAAAAGAAAAAAACACTTGTCTAAGAAGGAGACTTGGGTTCTTATCTAGACTCTGATACTTCATCTCAAATTTCATTTCAATTTTGGAAAATTTCAAATTCTCCATTCCCAAATACTTCATTTCAAATTTGGGAAATTTGGTAATTTCCCAAATGTCTGACAGCTGACTTTGACTCAAGGGCTCACTGATGGCTTTCACAAACTGCACAGCTTATTCATGTCTGATGACGCTTCTGCCCATGTCTGGACCCTCCTCCTCATTTTGTCTCAGATGCTTCCCTTAATGGACGCTGAAAAGGATAGAAGTATACTGCTCTTGCCTGGAAGCATGTGAGCCAAGTAGTCGAGACTGTTGGAAGGTCTGCTCCATGCTGTCATTCAGGGCCTGTGGCCTTGGCCTCACCCACATGGTCAAAGCTGGACCTCCACTGGTTCTAATCAAGGAAGAGGCACATAAGAGGCACACCCAATGTTTTAGTGTCCACTCACATTCCACTGGTGAGAATGTAGTCACAGGACCATATCTAATTACATGTAGGCTGGGGAATAAAGAGTAAATGAGCAGTCACAAGCCCAGGTACCACTTAATTACCCTGGAAGGAGAGAGAACTGATCTGACAGGAGAAGGGCTGACTCTACTGCGTGCTTAGACCTGGAAAGTTTAAGACGGCTTTGCAGGCATCTTATGAGATATCATTATTTTCATGTTAGAGTTGGGGGCACTTTGAACTCAGAGTAGTAAAGTAACTAGGTCACAGCCAAGTTGAACATGGAACTGAAATCTGAAATCATTTTAAAGTTTGTTTTCCTTCTTTTTTCCCCAAGCCTCACTGAGGTATATTACATTGTGAAAGGAGTCCTTCCATCGAGTTAATTAACACATCCATCACTTCACATGTTTACCTTTTTTTGGTGGGAGGTGGGTGAGGACATTTAAGTTCTACTCTCTTAGCAAATTTCAACCATAGGGCTTTCCCTGGTGGCTCAACATAAAGAATCTGCCTGCCAGTGCACCATGTTATACATTAGTTCCTCAAACCTTATTCTTCTTAGAACTTAAAATGTGTAACCTTTTACCAACTTCTCCCTATTTCCTCCATCCCCAAACCCTGGCAACTACCATCCTACTTTTTCTATGAGTTCAATTTTTTTTTTTAATTTCCCATATAAGTGATATCAGAGGTATTTGTCTTTTTCTGCCTAGCTTATTTCACTTAGCATAATGCCCCCCATGTTGTCACAAATCACAAGATTTCCTCCTTTTTCTTAAACATTTCGTACTCTACATTCCTTTCTCTCCTTGCTAATAGTCTTCAGTTAAGACATCTTGTCTCTTTTAGTTTGGAGTGGTTTTTCTTATTCTCCCTTTTCTTAAGTCTATAATTTACAAAATGTTTGCCTATACTGATTTTTGCTTTTCTTCTGGCTCAAATATCACTTATTTGAGTATTTTTATGTTCATTTTTCTTGCATTTGGTCACCTTTATTACTTCAAATTATCAGAAATTATCATAATTCAAACATTGTTTTTCTGTTCTATTCACTGTTTATATTAATATCGTTGTTTTTGTTGTTTTTCCTTACCTTATCTTTCTTCTAACAATTCATTCCTGTGGGGATAGGCTAACTCAGACCAAAAGTATTTCTACCTTGATTGAAATCAGTCAATTAAGTCCATGGAATAATAAAAATGTTACCTTGAGTTTCCAAAATATGTTTGTCTATTAAATATCAAGATATTGTATTAGAAAAACTGGAATTACATTACTGACTTTTTTATGAGTTTAGTATACAAAATAAAATGTCATTCAGTAGGGTCATTAAAAATCACACGTTGGTTTACTGGAAATAGAAAATTCCAAAAAATGACGTCATTGTATAAGAACGAAAGGTAAGAAAGGTGAACTTGAAAATGTAGGAGCTGACTTGATAAGCAGCATTTTATCTCCTGGTTTCCACTGTGGTTGCTCTCAAAATATTTGGGCTTTAATCTGGAGCAATGTTTATATAAATTAATTAGGTTAATAAAAAGAAAACCAATTAGATTTCTATTTTACTAATTTCAAGAGAACAATTCAACTAATAAAAGAAAATTTAAATCATTTCCCTGTTACAAGTAGATTCATGCAGGCATTGTCTTAAAACTTCAATTGTTTAGTGTAAAAAAAAAAATTGAATACTATTTAATCCCCCTAATATAACAAATATTTTCTTACATTTCTTGAGTTTTAATAGGATAGGATATAGATTGTGTTTTTTGCTTAACAAATAAAGTAACAAAAGTGACAACAAACAGATTAATGATACAGCTGTCCCTCAGCAAAACTAGGGACGATTCTAGGACCTCTGAAGTTATCAAAATCAATGGATGCTCAAGTCCCTTATATAAAGCACTATAGTATTTACATACAATCTACACACATCCACCTATGTACTTTTAATCATCTCTAGATTGGTTATTGGAGAAGCCAATGGCACCCCACTCCGGTATTCTTGCCTGGAAAATCCCATGGACGGAGGAGCCTGGTAGGCTGCAGTCTATGGGGTTGCTAAGAGTCAGACACAACCAAGTGACTTCACTTTCACTTTTCACTTTCATGCAGTGGAGAAGGAAATGGCAACCCTCTCCAGTGTTCTTGCCTAGAGAATCCCAGGGACGGGGGAGCCTGGTGGGCTGCCGTCTATGGGGTCTCACAGTGTCAGACACGACTGAAGCGACTTGGCAACAGCAGCAGCAACAAATTGCTTATAATACCTAATATTGTATTATATTGTATAATTATAATTGTATAATACCTAATACAATTATACAATATAATACAATATTGTAAATTATACAATATAATACAATACAATACAAAGTACTTATACAATATAATTACCATGTAAATATTATGCAAATGTTTGCCAGAGTGACAAATTCAAGTTTTGCTTGCTGGAAATTTCTGAAATTTTTTTCAAATATCTCTTGATCCATAGTTGGCTGGCTCTGTGGATGTGGAACCTGCAGATAATGAAGGTCTACAATGCATATCTAAATATCAGTTATGAACACAGCCATAGGCGGTGTAAAATCCAGCTGTACCAGTCAGGGGAGGTTCACTGTTATAATAATCAGCTTCAGCCTGCCAATGCTTGATACAAAAAGTCTATTTTCACTCATGAACTACTTCAATAGAGGTGTTCCTGGTCAGGCAGGCATCTAGTATGATTCCCTTTCGAGCAATTACTCAGGACTCAGGCTCCTTGGAATTTGTGTCTCCACCACCACGTAGGGCATTAAAATCCTCTGATTTCCAGCTTCCCAGATGGCAAGAAACTGAGGGAGGGGAGAATTGTGGAGGAGGTGAGTTACCAGACCCATGCCTGAGGGCCACACTGAGAAGTGTAGTCTGGCTTTAACACCTGGAGAAAGAGGAAACAGATGCAGCTAAACACACAGCCTTGGTGGCTCAGTCGGTGAAGAATCTGCCTGCAACGCAGGAGACTGCCTGCAACGCAGGATACCGGGATTCCACTCCTGGGTCAGGGAGATACTCCAGAGCAAGAAGTGGCAGCCCACTACAGTATGCTTCCTTGAGAAATCCCATGGACAGAGGAGCCCAGTGGGCTACAGTCCATGGGGTAGCAAGAATCGGACATGACTGAGTGACTGACACAAATATATAGCAGTCACTGCCAATCCAGTCACAATAAACAACAGCTGATTTTTGGGGAGGGCGGGGGTCTAATTTTGACTTTATTTTACACTTTTAAAAGAGGAAAAAGGAGTGAAAAGTCGTAACGTCTTCAACTTTGGGGTTCAGCACATACAACAGACTCCTTGGACAACGGTTCATCCAGATGGTTGAAAATTTTGATGCAGAGGGAAGACTAGGGGAGCCCACCCCATCCCTCCCGACCCCCACATAGAGAAGTCTACAGTTACTCTATCACAGTGCTCTAGCTAGAGCCCAGGTTTCAAACTACAGAGTTCCAACTTAACATCTACAATTTTAAGCTTTAGCATTTCATTAAGAAATAAGCTCAGAGAGCGCACCTCAGAAGTAAAATTAAGCTGTCGCTCTCAGCTACACCCCACTCCAGGCTCAGGCAGACACATAGGGCGGCAGTGCTATGGGGGTAACAGCACTGTAGTGTCACTGTTGATAACATAAACCAGGACATCAGAGGAGTTCCTGCCATTGATGCATCAGTAGCAGTTCCAAACACAGCTAATCAAATAATCCTTAAAAGTCAAGATAATGCTGATAAACAGAATAATAATGAGGACCAAACAGATAGGATTCATTGACATGATATCATCTTTGTGAGGAAAATTAAGAGGCAGTTGAGAAGGGAAAGGCAAAAGAGAAAAGGAAAGATATACTCATTTGAATGCAGAGTTCCAAAGAATAGCAAGGAGAGATAAGAAAACCTTCCTCAGCGATCAGTGCAAAGAAATAGAGGAAAACAACAGAATGGGAAAGACTAGAGATCTCTTCAAGAAAATTAAAGATACCAAGGGAACATTTCATGCAAAGATGGGCTTGAAATGGTATGGACCTAATAGAAGCAGAAGACTTCTAATATTAAGAAGACGTGGCAAGAATACACAGAAGAACTGTGTGAAAAAGATCTTCATAACCACAATGATGTGATCACCAACCTAGAGACAGACATCCTGGAATGTAAAGTCAAGTGGGCTTTAGGAAGCATCACTATGAACAAAGCTGGTGGAGGTGATGGAATTCCAGTTGAGTTATTTCAAATCGTGAAAGATGATGCTGTGAAAGTCCTGCACTCAATATGCCAGCAAATTTGGAAAACTCAGCAGTGGCAACAGGACTGGAAAAGGTCAGTTTTCATTCCAATCCCAAAGAAAGGCAATGTCAAAGAATGCTCAAACTACTGCACAATTGCACTCATCTCACACGCTAGTAAAGTAATGCTCAAAATTCTCCAAGCCAGGCATCAACAATACATGAATCATAAACTTTCAGATGTTCAAGCTGGATTTAGAAAAGGCAGAGGAACCAGAGAGCAAATTGCCAACATCCATTGGATCATCAAAAAAGCAAAAGAGTTCTGGAAAAATATCTACTTCTGCTTTATTGACTATGCCAAAGCCTTTGACTGTGTGGATCACAATAAACTATGGAAAATTCTGAAAGAGATGGGAATACCAGACCACCTGACCTGCCTCTTGAGAAATCTGTATGCAGGTCAGGAAGCAACAGTTAAAACTGGACATGGAAAAACAGACTGGTTCCAAATAGGCAAAGGAGTACGTCAAGGCTGTATATTGTCACCCTGCTTATTTAACTTATATGCAGAGTACATCATGAGAAACGCTGGGCTGGATGAAGCACAAGCTAGAATCAAGATTGCTAGGAGAAATATCAGTAACTTCAGATATGCAGATGACACCATCCTTATGGCAGAAATCAAAGAACTAAGGAATCTCTTGATGAAAGTAAAAGAGGAGAGTGAAAAATTTGGCTTAAAGCTCAACATTCAGAAAACTAAGATCATGGCGTCTGGTCCCATCACTTCATGGCAAACAGATGGAGAAACAGTGTCAGACTTTATTTTAGGGGGCTCCAAAATCACTGCAGATGGTGAGTGCAGCCAAGAAATTAAAAGACATTTACTCCTTCGAGGAAAAGTTATGACCAACCTAGATAGCATATTCAAAAGCAGAGACATTACTTTGCCAACAAAGGTCCATCTAGTCAAACTATGGTTTTTCCAGTGGTCATGTATGGATGTGAGAACTGAACTATAAAGAAAGCTGAGTCCCAAAGAATTGATGCTTTTGAACTGTGGTGTTGGAGAAGACTCTTGAGAGTCCCTTGGACTGCAAGGAGATCCAACCAGTCCATCCTAAAGGAAATCAGTCCTGAATATTCATTGGAAGGACTGATGCTAAAGCTGAAACTCCAATACTTTGGCCACCTGATGCAAAGAACTGACTCACTGGAAAAGACCCTGTCACTGGGAAAGATTGAAGGCAGGAGGAGAAGGGGATGACAGAAGATGAGATGGTTGGATGGCATCACCGACTTGAGGGACATGAGTTTGAGTAAACTCCAGGAGCTGGTGATGGACAGGGAGGCCTGGCGTGCTGCAGTCCATGGGGCCACAAAGAGTCGGACACAACTGAGGGACTGAACTGATCTGTCATGTGTATTCCTGGATGGAATTTGGATAAACAAGTACAGTGACTGCAACCAAGGTGTTCAGGGCAAAACCAAAGATCTGGTAACAGAAGAATGGGATGGTCCTGGCCACATGTTGCTTGTATGCTCCATACACAGCCATTGCCCAGTTAAGGACCATGAGAACAGAAATTGTGATGGCAGTGCACATGTTGGCATCATCCATGAACTCAAAGCCACCTCCGAGTTCAGAACTTGAAAAGTGATACTGATCTGGATCAGCCAGGGCGCTCAACAGAACCAGCAGTACCACAGCATTGGAGATCAGGTACCGGGTGCCCAGCAGGACGGTGCCAGCCAGGACATGGCAGCACAGGCAGCAGCTGGTGGAGCAGAATGGCATCCGGGGGCCACCAGCTTCCTCACTCAGGCTGCCTGCGAGGTGGTGTGCTGGGCTACTGCTGGCTCCTCGGCCACTCCGGCTCCCTCTCCCCACCCTGCTCACCACCCACGAGAGCTCCTAGCTGCTGTCTCTGACAGACCACAACAGCTGATTTTTGAAGTGTTGCCATATATTCCCACTCTTGTAGGAGAACAGCCCTGGAAATGCAAATAATGACAATTATTTGGGACACCAGAATGTCTGTTCTATTATTTGTACCTGAAATTAAAAACAATACCAAATTAAAGTCAACTCTTTCAAAACGGAGTCCCAAATCCATGACCATGACTGCTGGTGTCTAATAGTGCATTTAGCTGAGGTAAACAGAGGTAACCAAGGGTACCGTCTGAGAAGTGAGCTTCCCTTTGCAAGGAAACCCAAGGCGGGCACACTTTTAAGATGATCTTCTAGATTGCTATTCCATGGAAGATATCATTCCCATGATTAGGTTACTTTATATGGCATACAAAAAGGATTCTGTGGCTGTGATTAAAGTCTCTAATCAGTTGACTTTGTTACTTAAAAGGGAGATGCTCTTGAATGGGCCTAAACTACTCAAATGAAAACATTTGGAAAAAAAAGTCTAGAGTCAGAGACAGAAGTTGGAGAGACCCAATACAGCAGCAGACACCCTCTGTTGGCCACAAAGAAGCAAATTGCCATGTTGTTTTGAAGAACTCAGAGCCCTTTATAGATGTAGATAATTCCGATACCATTTACAAAATTTAAAAAAGTAGCTTTCCAATTTAACTATTTTATATAGTGAACGGATCAGCTAGCAATTTTATGCTGCATAGGGTGATCCCACATTATCTGTATATTTGGGAATGTGCCCTTACTAGCATACTGCTCATACTGTGACTTCTCTGATGGTTTTGACGTCAGCCCAGCTACATAGCAAAGAAAATTCCACAATTAGGCTTTTGTAGTTTGCCAGCATAAATATGTAAATGCCAGCATTCCTTCTACAAAGTATTTTCCAGCATGCAGAAGCCATTAACATTGAGCCTTTTGAAATACCAAAGCCATAATGATCTTTTAAATGCACAAATGTGATGATGCCAAATGACATGCTTAAAATAAGCATGACTGTTTAAAATAAAATTACCAGTGAGATACCATTGTCTACAGGGTGAGCCCAATCAGTGCCCTGACAATCCAGCTCCTGCTTCTCTGTCTACATTCATCTCCAATTTCTCTCCATATGCAATCCCAATCTTGTTCTGAATATAAGTTGTTACTCCTTTCCTGCATCCCACAGGCATCCTGACTTTTTCTTTTATCTTTGGGCTAACATTTATTTATGCTTGAAGGTTTTATTTCAACTGACCTCTCCTATTGCATTCATTGTTCACTCCTACTATTTGGCTCTTGGGACTTTCCTGTTGGCTCAACAGTAAAGAATCTGCCTGCCAATGCAGGAGACATGAGTTTTATCACTGGTCAGGAAGATCCCTTGGAGAAGGAAACGGCCATCCCACTCCAGTATTCTTGCCTGGGAAATCCCAAAAGAGTCTGACACGATTTAGTGACTAAACCATCACCACCACTACAAAAGTATAGTTAGTGAGTGCTCTGAGCAGTCTGCTGCTACTGCTGTTGCTAAGTCGCTTCAGTCGTGCCCAGCTCTGTGTGACCCCATAGATGGCAGCCCACCAGGCTCCCCCGTCCCTGGGATTCTCCAGGCAAGAACACTGGAATGGGTTGCCATTTCCTTCTCCAATGCATGAAAGTGAAAAGTGAAGTCGCTCAGTCGGGCAGTCTGCTAGCATATTATAAATACACACGCCTAATCAGAGCTTCCTGGGTAGTTCAGCTGGTAAAGAATCTGCCTGCAATACAGCAGACCCTGGTTTGATATCTGGGTCAGGAAGTTCCCCTGGAGAAAAGAATGGCTACCCACTCCATTATTCTTGCCTGGAGAACTCCATGGACAGAGGAACCTGGCAGGCTACAGTCCATGGGGTCACCAAGAGTTGGGCATGACTGAGAGACTTTCACACACTCCATCAGTTCCTGATTTCAGAATGCTAGAATTCAGAAAAAGAAGGTTACTTGATTACAGCTTTTTAAATTTTTGCATTTTACTTATTTTATTATTATTAGTTATTGAAGGCTTCCCTGGTGGTTTAGAAGGTAAAGAATCTGCCTGCAATGCAAGAGACCTGATTTTGATCCCTGAGTTGGGATTTTAGAATGTTAGAATTCAGAAAAAGAAGACCACTTGACTACAGCATTGCTTTTTTTGTTGTTTTAATTTTACATATTCTATTACTATTATTAGTTTATTTACTTTGGCTGAGCTGAGTCTTTGTTATAGTGGGATGAGGGCTTTTGATTCTGGCTCACGGGCTTTCTCTAGTTGCAGCTCAGGCTTGGTTGCCCCTCAGCATGTGTGATCTTAATTCCCCAATCAGGGATCAAACCTACATCCCCTGCACTGGAGGGCAGATTCTTAACCACTGGACCACCAGGGAAGTCCCTACGGTTTTGCTTTATTCCTTATTTTCTGTATGTTACATAGTCCACAGGGCTAATGGCACGAGAACCACAGCAAGACTGCCTGCGTTAAGACTCCATCTCTTATGTTTATCACCCCAACTCCCTCTCCCTTCACTTTCCATGGCTGTCTAATGAGCATAACAGCACCCATCTCATTAAGCTATGAGGGTTAAATGAGTTTTGTTTGCTCCAAAGAAGATGTAAGGATATAAGATGGAGTGTGTGTGTGTGTGTGCATATTACTCTTCAATGAGCTTGCGTGCTCTCTGGGGGCAGCAGCCATGCCCTGTATCTCTCTGTATATTTCTGTAATGGCCAGCACAGTGCCATATATGTGAGCATTTACTGAATACACATACCATGCCAATACGTCTCCATCTATTCCCATGATGTTGAGCCTTGTGCTTGGCTCAAGGACACTTGTGTGTTTGTTGGTTGGACTGTAACTGCTGCTGGCAGTCATGCCCTCAACCCAGGAGCGAGAGTCATTGACCCACACAACAGGGTTTCAACAATCTGAGTCACCATCCTGCCTGCAGATTGGGTGAGCAGTAATGATTGGTTGTGCCAAGACAGGAAAGAGTGGGCTCATAAGAGCAATTCAAAATGACTCACTATTCTCAGGACTTCCTTGTTGGTAAGACTCTGGGCTCCCAATGCAAGGGATTCAGGTTCAATCCCTGGTCAAGGAACTGGATCCCACATACCACAACTAAGAGTTCTTACACCACAACTAAGCAATAATAAAGTAAAATAAAATAATTCATTATTTCCAATGACAAAAAGCTAGAATTACAATGATGTACATTGCTTATAAAGAAAACCATGACTAGCCTCCATTTGAAAATGTTTCTTACATTTAAAAATATGTGAAGATCGATGAGCCTGAATGAATACAAATAATGGACTTAACAGTTACTGCTGCCAGAAAAGAGAAAGCTGCCCATTCTACCCTTTCTCAGAGGATATCGCATGGCAGCTTAATGATGAACTAAAGCCTCATAGAAACCTTATTAAAGGATTTAGGTGCGGAGGATGGTTGTTTCAAGTCTTGGCAGAATGCATACTTGTTCTTCATGACTTTCGTTCTTTAATTTCCAAGAGCATGTTATTTACACTATCTATTGGGTCCACAAGAACTGCTTTGTCCTGTATGGTCTCCTCCATGGCCCCACCAGTGGAAAAGCATATCTTGGACAAGGAAAGAGTCTATGCTCTGCAAGTGTGGTGCTATCACTTGGGAAGGGAAGACCAGTCAGGCTGAGCCAAAACAAAACTGCATTGGGGACCTTCCTGGTGGTCCAGTGGCTTAAGACTCTGAGATATCAATGCAGGGGGCTCAAGTTCCTTTCTTGGTCTGGGAACTAGATTCTACATGTTGCAACTGAAAGATCTGCATGCCTTAGCTGAGACCCAGAGCAGCCAAATAAATACATATTTAAAAAAAAAAAAAATCTCTGCATTGATGCTCACACATTTAGACACTAATATAAATAAACTCTATAACTTTATGGTCCCTTCCATATATGCACAGCAGCCCTTCCATTCCTGGATTATCCTGTGGGCTTTTATTTTCTACTGAAAGAAAAAAATAGTAACTTCAGTCCCCTCACCATTTCCATCTAGATGGGTTTTAGGGTGATGAGCTTTTGCTCCTCCAATAATTTTGTGGCAGTTCATGGGGAGAATAAGTAAAAACAGGAAACAAAGGCAAAGAAGGATATAAAAATAAATGACCTGCTTTTTCCTCTGTCCCTTTTCTCCATGGCATCTGGAAACTTCTTTATAGGTTCTTTTATGGCTGCTTCTGGATTTTCAAAGCTGTCTAGGCTGAGACAAGGAGAAGGGCAGAAAGAAGCCGCGCTGCAAATCACAGCAGTGTCCTGGGGAGGGAGTGCCCTGCGGTGGCCCATTGATCTTCATTGCTGTATTAGACAAATGGACTTCTCGACCTCAGACAAAACTTAGCTCAACAAAGCTTTATTTGGGAGGATGCTTTATATATAGTTCTTTATCCTTTTTAAATCTTACCTGCAGCTCCTGAGTATCTATGCCAAGATGAAAAGACTTTGGAAGCATAGAGAAAGGGCATCTTGGCTCCACATGTTAAAGATTCAGGAAAAAATTCTAGGAACATGAAACACATTTGCATACCAGCTGAACAGCACTTGGTAGCTAAACTGGTTGAGTTTCTACATACTTTTTAAAATGCAGCATTACTAATCTGTCTTATCAAATGCTCAGCATGAGAAATTTAAACCAAATTCCTTCATTGCACAAAGTAGTCTCTCTTACAGATCAATTGAGCTTGGGGAAATACAGAATTCTTAGCTTTGAATACACGAATACTGTATGGTTAGCAAAAACAAGGACTGTAAGCAAAGAAGTCATAATGCTGATAACCCAAATGAGAGGCAGAGAGCAAAGGTGTTCTGGGAATAATCTTATAATGCAACCCATTTTGATAAGTGAGTTGATTCATTTGTCTCTAAATGTGGTTGGATTGCTCGATTTCCTCCCCACACCCCATACTGTCACTCTATTGGAAATAACCATGTGGGAAGACCTTCGCTGTCTTAAAAGTCAAAGATGGCAGATCCCTAGGACTTGAAGCTGACCGTAGGGTGGGGTGAGCTTCTAGAAACCATCTGTTAGCTTTTGTAACAGGATCTGTCTTTAGGTTACTAAGATCTTCAGTGGGGGGTAGTCAAATGAGCACAGTCAGTGAACTTTTATCGTTTGATTATTTTTAGGTAACTTTTTCTGATTAGAAAAGTACTGTGGCTTCATTGTAGAACAATTAGACAGTAAAGATGAGAATAAAGAGATGGGTTTTTTCATAATCCCATTTTCAAAAATAAATTCAACTTTCTCACATGCATGATATCCATTTGAATCTGTTTTTAAATGTAAATAAGGTAAAGTAGCAAGTGCTTCAAGGTTTAAGTCTAATGTCAGCTAATAAGGAGGAAAAACTTGTAAACTATCCCTGTATGTTCTCAGCTGCTCAGTCAAGCCTGACTCTTTGCAACCCCATGGACTGTAGCCTGCCAGGCTTCTCTGTCCATGAGATTTCCCAGGCAAGAATACTGGAGTGGGTTGCCATTTCCATCTCCAGAGGATCTTCACAAACCAGGGATCGAATCTGCATCTCCTGCATTGACAGGCGGATTCTTTACCACTGAGCCACCAGAGAAGCCCTAACTATCCCTGTATTATCCTCAAATTTCTTACAAGGTAGGGTCGCAAAGAGTCGGACATGACTGAGCGACTGATCTGATCTGATCTGAGGGTATACATAGTTTTATGTTCACAACCATGTAAAGTACTTGCTATGCACACCAAAGTTTGAGAACTACTTAGCTAGACTAAAAGAAAAAGAAAAAGCAATGCCTTAAAATAGCCTAGGAAGGAGGGTGGAGAATTCTAAAGTTGTTCTGTTGCTGGCCGTTATCCACTCTGTTGCATTTTAATATTAAGCAACTGTGACCTTGATACATATTAATAGGCTGGTTTATTGTGTGGGTTAAAGATGATAAAGAAGCCGCACCTTGCTGGATATTAAATTCTAACCTTGGTGCCAAAGATGCACATATGATGCCTGCTCCCTCACTTCCTCTCACTCTCCGGATATGGAAAAAAAAAAAAAAAAACTCAGATCACACATGTTGTTTTGAGTCCAGTTCTTCCATCTAGCTAGCTATTTTAAGCTTTTTCCCAAGACAATCAAGTGCTATTCTAAAACACATTCTATTTATGGTTATTGTTCCAAGTTTGTTTTAATATGATTATATTTCAGTTCCTGGTTATGGAGAGATGTAACTCATGTATTGGGTTGGCCAAAAAGTTCATTCAGGTTTTTCCATAAGATATTATGGAAAATAATATCCAGTATGTGAATAATATATCCATATAGAATATCCAATATGTAAACAACAATCCAATATGTGAACTTTACAAGTAATTTGCACCACAGATGTTTAGTGTGGGTCTTTGAACCTGAGAATCCAAAGGGACTGCAAGTTGCTCTGGGAGGAACTGAAGAAGTGAGGCTGAAGGGCTTCTGTGCTGGAGGAACGATCTCTCAGAAGCAAAGGAGGAGACATCTCAACCTCAGCAATAGGACAAATGCTTCTCCTGTTGATTTCTTATCACCTCATCTTCTAGTTATTTATCCCTTATGTTATTTCTCCCTGAAAGCTCTTTTGCAGCTTTTAGTTGTATGTGTGCATGCTGAGGCACTTCAGTCATGTCCAACTCTGTATAGCCCCATGGACTATCGCCTGCCAGGCTCCTCTGTGCATGGGGTTCTGCAGGCCAGAATACTGGAATGGGTTGCCATGCCCTCCTCCAGGGCATTTTCCCCTCCCAGGGATCAAACCTGAATCTCTTAAGTCTCACGCATTGGCAGGTAGATTCTTTACCACCAGTGCCACCTGGGACAGGGCAACAACTAGACACCAGTAGGCTACCTGAGGCTGGACTAGGTGGGGAAAATCTGAAGGCAGAGAAACAAGACAGTGACGGAAGTTTCAAGACTGGTGTGGAAGACATTAGCAGTGGAGTTGAAGAAGGGACTGTAGGAAAGTAGCAAATTTGACGACCGTAGAGAAGAATAACTAGATTATTATAACTAGGGGTTTAACTAGAGGTCAACATAACCAGACATCGGCCATGAGATCCAATTGTGATTGTCCACCCCTCAGATCCATAGCCTGTGGAGGCCCGAAGCTCTCACCATCATTTCCACTCGCCCTGGAGGTCAGCTCTAGGCCCTCTGACTTTCCTACAATCTCTTCTGCTCACATCAAATCATTTTCCAAGATGAAACTCATCACCTTCTTTCATTTCCTAAACTAGCTTGCACATAGCCAACATTTATGAGTATGGTAGCTGCCACAGATCATGTAGGCTGGCCAGCCCAGGACCAGGCCTTCTCCCTGGCTCCCTCTGTTAACAAGGCCGTGTGTGCTCAGTCGTGTCCGACTCTTTGCTCTCCCATGGGCTGTAGCCCTCCAGGCTCCTCTGTCTATGGGAGTCTCCAGGTGAGGATACTGGAGTGTTGCCATTTCCTTCTCCAGAGGATATTCCCAACCCAGAGATCAGACTCGTCTCTTGCGTGTGTGTCTCCTGCAGTGGCAGGTGGATTCTTTACCAGTGTGCCACCTGGGAGGCCCATTAAAGAGGATACAAAAGCTAATTAGAGACCTCCATGGCAGTTCACTGGTTAAGACTCCAAACTTCCAATGCAAGGGGTGTGGGTTCCATTCCTGGTAAGGAAACTAAGATCATATGCCTCAGGACCAAAAATAAAATAATAAAACAATTAATTTGTGTGCTAAACTCAAAGTATGAAATGAATTGCAGTATGATCTTCAATTACCCCCAGATCTGAAAAAAAAAAAGCTTATTTCCTTTCACCTCTTGAGTTCAGGGAGGCCATGTGGTGTAAATAGAAACTTGCTGGGGGATGTTTCTGGTAGTTTATTTTTTTAAAAAAAGAATACACCCATCATTGGTAGTCTTTCTCTTTATTCTCTTCTTGCCTTGAATATGGATTTAATATATGAGTGCATGGCAGCTCCCTGAGACTGTACGTAATGTGGCAAGGATGAGCATAAGAGCCAGCAGAATAAGGATGGCAAAGTGGAAATATGAAAAGTACCTAGGGAGGCTTCTCTGATGGCTCAGTGACAAAGAACCCACCTTCCAAAGCAGGAGGCAGGGTTCAATCCCTGATGTGGGAAGATTCCACTTGCCTCAGAGCAACTAAGCCTGTGCGCCACAGCTACTGAGGCTGTGCTCTAGGGCCTGGGAGCAGTAACTACTGAGCCCACACACTCTAGAGCCCCGCTCCGCAACAAGAGAAGCCACCGCAGTGAAATGACTGTGCCCTGAAACTGGAAAAAAGCCCGTACAGCAATGATGACCCAGCACAGCCAAAAATAAATTAGAATTTTAAAACATTAAAAAAAATATAGCTGGGCAGAAAGATTTTTTTTAAGTACCTAAGTCTTTGATGGCGTCATTGATTAGCTGAATCCTTGCCAACAACTACAAATCTCTGATTTTAGATAAATTCCCATTTATTTTGGCCACCATGTTTCTGGTATCCTATAACTTGCAGCCTACTATGCCCCAAACTGATAAAGTAGATTTTGCTGTGATGTTCTGGAGGTCGCAGAGTGCATGAAGATTACACAATCTTTTGACATCTTGCTTATTTCTCATCCTTTCTCTTCTCTTTTCCTCTTTCATTTCACACCCTAAAAGGCAAAGCAGAATTATCCCTTTGTTTCCCACAAAGCATCTGTAGCCATAATGACCTTTTTCACAGAAGAGTAACTTAGACATCTCTTCCTCCATTCCAGTTCAGTTCAGTTCAGTTCAGTTCAGTAGCTCAGTCGTGTCCGACTCTTTGCAACCCCATGAATCGCAGCACGCCAGGCCTCCTTGTCCATCACCAACTCCCGGAGGTCACTGAGACTCACATCCATCGAATCAGTGATGCCATCCAGCCATCTCATCCTCTGTCGTCCCCTTCTCCTCCTGCCCCCAATCCCTCCCAGCATCAGAGTCTTTTCCAATGAGTCAACTCTTCCCATGAGGTGGCCAAAGTACCGGAGTTTCAGCTTTAGCATCATTCCTTCCAATGAACACCCGGAACTGATCTCCTTTAGAATGGACTGGTTGGATCTCCTTGCAGTCCAAGGGACTCTCAAGAGTCTTCTCCAACACCACAGTTTAAAAGCATCAATTCTTTGCCACTCAGCTTTCTTCAGAGTGCAACTTTCACATCCATACATGACTACTGGAAAAACCATAGCCTTGACTAGACGGATCTTTGTTGGCAAAGTAATGTCTCTGCTTTTGAATATGCTATCTAGGTTGGTCATAACTTTCTTTTCAAGGAGCAAGTGTCTTTTAATTTCATGGCTGCAATCACCATCTGCAGTGATTTTGGAGCCCCAATTTTTTTTTTTCCCATTTAAGTCAGCTCTCACTCTAAAAGAAATTTTGGTACCAGATGTTCAGATAAAAATATCCTCTACTTTTGTACATAAAAAACAATACATTTCTTAAAAGGATACCAATACTTACAGCCCTAGAGATTGAAAAGAGAATGCTGCCAGTATTGATGAGATAATTCTTCATAGTGACAAGAGTCAATGCCAGTATTGGCTCCGTCTGCCTGGAAAGCACTGCCCAGCAATGCTGAGCAATTTGGCTTGCTCTCTCCAGACTGAGCAGGTCATTTCCGTGGGACTTGGTCAACTGAGCATGCTCCCCATGTCTAGCATGTCCACATTGACATTCTAAACCCTGGGGAAAGGTTATCTGCCTCCACCAGCTTCACCCAAGACTCTGGCTTGAGCTTGATCAGTCATAGAACACTCGCCAGATGAAACTGTGAGCGTCTGCACCAGACTGGGCTCACAGAGTTCCTGCTCTCAGCCAGCAGAGGTCAGCTGCCAAGAATAATCAAGCCTGGGCTTGGAGAGCTCAAGACAGCTGGTAGCTTTTCTAGACATATTATCTTGTGTGTTTTCTACCAGAGGTAATTGAGACTAAGGTGAATAAATCAGAGTGTATTGGGACTTCCCAGTGGCTAAGACTCTGCTCCTAATGCAGGGGGCCATGTTCGATTCCTGGTAGAAGAGCTAGATCCATGAGCCACAACTAATGGTCTTGCATGCCACAATGCAGATAGAGGATCCCAAGTTCTGCTGCTAAGACCTGGCTTAGCCAAATGAATGAAAATCCATCTTTTTTAAAAGTGTACTTTCTCAATGCAAATATTTTAAAATGTCTCTTTTCCCCCTTACTCTATGCTAACTGTACATTCTACTCCCACATATGTGGTCCTTTGTTAAACCTATTCAGGACTCACTTTTTTAAAAAATTCATCCATTTGTCTAAACGAATGGTTCTCAACAGGAGTGGTTTTTGGCCCCCAGGAGACATCTGGCAATGTCCGCTGACATTCTTGGTTGTCACAGCTGGTGGGTGGGGGAGGATGCTTCTGGCACTCTATGGACAGAGGACAGAGATGCAGGTAAGCATTCACCAATGCACAGGACACCCCAAATCATCAAAGCATTATTCCAGTAGTGCTGGAAACCCCAATCAAACTCAAGCACCGGTGAAAAATAAGCAGAGAAAACAAGCACTTTGAGTCTTCTTAGTTGTTGTTGCTGTTTAGTCGCTCAGTCGTGTCCGACTCTTTATCACCCCATGGACTGCAGCGCACCAGGCTTCCTTGTCCTTCACCATCTCCCAGACGTTGGTCAAATTCAGGTCCATTGAGTCAGTGATGCCATCCAATCATCTCATCCTCTGTAGCGCCCATCTTCTCCTGCCTTCAATCTTTCCCAGCATCAGTGTCTTTTCTAATGAGTCAGATTTTCACATCAGATATGCCAATATACTGAAGCTTCAGCTTCAGCATCAGGCCTTCCAATGAGTATTCAGGGTTGATTTCCTTTAGGATTGACTGGCTTGATCTCCTTGAAGTCCAAGAGACTCTCAATAGTCTTCTCCAGCACCACAGTTCAAAAGTCGTCATAGAGACCTATTTAATTCTTAGATGCATGCATATATTTCTAATTTATTTGCTTTGTCATTGGTTGTCAGTGCCTTTGATTATACATATTGTATCCTATTATAATAAATATAGTTTGTAACTCACTGACAGCATCTGGACATCTATTGACAGAATCATTTGCCAATACTGATTTTCTCATTTACCTCCTTCTGTATTACATTTCTGACTTCTGGTCTTGAAGCAAAACAATCCCTTAGCAATGAAAGCACAAAGTCCTAACCACTGAACTAACCCTAACCCTTAACATTCTTTCTAAAATGGAATCATTTATCCAGTTTCTTTTATCCTCCATCACAATCTGAGCATCTTACCTAGGAAAGATTATAGACATGTTCATTGGTGCACACAACTGTCTGGCCCACAAGAGTCAGAAACCCACTATCATGATGCTACAATTAAACTATTTCCTCTGGGTTTACACATTTACTGATTCCAGGCATGACAGAGAATTCGAGTTCAAGGCGGGTAAATAACAAATCTCTGGGAATATTTGCTCCCATCATTTCTTCCACCAACTCTTGTTATTTCAGAATCTACCAATCTCATCTCCTTTTCCTTTTTAGAATATTCTCTGAATTGTCTTCAATCAGCTCTCTCTTTTCAGAACTCTAAATGTATAGTCTCTCTTCCCCTAAAATGGTACTTAATCAAATACACTTTGTGATGCCGCTCACATTTCAGTTTGCCTAGTTATTAAATTAAACATTTATTTTCTCTCCAACTAGAGAAGCTTGTCGGGGAGAGACCATGCCTACTTCTCATTAAAACTTCTCATTAAATCCCTGGAGGATCAAATCTAGGGCCTAAACCAAAAGTCATCCAATAAACAGTGATTTCATGAACAAAATATAGATTATGCATAGGTATGTTTGAGGCTACAAGAACATACTGTTTTATACCCTCAGTCTTTTAATTTGGTCATCACAAATGGAAGGAAAAACATCTTGTCTCCCTGAGAAAATCTTTCTTATAATAAAAATAATAGGGAAGCTTGGCCAAAGTTCACATGACTAAGTCATGACCCAAGAGAAACTTGATCTGAGCCCTTTGGTGACATGCTCAATGTAGGAAATGTGAATGAGCTTAATGATTACTGATGGCTGTTAAAAATTAAGGCTTTAAAAACTATGTGAATACTAAAGCTGCACATACCTGGAGGTAATTGGTGATACCTTTCTGAACAAATTTCTGTTTCTAATATTTTCCTTCTAACAGACTTCAGAGCAAATAAAGCAATGAAGCCAACCAAAAAAAGAACAGGAAACAGATTTTCCACATATCCATTGTCTACTTTCCTTTTACACACATCCTTGATCCTCAGACTAAAGACTTGCCCCAAAGTAAATTGAGTTAAAATACATGGAAACCTCATTTCTATGAAGTTTCATAGTAAAGTGAATATGTCTAGGATTCTATACACAAAATAATATGTCTAGTATTATTAATAGTTTCTGTAACTTTCTTTAAAAGTTTCTCTTTTATCAGTAAATGCATATCCTATTTTGGCTTCCCCGGTGGCTCAGTGGTAAAGAATATGCCTGCAATGCAGGAGACTTGGGTTTGATCCCTGGATCAGGAAGTTCTCCCTGGAGAAGGAAATGACAATCCACTCCAGTATTCTTGCTGAGAAACCCCATAGGCAGAGGATCCTGGTGGACTACAGTCTATGGTGTTGCATGCAACTGAGCAATTAA
This sequence comes from Tragelaphus eurycerus, assembly GCA_935064755.1. Taxonomy (NCBI): domain Eukaryota; kingdom Metazoa; phylum Chordata; class Mammalia; order Artiodactyla; family Bovidae; genus Tragelaphus; species Tragelaphus eurycerus. The sequence continues at coordinate 29,881,617 of CAKXYN010000004.1, read as the reverse complement.
GCACTCACTCATGAATCTCCTATTTACAGCAGCCCTGGAATAGTGCTGATTTATTACACACTATTTGCCTCAACATTATTTTTCTGAGCCAAAAAAGAAAAAAAAAAGTCATATGGACTTCCCTTGTGGTCCAGTGGTTAAGAATCTATTTGCCAAAGCAGGTGACATGGGTTGGATCTTTGGTCCGGGAAGATTACACATGCTGAGAGGCAACGAAGCCCATGTGCTGAAACTACAGAAGCCCTTTTACCCTAGAGCCTGTGCTCTGCAACAAAAGAGGCCACTGCATTGAAAAACCCATACACTGCAACTAGGGAAAGCCTGCGTGCAGCAACAAAGACCCAGCAGGGCCAAAAACAAATAATTAAGTAAATTAAAAATGGAAAGAAAAAAAGCATGATATGGAGCATTACTTTGTGAAGGAAAATATAACAGACTCTACAGTCCACCGCTACAGCAACCAGTGAGAGCCACTCTCCTGAACTGAGTTGAGATGTACTGAAATAAGCACCCCTCCTCTGATGCGTCATCTCTGTTGCCATTACTGGTTATCAGTGTTTAACCACTGGCTGACAAAATGAGTGATTGACAGTGCTGGACCTGCAGTAAAAGGAAGAATATTGACCTAAATGTTGAAATGCAGATTTTAGTGAGACAAGAGCTAGCAAGGAAAAGGTCAAGGAAATCTAGGCTGCAGAGTCACAAGCCACTGGGCATTGATGAAAGAAGCCTTTTGACTTTGTGAAGGGCTTCAGAAACAGCACTGCAGCCTTGAAGGCTGACCTATGCTGGAAGACACACTGGCCACAGGCCAGAAGTGACCTCAGAGGAGAAGAGCAATTGCCCATGCACAACAAGGACTGAGATGCTCAGGAAGCAATGATCACCACGGTTCAGTTAGAGCTTTCATTTCCCGGAGAGAGTCTTTCAATCCACAGGGCAAATTAAGAATATGGGAACATTGCGCTTACGTTGAGTCGCTCAGTCTTGTCAGACTCTTTGTGACCCTATGGATTGTAGGTCTCCAGCCTCTTCTGTTCATGGGATTTTCCAGGCAAGAGTACTGGGGCAGGTTGCCATTTCCTCCTCCAGGAGATCTTCCTAAGCCAGGGATCGAACTCACATCTCCAGTGTCTCCTGCATTGGTAGGCAGATTCTTTTCCACTGAGCCACCTGGGAAGCTCATAGGAACCTTACTTAAACATTTAAATTTCTTCAAATTTAAATGCAAGCATCTTTGTTTCCCATGTTCATCTGTTCCTCTAATAATCATTGTGTCCTTTCTGAAGTATGGAGGTTAAGAAAGCAACAAGACAAAGAATCTACTACTGGTAAGAAGCTCGCAGTTCTTGTACCTGTAGGGACAGGGTACTGGATTTTCTTCTCCACCCTCTGGATCCACAGTTCACCTTTCTTGACCCCTGGAGGCTGACTTTTATGCACAGATGGGGAGCAGCCATCTGCCGCTCCACCTCATGGTGGAGCCAGATGCCAGTAGCCACTCCCTTCCAATGCTCCCTCAGGCCCAGTGCTGGGAGTGGCTCCTACTCTGGTAGCTTGGGAGTGCTTCACCAGCCACTCTTGGTTCTTCCTTCACTGAGCTTTGTTTCATTTGTTTGCTGTATGCTGATGCAGACAGGCAAGCCGGGCAACACGTGAAAGCCGGAGAGGCAAATGTGCAATGAAGGCTCACAGGAGTCATCAGTCCTACCCGGGGAGGTCTGGGGAGGCTGTGCTTTATAAAGTCCTGCTCCTATTCACCTTTTCAAGTGCACATTAAAGTTTCCCTAGGAAGACAGACTCAGTCACGTTATTTTCCAGCAACTACAGTGGAAAAGCCTAATGATAACACTGGGAAGAGAGTTCCGTGGCCATGTGACTAACTCTATAATGAAGTTCCATTTACCTAAAAAACAGCACTGTATTTCATTTATTCTGATGCATCTTAAGGTTATATGAGATACACACAGAGCAAGGGAAGCTATTTTTAAGATCTACTCTCTAGTTGAACAATAACAAAAATAAAGTAATTATTCTCACTAATTACATGTAATATAGTATAATAGTAATTATATATGAAATCACACATACAGATATCATGTATAGTAATGCTTACCATATAATCATGGAAATAGTACTGTTTTACAGCAGAGGAAACTGAGGATTAGAAAGAGTTAATGACTCATTCAAAGTCAGACAGCTAGTTAGTGGCAGAATGAGGGTTCCAAGTGCATGTACCTCCATTCAAAGGCCTTATGCTCCTCAATAAAAATTTTTCTTAGGTTATATATTAGTTAAGGTAACATTCAGTGCTATAACAGGCCAATTCCCAAATCTCAGTGAATATCCACACTGGAAGTTTTTCTCCTACTCATCTCAAGTCCAATTGGTTTATATGAGAAGGGTCTGCTCTATAGACAGTCAAGGATGAAGGCAGATGGAAGGCCTGACATTTTCAAAATCTACTTCTAGAGTTTCCCTGAGTGGTGAAGCCCAGTCAGCAGAAGGGGAAGCGAGGGAGAAGGAAGAGTTTTACGGATTGGGCCAGGAAGTCCCAGACATATATTCTACCTGTATATGTTCCATTTCCCTGCTGGCAAATCCATTGCATGGTTGGGAAATGGAATCTTGCTGAATGTATGAAAGGAAAGAGAAAGAATTTGATGGATGGCTAGGCACATTTGGGGCTTCCCTGGTAGCTCAGACAGTAAAGAATCTGCCTGCAATCCAGGAGACCTGGGTTCCATCCCTGGGTCGGGAAGATCCCCTGGAGAAGGAAATGGCAACCCACTCCAGTATTCTGGCTTGGGAAATCCCATGGACAGAGGAGCCTGGTGAGCTATAGTCCATGGGGTCACAAAGAGTCAGATACAACTGAGTGACAAACACTTAGGCACACTTTGCTTCAGATCATAACTACACACCTGCATAGAAGTGTTCTCAGGTAACAGGAAGCTCTGAGTCTGATGACTTTAAAATTCAGCTGAAGATCAAGTGAATTCCAAACATTTAGTTCTCACCATAAATGTTGCATCAAGTCAGGATCCTATCAGGAGAACAAAAACACTTTAGGTCTTTCAAACAGTGAAAATTTAATACAATGAATTTATAAAAGGACTTGAGAGGCCAAACAGGGGGTAGTGAGACTGCCCAGAATTTAGGTATGGAAGTCAGTATCACCCCCAAGACAAGGATGTCAGTAGGAAGAGACAATGTCAGAGCACTGAAGCTAGGATTTTCCAATGCAAGATGCCCAAAATGAGTGAAAGTCACTCAGTCATGTCCAGCTCTGTACAGTCCATGGAATTCTCCAGGCCAGAATACTGGAGTGGGTAGCCTTTCCCTTCTCCAGGGAATCTTCCCAACCCAGGGATTGAACCCAGGTCTCCCCCATTGCAGGCAGATTCTTTACCAGCTGAGCTACCAGGGAGGCCAAGATGTCCAAAGGAGAGGGACTAATGGGCAGGAGGGAGGTATGCAACTGCATAGTCCCCTTGGAGACTCCACCAGGGACAGAGAGAGACTAAGAGACAGAGAGACATGGAGGAAGGTAAGGAGGGAGAAAAAGAAGGGAGAAGAAAGAAGGGATGCCCAGACACAGAGGAAAAGTGCTCTGGCTTCTCTCCTCCTTGTCTCAAACCTTTTCTTGCCTCCCTTTTAGCTGACTGGTCAAGAAACCAGTCAACAGGGGAGCCTGAGAAATGTAGACCCCTATGAGATAGAGCAGATCAGAAGACAGCAGAGAGTGAATCTAACAGCAAATAGGCAAACGATCAGCAATAATTTCTCACTCTAGCTTGCTTAGTGGCTCAGATAGTAAAGAATCTGCCTGCAATGCAGGAGACCTGTGTTTGATTCCTGGGTGGGGAAGATCTCCTGGAGAAGGGAATGGCAACCCACTTCAGTATTCTTGTCTGGAGAATTCCATGGACCTCTCCTGGTGGGCTACAGTCCATGGCATTGCAAAGAGTCAGACATGACTGAGCAACTACAGGGCTTCCTAGGTGGTGCTAGTGGTAAAGAATTCACCTGCCAATGCAGGAGACATGAGAGGTGAGGGTTCAATCCCTGGGTCGGAAGATCCCCTGGAGGAGGGCTTGGCAACTCACTCCAGTATTCTTACCTGGAGAATCCCATGGACAGAGGAGCCTGGCTAGCTACAGTTTTTGCATAGGGTTTCAAAGAGCTGGACACAACTGAAGCAGCTTGGCACAGCACACACGGTCCAATTTACTCTTTAAATCTAATAGCAGGGACTCCTGTGTGGTCCAGTAGTTAAGACTCTGCACTCCCAATACAAGGGCCCGGTGTTTGATCTCCAGTCAGGGAACTAGATCCTGAATGCTGCAACTAAAGATCCGGCACAGTCAAATAAATTTTTTTGAAAAAGTGAATAGATGTACTAAAATTGTTAAGCTTTATCTATATACATGAGGCAATATGAAGAACCTGTTAAAGCAAACTGCCAATACGTGTGACTTTTCTTAGTCCTAATGTCTCTGTTGTATCATACCTCAAAGTCACACAGCAAGTCATATTTAGTTATTATCAGGACAAATATTAAGTATAACTTTCATCTTTTTCATGAATCAGAAGTATTATACTGAAGGAAAGAACCCATTCAACATTTATGCATTTATTTATCAAGTGCCAGGTTCTCTGCTGTGAGTTGGAGTAGGTCTAAGACCTCTTTCCCACTCCTGTCATTCCAAATGTTCTCCTGGTTGTCTCTGATGCATAACCACTACTGTGTCCTGCCTAGAAATCTCTTGTGCTCTACTTTTGAAATCTTAAACTCTAACGTTCTACTCTCTGACATTCTCCTATGTATCCAGCATTCTCATTCTTGACATTTAAAGATGCGTCAAAACTTTCAGTCCCATTATCCCTCTCTTTTCCCCCAAGTTTTCAATTATGATCACTTCCCACAACTTCCATAATCCCAGAACCCAAAGTCCAACACTCAACCACTCTCTCTTACTACAGTGAATAGTAGGGTTTGTTGCTGTTTGTTTTCCCCTCAATGTCTAAACCTCCTTCCTAACTGGAAGGAATCTCTAAGGTGAGAGTCTGATGGGAGGGACAGACTCATTCCCAGTATGGAAGCTGGGAAAGGAGCCAGATACTTATCACATCTTCATGGAAGTAGAGATGGGACACATGATCAAGGGTTAGCCAATTGTTGCTCCTGCCTGAGGCCTCAACTCTTGACTGCTAGGGACAAATGGATAGTTTAGTATATTTTCATGGCTTCGGAATCCATGTGTGGCAGGTATAGAGGCAGGAGTAGGAGCCCGGCCAGGAGTGGGGCCCCTTGGCAACAGTGGCACCCGTTCCAGCAGGGTATCCTGGTCGTTCATTCCTGTGCTGCCTGTCTCATCTCCCTTGATGCCCATCTGTTGTTTTACGTTTGATTCCCTAACCTTGCCTTTGATTTATGGGCTATTCTCTACTTACAGAAGTTAGTGATTTATTTCCATTGTAAGTGAAAGTCGCTCAGTCTTATCAGACACTTTGTGACCCCATTCCAGTCCAAGGAATTCTCCAGGCCAGAACGCTGGAGTGGGTAGCCTTTCCCTTCTCCAGGGGATCTTCCCAGCCCAGGAATTGAACTGGGGTCTCCTGCACTGCAGGTGGATCACTTACCAACTGAGCTATCAGGAAAGCCCATTACATTAAACGGAATACATTTACCATCCTTCAACTCACTTTCCACCTCTCCACACATTCTTTTTGTTCTCTGACTCAATCTCTCCCCCCTTTTCTTTTTGCTCCCACATTCTGACTTTGTATTAGTGCCAGGAAAAAAAAACAATCACTGTTTAGACTGGAAGAAATTCATGATCTGTAACCTCAGCCATAATCCTTCTAAGAATACGTGACTCTTTATCTTACTCTCCAAAGCAGCTACTTCAGTTCTTAGAGATTCTTCCCAAGGTCCCCCTTCATCATCTCCTCCCCCCTCATTCCCAAGTACTTTCAGCAAACAACTTAGTCATCTGCTGCATAGAGAGGCCAGGAGAAGTAGACCCAGCTGTCCAAACAGTAATTTCATGGATGGTGACAGCTGCCAGCAGAACAGAACTACTATCTTGTGCTTCTCTTTTTCACCTTAAGATTATTTTCAAAAAGTTCCAAGTATTTACACTGACCATGTAAACTCTTTCTGCCTAGAGAATATGCCAAAGTGTGTATGTATTATGCATGTCTATATACACACATATACATGCACAGATAAATGTATATACATATATTTTTTTTCTTTTTGTTGGAATAAACTCTCTTTTCCTTTCCATTTTTTTAATTTCATAGTATAAATGAAGCAGCTATATTTGTGTTTCTATACCTGATTTCATTTCCTCAGAGTATACTTCCAAAATAGAATTAGTGGGTTAGAGGGTATGAAGATTTTCAAGAGTCTGCTACATACTGGACTCTTATTCTTCAGGGAGAGAAGTTCGAGAGGGAGGGGACATACATATACCTGTGGCTGATTCATGTTGATAAATGGCAGAAACCAACACAACAATGTAAAACAATTATCCTCCAATTAAAAATAAATTAATTTAAAAAATAAAACAAAAACAAAACGAAAAAAAAAAACACTTATTCTCCAGAAAGATGTCCTTTCTGAAGTGAGAAAGTACATTCTGTTTTCCCATGGTGACCATGTAGCTCTGGCTCCATTGGAGATTATATTTTTTTAAATAATTTTTGCTACCTTATTTTATATTTCTTCTTTCTGTTGGCTCATAGATTCTTTCCACGAGACAACGCACTATCCTTTGTACTGGATGAGCTTTAAGGGCTACTAAAGGAATTCTACCTGTTGACTTTTACATTTGTGTGCTTGCTATATTTGAATAGGAAGGGTTTTACGAGAGATCATCATTACATTTGTTTTCTCTATTCTATTGGTTTCTTTCAAGATTTACTTTTGGCTGCTTGGCACGTGGGATCTTAGTTCCCTGACCGGAGCCTCTTGCATTGGAAATGCAGAATCTTAACTACTGGACCACCAGGGAAGTCCTCAGTATTTATTTTGATACATTGTGTGTACACAAATTTTAGTTTGACCTCACAGATTTGATCATATGCATTGCATCTCTGGTCATAGCCTATACTGTTCAAGATTTAAAGATGTTATTTCTTCTCCACAGCTGGATTAAATTTGGCATTCCATTTTTCCACAGATTTTTATCTTTTATAGATTGGTTTTAATGTTTAACTCTTTGACCCATCTGAAGCTTATTTCAATATATAATATGAAATACAGATCCAAGCTAATTTTTCTCCCTACTATTCTGCTTGCCTGATAACATTCATTAAACAGTGATTTTAACCCTCACCATCAGCATTTTTTAAACTCCTGACAATGATTTTCAATCCAATATTTTTCATTGTGTAGAACAGTGAATTATTGTAAGCAGCTAATGTAGATAATTCAGACCTGAAAATGTCCCTCTGAGAAGCTGGGATTTTTCCCTTCAGAAAACCACCTGATGAGCACACAGAAACTTAGGGCTATGAGGAATTTTAAAACAGTTTTGTCCAACAGTCCCCTTCCTCCTAATACAAATGGGAAGACAGAGGCACCAATGAATTAACTATGATACAAGGAGCTCTGCTAAGGACTGTGGGAAAATGTAGAAAATTAAGGCATGTAACTAGAAATTGAGATGAATTGCAGGTGAAAATGCATATAAACATTAAATAATAGCACTAAGAAAATATACAGCTAATAATATACCAAAATACACAGGTAAGGATAATAATAATAATAAATCTACAGCTAATAATAATGCCAGCTACTGTTAATTGAAGGTCTTTTGTGTCCCAAGCACTGTGCATCTCTTTTAAGCCCTGTGCATGTTCAGCCATGTCTGACTCTGCTACTCCATGGACTATAACCCACCAGGCTCTCTGTCCATGGGATTCTCTAGGCAAGAATACTGGAGTGGGTTGCCATTTCCTCCTCCAGGGGATCTTCTGGACCCAGGGATCAAACCCAAATCTCCTGCAGTTCCTGCACTAGCAGTCATGTTCTTTATAACTGACCCACCTGGGAAGCCCCCTTTAAGCCCTATGACAGCCCTATAGGGTATGTATTATTATTCCCATTTAGATACCTAGTAGTTTGCCCAGTCTACCACCAAGTGGTAGCTCCCAGCTCTGTCTCTGACTTGAAAGCTTTCTCCTACTACACAACACTGCCTCCCAACTACATAGAGATGAAAGACAGGACCACTAAAGAAACTATTGCATTAAGATAAAAATCAACCTTTTACTTGAGTTCATTTGCAAATGATTTGCTTCAATTACTAAAATTGTTTTGATAACCATGAAAGAAAAAGAAAATAATAAATTAACAAACCTTTGTATTTTTTATACTAACAGTGTAAAAAAAAAGGAATTCTTTGGAAAGGTTATTTTTAATATAATAATGGTATAAGATGATCTGGGAGAATAAATACTATGTTTGACTTAAGGTTATAATAATAATAATGGTTAATAAGTACCTATTTAGTAAGCTAACAAAGGAATTTTATTTATCTAAATTGCAATGCCTGGACCAAAAGAATAGATTTATTAATTCCATTGCATTTTTAGCAATTGCTGACTAAATGGTAATTTTTGTATAAATAATTTTCATGGACTGTATTATAATATACACATTAAATGAAGGCTTATTCAGAAAACCACAAGATCTTAGAACTGGATAGAGTTTTTATCTTTGAATATGAATAGAATTCTGAAATACTTTCAAGAATATATGAATTATTGCCAATGACAAGAAATTCAGCCTTTCCTACCTTATTGGTATTATCACAGGTCAAGGGAGGAATCCCATAATAAGCACTCCTATAGTTGTACATTAACTCTTCCAAAAAAAGAGTCGAATGGACTTTATATTAATATATTGATAAGAAATAGGAATTAGGAAATAAACAGGGATTTTTAACTAAATTAAGTTATATTATTAAATAATAATATAAAAAACTCATGCTTTCCTGGAGATTTCCAAAAATATAATACTTCGTACTGCTTAAAGTTAGATACAGAATAGGCCACAAAGTACCTCTTAGTGCTGATTCTGAGTTTCTGGATTTTGTCGTTTTCTGTTCAATATCTTAACAACATTGGACATATTGCCTGAAGAGGGCGCCCTTTACTATAAAACTAAGATTTATTTGGTAAACTAAAACATAATCTGCAAAATAAAGCACTATACCAACTTCAAATTTTCAGTAGAGATTCTTTTTCAAAAATTAGTAAAATGTATATGTGTATATTGTTTATATATATACCATAAACTGTGAAAAGAAAAGGCACTTCTACATGGCAAGACCTTGATGCTGCGAAAGATTGAAGGCAGGTAGAGGGCAGCAGAGGCTGAACAGCATCACCGACTCAACAGATAGGAGTTTGAGCAAGCTCTGGGAGATGAAGGGTAGGGAAGCCTGGAGTGCTGCAGTTTATGCAGTCACAGGGACTGGACATGACAGAAACTGAACAATAACAACATGCCCAGTGAAATAACTTATCTTAAATCATTTTAAATATTTATAATTTCCTTGCCTTTATTATAGTTTAATTATTGTTCATTTCTGCCTTTTTTTCTTAAATATAATTATGAATTCTTCTATGATTCGACATGTTTTCTGATCAGTATTAAGTGTTTTTGACCTGTTCATACTGATACATCTAAGTATAGTTCATGCATTTTCAGTGCTATATAGTTTCCCACCTTATGAGTGAAAATCAGCAAACTGTTACTTAGTGTTTATGCTTTAGGGGTACACTTATTTTGTTGCAATTTATGAGTTACACTGCTGGAAACTTTCTGCATGAGCCTCTCACTATACCATAGCTCTTCTAGGACAATTTGCTTCTTGTTTTTGTATGGCCCTCAAGTTGGGAATGATTGCATATTTGAAATGGTTGAAAGATAAAGGGCATCTGTGACATGAGAATATTACATAAAATTCAAATTTCAGTGTCTCCAAATAAAATGTTGTCGGAACACAAACACACCCATTCAGGTCCATGTTGCCTACAGCTGCTTTCCAAGCATAGCAGCAGAGTTGGGGAGCTGTGCCGAAGAGCTGCTGGCCCACTGAGTCCCAGATATTCAGTATTCGGCCCTTTACAGAAAAGGTCTGCAGAGTCCAACTTTATCTTATATACGTAGGATGGAAATGCTGAAGCTTAGTGTGTCCATTTTCTACTCTACTTGTTTTCCAAGGTGGCTCTACCCATGTTCACTCACTCCCATCACTAGTGTATGAGTGTTCTCAGCATCTTCATGGTAGGGAAGGAAAGACAGACCTGCTATAGAACTACAGAAGCTACCTTTGTGGGTACATGTGAGTTGTAGCAATAGCTTACTACAGTTCTGATAAGCCAATAATTATCATTTTGTCTTTGCCTTGTATGTGCTCACTCGCTTTAGTCCTGTCCAACTCTGTGACCCCATGGACTGTAGCCCTCCAGTTTCCAGGTAAGAATACTGGAGTGGATTGCCATTTCTTCCTCCAGGGCATCTTCCCAACCCAGGAATCAAATCTGAGTCTCCTGTGCTGGTAGATGGATTCTTTACTACTGAACTACCTGGGAAGCCCTGTATGTTGTACGTGCCAGGCTGTACTGTGCTCAGTCACTTCAATTGTGTCCGACTCTTGGTGACACCATGGACTCTAGCCCGCCAGGCTCCTCTGTCCATGGGGATTCTCTAGGCAAGAATCCTGGAGTGAGTTGCCATACCCTCCCTCCAAGGGATCTTCCCAACCCAAGGATCGAACTCAGGTCTCCCGCTTTGCAGGTGAATTCTTTACCATCTGAGCCACCAGGGAAACCCTGGGTATTATATGCTGCTGCTGCTGCTGCTGCATCGCTTCAGTCGTGTCCGACTCTGTGCGACCCCATAGATGGCAGCCCACCAGGCTCCCCCGTCCCTGGGATTCTCCAGGCAAGAACACTGGAGTGGGTTGCCATTTCCTTCTCCAGTGCATGAAAGTGAAAAGTGAAAGTGAAATCGCTCAGTCATGTCTGACTCTCTTCCTCAATTTAAGCCTGTCAGCAGACAAGGTCTTGGAACATTGATATTTTCTACTTTAAAAAAATATTTATTCATTTCTTTTTGGCCCTGCTGGGTTGCTGTGAGGGCTTTTCTCTAGTTGTGGAGAATGGGGGCTACTTTCTAGTTGTAATGTACAAGCTTCTCACTATACTGACTTCTCTCCTCGCAGCACACAGGCTCCAGAGTACACATGCTTCAGTAGTTGTGGCTCCTGGGTTCTAGAGCACAGGTTCAGTAGTTGTGCACATGGGCATAGTTGCCCCACGGTGTGTGAGATCCTCCCAGACCAGGGATCAAATCTGTGTCACTTGCATTGGCAGGCAGATTCTTTACCACTGAACTACAGGGGAACCCAGAACACTACTGTTTTCTAGACCAGTGGTCCCCAACCTTTTTAGCACCAGGGACTGATTTTGTGGAAGACAATTTTTCCACAGACTGGAGAGAAGGGGGATGATTTCAGGATGATTCATGTCCATTATATTTATTATGCACCTTATTTGTTTTATTATTACAGCAGCTCCACCTCAGATCATCAGGCATCAGATCCCAGTGGAGACCCCTGTTGTAGACCACATCCTCCTATGGTATCATAAAAAAACATGCCCTAGAGTTCCCAGTTTCTCCATCCAGAGGGAGTTCACCTGGTTAACACCATTCATGGGCCTCCTACAAAGCCAGGATGGTACAAAGTGAATTGCATGTAATTGATACAACTGCCACAAGCTTATGCCTTTATCCTGCAATCTATTGCTTCTGAGATCTAGAAAAAAAGTTCTAAGTGCCAGGTCCCTGCAGTTGTAACTGGTGTCTTCATGCAGTAAGAATGTTAACAGGTAGTCACTGAGCACTTGGAATAAGGTCTGTCCTAAGTGAGATGTAATAGACTCAACAGTTTTCAAAAACTTATTATGATGAAAAAAAGGTAAAATATGTGTTGCTTTTAGCTGCTAAACTCAAGTAATTTGTTATAGAGCAATAGAAAACTAAAATAGGGGAAAAAAAAGTGGAAAATGTAATATTTCAAGATACTCCAGTTCAGTTCAGTTCAGTCACTCAGTCATGTCCGACTCTTTGCAACCCCATGGACTGCAGCACGCCAGGCCTCCCTGTCCATCACCAACTCCCGGAGTTTACTCAGACTCATGTCCATCGAGTCAGTGATTCCATCCAAGCATCTCATCCTCTGTCGTCCCCTTCTCCTCCTGCCTTGAATCTTTTCCAGCATCAGAGTCTTTTCCAATGAGTCAGCTCCTCGCATCAGGTGGCCCAAGTATTGGAGTTTCAGCTTAATCATCAGTCCTTCCAATGAATATTCAGGCCTGATTTCCTTTAGGATGGACTGATTGGATCTCCTTGTGGTCCAAGGGACCCTCAAGAGTCTTCTACAACACCACCGTTCAAAAGTATCAATTCTTCGGCACTCAGCTTTCTTTATAGTCCAGCTCTCACATCCATACATGACTACTGGAAAAACCATAGCCTTGACTAGATGGACTTTTGTTGGCAAAGCAATGTCTCTGCTTTTTAACATGCTGTCTAGGTTGGTCATAACTTTTCTTCCAAGAAGCAAGCATCTTTTTATTTCATGGCTGCAATCACCATCTGCAGTGATTTTGGAGCCCAAGAAAATAAAGTCTGCCACTGTTTCCACTGTTTCTCCATCTATTTGCCATGAAGTGATGGGGCCAGATGCTATGATCTTAGTTTTCTGAATGTTGAGCTTTAAGCCAACTTTCTCACTCTCCTCTTTCACGTTCATCAAGAGGCTCTTTAGTTCTTCACTTTCTGCAATAAGAGTAGTGTCGTCTGAATATCTGAGGTTATTGATATTTCTCCCAGCAATCTTGATTCAATCTTGATTCAAGATACTAATAACATTTTATTAACAGTCTCTTAATATTTATATTAATTTTTATTAGCTTGGCCAGCATTTAATTTTTTAGTGATATTAAGCATATAAAACTATCTTCAGACATTTTAAAAAAAGAGTGGTTTTAGTCTTGGAGATGGTTGTACTGGTACCACAACAATGTGAATGTACTTAATTCCACAGAACCATACACTTGAAAATTATTAAAGTGGCAAATAATGTGTGTATTTTACCACAATAAAAAGAAGCTGTTTTCAAAGAGTTATAGTTACTTTCAGAGAAGAGAATAGTATTACCAGATTGCCAAATAGAAATAAAGAATCATTAATGCAAGAAAAATTATTACTTAATTTTACTGTTACAGAAGTCTTTATGGCTTAAAAGATGGTTACTTTTAATAATAATAAATATATAATGAATAAATAATAATAATAATAAAATGGTTACTTTTAATAATTGTAACAGAAACTGCATTGTTTGTTCTTTCTTTACAAAAGCCATTGAAAGAAAAGTTTTGCCACTTTTTTTTTTCAATACTCATTTAACACTGTTATTAAGAAGAAACAAACTGTCTTCGATGTCTGAATGATGAGTAGGATAATGCATAAGAATAGATACTATTTGCAATAATGTAAAACTCTAGAAGAAAAAACCCCGCAAGACACAGTTGTTTACTTTTGTTAACATCAATATTTTAAAACAAGAAGCTCAAAACCTTAAGGAAAAAACGTGAAGTTTGAAGAGGGACAGGAATCTTAGATGTGACCAATGTCTGGCTATCAACTCCTGCTCCAGATAAAGCCAAGTGAGGCCAGTGTTCCCAAGCCTTGCTGACCTCTAGAATCAGAACTACAATGCCTTGAAATGCAGGTTCCAAATCCCACCCTACAAACCCAGTGATCTAACTCTAGCTCAGTTTTGAGTGGGTGTGTATGCACATGTGTGTGAGTGTTTATGTGTGTGAATTACAGAGCTTTGTTTTAAGGGTTCCAGGTAATTTTGGTTTGTGAATCACTAAACTAGCTTTCCTATATACTTCCAAATAACATGCTTGCTGCTGCTGCTGCTGCTGCTAAGTCTCTTCAGTCATGTCCGACTCTGTGCGACCCCATAGACGGCAGCCCACCAGGCTCCCCCGTCCCTGGGATTCTCCAGACAAGAACACTGGAGTGGGTTACCATTTCCTTCTCCAATGCATGAAAGTGAAAAGTGAAAGTGAAGACACTCAGTCGTGTCTGACTCTTAGCTACCCCATGGACTGCAGCCCACCAGGCTCCTCTGCCTATGGGATTTTCCAGGCAAGAGTACTGGAGAGGGGTGCCATTGCCTTCTCCGAAATAGCATGCTTACATAGATACATATGGCAATACTCATTCTTTTTATGGCTGAATAATATTCCATTGTGTGTGTGTGTGTGTGTGTGTGTGTGTGCATGTACCACCTCTTCTTTATTCATACATCTGTTGATGAACACTTAGTTTGTTCCTATGTCTTGGCTATTGTGAATAATGCTGCTATGAATATTGGAATGTATATATCTTTTCAAACTGAAATGAAGCAGGACACTATGGTCTTTCCACCACTCCCCCATGTCCTTCACCTGCCTTTTAGCTCCAGAAAGACTTTAGCCAAAGTAAGTTTAATCAGAGAAGTGAGAAAATGCAGAAGCAAAGGAAAACAGTCAAACAAGACCAATTAATAATAGTTTAATCATTAAGCAAAATTGAGGACCTTTAGTTCCACTCTTGACAGAAAATCCCATGGACAAAGGAGCCTGGTGGGCTGCAGTCCATGGGGTCGCTAAGAGTCGGACACAACTGAGCGACTTCATTCTGACTTTTCACTTTCATGCATTGGAGAAGGCAATGGCAACCCACTCCAGTGTTCTGGCCTGGAGAATCCCAGGGAAAGGGGAGCCTGGTGGGCTACCGTCTATAGGGTCACACAGAGTCGGACACGACTGAAGCAACTTAGCAGCAGCAGCAGCAGCAGTTCCTCCTCAAGGACTATAAATAATATTCTGAGCCATATCCTTTAAGCTATCTTGTAGATATCGAATCCCTCACTGGGTGGGAAAAGTTAACTACATGATGACCAGACTGTAGCCATGACGTAACTGCCACAATTCTGAGATCTAACCTCAAAGAAATGGGACCAAACTGCCCCTAGAACTGAAGACTAACTGTATTCAAAGCACTCAAGATGACACTGATCAGACCACTGCATGACCAGTTTCAAGATGACCATCAGGACTTCCCTGGTGGTCATCCCTGGACTTCCAATGGCTAAGACTCCATGCTCCCAATGCAGGGTGTCTGTGTTCGATCCCTGGTAAGGGAACCAGATCCCACATGCTGTAACTATGACCCAGAACAGCCAAATAAATAAATAAATATATATAAATATATATATAATTTTAAAGATGACTGTCAGGGCTGACTGTACTGTTTCTGAATGTAACACCCTGCCTCGACTTATAAAGCTCTTGCCCACTGATTATCAGTGTGAGAGAATTGACTTTTGTATGTGAGTTTCCTGCCTCCCACAACTGCCAGCCTCTGAAATGAAGCAAACTTTTCTTTACACCAGCCTTGCTTCTTTATTGGCTACAGAGTGGCGAGCAGCCACAATCCAACTTTCAGTAACAGAATTAGAGTTTTAGTCTTTTCCTGATTTATGCTCAGGAGTAGTATTGCTGGGTATATGGTAGCTAAGTTTTTAAAAGAACCTCCATACTATTGTGCATAGTGGCTGCACCAATTTACATTCCCATCAGTAGGTTAGGAGGATTCCTTTTCTCCATACCCTCTTCAGCATTTGTTATTTGCAGACTTCTTGATGACAGATTCTGACTACTGTGAGGCAATTATCTCAGTGCAGTTTTGATTTGCATTTCTGTATTAGAGTTATTGAGCATCGTTTCCTATGCCTTTTGGCCATTTGTATGTCTTCTTCGGAGGACTGTCTATTCAGGCCTCTTGTCTATTTATTGATTGGGTTATTTGTTTTTTGATACTGAGTTACATGAACTGCTTGATTATTTTGGAAATCAACCCCTTGTCAGTCACACCTTTTGCAATTATTTTCTCTCAGTCTGCAGGGTTTTTTTTTTTTTTTTGTTTTTGTTTTGCTGCTGGTTTCCTTTGCCACGCAAAAGCTTTTTTTGCTTGTTTTTTTTTTTGTTTTTTTGTTTTTGTTTTGCTGCTGGTTTCCTTTGCCACGCAAAAGCTTTTGACTAGGTTTCATTCTTTATTTTTGCTTTTATTTCTTTTTCCTTGGGAGACTGATCTAAAAAATATTGCTACAACTTATGTCAGAGACTGTTTTGTCTAGTAGTTTTATGGCATTGTGTCTTGTTTAAGTCTTTAAACCACTATGAGCTTATTTCTGTATGTGATATGAGAGAATATTCTTTTAAAAAATTATTTATTTATGTTTATTTTTGGCTGCGTTGGGTCTTGGTTGCTGCGTGCAGGCTTCCTCTAGTCACAGAGACCAGGAGCTACTCTTCTCTGTCCAGTAAATAGTTTTTTACTGCTTGTCCTACTTTCACTTTGGCATCTTGATCTTACCCATGTCTGGGTTCCTTAGATAAGAGACTTTACAAAACCAGAAAATAAACACCCAGCCCTCTGCTGGTACACCAGGGGCAACTGGTGCCAATGGCATGGAGGGCAGTGTAGAGAGTTAACTACTTTTCCAAAAGATTTTCAACCAGTCTTTCTGCTTTTAGCCTCATTTTTATTTTCACCTGTGGAATTATCTGGGTCTACCAATTTCTGAGTCTTTGGTGCTCTGTGTTTGAACTGTATCATTCTGGCTTTCTCCCCTAGGTTAGGACACAGCTCCCTCCAAGTTGCTATGACAGCCACATCCTTCTACCTGTGTTCCAGCCTCCAACATGTGCTGGTGTTTCCCACCCCTCGCAATTCTCATTGTCCTGGTAGATTTATATCCTCCTGAAGTGTCCCTTTATCTCCATCTTAGCATGGTTTTAGAAGGGGTGGAAATATGCGGTCAACTTCCTATTCTTGGTGCAAAGCCTCAGTCTAGGTCTTACCATTAACAAAACTAATATTTCAATGTTTATCTGTCAGGTTGAGTCCATGATCTGAAGTTGTTGATTTATATTTCTGAGTGTTTTTTATTTTGTTTTTCTTTTTTCATTACAATACCCCCAGTATCTAGCCTTCTGTGTATTAGACATATTTCATCAATTTTATATAAATTAAACCATTCAATATTTTAGTACACTCTTGTGAAAAATTATTGAAAAACAGCATATTAAAAAGCAGAGACATCACCTTGCCAACAAAGGCCCAATATAGTCAAAGCTATGGTTTTTCCAGTAGTCATGTACCCATGTGAAAGGTGGACCATAAAGAAGGCTGAGCGCTGAAGAATTGATGTTTTTGAACTGTGGTGCTGGAGAAGACTGTTGAGAGTCTCTTGGACAGCAAGGAGATCAAACCAGTCAGTCCTAAAGGAAATCAACCCTGAATATTTATTGGAAGGACTGATGCAGAAATTGAAGCTCCAATACTTTGGCCACCTGATACGAAGAGCCAACTCATTGGAAAAGACTCTGATGCTGGGAAAGATTGAAGGCAAAGGGAAAAGGGGGCGGCAGAGGATGGTATAGTTAGATAGCATCACCGACTCAATGGACATGAATCTGAGCAAACTCTGGGAAATAGTGAAGGACAGGGAAGCCTGGTGCTGCAGTCCATGGGGTCACAAAGAGTTGGACATCACTTAGTGACCTAACAATGGTAACTGTAAAAAACAGCAACATTTTAAAAAGTAATTTTATGGTTAAGCATGAAATTTTTTTCCATTACTGAAACTAAAAACTAATGCATACATAAATACATACATACATACAACAAAGAAATAGAAATGTAAATGAATATAAAGACATAAAGCCAAGCAATGGGACATTCGACATACAGAAATGATAAAATTTACTGAAAACCTTTCATTATTTAGATGTTCAGCTATATAATTATCTAGTCTTTAATTTGAAAAGGAGTCTGTCTAGGGAAAATTATAGTTGTCAAATTACATTTTAATGATTTCATCAAGTCAGACTATGACACGGTATTTTTCAGAATGTGATAATTATCAGTACTCAAGAACTGTGGAAATTTTTTTCCTTTGTGTTTTTTTGCAGAAATCTATTTATCTGTCTGTAGTCTGAGGGCATTTTGAAACATGAAAAATTAAATAGTTAAAACTTTTCAGTTATTTAGGGTACATGGTGCTTGGAGCTTGTTGAGAAACATTGTGGTTTGGCTTCGTTTCATTTTGTTTACCATTAAGAGGAGGCTAAAAGCATTGATTGTCCCTCATCAAGCTGGTGACCCAGGGGAAATGTCCAGTACAATTATGGAACTTTCCTGAAAACTTTTATCTTCATATGATATGAGAAACATTACAAAGGCTAAGTCCAAACATTCCTTTATTCCAACCAACCTCAAAGTGGTTAAAGCCACTCCAGGCTGGGTTAGTCATCTTCGCTGCAGTAGCAGATGACCCCATAAATCCCAGCGGTTTGCAAATATTTCTCTCTCTCGGCCACGTTACATGGCAGGCGATGGGTCAGGTGCTATGACCCATTATGGCAGCTTTTTATCCCCATACACAAACAGAAAGAGCAGCACCACTTGGAACATCTGCTCAGTAGCAGAGGGAAAGAGAACTGCCTAAAAGATATGACACCTGTTCAAATTTCTGTTCAAATGCAACCCCTGTCTTGTCCTCACGTTCACTGAGCAAGTTATGTGGCTAAGCCTCACATTGATGAGGAAGGGAAGTTACTCCTCCAACAGGAAGTCCCTACAGGTTGCATTAGGAAAGGGTGGATGTATGATCTTTCTATAAGAAAAGGGATGGACGAGTCATTGAAAATTAAAATCTAATCTCTACAGGTGGAAGAGGAGAGGGGCTCAAATCACTGAAGAAAGAGAGTGGGATTAGATCAAAACTGGAGTGATTAGAATGGGAAAATTTACAGATTTTAAATTATCTTTCTGGAGCTAAACACAGTGGTGCTCTATGGACTTTAAGGCTGGATTGTCCAAATCAAATTATGATTCATGCATTATCTTTGCAATATAATTTTATTGAGGTGAAGTACTACTTTTATCAGTATACCCTTGGTCTCCTTTCTAATATTGTTTGCTTTAAGAAGTACAAACTAAAGTCCATATTAATGCAGGGAGAGTTAGAAATACCTGAGATGAGAAGGCAGTCGTAAAAATCATCTTGTTGAAAAAGAAAAAAGCAATGTATCTGCAGCTTCCTTTGGTGCATAGTAACTTAGCGACTACCCAAACAAAAACTAAGGATTCCCTGGTTTCTAACTTTAAAAAAGCTGAATATTCAGTTGCCAAAACAGTGATTTTCAGAAACATCAGTAATTATGGGCTGTTCAGGAGAAAAATAAAAACTTTCCCTTTCTACTTAGTCTCTTAAAATTAACACTTCCCAGAGATGGAGTTTTTAGTATAAGCATTGGTCCTAAGTGGAATGAGTACACCAACAGTTGAGAGGACACTGAAGTTTTCAAGCAAGAAAACTTGCTTGAAAGTTTCTCTGAGGAGGGCTTACCCTCACACACTCTGAGGGAAGGGGTCTCTTCCTCTGACTGAGGTAGAAACCAAGGCACATAGCATTTCAATGACAGCGCTTCCCTAAGTACGCCAGCTCATCGGTGCCTAGTCAAATATCCAAACACCCGAGGCAAAAAGACACAGTGATGCTGACCTAGTCATCAACCATCTCATATGAATGATGACTTATGCCCTGAAATCTGGTTGTGACAGGCCAGGGGTATGGGAAGACAAGTGAGCGCCATGAAGAGGAATTAGAGAAGTAGAAAAGAGGAAGCTGAGCTGAGGAAACACTAACCAACCCTGGCCTTATATTTAATGATCAGAAGGCATGCTGGGAGTTCAATCACAAAAAATTATTAGAATGAGTCATGGGGGAAAATGAGCCACTTTCAGGAATTTATTAATGAAAATAGGCATAAATAAGAGATACCCTAGCGTGCTGCAGTCCATGAGGTCTCAAAGTGTCAGATACGACCTAGAGATTGAACAACAAAGAGATATTTGCAATTTTTTGCTGAGAAAGACAATTAAACTCCAGCTGGTCTGCAGAAATGTTTGCTATTGATGTACTTTGAGTTTATGGCCAGTAGTGACGATACGGAGAAAGTCTATTGACATATATTTATTGCTTTTCTCATCAGCCTTGAAATCAGGGCCCTAGAGAGCAGTGACAAGCAGTTCACTCTTCTTTGTTAAATTCAGAAATGCTAGTTTGTTCTAGAGAAAAAGTTTGCATCAGTGCTGTATCACTATCTTATTGCTATATCCATTTTTCTTTTTTCATCATAAAGTGTAAGGAGACCCAATGATTTATTCTTCAATAAACACTTATTGCAGAGAAGGCAATGGCACCCCACTCCAGTACTCTTGGCTGGAGAATCCCATGGATGGAGGAGCCTGGTAGGCTCCAGTCCATGGGGTTGCTCGAGTCAGACACGACTGAGCGACTTCACTTTCACTTTTCACTTTCATGCATTGGAGAAGGAAATGGCAACCCACTCCAGTGTTCTTGCCTGGAGAATCCCAGGGACGGGGGAGCCTGGTGGGCTGCCGTCTATGGGGTCACACAGAGTCAGACACGACTGAAGCGACTTAGCAGCAGCAGCAGCAGCAGCAAACACTTATTGAACACCTATTATGAACCAAACACTGTTCTAGGTTTTAAGGGCTCCACAGGAAAAAAATGAACTTACATTATAGCATGGTTGGCAGATACTGTTAAAAATAAAATTTACAATATCATGGCAGGTAATACTAAACTTTTTTTTGAAAAATAATATAGTAAGATGATAGAAGGGTACAGATACCATTTAGGGAAAGGAAGATAATCCTGATAGTTTATCAGAGCTGACTAGCAAATTGTTAGAAATTTTACTAGCCAGATATTAAACACTGCCATCATTAAAATTTAAATGTTACAAACTTCCAAGTAAATACATTGTAATAAAATGTAATAAATACTCAAAACTCACCATTTTCTATTGATTTTACTACTTGTTGCTACTATTTATGTTCTTTAAGCTATTTACGTGTATTCTATCTGTGCATTGGAAACATTACATAATGACATGCAACTTTGCCTCTCCTCCTAGCTGTTTGTTCAGTGACATCAAGTTGGTAACAGGGAAACAGCCAAAGTGGATGTCTTTACACCACAGAAATCAACAAACACTATTAACACAAATCAGGGCTTTTTATCCCAGAGAGCTAGATGTGAAACATTTACCAGCTCTTTACAGAGGGAGACTTTGTAATGAGGGGATAATTAAGCAGAAGCCTGAGTTACATGTGGAAATTTGGCACTGGGATATCTGGGCGAGGGCAATGCAGGCAGAGGCTTCAGACCAGCTCTTGCTTGACCGGTTTTCAAGGATCAGCACAGAGAAAAGCCTGAGAAAGTGAGTGAGAAAAGGGGCAGGAAATCAGCGCAGGGCGATAAATGAAGTAGAACTCTGAGGCTCTGGTAAAGACATAGATTTAACTCTAAGTGCATTATGAAGCCATGAGAGGACTGAAAACAAGAGAAGGATAGGATCTGCTTTTTATTACAAGGGATCCCTTGCTCTACTCTATGGGGGAGAATTCTAAATCTCAACTGAGTTCAGAATTACTCCTTGCTTGTTAGAGATACATCAGACTCATTGATATTTGCAACCACCCTAACATTTAATCACAGAACTGAATGTGTGGTAGTGCCCATGAGGGTTCATCGCTATCCAATTTTCTTCTCCTTCCTGGGCACACAGATTGTCTATACCTCCCAGTACTCTGGCAGTTCAGTAGGTTCACATGATGAGTTCTAGCTAATAAAATATGAGTAGAAGTGATACACACCCCATTCTCAGGGAGACGCATTTAAGAGCCGTGAGTGACCCCCTCACTCTTCATGGTGACGGCAGAGGCCACATCATGGGATGGAGGAGCCGCAGGATGGAAACAGTCTGATCCCCAAGTGACTGTGTGGACTATAGCATCCTCTAACTCACCCTGAGCATGAACATGAGCAAGAAACACAAAACTTTGTTTCACCAAATACTGAAGTTCAGGGATTAACTGACTACTTCAGCTTAGCCTAGGCTGTCCTGATTAATACAGACTGTCATGCTATAAAAACTCTCAATAATAATAGCTAACATTTATTGGGGCTTACCTCATGCCAGGCACACCATTTATATGTATTTCCTCATATAAGTCCCACACTATTAGAGATATACACTATGATTGCATACTTTTCAGAAATAAGGATGCTGAGTCCAAGAAAGTTTAAGTGACTTGCTCGGGGCCCTCAGAGAACAAAGTATGGAACCTAGAGGGCCAGTCCCAACTCTGGAACCTTCCCTTTTCTACTGAGCGAAGAAGAGTCTCCTGTTCTTTTCTTCATTCATTTCTTCATCCTTTTATTGGGCACTTACAGTGCTAGACTCTGGGTAGCATAGCATAGCATAGGTGCTCAGTTGTGTCCAATTCTTTGTGACCCAATGGGATTTTTCCAGCAAGAATACTAGAGTGGGTCGACATTTCCTCCTCCAGGGGACCTTCCCAACCCAGGGATCGAACCCATGTCTCCTGTTCCTCTTGCATTGTGAGCAAATTCTTTAACACTGAACCACCAGAGAATCTGCTAGGCTCTGAGTAGGCAAAGATAAATAAAACACCATTCCTATCTTCAAGGAGATTAGTGAGGAAGAGATCACAAAGTGAAAATTATAATGAGATGAATTTACAAGTAATACAAGAGACAGAGGAACATGCTAACAGAGATGGAGATACAATCAGCAAAACCTAGACTGTGGGAAACTCTACAGGACAAACAATCCAGTTCCTTCAACAAATAAACTACAAGGAAAGTTAGTCAGAACCTATAGATTAAAGAAGATCTATAAGTCTGAAGACTCTTGAGAGTCACTTGGACTGCAAGGAAATCACACCAGTCAATCCTAAAGGAAATCAACCCAGAATATTCATTGGAAGGATGGATGCTGAAGCTGAAACTTCAATACTTGGGCCACCTGATGTGAAGAATTGACTCATTGGAAAAGACCCTGATGCTGGGATAGATTGAAGGTGGGAGGAGAAGGGGACAACAGAGGATGAGATGGTTGGAAGGCATCACTGACTTGATGGACATGAGTTTGAGTAAGCTCTGGGAGTTGGTGATGGACAGGGAAGCCTGGCGTGCTGCAGTCCATGGGGTCGCAAAGAGTTGGTCACAATTGAGTGACTGAACTGAAGAGCTTACTAACTTTTAACTATACAATTTTTAGGTGAGATAATGATTTGTGGTTATTTTTAAGGTATCCTTATCTTCTAGAGACACACACTAAAAAATTATAGAATAATATGATGTCTGAAATATTCTTCAAAATATGCAGGAAGGAGAAGCGGGTACATGAAACAAGATTGGCATTAATCATAGTTGACCTAGGTATTTACTTTGGGGATAATTTTAATAAACATTTAAGACTTCCCAAAATAAAAATTTTTAGAATAACTGTTCTTGGGCTGGATATAAAAAATTGGTAGAATCACTGACAAGGCATCTGGGAAAACAGGGAAGATTTCCCAGAAAAATGGGACATCCACATGTGAAGCAGCTTTCAGGTGACGAGCATACACAAACAAATTAAACAAGAGAGCACACACAAAAAAATTAAATTATTTTAAACATCACCTAACGTATCAGTGACAGAAATGATTAATATTTGTTTTGCATCAAGAGCCAGCTGCTGTCACATGGAAACAAGTTACCAGAGTTTATGAACTTCCTTCTACGGACATGTGGAGAAATGGGCTGAGTGGAGCTGGAGATTGAACACTGGATTAGAAAATCAGGAGACCAGGCAGGAGAATCCTGGCTCTGTCTCAGAGAGGGACTTGGGAGTTTTGTCTCTATTCCCTCATCTATAAAACGAGGTCCAAATTGATCCCAAAGAGCTGTTTCTGCTCCAACATTCTAATATTTTACATGGGCTTCCACAGACATGAATGTTAATTTGAGGATCATGTATGAGAATCTATTGCTTCAGGTCATGGTAGCATCATTGTCAGAACCAAAAGGACCTCCAGTGCAGGCATCTTAGTTATAGGAGACCCTCAGAAAGTCTCCTGGGTGTAGGGATTCCCTAACATAAATTCAGAGGACTTTTTCTGCTTTGCATGGGAAGCAGAAGGGAGTAACAGAGAAGCCAATCATACGTTGTTTTCTGCACAGAACCTGAGATCTTGGTGCTCTTCACAATTAAGGGACGAGGATTTATTTACAACATGGCAATTTCCCTATGAAAAGTTCCCCTAGGGTTAAAGAATCTTACTTGCTTTCTTTGCTTGCATATTGAGCACTGAGATACCTGCCCCTTGGTGTCCCAAATGGAAGTTAAAATAGTTCAGACAGGATGTCTCCATGGACCCATAACTTCTATACTGATGAATGTAATGAAAAACATCAAAATATCCTGTGGCCACCAGATTCCTTACGTCTTTTGAACTGTAGCAGAGATTCAGTGACCACCACCCTCATCACGGGGGTTGTGATTGGACCCCTGAGGCCCAGGACCACCCCCTCCCTCTCTCCCCTACCCCTTCCCTACCCTGGCAGAAGGCTAGAAGCTACACAGTTCCACCTGGGAGACCTCTGGTATTTGACAGGGAAAGAAGGGCAAGTGAGACACGTGTGGAAAGGGAATGTTGCCCGCCATTCCAGTAAATAACAAATGTTGCATCAAGCCATTAGGTACTACATCCCACTAAGCACCCCGAAGTACTCCCTGAGGGGAATCAGAATGGAGAAAAACAGGACATCCCCTGTGCTTTGAATACTGGTTCAGATGTGTATCTAAGGAATAACGCCAATGAGCTTAGACTTTTGCATCTTCCCATACAAGCACTAAATTCATTAGCTTGAGATGTCTGCTTTTTATGATTAGCAGTAATCTTTTGATGTTCAACTACATGTTTTTTTCCCAGCAGAAAACTCCTACATATCCTGACTCTCCCCTCACCCTCTTCAGAGGAGGTCCTCAGAGCTATCTGAAAGGACGTCTCCTGGGCTGCAGGCCTCAGTAATGTCCCTGAACAAAGTTCAACTCAAAACTTTTAGGTTGTGTGTTTTTCCTAGGTTGACACCTGTCTGGTATCAGACTCTTTGCGTCATGCAACTTGGGTCCTAGCATGTTGAAAAGAAGCTTGGTCTGGTGGAGAGAAAGAAGACAGCCTGAGAGTGGCTGACCCATGACAACCTGCCAGGTGGGGAGACAGAGGCTGCCTCTCTTCCTCCTCGTCTACCTCCCTGTGTTGAGTTTCTTGGGACTTTCATTTGGAAGGAGCACCGCACTTAGAGGGTCTCTATCCAAAAAATATTTTCCCGGTTGCCTCCCTCAACATCAACTGCATCCTTCCCTCCTGTCCCCTGGTGCAAGTATCCTAAGTCGATTTTCATATTGTCCAACTATGCTACCCTATGGGTTGTAACCTGCCAGGCTCCTCTGTCCATGGAATTTTCCAGGCAAGAAAACTGGAGTGGGTTGCCATGCCTTCCTGCAGGGGATCTTCCCAACCAGAGATCGAATCTGTATCTCTTACATCTTCTGCATTGGCAGGGAGGTTCTTTACCACTAGTGCCACCTGGGAAGCCCTCACAAGCCTCAAGTACTGAGGGAAGCTTTCCTGATCTAACGTGAACCCTCATGGAATCTCCTTGCTTTCCTTCCAGCCTTCTCATCAGTTTATAATTACTTATTAACTGATATGATTGGTGTAATCAATTACAAACTTATTAACTGATATATAACTGGTGTAATTATGATCATAATGTTGCCAGTGAACTGAGGTTCTTTCTCCATCACAAGATAATTTGGAGACAAAGCATAGAGGTTAAGAAGGTAAAGTGAGAGTTTATTTAAGCAAGGATTTGCTCTCAGAGGGAGACTGGGCAGGCAGGTGAAGAGCTGCTGCCCTGGATTTCTTTGGCAAGCTGGTTAAGAGGGAGATACAAACAAAGGGGCTGCGTATTCACCAGGGAAGGAGGAGTTTGGGGTTGTCTTCCCTAATTTTTACCCCTGCTCATTTTTCTGAGGAGATTTTTGTCCTTATTTAACTTACATAAGTGTCATGGCATCCGTGTATGATGAGTACTTCTTATTTGTAAGGCTGATCAGAAAACTAAGATCATGGCATCCAGTCCCATCACTTCATGGCAAATAGATGGGGAAACAATGGAAACAGTGACAGACTTTATTTTCTTGGGTTCCAAAATCACTGCAGATGGTGCCTGCAGTCAGGAAATTATTATTTTTTTTTTTTGAGAGGTTGTGCAAAACTATTGTATTTACAAAAATGGCACAAAAGTGAATTCAACAGTTGATGCACATGCACACTTCATTCACATCTTCAATGACAAAAAGTATTCTGAACACTATAGAACTGAGTAAGAATACTAGCTTCAACAGCAGCTGTTAAGCAATAGAGTCACGTAAGTTACACCAGAATGGGCAAATATTGCCCAAGTAAAATTCAATTGTTAAAGCTGAAACAGATTTAAGGCCATTCACATTCAAGCACAGGATACAAATCTTTTGAAGCCCCATTTATTTGTGTTTGAAATATGTGACCTTTCTTCTAACTTGTGGTCTTAAACTTCTGTTTACAAAACCCAAAAGGAAAATCCAGAAGAAACCAACAGTAGAGGTCATATTAAATAAGAGTAACATACAAAGCTATAATTAAGATGAATTAAAGAAAGCCAACATTAAAACTGCAAAACTTGTTAGTTACTTGTTGGATCCAGCCCTACACTAGGAGTTAGATAATATATACAATTATTTTCAAGTAGATTACTTTATGTTGCTCTAACATGTTCTTTTCATCAGTGCACTGTTAAACTAATCAAAAACTCTACACATGTATATTCCCTTAAAATAGCAGCACACACTACCGCTACCTGCAAAGCCATCACTCTCAAATGACATAGGGAGTAAAAGGAAATAAAAAGCAGAGGAGTAACATATTAAGGAGAAATAATGGGAATTAGAAGATTCATGCAGTTCAGCTCTTTTTAATCAGCCAGCCAGTTTGCTAGCAACAAGAGATGGTTTCCGTTGAGGAAGGTCCTGTGGAGTGGGAATGTGGTCACCAGTGACCTCTGTCTTATCTGGGGTTGCAGTAGGAAGTTGCTTGTTCTTCATTTTTGCTTTAGCCATGTTGTAATCCCCAGAATCAAAATATTTTTGCCCTTTCTGCAATCGTTTCCTTAAAAAATCGGAACCTCCAGGCTTTTGTCCCAGATGAGGATACCTTGCTTTTAATTTTGCTTCTTCAGCTTTCTCTGGACTAGTCACTTTATCTTCCATTTCCTTCTGCTCCTCCGCGGAGGCTGCCTCGGGGACTTCCACAGACATACTGCTCCCTCTTACTCCGCTACTCCAGTTCTGCCTGCAGTCAGGAAATTAAAAGATACTTGCTCCTTGGAAGGAAAGCTATAACAAACCTAGACAGCATGTTAAAAAAGCAGAGACATCACTTGCCAACAAAGGTCCATCTAGTCAAAGCTATGGTTTTTCCAGTAGTCATGTGTGGATGTGAGAGTTGGCCCATAAAGAAGGCTGAGCACTGAAGAATTGATGCTTTCAAATTGTGGTGTTGAAGAAAACTCTTGAGTGTCCCTTGGACAGCAAGGAGATCAAACTGGTCAGTCCTAAAGGAAATCAGTCCTGAATATTGATTGGAAGGATTAATGCTGAAACTGAAACTCCAATATTTTGCCCACCTGATGAGTAGAGCCGATTCATAATACCCTGACGTTGGGAAGGATTGAAGGCAGGACGAGAAGGGGATGACAGAGGATGAGATGGTTGGATGGCATCATCAACTCAATGGACCTGAGTTTGAGCAAGCTCCAGGAGATAGTGAAGGACAGGGAAGCCTGGCAAGCTGCAATCTATGGGGTCTCAAAGAGTGAGACATGACGTATGGACTGAACAACAGCAACAATCTAATGAGAGTAAAATGAGCAAAAGGTATTAAATTTGGATGCAGGAAATGACCACCTTTCCCCACCTTTCTTTGCCACTCAGAGCCTTATAGGCTTCCCTGGTGGCTCAGCAGTAAATAATCCACCTATAATGCAGGAAACAGAAGAGACTTGGTTTCCATCCCTGGATCAGGAAGACCCCTGGGCTGGGACGATCCCCTGGAGAGGGCATGGGAACTCACTCCAGTATTCTTGCCAGGAAAATCCCATGAACAGAAAAGCCTGGCGGACTACAGTCCATGAAAGTGAAGTCGCTCAGTCGTGTCAGACTCTTTGCAACCCCATGGACTGTAGCCTAATAGGCTCCTCCATCCACGGGATTTTCCAGGCAAGAATACTGGAGTGGGGTGCCATTTCCTTCTCCAGGAGATCTTCCCAACCCAGGGATTGAACCTGGGTTTCCCGTGTTGTAGGCAGACGCTTTACCGTCTGAGCCACCAGGGGTCTTGAAAAGAGTTGAATGCAGCTGAGCACGCAGGCATTCAGATCCTTTTCACCCAATTTCTTGTGGTCTGAAAGTTCTGGTTTCCCTTTGTCTGTCTATGGATTCCTATTGTTTACAAGATGCATGATTTCCATGATTTCCTGACACCTGTCCCCTGCCCCCATTTCTCCAATACCTGCCTGCTGTGACAGTATGATTATATGATATACTTCTCATTACACTTAGCTAGCTATCATAGATTCTGGATATATATTGTTTTCTTTTTAAAATTGAAATCGAATAAATAAATAAATACAAAAAAAAAAAAAGAAATAGAGTACACCGAAAATGCACAATTTATAGGTGCAGCCCAGGGAACTATTACCAGCTACTGAGCTCGCTTGATAAACAGCTGTATGAGATTTGATGAACCTGTATTGTGTTGATCATAACCTCAGCCAAGAAACAAAACAATTCTATCACTCCACAAATTCCCTTGTGCCCTTTGTAAACAACTGCCCTCCCTACCCCCAGTTCTTGGACACGATTGATCTGTTTCCTTTCCTTATATTTTTACCTATTTTATAATTTCATATATGAGGAATAAGCCAATATTAGGGGTGGGGAGCCCTTCGTTCAACATAATGTTTGTGAGCCGTATCTATAATGTGTACAATATTTCTTTTTCCCTGCTGTATGAATAGACCATACTTTGCCTATATCATTGAATGAATATGCTACAATGTATTTATCTATTGTGTTGTTGATGGACATTTGGGAGCCATTACGAATAATGACGTTAGAGACATTCTTGTATATACATTTTCATGCTCACTGCATGCATCTTCTTTATGGGTTGGTTGGTTGGTTTAGTCACTAAGTCATATGGCACTCTTGGGACCCCATAGACTGTAGCCTGACAGGTTCCTCTGCCCATGGGATTCTCCAGGCAAGAATGCTGGAGTGGGTTGCCATTTTCTTCTCCACCTTTATGGGTTAGTGGTCCTAAGATCATGAGGATAACTCATTAGTTTCAAGAAATTTCATTGTATGTTTCACTCTTAGATCTACAACTAACCTGGAATGCATATTTATATGAGATGTGATATGAGGGAGGGGCTCAAGTTTTTCTTCTTCCTCCATAGATATCCAATTGACCTAGCACCATTAACTGAAAATACCGTCCTTTCCCCGTGCTCTGCAGTGCCGCCTCTGAAATAAATGAACTGTGGCTTAGTGGTAAAGAATTTGCCTACCAATGCAGGAGACTCAGAAGACATGGGTTGGATCTCTGGGTTGGGAAGATCCCCTAGAGGAACCGGCAACCCACTCCAGTCTCCTTGACTGAAAAGTCCCAAGGAGAGAGAAGCCTGGCGGGCCATAGTCCATGGGGTCACAGAGTCCGACACGACTGAGCACAAATACACACACACATGTGTCCACATGGGTAGACTTGTTTCTGGACTCTCCATTCTGTCTCACCATCTATCTTAATCGTCCCACCTAGCCTTCTTTTCAAGATTTTTCTCAGTTATTCTTGACCCTCAGAATTTCTGCATAATTTTTAGGCTCCTCTCTGGGTTTACCAACATCCGCTGGATCATGGAAAAAGCAAGAGAGTTCCAGAAAAACATCTATTTCTGCTTTATTGACTATGCCAAAGCCTTTGACTGTGTAGATCACAATAAACTGTGGAAAATTCTGAAAGAGATGGGAATAACAGACCACCTGATCTGCCTCTTGAAAAATTTGTATGCAGGTCAGGAAGCAACAGTTAGAACTGGACATGGAACAACAGACTGGTTCCAAATAGGAAAAGGAGTACGTTAAGGCTGTGTATTGTCACCCTGTTTATTTAACTTCTATTCAGAGTACATCATGAGAAAGGCTGGACTGGAAGAAACACAAGTTGGAATCAAGATTGCTGGGAGAAATATCAATAACCTCAGACATGCAGATGACACCACCCTTATGGCAGAAAGTGAAGAGGAACTAAAAAGCCTCTTGATGAAAGTGAAAGAGGAGAGTGAAAAAGTTGGCTTAAAGCTCAACATTCAGAAAACGAAGATCATGGCATCCGATCCCATCACTTCATGGTAAATAGATGGGGAAACAGTGGAAACAGTGTCAGACTTTATTTTTCTGGGCTCCAAAATCACTGCAGATGGTGACTGCAGCCATGAAATTAAAAGACACTTACTCCTTGGAAGGAAAGTTATGACCAACCTAGATAGCATATTCAGAAGCAGAGACATTACTTTGCCAACAAAGGTTCGCCTAGTCAAAGCTATGGTCTTTCCTGTGGTCATGTATGGATGTGAGAGCTGGACTGTGAAGAAGGCTGAGCACCAAAGAATTGATGCTTTTGAACTGTGGTGTTGGAGAAGACTCTTGAGAGTCCCTTGGACTGCAAGGAGATCCAACCAGTCCATTCTGAAGGAGATCAGCCCTGGAATTTCTTTGGAAGGAATGATGCTAAAGCTGAAACTCCAGTACTTTGGCCACCTCATGCGAAGAGTTGACTCATTGGAGAAGACTCTGATGCTGGGAGGGATCGAGGGCAAGAGGAGAAGGGGACGACAGAGGACGAGATGGCTGGATGGCATCACTGACTCGATGGATGTGAGTCTGAGTGACCTCAGGGAGTTGGTGATGGACACGGAGGCCTGGCGAGCTGCGATTCATGGGGTCGCAAAGAGTCGGACACGACTGAGCGACTGATCTGATCTGATCTGGGTTTACCGGTGCTCGGATCCCGGTTCCCGACCCGGTGCCTGGAGCACAGTAGGACCTGAATGAATGGCTGAAGTGTGACTAGGAGTAACCTCATGACCTTTCGGCAGCCCCACATCCATCCCCACACTTCTATCCCGCTGCCCCGCCTCCCTCTCCCCCGCCCAGGCGCGCGGGCACACCGCCAAGGAGGCGTGCTCTTAGGGAGAGCGAGTCATTTTCCTCCGGGACGCTGGTGGCTCCCGAGCCAGTTCTCCCCGCCCTGCCCCCGCCTCTCCCCGCCCCGCCGGAAGGAAGGCTTCGCTACCTCCTGAACTTGGTGGTGGCCGCGCGGCGTTGGCGGCGGCAGCTGGGACGGGGGCTCCGGGAGGCGGCGACGCAGTCATGGACTCCCGGCTGGACCAGGAGACGGCCCAGTGGCTGAAATGGGACAAGGTGAGGGGTCCCTTGGGACCGGGAGCGACCGGGGGAGGTGCGAGATCCCCTTTCCTGTGTAAGTGGAAGTGCTTCCTTCCCTCCCCGCCCAGCCCGCAAGGCAGAGCGGGCTGCCAGAAGGATAAGGGCCGAGCGGTCATGCTCGTCGGTGTGGCCGGTTTGTGGCCCATTCAAAGTTGGCCCGGAAAGGTTGTTCCGGATCCAGACCTGCGGTCCGGCGAGCCAGGAGTAGGGGAGCGAGCAGGGCTCCGGGGGCCTCCTCTGATCGAGGCGATCGCGGGTTTCTGCCACTCTGCCCGCGGGGCCCGCCCTCTGCCTTCGGCGGCGCGTACCGCAGCGAACCAGAATTGTTCCCCCTGTTGCTCAGGCTCCTGGGGACTTGGCTGAGCGGCATTCCCAGGCGCTTGGTTGCCAATATAAGTGCTTTCCGTTGGGCCTGCTTGGCTTCTGGCGTTTTTCTCAGGTCTCTGACTTTGCTGGGAAGAAGATGGGGAGCCCCATGGACACAGCACCCTAGCTTTTCACTCTCTGAGGTGTTGAAGCAGGGACTCAGATCCAGACACCATTCCCAGTCTCCTTTCTAACCTGGGTTTCTCACTTCCTATGTGTTCTGTCTTTTGCACCTGTTTGCATTCCTGGAAATTTCCTCTGGCTCTCTTCTGCTAAACTTGTTTCTCCTGTTTCAGATCTGAACTTAAATGTGGCTTATGTAGAGAGGCCTTCCCTGGCTCCCAAGGGTGAATTATTTCTTTCTAATACTCTCCTTAAACACACTGCTCTTTTCCCTCATACCTCTTACAGAGGTTGGCCCAAAACAAAAACACTTGCTTGTGGGATTATTTATCAATGTCTGTCTCCAGGGCTGACTTCAAAGACAAGAGATTCACTGGGTTGCACAGAACCTGTTCTCCTAGGAGGGCCCAGCGCTTGGTTTAATATTCGGTCCCACTTAAAAAATTTTTTAAATATTTTGAACAAGGAATCCCTTTTTTGTTTTGCACTGCTGCTGCTGCTAAGTCGCTCCAGTTGAGCCCGACTCTGTGCGATCCCATAGACAGCAACCCACCAGGCTCCCCCGTCCCTGGGATTTTCCAGGCAAGAACACTGGAGTCGGTTGCCATTTCCTTCTCCAATGCATGAAAATGAAAAGTGAAAGTGAAGACGCTCAGTCGTGTCCGACTTTTAGCAACCCCATGGACTGCAGTCTACCGGGCTCCTCCATCCATGGGATTTTCCAGGCAAAAGTACTGGAGTGGGGTGCCATTGCCTTCTCCATTGTTTTGCACTGGGCCCCAGCAAATCAAGTAGCAGGTGCTGCCCACTTGTTCACTAACTTCCGTGGTCCATAAGCCTGCACAGTGGTAGAGGCCTGGGATATTGAGTCAGTGAGGACTTCCCCTTCACCCTCCCCCCACCCCCCACTCCCCCCCACCCCCCCCCCCCCCCCGCACAAGAAATGCCAGTACAGACTGTTTCTGGATGCTATGGGCAACCCCTTTTTCTTGTAATTCTTTGGAGGAGGGAAAAGCCCCCATTTCTGATAACTCAGTAACTGACAGTGAGTAGAAATCTTTTAAAGCCATAATTGATAATGAATTAGTTTCATAAAACTTTCCCTGTGAGGAAATAAAAATACAGTTTCTACAAAATGTTGTATCTGTGTACACAGAGAGTACCTCACTAGATAGAGGTGAGGGGGTGTTTTTCTCATTTTTAAATTTCTGCCACTCCTCTTGTTCTTCCCTTTCTCAGTTTCTTCTTTGACTTGTGACAGGCACCCAGAGGGAACTTGCAGCCAGCTAAAAGCATTGCAGCATTCTGGTCTGATTGCTGGGTGCAGGGCACCCAGCAGATACCCTCTAGCATTTCCACAGTGCCTCCATCCCCATTCCTTTGGACCCTGACACATGTGTCATTTGCACCTCTTATTCTGGTCTCTACTGACCTCCTGATTTTTTATTCTTATCTTTCTGCCTCCTTTGGTTTCTCTCTAGCTATTTGGTCTTTTAGAGATATTGAAAGTCAATTAGGATTTTCCAAGTCTACACTGTAAATGAAAGAATTCCCGGATATTGAGTATGACCTTGAAGTCTCTGTGTTTTCTCGTTCCCTCTGCAAATATCTGTTGAACCGCTTTTACATTCCAGATCTGAGCCCTAACTTGGGGGCACCTGACAATCTGATAGGTCAGCCTGTGCTCTGTGGTCAGTGGCTATTGCTTTTAACTAAGAAAATGGGCTTTTACTTGTTTCTTGTTGAATCTGGAACAGTCTGGAAGTGTGGGCTTAATTCCAGAAAACCAGTGTTTTATTTCAGTAGCATTTCAAAGTTTAATTATGTGGCCACGTTTTGCCTGCATGTTTATCTACTTGAGATGATAGCTGGAAGATAGAAATAAAGTTTGTTACCCTGAATTCTTAATTTAAAAGTTTGACGTGAAATTAAAATAATTGTCATTTTTCTCCATTCTTAACATTTTGTGTAACTGTTATACCAAAAAAATGAATGATTCGTGTGAGTGTCCATTTGAAGCAGTCAATGTAACAGAAAAGGTACTAAGTTAATGTTTTTCATGCAGTTTAAGCAAGACACTATATCTGAGGCTTCTCCATCTATAAGACGGGGTTTTTGTTAGTTGCCTGTCTATTGTAGTTAGTGCAAGATTCAAATTGGACTGCCAGGGAAGTCTCATGTAGTTCTTATTATATCACAGTATCACACATTATAATTTTTAAAAGACCAAAATACTACCAAAGTAGTGTTTTGATTTAAATTATATAAGCTTATCACTCTAGGAAAATTTGAAGATATTAGGGAAGAAAATGAACATTTGATTATTACTAGATGCCAGACAGAGAAGGGTGTTTTATAAACCACCTCAGAACCACCTTGTAAGGAAGGTTATAGGTTGTTCATATTTTACAGATGAAGAAACTCAGAATTCAAGAAACTAGATATTCTGCCCAATAGTATAAATTTGTTGGATGATGATGTGGCTGGGATTCCATTCTGAGTCTTAGACCCCCAAACCTGTGTATTCATCCTGTTTCTCCAAAAGTGCTTACCTTTGTAGGGAAGAAAGTAATACTTATGTTATAAAGGAAAACCAATTGCCTTGTACTCGTAATACTTCAGACACAAAATGTGTGAGTTTTTCACACCGAACAAGTTCTCATTTTTTTTGTGAACACCAACTGGGTTTCAGTTTAACTCAACTGTGACACTAACTACCCAGAGTTAGTGTAGATCCCACCCCCCCCACCAACCCCGCTTAAGGGGTCCATCCCACAAGATTGCTCCCATTTAAGATACCCACAGAAGCCCCACATTGTCAGCCATACTTCTGACCAAGCAGCAGTAAACCAGGGGGTCTCATGACCCCTTTCTAGGGTTTGGTGATTTGCTAGGATAGCTTACAGAACTCTGGAAGGCACTTTACTTATTATTACCAATTTTTTTTAATGAAGGACACAACCCAAGTACAGTCAACTGGAAGAGATCCATAGGGCAAGGTATGGTGGGAAGAGGTGCAGAGCTTCAGTGCCTTTACATAGGTGTGATTAATTAAATTATTGGCTGCTACTGCTGCTGCTAAGTCACTTCAGTCCTGTCCGACTCTGTGTGACCCCATAGATGGCAGCCCACCAGGCTCCCCCATCCCTGGGATTCTCCAGACAAGAACACTGGAGTGGGTTGCCATTGCCTTCTCTGAAATTATTGGCTACTGGTTATTAATCTTAATCTCCAGCCCCTCCCCTTGTTGGAATTCAGGGGAGGACGGAGTTGAAAGTCCCCATCAGCTGATCACTTGGTTGGTTCCCAGTAGTCACCTCATTAGGATAAACTCAGATATGGATCAAAGAGATTTATTATAAATAACAGAAGATGCAACTTTCATCCTAATCATTCAGGATTTTATGACCTCTTTGCTAGAAACTAGGAACAATAAAGTGCTAGTCACTTAGTCCTGTCCAGCTCTTTTCGACCCCATGAACTGTAGCCCGCCAGGCTCCTCTGTCCATGGAATTCTTCAGGCAAGAATACTGGAGTGGGTTGCCATTCTCTTTTCCAGGGGATCTTCCCAACCCAGGGATCAAACCCAGGTCTCCCTCATCGTAGGCAGAGACTTTACCATCCCAGGAACAATAAATATATATTTCTTAATTTAAAAAAAATTTTTTTGTTCACACCATGCAGTATGTGGGATCTTAGTTTGCTAATTAGGGCTTGAACCCACACCCCCCACATTGAAAGTGTAGAGTCTTAACCACTGGACTACCAGGGAAGTCTCATGTATTTCTTATTATATTGCAGTATCACACATTATAATTTTTAAAAGACCAACTTGATATTTCAAAAGCCTCATAAAACTGAAAAGCCTATATATGTGTGTTTATGTATATGTGGGCTTCCCTGGTGGCTCAGTGGTAAAGAAACCATCTGCCAATGCAGGAGACATGGGCTTGATCCCTGGTGTGGGAAGATCCCCTAGAGAAAGAAATGGCAACCCACTCCAGTATTCCTGCCTGGAAAACCCCATAGACAGAGGAGCCTGGTGGGCTACAGTCCATGCGGTTGCAAAAGAGTCAGACATGACTTAGCGACTGAAGAACAGCAATAACAATATGTATTGTATGTATATATATATATGTGTGTGTGTGTGTGTGTGTGTGTGTGTGTGTGTATATTCTTTTCAAACACATACATATATACTTTTTTCTCCTGTAGGTTAGAATTATTGTGGGTTGGTTGGTTGTTTTTTTTTTTTTCAGCTTTTTCATTATGTTATTCACCTGACTATATCTGGCATATACATTCCTGTTTTGCAGAATCCTTTAACTTTGGCGTCAGTGAAACAACTCATTGCAGCAGGTAATACAGAAGAACTACAAAAATGTTTTAGCGCTCGAATGGAATTTGGGACAGCTGGCCTCAGAGCTGCTATGGGAGCAGGAATTTCTCATATGAATGACTTGACCATCATTCAGACGACACAGGTACCACATTTTTATACTTCTTAATTCTTAACATTTTCCCAGTGTTAAAAAAATAAACTGAAGCATATTAAATTTATTAAGAATTTATTTGAGCAAAAAGCTATTCGAATCAAGCAGTTCTTAACTGAAAGTAGTTAGGAACTGTTGGGGAGAAAATCTTTTTTCTGTACACTTCTAGATTCTTTGGTTGGTCCGTTAATTAAATTGGCATAAGACAGATGAACAAGAGTAAACAAGTTTAATTATATACATATAGGAGCCCCATAAACACAGTGAGACCCAAGGGCAAATCTAGCAGTTGAAGCTTCAAAGTGGAGAATGACAGGAGATGGACTTTTCAAATATTTGTATATTTATATGTCTATATATATGGCTTTTTCTACTGTCCGTAGGAGATGTTTGGTAGATATTTGCCTGCCATACAAACAGGTCTTTCAGATTTAAAGTTATCTCTGGTAATAGCTCTCTTTCAGGATCAGGCTCCTTATCTGAATTCTTTTAGGTAGCTAAGGAAGAGTAAAAGTTTTTCTTGGGTCTGCCGGCTCTTGATTGCCTCAGCTCAAAATGATCTATATGCAAGAGTGACATGTTTTAGGGTCACTTAGTCTGTTCCCCCTCAGAGCACTCCACTGACAGGAACTAGGGGAAAGACTTTCATAGAGGAGAAGCAGAAACAAAACAAGGAAATGAATTGATTGGCTCCAGCTCAAGTGTGTGCCATATTTGGGAAGGCTTAGCTGGCTGTTTGTGATTGGCTGTTCTTCAGTTATGAATTCTTCACCTTGAGGCTTTTATGAGGTTAGGTTTTGGCTTGCTTAGTAGGCTCCTAGGGCATTAAAGCCACATCAGTCCAATGGCCTCCTCATTTAATTAAACTCCAGGCACCTTTTGTATTTGACAGACCTAATTTGGTTTCATTATGGAATAATCTAGTGGGTTTGCTTCTGCACAGGGTGTCACACATTTACTCCATAAAGTTAGGCTTGTACAGTCAGTGGAAGCAGCATTGTTTTGAAATTCATTCATTCATTTATTCATTTCACAGAGATTTATTAGGTGCCGGACATCAGGGATATAATAATGACTAAAACAGACAGATTCCCTCATGGTGCTTCATTCCAGTGCAAATTCACCAACTAAACCAACGGACTTTTATGTTTTTATAACTTTTGTTATGGTTGTACAGATACCAATGTTTAAAGTTTTTTTTAACTCTCAGAATAACCAAGAGTTATTAGTTCTATTTAGTTTTAATTTATAGTATAGTTGGAAATTATTGCTGAGTTTCCTTGCCTTTATTTGTGAATTTTACTATCGGGGGTACATTCAGCTTTTAGGAATAAAGATGAAGCCTTTGACAAAACAGCTGCTGCTGAGTGTTGAGAGTTCTGTCTGTGAGGGAAATGAAGTGGAGCAGGTAGTTCTGTTTCTTCAGCTGCTGGGACATGTTAAAAATGAAGGTCATTTTAGCCCAGGAAAGAAAAGGCTGGGAAAATTAGCTACTGGTGATTATGTGTACTTTACGTGTACTTAAAAAGACAGAGCTGGGCATGTTCTAGCAAAATCCTAAGAAAGAAATCTTGCATAAGGTCCTGAATTGCCCTGGAAACCACTGGCTACACATACCTATTATGCAGTAGGGCTCCCTGAGATCTTTTTGGAGGGAAGACTTGGAATAAAGTGAGCCTGGGAGTCTCGTTCTGATTTATGGATAACATGGGATCATGCTGATGGATAAGGTTGCCCTCTGCTCTGTTACTAGGACTGTACAACGAATCACATGAAACACGGTGGTTTTAAACAACAACCACATTTATTTTGCTCACAGATCTGTAATTGGGTAGGGCTCAGTGGGGCGGCTGCTTTTGGCCTCACATGGGCTGGTGTGGAGGCTGAAGTCTTCTGAACACTCCCTACTTGCTGGTCCCTTGTGTGGACTCTCATCCTATTTGTATCCCAGAGTCATCTGGTTATATTTAAGAAGCTGGTGGATGTGAGTCAGGAATATCCCGGTGGGAAACAGGATGGAGACTAGAGGGAAATTTTTGTATTGTTTGCCTCATTGCTGGAGGTTATCATTTCCTGTTGGGTTCCTTAGCTGAGCCATGACACATCAGTAATGGAGAATTCATTGTCTTCTGAAATAGCCATCGTATCTTTGGATCATTCTCATTTAAGAATGGTTTCTTTATTTTGAGCCAAATCTGTTGTTCTGTAGCTTTTCCATATTGGTTTAGTTTAACCTTTGGAAGCTATATAGAGGGTAATTCTTCTGTTCTACAATCATATTTTGATCCTTCAGTGAGTCTCTTCTGTGGAAAAAGCATCCCACCTTCTCTTAGCTGTGCCCTCAGGTACTCAACATCGGCAGGCCCTAGAGTTTTTTAGAGCCCTTTGAAGACAATAGGGATTTTAGACTAAGGCTGAATGCTTTAGTCTAAAGTATCTTAGTTTTAAGTATCTGACACTACCCTTAAGGCAGAAAGAGAAGAGGAACTAAAGAACCTCTTGATAAAGGTGAAAGAAGAGAGTGAAAAAGCTGGCTTAAAATTCAACACTCAAAAAAACTAATATCATGGCATCCAGTCCTATCACTTCATGGCAAATAGATGGGGAAACAATGGAAACAGTGACAGACTTTATTTTCTTGGGCTCCAAAATCATTGACAACAGGGAATGCAGCCGTGAAATTAAAAGACGCTTGCTCCTTGGAAGAAAAGCTATGACCAACCTAGACAGCATATTAAAAACAGAGACATTACCAACAAAGGTCCATCTAGTCAAAGCTATGGTTTTTCCAGTGGTCATATATGGATGTGAGATTTGCACTATAAAGAAAGCTGAGCACAGAAGAATTGATGCTTTTGAACTGTGGTGTTGGAGAAGACTCTTGAGAGTCCCCTGGACTGCAAGAAGATCCAATGAGTCAATCCTAAAGGAAATCAGTCCTGAGTATTCATTGGAAGGACTGATGCTGAAGCTGAAACTTCAATACTTTGGCCACCTGATGTGAAAAGCTGACTCATTTGAAAAGACCCTGACCCTGGGAAAGATTGAAGGCAGGAGGAGAAGGGGACGACAGAGGATGAGATGGTTGGATGGCCTCACCGACTCGATGGACATGAGTTTGAGTAAGCTCCCGGAGTTGGTGATGGACAGGGAAGCCTGATGTGCTGTAGTCCACGGGGTTGCAGAGTTGGACACAACTGAATGACTGAACTGAACTGAATGCTTTTAACCCTTTTGAACATTGGAGCCTTACCTCAGGGGTCCACCAGGGCCAGAGAGAGGGCACTATCACTATGGGAAGCCTTAGAATGTGAGCATCTGCATACCTTCTGCTGCTGCGGGTACCCCACAAAAACAGCTCCCATGTATGCTTGTTACTTTGCATCCCTCAGAAACTTCAGAAGACTTGCCCAATGCAGTATTTTTGTACAAGAAAAGCTAAAGGCTTTCTAAACTGGCACCACTCTGGCAACAAAGCTGTGAAATATTGCCCTACCAAAAACAAGAGTTACGCTTCATTTTATGACTTCTTTAATCAAAGTGAAACAAGTAATATGAACTGTGATTATAACACAATCAACCAGAATTCTTTTTTTTCTGTAATAAACCTATTTTGTCCAGTAATCAAAACCTCTTGAAGTCAGAGTTCACAGTTTTCTAATCGTCCATATTTCAGACTGAGGTGATGTTACTGTACCCACTAAGATGCAGGAATTGTGTGTTTGATGATTTCTAGGTGGGTAGGAATAGCCCAAACTCTACACAATTTTTATTTGTATAATAGTGGACTGGTAGAGCCTCCTTAAGACCTGTCTGCTGGAAAATGATTTCACAAACAGAACGAGTTTAGATCTTTTAACTGCCAAAATCTTACCAACTGTGTTGAATTTCTTTTACTTTTCTTTATATAGAGCAGGTTGAAATATCTGAAACACCTCCTTGTCCTCAGAGATTTTAGATTTGTATAAAATGGGTGCAAGCTTTGAAGGAAAATGACAGTAAAAATAATGCTCATGACAGCAAACACATGGTGCATCCTTGGTGTTGGATTCTTAGCTCATGGCATGTTTAACTCAGTTAGTCCTCATGCAGTCCTTAGAAGTAGGTACTATTCCCATTTTGCAGAAGAGAAAACTGAGGCACTGAGAGATTAAGGAACTTGTCATTTGCTCATAAGTGGTGGTATAAGCCCACAGATTCTGTGTACTTTTAATTTAGCACTGAACAACCTCTAACCAGACCCAGGCACAAGTCTGTTGTTCAATTGCTCAGTCATGTCTGACTCTTTGCGACCCCATGGACTGCAGCACGCCAGGCTTCCCTGTCCATCACCAATTCCCGGAGCTTACTCAAACTCATGTCCATCGAGTCAGTGATGCCATGCAACCATCTCATTCTCTGTTGTCCCCTTCTCCTCCTGCCTCCATTCTTCCCAGGATCAGGGTCTTTTCAAATGAGTCAGCGATTTGTATCAGGTGGCCAAAGTAGTGGAGCTTCAACTTTAGCATCAGTCCTTCCAATGAATATTCAGGGTGATTTCCTTTAGGATTGACTGGTTTGATCTCCTTGCAGTCCAAGGGACTCTCAAGAGTCTTCTCCAACACCACGGTTCAAAAGTATCAATTCTTCGGTGCTCAGCCTTCTTTATGGTTCAACTCTCACATCCATACATGACTACTGGAAAAACCATAGCTTTGACTAGACGGACCTTTGTCGGCAAAATAGTATCTCTGCTTTTTAGTGTGCTCTCTAGGTTTGTCATAGCTTTTCTTCCAAGGAGCAGGCCTCTTTTAATTTCATGGCTTGCAGGTACAGATCTAGGCTCTGCTATTTGTGTATCTGAAACTGGGCCAGTCATTGAAAGTTCTAGCTTTTCCATCTGTAAAATGGGATTTCTTGGCCAAATTGATCTGGGATTACTGATAATAAACACTAAGTGTCCAACACAGTACCTGATACACAGAGATAGAAAATAAAGTTGTTAATTTCCTATTGTGCAGTTCACTTAGTTACTGAGGGATTTCTCTCCTACTACAGTGTTCTCTTGTGGAAGCAGAGAAAACTTGATCAATTTCTGGTTTAGTGTGTTAAAACCTACATAGTCTTTTAATTCATGGGGTGTTTTTTAGGGATTTTGCAGGTACCTAGAAAAACAATTCAGTGACCTGAAGCAAAGAGGTGTTGTGATCAGCTTTGATGCTCGAGCCCATCCAGCAAGTGGAGGCAGCAGCAGAAGGTATGTATAGATATTAATATTCAGGAAACTGTATTTTTGTCATGTATTTTGTAGTTTTATTTGTAATCACCATTTCAATAGGTTGGCATTAAATATATTTGTCAGCTATATTGCTTAACTATAAAACAGATGGATAGGTTCCGTTTGTAACTTTTAAGAATTCTGGTTTTATGTTTGGGTTAAGAAAATGTAATTATTTAGACAATGTAGAACTTAATACCTATCTAAGGCAATTTTTTCTAAGTGGCAATAGTATTTCTGATTCCTCTTCCTTTTCTAAATCCAGCTTAGACATCTGGAAGTTCTTGGTTCAGATAATGCTGAAGCCTAACATGCAAGATTTTAAGTGTGACCTTAATAGCATGGGCAATGAATGCAATTGTCCAATGGTTAGCACGTCTTTAGTCTTCCCTTTGTGGGAACTGGGATGAGAATTGACCTTGTCCAATCCTGTGGTCACTGCTTGGTCTTCCAGATTTGCTGACATATTGAATGCAGCACCTTGATGGCATCATCCTTGAGGGTTTTGAATAGTTCTACTGGAATTCTGTTGCATACACTAGCTTTATTAACAGCAGTGCTTCCTAAGGCCCACTTGACTTTGCTCTCCAGAATGTCTGGCTCTGGGTGGCTGACCACACCATCATCGTCATCCAGTTCATCTGGATCTTTTTTATACGGTTCTTCCATGTATTTTTTCCTTCCCTTCTTGATCTCTTCAGCACCTGCTAGGGTCTCTACTGTTTGTCATTTATTGTGCCCATTCTTGGGCAAAATGTTCCCTTGATATCTCCAGTCTCGATGCCTTTGAAATATGGTGCTGGAGAAGACTCCTGAGAGTTCCTTGGACAGCAAGGAGATCAAATCAGTCAATCTTAAGGGAAATCAACCCTGAATACTGTTAGAAGGAATGATGCCGAAGTTGAAACTCCAGTATTTTGGTCACCTGATGCAAACAGCTGACTTGTTGGAAAAGTCCCTGATTCTGGGAAAGATTGAAGGCAGAAGTAGAAGAGGGCGTCAGAGGATTTAGATGGCCGGATGCAATGGACATGAACTTGGGCAAAACTTCAGGAGATGGTGAGGGACAGAGAGGCCTGTCGTATGGCAGTCCATGGGGTCTCAAGGAGTCAGACATGACTGGGCAACTGAACAACAGCAGCATTATTTCTCCTCACTTTTCTTCCTTTTATGAAATTTTTTTCTTCTACTATTTATAAGCCTCATGAGCTTCTCATTCTTAAATGCCCATTGCAAAGTGCATTCTTGTAACATTCCCAAACCAATGAGTCTGTCTTTTGTAGCTATAGGCAGATGGTGATGGTGGTGATGATGACGGTGATGGTAGTGGTGGTGGTAGTGTTGGTGATGGTGGTGTGGTGGTGGTGGTGATGCTAGAATCATTCAAGTGCTGAATGCGAGTTAGGCACCTAGGTATTTACTTATTTAGTCCTCACAAAACCTGTAATCTATGTACTTTTTGCTCTAAGATCATAAAGTGAGAGAAGGTACCACAATTTAAACATAAAGAGGCTTGCACCAGGGGTCAGCAAACTTTTTCCCTAAAGGGCAAATAGTAAGTATCTTACACACTGTAGGCTGCACAGTCTCTGTTACAACCACGCAGCTCTGCCAGGTAGCATGAAAACAGCCATGAACCGTTCATGACTGAGTAAAGTTTTGTAAAACTTTATTTACAGAATGCCTAGAGTTTGCCCATCACTGGTCATAATCATGTCATATGACCCCCTTTTTTGCTGGAACACTTCCTCTTGATAGCTTACCATAAGCAATGTCATTTCCTGAGGTTGTAAAAGTGACTTCTGTACCTTCTAGTGAATGCAGTATGTATCTAATTCAGGTTTTTATTTAAATTATTTTTGCTAAAATTTTTTTTTTTTTTTACTTTCTCCTATATAGGGCATTTTTTAAATTGTCAAAATCATTTTTGTATTACTCTTAATTCTAGGAATTTTAATGCCTTAGTTGTTAAAGATCTGCTGTTTTTGCCCCAGCCAGCTC
This sequence comes from Tragelaphus eurycerus, assembly GCA_935064755.1. Lineage (NCBI taxonomy): Eukaryota > Metazoa > Chordata > Mammalia > Artiodactyla > Bovidae > Tragelaphus > Tragelaphus eurycerus. The sequence goes on along the minus strand of CAKXYN010000004.1, from coordinate 29,837,667 downwards.
CCAAAATAGTGTTCCATGCAGTTAGTGCTCAAGAAATATTTGTGAGAATGATCAAATACTTTGTTTAATCCACTAATAGTGTAATGTTGTTCACTGGAAGTAAATTGTTTATTGTGATGAAGTACTTTAAGCATGAAGAAAGACTTGATGTCATGTTCTGTGTCCTGCCCTAAGCCAGATGCTATGGAAATTGAGAAATATGTCAAAGTGTCAAAAACTTGTTATCTTTTAAGAGCTGAAAGGAGCCAAGATGTATATGTATCCATATACAGATGTGTATCCCACGTGTATCTCACACTCACTCACGACAGTGTGCCATGTGTTTTGTAGAGGACAACACTGAATCAAATACTAATCTTCATGGCATATCCTGGGCAGTGACAGCTGTAGATAAAGACTTCTCTGTTCTGCCTGGTGCCATGCAACTTGGTACAGGGCCAGATAACTCTTCCTTATAGGCACTGCCCTGCGCATTGTGAGATGCTTAGCAGCATCCCTGGCCTCCATCCACCAGCTGCCACTAGCACCCTATCCCGGTGACAACCGAAATTGTCTCCAGATGATTCAGGTGTCCCATGGGAGCAGCACTGCCCTTGGCTGAGACCTGCTGAGATGGAAGAGAGCTGAGAGACTTGGGTGCAGCCTGGCTTAGCTGCTGTGTGCCCGGTGGACATGGGACAAGCCATCTGGCCTTTCTCAACTTTAGTACCATTTCTCTTAAACGAAGGGGTGGAATGAAATGACTCCTTAGGTTCCTCCAGCCTTAATGGTCTCTGCCAGCAGAGTATAATTAAGGTTTTCATCGATCTGGCTGCTGTTCTCAGTCTAAAGAAACGGTTGGGGGACTTCCCTGGTGGTCCACTGGCTAGACTCCATGCTCCCAATGCAGGGGGCCTGGGTTTGATCCCAGATCAGGGAACTAGATCCCACATGCCACAACTAAGAGCTTGCGTGCCTCACCTAAAGATCTCGAGTGCTGCAACTGAGACCTGGGGTGGTCAAATAAATATAAAAAAATAAATGGTTGGACCTTCATTTTCTTCTCTGTGGTCACCTGCTCTCCTGACCGCTCTACTCTCCTTTTCTCCCTGGTCACTCTGTATTTCCAGATTTGCCCGACTTGCTGCAACCACGTTTATCAGCCAGGGGATTCCGGTGTACCTCTTTTCTGATATAACCCCAACCCCTTTTGTGGTAAGTATTTGCTTTTATAATTTCCTGTCCCAGGATCAGGGGTGGGACATGGCCAGGTTTTGCCATCTTTAGTGCTCTTGGGATTCAGTTGTTTGAAAGACAGAAGGGCTCCTTGCCTTTTATCAAGACTTTCCTCTCCAGGAATGTTCCTCCCACACCCTAGTAATATTTCTCTGGTGTTCAGCTTTTGATTCATCAGAATTTGTTTCTTTTTTTTTTTAGTGCATTTTTTCTTTTGCTTGCATTCAGAAGATATTTTAGCTGGTTAGCAGAATGTCTTTTTTTTGTCTGTTTGTATTTTTGCTTTTTAATTTGGTTTGTATTCTTTTTCTCAGCTACCACAATTAGGAAACTTCTGGGATCTAAATCTGAGTTCACCTCAAACCATGTCTTACCATGAAATTTTTGACAAATTGGTGTACCAGCTTTTTATATATGAGTGTTTCACTCTAAATCCTATTAATAGCCAGTACCAGAAGCATGCTTGGCATGTTTTAGTAAGATTTTTATCAAATACCTATTGTAACAGAATCTAAAGAAAAGGATAACAAGTACTACGACAGCTGTTCCTTTTAAGTAGAATGAACTTTTAAGAGTAGAGCCAGATGCTCAAAATATGTTTTTTTAGAAATTAAACCAAAAACATAATTCGAATGCACTTAACTTGCATCAAGTAGAAATGAGAGTGTATAAATACAGAAGTAATCTCTACTAGCTTTGCGTTTACTGTCTCTAGTGCACTGACTGGTAAGTGCAGCTCCTCCTAGCTTATAAATATCCCAGTAGATGCTCAATGTCACATCCAAATGTGGCTAAAATTTTACTGTTTAATGGAAAAACCGCAAAGTGTTCAGGCATCCTTGGTCTTCTGTACTATATTAATGTTGGTAGCTATTGTTTTTATATCAGACATGAATTAAATAAGTGTCTCATGATCACTGGCCCAAGTAGTGGAGTAATTCTCCCTTTTTCTTTGCTTCAGGACACCTGGGGCACGTGAGATACCTCCTAGAGGGGCAAGTGACCACAGCGATTTTTAGTGGGAGGATAGAGGGGGACAGACAGGTAGAATTTCAGGCTCCCTGTGTAGAGTAAACCTCAGGTGTAGCCATAGGGGATCCTCTCCCCATGTGGGGAAATAGTCTTATAAAGATGGGAGCTACATAGAAATACAAGAGCAGGACAGTCAGCCCTGGAGTGGGAGATAAATGCAGGCTCTGAGAGCTCTCTCCATGTTGTTCACAGTTTCCTCAACCTTTAACTTAAAAGCAAATCAGGGAAAGAAGAGCAGAGGATGCAGTTGGAGAGAATAAACTGAAGCCATAAGCTTCTTTCCTAAGCAGAAGGCTTAAAAGAATGTGCATTGGAGAGTCAGAACATCATACTGGGTAAAGAATTTTCTACCTTCACCAAGGAGAAGATAGGATAAAAAGATACACAGGAAAATAGTCATCTTTCTTACTTAGGGTACACATCACAAAATTTTGAGCAGTGAGTTAGTTTTAAGGGTAATCGGGTATACTCCTTGGATGTGACACAAAAACATTGTATGACACATTATGATATTTATATATTTTGTTTATTAAAGGGAAAATGGTACAAACAATGTATGCTAGACCTTTTAAATAGATCTAATATTTTGTTTCAAATGGTTCTTGTTTCCTACTATATTACAGCCCTACACAGTATCACATTTGAAACTTTGTGCTGGAATCATGATAACTGCTTCTCACAATCCAAAGCAGGATAATGGTTATAAGGTATTTTTATTTTTCTCTCCATACTTATGTCCTTCCATCTGAAGTCTGTGCATGGGGAGCACAGGGAATGGATGAACTCTAAACCGTCTGGATATGTTCCCCTGTTCTCCAGGTCTATTGGGATAATGGGGCTCAGATCATCTCTCCTCATGATAAAGGGATTTCACAGGCTATTGAAGAAAATCTAGAGCCGTGGCCTCAAGCCTGGGACGATTCTCTACTCAATGGCAGTCTGCTCCTACATGACCCAAGCGCTTCCATCAATAAAGACTACTTTGAAGACCTTAAAAAATACTGTTTTCACAGGTAAATGGGTTGGAAAGTCACCTCAAGTGAGTTAAATTAATGTGATTCAACCAAATTATGTTTTCATTACATTTTTGTCCTCAACTGGTATTCTATACTACATATACTGTTATTGCATCTGACTTAAGAGGCTATAGATGAGGGGTTGGCAACTTTTCTTAAAAAGATAGTGAATACTTTTGGCTTTGTGAGCCACTATGTTGCTCAACTACCCAACTCTGTGGTTGCAAGAAAGCAGCCATAGATGATATGGAAATGAATGAACACAAACATAGCTGTGTTAAAAAAAAATGTTTATAAAAATGGGTTTCAGGGGCATAGCTCAGTGGTAGATCCTGTGACTGTAGAAGCAGGTGGCTAGCCCACAGGCTATGGTTTTCTCACCTCTGTTGTAGATTCATATATATGTATATGTGTGTGTAAAGAAAGAAAGTGAAGTCACTCAGTCATGTCCAACTCTTTGCAACCCCATAGGCTACCCAGGCTCTTCTGTCCATAGGATTTTGCAGGCAGGAGTACTGGAGTTGGTTTGCTTTTCCTTCTGCAGGGGATCTTCCCGACCTAGGGCTCGAACCTGGGTCACCTGAATTGCAGGCAGACACTTTACTGTCTGAGCTACCAGGAAAGCCGTGTGTGTGTGTGTGTGTGTGTGTGTATGTATATAATATATATACATATATCTATATATGTGTGTGTATATGTGCATACTTTTATATATGTATGTAAAAAAAAGCTTGTTGGAAGGTGTCAAATAGAAAATGTTGAGAAAAAGGAGAGTCCAATAAAATAAATTTATATTAAAAAAAAGAAAAAAGAAGATGTTGACTTTTTTTATCTTTCCAGAAATTTTCCTTTCATATATAAACATATATACATGTAATATATTAGTATTTCCAAATCGTACCTAAGAATATAGAGTGCATGTGTCTTGTTCTATGTCTTTTCCCCTCTGGTTAATTTGTCATGGATACCTTTCTGTATTAGCTCCTATTAGTCCTGACCGTTTTGTTTTAATGGCTACTGTACCAGTCTATTTAACCCCGTGACACAGATGTGATGCTCATGGATAGGAAGCAGAAGAGCTGAGTGAAGGGTTGTCCTGCCCTAGTATGCCGAGGGTCCCATCACTCCTGATTGTCTCCTTAGGAAGAAACCACTGATGGTTAAGCAGCAGAACTTTAGGGTTGTCTCTAGTATTGTATTTGCTGGACCATCTGGGAGTGGCAGCTCCTGTATGGAATGTGGAAGCCCCACCCCACCTGAAGGGAGCTGCCATGCCATCGGCGTTACCATGTGCAAACATAGATCCCGCATTACCAGTTATCTGATTTTTTTCTCCTAAAAAAACTGGAAACCTAGATTTTTGTATATGAAATTCTCTAATTTTTAAATGTTGCTGCTGCTGCTGCTGCTAAGTCGCTTCAGTCGTGTCCGACTCTGTGCGACCCCATAGACGGAAGCTCACCAGGCTCCCCTGTCCCTGGGATTCTCAAGGCAAGAACACTGGAGTGGGTTGCCATTTCCTTCTCCAATGTATGAAAGCGAAAAGTGAAATGTTGGGGACCATTTAAAAATGGTCTGTAATCCAAACAAAACTCATCTGTGCATGTTCTTTCTGTACCTCTTACTGAACTTCATAAAGACTAGGTTTCTAGTTTTCTCCTATTCACCAAGTAGCACCAGAGTCTGCAACTTAGAGCACGCTTCCTTGAGTATTGGTGTGTGTATGTATAAGAGTATTCAAAAAAATACACGGTAGATGGAATTTCCTGATGGCATCATCGACTCAATGGATATGAGTTTGAGTAAACTCTGGGAGTTGGTGATGGACAGGGAGGCCTGATGTGCTGCGATTCATGGGGTCGCCAAGAGTCGGACATGACTGAGTGACTGAACTGAACTGATGGTCCTGGTGGTGGTTAGAACTGTGCGCTTTCACTATGGAGGGCAGGGCTTTGGTTCTTGGTTGGGGAACTAAGATCCTACAAGATGTGCAGGGTGCAAAAAAAAAAGATACAGTGCAGGCATCAGAATTATATATGCATTTATAAAGTTAATAATGATTAAAAAATTGCTCTTAGAAATGTTATACTAGCTGAGGTTCCCACCAACAGAATATGATAACAGTATATGATCCACACACATTCTTACCTACACTGAATATTATGAAATGTCTCCTCTCTCCCAGTTTGCTACATGAAAGCAATGGCTAACTTTATTTACATTTTTAATTAAGAATATTTTTATCTTTATTTAACCTATATTTTTTATAAGTATTTGTTCTTTTTTTGCATTTGTGAAACCTCTTTGCTTGTACAGAAAAACTAGTCTTTGTTTATTTCAAATATTGTTTTCCTGTCTGTTGTTACCTTTGGATTTTTTCATTGAAACTTTTAATTGCCTACTTCTGGGTTTTGTGTCATACTTAAAAGGATTTCACTATACTAAGATTATTTTTTAAAAAGCACAACTCTTGTTTTACTTTAAAGCTTTCATGTTTCCATTCTGCAATGTTTTGTTTTGTTTTTGGCCATACCACTTGACGTGTGAGATTTTAGTTCCTGAGCCAGGGATCAAATCTGTGTCCCCTGCAGTGGAAGTACAGAGTCCTAACCACTGTATTCCAGGGAAGTCCACATTTTGCAGTGTTTAAATCTTTTGAATTCTTAGTTATTTTTAATTTTGTATGAGGCATAAAATAGGAAAGCAGATTAAATTCTTTCTAAAAAGTGCAATTGTACTAACATATTAAACTGAAGAATCTATTTTTCTTTGACTAATTGGAAATACTACCTTTAATCAAACAATATCTAACATGATTTAAGTGCTGTTATTTATCAGATAACTGCTATATTCCCTTCCTTTGTACTAATTAATTCATCTCATTTTAATCATCACAGTAATGCTGAGGGTAGGTTCTGATATATTGCCATTTTATAGATGAGAAAACTGTAACTCAGAGAGGTCACAGAAAATAAGCAACAGTCACACAGCTTAGCAGTGGCAGAGCTCTAGGGACTTTCCTAGTGGTCCAGTGGCTAAGACTTCACGCTCCCAGTGCAGGGGGCCCGGGTTTGATCTCTGGTCAGGGAACTAGATCCCACATGCCACAACTAAAGATCTCACGTGATGCGACAAAGATCAAAGATCCTGCATGTTACAACTAAAACCCAGGGCAGCCAAATAAAAGTAGCAGATCTCCAGGATTTAAATTTAGAATCTGTCTCCAAATCATGTTAACCACTAAGCCTTACTGCTTCTCACATATTTCCCAATTCAAGTTGGATCAACTTCTGAATTCTATCTTTTCCAGATTTTTTCTCACTAATCTTGCATATTTATTTTTCTAGATATATCTATTTTCAAAGATATGTTTGTTTTAAACTACTGTTGTCTTAAGGAAGACCTTGTTCATTTACTCATTGCCAAAAGAAGTGCACACTACCTTAGAACCCAGCAGTCAGATAGCTGGAATTTTTTAACACTTTGTATTTACATTTTCTATAACTTCTGCTGTTAATTTTGATGTTATTTTTATTCTACATTAAGTCCCTCAATCAGAGCACTTTGCTAAATAGGATTGTTACTTGACAAAGAAAATGTTTTATTAGTTATACATCTGTATATGGGAAGTTCCATCACGTTGTGTTCAAAGGGACATTTTGAAAATCATATGTGAAGATGGTAGAGAATAGTTGAAGCCCTGGAGCTGGCACTGCTGTGGGTAGGTACTGCCATGGGCCAGCTGGAGTCCCTCCTGGAACCCACTGTAGGTGTGAAAGTTGTAGCATGAAACAAAATCCAAAAGTAATCGGATTTGCAGGAAGTAACTACAAAGTGAAATTTAAAACAATGTGTTGTGGGAGCGTGTATGTTTGGAAGAGAGTGAAAAAGCTTTCTTTCTTTTTTTTTTTTTTAAATAGAATTTTGAAAGATACTCAGTTGTCTTATACATTCTTACTATTTTGAAATCTTATGTTCTTAGGTATCTGGTTCCTTGATAGTTTGCAAACCTTTCGTTTTGAGAGCCATGTTTGTGTATCTTCTCGTTCTCCACATGTGTGTTTCTAGGGCTGTGAACAAGGAGACCAAGGTGAAGTTCGTGCATACCTCTGTCCATGGTGTGGGTCACAGCTTCGTGCAGTCAGCTTTCAAGGCATTCGACTTTGTTCCTCCCGAGGCTGTTCCTGAACAGAAGGACCCTGATCCTGAGTTCCCAACAGTGAAATATCCGAATCCCGAAGAGGGTGAAGGTGTCTTGGTAACTTGACTTTTTTAATTATAAAATTTATCTTGAATATAATTCAAAACTATTACTTTGGAGTAAAATAAGTTTTTTGTGTGTTTTCATTGTGCCAAACAAAAATGTAATTTCGTCATTGGAAATTTATATTTATTAGTCATCCATTTCTTAAAGGAACTTTCAAATCAGATGTGTTAAGCATCAGGATGTGAAAGCTGAAATTGCTCGCAAATTTAAAATGATGCTTTACATTCAATTTAATTAATTTAATTTAGTTTACTGTGCTTCTTAATGCCAAAAAGAAACAATAATAGAATGGAGGTTTGTCACACAATTTTTATTACTCAGTTGACATTTTTCTGATATGAAAAAGTTGCTATTTCAATTATGGTTCCTTTAAGCTTTTTATTTTATTTATTTTTAGTATTTATTTACTTGGCTGCCCCAGATCTCCTTTGCAACATGTGGGATCTAGTTCCCTGACCAGTGATTGAACCAGGCCCCCTGCACTGGGGGCACAGACTCTTAAAGTGGACTATCTGGTCCACTGCTGGACTATCAAAGAAGCCCCCACTTAAACTTTTTAAAGGTTAGGGTAATGGTTATACTCAGAGAGTCAATTTTGGTTCGTCTGTGAGGTTGATCACAGGGCCAGGCTTGGAAATAACCAGCCCAGCCACAAACACAGTCAGATGTTGGGCGAGTCCCACTGGCACACGTGGGTCGTGCATTGATGCTCTCGTTATCTGACCTCTGACTTAGGAAGTAGTATGTGACCAACCAAGACCAGTTCCAGAAATAGGATTCAGTCTTGGTTTGGGAAAAGACCTCTTTAGTTCTTAAAGAAGTGAATATTTTTAAAGACTGTAGTGTGCTCAGTTCTTGGTTGGAGTGATCTTTTTCTCTTCTTTTTCTCTCTTTTTCAGAATTTGTCTTTTGCTTTGGCTGACAAAACCAAGGCCAAAATCATTTTAGCAAATGACCCAGATGCTGATAGACTTGCTGTGGCAGAAAAGCAAGACAGGTACAATAAATTGTGATTACCTGTGTAATGTGTGATATAGTGTCAGTCAGATGTTTCTGGAGAGACCAGATGTCTATGTCAGATCCTCTGACATAGAGCAAGTACCAGTGCAGGGGCCACAGGTTCGGCAAGCACGATGTAGGGTCAGCCAGCCCAGTGTGTATTTGGTATTGAACTTACTTGTTACCATCCCCCTTTTATCGTTGATTGGTGACTCAGTACCTAATGAGGGCAAAGTACTTTGTTTGGTGCTGACTTTAATTCAGCACTTGGCAAGACTTGGTGAGGAGTCAGACCTTCAATGCCATGTTGAATCCCAAAGAAAGGCAATGCCAAAGAATGCTCAAACTACCTCACAAGTGCACTCATCTCACACGCTAATAAAGTAATGCTTAAAATTCTCTAAGCCAGGCTTCAGCAATATGTGAACCGTGAACTTCCAGATGTTCAAGCTGGTTTTAGAAAAGGCAGAGGAACCAGAGATCAAATTGCCAACATCTCTGATTCATCGAAAAAGCAAGAGAATTCCAGAAAAACATCTATTTCTGCTTTCTTGACTATGCCAAAGCCTTTGACTATGTGGATCACAATAAACTGTGGAAAATTCTGAGAGAGATGGGAATACCAGACCACCTGACCTGCCTCTTGAGAAACCTGTATGCAGGTCAGGAAGCAACAGTTAGAACTGGACATGGAACAACAGACTGGTTCAAAATAGGAAAAGGAGTACGTCAAGGCTGTATATTGTCATCCTGCTTATTTAACTACTATGCAGAGTACATCTTGAGAAACGCTGGGCTCGAGGAAGCACAAGCTGGAATCAAGATTGCTGGGAGAAATATCAATAACCTCAGACATGCAGATGACACCACCCTTGTGGCAGAAAGTGAAGAACTAAAGAGCCTCTTGATGAAAGTGAAAGAGGAGAGTGAAAAGTTGGCTTAAAGCTCAACATTCAGAAAACTAAGATCATGGCATCCGGTTCCATCACTTCATAGCAAATAGATGGGGAAACAGTGGAAACAGTGGCTGACTTTATTTTGGGGGGCTCCAAAATCACTGCAGATGGTGTTGCAGCCATGAAATTAAAAGACGCTTACTCCTTGGAAGGAAAGTTATGATCAACCTAGACAGCATGTTAAAAAGCAGAGACATTACTTTGCCAACAAAGGTCCATCTAGTCAAGGCTATAGTTTTTGCAGTGGCCATGTATGGATGTGAGAGTTGGACTATAAAGAAAGCTGAGTGCCAAAGAATTGATGCTTTTTGAACTGTGGGAAGACTCTTGAAAGTCCCTTGGACTGCAAGGAGATCAGTCCTGGGTGTTCATTGGAAGAACTGATGTTGAAGCTGAAACTCCAATACTTTGGCCACCTGATGGGAAGAGCTGACAAATTTGAAAAGACCCTGATGCTGGGAAAGGTTGCGGGCAGGAGGAGAAGGGGACAACAGAGGATGAGATGGTTGGATGGCATCACTGACTCGATGGACATGGGTTTGGGTGAACTCTGGAAGTTGGTGATGGACAGGGAGGCTTGGTGTGCTGTGTTTCATGGAGTTGCCAAGAGTTGAACATGACTGGGTGACTAAACTGACTGACTGAACTGATACCAGAGAGCATGCCTGTGGGGTGCTGCAATGCTTGAGATAAGTGTGACTGTAGAGTTTGTACAGAGCAGTGATGGATTAGGAGGAAAGTTGAAAAGTTCACAGCCTCCAAGTAGTTTTGCAGGTCAAACAGCATGTGTGATGTTTGGGGGACAGTTTGGTGCTGCCTAAGGGTTAGGACTTTCAGTTATGACAAAACAGGTTCAGTTCTGTGTCAGTTCTTAGAAATTTAAGCTGAAGTGCTACATGATCAAATGTGAGGTATGCTTGTAACCACCTTGACTTCACAAAGGGACAGTTGCAGGCCTGTTCTCTGGTGGCCAGACTGTGTGAGTACTGTGCTGAATCTTAAGGAATGTTAAGCTCTCTCTCAGAATCTGCAGTGCTGAGCAAAAAATTGAATTATATAAGCTATTATACTTGGGGGGCATCTTGCCAGCATGTATCTGTTATCTTTAAAACCAAAGCCTTTGCTGGAGACTGAGATAAAAGCATTTCTGTGTCATCGTTGACATACTTAAAAATTTTCAAAGATAGGATGTTTGTCTAGGCAAAGTGGCTGAGACACGGTAGCTGCTCAGATGTTTGTGCAGTGGTAGCCACACTTCTGTTATGTAAACAAGAATAATGAGAACAACAACAACAAGAAAGAATAGTGAGAACAGTCCTGCAGAGGCCCCTTGGAGCCTTGTTTGGCTTAATTGTTCTGTCCATATTTGTCGCTTACAATTACGCACTCTCTTAAGATTACTGTCACGCATAGGTGGTTTTTTCTTTCAGTGGCAAATGGAAAGTGTTTTCAGGCAATGAGTTGGGGGCCCTCCTGGGCTGGTGGCTCTTTACTTCTTGGAAAGAAAAGAACCAAGATCACAGCGCCCTCCAAAACTTATACATGTTGTCCAGCACTGTCTCTTCCAAAATCCTGCGAGCCATCGCCTTGAAGGAAGGCTTTCACTTCGAGGTATAGTGTTTGGGAGAGTTGCCCCTTTCCCTTTCTTTTGCTCTAGAGAAAGTCTAAGGCATTTCTTTCTTTCTTGGATTATCCTTTTAGGAAACATTAACTGGCTTTAAGTGGATGGGAAATCGAGCCAAACAGCTGATGGACCAGGGGAAAAATGTCTTATTTGCATTTGAAGAAGCTATTGGTAAGAGTTGAGCACCATGATCACGTGATCAGTTAATTTATAGAATGCAAATAAATGGGCAAAGATTTGGATTTGGGTTCAAAGAATAACAGTGAAACAGAAGCATGCAGTTTGCTTTTCTTCTGTGACCCTCTGCAAATGCTGAACTGTCCAACCCCAGAGTTTGTGTCATAGATTTTTTTTTTTTAGCTGAAAAGAATATGTCACAAATAATCAAGCCATTCATATAAGGAAGTGAATCCTCTCCCCTGATGACTGTGAATAGTTGTGTTTTGTACTTGGCTGTAGTAGCTTAAGAAAATCCTCCTACGTGGGGAGCTGTGGTATTTCCTTACTGTGGTATTGATATCAGGGCACATAGAGTTTATTGCCCGTCAGAGAGTGCCCTGCAGAGATATGCCCAGAAGAAAGGAGAAGCCACGGTTGTAGGACTTCCATCAGAGTGAGTATCACCTGAAAGAACCAGCCAGGATGATGGGAAAACACTTGTCTTAAATAATCACTATAAATGAATGAAAAAGAGAGCCAGCAATAGAAACGTGAAATGCAAATGTTTGTGCTGGGGATATTTTAGCTGTTTATTTAGTAAAAGTTACTATGTGTGTGCTAAGTTGCTTCAGTCATGTCCAACTCTTTGCAACTGTATGGACCATAGCCCACCAGGCTCCTCTGTCCATGGGATCCTCTAGGCAAGAATACTGGAGTGGGTTGTCATGCCCTCCTCCAGGGGATCTTCCTGACCCAGGGATTGAACCTTCATCTCTTATGTCTCCTGCATTAGCAGGTGATTTCTTTACCACTAGTGCTACCTGGGAAGCCCAAAAATTTGTTTATCAAATATTTATTGCTTATCAATTACACATGGACCCTGAAGGAAATGGATGAACTGATGTTAGCCTACAGTAGTTTATATAGGTGAGGTTAGTAGCCACACAAAAGAGTAGAGGCTCACTGTCAAGGTGAATCATGTACTGGAAAAAACTATGGGAATTCAGAGAAGACAGCATAAGCATCGACTCGAGCAATTAGAAACAATTTTGTGTGAGCTGAAGGGCTAGACCTGGAAAATGAGGACAATTTGTCTAGAAGGGAGACTCTCCTTACAGTTTATTCAACAAATACTTCCTCTTTTTGTTCCTTTTTGTTTTTTTTTTTAAATTAAAGCATAGTTGAGGGCTTCCCTGCTTATTTAACTTATATTCAGAGTACATCATGAGAAATGCTGGGCTGGATGAAGCACTAGCTGGAATCAAGATTGCTGGGAGAAATATCAATAACCTTAGATATGCACATGCCACTACACTTATAGCAGAAAGCAAAGAAGAACTAAAGAGCTTCTTGATGAAAGTGAAAGAGGAGAGTGAAAAAGTTGGCTTAAAGCTCAACATTCAGAAAACTAAGATTATGGCATCCGGTCCCATCACTTCATGGCAAATAGATGGGGAAACAGTGGAAACAGTGGCTGAAACCTTATTTTGAGGTGCTCCAAAACCACTGCAGATGGTGACTGCAGTCATGAAATTAAAAGGTGCTTACTCCTTGGAAGAAAAGTTGTGACCAACCTAGACAGCATGTTAAAAAGAGACATTACTTTGCCAACAAAGGTCCATCTAGTCAAAGCTGTGGTTTTTCTAGTACTCATGTATGGATGTGAGAGTTGGACTATAAAGAAAGCTGAGTGCCAAAGAATTGATGCTTTTGAACTGTGGTGTTGGAGAAGACTCTTGAGAGTCCCTCAGACTGCAAGGAGATCCAACCTAGAGGAAATCAGTCCTGAATATTCATTAGAAGGATTGATGCTGAAGCTGAAACTCCAATAGTTAGGCCACCTGATGCAAAGAACTGACTCATTTGAAAAGACCCTGATGCTGGGAAGATTGAAGGCAGGAGAATGGGATGACAGAGGATGAGATGGTTGGATGGCATCACCAACTCAATGGACATGAGTTTGAGTAAGCTCCGGGAGTTGGTGATGGACAGGGAAGCCTGGCGTACTGCAGTCCATGGAGTCACAAAGAGTTGGACACGACTGAGTGACTGAACTGAACTCAACTGAGGGCTTCCCAGGTGGCACTAGTGGTAAAGAACCTGCCTGCCAATGCAGGAGACCTAAGAGATGAGGGCTCGATCCCTGGGCTGAATAGATCCCCTGGAGGGTATGGCAACCCATTCTAGTATTCTTTCCTGGAGAATCCCATGGACAGATAAGCCTTGCAGGATACAGTCCATGCGGTTGTGAAGAGTTGGACACAACTGAGCATCTGAGCACATCCATATTATATTAGTTTCAGGTTTAAAACATAGTGATTCAATATTTTTGTAGACTATACTTCATTTATAGTTATTATAAAATATTGGCTAGACTCCTTGTGTTGTACAATGCATCCTTATATATCATTTATTTTATACATAATAGTTTGTACTCAACAAATACTTCGTGAAGACCTGCTAGGCACTGGGCTAGATTCTTAAATACAATGGTGGTGAATGAGAATCATTTACATCCTTGACAACCTCTCATGCAGTAGGCAGGATGCATATAGATGTGTGTCTCCTCAGTGTGTAAAAGGACCCAATCCTTAGGATATGTGTATGACTTGTGTTTCTGCAGGATACATGTGCTGCCCTTTCGTGCTGGACAAAGATGGAGTCAGTGCTGCCGTCATAACTGCAGAGTTGGCCAGCTTTCTAGCAACCAAGAATTTGTCTTTGTCTCAGCAGCTAAAAGCCATCTATGTTGAGTAAGTTTCTATTGACTATTGAAGTAATTTTTTTTTATCAGTTCAGGTGTACAACACAGTGATTCAGTGTATGTCTATATTGTGAAATGATCACAGTAGATATAATTAACATGCATCCCCACACAGGAATATTTTTTAATGTTTTACTCTCTTCTTGTGCATGGGATACTCATATTCTTTCTGATGCTCTTGCTTTAGTTTTGAATTCTATTTCTTATGAAAACTAAATAAGAGATCACATTTTCCTTTTGCTACTTAAACAATTAATAGTAATTACCACTCGTGATGACTTTAATCCTTAATAAATGAGAATATTAGTTGCAGAAATGGCTAAGAATGTGATTTTTTAAATGTCCAGTGTTGAAAATGACTAAATGTGTTCATTAAACATCTATTTAGTCTTTGTAGCAATTACTTATTTCTACCTTTCTAGTGCAAAAGCAACCAGACACAAGGTAATGGGCATGATGTGGCTATATTCCAATGATAAAACTTTTACTTACAAACAGAGACTGAGGGCCACACAGCAGGGCAGTGATTCCTGGGGTAGGCTGTTGGACCTCTTTATTTAATGCTGAATTACTCCTTTGAAATTAGTCGTGGTTGTTTGTTTTAGAATATACTGTTTGATAGATACATGTTCAGTGTACGCTGTGCACAATTATTTGTTCCTCATTTGCATGTAACCATGTTTGTATTGATAGGTATGGCTACCATATCACCAGAGCTTCGTATTTCATCTGCCATGATCAAGAAACTATTAAACAATTATTTGAAAACCTTAGAAACTATGATGGGAAGAGTAATTATCCAAAAACTTGTGGCAGATTTGAGATTTCCCACATTAGGGACCTTACAACTGGCTACGATGATAACGAACCTGATAAAAAAGCGGTAAGTAATGTTCTTTATCAGTTAAAGTCTTCTCGATTTACTTTTTCACTGTGCTTTGAATAGTTCAACCTATTTAATCATATAATTAATTGAAGCTGATTTTAGGCATTATTATAAATAAGCTATTAAAATATAGAGATAATTTTAAAACATGAGCTAAAACTACAGGGATTCTCACTAGTCATCTCAGCCCGCGCCATCTTTTAACCCAGCAGGAAATTGATACATTTCTCTCTTGGTATCTTAGGGTTTCACACCATAAACACTGAGGGTCAACTTACTACACTAGTGTATATAATGGACTTAAGCATCTGTGGATTTTGGTATCTGCAGGGGCTCCTGGCACCCTTCATGGGTGCCGAGGGATGACTATACTCAGAAGTATAAGACTTCCTGTGGTTAGAAGCTAATTGGTGATGCTCTGAGTAGAATCTGGGTCTTCTGATCTCAAATCTGGCTTTTCCTCTCTTTCAGCAGTTGAACTTGAAAAAACATCAGAATCACCTAGTGGCCAGGTTAAAACACTGAGTGCTGCAGCCCACCCCTTATTTGCCTTTCTAATAAGTGCCCTGCTGATGCTGATGTTACTCGTCCAGCCTTGAGAACTACTGTTAGCTTCCTCCTTAGTTTTACCCTATTCTCTGACTATATGGGAGTTGTTGGGGCCTTCCCTGGGGGCTCAAATGGTAAAGAATCCACCTGCAGTGTCGGATACCCAGGTTCAATCCCTGGGTCGGGAAGATCCCCTGGAGAAAGGAATGGCTACCTACTCCAGTATACTTGCTTGGAGAATTCCATGGACAGAGGAATGTGGCGGGCTATAGTTCATGGGGTTGCACAGAGTTGCACATGACTGAGCAACTAACACTCATTCATTCATTCATATGGGAGTTGTTAGCTATAGCACATGAGTTCAAATTCTTCCTGCCATGTGGATCCCTGACTGGAGTCAAAAGAAGGCACAAATATGGCAGAAGATAGTATTGCTGACTATGGCAAGTGGGTAGGGGAAGAGTAAGAATATCCTTATGAGATGCTGGACATTTGCTTTAATATTCTCCTTTTTATAGTTTTTAATTTACATCCGCACACAATATGTTTTTAAAAGGCAAATAGTATTAAAGGGTTATGAAGAAACTTGGCAGTTCCACCTCCTACCATTTCACTGCCATGTGTCAAGAAAACCACCTTCCCTCTTAGTTGTTTCTCTGGTATTTACCACCAGATTTCTAAATAACATGCTCATGTGGTGATGCTTTGACTTATCAGTGTTAGGCTTTATTAATGGCACCCCACCCCAGTACTCTTGCCTGGAAAATCCCATGGATGGAGGAGCCTGGTAGGCTCCAGTCCATGGGGTCACTAAGAGTCCGACACGACTGAGTGACTTCACTTTCACTTTTCACTTTCATGCATTGGGGAAGGAAATGGCAACCCACTCCAGTATTCTTGCCTGGAGAATCCCAGGGACAGAGGAGCCTAGTGGGCTGCTGTCTATGAGATCGCACAGAGTCGGACATGACTGAAAAAAGTGACTTAGCAGCAGCAGCAGCAGCAGCAGCATGATGGAGATTGGAGGAGGAAATGGCAACCCACTCCAGTATTCTTGCCTGGAAAATCACATGGACAGAAGATCCTGGCAAGCTATAGTCCATAGGGTTGCAAAGAGTTGGACACTACTAAAGCGACTTAAAGTAACAACATGATCGAAATAGGGATTTGGTTCTTAGAGTTGCGACATTCACAACTCTTCTCCCCTGTCCTTGCAGTACATTTGTACCACAGGTTTTGGCAACATCAGATTCCAAGCTTGTATTATGATGACTAGTAGCTATTGTTTTCTGCTTAGCTAAGTAGTGTACTTTGCTTAGGTTCCCCTTACATTGTATAAAGAATTAGTTTTTCTGTAATTAACCGCTGCTTTGTTCTTTCATTTGCATGGATTTCTATGTATTCCTCACCAGTTCTTCCCACATCCTTCAAATAGCTTTCAGTAGGGTTTTCTACTTAGTCCAATGATTCCGTGCTTCTGTTGGTTCCATATTGTTTCCAATGGCCTCCCCCCTGGCCCCTTTCTCTGGGGAGGGCCCACTGCTCTCTGAGTTGAATGCCCAGCTGTCATCCTGGGGATGCTCTTCACTACTCTCTGGGGTTATATCCCTTGCTCCTGGACCCCTTTTTATAATTAGCTTCCTAAATCACATTTTCTAGTATCTTCCTAAGAAGAAGTGAATAGAGGTAAATTTTTAGAGGTGTTTAGGTCTGAAAATGTCTTGCTCTACCCGCACACTTTATTGACTCACAGTTTTGAAAGCATTGCTCCATGTTTGTTAAGCTGTGGAGCATCCATCATTCATTTATTCAGGAAATAGTTGGGACCTGCTGTGTGCTGCATCCAGGGATAAGGATGCCATACTCATTCAGTCCCTTCTATGCAATTTTTTTTTTTCCTCTGTGGAAAGTATTAGGAACATTCCACTAAACCTTCAGTTCAGAATTTCAGTGATAAGCTTTTAGTATGGGCCTCCTTTCTTTCATTTTTCTGGACACTTGGTTGGTCTTCGTTGGCCTATGGAGTTATTTCTTTCCGTCCTGAGAAACTCTTGATTTTTTTCAAAGAAGGGGACTGTATGGTTATTTTCCAAATAACCTCTTCCCTCGAATTTTCTGTTCTCCCCTTGACAAGTTCTTAGATGCTGACCCTCCTGGAGTGATGTTCTGCTTTCCATGTTTCTGTCTTCCCATTGTCCATCTGTGTCTTCCTTTCCTACCTTTGGGGAGATTACCTCAACATTAAATGTCTGCTTCTTTGAACATTTCAGCTCTTTTTCCTCTATTAAAAGTAATATCTTATTTCATGTATATCGTATCTTATCTCTATTAAGGTATTAATTACAGCTTTTTTTTTTTTTAAATGTAGATCTTTCTTCCTATGAATTGTCTTTATTTCCTTCAAGGTCTTCTGGGGACATCCCGCTGTCACCCTAAGGGTAATAGGCTGGGATGCTGAGTCCCTGGAAGTGGAGGAGAGGTCCACAGGGCCTGGGAGGAGGGGTGCTAGTGTTCAGTGTGGGGACTCTGAGTTACTCTCAGTTTTCTCCATGCCCTGCCTTCCATGATGCCCAGTGTCCCCAGCTTCTAAGCTCTTCTGTTTCAGTTATATCAGAGATTTAAGCCGTCTCCTGATGAGGTGGTTTGTTGACCACATGGGCAGAGGTTGAGGATCTGGGAGGATCCAATAGCTCATTTCAGATGCTGCCTTTGCCTGCCTTTGCCTCATGCCTGCCCTTTGCAGTACTTGGTGCCCCGGTTAGTGAGCTCTGCCAGGGCTCTGCAGAGCATCCTGACTCAGTTCTTGTCTGCCTGTTGCAGGCGCTCCCTGGTCATTGTCCTGTGTTCCAACAGGTCCCTTCCACCCCTTCATCTGGTCTCTGGCTGCCACGATTGGTTGGCAGACCCCTCAACAGCTGCTGCCGCTTTGCCCTTGTGTGCTTTTTTATTTTAATACTTCGGTTACTTTAGTAGAGTTTGAAGAGCAGTCAGCCATGATACATATACCAGAAGCTTTTGAAAGTGAAATAAGCCTATTTCATTATTTTGTGGGGTTTTGTAATGCATTATTAATCGGTTTAAAGCAATTTCTTGTGAAAGGGTGTGTTTCGATTTTAGAAAAACTTTTAGTAGCTTTAATAAAACTACAGAGGTAAAAAGTAGTATACAAAGTTACTTTATTTTCACAAATTGCCTTATTATTATTTATTTCATTTATACCGAGTACATTTTCTGACTTCTTCAAATGTGTTCTTTTTTTTGCATTTACTTTCTTGCTTATTTGAGGAAAAATATTAGTTAGGTAAAGAACAACTTACATTGCTTCTTACTAATAAGTTTATAACATGAAAATTAATTCCTAGATTCTCCCGACTAGTAAAAGCAGCCAAATGATCACCTTTAGCTTTGCTAATGGAGGCGTGGCCACCATGCGGACCAGTGGGACAGAGCCCAAAATCAAGTACTATTTGGAACTGTGCGCCCCACCTGGAAATAGGTATGGATGGCAGCAGCTGTAGTTTTTATTCCTTAAACTTCCTAAATTCTTTGCAGACACTAAGTAAAATAGTTCATGTGTCCAGTATGTAGTTTAAATAAGAATGTTGTTTCAGAACCTGGAGCAATATTGTGATTTTAACAGCTGTTTAAAGTGTCGAGAAACAGGAGTGCTTACTTCCTACTTATTTCCTTCTAAAATTTCCCTATATGGGAAAACTTCCTAATTTCAGTAATATCAATAAAATTTCCTTTTTCTAATACTTTTTATTTGAGGCTGGCACCAGTGACTTTTTCTCCATGTCCCTGGTGCAAATGAATTAAAATCCATTAATGAATTAATGGATTAAATTAATGAAATTAATGAAATCCATCCAATCAATTACAAATCCATTCAACAAATATCTTTGAGCATCCATCGTGTGTAAGTCATGCTGGATTTTGGGGCAGATAAAGAGCCACAGCAGAAAGTGTCCTCACCACCAAAGAGCTGACGGTCTAGTAGCTTGAAGGTCATGTTTTGTGACCTTGTAAAAGGTTTGGACTATAAAGAAAGCTGAGTGCCAAAGAATTGATGCCTTTGAACTGTGGTGTTGGAAAAGACTCTTGAGAGTCCCTTGGACTGCAAGGAGATCAAACCAGTCAATCCTAAAGGAAATCAGTCCTGAATATTCATTGGAAGGACTGATGCCGAAGCTGAAACTCTAATACTTTGGCCACCTGCTGCGAAGAACTGACTAACTGGAAAAGAGTCTGATGCTGGGAAAAATTGAAGGCAGGAGGAGAAGGGGTTGACAGAGGATGAGGTGGTTGGATGGCATCACTGACTCGATAGACATGAGTTTGAGTAAGCTCTGGGAATTGGTGATGGACAGGGAAGCCTGGTGTGCTGCAGTCCATAGGGTTGCAAAGATTGGGCATGACTGAGTGACTGAACTGAAAGGGTTTGAGTCACTAGTTTCCAACACCTGTAACATTTGGAACTGTATCAGCCATGGTACATGTAGCTAGCACATGTAAATGTAATATTACACATTTAACAGTCGATTAGCTTTCACTTCTCTATTCAGAATACAGTTCAAAATCAGGACATTTTTTTTTTTTTAAAGTGAATTAAGTCAGTGCTATCCAACAGAAATAAAATATGAGCCACATATGCAATTTGAAATTTCAGTTCAGTTCCTCATTTGCACCAGCCACATTGCAAGTGCACCATAGCCACGTGTTACTAGTGGCTGCTGTAGTGGACAGCATAAGTCTGTCTAGGTGGTAATGGCACATACACCCCAGAGCATTGATCAGAGGGTTTTTCTGGCTTGTGAACTAAATTTTCATTATGTGGAAATAAGAGCAAAGGAAATTTTCTGAGCATCCTAAATTAGCTAGCCAATAGGCAAGTGCACCCCACCCCAGTACTTTTGCCTGGAAAATCCCATGGACGGAGGAGCCTGGTAGGCTGCAGTCCATGGGGTCGTTAAGAGTCGGACACGACTGAGCAACTTCACTTTCACTTTTCACTTTCATGCATTGGAGAAGGCAATGGCAACCCACTCCAGTGTTCTTGCCTGGAGAATCCCAGGGATGGGGGAGCCTGGTGAGCTTCCGTCTATGGGGTTGCACAGAGTCAGACACGACTGAAGCGACTTAACAGCAACAGCAACAGATTAAATGTAGCAGGTTAGAGGGGCTGGGGAAGATTTGTTGCAGATAGATTTTCCTTAATCAGGGAGAAGTGAATGCTGACAGCAAAGCGAGAAATATAAAACAAAACTATAAACCTTGAGTACAAGAACTCAGAATAGTCACCTGTCAGGGAGTTTATCATAAAGGAAATAGCAAGCTACATCCAAATGAGCCCTGAATCTTCTGAGTAATTCTCATTTCTCATTCTTACTTAGTGTTTCCATATTTCTGTGACTCACTGTTTTGAAAACAAATGAACATTAAGTCCAATTTAAAGATCTATATTCAGGGAATTTCCCTGGTGATCCTGTAGTTAAAACTGTGCTTCTGCTGCAGGAGGTTCAAGTTTGATCCCTGGTTGGGTAGCTAAGATCCCACATGCCATGCAGCATGGACAAAAAATTTTAAAAACAAAAAGATCTATTTTTTCTATATATTTATCTTTTCCTTTTCATTATCCTGTGAAAATATATGTAATGTTGTTTTTTTTTTTTTTTTTAAAAAAAAAAACTTTCTTTTATAATAACAATACAACTTACTACTCAAAGGTCTATGGTATTTACATTTTTCATATGGCTTATTGAGTGGACTTAAATTCAAATATTAGTTTCTAAATTGCTGAAGATACTTTAAAAGTTTGCCGTTTTATTATCGTCATTGAGAAATGTCTAATTATGTCTTCTATGTATTATCAACCCTCCAATTGTTTGCACATAAATGAGTATTTTCCACATACTTAAAATCTTGATTTTAAGATAAAGAGATCTAGTTCCCTAGATTTTTGTTTATACTTTAGTTGTGACCTTTTTGTTCCCAAAGTAAAATTTAAACAGGAGGTCTGAGTTCTTGGTGAGTGACCAGCAGGCCCACTAGGAGGCTCCCCATCTCTTCTGTCCTGGGAAGGTCTTATACATGAGGCTTCAGTCAAGCTCCCAATAGTTTGAAGACAGACAGGATCAGAAAACTGGGACATTAATCCATAGATATGATGTCTGGACTCAAGCAAGGCATCAACATACCTATCACAACAGCCATAAAGCCATGGCTAAGGTTTCCTTATTTTCTGATAATGCTAAATATTATTAATATATTTTATATCATGAATTCTATTCATTTGTAGAATTCCACAACCCACTAACTCTTTAGAATTGAAAATCTTTTTTCAAATATAAGTACTACTTTTAAAATTTTTTGTTGGGGTTGATGTCTTTGTTTTTTTTTTATTTATTGTTTTTGGGGGGGTTTTGGCTATACCACACGACTTGTGAGATCTTAATTCCATGACCAGGGTTTGAATCTTCACCCTCGCCAGTCAAAGCACGGAGTCCTAAATCACTGGACCACCAGGGAATTCCCTTGATGTCTTTAGTTTTGTCCAACTTTTTATTTTGAAAAATTTCAAACCTATAGAAATGTAGAAATAGTGTAGTGAATAAGCACATACTCCTCATATAGACTAGGGGTTGGCAAACTTTCTGTAAAGAGCCAAATAGTAACTAGTTTAGGGTTTACAGACCACACAATCCTTGTTACAACCATGTAGCTCTACTATTGTGGATGGAAAGCACCCACAGACATAAAAGAGTGGTCATGGCTGTTTCCCAATAAAACTACTCAAACAGGCCAAAAGCCATAGTTTGCCTACCCCAACCTAGTCTCAGCAGTCACTAATGTTTGGCAATACTTGCTCTCTTATTTTTCTCAGCCATTGAAAATAAGTTGCAGACTTTAATACTCATCTCCTAAGAACAAAGAACCTCTCTTACTATCTCAAAAATTAGGTAATAATTATGTCAAGCAGGGTTCTAACAGATAAACAAAACCAGCAGGAGATACATAGTAAATTAAATTCATTGATGAGTTTTAGTTTAATGGATATTGTTTTTTTAAAAAAAACACTCAGTAATTATTAGTCAGTGTGCCTTCCTGAGAACCGTTATTTTCCTCAAAGCACATTTTTGGAGAAGGAAAAAAAGACTTGTGTAATTCATATATATTTATGAAGCATAATTACTTTATATGTTACCAATGGGGATAAAAATAATTATAATGATAGCTACATTTATTGAGGTTTTTGGGCCAGGTTGTGCTAATTGCTTTATATAATTTATCTCAATCTATACAACAACTCTCTTGAGAGGATAGTCTTTATTTCAGTTTTACAAGAGAGGAATCTGGGCCTTTGAAAGGTCAAGTCACTCACCCAAGGGCACAGAGCTAGTAAGTAATAGAGCCAGAATTACTGTCTGTAATAAAATGGATTGTTTTAGTTGTACTGGTTAACTGTTACAACGCAAGGATGATCTTAACTAATTACACAGATTGCCCATTTTGTTGAAGATGGTCAGGTATAAAGTATTAAAAATTTGAATTGAGGGATTTAAATTTCTTTTATTGAACTTCCTGGTTTTAAATATAGTAACTCACATCAGCTAGTAGCCTGATACATAAGCCTGACACATAAATTAGACACATGTCTAATTATAAGTCTATTTTATCTATTAAACAACCCTGCAATTGTTTGCACATAAATGAGTATTTTTCACGTGCTTAAAATCTTTATTTCTTTAAAGAGATCTAGTTCCCTAGATTTCCACACTAACTTTAGTTGTGACTTTTTTGTTCCCAAAGTAAAATTAAAAAGATTCGGAGTCTGAGTTCCTGGTGAGTGACCAGGAGGCCCACCAGGAGGCTCACCATCTCTTCCATCCTGGGAAGGCTTTATACATGAGGCTTCAGCCAAGCTCCCAATAGTTTGAAGACAGACAGGATCCGGAACATTCATATCCTGTAAGACCAAGGACTTGTGGGAGATATCTATAACAGTTCAATGGGATTTAATGACACCTGGAGTCATGAAAGTTTTCTCTGCACTGTTAGGTATGGACCCTGCAGAACTTTTAGGGGCGCTAGGCTACAGATTGTATGTTTTGAAAATTCTTATGAGACTTCTCTGGTGGCCCAGTGGTTAAGACTCTGCACTTCTAGTGCAGGGGCAGGGGTTCAATCCTTGGTCAGGGAACTAAGATCCCACATGACTCACATGGCCAAAAAAAAAAATTCTTATGAGAAGTGCAAAGGTGTGGTTTTGTTTATAGTAGAGACCTTGGGGAAGCCTTTGGGGAAAATAATGAATATTGTCTCATGGGCTTTTTATCCACGCCACAGATGTGTTCCCATGCTTAAGTAACTAGAGTTCTGTCTGATTTAACTCTTCACTTAAGAGTAAATATCAGTGTGGCTTGATATTGAGAGTCTTTAAACATGCTTCAGAATAATCCACTGACCTGGGATTTTTTTTTCCCCCTTATTTTGCAGTGATCCCGAGCAGCTGAAGAAAGAACTAGATGACCTAGTTAGTGCTATTGAAGAGCATTTTTTCCAGCCACAAAAGTATAACCTCCAGCCAAAAGGAGAGTAAACCATCCTAGCCTTGGGCATAATTACATTTACCTACAACTAAGCTGATTCCTAGAATGTCGACATTCACTCTTGCTGCCTCCAATTTGCCTTGATTCATGGACCTGACATTCCAGGTTCCTATGCAATATTGCTCTTTACAGCATCAGACCTTGCTTCTATCACCAGTCACATCCACAACTGCGTATTGTTTTTGCTTTGGCTCCATCCCTTCATTCTTTCTGGAGTTATTTCTCCACTGATCTCCAGTAGCAGATCCAGAGTGAACGTCGACATTCTAGGAATCAGCGAACTAAAATGGACTGGAATGGGTGAATTTAACTCAGATGACCATTATACCTACTACTGCGGGCAGGAATCCCTTAGGAGAAATGGAGTAGCTATCATGGTCAACAAGAGTCTGAAATGCAGTACTTGGATGCAGTCTCAAAAAAGAATGATCTCTGTTCGTTTCCAAGGCAAACCATTCAAATCCAAGTCTATGCCCCAACCAGTAACACTGAAGAAGCTGAAATTACCTACAAGACCTTTTAGAACTAACACCCAAAAAAGATGTCCTTTTCATTATAGGGGCTGCTGCTGCTGCTAAGTCACTTCAGTCGTGTCTGACCCTGTGCGACCCACAGACGGCAGCCCACTAGGCTCCACCATCTCTGGGATTCTCCAGGCAAGAATACTGGAGTGGGTTGCCATTTCCTTCTCCAATGCGTGAAAGTGAAAAGTGAAAGTGAAGTTGCTCAGTCGTCTCCAACTGAGTGACACCATAGACTGCAGCGTACCAGGCTTCTCCGTCCATGGGATTTTCCAGGCAAGAGTACTGGAGTGGGGTGCCATCACCTTCTCCGAGATAAGACTACATACTGTCAACACAATGCTTGGCGTGTAGCAGTTAACATTAGATTGCCTTAATAACAGCTATTATTTATGCAGTGCAAATTATATGATAGACACTGTTAAAATGCTTTAAATGTTTACACCTTATAGTACAGATATTTATACTCATTTTACAAAAATAGGAAGTGAGATACATAATAAGTATATAATTTGCCTAAGATCATGAAGTAAATAAATGGCAGATTCAGAATTCAAAACTAAGTAGTCTACATTCTGGTATTCCCATTCACAAAAACTACATTACGTGACTATGGAAAACCTACTGTATCAGGCAAGAATGGGACTGGATTCTTTACATATAATATTTATCAGTCTCATAATCCTGAAAAGTTGTTATTACCATCATAATTTACAGGTTAGAAATCCAGTATTTACTTCTTTAGGATTACTTATATGCTGTTTACTAACTGCAAAATAAACTGCCCCATTGTTTTCCTAAATTAGAAATATTACTTGAGGGATTTGCAATGTAAAAGGTATTGAGAAGGTCCAAACTCTTGTAAGTGGTAGATTACTTTAAAGGATTACAAAAAAGGGGGAGAGATTAGATGTTTTGTGATAATTTAGTACACAAATACATACATATCTTCACACATATATTATTGTGCTGTTTTTTAGATTTATGTATAAAATTCGGTGTTATCACTAAAATATGAGCTGTTCTTACTAAGTACGATGAGATGTTTTTGGTCCTTTTCTTTTGGAACAAGCAGGATCTTTCAAATCCCTAAATGGTTCACAGATTTAAAAATTTAAGAATCATGAGCCCAACAGCCTTTTAAGAAACTGTCCAGTCCAGACAACTAAAAGATGCTCACATTTCATTTGCCAACGTTCTAATTATCACTATCTTGGGTAATCAGATAACAATGAAGAAGAGACCCTTTGTCAGTCCTAAAAATAAACAGCAAAACCACCCCGGGCTCTCACACGGATACCGGAACTGCACAGCAGGAGTTGGGGGAAGGTGGTAAAGGCGAAGCACTAATTATTTACAGGTTGCTGGGGCAAGCCGAGAACCAACCTTGTCTCCACACAGCTTCCTTACCGGACCCCGTCTGGCGGAGCAAACTCCTTCGCCTGTCGCATCAAAATCAGTGACAGCACCTCGAGCTCAAAACTCCAGCCTATCTACCCTCACTCCCCAGAAACTCCCGAGTGAAAACAGCTCTTTTAACTTGCTCATTGCACAAAACCCACTTTCAAACTTCTCCCGCGAAAAGCCATGCAAAAGTAGGAAGTCAAGAAACACCTGGAGTAACAGGCAAATTTGGCCTTGGAATACAGACTGAAGCAGGGCAAAGACTAATAGAGTTTTGCCAAGAAAATGCACTGGTCATAGCAAACACCCTCTTCCAACAACACAAGAGAAGACTCTACATATGGACATCACCAGATGGTCAACCCCGAAATCAGATTGATTATATTCTTTGCAGCCAAAGATGGAGAAGCTCTATACAGTCAGCAAAAACAAGACTAGGAGCTGACTGTGGCTCAGATCATGAACTCCTTATTGCCAAATTCCGACTGAAATTGAAGAAAGTACAGAAAACTACTAGACCATTCAGGTATGACCTAAATCAAATCCTTTATGATTATACAGTGGAAGTGAGAAATAGATTTAAGGGACTAGATCTGATAGATAGAGTGCCTGCTGAATTATAGACGGAGGTTCGTGACATTGTACTGGAGACAGGGATCAAGACCATCCCCATGGAAAAAATGCAAAAAAGCAAAATGGCTGTCTGAGGAGGCCTTACAAATAGCTGTGAAAAGAAGAGAAGCAAAAAGCAAAGGAGAAAAGGAAAGATATAAGCATCTGAACGCAGAGTTCCAAAGAATAGCAAGAAGAGATAAGAAAGCCTTCCTCAGCGACCAATGCAAAGAAATAGAGGAAAACAACAGAATGGGACTAGAGATGTGTTCAAGAAAATCAGAGATACCAAGGGAACAGTTCATGAAAAGATGGGCTCAATAAAGGACAGAAATGGTATGGACATAACAGAAGCAGAAGATATTAAGAAGAGGTGGCAGGAATACACAGAAGAACTATACAAAAAAGATCTTCATGACCAAGATAATCATGATGGCGTGATCACTCACCTAGAGCCAGACATCCTGGAATGTGAAGTCAAGTGGGCCTTAGAAAGCATCACTACAAACAAAGCTAGTGGAGGTGATGGAATTCCAGTTGAGCTATTTCAAATCCTGAAAGATGATGCTGTGAAAGTGCTGCACTCAATATGCCAGCAAATTTGGAAAACTCAGCAGTGGCCACAGGACTGGAAAAGGTCAGTTTTCATTCCAATCCCAAAGAAAGGCAATGCCAAAGAATGCTCAGACCACCGCACAATTGTACTCATCTCACATGCTAGTAAAGTAATGTTCAAAATTCTCCAAGCCAGGCTTCAGCAATACGTGAACCATGAACTTCCAGATGTTCAAGCTGGTTTTAGAAAAAGCAGAGGAACCAGAGATCAAATTGCCAACATCCACTGGATCACCGAAAAAGCAAGAGACTTCCAGAAAAACATCTATTTCTGCTTTATTGACTATGCCAAAGCCTTTGACTGTGTGGATCACAATAAACTGTGGAAAATTCTGAAAGAGATGGGAATACCAGACCACCTGACCTGCCTCTTGAGAAACCTATATGCAGGTCAGGAAGCAACAGTTAAAACTGGACATGGAACAACAGACTGGTTCCAAATAGGAAAAGGAGTACGTCAAGGCTGTATATTGTCACCCTGCTTATTTAACTACTATGCAGAGTACATCATGAGAAACGCTGGGCTGGAAGAAGCACAAGCTGGAATCAAGATTGCCGGGAGAAATATTAATAACCTCAGATATGCAGATGACACCACCCATATGGCAGAAAGTGAAGAGGAACTAAAGAGCCTCTTGATGAAAGTGAAAGAGGAGAGTGAAAAGTTGGCTTAAAGCTCAACATTCAGAAAACGAAGATCATTGGCATCTGGTCCCATCACTTCATGGTAAATAGATGGGGAAACAGTGGAAACAGTGTCAAACTTTATTTTGAGGGGTTCCAAAATCACTGCAGATGGTGACTGCAGCCATGAAATTAAAAGATGCTTACTCCTTGGAAGGAAAATTACGACCAACCTAGATAGCATATTCAAAAGCAGAGACATTACTTTGCCAACAAAGGTCTGTCTAGTCAAGGCTATGGTTTTTCCAGTGGCCATGTATGGATGTGCGAGTTGGACTGTGAAGAAAGCTGAGTGCTGAAGAATTGATGCTTTTGAACTGTGGTGTTGCAGAAGACTCTTGAGAGTCCCTTGGACTGCAACGAGATCCAACCAGTCCATTCTGAAGGAGATCAGCCCTGGGATTTCTTTGGAAGGAATGATGCTAAAGCTGAAACTCTGGCCACCTCATGCAAAGAGTTGACTCATTGGAAAAGACTCTGATGCTGGGAGGGATTAGTGGCAGGAGGAGAAGAGGACAACAGAGGATGCGATGGCTGGATGGCATCACTGACTCGATGGACGTGAGTTTGAACTCCGGGAGTTGGTGATAGAGAAGGAGGCCTGGTGTGCTATGATTCAAGGGGTCGCAAAGAGTCAGACACGACTGAGCTGAACTGACAACTAAGCTGAACTTGACTTCTTAAGCAATGTTTTTGAGGGTCAAATAATTAAAGTATTGCTACAGGTATTTTATTTTTTAATAGACCTACATTCCTCCTTATTTTATGTTTGAATGTTAAGGGAAATAAAGATGGCCCAATCTAACAAACCAACATTCCTTTCAAAAGGCTGAGCCTGGACATCATCTGAATTTAAAAAATGAAGGTTTTAAAAATAACGAAGGCAATGGCACCCCACTCCAGTACTTTTGCCTGGAAAATCCCATGGACAGAGGAGCCTGGTAGGCTGCAGTCCATGGGGTCGCTAAGTCGAAGACTGAGCGACTTCACTCTCACTTTTCACTTTCATGCATTGGAGAAGGAAATGGCAACCCACTCCAGTGTTCTTGCCTGGAGAATTCCAGGGAAGGTAGAGCCTGATGGGCTTTCGTCTTTGGGGTCACACAGAGTCAGACACGGCTGAAGCGACTTACCTTGCATTACTTTACCTTAACCTTCAAAAAACATGTTGTGATTAATAAGCTTTCATTAGAATAAATACCAAATATGTTTGTCCTCTAAAATTCATTGTATATGTAAGGGAAACAGCCATAAAGCCTATACATTACTAAATTCTGGGCTATCATATCTAAGCTAGCTACTTTTATATATGTATATATTTGCATTTCTATCAAATCCTTATGAGATAAATGAACAGAGCAAATGTTGTGTTTTAGGGAAAATACAAATCACAGGAACCTATAAAGTGGAGCAAAAGATACTTTAAAAAGGTGAAGTTTTTTGACCTAAAATTTATTTCTAATTATGCACCATTATACATTGTGTAGGTGGTAGGAAAAAATAGTTTAACCATCTTTGTGTGGTGTGTGTTCTTTTCCTTTTTTAAAATCTTGAATCAAACAGTTGGTTATTTGACACTTGCAAAGTAGATTATTGTAATTTTTTTTTGCTTTAGTACATTTAAATGTAATCTTGGTCCTGAAGTAGCAAAGATTATAATCAATAACTTCGTGACCAGATGTTTCCAGGTTCATTATTTGATCTGTGCCTCCTCATCACTGATGGCCTTACAACCTTCCAAAATGACTCCCAGCAAGTACCATGACCAAGGACCAAACTGTTCTTTATATACCTTATATATTTTGTGTGATTCTTTTATTTTTAAAGCAAATGATTACCTATTATTCTTAAATGGTTATTAGCAATTTCAGAACAATGAAAAATTAAGTTCTGTTGTCAGTCATGTTTCTAATGTGAAGGAAAGAATATCTATATATCCTCATAATAACATAGTTTGTCCCCTACCAGCACTCTTAAACTACAATATTCCATATGTTCTATCCGCTGCTTCATTGTAGAAGCAATATTTATTTTCGTTTGATAATGTTTTCTAGTCTTAAACTGTACTCTGGTAAAAAGAAATTTTAGATCTGAGCACATAAATGGTACTCCATCCCAGAGCTTGTCTCTGGAAATGCAAAGGTAATTTAAGATCTAGTCCTGCTTAACGGAGCTCAGGGTCTAATTGGAGGGCTAATAAGCAATCACTGAGTACAGTATTGACACAGCATTTACAGTATTCTATGACTGAGTTATCTGCAAAGTACTCAGAGTTGAGAATTGTGAGAAAGGAGTTCATTCTGCCCAGAGGAGGCTTCACCTTCAGGAGCAAGTAGCAGCGGAAGATGGAGAAGGAAGTCTTCCAGGCAGAGCACAGCAAGAGCAGAAGTGTGGAGGTGCCGGGGTGTGTGTGGTTGGGGTTGGGTGGAGGGTGGGGGGCGTTAAAACAGAACCCAGATGTAAATTTCAGTACCTGCCCCACTTCTCCCCATGAGTAGCAAGTGGGTGATTCAGTTGGACCTAGAGGAGATCCTCCTCTATTTCCAAGTATCTCTTGACTTTTTATTGTTATTATGGGATGCAGGGTAGCAATGTGCGGTGCATAAAACTTGCAACATAAGGCCCCTGCATTCTAGTCTTGGTCCACTGGGAACCAGCTCTGTGACCTTGGTCAGGTCACTTAGCCTCCCAAAGTCTCCATTTTGTTATTTTTTACGATTTTGTTATTTTTTTTTTTTTAGGGCAGTTCTAGGTTCACAGAAAAAAAATTGAGAGGAAGATACAGAGATGTCTCATACCCACCTTGCCCTGACGCATGCCAGCCTCCCCCATTCTCAACACCCCCCACCAGAGTGGTACATTTGTTACCATCGATGAACCTAAATTAATGCATCATTATCATCTGAACTGTGGAAACAAGAAAAAGATCAGTGAAGGAGTGAGGAATAGTAGGCAGAGCACAGAGGATTTTTATGGCAGTAAAAAAATTTATCTGTATTGATAACTGTAATAGTGAATACATGTCATTATACATACATTTGTCCTAATCCATAGAATGTACAAAACCAAAAGTGAATACTAATGTAAACTATGGACTTGGGGTGATAATTTTGTCATTTTTAAAATAAAGAGATTTTACTAAATGGTCTCTGAGGTCATTTCATGCTGCAGGTCTTTATATAAAAATCCATTAAGGGCACCATCAGCAATAATAAATCATCAGCAGTTCTCTTTGGCAGAATGCTTAACTAGCCCTCTTAAAAGACCTAACATCTGAAATGGAGGAAAACATTTTATACCACAGAGACCGGCAGCCTTAGGTTCCTATCCCACCTAACCTTATAGCCTGGAGGGAGGGTAGGGGTGCTGAAATCGGGTATGAGAAAGGTAGAACTGGGTGACGCAGATGTCAGGAAACACCTGCGTGCTCTGCAGGGGTGGAAGGCAGAAATGAGGGCTGAGTGCTGAGTAGCAGCCCTCTCTGCCTTCTAGCTGAGCCTGCTTGGGGAAGACAATACAATTTGATGTAGGGATGGCAGTCTGCCTTCTCTTGGTGCCTGGAAAGAACAGATCCCAAGTGAAGTCCAAAAGTCTGACTTGTAGGAGGAAATGCAGGCCAGCTGTTCTGGTTTTTTCTTCGTGGTGTTTCTGAAATCAAGAGACCTTTATTCTTCTCTCCCATAAGAAACATTGTCATTACCTCTCATTAATTTGTCCCATTGATTTAATTCTATCATCATGCTATTAAAGGAAAGTATTATATTTCTTGAGACTGGAAACATGGTTTTAAAAAGAAATACTTAAGTAATGAAGCAAATGCATGTGTGCTACTTTAAAGAGATTTTGAGAGGATGGCATCTAAATCGTATTTATAATTTCTACTTCCTCAGAGCTATTTGTGTATTTGTTACATGTTCACTGATTGAGTCATGCTTGAATTTTGCTATGAGCCAGGCACTTTTCTGGATAGTGATAATAAGCTTGCATTTGTGACCTCAAGTAGTCTAGCCGAGGAAATCCATATGGGCACGTGATTGCAGCATTGCAATAGTCGTGGGATTTAATTATGGGCAGGCAGTTCTGTGATATCCCCTTTTGGCCTTGTCTTTTTCAAGAATATCAAATTCAAACTCCTAACATTTTTATTCCAAATAATTTGACTCTGGGAGGCTGTTTGCATGCCATTTCCCTGCATCATCCCTCTGTCCTGTTCTTGCTACCAACACACTTTGTGTTGAGTAACTCAACTATTGAAAGCAAGATGTCACACTCTAGGCAGATGGGAAGCAAGAATTAAAATAACGCCCCTTCTAGCGACTTCCCCATGTAAGCTGCTGCTGCTAAGTCGCTTCAGTCTTGTCCGACTCTGTGCAATCCCATGGACTGCAGCCTACCAGGCTCCTCCGCCCATGGGATTTTCCAGGCAAGAGTACTAGAGTGGGTTGCCATTGCCTTCTCCGCCCCATGTAAGCACAGGGCAGTAACTACTCAGATTCACTGGAGGAGAAAGATAGCTGTCTGGAGAGATGAGGCCCTCCAACATGAGCACATGGTGACCAGGGTGGAGAGCAGTGTTGGGGAATCTAGTTCCTCTTGGCCTGGCTTACTTGTGTAGGTCCGTGAAATTAAAATTTTCGAAACACTGGCCACTTCCCATTTGTGTCCATTGAAAGCCACTTTTGGTGTTTACCGCAAACCTGGTCCATAACGGACTCAGGCACCCAGAGTTAAGATTTGGCTCCAGGTCAAATAATCATTTGAAACCATTTCAAAGCAGCATTGTGCAACTCCCAAAGGAAAATTATGGTTGCAGTTTACAGAGATGACGAGACCTGATTGTGTCCTTCAAATACCTTGTTTGGAACTATTTCAAAACCTTGGCTATTTTACTTAAATCTCTAGGTGGCAAGAATGAAATGTAGCTCCATAGCTGATAAGTGTTCCTAAAACAAAAGTAAACTTTAGGTGGAGGCTTGAGCTAACTTGAGATAACTTCTTTGCTGGTCCTGCAGGCTTCCTTATTTTTTCCTTCTGAACCCTAAGTCGGTTCACTCCCTGAGGTGGAATCATCCATTCTCTGCCCTCTGAAAGTGCCTTTGTGTTCAAAGCTGTAATTGTCCTAAGTGCAGGACTATAGACTTTTCTCTCAAGTTCCAATCCTATATTACCGCCTGCCTCCTTGGGCTCTCCTACTCAGATGCCCTCAGATTAGATTAGTGTAGCCAACTCCGAATCTGTTTTTCCTCTTCAGTTAGTTCCTCAGATCCCCAGACTCAGTTCCTCCAGTCTAATCTGTACACAGCCACCTCAAAATACCTGCCTGGAGTCTTTGGTGATTTTAACATGTGACTTGCCCACTTTCCTTTTCAAACTTATGGAAAATTTCAAATGTGTACCAAGAATCATACAATGAGCCTCCCAATGCCCATCACCCAGCTGTAGCAAATCATGGCCAATCCCATTACATTGAAATCTCCCTCTTGCCCTGTCTCTCTACAGGACAATTCTGAAGCAGATCCATTACCTATCTTTGTATCTGTAATTATTTCAGTATATATCTATAAAAGATAGGACATTCTGACACACACATACACACACACACATACCACCATATTACTTTTTTTTACACTTTAAAATGTTTCCTACTTAACATCATCAATTACATAGTCAATGTGCAAACCAGTCATTTGTCTCATATGTGCTATTTAGTCTTTACTTGAAAAAAAAAAGTATGTTTATTCACTCAGTTGTGTCTGACTCCTTGCAACCCCATGGACTATAGTAGCCCACCAGTCTCCTCTGTCCATGAAATTCTCCAGGCAAGAATACTGGAGAGGGTAGCCATTCCCTTCTCCAGGGGATCTTCCTGACCCCGGGGTTGAACTCATATCTCCAGCACCTCCTGCATTGCAGGCAGATTCTTTACCATCTGAACCACCAGGAAAGCCTCTCTTTGTTGGAATCAGGGTTCAAATAGTATCCACTTACTGCATTTGGTTAACAGGTCTCTTAAAATATCTTTAAATTTGTAAATTCTTCATCCTTTCTTTTTCTTTTTAAATCTATTCCAAACTGAGTGATTTGTCCCATAGGCTTTCCCACATTGTGAATTTTGCTAACTGCCTCCTCTTTGTGTGTTTAACATGTTTCTTTGTGCCGTACAGGTCATGTAAGGTGGTATGGAAGATGGAGAAGCTTGATCTGACTCAGGTTTGATTTTTGTGGAGCTTGGGGACGAGGGTAACTGAGGGGAATGTAAAGCTTGTGCTGCCCGCTGTGCTGTGAGCGATGCAGTCCTTTGCCTCTGACTCACCAGCCTCACATGTCTTCTGCTTGTATCCATGAATCAGTGACCGGCTAACTCATTAGCTTGCAAACAGATAAATTCTCAGACTCTTCACAGTTCATAACAATAAGAAGAGGGAAATTGTACTACCAAATATTAGGATTTATTATAAAGATACAGTAGTAAATTTGGCAGAGAGATGAACAGATAAACCAATGGAAGGAAATAGCAAATAATCACATGTATGTAGAAGAAATTGGCATATGACCAACATGGCATCATAAGTCTATCTGTAAGAGAAAACTATTGAGTTAAAAACTCTGGAACAATTAACTATCCAGATGGAAAAACTAAAATTAGATCCCTACCTCAAACCATATCCAAAGCCATATGGAAAATTAACTTGTAGTTGGATTCAAGATCTAAATGTGAATACTTAAAAATTCTGAGAAGAAATTCACAACATTGTAAATCAACTATACTTCAATTAAATAAATATTTTTTAAAACTACCTGTTGCAGGCTAAAAAAATTTAGAAGAAATTAATTGTAGGAGATTGTCTCTATGATATCATGGTAGAGAAGGATTTCTTAAAGGAGGAATTGAAAACCCAAACCATAAAGCGAAAGAGTCAAGCACATTTGTATAATAAAAGCCATTATAAATAGAATTAAAAGACAACCCACAGTCTGGGAGAAGATATTTGTAACTCTTCTAACAAAATTGGTGATGAGTTTTTATGTTACTTTTATTAACTTTGAATCCCACACAACTTGTGAGCATAAATCCATTTTATACACTCATGTGACACAGATTTTGAATTTTGATCAAGAACCCACTCTCCTCACCTGTGATCCCCAGCCCATCTCCCATCTCCACCCAGCATCTCAAGCAAACTACACATTTCTCTGATTCTGGATCAGAGAGTACATTTTTTCTGGTTTCCTTTTCACAGAGGCACAGTCCTTTACAGACGTCTTGGGCACTGGGATTAAGATAGGACACCATGAATAAGAACAAGAAACTAGAAAAAAGGACCCAATAAAACTATTAGAGGAGAAAAAATAC
Organism: Tragelaphus eurycerus; assembly: GCA_935064755.1. Classification (NCBI taxonomy): domain Eukaryota; kingdom Metazoa; phylum Chordata; class Mammalia; order Artiodactyla; family Bovidae; genus Tragelaphus; species Tragelaphus eurycerus. Next base: position 29,802,401 of record CAKXYN010000004.1, on the reverse strand, counting down.
GAAACAAAACAACTGGGTCAGTTCCAACTCCCTGCCTCCTACCAGTCCAGGGCCACATTTCCAAGCACCCGTGGGTGATGTGTGTGCGTGTGTGCATGTGTGTGTGCGTGTGTGTGTGTGTGTGTGTGTGATGTTATACCCCAGCCCTCGAGACCCACACCTCGTCTCATACCTCCCTCAGGCCATAGGTCCCCAATGGTTGCTTTCTGGTTTTCTCAGTTTATGAAGGACAATTTTTTTAACATGTAGGAAATATATTTTATTTAGAATTCAACTATACATTTAAACACATTTTGTTCCATTTTATCTAGCACTAATATCTATTTGAGTTGTGAGCCTCTTGCACACTTGCTCACTCCACATGCTGGCCCAGCCCTGGCTGGGCTTTCCTGAGCACTCCACTACCACCCAGCAAAACCTCATTAAGGGGAAATAGGGCCCAGTGGAATTTTGAAAGACTTTTAAGTTGTAAAATTTTAACTTGAAAAATGTTACTGGCTTTGAAGACTCTTTCCAGTCCTTGCTGGAAAAACTTTGACCATTTAAAAGGGGAAAATGTTTCCGACTTTTTCTTTATAGCAATCATTACACTGCTTCTGAAGCAGCCTAAATGCTGAATTCCTGGAGTCTGAATTTCCAAAAAGATTGGGGTTACTTGAAATAGCCTATGAGGTTAGTATCCTGTTCTCTCTACAGAGAGATGAAAGAGGAAAGAAAACTGGTAAGTCCAGACAGGAAGATAAAGCAGAGAAATTGGAACACTGAAATATAACAATATGGCCGCTCTGCTACACACCAGATTCTAAGTACTTGACTTTTGAGCTATGTGCTACGCTCAAGCGCATCTGACTCTTTGCGACCCCATGGACTATAACCTGCCAGGCTCCTCTGTCCATGGAATTTTCCAGGCAAGAATACTGGAACAGGTTGCCATTTCCTACTCCAGGGGATCTTCCCAGCCCAGGGATCAAACCCTTGCATTTCCCACGTTGCACCAACTGGAAAGCCCTTTACTAACTCATGAATTCTGTTGACAACATTGTAAGGTAAGTACAGTTATTTTTATTCTCACCTCACAGGTGGAAACACTGAGAACCAAAATAAGTCAGTTAAGTAATTTGTCTAAGTTTACAAAGCTAGGTGGTGATCCATGGCTGCCTAAGGCTGATCACTGTGACAAGAATGGGGTCTTTCTTCAGAAGAACATTCAAACCTAAAGAAACTTATGTGGTTATGGAATGTTAAAGGGTAATTTAGCACATATTCGTGGAGTCTTGTCACTGGTTATAGGAAGAAATGAATTGTGAAACAGTAGACATTGAGGTCCACGTGTGATCTTGTAGCATGCCAAGTGCAAATGAATTTTTGAAGCCCAGGATGGGTAACATGACACTAAGAAAATACAATTCGAAAGAATCTCTCTGGATACTAAGAATAGTTGTAGATGTTATCTTAACACACGGTGCATTAATCTTGGAGAACTTGCGGAACATGGAAAATTGCCAGGAAATATAAATTTGGAAAACACATTACCCCCTGCATTAGTTAGCTTTTGCTTCATATGAAACCACCTCAAAAATGAGTGACTTAAGGCAACAGCCATTGAATTAGCCTGTCTGGCCTCTTTTTCAGTCTCTCCCTGCCCTTGCATTTGGGAGACATTTTGGGAACCAACACTGTGGAATCAATGCCCTTCAGTTTCCCTTGTCTTCTCATCTCTATTAAAACCATGTTCTCAAAGATGAGGGCCTTCTCAACCTAGATGTCCATCAGCAGATGAATGGATAAGAAAGCTGTGGTACATATACACAATGGAGTATTACTCAGCCATTAAAAAGAATACATTTGAATCAGTTCTAATGAGGTGGATGGAACTGGAGCCTATTATACAGAGTGAAGTAAGCCAGAAAGAAAAACACAAATACAGTATACTAACGCATATATATGGAATTTAGAAAGATGGTAACAATAACCCTATATACGAGACAGCAGAGGAGACACTGATGTATAGAACAGTCTTTTGGACTCTGGGAGAGGGAGAGGGTGGGATGATTTGGGAGAATGGCATTGAAATATGTATAATATCATGTTTGAAACAAGTCGCCAGTCCAGGTTCGATGCCTGATACCGGATGCCTGGGGCTGGTGCACTGGGATGACCCAGAGGGATGGTATGGGGAGGGAGGAGGGAGGAGGGTTCAGGATGGGGAACACATGTATACCTGTGGCAGATTCATTTTGATGTATGGCAAAACCAATACAATACTGTAAAGTAAAATAAAATTAAAAAAAAAAAAAAAGATGAGGGCCTTCTAACTTCCCCATTTCCCCACATTCTCTTTCACTTCCCAAGAGCTCTTAACCTGAGATCAAAGTTTCTCCAGTGATTCTGTGTGTAGAATGCAGAGAATCAGTGAACTTGGACAGAAAACAAGAAACATTTTAAAAATTACTTCTAGAAGCTCTGACCAAGATTTAGGTTTTCTTCTAATTATAAATGAAGGCAACAGTGTCATCAGTGCCACAACAGTGTCATCAGGCCCTGCGACTTGGTCAATAGAAACCACCCATGTTTTACATTTCAGCTGCCACAGGTATCTCAGACTATCATTCATACTCATCACTACAAAATCATGGTAGTTATTAGACCCTATTCAACCCGTGGTCAGATTTTGTTAACTGTGGTGTTGGAGAAGACTCTAGAGAGTCCCTTGGACTGCAAGGAGATCCAACCAGTCCATTCTGAAGGAGATCAGCCCTGGGATTTCTTTGGAGGGAATGATGCCAAAGCTGAAACTCCAGTACTTTGGCCACCTCATGCGAAGAGTTGACTCATTGGAAAAGACTCTGATGCTGGGAGGGATTGAGGGCAGGAGGAGAAGGGAAGACAGAGGATGAGATGGCTGGATGGCATCACTGACTCGATGGACGTGAGTCTGAGTGAACTCTGGGAGGTGGTGATGGACAGGGAGGCCTGGCGTGCTGTAATTCATGGGGTTGCAAAGAGTCGGACACGACTGAGTGTCTGAACTGAATTGAACTCAAGGGTCTTGAAGACTGGGATGACATCTCATATTTGCTTATATCACTTCAGTGCCTAGTCCAAGTCCAGAGAAAGAATCACTAATGAACACATCTCTCTGCTGGTTGATTCTTCTAAGCCTTTTGTGGTACATATCTGCCAATCTTGGTAAATTCTAATTCCCTCTTAGTTTTTTCTCTAAGCTTCAATTTTAAGGACTCAAGTTCCTTTCATTTGAATAACAGGAGAACTTCATCTTACATTTTATATTTAGCAACAGGAAAACGAGAAGAGGGCTGAACGTCTCCAGTTCAGCTCTACTGTTAAAGGAAATTACTAAGTAATGAAGCAAGCTCCCTCTATAATGTTGTTGCACAATAGGAATTACTAGGCAAGAGAAAAAACAAGTGGTCAAAAGGAGTCTACCCTGCTTCACATTTCTTCAGTATGCGCTGATAAGGGGAAACCTTGACTCCGTTCAGTGGATATTCCCCCAAGCTAAAGGGAAGGGGTCGGAAGAGCCCAGCAGAAGCTCAGTCCTCCCACAGAACATCTTTCATCAAGGAAGGTTATTCTGAAAGCCAGGGAAATAACCAGGCTCTCCTTATATCTTCTTAAACCACACAACTCTTGTACTCTACTGCCCTCAAAAACAGTCATTTATAAGCCAGTAAAATTGTATGGGGTTTTCCCCAGTGGCTCAGTGGTAAAGAATCCGCCTGCAATACAGAAGACTCAGGTTCAATCCCTGGGTCAGGAAGATCCCCTGCAGAAGGAAATGGCAACTCATTCCAGTATTCTTGTCTGGGAAATCCCATGGACAGAGGAGCTTGATAGGCTACTCTGCCAGGGTGGCAAAGAGTCAGATGTGACTTAGTGACTGAACAATGACAACAGTAAGGTACAGGGAAGAAAATTAGACTTGGAGGTAGAAGATCTAGGTTAAAATTCCAATTTTTCCCCCACAGCATTCTGCCTTAGGAAGATTCAAATGTTCTAGGTCTAAATCTCTTCATGCATTATATATAATGAGGGAAAGGGGGGAAATAATACTTCCCTGGTGGCTCAGACGGTAAAGCATCTGTCTACAATGTGGGAGACCTGGGTTCGATCCCTGGGTTGGGAAGATTCTCTGGAGAAGGCAATGGCAAGCCACTCCAGTACTCTTGCCTAGAAAATCCCATGGACAGAGGAGCCTGGTGTCCATGGGGTCTCAAAGAGTCAGACATGACTGAGCGACTTCACTCTGAGGGCTACTGAGAAGATTAATAAAATAAGATGTCAATTACAAAGCATTATGCACTTGCAAATAACATGCCAGGTGATGATGAGGGAAAGCATTTGGTGCAGTTTGAAGCTGTAGGCTGAGCCAACCAGGCTGATATGTCCTTTGTCTGGTCTTTCATTCACTCATATGTTCATTTATGCCTGCTAGATTCCAGAAATGCCTGGAGGGGGCTTAAATGCATGGAAGGCAAGAGAAAATTTAACAGTAAGCAAATAAGCAAATAGGACTAAAGGAAGAGAAAGTAAGTGAAGCTGAATGAAATTAGGAGTAAGGTAGAAAACCAGCACTTCTAAGACTTTGAATTTTCTGAACCAGGAAAGTTCTCCTGCAGACTGGGAACTGACAAAGCATGCTATCATTTTCCTTTACCAGGTAAAGACATCAAAAAACAAAACTAAAACAAGCAGACAAAAGCTCCTACCATTGACGCTCACCATCATTTCATTAAAGAAAGATGTTCTTTTGTTAATACCTACAAAGTGGGAAGAATGTGACCTCAGGACAGCCCAGTTGAGTCTTATGAAATTATACACTGTTATTCCTATTTTGTCATGAATGGATGAAAATTGGCACAAGCTGGCAAGGGCTTAGACTTTGTACTTGTGACTTAATACAAAATAACCTGGATACCTGCCAAGCAATGAACACCTTGAGCCCATTAGTCAGGGATGCAGATAAAACTAGTCACTCAAAGAAAGAACAGTTATTCCTGGCAGAGTCTTGAGAGAAAATACTTCCTGGATTCTCCTTGAAAGGACATCAAGTGAGGCACTGAGTAATGTCTCAGGGACTTGCCTAATGATCCAGCGGTTAAGACTCCACATTCCCAATACAAGGGGCTCAGGTTTGAATCCTGGGCGGGGAACTAAACCCCACATACCACAACTAAGACCTGGTGCAGCCAAATAAATAAAAATAAATATTTATTTTTTAAAAAACCAGTATCTCAGACTGAAAAAGGCATTTTTAATCAAATGTATCCCTCTAATATGGGCAAATGGGCTCATGCCAAAATACAATTGGAGAAAAGAAATTTTTCTGGATACAGTCCAGGTAACTACTCTTCATTTGGGTTGATCTGAGATAGGGACTGATTTTAGGGGATACAGATTTTAGAGGGCCAGTGGACTGTGTGTCTTTCAGAAAGTTTCCCAAAATGATCTTCTTAACTAAATTTTTGACAAACACTGAATGTGGATGAATTCTCAGTTGTTCCAAGTCGTTGCAATCCTCGTGCTGTATATCTGGAAATCCGATCCTGTGTTGATGATTAAACAAGGAGTCACATGCTTTAACCATCAGCTCACTTTGGGGGAGGAAGGACATACCTCTTAGGACAGCTGACAAAATTGATGAGGGCACAAGGGATAAAGAGAGGGAAACTTAAAAAGTTTCTAACCTAAGGAAGTATTACATAGCTATGCAAGAGCTCACAAATGTCATGTGTTACAAGCTATTTTCATCCATTCTGCACATATTTATTGAATTCCCACTATGTTGCTGAGCTCTGTTCTAGGCACTGGAGATACAGCTATGAACAAAACAGGAAAAATTTTCTGCCCACATAGTGGGGGAGCCAGGTGGAAACAGATGACAAATAAGAAATACAAGTGACTAACACAGTATATTAGAGGGTGATAAATGCTCTGAAGAAATATAAAATAGGATAAGAAGTGTGTGTGTTTCTATTTTCAAAAGGTTGGTCAGAGAAGGCCTCATGGAGAAGGTGGTATTTAGTTTTTAAGAAAGCTTAAACAACTATTTATTTACTTTATTTGGCTGCATCAGGTCTTCGTTGCAGCACATGGGATCTTTTGATGTTGTTTTGGTGAACCGTTGCCTCTGGGCTCATGGGATCTTAGTTCCCCAACTAGGGACCGAACCCACATCCCCTGCATTGGAAGGTGGATTCTTAACTACTGGACCATGAAGGAAGTCCCAAGTAGGTAGTATTTAAGCAAAGGTGAAAGAAGGTGCAGTAAGTGGGGGGGCTATATGAACATTTAAGGGAAAAGCATGACCAGCAGAGGGAATAGTGAGTGCAGAGGCTTGGTGGCAGGACTGTCCCTGACAGGTTGGAGCAGCAGCAAGGCCAGTATGGCTTGAGCAGAGTGAGCCAAGACTGGTAGCAGACCATAAAATCAGAGGTAGTGGTGCAGGGTCGGAGAGAGTGGGGGATTCCATAAGGCTCCCTAAACCATTATAAGGACTTTGGCTTTTACTCTGGGAGTTCTGGGAAGCCGTGGGAGGATTCTAGGTAGAGCAGTAATATGGCTCAACTAATATTTTATCAGATTCACTTAGCTGCTATACTGAGAATAGACTGTAGGGTGGTAAGGGCAGCAGCAACAAGACCAGATAGCTGGCTGCTGCATTCTCTAGGTGAGATTACACATCAGGTACCAGCAAGGTCAGAATGGTATTTGGGATCAAATGAAGTGGGGAGGAGGGGGGTCTCACGGTGCTGAAAGTTCAGTTATCTCACCAGTCTGGGTAACATCCCTGAGATCCATAACACTGACAATTTACAAAGAGATTCTCAGAGACAGACAAATGTAGATACAACGAAAGGTGACATGCTATTGAACACTTGCTCAGCTTTGTGCTTGATGGCCCAGGGCAGGTGGGAAGAGGGAAGCCCCAGGAAACACTGGATATAGTCAGAGAGATTTGTGGGGTGGGGCAGCTGCTTGTGAAGAGCAATGATTTAACAAGTAGGAACAGGAGCTGAAAAGGGAAGTGGAACCAGTGCCCAGAGTTCTAGCTGCTTTGTCTATAAAAGGAGACGAGACTCTCCCGGCAGCCACGCTGGGGCTCTAGCACGTAGCACATGGGTTTATGCTGTCTCGTCCACTGCAAGCACGAGTTCTCAAGAATAGTAACATTTTTGTTTATTTTAATAGGCGAAATTTCAAAATCTACTTTGGTTATCTGTTCATTTCATTTACTTTTTTACTCATGTTTTACTCATTCTCATGCCTTTGAGAAAGCAATTTCAAGGCCCTTATAGGCAAGCCAATGTAAGGTACTCTGTCTTGACTTCAATCCATTGCTGTGTTTGTAAAGATTGTTTCTTCCAGTTAGTAAAGATACTTGGGCCTGACTTACGTCCTGTTTAGATGCTAACAGTCATGTATCAGGTTGGCAGGACTGGCAAGTTATCCAGCATTGGTGCTGATGCCACCTCCTCCCAGCTCCAGGCAGATCCTGCTTCACTATGGAGGAGCTGTTCCCATTGAGCTCAGACTCACCTCAGAAACCTTCTCCACCAAGGGTTCCGGGGAGCCACCACTGACCAATGGGAGCAAGTGTCCCCACTGGACAGGTTCTGTCCAATATCATCTTAACTTCTTGCCTTTATACCAATTTTGGAAATAGACTCACTAGTTAAAAACTCGTACCTTATTATGTATATTTGGAAGTTAGGTGAAAATATATCATAGCAATAATGAGTTTGGATTTCCAACTAATAGAAACATTTAAACAAGTCACTAATAGATGTAATAATAAGGAGTATTAAAGTTCTCTTTTCTACATTAATCCAAGGCTTTTCATTCTAGATTTATACATGGTTATTTTAACTTTTTTTTTAATTATTAAAACATTTTTTTTGGCCACACTATATAGCATGTGTGGCTTCTCTGATAGCTCAGCTGGTAAAGGATCTGCCTACAATGCAGGAGTCCCCATTTCAATTCCTGGGTCAGGAAGATCCCCTGGAGAAGGGAACAGCTACCCACTCCAGTATTCTGGCCTGGAGAATTCCATGGACTGTATAATCCATTGGGTCGCAAAGAGTCAGACACAACTGAGTGATTTTCACATATAGAGTATGGGATCTTGGTTCCCCAGATCAGGGATCAAATCCATGTTCCCTGCATTGGAAGCATGGAATCTTAACCACTGGACTGTCAATCAAGTCCCATAGTTCCCTTAACTTTTTAAAAGTAGAGTGGCCTTTGTTTTCTTTTGGCCTCTGGGCCTCCCACTTGATTTAATGGTGCCAGTGGGTCACAGTTTTCTAGAGCTCTGAAGCCATCTGAAAGCTGATATCCATGTTCCTGGTCATTGGCAATGAACAACTAATTACTGTGCAAAGGACTAAATTAGGAAAGAATCTATAGAGGAAGTCCCTCCAAGATGATCCGTAGCAGGATTTCAGGTGGAGAATCAGGGGTTCGAAGCAGAGTCACAACAGTGTTTGGTCCGTTCCCTACTTAGTTTTGTTATTGGTGACTCAAAGAACTACCAGCCTGGGCCCCAGAGAGCTCTCTGTTGTCATCACCGAGGCCCCGGGTGGGCCTCTCCCCCACAGTGTACCAGTCCTGCTGGGAGTCTCCTGTCTGTGTGACAAGGGGAGGAAGCCGCTTCCCTCCTAGAGCAATGGCATTGCAGATGAGAACTGAGTGGTCCCTCCTGCCTTTCTGCTATGCACATGGATGCACCCTCCCTGTTCAACAGTCTTTATCCTGCCATCCCAAGAACACCGTTAGTCTCAAAGTCCCCTTTTTTATTTCTTCCATAGCTGCTAGAAATGAGTGCCAATGAGGTTGATGACAGGCTCTCCTCTACTTTCTGAGATAGTGCTTTATAGCAAAAAAAAATTTGAAAATCTTTACCACATATCATAAAGGGAGTTCTGTCTCCAGGAAGCTAAAGATATTATAAAATCTCTCATTATTATCCCCAGGGCAGTAACTGACCCCAGGAGCTGGAAAAGTAATACAGAAACCACTGCTTCTCACAAGGTTATCATCCTTCCCTAACTCAGGTTATAGGGTCAGGGAAATGGTTATTTGCCACTAAGTTGTTAATCTCTGAGCTACAACTTGCTAGAACTAAGTAGCAAGAAGGAAAGGAATAGTATGAGAGACAAGGGCCCTAGGCCTGCCTCTGTCCCCCACCCCTCCCACTTCCTACCCTTGGGGCCTGATTAGCACCCCATCTGGCTTCCTGCATGTACTGAAGCTTGGCTGCACTCTGGGACTTCGGGTGTGGGTGGAGTGGGGGTAGAGGGAGTTAATGAGGAAAAGCAAAGGGAGTGAAGTGCAGGATAGAAAGAGTTCTGTGTGATAGAGGATGCTCTGTGTGCAGTGTTCAGTCTTGACCTGAACAAGGCAATTAGGTAATAGTTTCAACCATCAGCTGATTGGTTATGTATAAAAGACAGTTTGGGGATGTCAGTGAAATTGGATGAGTGTGCCTGTCTTGACATCTAGCACTCTGGAGGCAAGTGTGCTCAGCAGGCTGCTGCAGAGAGGGAATGAGAACTGTATGAGTAAGTTGGAGAGGAAGATGGGAAATAATTATAGTGTGATCCAAGACGTAACAGTAGGGTTTAACTGGTGTGTGTGTGTGCGTATGTATGAGTGCTCAGTCAAGTCCAACTCTTTGCAACCCCATGGACAGTAGCCCGCCAGACTCTGCTGGTATATCTGGTCTTATAATCTAATGAAGAACAATTTTCATAACCCAATAAACATTTTAATCATTGTATGCTAAGTCATGCTATGCTAAGTCACTTCAGTCGTGTCCGACTCTGTGTGACCCCATATACGGTAGCCTACCAGGCTCCCCCGACCCTGGGATTCTCCAGGCAAGAACACTGGAGTGGGTTGCCATTTCCTTCTCATCATTGTATACATCTGTATATATTCCTTATCTTTAAAAAAAAAAGATTTGAGGCTAAGTACACAAACAATTTTCATTATAATAAAGAGTGGGCTGAGTGTTATAAGAGAGCTACACAATGGCCAGAGGGAAAGTGTGTTACGAGGGGCTTTAGCTCTAGATCCCAGAACTTACTAGCTCTGTGGCCCCAAGAGGCATTAACCTCTGTATTTAATCATCTCTGCCCTGTGGAGTTTTTGCAAGGATTAGAGACAATACACGGAGAAGGCAATGGCACCCCACTCCAGTACGCTTGCCTGGAAATTCCCATGGGTGGAGGAGCCTGGTGGGCTGCAGTCCATGGGGTCGCTAAGAGTCAGATACGACTGAGCGACTTCACTTTCACTTTTTCACTTTCATGCATTGGAGAAAGGAAATGGCAACCCACTCCAGTTTTCTTGCCTGGAGAATCCTAGGGGCAGGAGAGCCTGGTGGGCTGATGTCTATGGGGTCACGCAGAGTCAGACACGACTGAAGTGACTTAGCAGCAGCAGAGACAATACATATAAAGTGGCTTCCACAATGCCCCAAATAGACTAGCCCCCTCAATGAATAAGAGTTACCAGTATGATGAGTTTTAAATCAAGCTGTGGATAAAAATTTGTATCTCATCCAAATATAACTTCCTTGTATGTGAGCATCCAGAGGAATGGGATCAGGGACCATAAGGTAGTCCTGATCAAAAAGACTCCTCCAAATGCCTCCTCAGCTCCTAGCAACTCACTGTTCCTGGAGGGAGAAGGAGGCGAGGAGGGAGGGGAGAACCTTGAACCTGTATTTGCATCCTGAGCCAGGGTAACAATAGCTGCTGCCACTACTTGAGGTCCACATATGTGTCACTGTACTAAGCACTTTACATACACTTTCCCATTATATCCTCACAGTGCTCTCATAAAGTGTGTATTGGTTCCATTTAACAGGTAAAAAGAATGGAGACCAGAGGTCCAGCAGCTTGCCTAAGCCAAACCGAGTGGTGGAGCTGGAATGTGGGTTCACATCCAACCCTGCAGCTCAAATTCAGCCATTTCCCTAGAGTCAGCTTGCAGCTACACTAAGCAAAAAATCCTGAAAGATGTCGCCCCCTTCCGTTGCCGCCCAGCCCCCTCTCATCTACCCAACGACCATCCTCCTCTTCTTCCTACATTTCCCTCTCTGCTCAGTTCCCCACTTCCCTCAGATCCCTGTCCCTGCCGTGGGACGTGAAATTTACCTGGTAAGACAGGGATTTAGGAGGTTTGCCTGTTTCCTGAACTCTGCCATCTCCTAACCCTAGGAGCCTGCTTTCTCAGACGTCTTACATCTCCCTGGTGTCTCTCCTTACACTCTACAAAGCCGCTGAGAACTAACTTCCCCAAATCTGACTCGAGGGTGGGCTCAAGGAGGGCTGTGTGTGTGTGTGTGAGAGAGAGAGAGAGAAGAGAGAGAGAAAGGGTGTGTAAGAGTGAGGGTAGGCACACGGAGGTGTGTTGGGCGAGGGAGGGAGGAAGAGAGAAGGGGGGCTGTGAGTGCGCGCGCGCGCCTCTGGACTGTCAGGGAGGGGAAAGGGCAGTCTAGCCCCTGCTTCATTAAGCAGTTTTTCGGAAATAGGTTTACAGATGTTTAATAGGAAAAGACACTTCAGCAGTTTCCTGATTCCTTGATTCATCCCTAGAGGATGCCCGTGCCTCAATTCACTCCCTGACTAGGACGGGAAGAAGGGGTAATGTCGGGAAGAGCCTCCAGGAGGCTTGGCCACCTTCCTGTGGTTCTGTGCAGTTTTCACCCTGTCCCTTTCGGAGAGAGGAGGCGAGGCTACCGCAGGGCAATGAAGAGCGGGCTGGCAGTGCCACCTGCTGAGAGCCCCGCAGTCCCGGAACGCGGCTGGCAGTGCCACCTGCTATAAATAGGCTGCTAAGCACAGGGTTGGACCGCACATCCCTCCTCGAGGGCCTTAATCAAGCGCGGGGCTCCGCGTCCCCGGAGCCCAGGGTATTCGTCTGGCCAAGACCCTGCTCCGGGGCTCGGTGGGGCGGTGCCCCAACACCCTCTAGGGGCTGAGACTGGCTGCCCGAGAGCAGGTTGAGGATGGACCGCCTGGGAAGGGAGAGACAGGGAGGGGAGGGAGACGGCGGTGGACCGCACTGCAGCAGCTGTTGCCCGCGAGTGACTCGCCCGTCTCTGCCATGCCGCTCGAGCAGTCACACGGCGCTGTGGGGAGGGAGGGGGCATCGCGTCCCCCTCTTAGGTCCCTGGGGACCGAGTTGGGAGATCCCGGGTTCAGCCCTCCCCTCGCCTCCCCCGCGCTCGCCCTGCCGGGGAGGAGGAAACGCAAGCCGCGCGCAGACACCTCCTCCTCCGCCGCCGCCGCTGCCGCCGCCGGCGTTCCTGCGCCTCGGTGCCTGTTGCTGCCGCCGCCGCCGCCGCGGGACCCGCCGACTGGAGAAGAGGCGGGAGCCCTGCCAGTCCCCGCGGCTGGAAGAGAGCAGCCTGCCAGCCACGATGCGCGCCCCGCCTGCCCAGGCCGTCCCCGGGCTACCCCCGAACACCTGCGCTCCCCGGCCGGGTTCCAGGCTCTGAGCGCGCCGCGGCACAGGTAGGCGCTTCCTGGGGCCTCGCCCACGACACCCCGCCGCCTCCTCCCGGGGCATCCCGGCAGTTCCCTACCTCCTACAGGCCCCTGCGCTCCCGGGCCGGCGGAAAAGCTGGGATTGGGCACTCCGGGGGCGTTCCTGCTGTCCTTGTCGCGCAGGGGGTGTCTCAGGAGAGGAAGTTGATTGCCACCTCGTTGTCCCCTAGTTGGACGAAAGCGAAACCTTCAAGTTCAGAGCGAGCCGGGAGTTCCCGCAGGCACCCTCCTTTTGCCCCTCCCTCCACTCCTGCTTGCGGTCTTCGCATCTCCGTCCTCGCCCCTCCCGCCAAATATTTCTAGGGCTAGTGTGTTTGTAAGGCGACCAAACAGGGGAAGGACGGTCAGAGTGACCCCAGGCCACCCCTTAAAAGTTCAGGGTACTTCGCAGTAGCAACTTGGCAGCTCCACCGGCGCGCGCAACATTTCTTTCTATGGGCACATCCTGCACCAGTCATTTTGAAACCCTGCTTAATTGTTTCTAGCAGCTTCCTGATCTGTGATTATGAGACCCCTCTAACTTCGCTAAGAGTTGTTGTTGTGGGTGTAAGGTGTGTGTGTGTGTTTAAAAGAGATGTCATTTTCTTTCAAGTCCACCTAGAGGCGGCTTTACTTGTGGCTATTTCATTTAAAATAGATTAATCTCTGGAAGTTACTTAAAAAGGAAAAGAAATCGAAAGTGATGATTGTTCCTCCCACCAAACAGTTTGATTCTGAGTGCCCTGCGTGAATTAATGGGTATTCATTCACTTCGTAGATCGCTCATTCTTCCTTTTAGATAATTGGGTGATTTTACTTACTGATACTATATAATCAGACTTTGAAAGAGCATTTTAAAATTACCTATTAAAATTATTTTTTATTGGCGTATACTTGCTTTACAGTGTTGTGTTAGTTTCTGCTTTACAGGAAAGTTAATAAAAGTGACCTGGCTTAAATAGGTCACATCTAGGAAATTGTGCTATCTCTAGAAGTCCAAACGTCTAAACCTTAAACTGAACTGCAGAGTCCTTGATTTAAAAAAAAAAAAAAAAAAAAAAATCCATTCTTTGGGACAACTGCAGTTCCTTCTCCTCCAACGACTGGAGATGAGATTGGTAGAAGTAGAAGCATGGCCAACTCTGGATTTTGTTGTGTTTTGGGAACCTGCTGTGGGTGGAAGGGGTTGTCTGAGGAGTGAACAGGAGAGTTGTTTTAAGGGACTGGGAATCCACCTTGCATGAAAACTCTTTGTTTCTGAACACATGATGTTCTATTACCATCTTGGTTAGGGATCCCGGAAGCAGCTGGGTTCCACACGATTTTGTAGAGTTGATGTGGCTTCTCTTGCTTGGGAGGAGGTATGTCTCCTGCTTAGCTCTGCGCAAGCTCTGGGAGTTGATGATGGACAGAGAAGCCTGGCATGTTGCAGTTCATGGGGTCACAAAGAGTTGGACGTGACTGAGCGACTGAACTGAACTGAACAGCTCTTTCCTGAGAACCTTGAAGACTGTCTTAAGAAATAAGGACACTGAATGAAAAAGTTTGCATAAAATAGGATTGACTGCTTTTGTAAACAGATATTTTATAGTTGTTTCAAGTGGAAAGCTGTGGCAGTCTCGAATCTGCCTGCTTCTTTTTTTTTTTTTTTTTCCTAACAAGGTATAGGGAAATAAGGCCATAAAAAGTGCTTGCTCTCCAAATTTCTCTATCGTATCCTGTTGATAAAACCTGAGCTAGCGGATAGTGAGTGCAGCTGTGAATTAAAGGGCACTGTGTGAAATGTTTAGGGGAGATTTCCTGAAGTGAAGACAGTGCAGTATCCTGAGACCACAGTATCAACTGAGTGCAAAGAAATATAAAAGGGACTAAGTGTGGCTCAAAGCAGTGCCTGAAATCATCAAACAATCATTAAAATAAATGCCTTTCTGTGGACTTGTCCAGCCACTGGCAGACCAGTAAAACAGGGGAAAAAATTCACTGGTGTAGTTATAAATTATTAGCATATTAGCATCAAAATAAAGTTTTGCAAATGGAACTCTCTGCTTAGTCTGCCTTTATCTTTCCCACTGAGAGCTCTGGAGATTTCTCTTCTGTCTATGGTCATATTTCTGGTTTGGTGCAGCCATGTGAGTATTGACCTTTTGTCCCATATGATGTTGGGACAGTACCAGATGTTTGAGGAAGAAAAGGGCAACTCTGAAAAAATTATTTGGCTTGCCTCACTTCCCTTATCATCCAGCCATTGACAATTTCTGTGTCCTACTTCCCGGGACACAGGAAGTGTCACCTGAAGACACCCTAGGAGGTGACCTTCACCAGAAGGGCTACAGTAGCAACCAGATGTACCCCTGTGCACAGCCAGGTGTTGGTGGGTGGCTCCTTTCAGTCCCAGATCTTGTGGGAGCTTCTAGGATGTACCACTGGCAGGCAGTATGACATGTATCTGTTCCCCAGCATCTTCATTCATGATGGCGCCCAGAGTGGGGATGCTGCTTGCAGATTCCATCTTTGAATAGGCTTTTAATTTTATCTCACCAAATGACAACTCTTCAGGCCCTTTTACTGTCTTCACAGCATTTGTCTGAGGGTCTCCAGTCTCCACTCTTTAGATTCTCTGGGTGATCTAGCACGTGTATCAGCCCACTTGGGGGCTTACATAGGTGCTCATGTGTGGGTACGCTGGCATAGTTTCCTTTGACCTTTTTCTTGTCTGCTGTGCTGCTCTTCTCAAATTTAATAGCCTCATTCATCCCCACACTTGATTTATCTTCCAGGCCCTCTTCTTTCCTTGGTCATTAAAACTTGGAGAAGTAAAATCTGTTCATTAAAATGGCTGTGAGTCCACTCAGAAACCAAGGAGTGTTAGGTTTATATCCCTCTGGTGATGGCAAAGGATTTAGGTTTTCAGTACAGATTATGAACACCTTTGCTGACTTTTATTTTCATTGCTTGCTTTCCACATTCAAATAAAAGTATTTTTAAACCAGATTCTTCACAAAATATATAAAGTTTTTCATTTTCAGGGTTTTTGACATTTTCAGGCCAAGATTTCCATTTGATGGATTCTTAGATTTAAGATCAGTGTGTCCCTGTTCAGGTTTCAGATGTTTAGAAAATGATTGGTCATACTGGGGCCATGTGAAATGTTCTTGACACTTAGGTTTCAGTGGAGCTGTGCAGAATGTAGGAAATATGTTTTAGTACCAGCAAAGATGCATTTAATTTTGAGTGTGCTTGTTTCCTTTGAGACAAGAAGCAGCTATTTTTTGCTCTTAAAAAGAAGATGTATCCATTTAACAACACATTTTATACACACACACACACACACATAATCAGTGAATCTAAACTTCCAGAGAGGGGACCTTATGAGTTAGTTGTCAAACTTAGTGAATTTATACGTGTAAAGTGCTTAGAACAATGCTTGGTAGTGAGTAGTGAGCACACAATGTATATTGCTTATTGCTATAATTATATTGACTTGTTTTACAGTTTGAGCATATCATCTTGACACTAGATCTAGGTTGCATGCATGCATGCTCAGTCATTCAGTCATGTCTGACTCTTTGCAATCGCATGGGCTATGGCCCTCCAGGTTCCTCTGTCCATGAGATTCTCCCAGCAAGAATACTGGAGTGGATTGCCAGTTTCCTTCTCCAGGGGCTCTTCCCAACCCAGAGACTGAACCTGAGTCTCCTGCGGCTCCTGCATTGACAAGCAGACTCTTTACCACTGAGCCCCCCGGGAAGTCCTCAGATTTAGGTTTCTATTGTCAAATGTAGGTAGAAAAATAACCCTGCTCATCTACTAGAATGATAGTTCAGTGTTACTTGCATCAGGAGATACTGTCAGATTGCAAAGAACAGAAATTCGGACACATGGGAGGTCTGGATTCAAATCCTGCCTTCCTTATTTACTAGCTAGAGGACACTTATATAAAATGGGGATGATGAAAAGACTCTTGTGAGAGCTGTAAGAACACAGAAGAGCATATGTGTAATATCCAATACTAGTTAATAGTTAGTAATACTGTGTCTGAAGTGGAAAGACCTGGCTCTGAATCCTGCTTCTGCCACTTGCTGCTAGTATGACCTTGGGCAAGTGACCTCACTTCTCTGTGCCAGCAACTTCCTTAACGTCTCTCATCATTAAACTGGAGCTGACAATGATAATTATAGTCCATAATAGTTCTTATTTAGATATGGTAATAACGGTCTTTATTGGTCAGAGCTATTGTGAGTGCAAAACCTGTTAACAGACTCACAGGTAAGTGTAATTATGTGTTAACAGTTAACTCTGTTACTTTAAGGAGAATAACTTACAGTAGCCATGCAGGAGGGAAGGTTAGACATAACCCCTAGAGGCCAACTAGTTTGATCCCACCCCACCCTTTTATCCTGGGCAATACCATGGAAGAGAATACAGGAAGTGACAGTGACATTCTAAAGGACTAGGCTTGAATTACCTCTGATTTATGTAGGAAGGAAGTCATTCAAAACAGCATTACTTTATGTGTCAAGTTAGAGAGGCAAAGCCAAGTACTGGAGCGTCCTCAATGAAGTAAAGGTTAGAACCACTAGCTCCAGGAGCCATTCAGTGACATAGCCGTGCTGGTGAAATAGCCGACTGCTCCAAAGACTTTGGGGACCTATGAGCAATTCCTGAGTGAGCAGCACACTTCTCTGATTGGATGGGATTCTGTGCAAGAAGTGGACAAATAGCCGAGCCAAGCCAGTGATCTCACTGCATGCGATTAGAGTATTCAAGTGGCAGAAAAATCCTGTTCAGCTGCAAGCTACTCCATCTAGAGTAAAAAACAGAAAAAAAAAAAAAAAAAGTCGTTGATTCTCAAGGGGAAATGAGTGTCCTGGGGGGTTTCCTGTCTCTCCAGCAGGTCCCTGACAGCTAATCAGTATTGACTGGTTCATAACCTGGCCTGGAGCTAGAAGCTTCCAATAGCCCTCCTTTCATCCATCTATCTCACTCTCCTCCCCTCCCACCAGCGTCTGAGAAGGTAGGGGCTGCAGTGTATGGCTGGTTACTGGAAAGTCCCCATCCTACCCTCTGTGGTTAACTGGGAGGGAGGGAGTGGATGGGTGCTGGGAAGAGAGGGGGCTCCCAATGGCAGCCAGCTAACTCCCACCATCCCCTTTCTCGCTTCCTGATCAATAAACCCCAAGCTGTATTCATGCACCTCTCCCACATTTATATTCCTTAAGGGAAGATCGGAGCAGCTTTCTATCCCCACACAGTCTCGGGGACATTTGGTATTTTACATTATGAAAATGAGATTCACCAGATTTTAGAGACAGAAGAAAACTTGGGGATGGTCTTGTTCCATCCTTTTGTAAGAGTCAACTTGAGATTTGGAAAAGTAATTTGTTTTCTCAACTTCACACTTGAAAGTGTTTTTGTAAGAAAACAGGTTCTTTGCCACGCTTGGAAGGGAGTCAGGGACTTGTATTGTCCTAATTCTGTCACCAAACTTGGACAAACCATTTAGCTTCTTCAGTTTCCTCATTTCCTGCATGTAAGAAAGAAATTTGAGTGGCTTTAAAGGACCTTTCTAGCTTTAAAATTTTGTGATTTTAGATACATGCTTCCAGGGGTATTTATCATGGCAGGACTCAATAACAAGGTTATTGGAACTATTCTGATAAAAGAGTGGCTTTGTGTTTTGCGTCCCACCATGGTTATGGGTTATAGTAGGCAGGAGTTGTTGTAGAACACAGATCTCGGGGAGGGGTAGGACTTCTGCACAGATGACTCTGCTATCGAAAACATGACTAGACACTCACCAGAATAACAGACCAGAGTATTTCTGAGACAGGAAGCATAGGAGACTTCCTGGAATAGATGGTTCTCCCTGGGCTGCAAGGATGGTCACAGGTTACATGCATATGATGTGGACTGAGATGACTTACACATAATCTGATGGTTTGTTAGGATTGTTTGAATGGTTCTTCTGTTTTATGTAACTTTTCATTCAACATTAGCTATTCACCGAATCTAAGTTACCATGAATCTTATGTCAGCAGAATCTGAATTACTTATAAATAATTAGGACTCTGTCTGAAATAGAACTTACAATTTGATAGTTTATTGACAGTGTTAAGGTGTGAAGGTCCAGTCTATTTTTTACAGAGAAACTAAGTTGTGCCCTTCCTGGTTGAAAAGTGAAAATCTGAGGCATCCAAATAGTTTTGACAGTGAAATTGCAGGACCAATTTGATGACTAATTATTTACCAAATGATTGAAATGACTAAATTGTGTAATTTTTTTTGCTTTATGCTTGTATTCCAGAGAAGGCAATGGCACCCCATTCCAGTACTCTTGCCTGGAAAATCCTATGGTCCGAGGAGCCTGGTAGGCTGCAGTCCATAGGGACACAACTGAGCGACTTCACTTTGACTTTTCACTTTCATGCATTGGAGAAGGAAATGGCAACCCGCTCCAGTGTTCTTGCATGGAGAATCCCAGGGAAGGGGGAGCCTGGTGGGCTGCCGTCTATGGGGTCGCACAGAGTCGGACACGACTGAAGTGACTTAGCAGCAGTAGCAGCAGCAGCATGCTTGTATTCCCTTACAAGAAAACTGAAAGTAATTCTGCTACACTGGTTGCCACCATATTAATAACTGCCTCATCTACTCTCATTGATAGATCTTGGGTCTATCCTTTGTAATAATTCTAGTCACTTCTTTAAACATGTCTTGGGATTAGCAGCTGTCAACGGTTAGAACTTGAAGCAGATTCAGTTACAGGACTGGAAGCTGAGCCAGACATTTAATGCCACTTTCACCTGTAGGTAAGAGAAAGAAAAAAAGGAGAGACCTTTATTAATGGGGTTACATGAACTTTAAGTCTGTTTTCATCATCAAGAGAAGCTTTACTTTAAAAGAAAAGAGGGAATACGCTTTTATGAAATATATTAGTGCTCTAAATAAAATATGGGCTTATTTCTAAACTTTGGAACATCTAAAATTAAAAAATTAGCTTTTAGCCATGTTCAAATTAATTATAAAAATTCATTCTTTGGATATATGCATATATGTCGCATAGTTAAACATAAGAGTAAAAAGAATAGACTTCAGTTGTAGTTTGGAAATGGTTTAGAATTTGAATACCGATTTCAGAAACCCCAAACCTTATGAGCTTAAGACGCTTACAGACTTGTTTAGGGACACCTATTTAAACTTTTAAAGTAAATATGATGTTTAGGTACAAAGTGCAGCAGGTCACGGTGGTGGCTGCCCTGAATCACCATGGATGAAAGAGGTGACAGTTGCTTGAACTAGGACTTGTCTATGAGTTGGGATTAGGTTAGAGGACAAGAGTGGGGTCATTGGACGAGTCTCCTTGGGTGGTCAGTGATCCTATTTTTTCATTTCATTGGGAGAGTCTCCTTGGGTTGTCCATGATGCTACTTTGTGAGCA
This sequence comes from Tragelaphus eurycerus, assembly GCA_935064755.1. NCBI lineage: Eukaryota > Metazoa > Chordata > Mammalia > Artiodactyla > Bovidae > Tragelaphus > Tragelaphus eurycerus. The sequence goes on along the minus strand of CAKXYN010000004.1, from coordinate 29,782,403 downwards.
GAGGGACCAACTGCTTTGTTCTGGACCACCTTTTCGATTTTTTTTTTTCAATAACAAACAGCCAAAGAAGATAGAAATAGTGTCCCTCTCTGGAAGACACTCCAGAATTTAAGGACGGACATGCTTACTCCTTATTATAAAATATTCAGGCTTCCAAATCTCAAGTGCCTCTCCTGTAACCCACCGTGGATACAGATGTCACCTGGCCTGTGGGAACTGAAGGTCAGGGAGCCAGCCACAATGCTGCCTCTGTGGCTACTGCTATTGCTCTGAGTCATAAATTGTCCTTTGTCTGACCTGGGAGTCTCATGTCCTCTATCAGGAGGCTAACTTGTGGCAGGCTGACTTGTAAGTTTGCAAGCAGGGTAAACTCTCGGGCTCTCTACAGTTCGTGACAGGTATTATGTTCCTGACAGAGAGAACAGTATGCGCTGTGGCACAGAGGCACGAGAAATCCCATCTCATATGGGGAACCGTGTCCAATTACTTATCTTCAGAGCCAAGAGCTGCATGTGCATATGCATGCGTGCTCAGTCTCTGAGTTATGTTTGACTCTTTGCAACCCCATGGACTGTAGCCCACCAGGCCCCTCTGCCCATGGAATTTTCCAGGCAAGAATACTGGATCTAGTTGCCAGTTTCTACTCCAGGGGATCTTCCCAACCCAGTGATGGAACCTGCATCTCCTGTGTCTCTTTCATTGGCAGGTAGATTCTTTACCACTGCACCACCAGGAAAGCTCCCAAAGCTGCATTTTAGAGAAGTATACACGGTTGGAGATACGGAAAGGACCAGATTCTGTAGAGATCCTGTATGCCATGTCAAAGAGTAGATTTTATGGGGGCTGTGATTAAGGATTTAGCAGAGGAGTGATATGATCAATTTTATGTGTTGGTTGAGTTACTCTAAGAAATACAAGAAGGCTGGATTGAGTTTGGGGGCACCTTTTCTCCAGTTGAGAAAAAAAGTAAGATTTATTTAGATGTAAAGTCAGTTAAGAAGTAGTAATAAAGAAGGGATTTGAATGACTGTCTTAGTTCATTCAGGCTGCTGTCACTGAATATCACAGACTGGGTAGTCTATAAACAATGGAAACTTAGTTCTTACAGTTTTGGAGGAAGGGAAGCCCAAGATCAAGGTGCAGGCAGATTCAGAATCTTGTGATGGCTGGCTTCCTAGTTCATAGACTGCTCTCTTTTCCCTGTGCCCTCGAGTGGTAGAAGTGGAAAGAGAGCTCTCTAGGTCTCTTATAAGGGCACTCAGTTCAGTTTAGTTCAGTTCAGTCGCTCAGTCGTGTCCGATTCTTTGCGACCCTATGAATCGCCGCACACCAGGCCGCCCTGGTCCATCACCATCTCCCAGAGTTCACTCAAACTCAAGTCCATCGAGTCGGTGATGCCATCCAGCCATCTCATCCTCTGTCGTCCCCTTCTCCTCCTGCCCCCAATCCCTCCCAGCATCAGAGTCTTTTCCCATGAGTCAACTCTTCGCATGAGGTGGCCAAAGTACTGGAGTTTCAGCTTTAGCATCATTCCTTCCAAAGAACACCAAGGGCTGATCTCCTTCAGAATGGACTGGTTGGATCTCCTTGCATCCAACCATCTTCTTGGAGAAGATCTCAAGAGTCTTCTCCAACACCACAGTTCAAAAGCATCAATTCTTCAGTGCTCAGCTTTCTTCACAGTCCAACTCTCACATCCATACATGACCACTGGGAAAACCATAGCCTTGACTAGACAGACCTTTGTTGGCAAAGTAATGTTTCTGCTTTTCAATATGCTGTCTAGTTTGGTCATAACTTTTCTTCCAAGGAGTAAGCTAGGATACATCAAATGTGTTTGTTGAAAGTCACCCATAGAGAAAGGAAAATTACCCCTTGAGTGAGTTTGAGTCTCGTACAAAAACACCCTCTATTGATGAGAAGAAACACGGGGTGTGTATAGTACATGAATGAAACAAGATATTTGTGATGGTGTTTAGAACGTAATAGTCACCAAGTATGTGTTAATGGAATTTGAATTCGTGATTCAGAACCTCTGGGCTACATCGGGGAGAGCCTTTAAAAATTCAGGGGTATCATAAGTGATAAGGTCAGTTGTTGAAAACTGGTCTGTTTCAATATACTGTCATGGTAGATAGCTGACTTTTTTCTTGCAAGATTACTTATTTCGGGGGAGCCACCAGTACTGAATTCAGTCATCTTAAAAAAATGTCTTGTAATGTACGTTAAATACTACAGCAGGGTTTAAAGCCGTCCAAGCAGCACTATATTACCTTCTGTGGAGCTGGCCTCTGTTGGCTCTATGAGGCTTGTGTTTAACAGGAGTCTCCTGTTGGGAGCTTTGTAACCCATAGTGAGTGTGACAGTTATAGCATTTTTAGGTTTTATATGTAATACAATTTGAAGAAAGCTCTTTCTAGGCAGAGCAGCTTATTTGAGCTAATATCCATTTCTTCGTCTATTTGGGTTTCAGACTTTCAAGCGCTGAAATAATCTCTTTGAAAGTAGCTATTGCCATGACTTCATTAAATTCTAATGCCTCTGTTTTTCTCCCACAGGATTCAGAAGCATGTGAAATAGATTGCTTGGTCTAAAATAGAAAAACAGTGGCAACGTTTTGCTGAGTTTCCAGACCTTTCCCAACATGGAACCAATAACCTTCACAGCAAGGAAACACCCATTCCCTAACGAGGTCTCGGTGGACTTCGGCCTCCAGCTGGTGGGCTCCTTGCCTGTGCATTCTCTGACTACCATGCCCATGCTGCCGTGGGTGGTGGCAGAGGTGCGAAGGCTCAGTGGGCAGTCTTCCAAAAGGAGCCTGGCACCAAGCCAGTCCGCCTTTGTGTTTCGCCCTCTGGATTGAGATGTGAGCCTGAGCCAGGAAAAAGTCAACAATGGGATCCATTGATCTGTTCCAGCATCTTCGAGTGTAAGCCTCAACGAGTTCACAAACTGATTCACAATAGTCACGACCCAAGTTATTTTGCTTGTCTGATTAAAAATGATGCAGCCAATCAGCAGAGTATCTGCTATGTGTTCAAAGCCGATGATCAAACAAAAGTAAGTGGAAGTGGGGATTAAAAAGATGGATGTGGCTGGAAGGTCTTTGTTGTGTGGGGTTAGAGCATTTACGTGTGCTAGAATTAATAAGGAGCTAATGCTGCCGTTATATAAGATTATTTCACTGGATTTTGGTTTATGGGGATAGTTTCTTTATAATCTTTTTCAGATCATTTGATAATAGATATTTTATTAAAATGAGAAGTTTATGAGTTCAAAAATTCAACAGAGAAATCTTTCTAAACGTATACAGAAGAGCTGAACTACTAGGATTCAGATCATTTAAGATGTGTGTCCTGAGCAGTGCTTCTCAAGCAGAAATGTGCCCATGAATGGCCTGGGGAATGCAAAATATGATCCAGTAGGTCTGGGATGGACCCTGAGACTGCATTTGTCACAAGTTGCCAGATGATGTGGGCACTGCCCCTTTGCAGGTTGCACTTTGAGTAGCAAAGTTCTAGATCAGCGAGTTCTACGTTTTTGATGCTGTTAACAAAAATATATTTATTTGTAAGCTAAGAGTCTTATTAGCCAATTTCCCAAATCATGTTCACTTAAGCAGAGACCATTCATAAAAAGTAGTGGCTATGAATCTAAGTTTTGATACTTTCGGTTGTTTTTTGTTTTGGTTTGGTTTTTTTGGGGGCCGCCTTCAAGTCTATCCTCACTGGCTTGTTGTTGTTATATCTTATGATATGGCTGAGAAAAATATAAAAGAAATGATAAAAATATCACCAGCTCTACTATTTTCTCGTTTATTTGTGCTTGTATTGTTGTTAGCATTTGTTTGCAGTTCTCTGCCGGGCTCCTTTGAAGCCACTTGGCTGTTTTGTGAGAGTTAGTTTAGGTATGGTTGAAAATGTAATCCTGACAGCCACTTTCTCAATTGTGCCTATGTAAACTGAGATTTGGTACAGCCTCGGGAAGCAGACAAGCAGGGGAGGGTGCTAACCCTGCTGGTGAGGAGTGCCCACGCTTGTCTTGAGCGCCTTGTGTGCCTGTGTGGTGGGCCTGTGTGGCTGTTTCCACATGCACCGAGGCAGACTCTGAGGATGCTAATGCCAATCCTCGTGGTAAGCATAGCATTAACATGCATACACTACCTTGTATAAAATAGAGAGCTAGTGGGAAGCTGCTGTACAGCACCGAGAACTCAGCTTGGTACTCCGTGATGACCTAGAGGGGTGGAATGGGCAGGGTGGGAGGGAGGTGAGGAGGGAGGTGCTGTGTACATGCTTATGGCGGATCCATGGCTGATTCACGTTGTTGTACATCGGAAACTAACACAACATTGTAAAGCAATTATCCTCCAATTAAAAAAAAAATGTCAGTAACTATAAAGAGAAATGCTAATGTTTTGTCCCTACACCACACTGGTTTTTTTTTTTTTCATACCCTCCAGGGTACACAAACCTCATTTGAAAATTCAAGGTTTTCGCCAGGCAGTTATACACAACTCAGCCTGTGGCCAGGGCGTGTGTCAGAAACTCAGAGAATGGAGTTCAACACACCAGAGTGTAAGGAAGGCTTTTTGAAATAATGGCTCACCTGGAGCTTGAAACCACTCTGGATTGGATATCTTCTTATTAAAAAGCAGTTGATGTTATTGTTCATGAATCTCAGGTGGGACAGCGGCCTGGTTCAGAGGTCAGAGGGACTGACTTCCTAGACTCCAGTCCTGTCTAGCATCTATAAAGTCAGTGGCCTTAGCCAACACTGAGTCTGTTTCTTTATCTGTAAAATGGGGTAATTATAGTCTCTGGCTCAGAGAGCTACTGGGAGGACTACATGAACTAGAATGGGACCTGAAACTAGTAAGCATTTATGCCAATAAAAATTTTCATTAAAGAAAGTTTTATCAGAAGCAGATATAACACTAATTCCATTTCAAATCTTAAGCAAAAACAAAAAGACCAAGATGAGCGTCTTCAGCTCTCAGGATGCAATCTTGGTCAACCTTGAGCAACATTTTTATAAACTGGACATTAAAAAAAAAACAAAAACAAAACAAAAAAAAACCTGTGTAAGTGACCTTAATGGTGCTCTTATTTGGGCAAATTCCAGAATGAAAATTAGAGGACTGTACAGCCTGTTCTCCACGCCAGCTCTATATAAGCACTGTTTCCTTGGGGGCAGTCTCTGCACGGAATAGCTTTCAGTACTTTATACTTCTGACTCTTTCCCAAAATCTTTTATAGCCATCTGAGAACAGGCTTCCAGCCAGTCATTCAGCTACCTGACAGGAAGAAGGGATTTATAACTAAATTCTGGAACTGGGGCTTCGAGTTGTGCTGAAAGTAGAGAACTGACCTCACTCTATGTTCTAAAAAGCCACGGTAGAAATATGAATCCGTCCTTAAGTTATCTTTGGCTTGCTTACAATTTTTACAAACATAAATTGCCAGTACTCAGAGTAATAAATTGCTGTCATCCCACTCGTTTCATAAAAGAGCAATTTGTAGCATAGGCATCTCAATCAGTGATTCTCTTGTTGAAAACTGAATGGTGAAGCAAACTGGCACTGGTTCTAGCTGGCACGATGCTGTGCTCTTGGGTCAGCCTGGCACCCTATCTCATCGCAGAGCATTATCTGCTGTGGGAGCAAGTTAACCTGTGTCATCATTTCTCCAGACTATTTGTAATGTTTGCTCAGATAAATAATGCTATTAGCCCTCTTCTAAATAAGTGAGATCAGTATCCACCTGTGTTTGCCAGAGGAGAATATATGCATTTACTACCAGAGTCATAAGCACAAAACCACCATGTGAGATGAGAAGAAATCTTTGAACAGCATATAGATTAACTTACTGAAGAAGTTCTGAGAAGAGACGTGATAGGGAATAGTTTTATAAGCATAGCATGAGACTGTGTTTCCCATTATGTGCTTCATAGAATATACCCAAGATGTTCCACAGAGAAAGGCCCCCATGATCAAAATACATTAGGGCAGCATCTCAGACTTTTTGATCTGAAGATGCTTTTCATTCTTAAAAATTATTCAGTATCCCAAAGAGCATTAATGTGGGTTATATCTATTGATATTTACTATATTATAAATTAAAACAGCGATATTATAAAGGTATTAATTTAAAAAGTGATAATAAGTTCCTTATGTGTTAGCCTGAATAATATTTTTTTGTAAAAACAATTGTATTTTCCCCCAAATTTTAGTGATAAAACTGGCATCATTTAATTTTGTTTGCTTGGTTTTTTGTTTTTTTTTGCAAATCTCTTTCATGTCTGGATTAGTGGTCAACTATTAATTCTCAGCTACTTCTCCACTCATTCTGTTTGTGATATGTTGTTGTCTTGCTTGAGCGTATTAAGAAAATTTGGCTTCACATAGATATGTACTAGGAAAATGGAGAAATATTTTTGAGCCTTTTTAGAAAATTATGGATATTTTTCTTTAATGCTGTACATAAACTAGACAGATGCAGTTTCTTAAAGGTTTGTTACAGTGTGCAATCCTGAACCATATCAAAGCACTTTTTGCACTTTGTTATATTAAAATCCATTAGTCTGTCTTGTGCTTTAATGAATATTTTAAGCACAAATGATTCTGTAACATAATGCAATGATTATTCAGAAAATATTGGTTCACTGAATTATACAGACCATACTCTAAAAACTGTTGTATTAGGGAAACAATATATTTTCTGTTCCACTCTTTAATTGTACATTTGTCCATAAGTTTCTAAATTTATTGAACCATGAATTACATTTTTCTCATAACATCCAAGAACATCCCTCCAAACACATGTGGACACAGTAGCATAAGGTTCTGAGTTAAAGTTTAGTTTTAAGTTAGAATCCATGGTAGGAAATTAAAAAAATCCACTCTGGAAGACAGATAGCTACATGGGTGACCCTGAGTAGGTCTTTACCCCATCACATGACAAAGAAATCAAGAGTTCCTCCTGGACTCAGCCCTAGGAAAAGCATAAGGTCTAAGAGAATTATCTCAATATTCTTTCCTTCTCCAGTTCTTCAGCTTTGTCTCTTCTAAGAAGAACATCAGCTTGGCCACTCACTTGAGTGTTAACTTTAGATCACTCGGAAGAGTATTTACATTTTAATCCTTTTTTTTTTTTTTTATTTTTTTAAAAAAATCCACAAAGTAAAAAGCTCTGCTTCCTTTAAAAGAATTTTGAGCACTGAGTTGCAGGCAGTGGAAGTGTTGGGCTGGGGCTTCTGACTATGTATGTTGTTGTTTTATGTCAGTGAATGGAAAGAATGGATTTTGAATGAGGAATGACAAGGATTATTGAGCTGGTAATAAATGGATAAGAAGTGTAGGCTGGTGACAGTTCATGGGAGCCGGGGTAAGGCAGAAATTGGGATGTGTGGGAGTAGTTTTGCTATAAGCACCCACTCTTCTTCAGTTGACTTATACTTGTAACCTGTCCTGGATTTTCAAACACTGTTTCCCACTTTAGTTAGGGCTCATCTGGGCACAACAGTCTGTCCAGTCTGGGCACAACATGGGGGTTTCGTAACTGTGACGGATGTCATGAATGAGCAGAGTTTCCCCTCCCCCACCCTCCCTAAGAGCATTGTGGATTTGCTAGAATCTTGCTAGCTTCATTTCTCCCTTTTCTAAGAAGGAAATGTTATCTCTTGCTGGAAAATTATGAAGTACTAAAATCTTAGGGACAAGGAGGACAGCAAAGTATGCCAAAGGAGCTTGGGGTAAGAGATAGAGGAGCTGGGGTGACTGCATGGGAAGATCTAGAAAGAAGTCTACTTCTAGACTTTTCTAAGTGCTGCTGAGGAAGGCATGATTGAGAGAATGTCAATGTCCTTTGAAAGAATGGGTTTCCTTTTCTATAATTTTTGGCAACGAAACTGCATTTCTTGAAAGTGAGCTATATCCGAGGCTGAGCTCTGTGGGCTCCCATACTGCTTGTTTTAAGAGTGCTTAACTATTGGTGAATTTAAATTAAGAGCAATAAAGGTTTCCTTTTGAAATTTCTGGTACAGGACCAATGTATTCTCACATGAGACCCTCTAAGCACACCATCTTTCTCAGTAACTGATGGACTGCCACCCCACCGAGCCTCTCTGGATTCATTACGTTACATATCAATTGAAAAGGTGGTCTAAAGTTATTTTCCTGTTTTTAGCAGGTGTAATACTTAAGTCCCTTATATAAGCCCAAGTTGCTTTGGCTGAGTTTTATGATTTAATTAACAATTTAAAAAATTTTGGTTTTGATCATAGCTTTGTTCCGGTTGCATTTTTTACCCATCATTCATTTGTCTTAATAATTCTCCATCTGCTTGGAATTTTAAGTTAGTGACTTAAAATATGCATCATTTATTTCAGGATTTTCAATAGAGGCTGGCTTCGGTGGCATCTCTTGCTTGGCTGTTATATTTGCTGGCTCATTACTTTCCTTCTTTGCTGGAGTGAAGATCGAAATTATAACACTGAGCTGGAGTGTTTTTGTTCCTGAGGGTGATTATTCTGAAGAGCATAGTATTATTTTGCAGCTCTTCCAATCTAGCGCCTTTTTGCATTGAGTGTTCATAATTTTTAAATATCAGACAAGAGTCTTTCTTTGCTGCTCAGGGAATGGTTCTGAGAAGGCTTTGTGGCATATGTTTTGGAAGATTTTTTCATGGATGTTAAAATTGCCACGTGGCATCTTTTATCCCATCCTGGTTGTTATGTAAGATTTCATCTGCGGGCCCACTCGGTGGCTATGACCCAGGGCATGGGTGCACAGAGCAGTGTGTCCGTGTCAACCCATCAATACTTGACTGTCTGTCACACTAGACAGAAGCTAGTTGCTTGGTACAGGGATTGGCAGGGACTCTTTTTCATCTATAAAAAGAATGTCCTGGACTGCATGAACTCCAAAGTATTTGTTGGAAGGTTTGGGTCCATGACACAGGATTGATTATGCAATATATTTTTTACTTTGAGAGATGAGTCTGAGGGTTTCAGAAGCATCCACCTTGTGATCGGTGTCTAGATAATTTCTTTAGACGTCTATTTTCAATGCATATCACTTTTTATAGCTTTGCATTTTTCCCTGATTGCTTTGCATTGGTAATTATTTTTATAATAAAAATCTGTTCCTAAGAATAGACTTAACAAGTGTCGTGAGCCTAAAGTTGACTTGTGTCTTAGAAGAACTTATTTATAGCCTAGACCTCCAGTGTCCAGGACAGTCACTGGTAGTTGTCTGTGGCTGTTGAGCACTTGGAGTGTGGCAGGTCTGAACTGAAATGTGCTCTGAGTGTCAGAACAATGGATTTCAAAGACTTGGTTGGAAAAGAAGAATGTAAAATATCTCAATAATTTTCTATTTTGGTTGCATGTTGAATCATAATATTTGCTATATATTGGGTTAAATCAAATATAATAATAAAATTAATTTCATCTTTTGCTGTATCTTTATGAATGTGCCTACAAGAAAATTTTGAATTACATATGTAGCTTGCATCTTCTACTAGTCATTCTTGGAGAAGCTACCTAGAAAAGATTTCTGGAAATAATTTGAATGTTTATCACAGAGTGAGTTCAGATTTTCTGCTTTCCTTTGCTGCTTTCTATTTGTTAATGATAGAATTTTGCTCAAAGTTACTCTCAAAAAAATCACATTAAACACTAGGACCTGTTTTTAATTCTGGGTGCATATTACAGTGGTTAAGAACTCTGTGGGCTGCTAGTTTGGAATATGGTGAAAGAGATAAATCTCTTGTTTCTAATTTTTCTCTTTTTTGAGTGCTTTTCCCCCCTTCTGGATGATTAAGTGTCCACCCCACTAATTGCAGCCTATGATCCTTAACCACCAACCAAAGCAAGCCAACTGGAGACTAAGCCCAGTTCAGAGAAAGTCTCAGAAGAGGCAGGATTAGGAATGGAACTTAGGGGAGGACTTCAATGTAGGATGTACCAGAAAACTCACATGTGACTTCAGGGCAGGAAAGGAGCTGCCTTCAATTCCAGCAAAACATCAGAAGTCATCCTTTCCTGTGCTCAAGTGACGTGTTTGAAATGTTACAGATTTTACATTAATTCTTTCTTTGGAATGCAACTAATGTACACTTACTTGGCTGGGTGCTAGGGTACAAAGTCAAGTAAGCCATGATTGTCCCCTTAAGAAGTAGCATGATGCTTTATGTGCCAAATATAGATTCTGAAGGCTGCACCGCCAGGAGTTAGCAAACATCTGTAAGTTATAAAAGAGCAAATTTGAGAGACTGTGAGGAGGCCTGGTGTACTCATAATAAGTGCCTGAAGTTATGTGAAAAGCTGCTGTATACAAAACGAAGTAGACAATTTCTAAAGTGCTCCAGAGGGCAGAACCAGGAACAAGAGAAATTTCTAGAGACTGATTTTTGGCTCCTCCTGACAATGATAGCCATCAAATAATTACATGGGTCATATTGAACAATGGACATGGCTGGAGGTTTCACCTGGCAAGTCATCATCTTCCTGTGTCCACACATACTACCTGACAATGTTCCCTTTTGTTTCAGAAAACTGAATTGTTCCTAAATCTCTGAGCTGAAATGAAGTTGTTTCCTGAAATGTTTAGTTCTTCGTCATAGCTCTATCTTCTGGAGGGACCTTCCAAATGTAATTTGGAAGACATTTGAGTGAGTTTTTAAGATCCTAGGTAATCCCATGGACGGAGGAGCCTGGTAGGCTGCAGTCCATAGGGTCGCTAAGAGTCAGACACGACTGAGCAACTTCACTTTCACTTTTCACTTTCATGCATTGGAGAAGGAAATGGCAACCCACTCCAGTGTTCTTGCCTGGAGAATCCCAGGGACGGGGGAGCCTGGTGGGCTGCTGTCTATGGGGTTGCACAGAGTCGGACACGACGGAAGCGACTTAGCAGCAGCAGCAGCAGGTATTTCCCAGGCTGACAAGTTTGGTGCAGATTGAATGGACATCCTAAGTGGTGGCGCTAGTGATAAAGAACTCGCCTGCCAATACAAGGGACATAAGAGACACAAGTTCAATCCCTGGATTGGGACGATCCCCTGGAGGAGGGCATGACAACCCACTCCAGTATTCTTGCCTGGAGAATTTCATGGACAGAGGAGCCTGGCAGGCTATAATCCATGGGTTCGCAAAGAGTCAGACACAACTGAAGTGACTTAACATGCATTCACACACAAGTAGGGGTTAGAGCACATCAAGCCAAAGTGAGATAAAGGTGTGCAGAGTTGTCCATTGTGGCTGGAGCTGCTGTGATGTGATGTTTTGCAAATTGCACGGTCAGAGATGCGACAGGAAGGAAAGACTGGAGTTAGATTTTACAGGGCTTGATCTGCCTTTTTAAGGATATTGGGTATTTTTCTTAAAAAGGTTGTGCTATGTCAGCCATGAGAGGTATTAGGGAAGTGAAATAACTAGATTTGTTTTCAGATTTTGAAGTAGAGAGATGAGATAGAAGAGGGAGATCAGTTAGGAGGCTATCACAGTAGTTGTGTAAAAAATCAAGCAGTGTCTTGATCCAAAAGTATTATACGAAGTGGTTCATTTCTGCTAAACTCATGTTGAAGTCTTCCGATCACTTTCTTTTCTGGTATCCAGAAAATTTTTAATAGTCTGTTTATTGGCCTCTAACGGAAGAGAAGGCAATGGCAACCCACTCCAGTACTCTTGCCTGGAAAATCCCATGGACGGAGGAGCCTGGTAGGCTGCAGTCCCTGGGGTCGTGCTGTGAGTCAGACACGACTAAGTGGCTTCACTTTCACTTTTTGCTTTCATGCATTGGAGAAGGAAATGGCAACCCACTCCAGAGTTCTTGCCTGGAGAATCCCAGGGACGGGGGAGCCTGGTGGGCTGCCATCTATGGGGTCACACAGAGTCGGACACGACTGAAGCGACTTAGCAGCAGCAGCAACGGAAGAGAAAGTCAGATAAGACTTCCTGTCCTGCTGATGCTGATTTGCTTGGTTCCTTAAGAATGATATTAAAAATAACATAGAACTGAAATTCCTGGTCTGCTTTTGCTTGGTCTTCTAAATATTGGTATCTCCCGCCTTAAAAACAAGCCATCCTCTAACCCCATTTCACATTCCAGCTTCCTCTAGTAACTGGTCCAATCTTCTGCTCCATTTTTCAAGAGTTGTCATGGTGGCTACCTTTGCTTCTACTCGCCCATTTTATTTTTAAAAAAATTTGTTTAAGTGGAAGATATTTGCTTTAAATTTTTTTTTTATTTATTTTTGGTTGTGCTGGGTCTTCATTGCTGCATTCAGGCTTTCTCTAGTTGCAGTGAGCGGGGGGCCACTCTCTGGTTGAAGAGCGAGGGCTTCTCATTGTGGTGACTTCTTAGGTGAAGCCTGGGCTCTAGGAATCGCAAACTTCACAAGTCAGCTCACAGGCTTAGTTGCTTTACGGTATGTGGAATATTTCCAGAGCAGAGATGGAACTCATGTTCCCTGCGTTGGAAAGTGGATTCTTAACCACCGGATCACCAGGGAAATCCCTGTTTTTTCCTTGGTTTACCGACTGGGCTTCTGTCTTGATCTGATGGCTCCTACATGTCACCAGTCACCTGTAGCTTGTGAAATCTGATTGTCCCTTCTCTGTACTTCTTTCATCCAGTAACTTCCATGTAGTTGACAAGACATTGTTTCTTCTGTCTTAAAACATTCTCTTCTCTTGGCTTTTGGAAAACCACAACCTGCTGTTTGCCCTTTGCCTCTAATAGTGGTTTCTACACAGTCTCCTGTGTTGGTTTTTCCTCTTCTTAATTCTGAGTTGTACATCCCTTGAGACCGTCTTCTACGTTTCTCTCTTTGACACGCTTTCCAGATGAATTCATCATAGCAGTAAATACCACCTATCTGATGGGGACTCTCAAAGTTAATTTATTGCTTAGACTCACCAGTGAGTTCCAGACTCATCTATCCAACTCTGAGCTTGACTTCTACTTAGTCACTAAGTAGGCATTTTAAACTCAACATGGTTAAAATAGAACTCTTGAATTTACTGCCCACCAACCTGTGGTTTTTTTCCAGTCTTCTGCAGCTCTTAAGTGACAATGGCAGTTGCTACAGCCAAAATCCAGGAGTCATCTTTCTCCTAGATTTCTCTCTTTCCTTCATACTCTCATCCAAATTATTCAAGACCCATTCCAAATCTGTCACTGCTCTGATTCCATGGCTAATCCTGAGCCCACAACTCCACCATCTCTCATCTGGAATGTTGCAGTACTTCCTAACTTTTCCTCCTGTTTCCTTTCTTGCTTCTTCTTTTCCACCAAGCTAGCATCCAGAGCACCTCTAGAATAGCTACCAATTCATGCCACTCCCCTGCTCAAAAACCTAAGGACTTCCTGATGTACTTGGACTAAAATCCTGTATTTCTGCTGCAGTTTCCACATGGACCTCATTTCCCACACTCTTTTCAGTGCTCTTTGGACCCCAGCCACCCTGGTGTTCACATGGCTAAAATGTGACAACCTCCTTCTTCACACGAGGTCTCTGCATTTGTTGTTGCCTCTCCCTGGAGAGCTCTGCTCCCAGCTCTTCATGTGGTTGGTTCCTTAGACTATTATGAACTCAGTTCAGCCTCATCCTCCAGCCTCGCAGTCAAAAGTACTCCCACACCAATCACTGACACTTCATTAGATTTTAATGTCTTTGTGGTGGTGGTGGTTTAGTCCTAAGTCATGTCTGACTCTTGCGACCCCATGGACTGTAGCCCCCAGGCTCCTCTGTCCATGGGGATTCTCCAGGCAAGAATGCTGGAATGGGTTTCCATTTCCTTTTTTTTTTTTTTTTTTTGTCATTTCCTTCTTTAGGGGATCTTCCCGACCCAGGAATCAAACCCACATGTCTTACATCGCCTGCATTGGCAGGCAGGTTCTTTACCACTAGCACCACCTGGAAAGCCCTACAAGATGTTTTTGTAATGCTTATCATTTTCTGGAACTATCTTGCTGGTTTGTATGCTTCCTTGTTTACAGTTCCCTGACCTGCCGGAGCAATAACACAACAGGGCCCTTGCCTGTCTTGTTCCAGGCTAGACCCTGGCACCTGAACCATGCCTGCTACAGAGGGTTGCTTCATGAACGTATGAATGGATGTCACCTTTTGTATTTGTTCTTCGAGGATGTGGTCCTCCTTTTTTATTTTTAATGTTTTGGCCAAATCTCTTCTGGAAACCTCCTGTGTAGCCATATTATTAATAGTTTATTTCCTTGTTCTTCCTCTCCTTCCTCATCAATACAGATTTCTCTTGTTCAGCCAGAATTTCAGTCTTAGACACCATCGCTCTCTTCCCATCCCTACTGAGTGTTTTTCCCCTCAGAGTCTTTGTTCCTGATAATATTCACTGCCTCTCTGTTCTGTTGCACAGTTCTCTGGATTTGATAAACACAAAATTTGGGGGCATTATTGGTGAGAATTGTGGGAAGGATTTCATGAAAGCTGAGTAGTCTACTTCTCAGTAACTTTGTGGTATGTAGGTTAAATCCCTTCCCTTCAGCTGTGATTTGAGCCCATCTTTTTTTGCATCAACTTTTTTCCCCCAAATGTTTTTCTGATTATAAAGACATTCATGCTGAATATAAAAAAATAGTACAATAGAGTTAAAATTAAAAGTTTAAGTTTAATTTAATTAATCCCACCTCCTAGAGAGAAATCAACAGTAACGAACAGATTGGTGTATAGCCTTATAGATTTTATTCATTATATAAACAAATGTTTTTATATGTAGTCAAGTTATATATTCCTTTCTATACTTATCTTTAAAAAATAATTTTATTTATTTATTTATGGCTGTGCTGGATCTTTGTTGCTGTGCAGACTTTTCTGTAGTTGTGGCAAATGGAGACTGTTGTCTAGTTGCAGTGCTCAGGCTCCTCCTGTTGTGGAGCATGGGCTGTAGGGTGTGGGGCTTAGTGGTTGCAATTCCTAGGCTCAAAAGCACAGGCTCAGTAGTTGTGGCTAACGGGCTTAGTTGTTCCATGGCATGTGGGATCTTCCCGGATCAAGGACTGAACCCATGTCTCCTGCCTTGGTAGGTGGATTCTCCACCACTGAGCCTCCGGGGAAGACCCCACATATCTTTTTAAACTCAGTCTCCCTTTTGATCTTCCTCTCTCTCTCTCTCTCTCTCTCTCTCTCTCTCTCTCTATATATATATATATATATATATATATATATATATGTATGTATGTATGTGTGTGTGTGTGTGTGTGTGTGTGTGCTGTGCTTAGTCCCTCAGTCTCCATGGACTGTAGCCCATCAGGCTCTTCTGCCATGGATATTCTCTAGGCAAGAATACTGGAGTGGGTTGCTATGCCCTCCTCCAGAATATGCATATATATATATATGCTGTGCTGTGGTTAGTCATTCAGTCATGTCCAATTCTTTGCAATCCCATGGACTGTAGCCGGCCAGGCTCCTCTGTCCATGGGGATTTTTCAGGCAAGAATACTGAAATGGGTTGCCATGCCCTCCTCCAGGGGATCTTCCCCACCCAGGGATCAAACCCAGGTCTCCCGCATTGCAGGTGGATTGTTTATTGTCTGAGCCACCAGGGAAGCCCAAGAATACTGGAGTGGGTAGCCTATCCCTTCTCCAGGCGAACTTCCTGACCCAGGAATCGAACTGGGGTCTCCTGCATTGCAGGCGGATTCTTTGCCAGCTTAGCTACCCGGGAAGCCTATATATATACATACACATACACACACACACAATTAGCTATAGCTATAGTTATATTTTAGACATTTTTGATAATGGTAGACATGTGTCCTTTTGCACAACTGCATTTTTGTGCAACAGGGAGAAAGGAAAGGCTAGCTTCACGATTGGTAGAAAGTGATAACATCAGCTTTGTTTAGCTTTGATGAACCATTTTGGTTATGAACAAAAGAGCATGACCAGGATGGGCTGGAAGTGACTCAGAGATGTCTGATCTGTCTATCATTAGAAAGAAACGAGATTTGGAGCAACAAAAACAAATATAAGCAAGTTGGACTACATCAAACTAAAAAGCTTCTGCACAGCAAAACAATTAATAAAATGAAAAGACAACCTATAGAATAGGAGAAATTATTTGCAAAGTATATATTTGATAATGGGTTAATATCTAAAGTATACAAAGTACTCATACCTCTCAATAGAAAAAAAATTTGATTAAAATATGAATAGAGGCTTTCTGCCCACAGACGCCACTGAGAAAGCATTGTTGAAGTCTCCCCCGACCCCCACGTCACTGCCATCATGTTTAAGTCAGAGTCTCCCAAAGAGCCCAAACAGCTGTGGAAGCTCTTCACTGGAGTATTGAGCTTTGCAACAACCGATGAGAGTCTGAGGAGCCATGTTGAGCGTTGGGGAACGCTCACAGACTGTGTGGTAATGAGGGATCCAAACACCAAGAGAGAGCCTGAGGAGCAGTGTTGAGCACTGGGGAGTGCTCACAGACTGTATGGTAATGAGGGATCCAAACACCAAGCGCTCCAGAGGCCTCGGGTTTGTCGCATACGCCACGGTGGAGGAGCTGGATGCAGCCATGAGTACAGGGCCACACAGGGTGGACAGAAGACCTGTGGAACCAAAGAGGGCTGTCTCAAGAGAAGATTCTCACAGACCTGGTGCCCACTTACCTGTGAAAAAGATTTTTGTTGGTGGCATTAAAGAAGACACTGAAAAACATCACCTGGGAGATTATTTTGAACAGAATGGGAAAATTGAAGTGATTGAAATCATGACTGACTGAGGTATTGGCAAAAAGAGAGGCTTTGCTTTTGTAACCTTTGATGACCATGACTCCATAGACAAGATTGTCACTCACAAATCCCACACTGTGAATGGCCACAATTGTGAAGTGAGAAAAGTCCTGTCTAAGCAAGAGATGGCTAGTGCTTCATCCAGCCAGAGAGGTCGAAGTGGTTCTGAAAACTTTGGTGGTGGTCGTGGAGGTAGTTTCGGCGGGAATTACAACTGTGGTCATGGAGGAAGCTTCAGTGCTCGAGGTGGCTTTGGTGGCAGCCATGGTGGTGGCAGATATGGTGGCAGTGGGGATGGTTGTAATGGATTTGGTAATGATGAAAGCAATTTTGCAGGTGGCAGAAGCCGCAATGATTTTGGCAATTACAACAATCAATATTCAAATTTTGGACCCATGAAAGAAGGAAACTCTGGAGACAGAAATTCTGACCCCTGCGGTGGTGGAGGCCAATACTTTGCCAAACCATGAAGCCAAGGTGGCTATGGTGATCTCAGCAGCAGCAGTAGCTATGGCAGTGGCAGAAGGTTTTAATTATTGCCAGGAAACAATGCTTAGCAGGAGAGGAGAGCCAGAGAAGTGACAGGGAAGCTACAGGTTATAGCAGATTTGTGAACTCAGCCAAGCACCGTGGTGGCAGGGGCTATGCTACAAAGACATGTTTTAGACAATTCTCATGTGTATGGGCAAAAAACTCTAGAACTGTACTTGTGACAAATTGTATAACAGATTATTTTAGTTTCTGTTCTCTGAAGAGTATAAAGCATTCCAACAAAGAGTTTTAATGTAGATTTTTTTTGCACCCATGCTGTTGATTGCTAAATGTAATAGTCTGATCATGACGCTGAATGAGGTCTTTAAAAAAAAAAAAAAATGAGTAGAGGAACTGAATAGACATTTTTCTAAAGAAGACATACAGATGGTCAGCAGGTACATGAAAAGGTGCTCAGTATCACTAATATCAGGGAAATGCAAAGGAAAACCACAATAAGATATCATCTCACATCTGTTAGAATGGTTGTCATCAAAAAGACAAAAGATCAGTGTTGGCTTGGAGAAAAGGAAACCTGTGCACTGTTGGTGGAATGTAAATTGGTGCAGCCACATGGAAAACAGTATGGAGGTTTCTTGGAAAATTAAAAACAGTATACTACTGTGTGATCCAGCAATCCCACATCTGGGTATATATACAAAGGAAATGAAAACAAGATCCCAGTATATCTGCTCCCGTGTTCATTGCAGCTGCTATTCACAGTAGCTAAGATATGGAAACCGCTGTGTGTCCATTAGCAGATGAAAGGGTAAAGACGACAAGGTACACAGATACAATGGAATATTACTTGGTCACGAGAAAGAAGGAAATTCTGTAATTTGTGACAACATGGAAGGATCTTGAGGGCATGATGCTAAGTGAAATAAGTTAGAGAAAGACAAATAGTGTGTGATATCGCTTACATAGGGGATCTAAAAAGCCAAAGTCATTGAAACAGAGAGTACAGTGCTGGCTACCAGGAGCTGAGGGTGAGCGAAATGGAGAGACGTCAGTCGATGAGTATAAAGTGAAAGTCGCTCAGTCGTGTCTGACTCTTCCCCACCTCATGGACTATACAGTCGATGGAATTCTTCAGGCCAGAATACTAGACTGGGTAGCCAGTTCCCTTCTCCAGGGGATCTTCCCAACCCAGGGATCGAACTCAGGTCTCCCACATTGCAGGCAGATTCTTAAATCTCAGCCACCAAGGAACCCCATCAATGAATATAAACTTCCAGTTAAAAGATGAATAAATTCTGGGGATCTAATGTACAGCATGTCATTATAGTTACTAATACTGTATTGTATACTTACAAGTTACTGAGAGAATAGATCCTAAATGTTTTCACCACACACACAAAAAATGGTAATTACATGATGAGATGGAGGTTTTAACTATAGATGGTGACTGCAGCCATGAAATTAAAAGACGCTTACTCCTTGGAAGGAAAGTTATGACCAACCTAGATAGCATATTCAAAAGCAGAGACATTGCTTTGCCAATAAAGATTCGTCTAGTCAAGGCTATGGTTTTTCCAGTGGTCATGTATGGATGTGAGAGTTGGACTGTGAAGAAGGCTGAGTGCCGAAGAATTGATGCTTTTGAACTGTGGTGTTGGAGAAGACTCTTGAGAGTCCCTTGGACTGCAAGGAGATCCAACCGGTCCATTGTGAAGGAGACCAGCCCTGGGATTTCTTTGGAAAGAATGATGCTAAAGCTGAAACTCCAGTACTTTGGCCACCTCATGTGAAGAGTTGACTCATTGGAGAAGACTCTGATGCTGGGAGGGATTGGGGGCAGGAGGAGAAGGGGACGACAGAGGATGAGATGGCTGGATGGCATCACTGACTCGATGGATGTGAGTTTGAGTGACCTCCGGGAGTTGGTGATGGACAGGGAGGCCTGGCGTGCTGTGATTCATGGGGTCGCAAAGAGTTGGACATGACTGAGCGACTGATCTGATCTGATCTGATAGTGGTAATATTTTGTAATATATGTGTATCAAATAAGCAGGATGTACACCTTAAACTTCTGCAGCATTAAATGTCAACTATACCTCAATAAAGCTGTAAAAAAAAAAAAAAAAGATACAAGAAGAACAATACTGAGATCAGATCAGATCAGATCAGATCAGTCGCTCAGTCGTGTCCGACTCTTTGCGACCCCATGAACCGCAGCACGCCAGGCCTCCCTGTCCATCACCAGCTCCCGGAGGTCACTCAGACTCGCATCCATCGAGTCAGTGATGCCATCCAGCCATCTCATCCTCTGTCGTCCCCTTCTCCTCCTGCCCTCAATCCTTCCCAGCATCAGAGTCTTCTCCAATGAGTCAACTCTTCGCATGAGGTGGCCAAAATACTGGAGTTTCAGCTTTAGCATCATTCCTTCTAAAGAAATTCCAGGATTGACCTCCCTCAAAATGGACTGGTTGGATCTTCTTGCAGTCCAAGGGACTCTCAAGAGTCTTCTCCAACACCACAGTTCAAAAGCATCAATTCTTCGGCACTCAGCCTTCTTCACAGTCCAGCTCTCACATCCATACATGACCACAGGAAAGACCATAGCCTTGACTAGGCGAACCTTTGTTGGTAAAGTAATGTCTCTGCTTTTGAATATGCTATCTAGGTTGGTCATAACTTTCCTTCCAAGGAGTAAGCGTCTTTTAATTTCATGGCTGCAGTCACCATCTGCAGTGATTTTGGAGCCCAGAAAAACAAAGTCTGACACTGTTTCCACTGTTTCCCCATCTATTTCCCATGCAGTGATGGGACCAGATGCCATGATCTTCGTTTTCTGAATGTTGAGCTTTAAGCCAACCTTTTCACTCTCCACTTTCACTTTCATCAAGAGGCTTTTTAGCCCCTCCTCACTTTCTGCCGTAAGAGTGGTGTCATCTGCATATCTGAGGTTATTGAT
Source organism: Tragelaphus eurycerus (assembly GCA_935064755.1). NCBI lineage: Eukaryota > Metazoa > Chordata > Mammalia > Artiodactyla > Bovidae > Tragelaphus > Tragelaphus eurycerus. Next base: position 29,762,181 of record CAKXYN010000004.1, on the reverse strand, counting down.
ATTTCTCCCGGCAATCTTGATTCCAACTTGTGTTTCTTCCAGTCCAGCATTTCTCATGATGTACTCTGCATATAAGTTAAATAAACATGGTGACAATATGCAGCCTTAACGTAGTCCTTTTCCTATTTGGAACCAGTCTGTTGTTCCATGACCAGTTCTAACTGTTGCTTCCTGACCTGCATACAGATTTCTTAAGAGGCAGATCAGGTGGTCTGGTATTCCCATCTCTTTCAGAATTTTCCATAGTTTATTGTGATCCACACAGTCAAAGGCTTTGGCATAGTCAATAAAGCAGAAATAGATGTTTTTCTAGAACTCTCTTGCTTTTTCCATGATCCAGCGGATGTTGACAATTTGATCTCTGGTTCCTCTGCCTTTTCTAAAACCAGCTTGAACATCAGGAAGTTCACGGTTCACATATTGCTGAAGCCTGGCTTGGAGAATTTTGAGCATTACTTTACTAGCGTGTGAGATGAGTGCAATTGTTCGGTAGTTTGAGCACTCCTTGGCATTGCCTTTCTTTGGGATTGGGATGAAAACTGACCTTTTCCAATCTTGTGGCCACTGCTGAGTTTTCCAAATTTGCTGGCATATTGAGTGTAGCACTTTCACAGCATCATCATTCAGGACTTGGAATAGCTCCACTGGAATTCCATCACCTCCACTAGCTTTGTTCGTAGTGATGCTTTCTAAGGCCCATTTGACTTCACATTCCAAGATGTCTGGCTCTAGGTCAGTGATCACATCATCATGATTATCTAGGTCTTGAAGCTCTTTTTTGTACAGTTCTTCTGTGTATTCTTGCCACCTCTTCTTAATATCTTTTGCTTCTGTTAGGTCCACACCATCTCTGTCTTTTATCGTGCCCATCTTTGCATGAAATGTTCCTTTGGTATCTCTGATTTTCTTGAAGAGATCCCTAGTCTTTCCCATTCTGTTGTTTTCCTCCATTTCTTTGCATTGATCACTGAAGAAGGCTTTCTTATCTCTTCTTGCTATTCTTTGGAACTCTGCATTAAGATGTTTATATCTTTCCTTTTCTCCTTTGCTTTTCGCTTCTCTTCTTTTCACAGCTATTTGTAAGGCCTCCCCAGACAGCCATTTTGCTTTTTTGCATTTCTTTTCCATGGGAATGGTCTTGATCCCTGTCTCCTGTACAATGTCACGAACCTCATTCCATAGTTCATCAGGCACTCTATCTATCAGATCTAGGCCCTTAAATCTATTTCTCACTTCCACTGTATAATCATAAGGGATTTGATTTAGGTCATACCTGAATGGTCTAGTAGTTTTCTCTACTTTCTTCAATTTCAGTCGGAATTTGGCAATAAGGAGTTCATGGTCCGAGCCACAGTCAGCTCCTGGTCTTGTTTTTGCTGATTTTTCCTCTTGGTCCAGGAGTTAGAGCTCCATGCTTCCACTGCAGGAGGCACAGGTTTAACCCCTGGTCAGAGAACTAAGATCCTGCAAGCTTCAAGGTGCAGCCAAAAAAATAAATAAAATCCCCCAAATAAAAATGACAACAATAAAAACAGAAAAGGATTTTGGAGAAAGCTAAGCCTCAACAGGATGGGAAGCTGAGGCCAAAACGAAATTCCTGTTTTTGATGGCGAAGTTGGAAGAATGACCAGGGTCTTCTAAGGATAGGAAGCCTTGTTTTAGTTAGTTGCTATGTTGATTATGTAGCAGTAATTTCTCTGTCTGTCTTTCTCCCACCACGGCCTTCCCTTGCTGATATCCCCAAACAGATGCAGAGTCCACGCCACGTAAGAGATATGAACATTATTTATGGACATCAACCAAAAAGGACTGTGTGATTCAGTGAACAGAGAAGGAATGAGTTATGAGTGATAAAAAGAAGGAGAGGAAAGAGAGCCAGTGTTCCCTGGGGGCTGGAATCCAGAGGCAGAGGGAACAGGAGAAACTGTGGACTCCCAGGAACCCCTGGAGAATTTGGGAGGGATGCTGGGCTTCTCTTTCCTTATGAGAAGAGATTTTGATCTGATTTAAATCTCCCAAATGGCAGAATGACCCCTGCTGCCATCTGGCCTATATATGGATGTACCATAATTTAGTCAAGCCCCTATTAATGGTCTTTTAGATTTTCCCCATTTTCCTGTCTTTGTTATAATTTTCTCTGTAACCAAAATCTTGCATAGCTTTGTGTCTGCTTCTAAGCAGTTATAGTTAATTAATATAGATTAATAGAAACAATGCTGCCTTCTCAAAAAATAGACTAAGAATACTTTGAATATGATCCTCACAGCAGCAGGCATGGCTCGGAGCCCGTAGTTGCCCTGTGTTAGTTCCTTGATGTTAAATTTGGAGCCAGATCATATTTTAATTATGATGGCATGCTTTAATGGGATTCATAGCTTAAAAAAACAAACAACTGGAGATAAATTGCACATGCATGTGCATAAATGTCACAGCCATGTGCTTTCCATTCTCAAAGCTTCATTTATAACACTTGGATTTCTGAAATCTGTTTTTGCCTTTCTCCTTCCACTTACAGTATATTCTGGGTTTTCTCAGGACTGCTCGTAATAAATGAGGTGACTACCACTGACTTTTACAATGCAGAAGGGAAAATGAAAAATTGTTTTATATTTTTGACTGTATTTGGCATTTGTGTTTTAAGAGGAAAATAAAATTATACTAAATAAGATTTGAGATTTTTCTTTTTGGCTTTTCTGTTTAAAATAAGTGAACAGACCCATGCCATCATGGAGCGTTTCTGGCATTTTCTGTGTAAAGCTAGCCTTACCATCTTTGATCAGTATCCAAAACCAGATGTACCAATGAATAGTTCATCTATCAACTAACTTTAAATGATGCTATTTTTAAAAATAGATATACCACATATACTATTTTAAATTTCTTATTACATTTCTGACATATTTAATACTTCAAACTTCTAATTAGCATAATTCAACATAATTGTTCAATAACTTTTCCTTTAAAGGCTTTAGATGATATTTTACTTCTTATTGCAAATGTCAGCAACAGAGTGAGAGATGCAAAAGAAAATGATCCCTACATGGAAGCATGAAGTCTTACCCTCACTTTCTCTTTTTAGACTGAAAATGTGTATCTTGGAAATCAAAGTTTCAAAAGAAACAGTAACCCAAAGAGTTTTAAGATTATAGATTTTAATTTGTTAGACAGTTTCTATGTGGTTAACTACTAGAAAAAAAAGCAACTGCTCCTATTTAAGACTCAAAACTGTGATCACTGGTTAAAAAATGCATGTGCGTAGTTCTCAAAATAAATAATCTAGTGTAAATTTAGAATCTGCTGCATCCTCTCTTTCATAGTTTTGATGTATGAGCCTCCCCTTCTTCGACTTCATCAGTGCTGGATTAAAATATCTATACTGACTCTTAAAAAATAACAAATTCTTTTTTTGTTTGTTTTTTGTATGCACCCCATGGCTTGCAGGATCTTAGTTCCTTGACCAAGGACTGAACCAGAGCCACGGCAGTGAAAATTCAGACTCCTAACCACTGGACCACCACAGAATTTCCCAACAAATTCTTTTCATTGCAAGCAGAATGTTCTTATTTGGCTTCACCACAACTAGTGATGCATACATGCTATGTCTCTTCTTGAGACCCCACGGGCTGTAGCTTGCCAGGCTCCTCTGTCCATGGCATTTCCCAGGCAAGAATACTGGAGTGGGTTGCCATTTCCTCCACCAGGGGATCTTCCTGACCCAGGGGTCTAACCGGAGTCCCTTATGTCTCCGGCATTGGCATTCAGGTTCTTTACCACTAGCGCCACCTGGGGTGTGCGATTGGTAAAGATTGGCTTAATTCGGTCAGTATGAACTGAACACTGTGCCAGGCGTAAGAGATAAAAGCAGCCTATGCCTTTGAAGAACCTAGGGGGAACTTAGGTGAGGGTGGACGGGAATTTGGAGGACAGTTCCAGACAGATGCTTCTATATTATCTGGTAAAAAGTCAGGAGGTACAGTTATGCCCAGGACACTAGATGGACTCTTCTCCTCAATCCGGGGGTTTGGGAAAGTCATCTTGAAGAAGCCGACGTGTGAGCTGAATCTTTAAGGAGGACTGAGAATCAAGTGAAGAGACAAGGCCCAGAGCAAGGAAGAGTGTGAGGTGGGGCATGGCCAAAAAGACAGGGAGGAGGGAGGTGGCACCTCACCTTGTGACTGCCTGAGATGGGGAAAGGGTGGCTAGGGAGAAGATTTGAGGGAGAGGAAGCTTCCTTTTGGAGATATGGGGCATTGGAGTGATTGGAGTGATGTGCGGTGGGCTGAAGCTCAGAGGGCGATCCAGGCTAGAGATATGTAGCTGGGGCATGTCTATGGAGTCAGGACTATGAGGTGGTTGACAACATCCAAGGAGAAAGGAGCACCTGCGGATGTGATTGTTTTAGAGGGTGGGTAGGGAACAGTGAAAGTGAAAGTGAAGTCACTCAGTCATGTCTGACTCTTTGCAACCCCATAGACTGTAGCCTACCAGGCTCTTCTGTCCATGGGATTTTCCAGGCAATAGTACTGGAGTGGATTGCCATTTCCTTCTCCAGGGGATCTTCCCAACCCAGGGCTCGAAGCCCGGGTCTCCCGCATTGTAGACAGATGCTTTACCATCTGAGCCACCAGGGTAGGGAAAGGGGAGTCCCAAAAGGAATGTTAAGAGAAGACTCATGTGGTAGTGGTAGAGGAGACTCATGTGGTAGTGGTGTCCCCAGAGCCAAGGCACAGGAAGTTTCAAAATGAAGATAAGGACAGCAGTGTCAAGAGCAGTAGTAAAGTAAAGATTGTTGTTTAATCACTAAGTCATGTCCAACTCTTTGTGACCCCATGGACTGCAGTGTGCCAGGCTTCCGTGTCCTTCGCTATCTCCCAGAGTTTGCTCAAACTCATGTCCATTGAATCAGTGATGCCATCCAAACATCTCATCCTCTGTCATCCCCTTCTCCTGCCCTCAATCTTTCCCAGCATCAAGGTCTTTTCCATTGTGTTGGCTCTTCACATAAGGTGGCCAAAGTATTAGAGCTTCTGTTTTAGCATCAGTCCTTTCAATGAATATTCAGGGTTGATTTCCTTTAGGATTGACCGGTTTGATTTCTTTGCAGTCCAAGGGACTCTCAAGAGTCTTCTCTAGCACCACAATTTGGAAGCATCAATTCTTCAGTGCTTATTTATGGTCCAACTTGCACATCCTTACAGCTAGATATAAATTATGAAATTTTCATTCTGCCTGGCCTACTTTTATTTCCTTTTCCAACTTATCTCCATTCAAGCCCATCCTTTTTTTTTAACCTCACTTATCTTTTGACCTTAAAAATGATAACCATAACTAAATGATATGCCTCTTCATAATTTACAAAATGCTTTCACATATATATCACTGTATATAATAATGTTCATCCACCCTTTGAGTTGGCATTTTAACTGAATTATAGTTGTTTAGGATTGAGGCTCAGACTTGAGGTCATAGATACCTTGAAATTCTTCCTCCTCCTCTCTCTCTCATTGACTATTTATTTATTTGGCTGCATCAGGTCTTAGTGGCAGCATGTGGGATCTAGTTCCCTGACCAGGGGTCAAACTCAGGCCCCTTGCATTGGGGTCTTAGCCACTGAATGACCAGCAAAGTCCTCAAAACCTCTTTCTGTATTGAGGAAACTGAGGCTCAGAGAGATGTGTATGTTATTATTAATAGTATGTGTGCCAAGTCACTTCAGTCGTGTCTGACTCTTTGTGACCATAAGGACTGTAGCCCTCCAGGCTCTTCTGTCCATGGGATTCTCCAGGCAAAAATACCAGAGTGGTTTGCCATGCCCTCCTCCAGAGGATATTCCTGACCCAGGAATGGAACCCACATCTCCTGTGCGTCCTGCATTGGCAGGTGCGTGCTTTACTACTAGTACCACGTCGGAAGCTCAGACAGATGTGTGTCTTATGTCAGTTCCACTGCTCTTTGGTGTGTCCTGGCACTAGAAACCAACCTCCTGATTTTCACTGCATGACTCTAACTGCAGAGTGGGAATATTGATGAGGTTCAGACAACCCTGTTGAAACTCAGTACAGGAGGAGCTCTGGCCCATCGCCGAATATGATCCTGTACCTTTAAACCATCCTGACTCATCCATTGCTAATTGCAGGTAAGCAATAAAACTAAATCGCACACCCTCCAGTCTCCTCTGTGGTAATTGCCTAAGACTCCCTCACTTTGTTCCCACTCCTGTCTGCTGTTGGCAGACATTCACTCTTTTTGCCAGAGCAGCATCTCTTCTTCCTTATTCTGTCAGCAGCCCCTCCATATGGCACACTCAGGAGACTCATGGCTGATCAGCATATTCTGTTACCTTGGCCTCAGTGGTTGGTTCAGGGGTGGGTTTGTGATCCAAGCCATGAAAATCAGAGTCAGTCCTGGCAAAACAACCTCTCAGCTGCAGCTGCCAGGGACCATGTGGCCCCTGGCTGGGAAGGGCCTGGGAGAAGGAAGACAGCATGGAAGCAGCCCAGTGATGGATGGATTGCTGGATCCTGATGACGTCATTTGCTCACGGGATCCAGTCTGCCTGGAGCTGGAGCTCTCCCTGCACTTGAGGTGCACAAGCCAATAAAGTCCCCAGCTACGTTCAGTCCTCTTGAGTGGCAGTTGCAACCACAAGGGCCTTATTTAATATTTTCCTTTCTGTACCTCCATTTCTCCCCTGTGTCTTGATCTGACTCACCAACTTTGACCCTCAAATTTTCTGGGATTTGCTTCAGACCAGTCTTACTCTGGGCCCCTTCAAGGTTGCCATGCCTTGGTGGTTCCTTCCTTCCCTGTTGTCCCTCTCCAAACCCTCTCATGGGATATTTTCTCATCACTCTCTTTCTAATATATAATTTCTATGGCCACATTTCAAGGTATTCATTATCTTTGTTCCTCAACCAGGGATCAAAATCATGCCCCTGGCAGTGGAAGCCCAGAGTCTCAATCACTGGGCCACCAGGGAAGTCTGTCCTTACTCTTCTAGGAGTCAGGACTTATAAGTTATGAGCTGCCTGCACTTTGAATGAACTATTACTATTATTAATAATGACAGAAGAAGTTTTTTTTGCCATTAACCCAGCACTTTTTTAATTGTGATAAAATATACATAAGATTCACTATTTTAACCATTATTAGATGTACAACCCAGTGGCAATAAGTACATTTACTATGTTGAGCAGCCATCACGTCTATTCATTTCCAGGATGTTTTCATCATCCCAAACAGAAACTCTGTAGCCATTAAAAATAACTCCCAGCTTCTCCCTTTCCCTGGCAGCCTCCATTCTGCTTGTTCTTCATGCATTTACCTGGTCTGTGCATCTCCTATAAGTGGGATCATATAATTTTTTTTCTTTTTATAACTAACTTATTTCACTTATCATATTATTTTCAAGGTTTATCTATGTTTTAGCATGTATCAGAATTTTGTTCCTCCTTAAGGCTGAATAGTATTCCATTGTATGTACATCGCATGTTTTGTGTGCTATTGATACATACTATTTCCATCTCTACCTTCTGACTATTGTGAGTTATGCTGCTATGAATATTAATACACAAGTACCCTTTGAATGAAGCCCTGATTTCAATTCTTTCAGGTATATACCCTGAAGTATAACCATTGGATCGACCCAGCACTTTGTATGTGCCAGGCACTGTGCTATATGTATTTTGTGTTCATTATTTTATTTAGTATTCACAACTTTATGAGGTAGTATTATTATTCCTACCTTAAAGTTAAGGAAACTGAGGCTCAGAGAATTTACCATGACCAAGGGCTTATCCTTTTCTATAAACAACCATACCTGTTGGACTCCAGAGGCTGTGATCTTAATTAGAATGCTGAGGCTTCTGTAAAATCATCCCCAGTTTCTTTATAAAGCACATCTGGAGCAGATACTGTGTATCAGGCGTTGGATCAAATGCGGGAGTACATAATCACGTGTTCATCACACCTGGGGTGCTTGTTAGTGAATTGAGAGGAGGTACAGTCTCCCTGTTCTATGAAGCCTGGCCTGGGCTTCATGGGAGGTGAAGGTGCCTGGCCCGTCTTTCATGCACTGAGTGTTATCTTCTCTATTTATATCGCTGGACTTTATTCTTGCCCAGACGGTGACCAGTCCTGTCAGGCTTTTTCAGAGCTGCTTTCCTGGATGAATCCAGTCCTTTCTGGAGGTAGAAGGAACAAGGAAACAAGTTAAGGGGGAAATATATATATATATTTTTTTCTTCTGATTATGAAAATAACACATAATCATTACAGACAACTTGGGAAAATGATGGAAACATAGAGCAAAGAAAACAGAAATCACCCTATAATCAAGCTATTCAGAGGTGATTTTTTAATGAAAGTTTAAACTAAGCTAATAAAATGCTTATTATCCTCCACTAGGGAGCTTCCTTGGTGGCTCAGTCAGTAAAGAATCGCCTGTAATGCAGGAGACCTGGGTTCGATCCCTGGGTCAGGAAGATCTCCCTGGAGAAGGGAATGACAACCCACTCCAGTATTCTTGCCTGGCAAATCTCATGTACAGAGGTGCCTGACAGGCTGTAGTCCATGGGGTCAAAAACAAGTCTGATGTGACTTAGTGACTGGACCACTACCAAAGTAGTTTGTTATCAATTTACTCTGTAAAACAAAGAGGAGAAATCAGTCCCTGAGGATCCCCTATCCCTCAGCTACCTCTACTGTGTTTAAATTACTCAATTCTCTGACTGCAGATTTATGTCTTCCTATTTGAAAGGCATTCATCCTGCAGAATTTGCCAGATGGTGCCCTGTAATGGCCCTTTGATTATCCATCATCATTAGAAGGAAATGCTTCCTAATCTGTCAGCATGAACTTTAACTATGTAGAAGGAATGTGTGTGTTTTTGAAGAAAGGTTCTGTGTGATGAAAACGGAGAGGGAGGCCTCCCAAGAAGATGGCGGATCCTGGCAGCGAGCATCAGGACCCAGATTGCTTCCCTTGGTGCCTCCATGGCGTCCCACGGCCTCCCATGCCTGTCGGTCAGGTTGTGGTGGCTCCTTATTTCACTGCTCTCCAGAGCTGCTAAAGTCATATGTCACCTTGTCCAAATTAGAAAAAGGCAGCCCTTCCTTCCCGTGGCAGGAGGTGGCTGTGCTCCACAATGTGAACAGAAAAATGGTACTGAGTGCACTCTCCACTTTCTTCCGGGCAAAGCATCCTTGTTCAGTGAACAACGCACAGAGCTCTGTGTAGTGGTTCTGGCTTTGCCCTTTGAGACTCATCCCTCTCCAGGGGAGATATTCTAGATATTCTAGATCTAGGTGATGCAGCGCCCCCCTCTAGGTGAGCCCTGGGCATGTGGTCCTCAACTTGACACGTATTTATTGAGCTCTTACTATCCAAGCCTGGCCCCCATGGAAAGCTACCTGCTTCTCACCTTCTCTTTGGCCACTGCCACCATCAACTCTGTCTTTTAGAGACTAGAACTCTCAGAAGTCTCAGCTGAATTTATTGGAAGTTGTTTTGTCTACAGGTGCTTGAAATATCACTGTATAATTACTGAATTTCCAGCCATTCTAATAAAGAGACTTCTCATGTAGTTGTAGACACATCAACTGGAGCCTCCAAAACCACCTAAAACTCCCCTTATTTCTAATTTTATTTTTTTCATTTGAAGCTGAAGTCCACTCTCCTTCTGCTAAAACAAATTCTATTTCTTCTTTGGGTTTTGGTTCTTAGACTTGGTCTCGAGCCTTTCCTTCTCTTCAGCTACTCCCAAAGAGTCTCTCTCTTATAGCTATTGCTGTGTAACTGATATTTTCTTTGGTCTGGGGCACGCTGATCCATGGCTTCAGCTATACTAAGCACTCCTAATTTTTGCTTTACCACAGTGATGTTTGCATAAAAGCAAAACCAGCAGTTACATTGTTGGTGGGTGAATTTTTCATGTTAGAAACAATCTTTGTGCTGTTACGCAAATGCAGTATAATTTTTTGAATAAGTGGGATACAGCATCAATTGAGCTTGTTGTTTAGTCACTAAATTGTGTCCAACTCTTTTGCAACCCCATGGACTGTAGCCCTCCAGGCTCCTCTGTGCATGGAATTTCCAGGCAAAGATACTGAAGTGGGTTGCCATTTCCTTCTCCAGGGGATCTTCCTGACCCAGGGATCAAACTCATGTCTCCTGCATTGCAGACGGATTGTTTACTGCTGAACCACCAGGGAAGCCCATGTCAACTGAAGTACTTACATAAACATACAAATCATTACGTTTTTAATCTGGTAATTCACCTTCAAAAATATGAGTAAGATGGGAGTCCCCTCGTGGCCTAGTAGTTAGAATTCTGGGCTTTTATTGCCATGTCCCTGGTTCAATCCCTTATCAGGGAACTGAGATCCTACAAGCCATGTGATGAAGCAAATATATATTTATATATGAATTATAATAATTATCAAAAATCATATGTTAATATATGATATATTAATATATATAGTTAGGATGAAATTCAGATCATTATAACCCCCAAAATGGTAATGACTGCTGTATATATGGTGAGTGTGATTAAAAAGCTGCACTCTAGAGCTGAAAGATAGTGAGAAACTGTGCCTCAGTTTCCTCATTTGTAAAATGGGAATAATAATACCACTATTCTGCATTGTTCTAATGATGAGATGAGTTAATATATGTGAAGTGCTTAGCATAGGGCCTGACACACAGTAAGAGCTACTAGCATATAAGCATTGAATATTACATGAAACATACTGTATAATTACCTTCTGAAAGCCAGACAAAATTTAGGTGGGCATTTTTATAATGTAGTATTAATTTTTTAATACTTTGCCCAAGCAAATTGTGATAAAATCCAACAATGACAAATACCAAATGTTTAAGTGTTTTAAAACAGAATGATGGTCTGTTTTGCACACTTTTGATCATTGACTTACCCTAGGAGTTTTCTTTTTTAGATGGCATCTATTTGCCAGAATCAAAATAAGCAAGGGGCTGTGCCATGCTAAGTTGCTTTAGTCATGTCTGACTCTTTGTGATCCCAAGGACTGTAGCTCGCCAGGCTCCTCTGTCCATGGGATTCTCCAGGCAAGAATACTGGTGTGGGTTGCCATGCCCTCCTCCAGGGGATCTTCACAACCCAGGGATCGAGCCCACGTTTCCTTTGGTTCCCACATTGGAGGTGGATTCTTTACCACTGAGCCACCAGGGAAGCCCTAATAAGTAGTAGAACCCAAATATTTCTTCCTTATACAGCTGATTTTTCAGTTTGTTTCTGCTACTCTTCCTCAATCCCTGTGGCAAGATTCTCTGCTCTGTTTTGCTTCTTGCACAGTTTGTTTGGACTCTGCCTGCTCTCTTCCTCTGTGCATAAAGCAGCCAGCCCTTGCAGTGGGTAAACTTCAGAAAATTTAGATCTCGTTTTTGCAGCTTGTCTGCGCACAATAAACAGACGACCTGTGCCAGTTTTCTCCCTGGCTCTTTTTGGCACAGGATTGAAAACTGGCCGCTCTGATCAGGAAGGCTGCATGTTCCTCTGTGGGTGGCCGGAATCTGAGCTGAAATAGAAGAAACTCAATTTTATGCTATTCCAGTCCCTTCTACTGAAGCAAAGAGCATCATCATAACTTTAAGAAGTTGATGATGGCCAGTTAGTTTCCTTTTTTACACTACAGTAGTTATTTTTAACAAGTAACTTTTTGAAATTCAAGGTCATGCAAACCCCAGGTAGGATTACCTGAAGTGCTGTGAGCTCTTTCTGAACAGTCTTTAGGCTTGGTTTGGAAACTGTGAGCGGGAAACAAAGAATTTATTTCTGGAGTGCTAGTCAAAACCCATCTATTGGTCCTTTAAATTTGTCATGATGAAACTGTAAGATGGCTTAATATAAAATGTAAAGCTGTATCCAGTAGTTTGTATCTTTCTAATCTCTTTTTGATCATTTCATAAGTAACTAGTGGTATCTGTAGTTACAGGACACCAGAGAAACTTTTTCTTTCTGTATATCTAGTTAAGCATTTATCAGTTTATCATCCAGTCCACCTCCTGAACCAGAAATGATCATGGGTGATTGATATGTACACATAAAATACAACAATATTCCATGGATTAAACATTGGGTAACAGTGGTTTCCCTGGCGGTCCAGTGGTTGAGAGTCCACCTTGTAATTCAGGGGACACTGGTTTGACCTGGTCTGGGAGGATCCCACATGTCATGGGGTGGCTGAGCCCATGAGCCACAACTACTGAGCCCATGCATTCTAGCACCTGTGCTCCACAACAAGAAAGACCACCGCAGTGAGAAGCCTTCACATGGCAGCTGGAGAGTGGCTCCCGCTAGCCACAACTAGAGAAAGCTCACATGCAGAAACAGACACCCAACACAGCTAAAAATAAATAAATATTCTTAAAAAAAAGAAAAAAAAAATGGATATCAGAGGGAAGAACACAATGGTAAGGGTGTTGAGTCAGACATGAAAGCTAAAATGCAGTATCATCTATTGATAGTATTACACCAGAGGTTTCAGAATTTAGTGTGCATTGGTCTCTTGGTGGGGATATTTGTTTAAAATGCAGTTTCTTGGCCTCCCCAAAGGAATTCTGACACCCACGTTGCTAACACGTGTCCCCAGGGAATCCTACTGCGTGGTGTAGACATACTCTAGGAGCACTGAACTATTTACCTATTGCCTGTGGGTAAATTTGGCTCCTGACTTTCTGACAGTCAACAGGAAAAGGGAAGACTGTTTTTTCATAGTGTGCAGAAGATATCATCATTGGCATAAGGTATAAATGAAGGCTTAACTAGGCTTGCTGCTAAGTCGCTTCAGTCATGTCCAACTCTGTGCGACCCCATAGATGACAGCCCACCAGGCTCCCCCGTCCCTGGGATTCTCCAGGCAAGAACACTGGAGTGGGTTGCCATTTCCTTCTCCAATGCATGAAAGTGAAAAGTGAAGGTGAAGTCTCTCAGTCGTTTCTGACTCTTCGCAACCCCTTGGACTGCAGCCAACCAGGCTCCTCTGTCCATGGGATTGTCCAGGCAAGAGTCCTGGAGTGGGGTGCCATTGCCTTCTCTGTAACTAGGCTTAGATCAACTTTAATACCTGGGGAATTCTTTAGTGGTCCAGTGGTTAGGACTCTGCTTTCACTGCCGTGGCCCCAGGGCTCAATCCCTGGATCCCACAAATTGTGTTTCTGTGACCAAAAAAAAAAACCAAAAACCTTTAGTGTCTGAGGAGGACCTGGACTTGCATAGGAATTCAGAAAGAAAATGTCTTCTCTAATCCTCCCTAACGTGAAATAAGTCAATGAGTCTATTGTATTCTATTAAGAGGTATTAACTGACCTTCTGGGGAAGTGTACGAAAGCGTCTTAGAGAGAAAAGAATAAAAGAGGGAAAAAAATTGGGCAGGGTGGTTCTGGGAAAATAGTTTGATATTATCTACCAAAAAAAAGTGAATGCAGGGAATTCCCTGGCAGTCCAGTGGTCGGCAGTACAGCCTAGGGCGCAGCTTCAACCCCTGGTTGGGGAACTAAGATCTCATATGTCTCAGGGTGTGACCAGAAATATTAAGGAATATACATTTTTTAGACGTAATGCTATTGCACACTTAATAGACTATCAGTATATCATACCTTTTTTCCCCTTATACCTTTATATGCACCGGGAAGTCAAAAAAATCATGTGACCTGCCTTATTGTGATATTTGCTTTTTTTGTGGTGGTATCTAATTGAATCTGCAGTGTCTCTGAAGTTTTCCTGTATAAGTGATGAAAAGATAAGAAATTAAGCACATTCACACAAAATAAAACTTCCTCCAACAAAGGGAGAGAAAATCATACTGACTTATACTCTGAGTACTCTTCCTTTCATATGGAGAAAGAATGCGTTTGGAGACTTTATGATAGTGGCCTGTATAAGAATAACGATGGCCATTACCATTTCTTCCATGCCTACTTTAGGCCATTTCCCACCATAGGCAGGGCTTCCTAGGTGACTCAGTGGTAAAGAATCCACCTGCAATGCAGGACATGCAGGAGGCGCAGGTTTGATTCCTGGGTCAAAGAAATCCCCTGGAGAAGGAATTGAGAACCCACTCCAATATCCTGGCCTGGAAAATTCTATGGACAGAGGCTTCTGGTGAGCTACAGTCCATGAGGTTGCAAAGGGTCAGACACAACTGAGCGAATGAGCAGGCACACGATGCACCACTGTAGGTACACAGGTATTTTGTTTTCAATTGTCACACAGATTCCAGAGAATAAAGTCCTGTTGTCCCCAATACCCCCAACCTTTCTCTTCTCCACTCATTATTTTCTATTCTAACTCATTCACACCCAATGTTTTTGAGACATCCTTTAATGTAAAATACTGTTACTCTTTGCTGTGCCTTGAATCTAATTCACTTTGCCCTGATGATAGGAACTGACCAGGATAGAGAAATCAATTTTGAAATAAATTAGACCTAAAAGTTCTGTGACTGTTTCTTTTTGTTTCTCCATTGACTTGAGTTGTTAGGATTTTGACTGATGACTTTGGAATCATCTGAGAAAGTCTTCAGCTCCTCTGTCATTGCTTCCTCCCCAGTGGCAACTAAAGATTGCAATTGTGGGCTTTTGCCAGAATAAACAGTTGAATCTTCGGTGAGATCTCTGGAACCTAACTCCCAGGCATTTCCAAAGGATGTGTCGAGACTGGACCTTAGTTTGCCCTTTGCAGAAATAGCTTCTGTCTGGTCTCTATAACTGATTCCTTTCATGGTGCATTGTCTAGCTCACTAAACGTAGAGAGAATATGCACTTTTCCATTTCTGAGCTTTTAATTGATATGGGATGCTAAGAATTACCAATGATGTTTCATAATCATACTGCTTTAGTGCATTCATTAAACTGGAGGTCATATGAAATCAACTTTTATTGTTCTTTTATTGATACTTGGGGCAAATAATTTTACAAGGCTTTTAGGATGGAAAAAAGGCACTAGAACATCAAATCTACTTTAAATATAAAGCTATTCTTTTAAAAGTGATTTGATTTGACATTTTAAGTCTTCTGAGCAGGAACAACCCTGATAAGGCATCAAGTCAAACTCCTTCATTTTGTAGATAGGAAACTTTGTCATTTGATTTTGTTTTCAGGCACTTTTAATACTTTTTTTTTTGCCATGCAGTGTGTGAGATCTTACTACACTGATCAGGCATTGAACCCATACCCCCTGCATTGGGAGCACAGAGTCTTAACTACTGGACTGACAGGGAAATCTACAGATAGGAAGCTTTGACTCAGAGAAGCTATGTGCTGCCAGACAGCGGCAGAGCCAGGACTGGAACCCAGTACTCCTGGCTTCCTGCTCTCAGAAAACAATTTCTAAATGACTTTAGTGTAAAATATAATTTGAAAAGAGTTTATTTAAGAAACTCAAAACATAAAAACTTTAAGAGTTAAAACTTCTATTGAAATATTGTACTGGGTGTTATAGCAGGTGGTTAAAACACAATATATTACCTTCCATACTTTCTAACCTGAGCTTGGAAGATTTTTATACCTATAGATAGATATACACACATATATGTACTCATGAACACACGTAAACATATATACACATATAGTTATATGCACACCTACATGTATATATACACATCCTTACACATATTTATCTATGAAGGTGAAGGTGAAGTTGCTCAGTCGTGTCTGACTCTTTGCGACCCCGTGGACTGTAGCCTACCAGACTTCTCTATCCATGGGATTCACCAGGCAAGAATACTGGAGTGGGTTACCATTTCCTTTTCCAGGGGATGTTCCCAACCCAGGGATCGAACCCGGGTCTCCCACATTGCAGGTAGACACTTTAACATACACATATATGCCAGTAGACTCACATACGTATATATGCGTACATATACATACACATTATACATATGTAGGCTTCCTTGGTGACTCAGCTAGTAAAGAATCAGTCTGCAATGCAGCAGACCTCGTTTCAGTCCCTGGATTGAGAAGATCCCCTGGAGAAGGAAATAGTGACCCACTTCAGTATTCTTGCCTGGGGAATCCCTTGGACAGAAGAGCCTGGTGGGCTACAGTCCATGGGGTTGCAAGAGTAGAGTAGGACATAACTTAGTGACTAAACCATCACCACTATATGTGTGTGTGTATGTATGCTGCTGCTGCTGCTGCTAAGTCGCTTCAGTCGTGTCCGACTCTGTGCGACCCCAGAGACGGAAGCTCACCAGGCTCCCCTGTCCCTGGGATTCTCCAGGCAAGAACACTGGAGTGGGTTGCCATTTCCTTCTCCAATGCATGAAAGTGAAAAGTGAAAGTGAAGTCGCTCAGTCATGTCCGACTCTTAGCGACCCCATGGACTGCAGCCTACCAGGATCTTCCGTCCATGGGATTTTCCAGGCAAAAGTACTGGGGTGGGGTGCCATTGCCTTCCCCGTGTGTATGTATATACATATATATATATACATACACACACACATATATATACATACACACACACGCCAGTAAATACACACACACATCAGATCAGATCAGATCAGATCAGTCGCTCAGTCGTGTCCGACTCTTTGCGACCCCATGAACCGCAGCATGCCAGGCCTCCCTGTCCATCACCAACTCCCGGAGGTCACCCAGACTCATACCCATCGAGTCAGTGATGCCATCCAGCCATCTCATCCTCTGTCGTCCCCTTCTCCTCCTGCCCTCAATCCTTCCCAGCATCAGAGTCTTCTCCAATGAGTCAACTCTTCGCATGAGGTGGCCAAAATACTGGAGTTTCAGCTTTAGCATCATTCCTTCTAAAGAAATTCCAGGATTGATCTCCTTCAGAATGGACTGGTTGGATCTTCTTGCAGTCCAAGGGACTCTCAAGAGTCTTCTCCAACACCACAGTTCAAAAGCATCAATTCTTCGGCACTCAGCCTTCTTCACAGTCCAGCTCTCACATCCATACATGACCACAGGAAAGACCATAGCCTTGACTAGGCGAACCTTTGTTGGCAAAGTGATGTCTCTGCTTTTGAATATGCTATCTAGGTTGGTCATAACTTTCCTTCCAAGGAGTAAGCGTCTTTTAATTTCATGACTGCAGTCACCATCTGCAGTGATTTTGGAGCCCAGAAAAACAAAGTCTGACACTGTTTCCACTGTTTCCCCATCTATTTCCCATGTAGTAATGGGACCAGATGCCATGATCTTCGTTTTCTGAATGTTGAGCTTTAAGCCAACCTTTTCACTCTCCACTTTCACTTTCATCAAGAGGCTTTTTAGCCCCTCTTCACTTTCTGCCATAAGAGTCGTGTCATCTGCATATCTGAGGTTATTGATATTTCTCCCAGCAATCTTGATTCCAACTTGTGTTTCTTCCAGTCCAGCATTTCTCATGATGTACTCTGCATATAAGTTAAATAAACATGGTGACAATATGCAGCCTTGACGTACTCCTTTTCCTATTTGGAACCAGTCTGTTGTTCCATGACCAGTTCTAACTGTTGCTTCCTGACCTGCATACAGATTTCTTAAGAGGCAGATCAGGTGGTCTGGTATTCCCATCTCTTTCAGAATTTTCCATAGTTTATTGTGATCTACACAGTCAAAGGCTTTGGCATAGTCAAGAAAGCAGAAATAGATGTTTTTCTGGAACTCTCTTGCTTTTTCCATGATCCAGCGGATGTTGGCAATTTGATCTCTGGTTCCTCTGCCTTTTCTAAAACCTGCTTGAACATCAGGAAGTTCACGGTTCACATATTGCTGAAGCCTGGCTTGGAGAATTTTGAGCATTACTTTACTAGCGTGTGAGATGAGTGCAATAGTGCGGTAGTTTGAGCACTCTTTGGCATTGCCTTTCTTTGGGATTGGGATGAAAACTGACCTTTTCCAATCTTGTGGCCACTGCTGAGTTTTCCAAATTTGCTGGCATATTGAGTGCAGCACTTTCACAGCATCATCTTTCATACATATATATATATATCTCAACACACACACATATAGCAGAAGAGTAGAAAATAAGGACTCAGGAGTTAGGCAAACTTTCAGCCCTACTGGTATTGGCTGTGTTTTCTCAGGCAAATATGTGAGCTTTTAAAATCTGTTTCACCACTTGTAAAATAGAAAAAATAATACTACTCTTAGACTGACTATGAGAAACAAAATAAATGGTGTGTTAAATATTTAGCACATTGTCTGCCGTCTAATAAGTTGTCACGCGGGATCTTTTCGATGTGGCGCACGGACTCTCAAGTTGTGGCTTTCGGACTCAGTAGTTGTGTGTGGGCTTAGTTACTTTGCAGCCTGCGGGATCATAGTCCCTGACCAGGGATCAAACCTGCGTCCCCTGCTTTGCAAGATGGATTCTTTACCACTGGGCCTCTATGCAGTGCCAGTGTTTGTGCGCAGTCATGTCCGACTCTTTGCAACCCTATGGACTATAGCCTGCCAGGCTCTTCTAGCCATGGGATTTTCCAGACAAGAGTACTAGGGCCACCAGGGAAGTCTCCTAATAAATTTTCAATAAATGTTAGTAGCTAATATTGTAAACAAAATATACAAAATGTTGAACAATGGGTAAACTTAAGAAAAGGTAGATATGTTTCTCTTTCTTGACCTTAATGCTGATCATAACTGTCCTGGCAGACTGGTTTGAGGTTTGAGGACTGGACCAAAACCACAGAAGTGGCATAGTCCTATTCATTTGGAAAAAAGGGCTTCTAAATAGATGGTGGCACTTTCAATCCTGATCTATGGTAAAAGGAGCCTAGAAGGTGGGAGAGCAGGGTGGCCTGTGGAAGAGCCTGTCCCAGGTCAAAGAAGAGCAGAAGTCGCCTGTGTTGCATGTGCTCAAGTGTAAATGAAGACACTTACACATGTCAGTTTGTGCTGGGTGGTGGAGTCGGGGGCAGGAGGCAGGCAGTGTGAGTGAGAAGACAAGAATCAGACTGATTGGAACCTGGAAAGGTCAACTGGCAGAACAGCTGTTGGTCTGGAGACACATCCAGGAATCAAGCCCAGAAGCTCAGGATGAGTCAGAAGAGGCGTGGACACCACAGTGCAAGGTTTTCCTGGGCCTGTGCCAGGAGCAAATGTACATCTGGCTGCCCAGATGACCCCCAGGCCAAAGACCAAAAACAAGGTAAACCAGAGGTGAATGCAAGAGTTAATTTGCAGAGGTTTCTGTGAGTCAGAAGCTAGGGCAGGAGTGGGTTTTCTCTGTAGGCTCCACTTTATCAGCTGAAAAATGTTTCTTTTCTGCAGGTTTCTGCCATAGACCTGCTTCTCTTCCCACCTGTATCAGTCAGAGTAGGTTTGGTTTTGCTGCAGTAACAAACAAATCTCAGTGCCTTATAACGACACGTATTTCTTGTTCTAGCTATGTATTCATTGTGAATTGCCTATCACTTGGTTACTTGAAATCTTTATTCTGAGATCCAGGCTGACCATGCAGCCTCTCTCTGAAATGTTGCTGCTCATCAGAGCAGATAGAAAAGAAACTATGGAGAACCCTGCATACGTGTGTGCTCAGTCGCTTCAGTCGTGTCCGACTCTATGTGACACTATGGACTGCAGCCCACAAGGCTCTTCTGTCCATGTGATTTTCCAGGCAAGAATACTGGAGTGGGTTGCCACGCCATCCTCCAGGGAATGTTCTGGACCCAGACATAGAACTCAGGTCTCCTGTGTCTCCTGCATTCGCAGGCGGGTTCTTTACCATTAGCGCCACCTGGGAAGCCCCATGGAGAACGCTGTGCTGACCTTAAAGTTCAGCTTTCTATACAGAAGGACGTGATCCATGTCATTTCCACTTGTATATCATTGGTCAAAACAAGTCATGTGGCAACAGCAAGGTGGCAAAGTTGAATCTCCTCCCAGGAAGGGGCAATGAATCTTTATAAGAATAATACAGCCCACCCCATGACTATATCAACTGCAGGGGCGTCTCACTACTCCCAGACCTCAGTCATTTTCCATGTGATCCTAGCTCCCGTCCTCTATCCCATATCTCTGGACAGAAATCTAGGCCCACATCTGTAGCTGCCAATCAGGCAGTTCTCCTTGGTCACTTTAAATTGAACATGAACAAGCAAACTAAAGTCATTTTGTCTTCAGCATTTTGTTTTTGGTTGAAGGCCTCCTGTCCACCTGGCTACCCAAATCAGACACCTAGGGGTCATCTGTGACTTCTCTCTCTCCTCATCTACCTCATATCCACCCACCACTCAGAAAATCTTTTTGATTGTACCCAATACATGTCCCTTGACTATTCCTGCTTCTTTTCATCTCTCCTGCCCCTACTAGTTCTTACATGCATGCACAGTCACTCAGTCGTGTCTGACTCTTTGAGACCCCATGGACTATAGCCCACCAGGATCCTCTGTCCATGGAATTTTCCAGGCAATGATACTGGAGTGGATTGCCATTCCTTCTCGAGGGGATCTTCCCAACCCACGGACCAAACTGGCATCTCCTGCAATGGCAGGCAGATTCTTTACCACTGTGCCACCTGGAGTTTAGTTTTTCTATTCTGAACTCCTGGTGAGCTCTAAAATAATCCTGATGTCTCTGTATTTCCCCTCTCCAGTTCATTCCTCCTGACAGGGGGTGATCTTTCTAATTTGCAGAACCAACAATACACCCTTCTGCTGCCACCTCTGCTTGAGCTCCTCAGCAGATGGCTTCTGATTATTCTGGGAATAAAGCTATGGAGTGTCAATAAGGCTCTTGATCTGCCTCTCCAGCCTCCCCTTATCCACTGTCCCTCCCTCACAAGTGCCTATGTTTCTTGTCCCCACCGTACTGAACTCCTTCCATTTTCTCTAGTGCTGTGCCCTCTCTTGCTTCTGGTATATTGCATGTGTTGTTCCTTCTTTTTAAAAATTATTTATTTATTTGGCCACATCAGGTCTTACTTGCAGCATGTGGGATCTAGCTCCCTGACCAGGAATTGAACCCTTGCCCCCTGCATTGGGAGGGTGGGGTCTTAGCCACTGGACTCCCAGGGAAGTCCCTGTTGTTCCTTCTGACTGTTCTGCTCTCTGTCCTCTTCAGCTGTCTGACTTTAAGTCATCCCTCATGTCTCAGCTTAAAACTCACTTCCAGGAAGCCTTCCCTGGCTGCCTCCTAAAGCAGGCAAGGTGTTCCTGTTGTATATTCTGGGGCAGCATGCTTCCTTTTCCCTGGCGCACACCCCTTTATAGCTTCCTTAAATGTCTGTTGTCTGTCTTTGCTGCCTCACTGTAATGTCTCTGAGGGCAGTGACTGCTTCAACATTGTGACTCAACTCCTAGCAGAGTGTCCCAAATAGTCTAGGTGCTGGCAGATGCTTATGAAATGACCATGAATGACTGAGCGTGGTGTCAAAACCATAGTTCTGGCCTGAACTCAAGAGCAAGGCCAGGAGGACATGAAAACGTCCTTGCTTCTTAATGTCAAGGGAAACTGAGAAAAACCAGCTTGGCTTGGCTTGGCTTAGGGCTAGAGGGGTAGTATCAAATTCAAACAGGCTTCTAGAGAAAGGCAAAGGAAGGTCAGGGCCAGGAAGAAATGAGATCCTCTGGGCTATAACCTCCTCGAGCGAATGGATTTTAATTTTCTTCACAGCAGAATCCCTGTGCCTAGAACCAGTATTGGGCACATATTAGGCAGTTAAATACTTTGTTGGGGAACTTCCCTGGTGGTCTAATGGTTAGGGCTCCACACTTCCACTGCAGGGGGCACGGGTTTGGTCCCTGGTCTGGCAACTAAGATCCCACAAGCTGTGTGGCATGACCAAAAAACAAAAAGAAAGAAAGAAAAAATAAAATACTTTATTGGCTGAATGAATGGGCAAATTCTGGGTCACGATTCTTGGCTCCAGGAATCAACCCTGGCTGACATAAGCAGGAAAATAATTTATTGAAAGGATACAGGGTAGTTCTCAGAATCAACATAAAGACCAAGATAATCCAGCCTCACAAATGAGCAGCAACCAAGGGGAGCCAGGCAGACGGAACCATGGCCGAGGTTGTAGCACAGGAATACTTGCTAAGGACACCACTCCGACACCCCTGCTACCAGACGCCAGTGTCCTCCGCACCCACCACTGGCTGTGAGCTGTGGCCCCACTGGACTCCAGTGACACTGCCCTCCTTGTGAGTCGGTCTCACTGACCCTGTGACCTGAATTTACCCTTCGAGGTTCAGATCCCAGACAGGAGTGAACACGTGGTTGTCTGGCAGAGCCAACGTTGATTGCCAGAAAGGGAGAGAGTGTGAATATTTGTCCCCCGTCAGCAGAGGGGGCCATGCTGCCACCTATTTGAGAATTTCTCCCTAAATAAGACAGTCATTTGATGCTAGGCAGCCTAAAAATGGTTTTTGTCCCATATGGGAGGGCTGGAGAAAAAAAATTCAGAACCAAGGAAAGTATTTTTTCATTTAAAACATTTAATTATAATATGCTAATTATAAAATTTCAATTAATTCAGATATGGGTAAAGTATAAAGTGCTAAGTCCCTCTACTTCCCAATCCCCATTCTATACCAAGATATAACCACATTTATCGATTGGAAATAGGTTCTTCTTCAAGAGACTTCTTGGATCGGAATTGTTTCTTAAACTGTACAGGGTTGGACTTCATCATTATTACTGGTTGCTTAGAATTTACCTGTAAAGCAATTTACATGAATTTACATTCAGATATTTTTTACTTGGACTCTTAGTCTGGGTCACGTGGCATTGCTGTGGGTTCATATTCCTGGAGAGGGGCTACCTGCCTAATGAAGGGTAAGTCATTTGCTTTGCTTGTGCTTAGTTATTACTGGGAGTATTTCTTGCTTGGGAGGAATCAGGGATGTAATGGTGTATGTCATTTTGGTGGGTAAGCAAAACTTGGACTTTGTTGGAGAGAAGGTACTCCTGCTTTTGACCAAGTTTTGTTACTCACCAGGGTTCTTGGCCTCCTTAATCAATAGAAATTGATTAGAGGCCAGACAAAAAATTCAGCCAAGGTTTATTGGGGCCCCAGCTTCAGAGGGAAGGAGAAGAAACAATAGGTTCCCTTGCTTGTTTTCTTACTGTGGGGAGCAAGCTGGTTCCTTATATGGGCAGAGGGTAGGGTGTGTCCAGGAGTCAGGCTGGAGGGCTGCCTTGGGTGTTTTGCCCACCTCTTAGGTGGTGTTATGTGCAGGGGGCATGCAGAGTAAGTACCCTGCTTTGCTCCAAGCTCTTCAGAAGTGGCTATTGGGCTTTTTGGTCTCTTTGTATCTTTCATCCAGAATTTGCTCTAATAGCCCATGCCCGCAGTTATTTTTAGTTCCATACAGTTGCCTTGTATTTTGTTGCTGGTGGGGAGATGTGTCCAGGTGCAAGCACTGCAGTATTGAAGCATAGGGTCCCAGGTCCCAGCCTGTCTCAATTTGAGGGCCAACGGAACATCCTCCTGTTCAGGATGTCGCCTGTAGAGTGTTCTGTTCTTAAGAAAAAAAATTTGATGGATTTTAACTAAACTTATTGTAGTAATCATTTATCTATCTATCTATATTGAAATCATTTGTATACCTTAAACATACAATGTTGTATATAAGTTATATTCAATATAGTTGGAAAAAAGAAAATGCATAAAAAATTAAATTTTCTCTAAAAAAACCCCAAACCCAAATTATCTGAAATAGTATTTTGCTGATTTTAAAGAAGCAAAGTTCTAGAACCAACCCATTCTCAACTGACCTCTAGGGAAGTTATTCTGGACATGTAGCTGTTAATTTTCCTTGTTGGGTTGGTGGTTGACCAGTGCGTAACTCCAGAAAGGGGTTGGCCAGGCAAAACTAAGACTTTTATGTGTCAGACAGTTACACACAAGGACAGAGAATTGGGGCTCAAATAAGTGATTTGAATTTTAACAAGGTGAGACTGGTTTTTTAAAATCTTATAAGAAATATATGAAAAAATATGTTAAAATTGCAAATGAAATAAAATACTTAAGTGCATCTTAATAAATATATCTAGGTTGTTACATGGCTGACCCAAATTGGTCATCGAGTTTCGTCCCAAAGTAAAGCCTTGGGCTGGTATTCAGTGTGGTCTCTGAAGAACCACAAAAGGCTCTCCAGCCTGGGTGCTGGCTTTTGCTCCAGCCAGCACCCTGGTCCAGCCTGCTTTACTCTGTGTTGTCATAGGTTTACTGCTACAAAAGATGTTATGTATGTAATTTTTGAACCCTGCCTTATGCTTCTTCCTTACCAAGCAGTCTACCGTGTTTCTACACAAAAGGGAACAGATACCAAAAGATTATAATGTGACATCCAGGATTCCCAACTGGAGAAGGAAATGGCAACCCACTCCAGTGTTCTTGCCTGGAGAATCCCAGGGATGGGGGAGCCTGGTGGGCTGCTGTCTATGGGGTCGCACAGAGTCGGACACTACTGAAGCGACTTAGCAGCAGTAGCAGCAGGATTCCCATACAAAGCCTTTATATAAGTCTAAACTTAGGTGCTATATTGGTACCTAAACTGGTAGCAGGTCTGTTTCACAGTTGTGAAATGGGATACATTTTAGGTCTTTTGGATAGAATCTGGTGAACAGATATGGGCTGAAATTTGTAAATGTGGATTCAGTGAGACAATTTCATCTTGGAATTACAGCCAAAATAAAAGTCAGCTGTGACTCATTTGGAAACGTGGACATTTTGAGTGTTGACAACAAAGACAGGCCTTCATTAAAATTATAATTTTCCAATGTGTCTACAGTGAAGCTGGAACAAATATGACAGAAAGCCATAATATTTTGTTTATGCCAAGAAACACTGGCTCTCTAAAAGAAGGTGCCAGTTAAAGTGGTAACGTAAAGATAGGTGAAAGCGGATACACTTTGATATCTTACTTTGAATTTAACTGGCGCTTGCTTTGGTGTCTTGACTGTTACACAGACCATCTGAATAGGTTAGAAACGTTGGAAAAGCCCATATATGAATCTGTTAAAACAATCCCTTTGTTTTGTCTGAATAGGAAGGAAACATGTCTGTCATTTCGCCCGGGAGAGGCTAGACCGTGACTAGGACATTGAAGGGTCAAGGAAAAGAATTAGAGGCATTGGCCACAGAAGGAGGAAGTCAAGTTTCGGTGGCTGCAGTGGGAGCCGTGGAGGGAGCAGGGGCCCAGTGCCTTCTGGAGAGGGTGTGTGGAGTGGAAGTTGTGATGTCGCCAAAGCTAGTTGCCTTCTCAGCCCAGGAACCACAAGCCATGTGTGCTACTGGATTTTTGCAAACTTTCAGTACAGTAGTAGGAATCCACATGAAAACAAAAACACATGTCTCCACAAAGCTTTGTGTACCAATGCCCCTAGCCAGAGAAGGCAATGGCAACCCACTCCAGTACTCTTGCCTGGAAAATCCCATGGACGGAGGAGCCTGGTGGGCTGCAGTCCATGGAGTCACTAAGAGTCGGGCACTACTGAGCGACTTTACTTTCACTTTTCACTTTCATGCATTGGAGAAGGAAACGGCAACCCACTCCAGTATTCTTGCCTGGAGAATCCCAGGGACGGCAGAGCCTGGTGGGCTGTCGTCTATGGGGTCGCCCAGAGTCGGACACAACTGAAGTGACTTAGCAGCAGTAGCCCCTAGCAGCTTTATATGTGATAGCCAAAAATGGAAAACAGCCTAGAAACTGAAAACAACCCGGATGTCCATCAACAGGTGGCAAGTAAAATGCTACTCACAATAAAAAGGATGCACATAGCAGTGTGGAAAACCTCAAAATCATTTACTGAATAAGACAGTCCCTCCCCTCACTGATAAAAAGAATATATGCTCTATCATTCCATTTATGTAAAACCCCCAAAATGCAAACTAATCTTTAGTGAAGAAAACAAATCTGTGGTTCAGTGGTTGCTTGGAGATAGGGCAGAAGGAGGAATGGGTTGCAAAGGGGCACAAGAATTTAAGGGGGTTATGGAAATATTTGGTAAATTGTGTTGGTTTCACAGATACGTTCCTATGTCAAAACATATCAAATGATTTGGTCAGCAGTCGGGGAAGGGCCTCATGACCCTCAGCTAGAGAAGACAAGATATAAGACACTTAGCAAGAGAGGAAAGTGGACCTTATGGTTATAAATTAACAGACTTCAAAAAGGGTATTTGAAAGGGATGTTCAAAATAAATATTTTAAAGAGCTCAGTGTATCTGCTCAGTAGAGCACTTAAGATCTGTAAAGTGGTTATAGTATTTGTCCAAGAGCAGTAAGTACTGAAGATCTAGAAAGTGGTCACAGTCTTTGCCTGGACAAGCAAGGCAGTAAGTTATGAGTTTTAGCTTTTAGAATATTAACATGAAGTTCAGATTGAGATGATAATGGATATGTACTTTACCACGCCACCCTGGTCTGCTGGGACACAGATCTACATGTTGTACCTAAGAGTCCTCAGACTATGAATAATCCTTTCATTGGATTGTAACTGTTCACCATTAATTGTAGTGGAATTTGAAGGAGGCGGAGGGTGGGAAAGATTTACCTGGAAAATAACAATGAGCTAGCAGTGTTGGCAAGGCTGAGACTGTCACAGAGCCTGCGGTTACTTGTAGCCTGGTGGCTTCCAGCTCATACCAGGGGCCCTGAGATTATTTATCTATTCGTACCAGTATCCTCACACTGTTCTTTGAGATTTTTGTTTTGGTCTTTATGAATCAGTTGTGGATGTCATAGGGTAGTTTTATTTATTTATTAATATTTATTTTTAAAACTTTATTTGGGTTTCCAAGTCTTAGTTGTGGCACACAGGATTTGATCTTCACTGTGGTATGCAAGATCTTTAGTTGCTGCATTTGAGCTCTTAGTTATGATAGTATATGGGATCTAGTGCCCTGACCAGGGACCAAATCCAGACCCCCTGCATTAGGAAGTGCCAAGTCTTAGCCACCGAACCATCAGGAAAGTCCCCATAAAGTAGTTTTGGATTTTCACTTTTACAGTGTGTGACTTTAAGTTCTGCTGATTTGGTGGGGGCAGTGGGGTATTGAGGGGCAAGGGAAAGTTGATATTCTTGTGCAGAGTCATTGGTAGAATTTGAATAAAAACCTCCATCTCTGGAATCCTGCTTTTTCAGTTATCCCTGGTGTCCTTGTTTGCACAGATTTTGTGATAGTGTTGGGTTGATTGGGGCAGCAGATAATTGCTCATTTACAGTGGAAATCAAAGCATATCAGCACATCTGATTGATGGTGTGCAGCCGTCATGTACTGATTGACGTGCCGTCTGTGACAGCTGCAGTACTCATCTCCTTCAGCCTTCTCCCATCCCGACACTCGACATAACTTGCATTCTAATCGAGTCACTGGAGGCCTCTTCTGGCAAGTATGGGCTGAAAAGTATGAATGTTAAATTTCAGAGTAATATTTTTTTAAAAATACATGGTGCTATGAAAAGCGTATTGATAATTAATGAAATCGAATCAGGTAGGAATTTCTTGGAGAGATAAGAGAGAGATGGTGTTTGTAATCTGAGAGTGAGCATGAAAAATTCTTATGAGCTCAGTTTCAAGCTGATGCATATTAATATCAGAAGATAAAAAATTTGTCGAAGTGCCATGTGCAATTAAACGTTAATCAAGGAGAGACACATGCATGTCATTACTGGCAATAGCACACTGTTTAAGTGGTTTTAATTTCCATGCTACTGAAATGGAACACAACCATAATATAATATATAAAATCTACTAGATAATTCAACACATATATGGGAGTAAGTGCAAATAAAATTAATGAGTGAAAAAAAGTGACCCAGGCTGATGTGTGGAATAGTGGTAAAATCTACAGAAGCTCCTTCAAGTAAAGGATGAGCATGAGGCAGGCCCAGGAGGCTTTTCATATGTGTTGAGAAGTTTGGATGATTAGTGTAGTTGGTATGTGGGGAGAGACAGTAGGCAGTAAGGATAAGTTCAGGTAAAAGTAATTTAGCTGAAATTTAGCATTCATACCTTTCAACCCATACTTGCCATCTAAAAGTAATGGAGTGTCCAGTTTGTAGTGGTTTACATCCTCATTTCTCTAAATGTGGTCCTTGGAAAGCCCCATCATCTGGGAGTCTGTTATTGAAATAGAGTCTCAGGCCCCACCTCAAATCTACTGATTCAGAATTTTCATCTTAATGATATTTCCAAGTGATTCATAGGCATATTAAAGTCCAATTTAGGCAATAAAGATATTTTGATATATCCTTTAATAAGAATTTGGAGGTAAGCAGTTTCAGAGTGGTTGGATCTACCACTCTGGATCATCAATAACACAAGCTTTTATCTCAGGATTTGGAGGTAAGCAATTCCAGAGTCACTGGATCTAGATCATCAATATCATAAGTTTTCATCTCATTACATTCTGCCAGAGTTAGCACATCGATTTTTTTAGCCTCCTTCTCTGTGACTTCATGGTTCCAAGATGGCTGCTGTAGCTCTGTGCACAAGTAAGTTCCAAACAGGAAGGATGGGACATACTTGTAGTATCTCATTGGCCAGAACTGGGTTACATGTTGACTTGTAAACTAATCATTTAGGAAGAGGAATGGTATAAACATGACGAATTTATACCATTTGTTCATTTAGTTTAAAAAAAATGTAGATTGCCTGCTATGTGTCAACCCATAGCATATCCCTTGGGGCTAAGCCTCAGATCAAGAGTCTCTGTTCATTAATTGCACAAAATTAGGGTTCTGCTAGTAAAGAGGAGTGGAGGAAACCATTATTAGACAAGAATCATTGCCTACTGCTGGTAGGATAGGCCAGATTTGTAAGAGTGTTGGAAGCCATGCCAAGACTGGACTTGATCCGTAGTGGTCACTGGAGAATCAAGGGAGGGTTGATGTTTTGAGAAGCAAATCTAGTCTGTGGTGCATGTACTGAGGCCAGTAAGGAGATTTATGTAGTTGTTTAAGTGAGAAATGATGACAGCTGACCCAGGACAGCGACAAGCAGATGAAAAGAAGGATTATATTTGGAAGGCCACTCCAAGACAGAAGCCATTTCTTAGTGATGCTGTATGCGGGCAGTAGGAAAGGGAAGGGCTCAGAGGTGAGTTACTGAGACTTCGGCAGGGTAACTAAGCTGTCTAACGTGAGTTGCCATTATAAAAAATCTATGTATTACATACATGCGATCACAAGTTACAAAGCTCTGTAACTTCGATTTTCCACTTTATGGATCGCAAACTGATTTTTGTGTTAGTACATAGAGAACTCATTCATCCCTCTTTAACTATTTTTGTATTTCTTTGAAAACTACTGTAAAGCCCAAGGAATTTAAGAATCATTTATAACCTGATAAATTTAAGAAATTGTAAAAAGTAAAAAAGAAATTGCCTTCTCTATCTTGCTGCTGGAACATGTGTACCCTTCCCCAATTTTCTCCTTAAGGTAATTCAGAATACCCAGAGGTTCCAACGCACATACATACTTCTCTCCTTTCTCTCAGAATGATAAATTCATATTAGTCTGCAGCATGTAGTTTCTACTGTCACTCTTTTCCACAAAAATCCTTGCCCTTTATTTGTCATGTGTGGCCAGAATTCGAAGAATCCCCAGTATTAACGTTGGAGGATTCTGCCTCAAAGTTTACACCTTCTCTTTTTCTATTCATGTGTGTAGATTAAAATTTACAGCATGTGCTTCTCGTGAGCTTTTACTCTACTGTGCATTTATTGTTTTGTTCATTGTCCCTTTCTTCACTAGGATGTAAGTTTTGTGAGGGCAGGGATTTTTTTGTTTGTTTTGTTAATAGATATATCCTCACAGCCTACACAGCATCTTGCCCAAATAGGTGCTCAATAAATATTTGTAAATGAATGTGTTTCCAGCAGATTATTCTCACCGTGCTTTAACACATTTGAAATCTCCAAATGTTTTTTTTTTTTCCCTGTACCTCCCTTCTGTACCTTTCCTCCTTGGAGTCAGAAAAGCTCTTTTGGAATCTCCACTCTCTCCTTTTAGTACTACCTTCTTCTGATGAGATAAATTTCATATGGTGTTCTCAAGGGGGTCAACCAATTTTAATATTTATTTAATATTAATTAATATTAATCTAGAGAAAGGGAAAGTACAGTCATGAATTCCCCCCAGAGAGGTCACTCGATGCCGGTCACAGTGAAGCCAAAGTGATTATTGTCACCTGGTCCTTGGTGTTATTGGCATCACGGTCTCTCTCCCTCGTATGCAGGCCCAAGCTGACCAAATGGATGTTTAGATTCCCTTTGGAGGTTGGGAGAACTCAAGCAGCTGTTGCCTTTGTGCAATCCCCATGGCCCCAGCCCCATCATACAACAGGCACTTCCCTTGCTTTCCAAAGGAAAGAAAGAGGCAAATACATATGATCCATGACACTGGGTGACACTTTTATCCCTCACAACCATTAAAGTAATAAATTATATCACCATTTTAGAAAGGAGGAAATGTATCTCATCACAAGAAGGTAGTAATAAAAGGAGAGAGTGGAGATTCCAAAAGAGCTTTTCCGACTGCAAACCCCCTTGTGTTTTTACCCTACACCACTTTTTCATAAAAGTTCTGAACAGATTGTTTGATGTTTTTCTTTTTCTTCATCATTACTTTGAAAAGGTCAATTTTGACATTTGATTTACATTTCCTGACAAGCCATGTATCATTTTCCTCCTCTCCTCCCTTCCTCTTATCCTTCCTTTTTCATTCTTTGCATTTATAATGGAACAGATGATAGCTTTTCATGATGTGCCAGTGATGGTATATTTTATGGAAAATGCCAGACAAATAAAATTATAAGTAGTCACTAGTGGAAACCTGTGCTGGAAAATATGATTTCAGCCATAGTTCCGTGTTTTTAAAAAGCTGTTTTTGCTGATCTCTACTAAGGGTCCCAGAAACAGATGGCCATGTTTGCTGGATTTGCTTCTAGTTTCTCTGTCTCCTTTTCTCCTACACATTTATGGTGACCAAATTTACTTTTAAAAACATGCTGAGAAGAATGACTTTTTTTTTTTTCAGATTGAAGTTGTCTAGGAAAAAAATCATGCTTAATAAAGGGTCTGTAAAATCAAAGAGGCAGATTTATTTTCTAGAAAACCCATTCTCTGATCAGGCCATTTCATCTCTGAAGCCTTCTGGCCTGTCCACCTCCCACTCCCCAGCCAATAAACGCCAAACTCCTTAGTTTGGCAGTTGGAGGCCTTGCCCATCTGGTCTCAGATGATTTTTTGGACTTTGCTTTCTAATGCCAAGATTTTGTGTTCTATTCTGCGACAAAATAAGACTGTTTATTTTTCTGGAAGAGCCCAGCTTTCCTCTTTTTGCTCACCTTTGTTTGTTTTACCTGAAGAGGTTTTTTTCCTTTTTTCCTTTGCTTAAGAAAAGTATTCCTTCCATCTCTCCTAGCTCAAATACTGCCTCCTCCAGAGAGCTTTCCTGGATTAGATTTGCTTTCACACCTCTGGACACAACCAGTCTGTCCCTTCTTTAGGATGGGTCTGGTAAAAAAAAAAAAAAAAAAAAAACCCGCCTGCCAGTGCAGGATAAATGGATTTGATCCCTGGATCTGGAAGGTCCCCTGGAGAAGAAAATGGCAACCCACACCAATATTTTTGCCTGGGAAATCCCATGGACCAAGGAGCCTAGCGGGCTATGTTCATGGGGCCAAAAAACAATCAGACACAGCTTAGTGACTAAATGACAACAACAATAAATTTTTACTTTATTTTTGCCCATATTTAGAGAACTGTTTTAAGGCTATTTTTTAAAAAACTGAATATGTAGGGACTTCCCTGGTGGTCCAGTGGTTAAGATTCTCCTCCTAATGTATGAGGCCTGGGTTCAATCCTGTCAGGGAATGAGATCCTTCGTGCCCCAACTAAGCGCTTGCGTGACAGCTAAACATCCCACATATCACAACTGAGACCCAGCACAGCCAAAGAGAAAAAAGAATGGGGAGCTATATTAGCTGTTTGGTCGTAAACCCTATTTGCATGAAGCTGTATTTAGACATAAGAAAAAATTTACATAAAATATCTTAGAAGCAAATCTTATAAAAATAAAAAGGAGCTGATACGATAAATCGTAAAAAAAAAAAAAAAAGAATGTCAAAATATTTTGAATGAAAGCAATTAGCAAAGGTTCTATTAATGGTACAGTGGTGCAAGGTGGCAGATGGGCAGCCTGTAGACTTTCAGTTTGTCAACCATAGTGTTTGAAGCAAAGCAATTCCATTTGAATGCCTTCAGGTTGGCATGTACACTCTGTTCCCTAGCCTCCCCACTCCCTGTTGCCTTCCACCTGGCGTTTCACATTTATACACATGCTGCTGCTGCTGCTGCTGCTGCTGCTGCTGCTGCTAAGTCACTTCAGTCGTGTCCGACTCTGTGTGACCCCATGGACTGCAGCCCACCAGGCTTCCCCGTCCCTGGGATTCTCCAGGCAAGAACACTGGAGTGGGTTGCCATTTCCTTCTCCAAGGCATGAAAGTGAAAAGTGAAAGCGAAGTCACTCAGTTGTATCTGACTCTTAGCGACCCCATGGACTGCAGCTTACCAGGCTCCTCCATCCATGGGATTTTCTAGGCAAGAGTACTGGAGTGGGGTGCCATTGCCTTCTCCGACACACATGCTGCCTTACCTCTAATGATACTTGAGTTCACATGCTCCATGTTGCCATTGAATTAGTCACTCAACAATACACCAGGTCCAGATCTTGACTCTCACTTCCTAGCTAGTTGTTTTGGGTTAGAAGTAAGAGTTCTATTAATACCTTTCAATGCCTTTTGCCTTTGAAATGGGCCTTATGCAAAGAAACAGGTATATATTTGACTATAGACTCAAATACAGACACACATGTGGTGATGGGTCAAAGATTCCTGGAATGCACTGGAGAACAAGCATGTTTATCACTGAACTGAAAGAACTCCCACCAAAGCTGCCTTCAACTTACCTCTAAGCCTTAGAAACAGAAGTGACCCTTTGCTGCTATGAATCAAGAGGCTGGACTGGGTTGGAGGAAGGTTGGCAAATGGGTGTGGCCATCACCACACCTCTATATCCTGTGCCCAGACTTTACCAGCTATGATGTCACCGCTGAGCCTAAACAAGGCTCTATGACTCTAACACTAAGTGTTAAATTTCTGCTCCCAATAATCAAAGTTGGCACAAGAGGGAAGTCAGGGTGAAAATATTTGGCCCTTCGCAGTTAGAAGAACAGTGGGGTGCTGCTTTAGCCAAAAATGGAAGACTTGGATTTAGTCAGGTTAGTAAGAAGTGAAACCGTGTATGCAAAAGTTCATTATAAATTAGGAAATGCTATAAATGCTGCTGTTTATTGATTGGTTGCCCTGTACTTTACCTAAGTATTTTTGATCAGTTCAAATGCCTGCAGGATGGGTGTTACCTCCATTTTATGATTGGGAAATAGGGCTTGGATGTTAAATAAACTTGCCTGAGTCCCCAGGCTCACAGTAAGCTGTGCTGAGACCCCTTGCAGCTTTGTCTGACCTGGGCCTGCCCACTTTGCATGGGGTCCTGCGGCTCCCAGGTCATGCTCCAGCTACATGAGTTAGTTATTACCATGACAATTTCTGCTTTAATGAACATTCTACGTAGATATAAAGAGGGTCATATTCCTTCTTATTCTCCCGGAGCTGTCCCCAGGTTCTACCCTGTTTCCAGACCCAGGCTCCTACTTTGGATGATGTATGAACAAGGTCTGCTCCTGCAGAGAAATCAGGAGACAGGCAACAACAAAGGATAAAGGTGAAACGGCCAGGGTCAGGTCAAGAGCTTCCCTTGTCAGCTCTTTCCAGTCTTGCAAGAATCATAAGCTTTAAGGAGGTCCTAGAAACCAAAGGTGATAATTGAGAGAAGATGGAGAGTGAAGTGGAATACTGAAAAAAAAATAGGAAACACATTTGCAACTTGGACTAACATTGATTATCTTAAATTATCTGCATGGTTAAATAATGCATGAATTCTCACGTTGCTTCTAATGTGTTCGAAGTTAAAAAAGCTTTATAAACAGCCTGGGATTCTAAACAAAATTCTGGTATGTGTCTGAGCTCAGTCTACATCACGTGAGAAGCCTACGGAGTTACTCCGTGGTTACTGAATTTCAGAATTTAGTGAGCTTTCTAGATCAGGAGTTGGTATTTATTGCGTGTGTTAGTAGTTTTGTTGCTGCTACTGAAAAGCAGGTGGTAGTTATGTCTCTGAGTATCTCATTTCACAAACAGCTAACTGGATGTGGTTGCTGAAGGACCACTTGAGGCAGCCAGAGGCCCAGGGTCCAGATGCCTTCCCAAGCAAAGGATGCACAAAGTTGACCTCTGGAAGAGATACAGGGTCTCAGTTCCAGACTGCCATACCGTTCCTTGTAGAAGAATCACTGTGTTGTGACCTTCTGTCCCCCTCACATTTCTCCTTGGAGGTCTGTGAAGTTAAAAAATTCAAGACAGATCATAAAACACTGGAGAAGTAGTTGTAAGCAGTTCCTTATTCACAGTTCTTTTCAATCTAAAGGTCATCCTTGATTCCTCTCTCTGACTCATACCCTACCGTCCATCCATTTGTAAGCCCTGTTGGTTCTGTTTCCCAAATATGTCTTGAGTCCATCTGCTTCTGTCAACTTTCACTGACACCATCCTAATCCAAGCTGCCATCATGATGCCCTCCTAACTAGAGAACTGGTCTTTTGTTCCCATCTCTGACCCCAATATTCCATTCTCCAATTAATGATCAGAGTGACTGAGTAAAGGATTTAATCATGTAATTCCACTACTTAACCCACCAATAGTTCCCCATTATATTTAGAGTAAATTCCAGCTCCTTACCATAGCCTTCAGGGCTTTGAGTAATCTGTCCCTTGCTTTTATCTCAAGCCGTTTGCTACCTGACTCTCCCTGTGGTACTCACAGAGATACTTTTTACCTTCCTTTCACAGAGCTTTTGCACATGCTTTTCTCCCAACTCGTACTATGGCTAACTCACATGGGTCTCCGTTTTAGTGTTAATAGAAGCCTATTGACTACATATTCTAAAATAAGTCCCTTGCCCACAAGCCTTTCTCTCACATTATCTTGTTCCCTTCCTTCATGGCCCTTAACCACACTTTGTTATTACTTATTTCACTGGT
This sequence comes from Tragelaphus eurycerus, assembly GCA_935064755.1. Classification (NCBI taxonomy): domain Eukaryota; kingdom Metazoa; phylum Chordata; class Mammalia; order Artiodactyla; family Bovidae; genus Tragelaphus; species Tragelaphus eurycerus. The sequence goes on along the minus strand of CAKXYN010000004.1, from coordinate 29,727,092 downwards.
TTCCTGATATGCTTATTGCTTATCTCCTCTACTAGACTGTGAGCCCCTCATGGGGGCTCTTGTCTGATTGGCTCACCAAAAAGACTAAATACTTACTCTTCTCCCAGAGCTGATTCCACGGTGGGTTCTCTACATTAGTAATCTTTGTCTTGGATCAATGGCCCACACAAGGATGAGTTTCTATTACATGAGGGCATAGGCTCCTGCCCATCCCCTATCCATTGCCCTCTTCACTAGAAGATCTGAATTTCATCTCTGAAAGAGGATATGATATTGTGTGAATGCCAGGGCCCTGTTTTCCTGTAGGATGCATATCTCTGTGTTTCAAACTCAGAGCAAGCACCATAGGCATATCCTATGACAAGGTTGGAAGCCCTGCTGGCATCAGAATCCCAGGGTGTTAATCTTGCCTCTTTCAGTGATGGGCCACAGACTATGCAAGCTATTTAACTTCCAAAATTTTACCTCTTAAAGTCATCATCAGAGACACTAAATATGTCTAAATTCTGTTTAAATGTTTAATATATAAATTTAGATGAAATTCTTAGCTTAATACATAGTAAGCACCTAAATGATATTTGTTAGAGTAGAAGCTTAATAAATATTTGTTAAATGAATGAATGAGTAACTTTCTTAGCCTCTCAAACTTCAGTGTCATCACCTGTAAATAAAGAGATTTATGCTATGCTATGCTAAGTTACTTCAGTCGTGTCCGACTCTGTGTGACCCCACAGACGGCAGCCCACCAGGCTTCCCCGTCCCTGGGATTCTCCAGGCAAGAACACTGGAGTGGGTTGCCATCTCCTTCTCCAATGCATGAAAGTGAAAAGAGAAAGTGAAGTTGCTCAGTCATATCTGACTCTTAGCGACCCCATGGACTGCAGCCTACCAGGCTCCTCCGTCTGTGGGGTTTTCCAGGCAAGAGTTCTGGAGTGGGGTGCCATTGCCTTCTCCGAAAGAGATTTAAGAGGATGATAACTTTCCAGTCTCTGGATTTAGTTATGAGGATGTTAATAGTTGTGATAATTTTTGGTTATGTTATTACTGACTTTTTCAGGATTGTTACGAGGTATGCTAAAAAGTCAAATTCTAAATTGAATTCAAGAAAACAAATTAAACAAAATTTGAATAAAAATGAAAACATTTTAAAAATCACCCTAAATCAAATGGTAATCTGGTCTTTGATTTAAAGTGTGTCTGTTGTCATCATAGGGCTTGCAGCTTCTCTGAGGATCTTTAACATTTCCAGGACAGTAGTTAATTATTTAATGTAGGTACCTCTTCAGCAATGAATGTGAACTCTTCTTTTTAGACATCTGTTTGCATATGCTGCCCTAAGCCATGAGATATGAAACCATTAAGAAAATACAAGCCAGGTCCTCTGCTAAAGTCAATAAAAATTGTTTGGTTGAAGGTACCCATATTTAAGAGACTACATTCATCTTTTAACTGATTCTCTCAATAGTATTGTTTCTGAGTAATTGTCAAGTCAAACAACAGTTGGTAAGAATTAATATCCAGAATATCTAATGGATTTCTACAAACCAGTCTTTTAAAAAAGACAACCCAGTAGAAAATGGCCTGACAATGTGAAGAGGCAATCAGCGGAGGAAACCTAAATAGCCATTTGACATACAAAAAGGTGGACTACTCACTAGTAACTAGGGAAAGGCAGATTAAAGTGAGAAAATAACATATTGCACTCATTAGATTAGCAAAATTTAAGAGCTTGTTAACATCAGGTTTGGTGAGGACATGAGGAAACAGGCACATAAGTATGTATGTGGGAGTATAAATTGGCACAGTGGTTCTGCAGCAGAATACGGCCGTGTGCAGTTGCACTGGAGATGAGAATGCCCTTAACCCAGCAATGCCATTTCTAAGCATACATCATGGAAGGTGCACAAGGAGACAAGTGCAAGGGTGTTTGTACTTGTGTACAAGGGTGTTTGTTTCTGTTATGGCAAGAAAAAAAAAAGTGGGAGGTGAGGTAAAACTTTAAATGTCCATCAAAAAGGGAAGAGATAATTGTGTAATAATCATGCAACTTAATACAATTGAATATTATTCAGCAATTAATAATTTATATTCAACAATGTTGAATGTAAATAAGCAACTCCTAAAAGAACTCCTAAAAGAATGTATATACTATGATACCATGTAGGAAAAACTTCAAAAATCACAAAATGCTACTTTCTGTTGTTTATGGATTAATACCTATGGGGTTAATAAATGAAAACACAGGGAAAGTTACACCCAGTGCAGGATGGTAGTTACCTCTGGGGATGGAGGAGAAGAGCTCTATAAATAACATTTTACTTCTTTAAAAAATATATCTATTTTTGCTGCTGCTGCTGTTTAGTCATTGTGTCCAACTCTGCGACCCCATGACTGTAGTCCACCACAGACTACAGTCCTCTGTAGTCCTCTGTTCATGGGATTCTTCAGGCAAGAATACTGGGATGGGTTGTCACTTCCTTCTCCAAGGGATCTTCCCAACCCAGGGATCAAACCCAAGTCTGCAGCTTTACAGGTGAATTCTTTACCACTAAGCCACTTGGGAAGCCCTACACACACACACACATATACAAAATATTTAAAATTGTTAAAACTAGTAGTATCTACCTAAGTATCTGTCATATTATTCTATTTAATTTTTGAAGTATTTTATAATTAAAAAAAACACACCTTAGAAAATAAAAATGCTGTATGTAATTAAAAGTCCAATATCAAAGTCTGCTCCTTTGCAGTTTAGCAGTTTAGGGATCGTCTTCCTCCCCTGTTACCCTCAGTGGCTAGTTTTCACTTGGCCTTTGAGTGTGTCCTTAAACCCTTCAGCTGTCTTAGAGGGTGCCGCCTTCCCCAGGGTTGGGTTACAGGCTTCTCTGTATGCTCTCTTAGCACTGTCCCTTTTCCTTCTAGCAGCACTTCTCACTTGGTCATGCCGTGTCCTATTTGCTGCTTCTGTGGGCCTACTGGACCCTATGACATTCCTCTGGGTACAGGCAGCTTCTTTACTGTGGCATCCCTAGGGACAGTTGTGTGAATATGCGCCACAGTATTTATCAAGTAACTGTGAATTCATGGATATTTCAGTGGCTTAAGTTCCCTTGCTGTGCACATGGAGGGCCATAGTCAGATGCCTGAAATCACTGTTTGTTGGACTGAAACTATAAAGCAGAATTTGTTGACGTCGGGGAGCTCTGTGCTGCTTTCTCCGATTTGGCCAGCTGTGGGCCCATGGAGGGGAAGGGCAGGGTGATGTTTTTCATGTAAGGAAACCTTCTTCTGGACCCATGGATATACCCAATCCAAGAATCAGGTTCTCATTAAGCTGTGCAGGGGCCACACTGCATCCAGCTGAATTTCCTGGACACTGGGAGGTGGGGTTCCCCAGCCCATCAGTCAGGCCAGCTTTTCACAGGAAGGACTGCTGCTCCAGCCTCCCCCAAATGCAGCCACGCAATCCCCAGTTTGCCCTGGGTTCAGGTCAGGTGGCCTGGCCTCATAGGGCAGCCCACTGCAGCCTCTCTTCCTTCTTACTAACCCTTGGCCCCGCTGTACCCTTGGAAAGGGCCCTTCTCCCTCAGACTCAAAGAGAACTAGCCTCTTTTCCCTCCCTTCCTCTCTTTCAATTGTTGATTCATTAACATTTGCTGCCACTTCAAGGCCACCTCCACCTAGCCTAGCTGGCACTGGCTCAGCCCCTGGCTCCAAAACTTCTGCCCTTGACAGAGCCTGTTGGTGGCTGCAAGCTGGTAACTCTCCCCAGAACCATTCTTGGCCAGACTAGATCCCCGAAATCTTAGAGCACAGAGTCCTGTGTTGATAGCACTTAGGGCCATTTGCTTTCTTGACATTGCAAAGAGAGCCTCAGCTCTAACCAAGTAAGACCTTGGGTGAAGGATTGATTTTTACCTTGCTTGACTTCTACTTCCTTGCTTGCAAAACAATAAATAACTGCCTGCATCTGAGTTTTGAGATAATAATTAGGGTAGTAAAGTGGTTAGGTTGGCATAGTGCTTTAGCCTGTATCCTGGTTTTACCTGTTCAGTTTCCCATTGGAAGCAGAGTAATCCTGGTCCCAGCCCCGTGCACTGTAGATGCTTAGAATGATGCCTGATCCTTAATGAATGCACGTCAAAGGTTTGCTGGTGTTAGCAGTGGCCCGTAGACGGTAGGCACTCCATACACATGTTCTATTACTATTGTTACTCTTAGTCCATTCAAGCTGCTGTAACAAAAGTACCACAGACTGAGTTGCTTATGAACAGCAGCAGTTTATTTCTCACAGGTCTAGAGGCTGAGACATCCTAGCTGAAGATTTGGTGTTTTGTGAGAGCCTGCTTTCTGGTTCATAGACAACAGTCTTTTTGCTGTAACCTCATGTGGTGGAAGGGAAGAAAGATCACTTTGGGGTCTCTTTTATAAGGGCATTAATCCCATTCATGAGGGCTTCACCTTCACAACCTAATCACCCCCAGCGACCCTGGGGAATTTGGTTTTAACATAGCAATCTGGGGAGTATGTAAACATTCACTCTGTAGCATTCTGTCCCTGATGCCCCCAAATTCATGTCTTTTGTAATAAATTCATTTATTACATCCCACTGTCAACTCAAAAGTCCAAAGTATCATCTGAATACCATCCAAATTAGACATGGGTGAGATTCGAGGTATGACTCATCCTGAGAAAAATTTCTCTCCAGCCATGAACCAGTGAAATCAAACAAGTTATGTGTTTCCATAGAACAGTGGTGGGACAGGCATAGGATAGACAGCTCTTTTCTGAAAGAGAGAAATCAGAGAGAACAAAGGGTTGATAGGGCCCAAGTAAGTCCAAGCTACCAGGCAAACTCCATGAGATCTAAAGCCTTAAGGCTTTAGAATAATCCCCTTTGGCTTGATTTTCTGCCCTCCAGTCCCACTGGGACAGGGGTCTTCCCTTCTGGACACAGTGGGGCAGAAGTTCTGCCCCTACAGTTCTGCAGGGAGAGGTCTGACCTCCCAGGCTCTGGGAGGTCCAGCCTCCACGGCTTTGGAGTTGTGAGGATTCATGAGAATATATGAAAACACTTGGCATGTAATAAGGGCTCAGTGGGTGTTGTTCCTTCTTGACCCTTGACCTTGGAGAAGGGTACCTCAGACAGGAAGCAGGTGACCCCTGCCATTGTGTTGTAGGCATTCTTTCTTGTCATCTTCTCCCCTGAGGTAAGAAACTAACTATAGGTTTTAGAAACGTTCTAAGTTGGCAATTTCCAATTATGACCTTGAGATTGGGAAGCAGGTATGTTTCAGTTCTACCTTGACCCTGTGCCAGTCATAAACCCGCCATGGGCATTTAAATTAGAATATATTCCATTGCATTCCTGAGGGAAGTTTAGAAGGAACCCAACCTCCAAAAATTTACAAGGTGGGGACTTCATGCTCCCAAGGCAAGGGGTGTGGGCTCAGTCCCTGGTCAGGAAACTAGGAACACACATGCCAAGTGGCATGAATCAAAGATAAAATAAATTTTAAAATTATATTTAAAAAGTGCTCGCTTTGGCAGCACATATACTAAAATTATATTTTAAAAATTTACAAGGTGCAAAGAGGTCCAGAAATGCAATGTGAGCTGCCTGAGGTCACACAGCCAGTTGTGAGCAGGTACAAGCTAGCTACGCACACCTGGACACCAACACCCTGTTCCTTTTGTTGGGCTGTCTCCAAAACCACACTGCCTGCACAGAGAGAAAGGCTCCAAGTGCTAGGTGCAAGTCACTCTGACCATTTAAGATGAATCCTGACCCTCATCTGAAGGTTGAATCCATCTTCACTTCCCCTAGAGTATAACCTGTACTGTGTTTGAAAAACTCCAGATGAGGAAAGCCATATTTTAGGCTTCTCCACTGATAAGCATTTGAGAAATGGAAGGTGATTCCAACACAAATAGAAAAGAGAAGACACTTCCTTCTTCTTGTATCTTCTCAGCCTTTGCATCTCCTATCAAAGCTAACGTAAGTGATGTACCTTCTCCAGCTGTGTGTAGAGACCAGGATACAGGTGCTGGTTTATTTTACAACCTGTGCATTCTTTTGCTAAGTAGTGAGCCCAGAGAGACCTTTTATCTTTAGAGTTTTTGGAGGGGTGTGGACCTAAGAATGCAGCATGTGGATCTTAGCTTCTGGAAAGCACATTTGTCCTGTGCACCTGAAAACTCTGCTGAGCAGAGCCAGAATTGGTATACATAGCTTGGTGTAATCTTTATCAGAATCTCAAGCCCTGGTGAGGAAACAGATATGACTTTTTTTTTGCATGAACTGTGTGGAGGTGCGTGCCTGTGTACCAGACATAGGACTCTGACATGAAGAGGCATTTTACCTCTTTCAAGGTGTGCAGTTCTGTTCCAAAATATGGAAGCATGCACACAAAACACTGAGAACATTGACAGAAAGTTTCAGTGATGTTTAAAACTTGATTTTTTTCAAAAGATTTTAAAGAATAGTTGTAGTGGCAAAGTGGCAAAATGTTAGTCGCCCAGTCATGTCCAACTCTTTGCGACCCTATGGCTCGTAACCTGCCAGGCTCCTCTGTCCATGGGAATCTCCAGGCAAGAATACTTGAGGGGGTAGCCATTCCCTTCTCCAAGGGATCTTTCCAACCCAGGGATTGAACCCGGGTCTCCTGCATTGCCAGCAGATTCTTTATTGGTTTTAGGTTCACAGCAAAATTGAGCAGGTGGTATTTCTGATATGGCCCCTGCCCCCACACAGTCATGACCTCCCCTACTGTCAGCATCCCTCACTAGAGTGAAACAGTTATAACAATTGGCAAACCTTCACTAACACACCACTGTCCCTTGATGTCCAGAATTCACATTAGGATTCACTCTCAGTGTTGTACGTTCTATGGATTTGGTCAAATATATAATGACTGTACTCATCATTATGTTGTTGTGTTGTGTTTAGTTGCTAAGTCATGTCGGACTCTTTGACCCCAGGGAATCTAGCCCACCAGGCTCCTCTGTTTATGGGATTTCCCAGGCAAGAATACAGGAGCGGGTTGCCATTTCCTCCTCCAGGGGATCTTCCCAACCCAGAGATTGAACCATTGAAGGTGGATTCTTTATTGCTAAGCCATTCATCGTTATAGTATCATACGAAGTGTTCAGTTCAGCTCAGTTCAGATCAATCACTCAGTCGTGTCCGACTCTTTGTGACCCCATGAATTGCAGCACGCCAGGCCTCCCTGTCCATCACCAACTCCCAGAGTTCACTCAAACTCCATGTCCATCGAGTCGGTGATGCCATCCAGCCATCTCATCCTCTGTCATCCCCTTTTCCTCCTGCCCTCAATCCCTCCCAGCATCAGAGTCTTTTCAAATGAGTCAACTCTTCGCATGAGGTGGCCAAAGTACTGGAGTTTCAGCTTTAGCATCGTTCCTTCCAAAGAAATCCCAGGGCTGATCTTCTTCAGAATGGACTGGTTGGATCTCCTTGCAGTCCAAGGGACTCTCAAGAGTCTTCTCCAACACCACAGTTCAAAAGCATCAATTCTTTGGCGCTCAGCTTTCTTCACAGTCCAGCTCTCACATCCATACATGACCACTGGAAAAACCATAGCCTTGACTAGACAGACCTTTGTTGGCAAAGTAATGTCTCTGCTTTTGAATATGCTATCTAGTTTGATCATAACTTTCCTTCCAAGGAGTAAGCGTCTTTTAATTTCATGGCTGCAGTCACCATCTGCAGTGATTTTGGAGCCCCAAAAATAAAGTCTGACACTGTTTCCACTGTTTCCCCATCTATTTTCCATGAAGTGATGGGACCAGATGCCATGATCTTCGTTTTCTGAATGTTGAGCTTTAAGCCAAGTTTTTCACTCTTATCATTGCCTAAAAATCATCTGTGCCCTGGTTACTCACCACTTCTCTCCTATCCTCACCCCCAGGTAACCACTGATCTTTTTACTGCCTCTACAGTTTTGCTTTTCTTAGAGTGTCACATATAGTTGGAATCATACAATATGTAGCCTTTACAGATTGACTTCTTTCACTTAGTAATGTATATTTAAGGTTCCTCCATGTCTTTTCATGGCTTCGTCACTCATTTATTTTTAACACTGGATTGTATTCCATTGTCAATATGTTCCACAGTTTATTTATTCGTTCACCTGCTAAAGGACGTATTGGTCTATTCCAAGTTTTGGTAATTATGAAATAAAGCTGCTATAAACATTGGTGTGCAGGCTTTTGTGTGAGCATAAGTTTTCAACTTAGTTGGGCAAATAATAAGGAGTTCGATTGCTTGAGTGAAACGTGACACATGTAAATGGATGGAAAGTGAACAAACACATCATTTTACAAGTGGGAAATCACTCTAATCAAGGATAGAGTAAACTGCCTTTTGGGGAGGAAAAAGGAAATTGTGATTTAGTATGAGAAAAGGGGGAAAGGAAGTCTGGGTGTGATTTTTATTTACTAATATATTTGACCAGGAAGTAGGAACTGATGGCTTTTAGTCTACTTTTTAAGGAGAAACATAACTTTTAGTCTAGAAAAAGAAGTTATTTTTCAGTGAAATTAGTGCTGTACTAAGTATGTTTTTCATGTTCCTATTAGAAATTATAAATAAAATGTCTGAGTTGGAAGCTGAGCATCTATGTTGAGTTGTAACACAGGGTGAGGATATCAAAAATCTTTTGACTCCAGCTTTTCACTGTTTTCTTTTATGAGCTCATTGCCACTGGGTTTTTCCATGAATTTGAAACATGTGTGTGGAGTACTTTGGAAAGAAGATTATTTGCTTAAACTTTACAGACTGAGCTAAAAATAGAAAAACACTGTTTCTATTTTTGGAATGCCTTACCAGCTAAAAAGTGAACACAGTTACTGCATATATTAAGGAAAATACTGAGATGGCAACAGATATTTAAATAGCAAAATATATTAATTTAGCTAGTTGTGAAATGTCACAATGACTTATTGATTGTTCTTTCTACTGAAGAGAGAACTTTGTGTCATAAAGTAAGTTTCTGTTTTAATAAGACTGCTGAGTACTGAGAGAAAAAAAGGCATCTTGAGAAAGTTCACTGATGTGAGCTTTATTCTTGGGGGATTTGTTACTGTCTGGTTCACCATACAGCTCTAGAGTTACAAGTTCAGGGGCTCCCTTTTTACAGTGCAAGACTTAGAATTTCAAGCTGGGCTTCAGCCAGCTTCTTTTTCTTTTTGACCTTCTGGCATAGTATGCAGTCCCTGACCAGGGATTGAACCCAAGCCTCTGGCAGTGAAAGCACAGAATCCTAACCACTGGAAAGAAAAAGAAAATGTTAGTTGCTCAATTGTGCTCAACTCTTTGTAACCCCATGGACTGTAGCCCACCAGGCTCCTCTGACCAGGGGATTTCCCAGGCAAGGATACTGGAGTGGGTTGCCAATTCCCTCTCCAGGGTATCTTCCCAACCCAGGGATCAAACCCTGTTCTGCATTTCAGGCACATTATTTATCGTATAAGCCACCAGGAAAGCCCTAACCACTGGACCACCAGGGGATTCTGTCAGCTTTTATTTTTGCAATGTAGTGAAGGTGACTGGAGCTTAAGAAGTTTAAAAATGTTCTTTTAAATTTGTTTGTTGTTATTCTGGCTAATAAGAAGCCACAACTTGATGCACAAAATCAAAACATAACGTTAGAGACCTTAAACACTGACACAGCTCTATCAAAGTAGAGTGTTCTTCAGCCTTTCCCCTGAATTTATTGTCTAAATCTAAATGTCTTCACAAGATTTATTCTTCCACTCTGTACTTTCTTTCATTCATTCACCAGTTTATTGAGCATCCTTTGCTCTGAGGCTGGTTTTCAGATACTCAGTCTTGCCACCCAGAGACTCTATGTTGAATCATTTAAAATGTGAGTACATGTTTGTGCTTGAGAGAAAGCAAGAGCTGTCAATAGGTAATGACACACAGGATGTTCGGGGAAGAAAAATGCTGGATGAGCAGTGTGAGTGAGCAGAATCCATTTCTTAGGAAGGAATATCTGAACTTTCTGAAAGTGTGACAGGCTAATAATGCTTGTGCACACCAAGTCTCTGCCCAGAATTATGGGAATTTACCAGCAAAACTTGGACGATTTGAGGTATGCCTAATAGAGTGAAAGTAACACGTGGAGCACAGTCATACTGCTAGACATAGCAACCCATAAAAAGGGAGAGGAAAATATTGAGAGATGTTGTGGGGCCCACCTGTCTCAGAATTCGTTTTGGCTAACACACAATCTCTTCTTTACTCTCAACTGTTTGTCTATAAACCCAGCCATGAACTTGAGATCTCCAGCCCATCACTTGTGTTCTATTTCTGTATTTATAGCAGTCACGCTGTATTAGCCTTCTCTGGAGAAACAGAACCAATAGGATATATTAGAGAGATATATGCTGCTTCTAAGTCACTTCAGTCATGTCTGACTCTGTGCGACCCCATAGACGGCAGCCCACCAGGCTCCCCCGTCCCTGGGATTCTCCAGGCAAGAACACTGGCATGGGTTGCCATTTCCTTCTCCAGTGCATGAAAGTGAAAAGTCAAAGTGAAGTCGCTCAGTCGGGTCCGACCCCTAGCGACCCCATGGACTGCAGCCCACCAGGCCCCTCTGTCCATGGGATTTTCCAGGCAAGAGTACTGGAGTGGGGTGCCATTGCCTTCTCTGAGAGAGATATATAAGGGGAGATTTATTATAGGAACTGGCTCACGTGGTTATGGAGCCTGAGAAGCCCCATGATCTGCTGTCTGCAAGCTGGAGAACCAGGAAAACCAGTATTTCAGTACAAGTCTGAAGGCCTGAGAGTTGGGAGGGCTGATGGTGTAAGTACATCCTGGTCTGAGTCTAAAGGCTTGAGGGCCAGAAGCACTGAGGTCTGAGGGCAGGAGGAGATGGGGGTTTCAGCATGCGCGCACACGCGAGAGAGAGAGAGAGAGAGAGAGAGAGAGAGAGAGAGAGAGAGAGAGAGAGAGAGGGGAAGCGCGCGCGCGCGAGCTTTCCTCCTTCCTCTGCCTTTCTGTTCTATTCAGCACCTCAATGGAGGGGATAATGTCCACTGAACATTGGTGGGGGTGACCTTCTTTATTCAAATGCCACAGACACACCCAGAAATAATGTCAACCAGCTGTCTGGGCAGCTCTTAATGACACATGAAAATTAACCATCACACATACTCGTCATTGGCTTTGCTGGTGGCTCAGATAGTAAAGAATCTGCCTGCAATGAAGGTGACCCAGGTTTGATCCCTGGGTTGGGAAGATCCCCTGGAGAAGGAAATGGCAACCCACTCCAGTATTCTTGCCTGTAGAATCCCATGGACAGAGGAGCCTGGCGGGCTACAGTATCTACGGGGTCAAAAAGAATTGGATACGACTGAGAGACTACTTATACCCATCATTAAGCTACAACAGTCATGGCTGCCATCGCTGAAGTTTCTTCTTTCCTCTCTTCGCCTCTTCCTCCTCTTCCATCACCCCCCAACAACATCAATTAACATTTCCTGAGCACCTACTATGTGCAAGGATTCAGGCTGTGTGCTTTATATGCATCTCATTTAATCCTGAAATTAGCCCTTTGAAGTATAGGTTCCATTATTATACAAGCTCAGGAAATTAATTTATCTAAACCATTAAACATTATATAAGTCATTAAACTATCATCACATAGAGGGATTTAAAAAATTGAGCTGTAATTCACAGGCCATGGAATTTGGGGCTTTAGTATACTCACAAAATTGTGTAACCATCAGATCAGATCAGATCAGTCGCTCAGTTGTGTCCGACTCTTTGCAACCCCATGAATCGCAGCACGCCAGGCCTCCCTGTCCATCACCAACTCCCAGAGTTCACTCAGACTCACATCCATCAAGTCAGTGATGCCATCCAGCCATCTCATCCTCTGTTGGCCCCTTCTCCTCCTGCCCCCAATCCCTCCCAGCATCAGAGTCTTCTCCAGTGAGTCAACTCTTTGCATGAGGTGGCCAAAATACTGGAGTTTCAGCTTTAGCATCATTCCTTCCAAAGAAATCCCAGGGCTGATCTCCTTCAGAATGGACTGGTTGGATCTCCTTGCAGTCCAAGGGACTCTCAAGAGTCTACTCCAATACCACAGTTCAAAAGCATCAATTCTTCGGCCCTCAGCCTTCTTCACAGTCCAACTCTCACATCCATACATGACCACAGGAAAAACCATAGCCTTGACTAGACGGACCTTTGTTGGCAAAGTAATGTCTCTGCTTTTGAATGTACTATCTAGGTTGGTCATAACTTTCCTTCCAAGGAGTAAGCGTCTTTTAATTTCATGGCTGCAGTCACCATCTGCAGTGATTTTGGAGCCCAGAAAAATAAAGTCTGACACTGTTTCCACTGTTTCCCCATCTATTTCCCATGAAGTGATGGGACTGGATGCCATGATCTTTGTTTTCTGAATGTTGTGCTTTAAGCCAACTTTTCACTCTTCACTTTCACTTTCATCAAGAGGCTTTTTAGTTCCTCTTCACTTTCTGCCATAAGGGTGGTGTCATCTGCATATCTGAGGTTACTGATACTTCTCCTGGCAATCTTGATTCCAGCTTGTGTTTCTTCCAGTCCAGCGTTTCTCATGATGTACTCTGCATAGAAGTTAACCATCACCACTGTCTAATTCCAAAGTATTTTCATCACCTCAAAAAAAAAAAAAAATCCATAATCATTAGCAATCACTCCTCATTTTCCTCTCAATCCCTGTAAACCACAAATCCACTTTCTGTCTTTTTGGATTTGTCTATTTGAATATTTCTTATAAATGGAACCATACAATATATGTCTCAACATGGCCGCTCAGTCAGTCAAGAATTTGGTAATGCAGGAGACCTGGGTAGGGAAGATCTCTTGGAGAAAGGAATGGCAATCCACTCCAGCATTCTTGCTTGAGAAAGCCCATGAACAGAGGAGCCTGGCAGGCCCCAGTCCATGGGATTGCAAAGAGCTGGACACTACTGTGCGACTACACCACCACCACCACCATATACAATATATAGTTCTTTGCGTCTAGTTTCTTTCATGTGGTATAATGTTTTCAAGGTCCATTTATGTTGTAGCATGCATTGGTACTTTATAACTTTTTATGGCCAAATAATATTCTGTTGTATGGGCACACTATCCATTTGTCAGTTGATGGACATTTGGGTTGTTTCGACTTTTTAGCCATTACAATAATGCTACTGTGAAAACATTCATATACAAGCTTTTTTTCATGGACATATGTTTTCAATTCATACGGAGACACTTTCTTCATGACATTTCTGGATTTGCTAATATCCTACGAAAATATTTTTTCTGAAAACAAACTTTTATGCCAGAGAGGCATGACTGCACACCTCCAAACTGCCATTTACCAAAATGCTCTTTCTGCAGTGTGAGCTTTGACTTCTATCCTATCTGTCCTGGTATGGCTTGATTTCCAGAGATGAACATCAATCCTTCATGCCAGTGGAAAACCCACTCTTTCATCATCATCCATAGAAGTCCTGATGTTTTCTGTCAGGTCGCTGGTTCTTCCTTTGTGGCCAGAAGTTATTTTTCATTCCTTTGGAACCCCACAGAGCTTCACTTGGGCCCTTCCCTTCGCATTGTTCGCACTCTCCTGCTACTTCCTATGCCTATTGAGGGCATGCTTCGGGTTTGATCATTTTTGCTATTCCTTGTTAGGACACGTGTTGCTTTACTCCATAGGTGCTAAGGAATATTCACAAACTGAATAAATTCTTGATCAGTTGCTGTGATATTGTGATTTATACTAAGCAATTTACTTTTGGTCTTTGTCCACCTTTCCATACACAGAACCACTAAAACCTTGGAATTTCCTGTTTAGAGAGTGATAAAGGTGTCTTTTGTTATGTTAATAAGGTGACTTTTGGAAAGTCCCTGGGTCCCCTTGGGATGGAGGCTGGTTGCTAGGGGAACCAACCTTGTGATTAGAAGGTCCCACCCCCTGAACTCTATGGAAGAGAGAGGAGGGGGAGAATGATTACAACGGCCAAAGGCCAATGAAGAGGTCAGTCATGCCTGTGTATGAAGCCTCCGTAAGACCCCAGAAGGATGGGATTTGAAGAACTTCCAAGTTGATTAACAGGTAACAGATTTGACGAGAGTAGTGTGCCTAGAAAGAGCATGGAAGGTTCACCCCATTTCCCCATAACTTGCCCTGTGTTTCTTTTTCCTTTGGCTGTTCCTGAGTTACATCCTTTTATATAAATTGATGCTCTAGTAAGTCAGATGTTTCCCTGAGTTCTGTGAACCACTCAGCAAATTAATTGAACCCAAGGAAGGGGTTGCGGGAACCTCCAATCTATAACCAGTTGGTCAGAAGCACAGGTGACAACCTGGACTTGCAATTGGTGTCTGAGGTCAGGGTGGGAATAGAGAATGTCAGAATTCAGTTGAATGGAGGACACTCAGCCGGTGTCCCAGAATAGCATGGTGTTGTGGGAGAAACAATCAAACCAAACACATTGTTAACTGCTGTCAGCATCCTAGTTATCAAGTGCAAAGTGGGTCTCATTCTCTTGAAACCAAGTTAAGTTTCCTCCTGGAGTTGGTATGACAATCACTCTGTTTTTAACCAGGTCTTGTGGTGGGGAGGAACAGGCTGCAGAGTGGGGTCATGCTCCTGGAAGTTTCCGACTTCTGTGCCCTCCACCTTTCAGTTGTGGGAGAGGAGCCTGCCAGCATCTCCTCCTGGACTCTCAGGAGGTTTTGCTGTCCTTGCCCCTTGCTCCTTTTCAAAGGAGGAACATGGCAAAAGGGCAGCAGTGTCTGGCTTATTTGGGAAATTATGATCAAGTTTAGTCAATGAGCAGCTCTTCCTGTTTCTGAGTTTTCTCTTTTAGCCCTCCTTTATTGTCTCAGGAAAACTGAGATGGTGAGACATTCAGGTGAAAGTGTTTGTCACTCAGTTGTGTCCGACTCTTTGTGACCCCATGGACTGTGGCCTGCCAGGCTCTTCTGTCCATGGAATTCTCCAGGCAACAATCCTGGAATGAATAGCCATTCCCTTTTCCAGGGGATCTTCCCAACCTGGGGATTAAACCCAGGTCTCCCTAATTGCTGGCAGATTCTTTAATGTGCCATCAGGGAAGCCATAAGCTTCCTTTTAAATCTACCTGGAAATTGGTCCTGGGTTTTCTGTAGATCCTACTTGTTTACACCTCTTCAGTCTTATTTGGATAGCCTATTTCTCTCCAAAAAGCACGGAACTTATTTTTTAAAATAAAGGATCCAGGATTGAAAATTATGGAAGTGGTTCTCAATCCTGGCTAATAAACAGAATCACACACACACACACACACACACCACACTCCTCCAAGTGTGGTAAATCCAGAGGTCAACACCAATAACACCTCTCCTGCTGAATTCATTCGGGTTACACATTTTGCTTGGCTGAGTGGAGAGCTTTAATAATTGAGTACTCATTCTCCACATTGCCACAGTTCATTTGTTCCTTATTGTCTCACACTTGGCCCTCTTCACACATTAAAATGACCTGCCTGCCCCTGAAGGTCTTTGAGAATTCAACTCTGCCCCAGACAGCCAAATCATCTGCCCTCCTTCCTCACCCAACCGCCTTGGCAGCACAGGTAACTCTAGGGAGCCATCAGCATCTTTGAGCAATGATTATTCTGTCTGTAAGTGTCTGTAAGTATTCTCAATTCTGGCTGAAAGGGCATCACCAGGGAGCTATTAAAAATTATCCATGCCCCCTCTACGTTCAGTCCTTCCCTGGGGGAATATACAATTTCTTAGAGGAGGATACATTTTTCATATGGGAGGAAACGTAATATTTTAAGGAAAATCGGTTTGAATGTGAGATCTATTTGCTTGTCTGATGTTAACAGTTTCCCCTTAACGAACTTCCAGATTATAACAGAGTTTTTGTTGGCAAAGTACATGTTGGCAGGGAATTAAGAACTTAGCTGGTAAAGAACCCGCCTGCCAGTGCAGGAGATGCAAGAGATATGGGTTTGATCCCTGGGTTGGGAAGATCCTCTAGAGAAAGAAATGGCAACCCACTCCAGTATTCTTGCCAGGGAAGTTCCATGGACAGAGGAGCCTGGTGGGCTGCAGTCCATAGGGTCACAAACAGTTGGGCACAACTGAGTGTGCATATACACATGTAATATTTAGCCTTACAGCCCCAATGTTACTATCAAGTCCATCCATCAGAAAGGTTCTTAGATTCCCCTGACATAAGTGATTCTCCCCAGTCCTGGATCAAGCAGGACACCTGGAGCAGATGGAGGCCTCTCTTGAGTCTAAAATCATATAAGGTTTCACTTCAGTTCAGTTCAGTTGCTCAGTTCTGACTTTTGCGACCCCATGAACCGCAGCACGCCAGGCCTCCCTGTACATCACCAACTCCCGGAGTTTACCCAAACCCATGTCCATTGAGTCAGTGACGCCATCCAACCATCTCATCCTCTGTCGTCCCCTTCTCCTGTGCCCTCAATCTTTCCCAGCATCAGGGTCTTTTCAGATGAGTCAGCTCTTCGCATCAGGTGGCCAATGTAAGGTTTGCTGCTGCTGCTGTTGCTGCTGCTGCTGAGTCGCTTCAGTCGTGTCCGACTCTGTGCAACCCCATAGACGGCAGCCCACCAGGCTCCCCCGTCCCTCGGATTCTCCAGGCAAGAACACTGGCGTGGGTTGCCATTTCCTTCTCCAGTGCATGAAAGTGAAAAGTGAAAGTGAAGTCACTCAGTCGTGTCCGACTCTTAGCGACCCCATGGACTACAGCCTACCAGGCTCCTCTGTCCATGTGATTTTCCAGGCAAGAGTCCTGGAGTGGGTTGCCACTGCCTTCTCCAAATGTAAGGTTTAGGCAAGTGCAAACCAGGAACTGCAGGAGACTCCACTCTGATGTGTGTGTACTTGGATCCAGGTTTAAACAGTGAAGCCTGGATGTCCCTATTTCACCTGCCCACACTTGTTCCTTTCTATCATATTCAGGATTTAGTCTTAATTTTTTTTGGGGGGTGGGCAAGAAGTGCAATTTTCTAAATTTAGGGTAATTTCTCTATTTTTTGCTTCCCTGCCTCCTGCCAAAGAAGCAGAAAGTTTATCTCAGTCAGTTGGAGGTAATTCAGGTTTCCTTAGTACATTTCAGATTCCCCTCTGAGTACACTCAGGGTTCCCCCTGAGTTGCTTCTCAGTCCTAGTCATTTTCATAGAGCTCAGGCTGGGGATTGGAGTGATGATGTAGGGTGACATTTGTCACCCATCCAGCTTGTCCTGCTGGTCCTCAGCTGCTCATCCACTCCCAGAAAAATGATGTTGCTTCCCTTAGCTCACTAGGTCTCTCTCTGCTGAGCTAGTTCAGACCATCACATGGATGAGGGACAGTTTTAGCTGGTTTCTCAACTGTTTGTCAGTTACATTATTGTAAAGCCAGTGTGTCTCATATTCTAGTGCCTTTCAAACTTTACGTGCATCCTAGCCTCTTGGACTCATGGTAAAATGAAGCTTGTGACTGTAGGATGGGATTAGCGCAGGGCCCAAGTATCTGCATTTCTAACAAATTGCCAGGTGATGCTGAGGCAGCTGATCCCTGGACCACACTTTGAGTAGCAAGGCTGTAGGGACCATAAAGGCTCTCACTTAAATGGAGCTCTCAAGCTCTATCTCTTCTGCTTCCTTGGGAGAAGTAATGTGATAACATGGAAAGATTCAGTTAGATGGTTGCAAATGCACTCCTCCTTTCCACCTCTAGGGAACATTACTGCTGAAATGAATGAAAGAATAGCACTTCCCTAACTTGATGGACATGAGTTTGAGTAAACCCTGGGAGTTGGTGATGGACAGGGAGGCCTGGCGTGCTGCAATTCATGGGGTCGCAAAGAGTCAGACACGACTGAGCGACTTCACTTTCACTTTCATGTATTGGAGAAGGAAATGGCAACCCACTCCAGTGTTCTTGCCTGGAGAATCCCAGGGATGGAGGAGCCTGGTGGGTTGCCGTCTATGGGGTCACACAGATTCAGATACGACT
This sequence comes from Tragelaphus eurycerus, assembly GCA_935064755.1. Classification (NCBI taxonomy): domain Eukaryota; kingdom Metazoa; phylum Chordata; class Mammalia; order Artiodactyla; family Bovidae; genus Tragelaphus; species Tragelaphus eurycerus. The sequence goes on along the minus strand of CAKXYN010000004.1, from coordinate 29,709,057 downwards.
GAAGCGACTTAGCAGCAGCAGAAGCAGCAAGATGTTCCAAAGGCTTCCCTGGTGGCTCAATGGTAAAGAATCCATCTGCCAACACAGGAATGGATTCCTGTATTCCAATACAGGAATTCCTGCCAGATGCAGGAAACTCTGATTCCATTCCTGGGTTGGGAAGATCCCCTGGAGAAGGAAATGGCAACCCAGTCAAATATGCTTGCCTGGGAAATCCCATGGACAGAGGAGCCTGGTGGGCTACAGTCCATGGGGTCGCAAAAGAGTCGTACACAACTTAGCGACTAAGCAACAAAGATGCTCTGAAGGCTCTTTTCAAGTAGCCAGGTAGGCTTAGTTAGAATGATGTCACTCTTGACATTCACCATGACTTTATCATTTATCTTGTTCCCACACACCCCACCTGGGAGAAGAAAAAGAAGACACCCTTTCCTGTCGTGTGGTCTTCTTGGTATTTATGCCCTCATACCCTTGCCTTGAGTGTAGATTAGACTGAATGCTGCAGAAGTTTTGGGATGTCACTTCTGTGGTTTATAAAACCACTGACTTCCTTCCTGGACACCTGCTCTTTCTTGGATCCTGGGGTGGGGGGGGCGGGGCGCAAGCTGTCATTCTGTGAGCAGTTTTATGGGGAGAACCACATGCTGCAGCAAGAAACTGAGACCCTGAGCCCAAGAGCCTGCAATGAACTGAATCTTGGGAACAACTGTGTGTGAGCTTGTAAGTGGATGCTTCAGTTCCAGTTCAGTCTTGAGATGCCTGCAGACCCAGCTACCGACCTGGAGCCAGAGGTGCCCAGCTAAGATGCTGCTGGATTTTTGACCCACAGAAACTGCTATTCTCAGTTTCTAAGTTTTGGGGTCATTTGTCATATAGCCATAAATAATGAATATACCCATCTAACTCAAGATGACAGGCATTTGGGAAATGCCATAAAAATGTCCCATGAAGATTGTTGTTTAGTCTCTACTTATGTTCAACTCTTTTGCCACCCCAGGGACTGTAGCCCGCCAGGCTCCTCTGTCCACAGGATTTCCCAGGCAAGAATACTGGAGTGGGTTGCCATTTCTTTCTCCATCTTCCTGACCACGGGATGGAACCCCAGTCTCCTGTATTGGCAGGCAGATTCTTTACAACTGAGCCACCGGGAAGCCCCCCGTGAAGATAGGGCACAATTAATATAGCAAAAGGAAAGAATCAGAATTTTGGGTCTAGTGTGGCTACTTGGTCTGAGGCATTCAGTGAGTGGCTCCATATGACACATATATTGATATTTACACATTGACTATTCATGTGACCTTTAGCCTTTTTTCTTTGTTTTTTTTTTTTTAATGTGCAACTCGGGTGTCTGAGTTTGAAACTCAGCTTAACCTTTGTAGCAATAAAGTGACTACACGGCTTATCATCTTGCCTTGGAGAGAAGAAAACTGGTGAAACCAACATTTCTCACGTTGCTGAAATCTTCAGGCTGGCAGGAACTGAAGGTTCTTTCTCTACCGCCCCTTCTCTAGTCTCAACAGCTGAGTTTTCTGACTGCAAGAAAACCACCTTTGATTATATAAAGGTATTAGGAGTTAGGGAAACACTAGGCCTTTTGTTACCAGCAATCTGGAGCGTTTAGGAAGCAGAGCCATGGGGGTGGGGGTAACCCCTGGAAAGTTGGGCGGGTTTTGTGTCGGCTCGGGCTCTGGGGCTTTCATCAAACCTCTGGGAGAGGAATTCCTAGTTTTTTCAAAGTTGGGCCAAACGGACCCCGAAGGCCTAGAAAGGCGCGTCTCTAAGCCCTCAGGGTTTACGACTCCTCCCCCGATACCCGCGCAGCCGGGGGCGTCCCGGAGCAGGGCGACCCCCGCGGGTCCCAACTTCCCGCCGCCAGGCGAGCGTGGGGGTGGGCGGGGTGGGGGCGGGGTCGGTCGCGCTCCCTCCCTCCGCTCCCCCTCCCCCGCTCTCCCCACCCACTTCCCTTTCCTCAGCCGGGCAGCCCCGCGGGCGCGACCTCTCCGGGCAGTGACGAGCGGGGAGGAGTCCGCCGCCGCCACCGCCGCCACCACCGCGGGGGGAGCCATGCCCCGGCCCCGCCGCGCCCCGAGCCCGCTCCTGGCTGCCCGCCGCCGCTCGGGCCGGCGGAGGGAGTGAGCGGGAGCTGCGGGCGACGAGCCGCCGCCCGGCCCGCGATGTCACCATTGTTCAGCTGGGTGGCCAAGGTAGGCGGTGTCGGGCCGGCGCCCGTTACGGTAGCGGACCGCCCGGGAGCTGGCGTCCCGGCGGGCGTGGCTCGGGGAACCTTGGTAACCGTCCGGGCTGCTGGGCGTCCGGGCCGCTGGGGGTCTGCGGCTTGGTGGGGGTGGGATCGGACCGCGGCGAGGGCGCCCCTTGCTCGGGGACCGCGTCCGGAGAGCGGCCAGCGCGGTCCGGGTCGCTCACCAGGTGGTTCTCATTCATTAGACTTTCTTCCCTGTGGGGAGAAACTCGCGCCCGTTTCACAGGTGGGGAGAGTGAGGCTCGACACCGGGCGGGTGGGCTTCTGTTGCCCCCAGCTCGCCCCGGATTCCCCACGAGGCGTGTCCAGGCGGCGGGACCTCGCGTGTCAGCCTCCCCAATACAGACAGGTTTGTGCTCGGTTGTCGGGACCGTGCACGGAGGATGCCCGGAGGCTGAACTCGGTGCGCTTAGAGGATGTCTGTCTTTTGTCTTTAACTCCCTGGTTTTCAAGGGCGGGTTTGCGGGGGCTCTGAATTTTAAATCTAAGTTTTTTATTTCTTTGAAGTTTTATTTTCAGAACATTGGCGCCTTTAGAATCACTAAGCGTTACAAGTCCAGGCCAGTTCCGCTATTGCAAAAATGAAGGGATTGGAGTGGATTTCTAGAGTTCCCACCAGTCTGAGAAGGCAGTGATAGAATAATATCCTCCCCCGGAGGGCCAGGTGTTGTGTGCTTTGAACGATGCAACTCTTGAAGCCTCTACAGGCCGGCGGGCTAATGGGGCACCTTTCTCGAGTCCAGCGGGCTCCTCTGCCAGCCCCTTCGCAGGGCTCGCTCTTGGTGTATGGCAGGTTAGTTGAGCAATTAAATTAAACTCACTGAGAGAACCCGTTAGCCGTTCTGTGACCCTTTACAAATAATAGATGGTGGTACGTCTAGTTATGATGCAGTGCTTTTAGAGTGTTAAAGTACATTTTTACAAATACCTTTATATGAGGCCTACAGGTTTTGCCTGTCATTTAAGGGATAATAAAATAGAGACGCAGAAACCAGGTAACACTAGTTATTAGACAGGCTCTGTATCCTACTGTCTCTTCTTGCCCACCAGGATCTTCAGTTGCTGAAACACAGCTAGTAGTAAAAGTGAAGTGACTTTCAAACGTGTTTTGAGTCGTTGTGAAGTAATTTTGTACTGAAGACAAATTAATAATGCCCAGATTTTCTGGCTTGAAGTGATAGCTTGTTGGCTTTTCCAAATAATGCTGAAGTTTTAAAATGTCATATGATTTAAAAAGTAATTCAGGGTGTGTTGCCTAAGTATTCTGTTACTCATTCTGGGTTGAGGATTTGAATCTGCTTCTATATGCTGCTAAGTCACTTCAGTCATGTCCGACTCTGTGTGACCCCATAGACGGCAGCCCACCAGGCTCCCCTGTCCCTGGGATTCTCCAGGCAAGAACACTGGAGTGGGTTGCCATTTCCTTCTCCAATGCATAAAAGTGAAAAGTGAAAGTGAAGTTGCTCAGTCATGTCCGACTCTTAGCGACCCCATGGACTGCGGCCCACCAGGGTCCTCCGTCCATGGGATTTTCCAGGCAAGAGTACTGGGGTGGGGTGCCATTGCCTTCCCTGGCTTCTATATGGGGTTGGGCAAAAAAGTTCATTTTTTGGTGACATTGCATGGAAAAACCCAAACAAACTTTTTGGCCAACCCAATATTACTATACTGTTACACTGTAAGGCCAAAAGGAGTAAGAAAAAAAAAAAAGACTTTTATTCCAAAATCAAGAGGTAAATCTAAAAAAACCTTACTGCTAATACTGTTTTATAGTTTTATGTACTTTCCTAAAACATACAATATAAGATGCTTTACACTATACAAGTGTGGTGAACTTTTGTTTATATTGGCCTACAGAGGTGATGATGAAAACAGCAAACCAAAGCCTTATTAAAAAAAAAAAAAAAAAAATATATATATATATATATATATATATATATATATCAAGGATTTTGTAAGGATTGTCAGCTTTCCCCAACCGGCAGTACTTTTGAAAAGTTCATGTAAAAAATGAACAGCATGTGACCAACTTGATCTAAGTTCTGAATCATGTTATTCCAAAATTGTTTAAACTACAGAAAAATAGCAAACAACTATGAAATGTTTTTGGAGCAAAGTTATCTATCAGTTGTCAGCATAATTTAAATGTTATTCTTTTGTATTTCATTTTTTCTAGGTCTTGTGCTATTGTAAATTGCATCCTATAACTGATTTTTGTAGACTATGTTATTCTATGAGCACTTTTAGAATATGAAGTTACTGTTTGAAAGTTCATTTCTTGGGGTTATAATTATAAGAATGGCTTTCTATGGAACCTATTTGGTGTTCAGTTAAGAGACAAGTCATTAACACACTTTGCATTATAGATTAGGAAATGTTTTAAAAGTAGAAATGAGGCACAGATACGGTACAGAATGTGCGTACTCCCAAAGTGCATTTATGTTAGATTTTAGAATGACCCTTCAAGAACACACAAATGCACGCGAGCACACACCTCACACAAATGCTTGCACATCTATTAAAAATTCCTAATTTGACCTTTGTAATTTGCAGCCCAACATCTATTAGCGAAGAAGAAGGGGAATAGGTGTCTGTTACTTGGGAGTAGATGTCTGTTACTTGATGCAGGTGGTGACCTGAACTTGAATTTGGTTTTCTTTGGTGATGCATTAATAGTGTGTGAATACTGAACATGTAGAGTGAGTCATTTTATTATGTAAGAATAAAGCCAAAATAGGGAAGAATTTTATTTCAAAGAAATTATCTGTTAAAAGAAAAATTAACATACCTTTTAAATATTATACATGTCCTGGAGCATTAAGGCAGGTGTGCATTATATTGAAAATGGAGCCAGGTTTATGGAGGTGTGATTTCTTTATTTTATTTTTTTGAGATATGATTTCTTGATTAGTCTTTCATCAGGGATACCAGAGTTTTTATGTAGATTACACTGTTAAATAAAAACAAATTTCTCAAGCTTTGTGATTTTTATATTAAATCCACAGACATCCCTGGCAGTTCTGAGTAATCCATTGAGTATTTCTATGTGTCCACTTCCATGTTGGTGAAGACTAACAGCAACAGAACTGCCGGGTAATATTCTGAACTTCCTTGGATCTCTATTGCCTATTAAAACGATGGCTAAGATTACTGCTAGTATCTCAAATTAGTGGATTTAAAATGTACATGTCAATTTGTCAGATAAAATAGAAAATGGGAGCTATGCTGTGTTTTCAAATCCAAGTCGAGTTTCACATAGCTCATGCCTTGTATTAAGCTATTCTCCAATGCTTCTATATATATTCAGCAGATACTTAGTAGGTGCCATCTGTGTACCAGGCACTCACTATTCATGCCCTGGAGGAGTTAGCTCATTTTGCACTAAAAGTTTATTTTTTAAAAATTGTACACACTGACGCTTTGTAATATTTAAAAATATATTAGGAAAGGGGTCCTTTGTAAATTCATACTCAATCACTAATATATATTTTATGTAAAACCAGGTTTTTCATATTTCGACCTTGCTTAGAACCTGGGTTTAGAGCCATTATTCATTCAACAAGTTAACAAATGTATTCAACACGGATCTAGTTACTAAGCATGTACCATGTGCCAGGTGTTGATTGAGGACCTGAGATTGAGCAGTGAACAGGCACACCAGGCCCCTGTTTTCAGGACTCAAATTCTAGACAGGAGAGACAGCAGTGAAGGAAGCAAATAAATAACTAATAATTGCAGATGGTGGTGAGTGTTAGGAAGGAAAGTTAACAAGGTGGTTTGGTGGGGAGTGCCTGGGGCTGAGGTGGCATTTCACCTGAGTGGTAATAGGTCCCTAAAGAAGTACCAGGAAGAGGGGCCAGCAGGGAACAAGGCCTGTAGGTGGGGGCCTGGTAGAGCAGCAGGAGGAAGGCAGGTGATGCATAAGAGAGCTGGGTCCTGAGTCAGGAAGGGCTGATGTGGGCCAGACTGTAGATGGTTCCAGGACGCTGTGCAGGGGTTGCTTCTAAGTGCTGTGGGTGTGAAAGCTAGGAGTGATGTCTGCTTTGAGAAGCCGAGGGGACTGCTTAGGAGGCTGGTGTGGTTCAGGAGGTGGTAGTGATGCCTTGGATATGTAATTATTCTCTCTTTTCTGGAATGACTGTGACCCAGTGTCTGAGATTGGTGCAAATGACTGAGTAGCAAATTGCTTCTTCTGTATTGAATACAAGCATAATTTGTTCTTTGCTCAGCTGCTGCTAACCACAGCTTGCAGGCACAGTTGGGTCCTGGCATTGGGCTTATTTACTTACCTTTGAGGTTTCCTGCAGACTGGATCAGCCCCCTTGGGTGCCTCTGACCAGTTGGACTTGCTCTTCTGTTAACTGGCGCACAGCGGCCTTCCTATAAGGTGTGACTTTGACTATAGCTAGTATATAGGTGGCAGTATGAGATGGCTGGATGGCATCACTGACTTGATGGATGTGAGTCTGAGTGACCTCTGGGAGTTGGTGATGGACAGGGAGGCCTGGCTTGCTGCGGTTCATGGGGTCGCAAAGAGTCGGACACGACTGAGCGACTGATCTGATCTGATTGCTGTCTTGCTTAAAGTCAGCCTTATGTTGGTTTGTTGCTGAGATTGTGTCCTAGGTTGAGATGGAAAATTTTGTGTATTACTATATTATTTTTGTCTGTAGATTTAAATTACTTTTAATTAGTGCATGTTTGAGTTTAATGAAAAGGGAAGAACTTGTCATAGCCAAACCACTCCTTTAATTTGAAAAATCTGCTGCCTCTGCTAAGCAGAACTGGTGTGGCCCCCATCAAGCTCCTGTGGGGGTGTTTGAGCAGTGGGGGCTGCAGCCTCTTCCTGTGCTTGGGGAGCTCCGGTTACTAAGAATGACAATAATTGGAGCACAGGTTGATTTTACAACGAGAAAAGGGAGAAAAGCAGGGATAGAAACCCCATCTAATCCACAAGGAAACACTGCCTGGAGCAGATCTCATAATGAGAAAGAAAGTAAATTATAGTTTGTTTTTCTAGATAGATTGCCTAATCCAATCTTAGCCTTAAATGTGCCTCTGCTCTGATCTTCCATTTCTGACCATCTGAGTCCTTCTCATGGTCACGCCTTCCCTGAAGCATCTCTGATTCCTTCCTTCCTTCCTTCATTCATTGGGTGAGCATACTGAACTGGGTACAAAATAACTACAGGAGCTCCTCTGGCAGGGGAGGGTAGACATCAGCCAGCTGGGCTGTGCCATGGGAGAGCAAGGAGGGGCTCCTGCCCCCTCCCGAAGGTGCCCAAGGGGGAGGTAGCCAGGAAGCTCAGAGGTGCAAAGTAGTTGGGGTAGCACATTCAGAGGCCTGCAGGCACGTTCAAGGAGCCTCAGTGACAGGCTGTTGGTCAGGCAGGACATTTGCTATAGGGAGTAGCAGAGGGTGAGCTGAACAGATGTGCAGGGCCCAGGATGTGCGTGGCATACAGACCCCTTCAGAGGAGTTGGCATTTTACCTGCGATAGTGGGAACCATTAGAGACCAAAACTGATCAGTCCCCAGACTCTTGTAGCTGTGTAGTCTTGTCTGTATATCTTGCATTGCAGTTATTTAAGTATTTTATCTTCTTAGCTTATACACTCTGTGAAAACAGAGGTGGTGTTGTCATGTATACAAGTGTGTACAAATCAGTTGGGCATCTTTTTGAAATGTATTAAATAATTCTGCTTTAGCAGGTCTGGGATGGAACTCAAGATTCTGCATTTCCAACAAGCTTCTCACAGGTGATGATGCTGATACTGCCCATCTGGGGACCACATTTTGAGTAGGAAGGTTCTCAATTTAAATATTTCCTTTTATACCTACTATTAGACATAGGAGTTGCTTGTATTTTTTGAAACAAATGCTGTGACTTCAGAATAGTCACGTGTATATGGGAGGACAATAGTGGAAATAGTGTTCTATGAAATAAGACTTAAAAAAACTCAGCGACTTTGAAATTGGATGTCTGGAGAACAAGAGTGGAAGAAAAAATTTGCATTGCATACTCTTGCACCTTTTAAAAATTTTGAGCATTTTACATATGAACTCTTCAGTTTATTAATTTTTTTCATTTTTGGCGGCACCCCACAGCTTGTGGAATCTTAGCTCCCTGACCAGGCATTGAACCCACTCTCATCAGTGAGAGTGTGGCATCCTAACCTTTGGACCTCTGGGGAAATCCCTGTTCAGTTTATTAAATTAAAAAAATACTTTGATGACCTTTCCTCTTTTCCAGTATATTTAATTTCATCCCAAATACCATTAGGATAATATAATAAACTAGGCATCAAATTGTTATTGAAAAGTAGATTCAAATCTCCTGCTTTGTTTTTTTGGATAGACTTATTTTTTGAGCAATTTTAAGTTCATGGCAATATTGAGCAGAAGATACAGTTCCCACACATGCAACAGCCTCCCCTGTTATCAGTATCCCTAATCAGTGTGGAACATTTGTCACAATTGATGAACTTGCATTGATACATCATTATCACCCAAAGTCCATAGTTTACACTGTGGTTCATTATTAGAGTTGTACATTCCATGCGTTTGGATAAGTGTGTAATTGCATGATCTGTAATATCACATTGAATAGTTTCACTGCCCTAAAAATTCTCTATGCAATGCTTTTCATCCCTTCTTCCAGCCCCTGCCAACTGCCAATCTTTATAGTTTTTCCTTTTCCAAAATGTCGTATAATTGGAATCATAAAAGTATGCATTCTTTTCAGATTGGCTTCCTTCGCTTAGTAATGTACATGTAAGTCTCTTCAGCATCTTTGATGGCTTGATCATTCATTTCTTAGTGCTGAATAATATCTCATTGTCTGGATGTACCAGTTTATTCGTCTACAGAAGGACCTCTCAGTTGCTTCCAAGTTTTGGCAGTTATGAATAAGCTGCTATAAACATCTTTGTGTCAGTTTTTGTATGGACATACGCTTTCAGCTTTTTTGGGGTAAACATCAGGGAGAAGGAGTGTGGGATCATATGGTGAGAGTAAGTTTAGTTTTCTAAGAATCTGCCAAACTGTTCTCCAGAGTGGCCATACCATCTTGCATTCCCACCAGCAGTGAGTGAGAGTTCCTTTTACTCCACATCCTTGTCAATATTTAGTATTGCCAGTGTTCCAGATTGTGGCTATTCGAATAGATGTGTAATAGTATCTCTTTATTGCTTTAATTTGCATTTCCCTGTTGATACATGATGTGGAACCCTTCCTTTCTTATGATAACTTTTAAGGAGTAGAAATAATCGTCTCTTTGAATTTTATTTCATAATATACGTTGGTATTCAGGAACATTTATAAAAGTTACAGAAAAGCAAAAAAATTTATTCGGTTCTATTTGTGTCTCTAGACTTAAGTACTTTTCTGTTATTATTTGTTACCTCTGTATTTGTTTTTGAAAGATTGATGAATTAGCAATCTACACTGCTTTGTTAGATTTATAAGAAAAATGTGATGGAAAAAATTTCCTTCGTTATTGTGCACTTTGGTACTTCTGCAGAGTATTTTTTGTCTGTTACATGTTGCGATGAAATTAGACTCACAGGCCTTGTTCACTTTGAGCTGGGCTGAGCCTTTTTCATCTGTAAAATTAATAATGTGTTTTGTATTTATCTCTTTTTTATAGGTCCTATTTTAAAATAGAATGTCAAATTTTGCGTAAGAAATTATGAAGACTGTCTGCAAATGTAAACTATTTAAAATGTGGTTGAGTTTGTAGTTTAAGTTCATGGTTTTTGTGAATGCGTGGTGGTAGGTGCCGTGGATCCAGAGGAGGGTAGGACACAGGCTTAGCCTTTGAGCAGCTTGCAGTTTAGCAGGGAGAGGACGCCTGTGAAGATAGTTGAATTTAGTGTGATAATACAGATACGCACAGGGAGTCAGGGAGACTATAGAGGAGAGGATATCTGAACTAAGTCTTTAAAGAAACATGATTGAGTTGTAGGTCATTGATGTGATGGATTATGCAAAAAGTTAGGATATACTCTTGGTAGTTTTCCAGCATATTTTAGTATTTTCAGAGCTGCTCTCTGTTTGCTTTGCTTTTTGAGACCGGTGATTTTTTTTTAACCTTAAGGAAGACAGGCCCCATTAAGTAAATTACCCAGATACCAGGAGATTCAGAATTAAAAGTGACTCTGTTCTTTCATCCCAGCACACCCTAGCGCATGGACACACCTACTGATAATTGTGGTATGGTGGTCATTCTGGTTATACTGGAATGGAATTCCGTTTTTCTTTTCTACATGAGGAAACTGAGACCCAGGGCTTCATTTGAACAAGGTGACTTTATTTGAACAAGATCACATATCTTGTTATGGTAGAACTTAAATTCAAGGTCCCGGATCCCTGGGTTTTTTGCACACTTTGTTAATGTCCTGCTGATTTGTTTGTACTTTCTCTCTAAATTATTTTACTAAAACCAAAACTATGCATGTCTATCAGTAGATTGTCATTGAGAATATTTTAGTTAGCTACATGAGTGTATGCATGTGCATTTCAGAGTAGAACAAGGGCCCTGCAAGGAAATAGGCAAAGAAAAGAGGCGTAAATTGAGTAGTCTGTTGAGGTGGATGGAGATTCTCTAACATATGAAAGAGTGTCATTGGCGTAGATGTTCAAGAGCCTGGGAGGCTTGACCAGTTGTGTGAACTTTGTACAGGAAGAAACCAGGTTCTGATTATTTGAAGAGAGTGGAAGTTGCCAAAGTCCAGTGAGGGGACATATCTCCCAGTCCTGGGCTCCTACTACCAAGAGGGCGTCCTGTGGTAGACGAGGCAGGTGTGTATGCTATAGCTCTTCTCCAGTAAGAGAGAGTGAGTTTTCTTAGAGAAGCATCACTTACAGAGTAGATTTATAACATTAATGCAGCCATAGGAAGGAAGAGATGATTACATTTCTGAGCAGTTAGTATGTGCTAGCTATTGTGTTGGGAGTAGTCAGCTTCCAGGGAATCCTGGAAGTAGTGGTATTACTCCTTCTTTCCTCCTTGTTGGGAAAAGTGTATGAAGAAACTGAATTCAGAGAAGTTAGGCAGCTTGTCATAGCTATTGAGATTACTGGAAAGTGCTCTTTATGTTAAGAATTATTCCAGAGCTTCCTGCCGTAGTGGCATCTCCTCCAGCCAGCGACAGGACACCAGACAGGAAGCTGAAGGTGTGGCTTGGAGGCCCAGGTTTGCTGGTGTTGCTATTTAGCCTTGGCTCAATGCCATGGGAATGGTAACCTCTGCCCTGCTGCCAACTGTGCAGTTCTGCTTGGGTGTCACATGAGATGAGGTGAGTGAATGTAAACTGTCGAGCACTCTTTAGAGTGGGCTTGTCCAGGCAGTGGGGTGGATGGAGTCATATGTTTCCATTGAATTTGACTCATACATCAGAGTTGTACTTCCCTGGGCCTTGACCTTTGGTCTCATAGGACATCGTGTTGAATGATCTCAATGATTGTTCTCAGTTTGAAATATCTCTTGTTACTGCAAGTCAGGGCGGTCATCTTAGACTGTCTACCTCTGATAAGGAAGAGAGGGCCTCTGGACCCACTGGCCTGGATGGTTCTCCTCTCCATCTGTTCCCAGTGGAGGTGCCACCTTGGACACATCAGTTCTCTTAAAGCACAAATGTGTTCATCTTCAAAATGGGGCTAAGAGCCATCTTCCAGGCTGTTGAGGATTCACCCACATAAGATACTTAGAACAATGTCTGGCTCAGATCAAGCACTTAATGAGTGTGAGCCATCACCATCATCTTCTTCATTGCATTTAGAGATGGAGATGACCTTCACAATTGCTTATTAGTTCCGTTCTGAAAGATGAAAGATGAAAACATTGGGTCCTCCAGAGATGAGGTGGTTTCCCTGAAGTGACAGCTGAAATTAAAGCAAGATGTTCTGACTCAGACCAGAGCTCTTTGCATCACTGGGTACTTGGTATCAAAGATTTTTTTTTTTTTTTTTTCTGTTGTTTTATCACATTCTGCATGAATTAAACATAAGTCCTGATTCACTTGTGCAGAACAAGATCATAATGCTTTTTAGGTCACAAGTCATTTAGCTCCAATGAGGGAATAACAGGGCAGAGAAAATTAGACTGGCCTCTGCCACCAGCCACCTCTGTGACCTGACCCAGGGGGACAGTTGTGCCTTGACTTCCCCTTCCCTAAAATAGAGGTAGGGAGCAGCTGTGCCACCCTTTCTGAAGTCCTTTTCTTGTCTCAAAATACTGTGAAGAATTCCTTCATTGCCAGTGCTGTTTCAAGTTCAGAAAATAGTGTGCCCCCCAAAGATGTTGATTCTCCAATTTTGGAAAAACTTTAAAAATGGGAAAGAAGTTTATTTGTTTAGCAGAGTTCATAATTGTAGGCAGATAGAATCAGCCAAATGGTATTTTGCGGAAGTTCTTTTCACAGGGTGGACCCAGAGGAAATCAGTCATTAGGTGAAAATAAATCCTAAGATCTTTGAGACAATATTTGCTTAGGGACATTTTGCACAGGTCTATTATGATGGTCTCTATTGTGTCAGGTTTTTTGCTTTCTTACACATGTAAGTTTCCAGATTTGAAATATTAGAGCTTTGATTGTATAATGTGACTTCAGAAGCACAAACCGAAAACCTGCTTATGAGTAATGAGTTCGTGGCTCTTTTTGTTTTGACTACTACTAAATGAATCGTGTAATGAGCATGAAGTTTGCTAGTGCTTTTGGTATGGTCAGAACCCTTTTATAGTTCTAAAAATAACCATAGTACTATTCCTGCATTTGAAAAGGAATGAAGGGAGTACATGAGAATGTCAAGTACACTGGAGTCTCAGTGACGGCCTATCACGCAGTTTTAGTGTAACTTAAAGAGCATTGTTCCAGGGTGTGATTTTACCAATTCTATAGTGCTTAGACTACTTGAGATGTCATCTCTGGGTTTTTTCCCCCAGACCAAGAGGTCACTGTACTAGACTACCAAAGCTTACGATTCTGTATTAATTATTTTGCAATTACCACACTATTCAGGGAGTCCTGTGGTATTTCCAGACATTCTTGGCCAAGAAATCCAGCTTTTTTTCAAGTTCAGTGTCAGTCAGCACACACTGATGGGATGTCTTCTCTGAACCTGGCACTTGGGACACAGATGCCAGGATAAGAAAGATATAATTCCTGGCTCTAAGAGGGGAGGGCAGGTAGGTGTGTGCAGTGGTCTGTGCACAGAAGTCTCACAATCAAGTGGGCTGGGGCTCTCAACACATGAGTAGCCTTCTGGTCCATGGAGGTCATAATTTTCAAAATGCAGTAAATCCTACTTGACAGTCTCACTGTTGACTTTAATCAGCAGGCATAGTCAGAACCGGTCGTACACATCGTAAATATTGTCCCCCCCGAAAGGAGCCAGAGATGTTGTTTGGATGTAGGTATTATGAAAGCCTGCAGTGTCCTGGAGCACCTCTCTCAGCAGGTTTTCAGGGCTCAGTAGATATCACAATTTTTTTGGCTTTAACCCTGATTGAATAAACAGAGGCTGTAGAGTACAACTGGCTCCTCTCTGTAGGCGCAAGGTGAGTCTGCTCTCAGGTCCTTGGGGCAGACCCCAGGCTGGGCGCCAGAGCCTTCACATCCACATAGTCTTAGTGGTTAATCTGGAAAGTTCAGCCAGCAGGGCTTGTGAGTCTTTTAAGGGAAATCCCCAAGTTACTGGAAATGTGGGCACTGTGCTTTTTTTTTTTTTAATTTGGTGGGCTTAGAAGTTTAGTCTAATGAAGACATTTCAAGCCGAGGTATTTATTTCATCTTTTT